>CM075062.1:26435002-27792919 GCA_037428765.1 Rubia yunnanensis | reverse complement strand
GATGATGTTTCAACTACGTCTCGATTCAACCCTTTTGTCAAGGGATCATCTATGTTGTCCTTCGACCTTACATAATCAATTGTGATCACTCCAGTTGAGAGAAGTTGTCTAATAGAACTATGTCTTCGTCGAATATGATGAGACTTCCCATTATACAGCATATTTTTAGCCTTGCTAATAGCCGACACACTATCGCAATGTATACGGATGGCTGGCACAAGCTTTGGCCATCTAGGAATGTCCTCTACAAATTGGAGGAGCCATTCGGCCTCCTCACCCGCCTTGTCTAAGGCAACAAACTCGGATTCCATCGTGGATCGAGTAATAACAGTTTGTTTAGAGGATTTCCACGAGATTGCTCCTTCACCTAGTGTAAATACATACCCACTAGTGGATTTCAGATCCTTTATATCGTGTATCCAGTTTGCATCACTGTGTCCCTCAACTACATCTGGATAACTCGCATAATGTAGACCATAATCATGAGTAAAACATAGATATCTTAACACTCTACTTATAGCCTTCCAGTAAGTCATACTTGGGTTACTCGTGTATCTACTTAACCTACTTACAATGTAAGCAATGTCTGGTCTAGTACAACTCATTAGGTACATCAGACTTCCAATGATTCTTGAGTACTCAAACTGATTAATAGCCTCCAACTTATTCTTTCGTGGATGCAAATTTGGATCTATTGGAATCATCGCCACCGTTGAGTCATTTTTGTTGAATTTCTTAAGGATTTTGTCTACATAATGAGACTGGGTTAAGGTGATACCATCAGAGCCTCAAATGATCTTTATCCCTAAGATAACATCTGCCAGTCCCATATCCTTCATGTCAAAATGAGAATTCAACATGTCCTTGGTAGATTTGATCATTTTTTTATTACTGCCCACAATGAGCAAGTCATCTACATATAGACATAGGATTACATATCCATTTTCTGTGTCTTTCACGTAGACGCATTTATTACATCCATTGATTTTGAAACCATTGGCTAGAACGACATGGTCAAACTTCTCATGCCATTGCTTTGGAGCTTGTCTGATACCATACAATGACTTCACCAACTTACATACCTTTCCTCCTTGACACAGAGCGCTAAAACCCTCAGGTTGCTCCATGTAGATATCTTCCTCTAAATCTCCATTCAAGAAGGCAGTCTTCACATCCATTTTGATGAACCTCAAGCTTATGTAACATTGCAATAGCAAGTATTAATCTAATGGAGCTTATTCTCGTGACATGAGAATAAGTATCAAAATGTCAAGACATTCCTTTTGCCTATAACCTTTGATTACAAGCCTTGCTTTGTACTTGTCAATCGAACCATCGTCTCTTATATTCCTTTTGAAGAACCACTTGTAGCCTAGTGGTTTACACCTAGGTGCTAAGTCCACTAGCTCCCAAGTATGATTTTGCAGAATCGAGCTGGTTTCACTCTTAATCACTTCTTTCCACATAGGACCCTCAGACGAATTCATAGCTACTTTATAGATTTGTGGCTCACTTTCAAGCATAAACGTTAAATAATCAGGACCAAATGACTTTTCAGTCCTAATTCGTTTGCTTCGTCTAGGTTCATTACCTTCCTCTTGATTAGGGGTGGGCAAAAAAACCAAAAATCGAACCAAAAATTGAATTATCCGAATTCGAATAACCCGAACCGAATTTAATATACGATTTTTGGATATCCGAATTGAATAAACCGATTTCTGAATACGGTTTTTGGTTTGGTTTTGGATATTAAAACTCAAACCGAAACCCGAACCGAATACCGAATTATAATTAATTAAATTAATTAAATATATAATAATAAATAAATTTTAAAACTACAAAACTAAATTTATAAGTAAATAAAAGTGGGAGGACTAATCTATAAATTTTAAAAAATTACCCCAAACATCTTAACATTAAATGGATCAAATAGATAAAAGACTGATATTCAAGTATGTTATAATCCATATTCATTATAAATAAGTTTAATAAATTAGTTCGTTTAAATTTCTTATAAGTTTTAAAAACGAGTATATATATTCTTATAAATTCTTATTGGCATGAACGTAAATGGAAAACATTAACTATAATCAATAAATATCCATATCTAAACTACAGTGCTCTTAGTAATCACAGTGATAAGGTGCACGAATAATTGATTCTTCAACAGTAAACTTTCACTACACTAAAGCATTCCTCAAACAATGGACATTTTCCTCTGCTCTAAAAAATTAACAAACTACAATGGACTCAGAAGAGATTACTTGGTGAAGAGATGAAGACGGTGAGATTACTTGGTGAAGAGATGAAGACAGTAATATATAACTATCATAGTTAATTTAGGAGAATGTCTCCTATTAGACCATCTAAATGTTAGACTAATCATGAAAAATCTCGTTTCAATAATTATTTATACATTACCATACATTTTAAAAGTTATAAGAAATTTTTTGCAATAAATAAAAATAAATATCAAATCAGCTTATTAGTTATATCAATTATAAAATAATATTGTATAATGATTTGTCAGTCTAAAACAAGACGTTGTATTAATTTAATAGTGGAATTTTTGTATCACCCTCTAAATGTATTTAAATTACTTATATAAATAGAAGAGAAAGAAATCATAAAAATATATGAGTTTGTCTCTTGAAAAACGGTCCTTCCATAAGTTATGGAAAGACCAAGGTTTAAACTATAAATTAGAAAAAATGAAGATAAAATTTCTGGGTTGCATGAACCGGGTTATAAATTTATAACTACTATATGTTGCATACTAAAATTTTAATATTGCAACTAAGACCTTTTTACCTTTTATTATTCTAATTAAATCCCGTCTTTCCATAAACCTATAGAAAGACCGTCTTTCCCAATACTTTGCCAAAATATATTATAAACACATTTATCATGTATGGAAAAGGTAAAAACATAAGTCAAATTAATAGGGTAATAATAATAAAAATGATTTGAGATCAAACGGTATTAAATAATCCTCAGTCACAAAATACTCCTCAAATTAAATAATGTAATAATAAATGGAAAAATCTTGGAAAATACCGTGTTTCCATTATTCCGTAGGCTTATGGAAAGATAGAGTTTAATTATAATAATACAAAGTAAAAGGTCTTAGTTGCAATATTAAAATTTTATTATGCAACGTGTAGTAGTTATAAAGTTTATAACCCGATTCATTCAACCCATAAATTTTATCTTCATTTCTTCTAATTTGCATTTTAAACCATAATATTTCCATGACTTATGGAAAGACCGTATTTCAAGAGACAGACTCATAATAAATTCAATAAAAAAATGGAAGAAAAGGTGGAAATGGAACATGAAATTGAAGGCAGCTGCATGAAGTCAAGAAGCAACTCAAGCAAGGTAGGAAATGCTTTAGATTTAGCCTTACTACATTAGTCCCACATCGAAAGTGGTGGAGATTTTGCCTTCAATTTTCAACTATAAATACCAGGGAACTTCTCCATTTTTTTAAGGCAAAGCATAAGATGCAAATGCCAAATGGGCCTTTAATGGCAAATTACTTGGCCTTAATTTTTGGGTTGTAATTATTTATTTGGAATTAAAATTTTGGTATGTTTATGGGCTTTTTGGTATGGTCCAGAACTGATTTAATCGAATTCAATTTGATTGGAATTAATTCAGTTTATTCGGTTGAATTCGATTTCAAACCGAATTTGAATTTTAAATTTGGTTCGGTTAATTCAGATTATTTAAATGGTTTGGGTCGGATTCGGTTTTTGATTTTTTAGGAAAAAAATTGAATAATCCGAACCGAATAGACCGAAACTCGAATAAACCGAACCGAAGCCCACCCATACTCTTGATCCTCGAGATCATCAGGAATTCCTACATCTTTGTCTACAGACTCAATGGTCATTTTTGACGATCCATCCCTTCCTTCGCAGGAACACATCTTCAAAGAAGTTCACATTTCTTGATTCCATGATTGTGTTCTTGTGAATCTCGGGATGATGAGATTCGTGTACAAGAAAGCGATAAGCACTACTTTCATGTGCATACCTTATAAAGATAGAATCAACCATTTTAGTACCTATCTTTAGCTTCTTAGGGATTGGTATCAACACCTTTGCAAGGCATCCCCACATTCACAAGTACGTAAAGGACGGCTTCATGCCTATCCATAACTCATGGGGAGTCACCTTCTCATCCTTAAGTGGTATCTTTTTTAAAAGGTAGTTGGCCGTCAAAATGGCCTTCCCCCACATGCTTTGTGGTAGCCCAGAACTTATCAACATTGCATTCATCATCTCCTTAAGAGTGCAAATTTTACGTTCAGTCACACCATTCGATTGTGGCGAGTAGGCGGCAGTGACCTCGTGAATGATGCCATGTTCAGAACAATAGTCTTTAAATGGCTCTACATATTCACCTCTACGATCACTCCTAATCACCTTGATCTTCTTATGAAGTTGATTTTCAACTTCCATTTTGTAGACTACATTCTCAATTGCCTCATCTTTTCTTTTCAGCAAGTACACGTAGCAGTATTTCGTGCAATCATCCACGAAGGTGATGAAATACTTGTTACCTCCTCTTGTTTGGACAAACTTGAGATCACAAATATCTGTATGTATCAACTCAAGAGGTTTCGTGTTTCGTTTAACTTGTTTGAAAGATGTTCGAGTCATCTTGGCTACAACACAAGTTTCACACTTATGATTTACATCAATTTTCATGTTAGGTATGTTCTCTATATTAATTAATCTTCTTATCGAATCATAATTAACGTGTCCTAGTCTACCATGCCACAAATTGGAAGACTCAATCATGTAGGCAGAAGAAGAAACATTCATTTCATCTTTCTTAGGAGGTACAACCATGGTGTTCAACTTGAACATACCATCAAGCTCATAACCTTTGTCTACTAACATACCTTTCTTAGACAAGACTAACTTATCAGACTCACACACTAGCCTAAATCCATGCTTGATCAGCACCGAACCAGACACAAGGTTCTTGGGAATATCTTGCATATACAGAACATTCTTCAAAGTCACTTCCTTCCCAGACGCCATCTTCAGCACCACAGTGCTATGGCCTTTCACCTTAGAAGTTGCAGAGTTGCCCATGTAGATGGTTTCGCCATTTTCAATTACCTTGAAGTTTGAGAACACTTCCTTGACTGAGCAGATGTGCTTGGTAGCACCAGTGTCAATCCACCTTTCTTTTGGATTGGAGTCCACCATGTTGACTTAAAAAATGACAGCGTAAAGATCGATTTCCTCCACATCACGTGCAAGATTGTCAACCATATTGGAGTCCACCATGTTGTCATTCCTTGGCTTCCTACAGTCGGAGGGCTTGTGGCAAATGGTGTTGCAGTTGTAGCACTTGCTAGTGAACTTCAACTTCTTTGCAACTCCACCCTTAGCTCTCAACTTGGGTCCTTTCTTTGCCTTGAACTTCTTCGACTTGGAGCTTCCACCCACCTCCGCAAGATTGGCTCTTTCCACAGGCACAAACCCATTTATCTGCCTTTCAGAGTTGCAGTTATGCTCCTCAACACGAAACTTTTGGATTAGATCCCTCAGGGTCATCGTCTTTCGCTTGTGTTTCAGGTAACTCTTGAAGTCCTTCCAGCTTGGAGGCAAATTCTCAATGATACTGTAACTTGGAAAGTCTCGTCCATCATTATCTTCTCAGCTATCAGCTCATTGATCATTATTTACAGTTCTTGAGCTTGACTGACTACAGATTTGGCATCAACCATCTTATAGTCGAGGAACTTGCCAACGATCCACTTCTTGGATCCAACCTCCTCACCTCTATACTCTTGGTCAAGAGTTTCCCACAACACCTTAGAAGGCTCCTTCACTTGATACACACTCCAAATGGCGTCGTGAAGGCTATTCAAAATGAGGTTGTGACATATATACTCCTTAGAGTTCCATTCCACCGCAGCATTTTTAACTTCCACATCGCTCTTCTCAACCGCAACTGGACGATCTTCGCGAACATAGCGTTCCAAACCCATAGTGGACAAGTAGAAAAGCATCTTCTGTTGTCACATCTTGAAGTTCATACCATTATTGAACTTCTTGGGTTTCTTAGCATGAGGAACAACCATAAGAGGCATCGCCCCTGGGGTAGTCTTAGCTTGAATAGTTACAAGAGATGTCGCCCCAGGGGTAACGTTCACAAGAGGCATTGCCCCATGGGTAGTCTCATCGCTCGACATGGTTCTGTTGTAAACAACCAAAATCGATCAAATTTTCAAATCACAAATTATTCTAAAAGAATCTTCGCAGAAAATGAAAGCATAATTTTCATCATACTGTAGCATACAAATTTTGAATTCTTTATTTCAAATTCATCAACCAATTTCAACCATTGAATATAGCATGCGTGATATTAAGCTACACTGCATCAATAAAAAATTTTGTAGCACAAATAGCATACAAATTATAAGATATAAGGTATACACAATTTCGAACAACCATTTAATCGACATGCATATTTTCATTTTGGCATGCATAAATTTTGAACAACTATTTAGTCGAGTATTATGACACGCAAATTTTAATTATTTACGAAATATACTACATACATACGATTAATCCAAACTAGGCATATAGTTCGCATGCATTGCATATAATTAATTCTTCCAAATTAGGCATATTCGCGTACGACATGTATTGCATAGGCATATAATTTGCCATTCCAAACTAACATATAATTCACATGTATGGCATATTGCGACATCATTGGCATATAATTCGTAATTCCAAACAAACATATAAGTCACATCTATTGCATATTGCGACATCATTGGCATATAGTTCCCAATTCCAAATTAGACATATAATTCGTATACATTGCATATTGCGACATCATTGCCATATAATTCACAATTCTAAATTATACATATAATTCGCATACGACATAGGCATTAATATTTGACGTGTAATTTTTTGACTAAGTTTAATCAATATAACTCAACAAATTTCATTCGTTTCAAGACTGTTGAACATATATTGATAAAACATGTGAAAATTAAATAACGAAATTACACGAGCAATGTAACATAAGTAATAATAATGAAATTGTATTAATTATTCATGCGTACAATTGGAAAGCTTAAAATAAAATTAATAAGCATGTTTCAAGCAATCACAGATATCACACATTGATGGAGTCACGAGTACACTCGCTGTCCTTGAAACGAATGAGTCCCGTCGTGGACATCGTTCCCTAGGATAAAACCATCGAAGGTAATTTTAACAAGTAAAAATTACCCCGGAGTCACACAAAGCCCGAAGGACTATCACTGACAAAGACAAAGAAAGAAGATAAGACTCAAGTTTAGAAGTAGGGAGGAACTTGAGAATGGTGCGGGGTTTCTGTCTGACATAGAGGCTCTATTTTTAGATGTCTAAGAAACCCTATGGAAAGATACGCGGAAGATTCGATTCCCGTAATCAGAGAAAATATTCTCTAACCAACAATTATTTTACAAATATTTGAATAGATTCTAGAAAGATAAGAATATCATATTCCTTATCATGATTAATAGCGTATCAAATCTCATATATGCCACACGTGATTCTAAGAATATTTGTTAAGCATTTTGGGCTTTCTAGAGACTTCCACACGATCCAAACGTATTTTAGGCAGTTAAAAATTAGAGAAAACTTATTACGTGTGAATAAATTTCCGCCTAAGTTTCCATTCTAAGAGTGACTCTTTGAATGTCCATATCTCATTCACTCTTTATCCGTTTTGAAAGTTTAAACAGTATAGTACTTGCAGAGGAGAATCCAAAAATGACGTCCACTGACCCTTTTTTTTAAATAAACACCCGAGGGTGGGGGTATATATATATTGGCGCCCCAAGCCAATAGGAAACAGAGTATAGAAAGTTGGTTTAACAGGAAGGCAACGTCATTGCCCGCAAAAATAATCCTAATCTAGAGACTGTACATGAAACTGGCGAAGGTCCAGTTATGTTAGTTGCGTTTCCAAAGCTACGAATCTCCACACCCCGTGTTAATTCGCATTTTGGCCAGACAACTAACATGGATATCAGTGCACTATCAGTATGAGACATTGTCAAGCAGTGTAGTGGATAACTACAGTAGTGTAGCTGAGTAAACGGTGCAGCAGTGTAGCATCAGCAATGCAGTATGGTTCAGAATCAGCAAGAGTCATCATCGGAGGAGAGGTCCATAGTCAGCTGAAGCAGTGGCCACCGAGTATGATCATCAGGACAGCAAGTTGAATTCAGTGAGAAGTGACCTGCAGAGATAAGATCAAGCCATCAGCAGTATCAATTCTATCTCAAGTCATGTAAAGAGGTTCTAATTTGGGGGTATTTGTGATCTATCAAGGGCAATGAGGCCCTGGATATGCAGAGGCAGGTTATTAAGGTCCAAAGAAATGTTATGAGCAGCATGATGATGTTTTGCTATTGCATATGCAACCAAATTACCTTCCCTAGGAACATACTTAAGAGTAGCACCACTCAGAAGCATTTGAATTTTATAGACCTCATCAAAAAGTGTCCAATGAGCAGTATAAGGCTCACAAATCATCTTAACAGCAAGTAAAGAATCAGACTCAATGATAACCGAGGCATTCAGGTTGATAACAGACTGACAAGCAATTTTTACTGCAAGTATTTCAGCATGCAAGGATGAATTAGCAGAGATGGAAACCGATTTAACCAGTGAAGGTGAACCAGTGCAATCCCTAATAATTACCCCAACAGAAGCCCTATCTGGGAACCACGATGCATCAGTGTTAATTTTTTTGTAATTTTGTGGAGGTCTATCCCATGAAACAAGTCTAATGATTGGTTTTGGAGGGGGTCTTGACAGTGGGAATAGATTCTTTATGAACTGAGGCATGCTACATGTGGATTTCAGATAAGAAGGGTTAGAAAACATAGCTAACCTAATAGTGTCTATAGCCTCCTTAATGATGTAGTCAGCAAGTAGAGGAATCAGATCATAGAGGAATCTGTTCCTAGATTTCCAAAGGCACCAGCAAGTGATGGTAGGGATGATATGGCAAAGTAGCTGGAAGGCCTTAGGCAGATCACTAGTTTTCCAAAAGGTGAAGAAGGTTTGGGTTAAGGTTTGAGGTTCAGGTAGATTGAAATTAACCAAAAAAGCCATATATCTCCAAACAGATTTAGCCAGGGTGCATTTTATAAAAAAATGTTCAAGAGAATCTCTATGGCAACAGCAAGGACATTTTGAGGCAAGACTAAAACCACATGTAATGAGGACATTATCAAATGGAAGTAAAGATTGGAACATCCTCCAAGCAAAAATAGATATCTCAACTCAAAACAAAGCTCAAACGTTGATAAAATTTAACTTTTTTTTACAATCATTATCCAACATAAGTATCAGAGGGAATTGTTGTAGAGGGAAACTCAATGTAAAAGGCTAGCATGCTACTGTATGGGTTATTAATGATTTATGAAACCAGTAACCCCAGCATACACATTATGTAAGCTAAAACCGAGACATGCTCAACAAACAAAGGTACTCTGGCCATCATTCTTATTGCGATTCTTTTTGAAAAAGTAATTTCAGAAAACCTCAATCGCGTACAATGAAATCATCAAGTTCAAACTATGTTTGTCTGGAGAAACACAAGAGAGAAAAGACGTACCGTACTGTACATAAAAAGAAAGCGATATCCAAGAAAGAGAAGAAAGAACAAAGGTTGGCAAGATAGGACTGGTAAATTAGTCCACGTTGTTTTTCCCACATCGTTATATAAAAAGAGTTGGTGGGCCATTTCGAGGTATAAAAGGTGAAGGAGTATTTCAAAATTGCGTACTTACCTGGACGGGATTAATAAGTGGTCAAGGTGGCTCATGGCCTAGGCTTGTGTCCTCCAAGGCACTTGGTAGGGGTGACCGCCTAAAGTCTGTCTACGTGGCATCACTTACATCATAATTTGTGCAAGCGAGGGCACACGTTCGCGGGGGACCTGACCAAAGCTAGTCCAATGGTTAATACCCTGCCGATGTACACCATCGTCTCCTTTCTCATTTTGAAAATGGAGTTTGTACCGTATGTTTGAGTCTACTTCACCGTTTCCGCAGCGTTCAATTATAAATGGATTGGAACACTAAAAGAGGAAAATAATTTATGCCTTGTTCATTCAAATTTTATACCGAATCAACAGGGTATATCAAGGGCTAGATTGCTGTAAATTAGTGAACAATTAAGGATATTTTCGATACTCCATCGTCCAAAACAAATTGCCTCTTATTTTTTTGGTATTATTTTCTATCAAAATTTAATCGAATAATTAAACAGATACACTAGTAACAATGTTTTCATACTCTGTTTCATTAATAGTGGCACCAAAAGTATATGTGCTTAGATTTAGGTGAAGAAGATGAGTCGATGAAACTGAATGTAAAAAGTAAGAGGTAGAATGAGTGGATGAAATTGAAGAAATCTTGCTAAAAATAGAAAGTGTCATTATAAAAAATCTGATTGAGGTAAGTGTGCCACTACTAGAGGAATGAAGGAAGTATGCGATATTGTTGAATTTCTAACATGTAATTTTTAAATATTAACCTTTTTATTTCCCATTTATTAGACGTAAGTAAAAATATTAATGACCAAACATGCTTCTTGAAATGTATAATAATAATTGTTGTGCAATTTACGGCCAAACATGTTTCTTAATAATGTGATAATGATTGTTGAACAATTCAGTATAGGACGGAGGAAAAAGTATTCAATTAGTACTTATGTTTTAAGTTTTCTTTTAGTCAAATTGTGATGCAAGGAGAACGGGCACAAATGTTCGATAAGGTTTTGAGCATAACTTATGTCTCCGGACTCGGAATCAGGCAATTACGGTAATGTTGGAACTGTCCAGTCGCTCCATTTTCCGATTTGAGGTCGTTTAAGGCCTCAAAATAGTAATTTACTATTTTTTTAGTGTTTTCCAATTTTCGTTTAATTTTGAAATTTATTAATTCCAAATTTCCTTTTTAATTTTTTCCCATTTTTCTTGAGAATACATTATTTAAGGACCTCTTGTATTTTCGGAGATTTCAGTTTTGATAACAATTTTTTTGAGAATTTTTTTTCTGGTGGATTCTAGAACCAAAACTTAGGGCTTGTGCTTGCAGCCCTTGATTGTTTTTAAAGATTCATGCTTGGGAATCTTTTCGACAATTTCGACTACGTCAAATTGAGAAATATATTTACAAAGTATTATTTTAGACTGACTAACCGTTAATCTAGTTCATTTTATAATTGATGTAGTTATTGGGGGTGATTTGATATTTAATTTTACTTATTGCAATGGCTTTAATAATTTTAAAAGAAATTTAAAAATGTATTGTTGTGTATAAATAGTTATATTTTGACACAAAAACTTATCGAAACATTTTTTTTTGTGATTGATTAAAACGCTGGTCTAAAATAAAACTCAATAAACGTGTGAATTTATCAAAAAGCTTAAAATCCAATTTTGATCCAGATTTTAATTGCTTTTACCCGCAAAATTTTTCATTTTTTATGGTAAAATACCGTTTTTCAGGAGACAGACTCATAATTGAATTTGGAATTAAAAATATTGTATTTTTATTAGGGTAAAGTGCAAAAATGACCATGTTGAACTGAGAAAGTGCGAGAATGACCTTGTAAAATCTGAAAGTGCAGAAGAAATCCTATCTTTTAATCAAAATGTGCAGTTTCACCTATTTGGCAGATTTCTGGCATTGACCTAAGTAAGTCTGACGTTGACCAATAATAAAAAGACATAAATACCCCTAGGCTGAAAACACACTTTTTCATGAAAATATACCCATGCCTCTTAATAAAAACCCTAATCAAACAAACCTCCGCCACTGCTCCGCCGCCGGATCTCTGCCCTCCGCAGCCAAGCCTCTGCCCCTTCGCCGCCAGACCTATGCCCAATAAAATAACTCTTCTCTAGAACAAGTATCTCTGGCAAGCAACACGCCAATCAAGGCTGTCTCCCAACTTCACCGGCGAGTTCAGGGCCCTTCACCTACGAGTTCCCCATTGACGGAGTTCAACCTAGCCACAACGCTCGAAACCATATGACATGCGGACGAGCCCACGATTCCGATCCTGTAGACCACCATCATCTCCGGCGCAAGACAAAGTTCTTTGGAGCAAGAGACAGTCTCTCTGAAGCCGCCGCGCCACCAGATCTGCCACCGCGCGAGAACCTCAGACACCGCACTAGTACCTCAGACCCCGCACTTACCACCCAATTAGCCCAGCCACTCCTCCCTCCTCCTCACCCATCACCTTCTCAACTCGCCGGAGTTTTGCGTCACTTGCCGCAACGATGTGGTGTTCCTCTACCCCCACCACCGCTTAACCCTAACCACATTACCACCTCTCCCCCGCCCCCAACCCTAACCCCACCATAAACTCTAGTGTGAATCCACCACTGTGCCTGTTGCCCTTTTATCCTGTCGTTCACCACCCCGTTGCTCTATAACGTCCAGAAACCCATCGCCACTTCTCCCTCGCTCTTGACCCTGACCCCCGCCCAGAAACCCAGCCCACCCTATACCCTAGCCCCGCCCAAAAATCCAACGCAAATCCAGAGGTGAAAATGAAGAAAATGGAGGTGAAAACAAGGGTGGAATCGAGTTTTGGCTTGGTTGGAGAGGGTGAAAACCGAGAAAATGGAAAACAAAAGAAAGAAGGGTTTTGTTAAAAAGCATGGGTATTATTGTCTTTCACTTATTTTTAAATTTTTAATTTTTAATAGAAGGGTAAAACAGTCATTTTAACAATTTTCGGCCATTTTTGTAGTGGAGATTTTGGTCAATGAATTGCAGGGCTAATTTTGCACTTTTAGATTTTAATAGGTCATTTATGCACTTTCACCCAAACACACAGGGTTAAAAACGCAATTTGCTCTTTTTAATAACTCTCTATAAAAAGAAGGGTAATATGCAGATAGACTAAATTTTTTTTAGTCCCCTACAAAGTATCTTATATCATATTTTAGTCCCCGTTTGTAAATCAACCCTTAGACAGTACCCCACAAATTCAGAACGATTTGTTTGGTCCCCAATGGTGATTTTCAGGGAAAGTTAACGGTAAACTTGGTCAAAATATGTAAAATAACCATTATACCCCTGAGTTTAAAAAAAAATAAAAAAATAAAAAGTGTTTGTCTTCTTTGTCTTCTTCGCTTCTATTTCTTCATCTTCTTCGCTTCTCCGCCGCTTCCAATTTGAATTCACCAGGGAAAAAAAATTCCACCAAACCCCAACGATGGAGGCGGCGGTTTGGTGGAAGGTGGTGGTGGAGAACGGCATAAAATTGCATTCTGGGCTAGAAGGCGGCGTTGGAAATTGAAAAGGCTTGCCGGTGGAAATTGAAGGCGGCGGCAGTGGCTGAAGGCACAGCGGTGGAAGAAGGCAGTGGCGGTGGAAGAATGTGGGGTTTGGTGGAAGGCCGAAGACGCTGCCTGTGGTTGGAGCTGAACCACCAGATCTGGCACTGTATCATTCTTAAACACCGGAGCTGAAGCTGCCCACCGTGACACATCCGTTTTCAACAAGAGTGATGCCACCAAACACCACCGAAGATGCCTGCCAAAACGTGCACGAGCCCAGAGAGAGCTCAGATATGTTGACACCAAAAGTGCTCGACGCCTCTGCTGACGCTGGCCAAGTCGAAATAATTCATTCTATTATGCCATACAAGTGGATGATGATAATTAAATTCGTAATTGTTTCTAGTGCGATGAAAAATCAAGAATTGACTATGAATGTTTTGGCGATGTTTGTCTTTTGATACAACATAAAAGACAAATGACTATGAAATACCTTTCACACTATTTGTTGGTGTGAACCATCACAGGCAGACCATCACCTTTGCTAGTGCCTTGGTAAGTGACGAGCTTACTGAGATGTTTTTTTGGGGTTTTGAATAATATTTACATGTAATGGGAGGAAAGGCAATGAAGACTAGATTCACTGATCAGGCAATGGCAACTGGTAATGCTATTGAGAGAGTTTTCCAGAAACACACTATCGTTTGTGCATTTGGCATATTTATCAAAATGCACTGCGTAACTTGTCACATTTCTTTACCAAGTTCGAATCATTCAATGCCGACTTCATGCGGTGTATCTATGTAGAAGAAGTTGAAGAAGAAATTTTTTTTTGAATTGGCCAGACTGGCTTGAGAAATAAGATCTTAAGGAGGAGAAATTGATGAAGGAAAAAAGAGGAATGGACTCAAGTTTATGGACGTCAACACTTTTGTGCAGGTACAATCCTTTCTTCCTTTTTTTCATTTATCATAATTTTCATTACATTTTTTTTTCATGGTTTGGTAGGTGATTTTGTTAATCTCTTTTGTAGGTATGGCTAGTACACAGTGTAGTGAAAGTATGAACAATTATTTCAAGAAGTACTTTAAAAGAAAATAGATTCTCGGGGAGTTCATGAAACAATTTGATAAAGCACTATCACTTCGTCGCTTAAAGGAAAAAGATGCAGATGTGAAATCAAGTCAAAGCGAGCCAAATTTAGTATTAAAGTGGGTTTTTGAACGCTTAGCTCGGAACTTTTATACGAGAAAGATGTTTTTTCTCCTTGAGACGAAGTTGAATGCACTTGTCGATCTTGGTGCAAATAATCTACCAGAAAGTGAAGATAGTCTCATGGCCACATATGATATGGAGCGTTTTCATAATGTAAGAGTTCATCGAGTTAAGTTCACACACTCAGCCAACACGGCTAAGTGCTTGTGCCAAATGTTTGAGTTTAATGGTATCCCATGTGCTCACATGTTGAAAGTTTGGAGGATAAACACCGTGGAAAATTTCCCTCAGAGTATTTATTGACAAGGTGGAGTAAAGCTGTCAATCCCAATATTATTATTGGTTCATCTGGGAGCACTATGGAAGTAGATAGTAATGTTCCGTTGTCTGAGCGGTTTAGTGAGTTGTCACATATGGCTCAAATTCTAGTTACCCTTGGCTCATTGACAGATGCTCTGGCTGAAGTAGCTAAGAGGGGGTTGATTAGGTAGAACCTTGTAGAAAAATCACTCAAGAACATGTTGGGGACCCTAGCGATGTAAATACTGAAGATCTAAGCCTAGTTGTTCAAGAGAGTAGTATGGATCAACTTCAGGATAATATAATGGTGTTTTATCCTCCACGAAAGAAGTCAAAGGGGGAATCCAGTGGATGAATTAAAAGGGAATCTATGATAAAATGAAAAAGAATGCAGCTCGCCAAAAGAAAACAACCACAGGTTTGACAACTAAACATTTGCTTGTTGATTAGAAATATAAACTCAGAACTTGTATTTTCATAAAGTTTTTCGTGCATTTTTTAGGTAATATGGGGCGAGATGGCATTGGAGAGATGGAAAGAACTAACCAATCTACTAAACCTCAACCAAGAAAGAAAGGTGAAGTTATACTTACATCTTATAATCATACGTTCAATATCCAGTTTTAATTCAACTCTTTTACACTATTTCAGGTAACAAAGGAAAAGAGGATGGTGGAAATAAAGTTAATATTTGTGAGGAAACAACTTCTTTGGAGAACCTTTCAATCCAAAACGATGAGAACAAAATGACCTCAAAGCGTAATTCCAGAAGAACTGCTGGTGAGATAGTTTTTTTTATGTTGCTTTTGTAGAGAAGATTATGGTCTCAAAGAATAAAAAAATGCATTTTGATTTACAAATGATGTTATCTTATTTCTAGGTGGAGTGTTATTACTATCTAGCACTGCTGTAAGTGGGACTGATGAGATAGGATCTCAGTGTTTATCACCTCAAAATTTAGAGAGTGGTGGTCAAGTTTCATTTAGCTACTAGCAACTACCTGCCGATCAATGTGCTACTGCAAGAAAACTTAATTTCTTAAATCATATGGAGTTCCTATGAAAATATTGATGCAGAAGGATCATATATAAACATCTAGATATTGGTACATGGTTGCTATTTTCCATGGTTTAGTTTTAGTTTCATTGACTCATTATAAACAAGATACACGGTTTTAAATTTTTCTTAAATTCAATATGCATGGTCATAATAAAACTGTTGTAGTTAAAGGTTAATGTGAGAGCTATGAAGGAAAAGGTTAAAAGATAAATGAGAAGATCCAAAAAGCAGAGTTTGAATTGATACAAAGTGTTCAAGAGAATGGCAATTTACACACCAAAGTTGTCCAGTCGCTGGACAAGCTCCAGGGTTCGCTTGACGCGAAAAAATCACTTAAAGGTGAAGCTAAGAATGATGAATATTTGGCAATGCAAACTTTTCATGGTAAAACCGTTGTTCTTGAGATATATACGAAGACCTTAACAAAGTTATCAGTACAATTAGCTCAAATGAAGGCTACAAAAGACCAGATGAACTCATACAACAATGCTCACTATCTAAGTAACTCTCATACAACAACGCTCGAGGTTCCATCGCAGGATCCCGACCAAGCCCGGCCAGACGTTGCATCACCAAGGATGCCGCCACCTCATGTGCCCCACACGCCACCAGTGATGGAGTCACACACACCTCACACACCGCCGCTCCATCCTCCTTCCGCGCCATCTCCGGCTCCAAATAGTTTTGCGGCTGAGTTTCCACCTATCAGATAGAGTATTTGTGCTCGCTGACCTCCTCCTTATTTGGAAGAATATGATTGTGATGATTATGCCTGTGCTCTTATTACTGAAGACCCCCCCAAAAGCAACGTTCACTTATGTGCCGTCATTATCCTCATGTGTTCTCTATCCTCTTACTGATTGTGTAAATTGTGATAATTTTTCTAGTATGCAATTTATATTTTTGGTTGCAGTAACATCTAGTGCAGATCCCACCATGTATTCCGAGGCTTCACAACATACTCATTGGCGATATGCTATGATTGAGGAGCTTACTGCAATTGAGTGCAATCAGACCTGGACTTTGGCCCCTCTGTCTTTGGATAAGAAGGCGATTGGTTGCAAATGAGTTTACCGGACGAAGTTTAAGTCAGATGGTACTATTGATACCATATGACACGTCTAGTGGTTCTCGGGAATCATTAGGTTGAAGGGATTGATTATACTGAGACATTTTCTCCGGCTGCAAAGATGAGTTATGTTCACTAATTCTTATCTGTTGTGGTCATTCATGGTTGGGAACTGCATCAAATGGATTCCATAATGATTTACTTCATGGTGATTTGCATAAAGAGGTTTTTATGCGACCCCCACCACGCTATGGCGTGCCCCATGGTCAGGTATGTCACCTTCAAAAATCTCTTTATGGTCTTCGTCAGGCTCCTAGAAATTGGTTTGCCAAATTGGTTCAGGCTTTACGAGCATTTGATTTTGTTTAGAGTAAGGCAGATTACTCTTTGTTTGTCTTTTCCCGTGGATCAGTTTCTTTGCATGTTCTAGTTTATGTGGATGATTTGGTTATTGGTGGAAGCTCTTCTACGCTCATCTCTGAGTTCAAGAAATACTTGAGTTCTTGATTCCATATGAAAGATCTTGGTTAACTTAAGTATTTCTTGGGCATAGAGATTATTAGAAGACCGGAGGGGATGTTTCTTTCACAAAGGAAATATGCCTTGGACATTTTATTCGATATAGGTTTATCTACTTCTAAACCGAATGACTTTCCAATGGAGCAACAACATGATTTGACACGTGTTGATGGTCCAACTTATCATGATCCCGAGCAGTACAGGCGTCTGGTTGGGCGCCTGATATACATGACTATCACACGTCCTGAGTTTAGTTATTCTGTTCATACACTTGCGCAATTCATGAAATCTCCTTGTGTTCCTCACTTGCAAGCTGCAGTTCGTGTGTTGCACTACCTGAAGAGTCATCATGATCAAGGTTTATTTCTCTCTTCCAGTAGTGCATTACAGTTGACTGCTTATTGTGATTCAGATTGGGCTGCACGCCCAATTACCCGACATTCTCTTTCTGGATATTTTGTGATGATTGGTGATTCTCCGGTTTCTTGGAAGACCAAGAAGCAACCTACGGTTTCTCGATCTTCCACTGAAGCGGAGTATCGTGCTATGGTTGTTACCTGTTGTGAGTTGTTATGGCTTAAATCTTTACTGAAAGACTTAGGGGTTATGCACACTTCTCCTATGCAACTGTTTTGTGACAGTCAATCTGCTCTTTATATTACGAAAAATCCAGTGTTCCATAAATGCACAAAGCATATTGAAGTTGATTGTCATTTTGTCCGAGATTTTGTTCAATCTGGCACTATTGTTACTCAGCATATTCGTACGTCAGACCAACCTGCAGACTTGTTCACTAAGGCTCTCAGACGTAACTAGTTTCATTCCCTGCTTGGCAAGTTGGGCATTTCTGATCCCTATGCTCCAACTTGATGAGGAGTATTAAGGAATTAGAATATTACTTGTAAATTTAATTATATTTTATTACCTTTTCCTAGCTTGTATATGTATTCTGTACCACTATATAATGTATCCTGAGATCATGAATACAAAAACACATTTTTACCTTTATTTTCTTCAGAATCCGACCTCTTGGTCTTCCCCATAGCTCACGGTGAAGAAGAAAAGTTGGTCGTCGGAGTTCGAGGTTTTCTACTTACCATATTGAAATAGGTCATTCTTGCTACATGACCTTCACACATAATTCTTGCCACTTGTCTTTCACAGATTTCCACGCCGGCTTTAAAAATTGAATTGAAAATGTGATACATTAAAAAATTAATTAGGGCAATTAACTGCATTTAATTAAATTACCATTTGAGTAATTACTGCATTTAATATGTTTTTGTTTCCAAAACATTCTAAACTTTAAAACGAGGAGTCTGATTGTTTATCGATTCCTTCTCCTTCTCTTTCATCTTTCTTTCTCTCCTTTTTGAGTAGCCAAAAGTAGCACAATCCGTACACTATACTCTCATTTTCCATCTTCAACACAAAACAAAGCCTCTCTTCTTTTCTACAGGTTGCAGCATTGACCATGTTTACCTGATTACTCTTTATTCTCTAATTATCATGATCTCATTGTATGTTTCAATCGAGGAATGGATTTATGGTTTTGTTAGTTTCTTTCTTGGTGAGTGCACATGTTTGTTTCTGATCTTTCTTTATTTTTGCTTCATTGATGATCAAATTTACTCGGACCACCCAATTTATCAACGATGATTTGCATATGTATCACGTGGAGAGCGATACCCAGCTTCTGCACGGACATCTAATCATACTATTTTAGTTGTAATGCAGATACTGATTTCATTGTTTTTAACTTGACAAACATTGTACTTGAGCTAAAACTTTGCCTCTAGCTATTCAAGTTCAGCCGATAACTTGTGAGTCCTCAAATACCAACTCAGTCTTCTTACATTTGACTTTGGATAACCCTTATTTAGATGCTTAGGTTGGTTCTGCATACACTTGACTTTGGATAAATCCAATCATGTTGTGTTGTACGTTGGTCCTGTGTGCATCCTGGACAGGCATGGGGCAAATTAATACCTATCAGGCCCAAGTTTCCTAATTTGTTAGGGGCCCCATTTTTCTAAAAATATTTAGTATGCACAAAATATTTGGTCTCTTCTTGCATTTGGGCCTTAGCCTGCATAAGTGGGAGAACAAAAGTCTACCCCACCTCCCAAACTTGTGTCTTTTCCTTCCTCAATATTGTCGTTTCCTTCCCAAACAATAAACAAAAATTAAAGTAAGCTTTTCCTTCCTCAATTTTACCTAAAGGCTAAAATGCAGTAAAAAGAAACAGAGTGTTGGTTGCGCAGCTCTGGTCTCGTCAACTAGTTGAGAAGACAACAATAGCAAATTTGATTCTTTTAGCCTCCGTTGATATCTTGCTCTACTCCCGGAATGGAGGTTCACACTTCTTCCTTTTGAATTTTGTTTATATTTTTACTATACAATTTTAAGTTAGTGTCATATTTTTAAATTTCAAATCTTCTAATATGATTATATTGTTGATGAATCTCTTGACCCGATCCAAAGCCCACATTTGATCTGCTAGCAGGGATCGATGACCTGCAAAATAAAGTCCTCGGAGTGTTCCGGGGAAAAAAAAACTCTGATGGAAAAGTCAGTACGTTTCTGGCCAATCAATCAATAATGCTTAGTCCAAAAATAACAACATACCTTCCTTTTTATACCTTCTGAACCCTAATTGTGGTTGCCAAATCCTTGAGTCTTCTTTCTCCTTAACGTCGAGCCCAATAAGCCGCTTCTTTTGGGCATTTTAGGTTGAGCTTGTGGCCTAATGATGTCTCCGTCCCTCTCATCATCAAGAGCTCCCAGAAAATCCAAATGATCTTTTGTTATCGAAGTGTTACACCTTTGATCGGTAGCATCGAACTCTTTCGATGAGCTTTGCTTCGATCGTGGCTGTGGCGCTTTGATAGCAGTTGGCACTTGGTTTTGTTCAGGTAGCTTTTACGTCTTCCTATGCCTTTTCTTTGAATTTAAAGAGGTGGGCATGGATAAGAAAAATGGGAAAGCTAGGCGCGTGAGGTCGTTTATTTTCCCAATTTACCACGTCTTGTCAGGATTCTCGCTTTTCAAGGTAATTATTACTTGCTGCCGCTTCTGTTTTCTTTTTATTCTCTTCTAAACTGCTACTTTCTCCATTTAACTCTCTTTTTTCTTGCAGGTAGACTCACTTCTTGAAAAGACTTCCTCTTGCTCTCCATAGTTCTCAGCCCCCAATTTTCTTTATCTTACGAGTAAGTTCTCACCACAATGGCTTCTTCTCCTTTCAATCCTGATTCATTTTTTAAGAATGCTTCTTCTCCCCAATCCTTATCTCTCTCAAATTCTGGCAGTCGGGCTAAATCTGTGAATAATTCGTAGGGGATAACTGTTTCAGAGGATGTTGAATCCAATTCTCTGCACAGTGTTAGTGAGTCCGGTAAAATTTTGGCTGACTCAGATGACTCAGATGACTCAGTGACGAGTCACCAGGGAGAGGGTTTTATGGAGTCTGGTCGCCCTGTTGGTAGTGGTGACGAAGTGGCGAGGTTGCTTCTGATAAGTAGAGATGTGACCGGTAATCCAATTAACCAACCCATCCCCAATATTGAAGAGACATCGTTTAGGATAGCGAGGCGAAGGGGGTAATTTCCTACGCCTCTTCAAGGAGGAAGTTTTTTGTTCATAAATGGAATCCCTTGGCGGATCGATCGAGTGGGGAAAACTCAGATTCAGAGTATGTTGTTCCTAGCGAACTAGATAATATCATAGAGGAAATTCGAAGAAAGGTAAGTGCTCTTTAGTTCCCTTTGATAGGAAGCGACTAAACGCTGCAAGGTACCCAATTAGTCTCTTCACCTCTTTGATAGTCTTCAGACTCTTCATGTTTATCAAAGACTCCACCTTTTCAGGATTTTCATCAATTCCTTTTTTCGATACCATGAAACCCAGAAACTTGTCAGCCCCCACTCCAATAATGCATTTGGCAGGATTTAACTTTAAATTTGCCTTTCATAACTCAACGAATATCTCCCCCAAGACTTCTAAGAACTGACCGTAATCCTAACTCTTTACTACCATATCATCCACACACACCTCTAGATTCCTCCCAATTTTGCTTTTAAATAGTTTGTCTACCAGCCTTTGGTAGGTTGCTCTTGCTTTCTTCAAGCCAACTGACATATTCTTGTAATATAAGGTGCCAACCTTCATTATGAATGAAGTCTTTCCCATGTCTTCTTTTGCCATTAGTATCTGATGGTACCCTGTGTGCCTTAAAGAAGGCCAGAACCTTCTATCCAGCTATTGCCTCTACGACCCTATCAATCGAATGGATATGGTGGCTGTCTTTTGGGCAGCATTTGTTCAAATCAGTGAAGTTGATACACATACACTATGCACCATCATGTTTTGGGACCATCACTGGGTTAGCAAGCCACACCGAGTAAAAACACTTCTTTGATTATATCTACCTCAAGGAGTTTTTTTTACTTCTATCCTTATGGCCTCAGCTCTCTCTGTTACGAACATTCATCTTTTCTGCTTGATGGCTTTATCAAGGGATCAATATTCAATTTGTGAACAGCTAACTCCGCAGGCACCACCGCCACGTTTGTAGCACCCTAAGAGAAGACATCAGAGTAATGATCGAGCAAGGCTTGCAACTTGCTCCTTACCACTTTTGGCATCATCTTACCAACAGTAATAACTCCCAGAACTTGAACAACGATCTTCTCTGTATCCGCTAGTCTGACATTCCCATGGATTGATGCCACATCTCCCTCTTTTCCCCTTTTACAGCCGCTAGGTTACTATGTTTCTCTACCACTTGATCACCTCGAATGCAGGCTACCCCCATATGGCGACCATACTTCTCGAGCCTGACACATCCATAGCCATCCAAGAATCTCATTATAAGGGGAGTAAGTATAATTGACCGCAAAGTTGCAGTATATCATCACCCCCTTTTCTCCATCTGCCACCCTAATCGGCAGAGAAACTTTGCTGAGAGGGGTTATCGCTTTCCCCGTGAATCCCAACAAGGAGCATAGCAATTTCTTCAAATTTCCTCGTCCGATATCCAAATGGTCAAAATAGCTAACGAACATAATCTCATACTCACTTCCATCATAAATGAAAATCCTATTAACCAACAAAGTTCTGATCAACGCTGAAATCACCATTGGATCTGCCTAGGGGGTCTGGTTAGGAACTGTACCTGCTTCCAAAAATGTTATCCTTTCGTCCAGTTAAAATCTATTATGGGATGGTTCGCCAGCATGAACACGCCTTGAGTCAGCTTTTATCATGTTATTCGAGGATCCTTCCCCAGTCACTCCGTTAATAACATTTACCACATTACAAACAACTAGATTCTCCTCATTATGGTTAGGACTCCCCACAGGCTGATTGCGATATGGCTCTTATCGATGCTCCTTCCTCCCAGCTTAGGGGGTACGATTTACCCTGTGAGGAGGGAAATTCCTTTTGAAGGGTCTTCGACCCTCTCGGTCATTCCTCTGCCTTATCAGACCGTCTCAAAAGGGTGGACAAAAATTTGGCCCTCGAATAAGTCCCTCCTCTTCAAACTTCTCGATCTCCGATCGAAGGTGGGCAAAATTATTCATATGATGGCCAAAATCCTCATGATGTTTGCACAATCTATTTGTGGCTCTCCTTCCAGCTACAACCTCCTCTGTCCTAAGTGGTGGAGGTGCTCAAAAGACCCCTTGATGAATACTCCAAATCTCTACTAGCGAGCATTGTAAAGGCGTGTATTTGTCGAACCTTGCTCTTTACGGCTCCATCAATCTCTTACCCTTGTCTCTGGGTTTTACTTGTTTGGCCATCATTCCTTCTCTCCTTTTCTTGATGGCTTCCACCACCTTCGAGTGCTATTCTACTACTTCTTGAAGCCGCTGAAGGGGTTTTTGAAGTTTTGGCCATTAGCTTCCTATATAGCTCCAGGTCTTCCGTCCCCAAAAAATATCCTTGTATCACTTCATTTTCTGTCTCCTCGACCACACCCAGGTTCTCATTAACATACATGTGATAAAACATCGCCGTAGACCCCCAAGGCTTTTGTTTTGTCTTGTACAACTCTTTCAATGTTTTTGTAAAAATAATTTTGGCAGTACTAGTTTAGCAACGTTTGACTGAAGTCTCGATACGACCGTAGTGATCCCCTTAGTAGTTTATTTAGCCACTTATGTACCTTTCCTCGAAGGTAGCTACCCACAAGCTTACATGTTATCTTTTCTTCAAAGTCTCGAGAATTCATCAGGCTCCGGAAGGTCTGAATGAACTCTCAAGGGTTTGAATCTCCCGCAGGCCATCAAACTCTCAAGAAGCTCTTTAGGGGGACTTCATGTCAGCGGGCCATCAACATATGATTACAGTCACATCAAAGGGAGACTCAAAAAATTGTCCCATTGGCCCAATCAGCATGTCAAGCTCTCTTCTGAGCGTATCTCTAGCCTCTTCTGCTGATTGATGCTGCCTCTAGTTTCATCGAGGGCCTTTGTATGGAAGCACATGCATTGGGGGAATTGTGATGTGTTGTGGGTAGGGTCCACCTCCAGAATATGTGGAGTATCCAAAAGATACAGGTCTTTGATGGTAATAATTGTACCCCCCAGGGCCAACCATCGCAGGATCCATTCGACCTTCATTCCCTGGCAATGAAACCATCTTAACCCTTGGCCCATTTCCCATAAATATTGGTGCACCTGACACCGAATAAATCCCATGCATCCCCTCAGGGAATGAGGGTTGGGGGCCTTTGTTGGGAAGCTGCTTGATGTCCAAAGTACTAGCCCCCTAACATTTGGCTTGCCAACGGCAAGGCCCACACATGTTCCCAAGTTATCGATGGTGTTACAACCTCTGATGATCCCAGATCCATCAGTGGGGGAACAACTTGGTATCCTACTGCCAACAGCACTTGTGATATCTGATCCAAACCTAGTGACTGGTTCGTTGCTATCCCTACCACACTTATGTTTTCCTTAATCCTTCTTTCATAAGCTTCAATGTGAGAATTAGCAGAACATTCAGTGAGGTGACCGACCCCACCCCTTGGTACTCGAGGGGCAATCAATTCCAACCCTCGGTTTGATGGTAACCTCTAGATCTCTTAATACCCCATCCGCAGTACGTGATTCCTCCACAGAAACTACTAGGCCTGGATTCACCAATGCCTTCATCATACTTGTCTCCATACTCCACACTGTCGGAGCGACAACCATCTTCTTGGGCCTCGATTGTACATTGTCTCTGGAGCCCGTGTCTTTGCTCTTCAATTATTCACTTCTTTGAGTCATCGCTGTAGAAGTGGACATCCGCCAACAGATCTAGATCTGAATTCTTTTGGGTCCCACGGGCGTGCCAACTTGATGAATCTCTTGGCCCAATCCAAATCCCATCTTTGATCTGCTAGCAGTGATCGACGACCTGTAAAATAAAGTCCCCGAAGTGTTCTGGGGGAAAAAGCTCTGATGGTAAAGTCAGTTCATTTCCGATCGATCAATCAATAATGCTTAGTCCAAAAATGACCACATACCTTCCTATTTATACCTTCCGAACCCCAACCGTGGTTGCCTAATTCTTGAGTCTTTTTTCTCCTTAACGTCGAGCCTAATAAGTTAGTTCTTTTGGGTCTTTTAGGTTGGGCTTGTGGCCCAACGAGGTCTCGATCCATCTCATCATCAATTGTGTTTAGATTTAAGTTGTTGATTGATTAATTTTTCAATTTCTTGTACTATGTTGTGTGAAGATGTTGGAGTTTTAAATATTTAGGAGTATGAACAATAGAAGTTTAAGGATTGTCTATACATTGATTTCTTGAATTTTTGGTTTAGAGATGTTGCTTCCCATTCTCACTTTAAAGTGATGAACATGAAACTAAAATTTACTTAATATTGTGTTGTTTGTGATTATTTGGGTTGCACTAGTTTTATTCTAATCTCTAAGCTAGACTTTTAGTTGTGGTCACTTTAGATTATTTTTTTGATGAAACAAATATGAATTTTGTTAATAGTTGATACTTGGAAACGTCAAAGCGAAAAACAAAGTGTGCATCCGGAGCTTCAAAAAGATGAAAGATTAAAAGTCATGAGAACTATGTGAAAACACAAAAAGGTATTCATGAGAGATTATTTAAGAAGAAAACATATGAAGAAGAGGACGTAAGCAAAAAAGATGAAGATGTTAGTATTGATGGTCTAATTGAGGTGAATATTGATAGCATTGAGGAACAAGTTGCGGCGAATATTAATCATATTGAAGAAGAGGACGTTTTAGAGGGACTCCAAGTGATTGAACATGGTGTCATTGGGGAAGAAGAAGTTGAGGTGAATGTTAACGATGTCGAGGAACAAGTTGCTATGGGTAGTGATGTGAAACAAGTGGATGATGAAAGTATAAACATTTATGATCCCGGGAATTGGGGTACCATTTCCCAAAAGTTTAGCGATCATATGGTGGAGAAAGGCCCACAAAGAGAAGATGTCAAGTTCAAGTTTCCAAAATGTGGTGTTGGACATTTTGCTTTTTCTTATTACACTCGTATTTTGAGTAATGGGGAGATTAAGAGAGGAGGTGACTCATTTTTTTTTGATAAAAAAAGATGTGTTTTTCTTTTGTTGTAGGTTGTTCAAGGAAAGAGACAACCATACTCATTTGGCCAATGAAGGATTCAAAGATTGGAAAAATGTAGGAAGGTCACTAAAACTTCATGAAAGTAGCGATGTTCACATGAAGTACATGGCAAGTTGAGAACAAACACAACTATTGATAGTGACTTACAAGGGAGAATCATCAAAGAGAAGGAGTGGTGGAGCGAAGTTTTAAGAAAAATATTGGCAGTTGTGAAAACTCTTGCAAAATGTAACTTGACTTTCCGTGGAAGTAGTAAAAAGATTGATGAAGAGAACAATAGGAAATTCTTAAGTTTTATTGAGATGGTTTTCAAATTTGATCTGATAATGAGGGAGCACCTTCACCGCATGCGGGAGAAAGAAACGAGGAAGCATTATCTTAGCCGTAAAATTCAAAATGAAATGATTCTTTTGTTAGTCAATGAAGTGAAGAGTGTGATTATCAAGAAAATCAAGAAATCAAAGTACTTTTCAATTGTTTTTAATTGTACTTTGGATTTAAGCCACCAAGAGCAAAATTTCACTTGTGATACAGTGTGTTGATGCCTCACCAACTTTGTCTAAGGTGGATGAATTTATTATTGATTTTATAAAGGTAGATGATACATTGGGGAAGGGGATTTTTGAGACTCTTGCAAATACTTTGACTAAACTTGACCTTATATTGATGATATAAGAGGTCAAGTACATGACAATGGTTCAAATATGAAGGGGAAAAATAAATGTGTGCAAAGAAGATTGATTGACAGCAATCTGAGAGCCTTTTACACCCTTTGTGGTTGTCATTCTCTTAACTTTACTCTTTGTGATATGGCTCATTGTAGTACTCTTGCGATTTCTTTCTTTGGTGTTATACAACGTATTTATATGTTGTTTTCATCTCCAACCAAGAGGTGGAGCATATTTAAAGAAGTGGTTAAGGGTCTCACACTTAAACCATTGTCGCAAACTCGTTAGGAGAGCCATCTTGAAAGTGTAAAAACCATAAAGTTCCTAGCTTCTCAAGTAAGAGATGCACTAATTTTCTTGGCCGATAGTAGTGATGATCTGAAGTAAAAAACTGAAGCCAAGTCTTTTGTATCCGAGCAAATGGAGAAATTTGAGTTCTTACTAGGATTGGCTATTTGGCACAAGTTATCGTCTTCGATAAATGTGGTGAGTAAAAATTTATAAACTGAAGATATGGATATTGAGGATGCATTGACTCACTTGAAAGAACTTCTATTTTTTTTGAAAGGTATAGGGAACAGGGATATGAAGAAGCCTAAATTGAAGCTAATGTGCTTGTTTATGAGATGTGTATTTAACCTAAATTTCCTAATAAGCGTCCCTATGTTAGGAAGAGGCAATATGATGAAAGTACTAGCGAAGATGTGATCATGTCCCGTAAAGAATCATTTAGATTTTTCTACTTTAAAGATGTGATGGATAATGCCTCAACTTCATTCCAGAGTAAGTTTGAGCAATTTGAAATTTATCAAAAAACTTTTGGGTTCTTGTTTGATTTTGGGAAGTCAAAGGTGTTAGGAGATGAATCTTTGAAGACATCTTGCTATAGTTAAGAAATGTATCTAAAAAATGATACTGCTTCAGATATAGATGGAGGTGACTTGTTTGTTGAATTAAAGCAATTGAGTGAGGTGTTTCTAGCAAGAAAAACGAGGACAATTGAAATGTTGAATTATTCGCAGGACATGGATGGTTGTTATCAAAATCTATTGATTGTTTTTACATGATACTGCTCACTATACCCGTGACTGTTGCTTCCATGGAAAGAAGTTTCTCCAAGCTGGAGTTGATTTAGTCATGCCTTCGTTCTACCATGTCGCAAGATAGATTGAGTGGACTAGCTATGCTATCCATTGTGCATGATTTGGTAAAAGAGCTTGATTATAAAAGTTTGATTAGTGAAGTTGCTTTTAAGAAAGCAAGTAGAGTTGTATTAAAGAAGTGATTTTATTTAATCTATGACATATTTTATTATTAAAACTCATGAAATTATCTATTATGGTTATGTGCGAGGGCCCTTTTTTTATAGTTTGCTTAATATCGTTGAAATATTAGGGCTGACCCTGATCCTAGACATAGACAGTCTTGGTTTTAATGTTAAGGTAAGGCCAGCCATGCATTTATACTCTCAAATGTTGATACCATACCCTCTTAAAGCTCTAATCCTTGCCAAAATGCCATTCGCCATTTTAACTTAGGTGCACAATTGGATGTCGGAACCTCATTTGTGTCGACTTTTCTTTTTCTTATAAGGTTAGCTGCGGAGGGATCACTTTAAATCTTAACACTCTATTTCCACGACGTGCTGCATACCAATAGTGAGTAGCCATTCAATTTTACATATGAATACATGTTTGAGTTGAAATTAATTTTCTCAGTTCGATTGTTTCAATACGGGATTGGCAGGGGTGTAAAGGCTCATCGTTGAAATGCTTCTAGCTGTTAGGGATCAAGCCAACGGATCCCACCAGAAAAGGGGACTATTTAATTTCACTGCTTCTTCTTTGTACTACTAAGTCCGATCAATGTTAGTTATCATGTATGATGTTTGCAGTGCAGGGAAATGATTTGGTCTATTTTGGTTTTTCCAAATAGTGAAGATATTATGAAAATACCTTAACATCGCCATTGCTTTTAGAAGAGCACATTCTAAGCCTATTTTGAACTAACACGCAAGCATATCTACATCATACGTATATACTATTCAAGGCCCAGGATAAGAAAGAAATAATCAGGCAAGAGAGTGACTTTCAGTGTTTGGAGAGAATACACAGGAGAAACTGTCGAACTCATTGCCATAATTCATCGAAAAAGATGAACTCATTGCCACAATCTCGACTTTCATTGGTGGAAGGTGCAACAAACGAAATGGGAGGTACCCTTTGGGATATCTTAGGGAGGGAAGACGTGACCAACATAAAAGGATATCTTTTCAAGCACTCCAAAGAAATTAGGCACACCTATTGCTGTTAAATATGAAATTTGGTTTTACCTAATTACTTCAATTGTGATTACCATGTTCTAAAATCACCTAATTAACCAAGTTCGTAAGTAAAGTAAAAACTTTAAGAACAAACAAAACTGGTTACACAGTTCGGTGAAAGTCACCTACATCTGCCGGACATGACTTTGTTAAGAATAAATCCACTAATTAGAAAGATAGTACAAGATGCATCATACACAATACTTATATTTTCTAATTCAACTCGTGAATTCTACTAGCTACCCTAGTTACCGATCTGCCTTGATCAGACTCCCTCTAACATTGAGATTCGTCGATACTGGATCTCCTCCTCCCGAGGAATTAAGACTTTTGTTTTGAACTTTGAGATCAAACAACGTTGATCATGTTGGAACACCAATATAAGGCTTTGCACTACTCTGTTGATTATCAAAACTCTGACTGCAAATTTTCTCTATATAATTGCGTAAGTAGCTTATCTAGTAATGTCCACCATATATAGTCCATTCGCACTTCTCAGTTGCTTGTGCGATTACAACTCTATCTTCGCGATATTTTTGTATCAATCAAATCTTGTTGAAGATAGGATTTAACCAATCTAATGCCTTGAAGTAAGAAATTTAGAATATCTCGTTCCAATCTTTTTCCATTACAGAAATCCTTCTTACTTCCAACTCTACCAATCTTAATCCAATCCCAGAAATATGGGAAGGAAAATATCTAGTAAATCAATTACGATTGAACAAGATTATTTCTTCTCAGACTCTTCCTTTCATGATATCCTTCTTCCATCAAGACTCCTTCTTTGATGTTACAATAGTCATATTTGCATTCACACAAAAATTTTCAACTAACACTTTTGGACTTTACAATCTCCCACTTTGGCATTTTGTGGATCCATCAATCTATTGGACTTTCAACATAGATTTTGAAAATATAGACCTCAAGGACTCCATAGATGGATGTTGGAACATGAGCTGAAAAGAATATTTTAGCTCCCTCTGAATCCCTCAGCACCAAAAGAATATAGACCCTCAACATCCATGTTGGAACATCAAATCATAAACAGTACGTAGTCATTATATTCAACCACCAACAAAAACATGCAAGTACTGAAAATCTGAGAAAAAAACACAATATTATCAACTATCCCAAAAACATCAGATATCATCATGCCCTTAGCTTCCAGCTGTGATTAACACAAAACAAAAGAAATCCAAAAATAGAAATCCAGAAAATCCAAAATACTCCCCCCTAGGGCCATAAAACATGCCAAATATCCAAAACAACCCAACTAATATAGACATATCAGGCCTTAGCTTCTTCAGTATTTTCATCCTGGACATCATCCTCTGAATCCAACCCCTTTAGTTCCTCTTCTAGTGCAGCAATATGAACTTGCAAGGCTGTAATTTTAGCTTTCACAATAGTCTTCTTGGCCTCTTTCCCTTTCTGAACTAAGCAATCACTTTGTGATGGCTTCCAAGGAAAATCTTTCACACTTCTCAAATTGAAAGTCTTCATATTAGGTTTCAGAGGCATTGCAGGGATAATAACATCACCCTCTTGTGCCTTCACCATTTCTCCTTTTAGAACTTCAGAGATAATACAAGGATATGGCAGAGAGTTTTTTGCCCTTGCAGAACTAGCATTTTCCAATATGTTAGCTTGGATAAGGAGACCAAGATTCATAGGAGGTTTAGCGCCAATACAGTATAGTACCTTTGCCTTATCTTGGGTGAGGGCAGTGGTGTTAGAAGATGGAAACCAAGAGTTAATAGCTACCTGGAATAGACAAAAGTACCTGGTACTCAGACTTGATGCTGCAGCATTACCCTGACAAGGCCACTCAGTCTATATCCGCCAGTGATCTTAGTCAGTATCTGATCAAGAGACACTTCAAAGTCTTTAGGAAATATTGATCCAAATGCAGGTGTTGGTAGTCCCAATAATTTTTTGATCCTTTCTTTAGAAAATCTGACTACCTTCCCTCTGACATATACTCTATTGTACTAGGGTGATTCATGATCCTGATTTCCTTCCATCAAATTTGAGTAGAACTCTTGTACCAGAGTCTGGCTGTATTGCTAGTATACTGAGCCTGATTTCGTAAACCCCTGGTATTTAAAAAATTCACTGAATCCACAATCCTTTTAAGCCACCAGATCAATAGGACGTTCTACTATCAATCTCTTTTTTTTCTAGATATTATTACTAATCTTCTGGCATCCTTCATAAAAAAGCTTAGAACTCAGAGCTTCCTTAACAGAGATGCTGGTTTTGAGCCTTGACCCGTGCTAGTCTGTTTCATCTTCTTATTCAGCTGTTCATTCTCCTCTAGTGGGGTTTTCATTTTGACCTTCTTGACCGAGTTTGCACAAACTGATCTAGTACTTCATCACTGGAGAAGGTCAAATCTTCAATACTGACTTCTTGTGTTGGAACATCATCCTTCTCTTGGCCTGATGTTGGAACATCATCATGGCCTGGTTCTTCAGTTGCAGCAGCAGACTGTCCCCCGCCTTTTAGGCCAGTTTTTTACTTCCTTCAACTTCACTTGTTTGGTAACGATGCAGTAATATAGACACATATTACTTTCTTAGCTCATACTCCGTGCATGCCAATTCTTTCAACTTGGGGTTCCAGTTTTCAATTTTCCTAATACCCTCAATATCTCCTTTCAATATCCGAAACAGAGACCCCATTTACATACCCAAACATTGACTTGCATCTTCTTAAATCTACTCTCTTATCTTTCTCTAAGTAATGAGTCATGCAATCCTCTAGAGATTTAAAATTTTGACCATTGAAAGTAAAAAATTTCTCCCGGAATACCCTGATTTTTACTTTCTTAGATTTGACAGTGACTGGCTTCACGGCGGTGACCGGACCACTTCAATGCTTGATTCTTCCACACCATTCCATTCTTCAATCAAATCACTCTCCGGTACTTCCACCGTCATCTCTAGTTCTCTTAAAAGCATTTGGAATTTCTTGCTTTTCTCCATCTTGATAGTGTGGCACTTGCTCATTGTCTATAGTCTAAATATTTTTAACTGGTGGTTGGAGAATCTATGCCGAGCTTGAGTTCTAAGTCAGAGAGTTTAACCTTGAGTCATTCTCTTAGAATAGCAGCACAAATTTTGGGAGGAAGTTTGGTAAAAGAGGGAATACGAAACAGAGAAAGGAAGGTGAAAATTTTAAAATATTTACTTTCTTTCCTCAGGAACTCAACTTCCTTTTTCCCTTTTCAAGGTCATAATTACCAGCCATCACTATGTCCCCTTTTCTCTTTCCTCAGATTTCACTCGTCATATTTCAACATACATCAACTATTTCTAGTTTCCTTCTTTTTCATTTTTTTCCAATTTCTCTGTACTCATGAAAAAAATAAAAATAAAATTTATATCCAAAAATCACTAGGCAAAAATACCTCAAATATGACACCCACCTAAGTGTTGTCTGAGAAGTTCAAACGTGGCTAAATCCAGTGGTTTTGTGAAAATATCTGCAAATTGTTCTGATGTTGGAACATAAACCACTGTGACTTCCCTTCTTTCCACAAGATCTCGAATAAAGTGATGCCTTATATCAATGTGCTTTGTTCAAGAGTGCTGGACTAGATTCTTGGATATATCTATAGGACTTTTGCTATCACATAAAATCTTTAGAGTCCCTTAATGAATTCCATAATCTTTCATCATTCGTTTCATCCATAACAACTGCGCACAACAACTTCCGGCAGCTAAATATTCAGCTTTAATGGATAACAAGGATATAGAATTCTGTTTCTTACTGTACTAACAAAACAAATTTGTGCCAGTAAAGAAACATCCACCAGTTGTGCTTTTTCGATCATCTGCATTTCCAGCCCAATCTGAATCAATGTGGCCATATAGATCTAAATCTTGAGTTTTAGAATACCAGATACCATACTCAGAAGTTCCACTAATATATCGAATAATCATCTTTACTGCAGTCAAATGGAATTCCTTTGGATTTGCCTGAAATATCACACACACTCCAACACTGAAGCATATGTCTGGTCGATTAGCTATGAGGTATATCATACTTCTATACAATTTCTGATCAACTGAGACACCTTTCTCATCCTTCACTAATTTGTATGTAACACCCATTAGAGTTCTCGCTAATCGAGAATTGCCCAATCCAAAGCATTTCACTAAATTCATCGCATATTTGCTCTGATTTATAAACAACCCACTCTTTTGTTGCTTGACCTGGAATCCTAGGAAGTAGGTAAGTTCACCGATCATGCTCATCTCAAACTCATCATGCAGGAGACTTACAAAATCCTGCACCATAGATGGTGAAGTAGAGCCAAAAACAATGTCATCTACATAAATTTGAGCGATCAAAAAAATTTTGATGACCTGGTAAGCACAAATAGGGTGCGATCTACTCCCCCTCGACGATAACATTTCTTAATGAGAAAGGTATTCAGTCGTTCATACCATGTCCTTGGTGCTTGTTTCAACCCATTCAGTGCCTTTTTGAGTCTGTACACGTGATGGGGATGATACAAATCCTCAAATCCTTTAGGTTGTTCAACATAGACCTATTCATTCACTACTCCATTTAGAAATGCGCTTTTCACATCCATTTGGTACAATGTGAAATTCATAGTACTTGAAATAGCAAGCAAAATACGAATGGATTCTAACCTGGAAATGAGTGCAAATGTTTCTTCAAAATCAATGCCTTATACTTGAGTGTATCCTTGTGCCACTAATATGGCCTTATTACGAGTGATTTGACCATTAGCATCAAACTTGTTTTTGAGGATCCACTTAGTACCAACGTTCACCCCTTTTGGTTGAAGAGTGAGGTACCATATCTCATTCCTTGCAAACTGTTCATATTCTTACTGCATTTCCACAATCCAATACGTATTAAGCCGGGCTTTCTTATAGTTCTTTGGCTCAATCAGTGAGATGGAGCATTATAATCCCGTGAGCTCCCTGTAATTAACTCGTGGTAGTGTTCGAGTTCGTTTCACACTTCGTTCAGGTTTAGCCTTTGTTGGAACATGAGATGGGGCATCTGGGGTTAATGTTCCAACATCAATTTCATCAGATGCATCTAGAATATTATAAGGCTGTGATGTTCCAACATAGACATGCTGGTTGGTCAGAATTTCTGGTGTTGGTGCATGCGACAAAACAAGTTCATCCTCCCCTTTTTTCTGATCCTTATTATCAAAATAGTCAAAAATCACATTGATTGACTCCATTATTAGTGTGAAGATTAAACACTCTGTATGCACGACTGTTTACTGAATACCCCAGAAATACTCCTTCATCACTGTGATTGTCAAATTTTCCTAGCTGTTCTCTGTCCCTGAGTATGTAGCACTTGCTCCCAAACACATGAAAGTATGCCACATTTTCCTTTCTCCCTTTCCAGATTTCATACGAGGTCTTGCTCGTAAATGGTCGTAGATATACCTTGTTGATGGTATAACATGCTGTGTTGATGGCTTCTACCCACCATTTCTTGTGAATACCTTTTTCTGCTAACATAAATCGAGCCATCTCCCGCAGGGTTCTTTTACTCCTTTCTACAGTCCCATTTTGCTAAGAAGTGATGGGAGCAGAGAACTCATGTTGTATCACAAGTTTATCACAGAAATCACTGAACTGAGAGTTTTCAAATTCGCTTCCATGATCACTATGGATTCTCACAATCTTTCCAACGTGACTCCCTTTCTCTGTTTGTAACTTAATCACCAAACTCCTGAAGACATCCACTGCATCTGATTTTTCCTTGAGAAATGCTACCCACGTGTATCTAGAAAAATCATCAACACAAACGAAGATATACTTTTTCCCAGTGATACTAGGAATGTTAACCAGACCCATTAAATCCATATGCAGTAGTTCAAGATTTCGTGAGGTAGTAATGTATTGAACAAAAGAGTGAGATAATCAAATTTGTTTACCTTGTTGGCATTGTCCACACAAAATACCTTTTTTATGTGTAAGAATAGGCATACCTCGTACTACTTTGGCATTAGTAATTTTTACCAAGGTTTTGTAATTTATATGTCCAAGCTTTCGATGCCACAAAGTACCTTCATCCTCCTTAGAACTCAAATACTTCACTTCTAGTTCCAGAAGATAGAAATTGTCTGACAATCGTACTCCTGCTAGTACCTTGTTTTCTCCATGTTTCACAATACATTTGTCCCTTTGGAAGTCAACGATCATATCTTTATCGCACAGTTGACTGATAATCAGGAAGTTTGCCTTTAAATCTTCTACCAGCAGAACATTTGCAAAGTTAGGAAATCCCACTATCTGTAGTTCTCCTTTTGCAACCACACGACTCTTCTTTCCATCCCCAAAGGTAACAAATCCACTGTCATATGGTTTGATGTTGTTCAAGTATTATAAAGTTCCTGTTATATGTCTCGAACGACCACATCGAATTACCAAGAATCTCTAGAGTGTGCAATAAGAGACGTGTGAGCTACAAGACATACTATATTTCGTTTAGGAATCCATACCTTTCTGACGAGTCTGGCTCTTTGGATAATTCTCATGTTGGAACATAGTGACAGTTGTAGTCCATTCATGATATCTCTGAATAGCCTGAGACATTTTTCCTCTTCATGACCTTGATATGAGCAGTAGTGACATAGTATAGGCTTGCGTCGGGGACGTGTCTTCATGATTTTTTTACCTTCATGGCCTGCATCTTAGCTTTAAAATTAGTCGGTCTTGTCTTCACTTTACTGTACCCAATTCCTTGTCTGTCACTTGCATTTTTTCCCATCTCTAGTATTTCATCGAGCTTTGCCTTTCCAGAATTCAGTTGTTTGATTGCATCTTCAGTAGTTTCAGATCTTTCAGTTGCTGACTTAAGTTTTTGATTCAGTACTTCAATCTCTTTTTCCAACAACTCCATCAAATCAGCTAACTCCATCTTTCTTTCCATAAGTTGGTGTTTTCCAGCTTTCAGTATTTTTTCTCCTCAACAAATTTCAGCCACATGGAATACATTTTCTCATATTCTTGGCGGATTTCATCATTATTTACTTCTTGACCATCATCATCACCTGATGAGTTTTCACTCAGTATTTCCATGTTGGAACATATGGACTCTTCCATCTTTCCAATGTTAGAACATGTAGTGTCAACTTCATTTATCTTTGCTCCAAAAGCTACATAGTTACTGGTGAGTTCTTCTTCTGCATCCTATTCCTCATCTTCACTCCATGAAGTAACATATGACCTTCCTTGTTTCTTTCTTGTGTTAGCACATTCCGCCTGGATATGACCATACCCTTCCTATTCTCTACATTGGATCCTTCTTGCATGTTCTGATTCATTATTCGGATTTCTCATAGATTACCAGTTGTTTCGCTCAATTCTAGGTCCACGAGAGTTTCCAACCTCTTGTGATCGAGGCCTGTTTCCGCCCAGTCTGTCTTGTGACCTTCTGTTTACTACCTTTTTCAGAATTTTTGAGAAATTCTTAGTAATAAGTGCAAGTTCTTCAACTTCACTCTCACTATTTCCTTCATGATTATTCTTGGAGCTGACGCTTTAAATGCTAGCTCTTTATGGGCTTTCTTTGATGGTTGATCAAACGTCATCTCATAAGTCTGTAGCGATCCCATCAATTCGTCAAGCGTCATTGTGCCACATCGTGTGCTTCTTTAATGGCAGCTACCATAGTAGAGAAACGTTTGGGAAGAGATCTTAATGTTTTCTTTACCAATTTTTCTTCTTTGTAAGTTTTCCCCAGTTGATAAACCATATTTGCAATATCCCTTATCTTGCCGTTGAATATAGCAACAATTTCATCTTCCTCCATCTTCAATTCTTCAAACTTTGTGGCAAACATTTGCAACTTGGAATCCAGTACACGACTTTTCCTTCATGTAGTGTTTGTAGAATATCCCATGCCTTCTTTGCTTGATAGCAGTTTGAAATAAGTTTAAACTGATTTTTGTCTACTGCCGTAAAGATATCATTTAGTGCTTTGGAGTTTTCCATTGAAGCCCTCAACTCGTCTGAAGTCCATGTTGACTTGTTTTTATCTCCTTGTTTTTTCGAACTTGATTCTCCTTCTTTCTCTTTTGAACTTGACTGAGCATGTTCTATTGGATGGTTCCATTCAGTTTCGATTAAATACCAGGCAAGTTCATCAAGTGAGCTGATAAATACATGCATTCGTGCCTTCCAATAGTTGTAGTTTGACCCTTCCAGAAGTGGAAGCCGAGAGACTGAAGCACCTTCTTCGGTCGTCATGGTAAAATTGGATAAGCACTTTCCTTGACACAACTAAGGTAAGAGTAAGTGACTTAGCTCTGATACCAATTGAAATTTGGTTTTACCTAATTACTTCAATTATGATTACCGTGTTCCAACATCACCTAATTAACCAAGTTTGTAAGTAAAGTAAACACTTTAAGAACACACAAAACTGGTTATGCAGTTCGGTGAAAGTCACCTACATCTGCGTGGTCTGACCCAGTTCAGAATGGATCCACTAATTAGAAAGATAGTACAAGATGCATCATACACAATACTTATCTTTTCTAATTCAACTCGTGAATTCTACTTGCTCCACTAGTTACCGATCTGCCTTGATCAGACTTCCTCTGACCTCGAGCTTCGCCGACACTAGATCTCCTCCTCCCGAGGAATTAAGGCTTTCGTCTGAACTTTGAGATTAAACAACATTGATCATGTTGGAACACCAATATAAGGCTCTGCACTACTCTGATGATATTGAAACTCTGACTGCAGATTTTCTCTATATAATTGCGTAAGTAGCTTAGCCAGCAATGTCCACCATATATAGCTCATCTGCACTTCTCAGTTGCCTGTGCGAATACAACTCTATCTTCACAATATTTTCGTATCAATCAAATCTTGTTGAAGATAGGATTTAACAAATCTAATCCCTTGAAGTAAGGAATTTAGTATATCTTGTTCCAATCTTTTTCCATAACAGAAATCCTTCTTACTTCCAACTCTACCAATCTTAATCCAATCCCACAAGTATGGGAATAAAAATATCTACTAAATCAATTACGATTGAACGAGATTATTTCTTCTTGGACTCTTCCTTTCACGATATCTTTCTTTGATGTTACAATATAGTTATATTTGCATTCCCATCAAATTTGCCAACTAACGCTTTTGGACTTTACAGAACAGGTAAACTTCATTTGATGAGAATGCAACTTTCATCAACCATATTCATAAAAAACTGATATTCGGTTCTCGGAAACTTATTCTTAAACTGCACAGGTTATTCATTCGATTCACGATCAATCATTCACATGATTGTGGAGCACAAAAGAAAGCTAAAGGAAGAACATGGTTAGTTTCTGACTTCTGCATGTGAAACGTAAAGAGAGAACTGATCCGATAAATTGTGTAGCTTCTTATCCTTTGATTTCTTTAAATTGAAATGAATTCCCAGAATTGTTATAGGTATAGAGCCATGGGCGTTTGAGCAGAAACTAGGATATGTCGTTTTCATTCCAGCTGCCCTCATCAGGTCCGAGTGTTCATCTGTATCTTTCCTGAAGCTATGTACCAAGGTTTGAAGATCTGTAACTGTAAAGTCAAGGGATGAATTTTATTGGCAATTTTGTGTGAATTAATTTTGAACAGACCATGTTGGAATATGGTGCTGCAGCAGAAGTTACGCCAAGATTTTAACGGAATTCTAAGCCAAAATATTGGAGTGTTTTAGAATTTATGGTAATCGTATATTTGGCTATATTTATCATGCGTATGAAGCATAATTGGTTTATGGAAAATCCCTACTTATATGGAGAAGATTTATTTGAATATATGGGATAGAATAATATAAGGTAAATCCCTTTATTTATGAGATTTGGATATGCTTCAAGAATCAGATTTGGAATAGGAATATTGTGGAGATAATCAAGGAGTATTCAAGTCTGATTCGTGGATATAAATTAGGGACAAACACGGCTGCATAGTTACGGATTTACAGAGAAAAAAATCTGCACAAAGATTTTTGAGACTTTTCAAAACTTGCATAGAGCTGATACACAGTGTTCCAACACACCCGTCCTGTTGCACTAAGTTCAGAATCGGATACCTTAATTCCTCGGGAGGAGGAGATCCTGCGACGACGGAGTTCGAGGTCAGAGGGAGTCTGATCAAGGCGGATCGGTAGCTAGGGGAGCTAGCAGAGTCCACACATTATAGTTAGTAAAGATAAGTATTTTGTAAACTGTACTCTGTACTGTATCTTTCTAATTAGTGGATTCATTCTGAACTGGGCCAGACCCCGCAGATGTAGGTGGTTTACACCAAACTGCGTAGCCAAATTGTGTGTCTTTTACGTTTACGTTATTTTACACTTGGTTAAACTAGGTATGTTGGAACACACTAGTAAGAACTAGAAAAAGTGGTAAAACTAAATTTCAATTGGTATCAGAGCTGAGTCACTTATCGTTCCCTTGGTTGTTTTTAGGAAAGTGAGATCCAGTTTTACCATGACGACAAGAGAAGGAGCTTCAGTCTCTCGACCACCACTGCTAGAAGGTAACAACTACAACTATTGGAAGGCACGCATGAGGATCTTCATCAATTCGCTGGATGAACTGGCATGGTTTTATGTTGAGAATGAATGGAATCATCCTACTGAAGATGCTGATACAAGCTCTAAGGCTGTTGAAGGCGAGTCAAGTCAAAAACCCAAAGACAAGGCTAAATGGACTTCAGATGACCTTAAAGAATCTCTGGCGAATTCAAAGGCACTTAATGCGATCTTCACCGCTGTTGATGAAAACCAGTTCAAGCTTATATCTACATGCCACCAAGCAAAGAAAGCATGGGATATTTTACAGACTGTTCACAAAGGAACCAGTCGAGTGCGGGAATCCAAACTACAGATGCTGGCTACCAAGTTTGAAGAACTCAAAATGGAGGAGGAGGAAACCATTGCCACATTCAATGGAAAGCTCAGGGATATCTCCAACATGGCTTACCAACTTGGAAAAGTGTACAAAGAAACTAAGCTGGTGAAAAAGACATTGCGATCTCTTCCCAAGAAGTTTGCGATGAAAGTAGCAGCAATAGAGGAAGCAAGAGATGTAGCCACCATGAGCCTAGATGAACTAATGGGCTCGTTACAAACTTATGAGATGACGTTCCAGCAACCTACAAAAAGTGTCTCCAAGGATTTAGTATTCAAAGTTTCTCCAGCTAAGGGAAGTCACGATTCTGACAGCGATGATGAGTTTGAAAAACTGGCACTTATTACAAAGAATTTCTCAAGAATGCTAAAGAAGGTGGTTAACAAAAAATCTCAGGAGAGGTTTGGCGGAAGCAGACAAAAACAACAAGATTCGAACAATAATCGTGGAATGAGATTTGAACAAGGAAATATGCAGGTCGGGAGAAATCAGAACAATGAACTAAAACAGGCTGGATGAATTCAATGCAGAGAATGTGAAGGATATGGACATATTCAGGCTGAATGTGCTAACACCCGCAAGAAACAAGGAAGATCATATGTCACCTCTTGGAGTGATGATGAAGAGGATGAAAGAGATGAAGAGGAACTTACAAGTAATTATCTAGCTTTTGTAGCAAAGGTCCATGATACATCAGAAGATCAGTGTTCCAACACACTGAACAAAGGGAAATCTGTATGTTCCAACATGAACCTGGACGATGCTCACAGTGATGAAGATGATCTGTCTGTAAGTGATGAAGAGATCTATAGCACATACGAACAAATGTATGCCATGTGGGTTCAGGTAGCTGACAAGAACAAAGAGCTAAATGAAGAAAAAAGAAAGCTAATTGAAAGTGAAAAGGAATTACGATCCACGGTTGCAGAACTTGGAAAACAAAATGAAGAACTAAATAAGAAACTGATTGCAACGGTCAAGAGAGCCGAGATGTCTAAAGAAACTATCTCTAAATTGAATTCCGGAAAGGCAAAGCTTGATGATATTCTGGATATGGGAAAGAACTTTGGTGATAGACACAGGATTTGATACAGGAAAGAACCCGGGACTGAATTGTTCGAAAAACCAGTAACTCTCAAAGCAAGGATTCGAGAAGTAAAATGAAAGTATGGGAAGCCGTATCAAAGAAAGCCACTCATATGCAGATACTGTATGTACCAAGGACATGCTGAACATCAGTGTAGAAGACTGATCAGAGATCAAATGACAGGAAGACAACTTCTGCTGTGTTCCAACACAGGCGATACTCATACCAGAAAATTGGTCAGGAAGATATGGGTTGTTAAAAAATCCAGTACGTGTTTGGTTGCTCACACTTCTCTATCAGCTTATTCCAGTGACTCATGGTACTTTGATAGTGGTTGTTCTCGCCACATGACTGGCACTCCAAAATACCTCACGAACATTACTCCATATGATGGCGGATATGTAACCTTTGGTGATGGAAAGAAGAGAAGAGTAATTGGCAAGGGCGAATTAAAGATTGAAGGCTTTCCAGTGTTCACAAGTGTGTTATTTGTTGAAGATCTAAAAGCAAACTTGCTAAGTATAAGTTAGTTGTGTGACGACAATATGATAGTGGAATTTCAGAAGGACAAGTGTGTAGTGAAGCATGGAGAAAACAAGGTTCTTTCTAGAATAAGATCATCAGACAACTGCTATTTGCTGGAACAAGAAGTTCGATGCATGCTTTCAAAGCAGGATGAAGGAATTATTTGGCACAGGAAGCTCGGCCACATCAACTATAAAACACTGGTGAAAATTGCAAATATAAAAGCTGTGCGAGGAATGCCTACCTTGACCAAAAATGATGGAATTGTGTGCAGACCATGTCAACAAGGTAAACAAATTCATTCTCCTCACTCTCCAGTACAGTTTATTACTACATCTAGAAATTTGGAATTATTGCATATGGATTTGATGGGTCCGGTTAATACACCGAGTATAGGAGGGAAAAAATATATTTTTGTATGTGTTGATGACTTCTCCAGATTTACATGGGTAGCTTTTTTGAAAGAGAAATCTGATACGATAGAAGTATTTAGAAGCCTTGTAGTAAAGTTACAAACTGAAAAGGGAAGTCCAGTAGGGAAGATAATCCGAATTCGAAGTGATCATGGTAGGGAGTTTGAAAATGAACAATTCAGTTCCTTCTGCGATGAGCTAGGAATCCAACATGAGTTCTCGGCTCCTATCACTCCTCAACAGAATGGCATTGTCGAAAGGAAGAACAGAACTCTACAGGAGATGGCTCGAGTTATGTTGGCCGAAAAGGAGGTTCATAAGAAATGGTGGGCAGAAGCGATCAATACAGCTTGTTATACAATCAATAGAGTGTATCTTCGACCGTTCACTGACAAGACATCCTATGAGATCTGGAAGGGCAGGAAACCTAATGTTTCATATTTTCATGTGTTCGGAAGTACTTGCTATTTCCTCAGAGATAGAGAACAGTTGGCAAAATTTGATAATCGGAGTGATCCAGGAATTTTTCTCAGGTATTCCATCAACAGCCGTGCCTATCGAGTATTTAATCACCGAACCAACACTCTCATGGAATCCATCAATGTTATTGTGGATGATGCAGAAAAGGAACAACTTCCAGAAGGTGTAGAGGAAGAATCTGCCAACACTCATGTTCCAACACAGCCTCAAACTTCAGACAAAGAAAAGCCATCTGTTGATCCTACTGAACCAAATGCGCACCAGAATCCTAACTCTACTGAAGCTGACTATGTTCCAACACACGACCATGTTCCAACACAGTCCCCTCCTACTGACGATCATGTTCCAACACATGACCAACCTGGTGCTACCATGAGAAGTCTAGATCAGTGCCTCGAGTTGATTATCGACGACTGGCTGGCCTACACTGTTTTGTTTCTCTAATTGAACCCAAGAACTATAAAGAAGCCTTACTTGATGAGTATTGGATTGCTGCAATGCAAGAAGAACTCGGTCAGTTTACCAGGAATGATGTGTGGTATCTTACTCCTCGTCCCAAAGACGTTAATGTCATTGGTACAAAATGGATCTTCAAGAACAAGTCCGATGTAGACGGCTTAGTCACCCGAAACAAAGCCAGACTTGTTGCTCAAGGATATACACAAGTGGAAGGTGTTGACTTTGATGAAACCTTTGCACCAGTTGCCAGGTTAGAATCTATCCGTATTCTACTAGCTATTTCCTGCTCTTTGAACTTTACTTTGTATCAAATGGATGTCAAGAGTGCGTTTCTAAATGGAGTGGTGAATGAAGAAGTCTATTATACCTCACTGCAAGCAGACCTGATATATGTTTCAGTGTTGGAATATGTGCAAGATTTCAGGCTGATCCTAAGGAATCTCATCTTACTGCAGTCAAAAGGGTTATTCGATATGTAAGTGGGACTTCAGAGTATGGTGTTTGATATTCAAAGAATAAAGATTCAGATTTGAAAGGGTACAGTGATTCTGATTGGGCTGGTAATGCTGATGATCGAAAAAGTACCACAGGTGGATGTTTCTTTATTGGAACAAATTTGGTGTCTTGGTATAGCAAGAAACAGAACTTGATCTCTCTATCTACTGCAGAAGCAGAGTATCTTGTAGCAGGAAGTTGTTGTGCACAACTATTATGGATGAATCAAATGCTGAAAGATTATGGAATTCATCAAGGCCCCCTAAGGATTCTGTGTGACAACACAAGTGCTATTGATATTTCAAAGAATCCAGTCCAACACTCAAGAACCAAACATATTGACATAAGGAATCATTTTATTAGAGATCTGGTTGAAAGAAAAGAAGTGGAAGTAGTCTATGTTCCAACATACGAGCAACTTGCAGACATATTTACAAAACCGTTGGATGCCACCACTTTTGAGAGCCTTCGACAACACTTAGGTGTTTGTCAAATTTGAGGTAATTTTTACCAAAAGTATTTTCCTTGTATTAATTTCTTTTGGTTTATTTTCGTTTTTTCAAATATCAAGAAAAGAACAAAAATATGGAAGGAGCAAAGGTGTACTAAAATAGGAGTTGGTTAGTATGGTGTGTTGGAAGCTAATTAAGGAAGACAAAGTGATGAGACAAGAAGAGAAAGGGCCATCATTACCATGTGTGGGAAATCTAAAAAGGAACTTCGCGGGAAAAGAGGTAAATAAGATGAAGAGTTAAAGAGGGATTCAAATACATCCTTCCGTCTCTCTCTCGGCCAAATATTTTTCTTCCCAAAACTCTTGCCGAAAAATCTAATACTCAACACTCCTCTCTATCTCGGCATTGTACCTAAGAATGTCAAGCCCAAATTCTCCGATAGAAGAAGCTTCGGTGCCAGAAATTATAGAGGAAGATCAGGGCTCCGTGAATTCGGAATTGGTGGTGTTTGATGAGCCGAGAAGATATGTTGAATCGGGTGAGGCACAAACTCAAGATCAGAACAAAGGAAACGCTAACCATGAGGAGAATGAGGAGATAGCTGGAGCAGAGGCTGATAAAGCTGAAGATAAAAAGGAAGAGGAAAAGGCTTCTGTCAATAAACAGAGTGGAGATTCTGATGGTAAATCTGATGCCCAAGAAGAAGCTTCTGAAGGCAAGAAAAAGAAAAAACCTAAGGTAACTGGTCCTGACCCTCGTCCGTTGAAATTCTTGGGTTTTGAATGTAGAAGTGTGGATGAAGCGTTTGAATGGCTAGACGAGAATAGAGTTGCAGTTGATTTAACCAAGATTAAGATGGTTAGAGGAAAATATTTGACTGTTAAAGTACATGAGTTAGTGACTGGGAATCTAGGAGGAATAAGGCTGGAGAATCATACTGTGAGATTTGTTATGGGACGATATGCTGAGTTCCGGGAAAAGGACAAATTTTATGTACATTGTTATATTCCGATGCCGAGGTTTGCTCATTTGAAAGAGATTGATGAAAGTGAAATTGCTGGAAGCAAAGTGATTAGGATTGAAGATAAAATGCAGTTAGGATTTTATGATTCGAACTGGGCCAATCTGATGGAAGAATTAAGAAAACCGGTCATAATAGAGTTGTCGGATAGTGATGAGAGTGTTCCAACACATAAGGATGAACCATAGTATATGAACTTGGATTCAGATGCTGATCTAGGAGGACAAGACCAGAATAATATGTATGAATGTGATGTGGAATCTGATGAGGATATGACCGAACCAAAGGATATGAATCAAGATGAGGAGTATGAAAAAGAATCTGAAAAGAAGGATGAAGCTAAAGGAACAGGGTGTGTTCCAACACAGGAAGTCCCTGACTTGGCTTACTCCAGTGATGAGGTACTGGATGAATTTTTTCAGAAGGCTAAAGGAAAGAGGAAGGCTGGCCCAACCATGAATTCAGCTAAAGCAAAAAGAAGCAAGAAAAGGCACAACCGCAACCCAAGGAAGGTTCTGCCTCCTCCATCTATCACCCAGGCCTTCTCTGCTGTGTACTTTGATGAGAAGGGTGCAGAGATGGGAGATTTTTTCTCCGAGAAGAAATTCATAGCTGAAAGGCCGTTGGATCTAAAAGCTTATCAGGAGAGCGGTTTCATAGATTTTTTAAAGGTGACGGGGATGACAAAGACAGCTACAATTCAACTTCAATACAACAGACAGGTTGTTCTAGAGGTATATTCTAATCTTATGCCTGGCAATCTAGAGGTTACTTCCCCATGGTTTGGCAGAATGTATGTTAGGGGGAAAATCATAGACTTATCTGCTGCTAGAATTAATATGCTGCTAGGTCTGAAAACACCTAAGATAGGGGGAGTGTTTCCTGATGACTTGGAATTGACTGATAATGAGATTTTGGCTGTTATATCAGGGGGATATAAGGTGGAGTGGCAAGCATTGGGGTACTCACAAGCATCCTGCTTGACGTCTAGATTTTTTGGTCTATATCAAATAGATGTACACTGCTGGTTGTCGTCAAGCAATACCACCGCATTGACTAGGGAGATGGCAAAGCTGCTATACTGTGTTGGAACACAGAAAGAAGTTAACCTTGGTCTTCTCATTCAGCAGCACTTAATCAGACAGGCTACTGCACCAAAAGTTAATGATGCTGTAATCTATCCTGCCTTGATTTCTGCCCTAGCCAAGAGTGCCAAAGTGAAGGGAAAGGCGTCAGATGTGGTAATTGATACTGAGTTCTTACGGCCCAACAAAAAGACTTTTGGCCTGAGACAGGTTCATGATCTGCCGTGGAAAGCTTCTGGATCCACCTCGACATCAGCAGCAGATAAGAAGACTCGACTGATGATTGTAAATGCAAGACTTGGAGCTTTAGCGATACAGATGGCGGCTTTGGAAGCAGAAAGAGCATGTTTGGAGGCAGAGAAGTCTAGACTTGAAAATTGAATTTGTATGCTTAATACAGGGGGAGTGCTACAGACTAATTTTTTTTTCTTCTGATGATTTTGTTTGATGGAACTTTTTCTAGTGGATCTTTTTCCTTCTTGACTATATTATATGATTATTCTAGAATTGTTTGGGTTTATTTATTAGTATCTAAGACTGAAGTACTTGCCAAGATGAAGGAGTTCCTTGCCCTTGCTCAGACGCAGTTCCTTCGGTCAGTTCAAAGAGTTAGAGCTGACAATGGATCCGAATTTCGTCCTCTCAGATGCTATTTTGATGAGAAAGGAATTTGGTTCGAGACATCCACTGTCTACACGCCGCAACAAAATGGGCGCGTGGAACAAAAGCACCGTCACATCTTAAACGTGACTCATGCTCTTAGGTTTCAGGCCCATTTTCCCATTGACTTCTAGGGAGAATGCATTCTTACTACTTCCTACCTGATCAATTGCACTCCAACCAGTGGTCTAAAAATCGCTAGGCGCTAGTCGGGCGGTTTGCTGGGGCCTAGCGCCTAGGGGATTAATCGGGGATTAATCGGTCTAGGCAGATTTGTATTATTTAATTATTTTTATATATAATTAATAAAATAATACAAATTATATTTAAAAATAAAATAAAAACCTATTTCCCAAGTCACAATAACTTATATTACATACAAATGATACAATACAAGAACGAAAATTTCATGATAAACGACACAAATGAATATATTATATATATATATATATATATTGTCGAAATATTATCTTATGGAAAGATAGAGTTTAATTATAATAATACAAAGTAAAATGTCTTAGTTGCAATATTAAAATTTTATTATGCAACGTGTAGTAGTTATAAAGTTTATAACCCGATTCATTCAACCCATAAATTTTATCTTCATTTCTTCTAATTTACATTTTAAACCATAATATTTCTATGATATATGGAAAGACCGTATTTCAAGAGACAGACTCATAATAAATACAATTAAAAAAATAATGGAAGAAAAGGTGGAAATGGAATGAAATTAAAGCCTCATGAAAAGTTTGGAAAATTGGAAAAAATGCCAAAGCTGGACACATGGAAGGAGCTTCAGCCTTACTACAATCTTGGAATCCCACATCGGAAGTGCCTTGAAGCATTGGCTTCAATTCCCTCTATAAATAGAGAACAACTCCACCCTTCTCTTTAAGGCAAAGCAAGCATAGCTTGCAAATGCCAATTGGGCCTTTAATGGCAAGGGGTTTGGCCTTAATATTTGGGCTGCAATTACCTATTTGAAGTTAAAATTTTAGTGTATTTATGGGTTTTTTGGTATGGTCCAAAACTAATTTAATTGAATTCAATTTGATAAAAATTGAAATTAATTCTGGTTATTTGGTTTAATTCGGTTTTAAACCGAATCCAAATTTTAAATTCGGTTCGGATAACTTGGATAATAATTTAAATGGTTTGGGTCGGTTTCGGTTTTCAACTTTTAAGAAAAAAACCGAATAAACCGATCTGACCGATTAGCGCCTAGACCCGATTAGGCGGGTCTGGGCGGGTCTGGGCGCCGCCCAGAGGCGAAAACGCCTAATGTCGCCAAACAGGCCCTAATCCGGGCGTTTTGGTGGCGCCTAGCGCCTAGGCGCCGCCTAGGACCGCCTAGGCGCCGCCGTTTAGAACACTGACTCCAACACTGGTGTTGAATGTTCGTTCGCCCTATCAGCTTCTTCACGGCCACGTGCCTAACCACAATCATCTTCGTGTGTTCAGTTGTTTGTGCTTCGCATCCCAGCTTCCAAAGCCACGTGATAAGTTTGCATCTAGAAGTCACAAATGGGTTTTTCTTGGATATCCTCTTACCAAGAAAGCATGGCGTGTTTATGACTTGGAGTCTCGCACTGTGTTTAACAGTCGAGATGCTGTGTTTTATGAGACTGCTTTCCTTTTGCTCTGATTGCTGACATTTCTCCTTCCGAGGATTTGATGCAGTCACCTGCTACAGATGAGCCAGCCACGCCTCCTCCTCAGACGATGCCGCTATATTTCATTCTTCGGCGTCCGATCACCTATCACCGGAGCTGATGGAGTCACGAACACCTATTCTTGACTTCTAGTGGGCCGACCTTGGCCTCAGTTGACTCGTCGCAGGTTCCTCTCATACAGGCCACATGGCCAGCCGCTTCTTGGCCGCCAGCAATGTCGCCGGTCTTCACTGACCAACCATCGGCGACATCACTGGCCTCCTACCAGCTGCTGTCGGGAGTTACGCCAGCCTGCCCCTCTCCGCCGCCAGCACCTCCGGTGCCGTGGCTGAGCCTGTCCAAGTCTCTATCAGACTGCTTTGCTCCGTCGTTTGAGCTGCTCTCAGTGTCAGAGTCTACTTCCTCAGATTCTGTGTCTCCACCGCCTCTTCGACCGCTGAGTACTCGCATTCATCGTGCTCCAGTTAAACTGCAAGATTATGTCTACACTGCTACTCAAGAAATAAAACCCCCTCTGTTGCTCTCTCTACTCCGCCTGATCTGTCCTCAGATACTTGTTACCCTATTGCTGATTATCTTACTTATCATAATTTTTTGGTTTTGCATTCTACATTTTTGGCTGCAATTTTTGATGTCTCAGACCCTGTTACTTATTCTGAGGCTTCTCGCCATTCTCACTGGCAAGGAGCAATAGCTGATAAACTTAGTGCTCTTGGCAGAACAATATCTGGGTCCTGTCTTCTCTTCCTGTTGACAAACACGCCATTAGGTGCAAATGGGTGTTTTGGACCAAGTTCAAGTTAGACGGTTTTATTGAGCGCTATAAAGCTCGCCTCATTGTTCTTGTAAATCGAAAGATTGAAGGAACTCATTTTACTGAGACTTTTGCTCCTGTCGCCAAGATGAGCTATGTCTGATTATTCTTGGCTGTTGATGCAATTTGGAATTAGGATATTCATAAAATGGATGTTCACAATGCCTTCTTACATGGTGATTTGGATGAGAAAGCCTATATGCGCCCTCCGCCTGGTTATACCATTTTTGCTCCGGGTTTGGTTTGCAAGCTTCACAAATATCTTTATGGTCTTCGTCAGGCTCCGTGCAACTGGTTTGCAAAACTTGCTACTGCCCTACGCACTTTTGGGTTTGTTCAGAGTAAGGAAAATTACTCTTTGTTAACTTATTTGCGCAATGGTGTTACCCCGTATGTCTTGGTTTATGTTGATGATTTGATTATTGCGTGTTCTTCCTCGACCTTGATGATCGAGTTTAAGAAGTATCTCAACTCTTGCTTTCACATGAAGGATCTTAGTGCTTTGAAGTATTTTCTGGGTATTGAGATTGCTAGGAGACCTGGCAGTATGTTTATGTCCCAACGAATATATACCCTTGACATTTTACATGACGCCGGATTGCTAGCTGCAAAGCCTACAGATTTTCCGATGGAACAACACAATTTGGCGCGCTAAACCAGTCCTTTCTATCCTGATCCTGCGCAATATCTCCGTCTGATTGGGAAGCTCATTTATCTGACTATTACTCGTCCGAAACTCAGTTATTTGATCCATACTTTAGTGCAGTAAGCAAAGGATTGGGGATTCAGTGGTGTAATGTTAAGAGGTCCAGGGGTATGCTGGGAACCGGTGAACCACGCGAGCTGGTTAGATGCATGGGACAGAGGGCTCGTAGTACCATTGGCATTCAGCCCTTCACGTCCTGCACTACTTGAAGAGTCATCCCGGTCAAGGTTTATTTTTTTTCTGCTCAGAGTTCTCTTCAATTATTTGCTTTCTGTGACTATGATTGGGCTACTTGTCCAATTACGCGCCGTTCTTTGACTGGATATTTTGTCATGCTTGGTGAATCACCTATTTCATGGAAGACAAAGAAACAACCGACTGTTTCTCGCTTTTCTGCTGAAGCTGAGTATCGGGCCATGGCTGTTGCTTGTTGTAAGTTGATATGGCTTAAATCCCTCCTTCACGATTTGGGAGTTGGTCATTCTTCTCCGATGCATTTATATTATGACATTCAGGTAGTCCTCCATATTGCAGCCTATCATGTGTTTCATGAGAGGATGAAGCACATTGAGATTGATAGTCATTTTGTTCGTGATCTGGTATAGTCCAGAGAAGTTGCTACTTATCATATTCGCACTTCCAGTCAACCTGCGAATTTATTTACTAAAGCTCTTGGATGACAAGTCATTTCAGACTCTTCTCGACAAGTTGGGCATTTGTGATCCACAAGCTCCAACTTGAGGAGGAGTGTTAAGAAGATATTTTGTTATATTCTATGTATATCTTGTACCGTAGTTAGAATCTTTTTCCATATGTACTTCTGCCTATGGTGCCATTATATAGCACCATTGTACCATCAATGGTACCATTATAAGATGTGTCTTCTTAATTACCCGCTCCTCTTTTCTTCTTTTCACCTCTGGCTCTTGATTCCCTTTCCCCCTATAGAATAATACTAGATTAACACCGTGCTTCAATAATGAATAGTATGATTCAAAATTTCAATAAATTGAGATGAAGTGAATTAAATTGAAGTGCTGATTAATTGGAGAAAATTGTGCTTAACACTGTTCAATCGGTCACAAAAAAAAATGGTTGATGACACAAAAGGTACCACCTCCACAGTGAGCCCATTTTTAGAAGGGTAGATAGATAGATATAGCCATATGGGCAAACAACTTTTGCAAACACCACAGTGAGCCCATTTTTAACCTCAATTCTTGATCTTAATTTTGACTGATTATTTGAGCTCTTTCATATTAGAGCTTAAATCCTCCAGTCAAGGCCGGAAAGTTTGGTTTTTGTTCCCACTCACGCAATGAACAATGGTTAGTAGTGTGTTTTTGGTACAATTGGTGTGTGACTGCAGGGGCGGAGCCAGGATACACTGATGGCGGGGGCTGATCTGTTCGTAAAAAAAATCTCAATTTTTTCCCTTACAAGAGGGGGCTGATAATTTAAAAAAAATATTTTTACTACCTATATTCCTCGTAATTTTCATCTCGGCGGGGGATGGAGCCCCCTCCAGCCCCCATGTAGATCCGCCCCTGTGTGACTGTGACTAATCGTTTTCAGCAACAGAATCCAAACGATTATAGGTAGTTAGTTGTTAGAAAGTTAGAAGGTATATGAATAGCATGGAAAGGGATGTGAGAGGACATGATGTTTTTGGATTTAGAATTAGCTTTTCAACAAACTAGCTCTTCTTCATTCCCTTCGTTTCTGTAAACTCTTCTGTCAAAACTCAGAAAATCAATACAAGTTCCATTTTTGCACTTGTTCAGTTCCGTATACGTGACAAAATTGGTATCAGAGCAGGTCAATCTTTGGATATGGCGGAAAACACACGATTGAGAACGCTAGAAAATCATCAGAAATATCAAGATTCAAGGATTCTGGAACTATCTTCAAACTTGAAGGCTCAACTGGAGTTTCAAGGAGTTCAGATTTATTCGACAATTGAAGAAAAATGTGGAGCAATGAGTAAAGAACTAGAAGATCGTATGGATCAGTTGATGACTCAGAAATTTCAGCAGTTTGAAGAAAGAATAAAACTCTGTTTCATAGGAACAACAGTAAATCCAGATCGAGAGATGAGGTGGAGTCTAATGATTCTCAGGCATTCGGCACTTTGCACGCTCAGAGGCAAGCTTACGAATGTCAGAATCGTGAAGAGAATCATGACTCACAGGCTACTAATGCGTTCAAAGAGGATGTCGGCAGGCTCGAAGAACAGAACATCCGTTGGAAGGAGAAGATTGGTAGAATGTTGGGGAATCAGCAGCCAAAGATCGAGCTATCAGTATTCAATGGTGAGAAACCAAGAGAATGGATTAGAAAATGTGGGAAGTTCTTTAACTTTTTCCAGATTACTGAAAATCAGAAAGTAGAGGCCATTGAGATTTACTTGGAAAATAAGGCTGAGATTTGGTTTTATGGAGAAAAGTTCATCAAACCAAATTGGAGCTGGGAAGAGTTCAGGGAGGCAGTTATGAAGAGATTTAGGGAAGCATGAGGTAAGGATGCAATTGAAGAATTCAATAAACTTGTGCAGAAAGATATTGTCAGAAGCTACCAGGAGAGCTTCGAAGAGTTCAGATCACTGATCATCTGTAAGAATCCCTTGTTGCCTGAATATTATTTCATGTTAAGCTTCATAAGTGGTTTGAAAGATGATTTTAAACCTATGGTTAGGCTTTTTAAGCCTACTTCATTATAAGAAACTGTAGAGGTAGCATTACTATAGGAACAAAATCCGAGTAACTTGATTAGAAGGAATCAGAAGGGGAATCAGGTTAGTTCTGGATTAGATAGTGTTGCAGGTGGGAAATTTAATGGTGATAGAGCTAATTCCAAAGGGTATGGACAATGGGCAGAGCCTAAACTAGAAAACAAATTCAACTCAGGAAATTTCAAGAGAATCTCTCCCCAAGAGATTCAGTTTAGAAGAGAAAATCAACTGTGCTTTAAGTGTGGAGAAAATTTAGCGTTGGGCATATCTGTAAGTTTAGACAAGTACATCTCATGTATACTAAAGACAATGATGATAATGGAGAGGTTTATGTGGTTGATAATGCACAATCTAATATTCCAATTACGGAGGAAAATGAGATTGATTCTGAGCACCTGATGTTGAAGACCTTAGGGGGTGACAATTCCAATTGTAATTCGATTATCATTTATGGTAGATTGCAAGGTCATTAGTATTCTTTTTGACACTGGAGCTAATGATAGATTTATCAACCCGAAACTTGTCACGCAGTTGAATCTTAAGCTAGATTACACTGCTAGACCTTTCGTTATGGAAGTGGCTGACCGTAGGAAGGTTAAAGGATATGCTAGTTGTCCAAAAGTTTCTTGGGAAATTAATTAGCACCAATTTAGCTATGATCTACGAGTTCTTCCTCTTGGGGACTCTGATATATTGTTGGGTGTTGATTGGATGAGGACATATAGTCCTATCACTTTTGATTTCAAGGATAGAAGCATTTCCTTCTGGAGTAATGGTCTTAGTAGGACTGTATTTGGTACGGATAAGGAGGTTAAGGTGAGGATGATAATGGGTTGTGAAGCAAGATAGATGGTTGAATACAAGAGGAGGAAATCATTTCATGCTGCAATGAAAAGTGAAAATATGGTGGATATTCTGGGAAGCAACCGAGGTTCGGATTTAACCTTAAGATATGCAGCAGCAATGACAGAAAATGAAACACAAAGTTTATACTCATGTGAAGGAATAAAGTTTCAGCCAGGGGATCATCTTGCAACTAGTGTGGAAGACAATAAAATTTTGAAACAAAGTAATACTGGAGGTGACGATCATATCTCTGAGCTTAATATTCAGGAAGGCAAACCTCACAAGAAGAAGGAGGAATCAGATGAGAACTTCATCCAAGGAAATAATCAGCCTAGCAGTGCCAGTTTACCTCCTGAAGTACAACAATTACTTCACGGGTATTCAGTTGTATTTGAAATTCCTAAGGGTCTTCCACCTATAAGGGATCCAGATCATAAAATAACCCTCAAATCTTATTTGCAACCATTTCAGATAAGACCATATAGGCAACCACATGCACACAAGGCCGAGATTGAGAGACAAGTGGAGGACATGCTTAAAGAACAAGTCATACAAATTAGCAATAGTCCTTATTCATCTCCAGTTTTGTTGGTAAAGAAGAAGGACGATACATGGAGATTATGGATTGACTATAGGAAACTAAATGACATTACCATAAAAGATAAATTCCCTATTCCCATTATAGATGAACTAATGGATGAGCTGCACGACTCTCAATTCTTTTCCAAACTTGATCTTCGAGCAGGCTACCACCAAATAAGGGTGAGAAAATAAGGTGTTGCTAATACGGCTTTTCAAACACATAGCGGTCATTTCGAATTATTAGTCATGCCCTTCGGGTTGACTAATGCACCCGTTACCTATCAATCGCTAATGAATCAAATCTTGAAGCAACAACTCAGGAAGTTTGTTCTGGTTTTCTTTGACGATATCTTGGTGTATAGTAAGTCTTTAGAGGATCTCCTTCAGCACTTGGAACATGTATTACTCTTGCTAAAGAAGCACCAATTATTCGCCAAGGCATCTAAGTGTGTGTTTGCTCAAAGTTTGGTAGAATATCTTAGGCATACTATTACCGCTAAGGGTGTGGAGATGGACCCCAAGAAAATAAGTTGCATTCTAGATTGGCCTGTACCTAAAACACTCAAGGAGTTAAGGGGTTTCTTAGGATTAACAGGTTATTATAGAAGATTTATCAAGTCTTATGGCAGCATTTGTAGGCCGTTACATGATTTGCTCAGAAGGGATGCTTTTATTTGGAATACGGAAGCAATTAAAGCCTTTCAAGAGTTGAAGACTATTATCACAACTGCTCCCGTCTTGAGATTACCTGAATTTGATAACGATTTTGTGATTGAAACGGATTCCAGTGACATAGGAATGAAAGCGGTATTGATGCAAGAGCAACATCCTGTAGCTTATCTCAGTAAATCTTTTTGTCCTAGGAATAGAGGAGTGTCAACCTATGAGAAGGAGTTGTTGGCAATAGTTATGGCCATTGAAAAATGGAGCCATTACTCAGTGGGTCATCATTTCATTATTAAGACTGATCATGAATCCTTGAGATACGTGTTAGACCAGAAGTTACACAGTGCTTTGCAACATAAATGGGCTACTAAGTTGTTTGGACTGATTTTTTAAATTCAGTACAAAAAGGGTAAGGAAAATGGAGCTGCGGATACCTTGTCAAGGATTCCTAACAAGGGTCAAGATGTTAGAGTGAATGAGTTAACATCTGTTGATTCAGAATGCTTAGAAACCTTGAGTATAAGTGAGAATGATCCAATGAAGTCGGCTGATGTTGCATTGGGATTGTCAGAAATTAATCCGATTATATTGGAGAATTCTGTGAAACTCTCACAGGATACTACATCAGAAAAAGGAAGGAGGGATGATCAAACCAATTGGGAAGATTTAGAAATGAGTTTTGTAGAGAACTTTAGAGTACAAAACAACAGTAATATGAGCTCTACCAAATTGAGGAGTATTCAGACTCTTAGATTTGCAGAAGCAAAAGAGGAAATGAATCCTCAACTGGGAATGGAAAAAATTTTTATTGCCAGGGTGATGAATAGGCTGCCATTAATGAAATTAGGCTGAATGTAATATCATCAGCTCAACCAACTTGGCTAAGTCAAATTGAGAATAGTTACAAAGGGGATGAAGTAGCGCATGACATGATCCTACAAGCTACTTTGCAGGGTAATTGTTCCACCAATGCTGAGTTCCAGTACCTTAGAGGGGTATTAAAGAAACAAAATAGAATTTACATTGGAAGTTCAGAAGGCATCAGACAAGTTATTCTTTAGTCCTTGCATTCATCCGCATTGGGAAGACATTCTGGACAAACGGCTACCATTAAAAGAGTTGAATCTCTTTTCTTTTGGCTAGGTATGAGGGAGGATGTTATACAGTTTGTTCGTAATTGTTCCATCTGCCAGAGGAGTAAACATGAAAACATTCATCCATCTGGATTCTTATAGCCACTTCCCATTCCTACCAAACCTTGGACAAATATTTCGATGGATTTTATTGAGAAACTACCGAGATCACATGGATATGGTGGTGGTTGATCGGTTAACTAAATATTCCCACTTCATTCCTATGGCTCATCCGCTTACTACTCTTCAGGTTTCTACCATTTTTTAGCCGAAATATATCGATTGCATGGCCTGCCGGAAGCTATCATTAGTGACAGAGACAGGATCTTCACTAGTCAATTTTGGAAGGAGCTATTCACAAGGTTGGGAGTGAAATTGCAGTTTAGTAGCGCTTATCACTCGGAAACCGATGGACAAACTGAAAGAATTAATCAGATTCTAGAATCCTATCTAAGATGTTTTTGTGGGAAAAAATCAGATACTTGGAAAGATTGGTTAGGATTGGCAGGGTGGTTGTATAATACTTCCTACCAAACCAGTATTAAAATGACTCCTTACGAAGCCTTATACGGTTTTAAGTCACAACAGGTTCCATTAGGAGAGTTCACAGAAGTGGTTATCCAAGCTACTCATAACTTGATTAGTCAGAGGGAATTAGTTCAGTTACTATAGCAGACCCATCTTAAAGCGGGTCAGGATCGCTATAAAACTCATGCTGATCAAACAAGAACCGATAGGCAGTCTCAAGTGGGTGACATGGTTTACCTGAAGCTTCAAAAATACAGGCACAATTCGGTGGCACAGAGGAGTAGTATGAAGTTAGCTCCCAAGTTTTTTTGGTCCTTATGTCATTCCTCAGAAGATTGAAGCTGTGGCTTATAAGTTGCAACTCCCCGTTACATCGAAAATACATCCTGTTTTTCATGTATCTCTTTTAAAGCCACACCATGGACCTCTTCCAGTATCGATCACTCATATACCCAGTTCAGACCAATCTGAATTCTTTTTGCTGGAGCCTGAACACATTTTGCAAAGAAGAATGCTTGACTCGGGTTCTGAACAAAAAGTTCAGTGGCTTATACAGTGGAAACACATACCAGAGGAAGAATCATCATGGGAGGATAGTACATTTATAATGAACTAGTTCCCTGCCTTTCAATACTGAAGATGCAGGATAACACAGCTTGAGGACAAGCTGATTCATAAGGAGAGGGGTTTGTCAAGTGGCCCAACTAGACTAAGGGTAGAACGGACTTTTGGAAGCAAAGCTGGAAGCTCAACTTCCTTGTTCAACAGCAGCGGCAAGACTGTTAGTCTAACCGTTTTCAGCAACAGAATCCAAACGATTATTGGTAGTTAGTTGTTAGGAAGTTAGAAGGTATATGAATAACATGGAAATGGATGGGAGAGGACATGATGTTTTTGGATTTAGAATTAGCTTTTCAACAAACTAGCTCTTCTTCATTCGCTTCGTTTCTGTAAACTCTTTTGTCAAAACTCAGAAAATCAATACAAGTTCCATTTCTGCACTTGTTCGATTCCGTGTACGTGACAGAAAACTGTGACCGCACCATCGCAGCCCACGAACTTCAGTCCCAGCCCACAAGCTTTTTCCTTCCCACATTTTTGGAGCCGCCGATTTTATTTCTTTTGCAGACAACACAAACGATCAATTGTTTTTTGGAAACATATTTATTCATCATCATGAGATCGGTTTTGTTTTTTAGCAGACAAGCCAGCAACGGAATATTTCCCACTCCAAATCCTTTTCCGATTCGGAAAATGAAAAAACTTTAGTCATTCATTCCCAATCCCTTTCCGATTCGGAAAATGAAAAACCCTTAGTCATTCATTCCCAATCCCTTTCCGATTCGGAAAATGAAAAACCCTTTGCCATCCAATAAATACACGCGCTGAGTGCAGTATCAGAACCAACTTACCACTTTCATATTCTCCTCCTTTTCTGGAAATAATGTTGCAGAACAAAGGAAAAAATTCTTATACTGGGGCTACAGTAGCCGACATTGGATGAAAATATGAAAAAAACTAAATGAGTTCTCTATGTATTTTTTGGTTTTTTTTACGTTTCGAAAATATGAGGATGCATTTGGCAAACCCGTCCTCTGTATTTAATGATTTTTTTAAAAAAATTTTCGAAACGGAGAGGACGCATTCCCAGAAGAGGATGCAATCCTCTGTATTTTATGATTTTTTACTTTTTTTTAAACACTAAACGCGAAGAGGATGCATTCCCCGAAAATGAAAACAAATTGTTTTCTTCGCCCACCGGATTCCTCCATCATCGTTGCCGTGCTCAGCCTCCCTTCGTCGTCTTCCGCGTGCGTACGCCGTGTGTCTCCCTCCCAGCCCTCGTTTTTTGCCATTGTCATCACCAAGAACACCTCCTTCCAAATCTTCTTTGGTATTTTTTTGCTCTTTTGTTAGATCCGATCATTTTCTTCCATTGTTTTTGTTCAAATTGTTGTTTGCTTTGTAGCTGAAGGCAACTACTGGTCGTGGACGGACAATTTGCCGCTGCTGGACTCCGGAGTGCGACACATGCACCATTGCAAGCTCCGCGAGTGGACTCATGCATCGCCAGCTTACCAACCTGTCGGAGTCAAGCGCCACTAGCTTACCAGCCTATCGGAGTCACGCGCCGCCAGAAAATCCGTGAGTCTCCCCACCACTGCATTTGCTAGAGGTACCTGGAAAAATCTTGAACATATGAATGTGTTGAATGATTATGTATGGTTTGAATGATTATGTGTGGTTGTAATGGTTTTGTGTGGCTTGATCATATGAATGTGTTGGTTTAGATCCAGTGATGGAACTACGTCCGCCAGGGATGGGCCAGTGAGCGCCGGTGGGTCGATGCCGATGGCGATCGGTATAGATAAGCCGGCAGTGATCGGCGACAGGTGAACAACGACAATCGGCAATGGAGGATCGGTGGCCACAGACGTCAAAGAATTAGTAGTGACCGGTGGTGGGTGACCGGCGGCGGTTAGAGGTCTGGGTTCGGCGGCGACCAGAGACATACGGCCGACAGCGGCTGGCGGTAGATGTCTCACGGTGGTCGGCGGTAATGAGCCGTGTGACTCCGGAGTGGCGATGAGGAGGCCGACGGTGAGGTGGTGGCACCGCCGAGGTCTTCTGATGAGGCCGATATCGGAGTTGCAGAATACGGGAACTAGTTTTCAAAAAAATCCGCATCCCAACAGGTAAAGATTACGTGGGATTCTAGGTAAAAAAGGTGATAGCCTTTCTTTCCGGCAGGGTAACCAAGAAAAAAACAACATGGACTTCTTGGTGCGAACTTGTTACGATACCTGGGAACATGAGGAGCAAAACACAAGCATCCAAAACCCGTAAGGATGAGTAATTTGGTGCTTGCCTAAGGAGCAACTCAAAGGGAGAACGATCATTGCGATGCTTCATCGGTGTTCGATTAACAGATAAGTAGCAGTAAGAACACACTCTCACAAAAAATCAACTGGAAGGCTGTCGTGAAACCATAAGGCACGTGCCACATTGAGTAAATGACAATGCTTTTTTCAACTCGACCATTCTGCTGTAATGTATCAACCATAGATGTCTTAAAAATTATCCTAGATACAGCAAAATGAGATCTCAAAGACAAAAATTCAGTTTCGTTATAAGCCCAAACATGCAGTATGGTTCGGCTCTTCACCAAGGCGCAAAATTCCAAAAATCTAGAAGCTACTTCTGACTTAGACACTAATAAATAAACCCAAATAGTTTGGGAATAATCATCAACTATAGTTAAAAAAATAAAATGCACCACTAGAAGATGAAGTTCTATAACGACCCCAAACATCACAATGTATTGATTGAAATAATGCCCTAGCATTTGTAGACTTCAATGGAAAACTATGTCTAGTCTGTTTTGCCCTATAACATATAGAGCAAGGAACAAAAGTCTTATTAGTGCTAAAATCAATAGAAGAAACAGAAGACAACACCGTAGAGGAAGGATTCTTAAGACGCCGATGCCATAAATAAGAAGAAGACACATAAGCAACTGTCAGAAAAGCCTACGGGATAGGAGAATAATCACGAGTATCTAGTAGACGAAGCTAAAACACCCCCATTCTATTCACCCACGCTAATCACTTTCCTCGTACAGATTTTTTGTAAAATACAATAATTTTCAGTAAACAAAGCTAGACATTTTAAGGCAGATAACAATCTAGAGCATGATAATAACTAGCACCGCAAAGTAGGTATATATAAGACATAAGTAAGAGTGACATCACCAAAGCAAATGGAGCCATATTGGGTAGTGGATGCTACAAAGCCATTAGGCAGAATAACATTCACAGTGTCAATAGCAGTAGTAATATCAGTAAGAGAACCCTTGTCACCGGTCATATGATATGAGGCTCCACAATAAAGTATCCAAGGAAAAGTAGACTTACAAGGCCCATTGTTAGTAAAAGAATTAAACTAATTAAATAAAAGCATGGTCGTGCTCCATTGGTCATCAGACAGAGAAGGGCCAAAGTCAGACCAAGTAGGGATGAGATTAGAGGAAGCCGCCACCACTAGGCCAGGCAGCGACATGTCGGCGCCGATGAACGACGACGGGAGTGAAAGAGCTGTGGTGGATCCTCTATTCACGGCGGTGACGGTCGGCTGAGAGGCTGGCGCCATCCTCCTGGATACGCTGGCTTTCTCCTTCAATTCCTTGAACCATTCTGGTACACCAATGATGTGGAAACATGAATCTTTGTCATGACCCTTGCGATGACAATGTGTACAAACAAGATTCGTTTTGTCAGATGCAGAAAGAACAATTGGCGAAAAACTTGTAGGTGGTGGGCGTCATACAGCATACGCCATGGAGTTAGAAGAAGGCTCGCGAGCTTGGATGACAGCTTGATGATTCTCCTCTCGGGCAACAAGGGCTTACACTTTCATGGCAGGTGACATCAGATCAATGCTCATGATATGTGATCGCAAGGTGTGAAAGCCTTCGTCGAGGCCAGAGATGAATTGATCGATCAAATCCTTCTCTCTTTCTCGGAAGACTCTGGCAGAAATATTGTAATGGCACCGTGCCTTGCTCTCTTCACAATCACAAACTAGATGAGGCCGCATACAGTGGTAGTCTGCAAACAGCTTCTTCAATTTGCCAAAGTAAATGTCGATGGGCTGACCGTTCTACCTGCAACTCTGAATAGCCTTTTGCATTTGCAAAACCTTCATACCATCACCAAGAATAAATCATGCCTTCAAGTCATCCCACAGTTCCTTAACTGTGGCAAGCGAGCTTGTATAAGATCTCAACACCGGATCCAAGGTTTGCAAGATCGAACAGACAAGAGTATCATTAACCCCATGCCAATCAACAACATCAATATGACCATCCTGGGGTTTGGTAATGAATCCATCAATGAACCCAATCTTGTTCTTAGCAAGGAAATCGCGATACACCGCGTTAGACCATTTAATGTAATTTCGGTATAATTTGCAAACCTAGACCATCGCCAGAACCAATAAAGTAAGGATTAGTCGACAGACGACCAATAGGTACAGTAGTCCTGCAACTGCTTGAGTACAGTCGCAATCAAATCATAACCACTCATATCCTGAAGTTTCGGAACCTCAAGTGCATCATCAATACGAGCCAGTTCTTCGATAGCAGACATCGTGCAAAATCAGGTATGGATCAGCGGCAAACCAGATCGGTAGCGGAGGATCGAATTGAGAGCAGCGACTTGTGGACTTCGGGATCGGCACGTGGAACTTAACGCACAAACTGATTGGATCTGGGACGGCGGCTGGCGGATCACCATAACCTGACGGTGGAGGTAGCGATTGTTGAGCGGCAAAACGACGAGCGGACGGAAGCGGCTGTGCAGCGGTGCGTGAGTACCAAGTGTGGCTTGACGATGGCGGCGATGACTCGAATGTAGCAGCGAAATTGTCTTTAGGGTTTTAGGATTTTAGGCTTTGATACCATGTAGAAAATAAGGGTAATCATGTGTATTTGTATTCATAATCTCAAGGTACATTATATATTGGTATAGAATACCTATACAAACTAGATAATCAAATGTAATTGCAATTAAAAGTAATATTTGAATTCCTTAATAACTACCATTTCATTCTAGGGCTGCAGAGCAATTGCAGTTATGAGGATGTGTGAAGGGCTTTCATGAAGTTGAGTTTGAAGGTTCATCCCGACAAGAATAGATCCCCTGAAGTTAATCAGGTGTTCAAGATTGTGCCGGAGGCATACCCGCGTTTGATTGAACAGAGAAAATTCCCCTGAAAGAAAGACCCATTCATGTTGGGACATGCAACCCAATTTCAATTGGGAGGAGAAGAATAAACCCGAACCCAAGTCGTCAGGTCACGCCGATTTTAATTGGTGGGAGAAGAAGAAACCTGTACTCAATTTCGAGTCTTCGGGTCGTACCAAGAATCCCGGACCAATCTCGACGCAGTGTGAAATATGTGGTGCAAGCATTTATGGGTATAGTCGTGTTTGTGAATACTGCAAAGAGGAAGGGGATTATGAGTATGATGATGAATATTATTGGGAGGAGAAGGAACCTAAACCTGATTATCAGTTGTCGGGTGCGGGTCGCCCCAAATTTAATCGGGGGGAGGAGAAGAAACCCGAACCAGATTCCTAGTCGTCGGGTGGCACCGATTTTAATTGGGAGGAGGAGAAGAAACCCGAATCCGCTTCCCAGTCGTCGGGTCACACCGATTTTAATTGGGAGGGGGAGAAGGAATCCGAACACGATTCTCAGTCGTCGGGTCGCACCAAATTTAATTGGGAGAAGGAGAAGAAACCCGAATCCGATTCTCAGTCTCCCGGGTCTAGGCCCCAACCAAAGTTGGCGCAGTGTGAAATATGTGGTGCAAACATGCCTGGGGATGATTGTAACGCCCGTGTCTGTGCATTCTGCGAATAGGATGCTGAGCTATTCAATTTTTTTTATTCTCCTCCAACTCTACCTACAGGTAACTACCTAGTCTAGGCAATATTGTGCACATACATTCTCACGTAATTCTTGATTCAATCCCAGCTTTATGAAGGTGAACATTTTTCTGATTTTTCATGTTCCTTGTTCTGGAATTATGTACAGAATTAGATTGTGGTTGGATGATTTGGCCCGCACCACACCATCTGCTGTGTCCTAACTCCTGAATGTGCACTGAAATTCTGGACCTCATAAAACAGTATTCTTGAGTTTGTTTGCTCTGGAATGTAGTGGTTTGCTTGCATACTCAAAAAGTCATGTACAGCGAGAACTTTCAATCATTAGCCACATAGGTTTGGTTTAGTAGGAGTTCAAGTTATTCAGAATGGAGATTGTGGAAACCAGATTTTCCACATTACTTGCTGATTGAGAGACAGAGGACAAATGAGGCATAAAATAGGCAATTGAAGGTTGTTAAAAGCATCTCTTTCTCGACCTTTTGGCTGAGATCAAGTGTAGTATCTGTCCTTATCAGTTCAATATCTGATATATGAGCCAATGGCTCACATGATATTAACTCAAATTTTTAAGGGGGAGGGGCCATCACGGTAGCTTGCCATCGGGTCCCTCAGACCGTTGCCTTGGCGTTGCACTACTGTCTTGCCCCAGCGCACCCCTCCAATCCCAGTTTAACAAATGGAATCTATGATATCAACATGTGATATGTGATAATAATTTGATGCTCATGAGTTTCCTTAGTTCCAGAATATCTTGTGCTTTTGGTATACATCAGCAACCTAACATATAACTTACTACATGCAAAGAGATTTTCTTTGGACTGTTTTCTTGCAAAGAGATTTCAAAGTTGGCAACAGAACTCACGTACAAACTAGAACAAGAACAACACTACTCTTTGTGATTTTGGAAGTTTTGGGTCAGTTAAGACCCATGTTTCTGTAATGCTATGTTTCGGTAATGCACCACTGAACAAACTTGTGTCTAGTGGAATCATATTATAGAACTACAGAAGAAATCAATCGATATCTAGGAACACACTCTTCTTGGTGGCGGGGATATCCAATTCAGAAATGAAAGCAAACCTGTACACTAATTCAAGAATGCAGACAATTTAATTGTACATAGTAGCCCACCAGCTTAATAAAATGGCGAAAAAGAAAATGTATCACATTGCTATACACAAAGTTGACTAGAAGTTTTAAGTTCACTGATTTCACCAGGTAGATGCCACGCATCTACCAGCTTCATCTAAGCCTAAGTACTCTCTCTGTCCAGGTTAAATTGGAGAAATTTCTATTTCTGTTGCAACAGTGTTACACAGTGGACCACAATACGAAGGACGCATTTGCTAAATGCGTCCTCTTCTCTGTCTTTTTTTTTTTTAATTTTTCTCCAGTTTTGTGGTGCATGGTGCGAAGTTGACGTGGCGGAGAGGACGCATTTAGCAAATGCGTCCTCTCGGTCAAGCTGGGGGAGCAGCGTCTCTGACAACGCATGTGGACGAGGCCGCATTTAGCAAATGCGGCCTCTCGGTCAATGAAGACTGACAACGCAGCGTCAGGCGGGTGTGACAACGCATGTGGACGAGGCCGCATTTAGCAAATGCGGCCTCTCGGTCAATGAAGACTGCTCCTCTTCTCCTCCTTCCTCTTCCGCCTATTTATCCCACTCTCCTCTCCTCTTTTTTTTCTTATCTCCTCTCCCCCTTGTTTTTGCCGAAAGTTTTGTCCCCATTTCTCCCATCTACTTGGCCGAAAATTTTCTCCATTTCTCCCATCTTCCTTTCCGTCCGTCGTTGCGCCGGTTGTTCTACGCCTTTCCGCCTATTCACGTTATCGGTAATGTGTTTTTATGTTTTGAAAAATCCTACATTTTGCTCTTGTTTTATTTTGTCAAGATTTTGTATGAGTAAAATTTGCAACGGATTTGTGGTTGTAGATTTCTCAAACGGCCTGAAGTTCGTGGCGTTGACCGGCCTTGACCCGTCGCTGACCCGCCGTTGACCTCCATTGACTTCCACGTTTGTCACCTTGTTTGTGAGTGTTAGACTTCCACCCCCTCTTTTTTCATTTTGTTGATGTTAATTGAACCCTAAATAAGGTTACGAATGTGTTCCACGAAGAAAGTTTTTGATATTTTTGTTAAATTGTAAGTTGCGGAGATCCGGAAATATTTTAGTTAATTCGGATGTGTTGTATGATTGTGTGTGGTTTTAGCGATTAAGTTTGGTCCGATGCTCTTATAGCGTTTAATGCCCATGCGTGATGAAATGAAGTGACGAAGTGAATTGTTGACTGATAAATGTATTTAGTTTGTAGCAATAATAATGACTTTTGAGGATACTACGGGAAGGAATGTCGGGTGAGAATAAAATAGAAGTGATGTCTTTGCATAATCGTTTACTTGTTAATGTATTATGTCTGTGTTAATAGTGCTGTTGATGTGGTCTAGTGGAGTGCATGTACGTATTTGAGGGTGCAATGAAATGAATGTAGAATGAAAATGAACTGAAAGTTATGTATTCGTGTATTGCAGTCGTGCGATGTTTTTGACTGTGTATATGTATAGAGGCGGTCAGATCAAGTTTGATTTGACCGTGGGTGTGTATTATGATCCTCCAATACCGGAGCGAGTTCTGACTCTCGAGAGGAGGTTGAACCACTCAGAATTAGTTGATGTAATTGTCACGAGGCTTGGCATTGCGAGTGAGGGGTATATGTTGAAAATATATTACCGATGTCCTGAACTGATTGGTTCGGCTGTATACTATCGGTGTTATAATTTGGAAGATGATGACTCAACGACGTTCTTCTTCAACATTGTTGATCGATTTTCGTTGTCGTCCGTGGATTTTTACGTTGTTATGGAACAGTTGGCAAGCACTAATGATTGGCCACGGCCAATGACGTTCATGTCGTTGTTGAGCAACTTCCAGAACTTGGCTGATGCACCATGCGTACCGCCACACGTTCGTAGCCGGGGTTTAGAAATTGGTGAGTCCAGCCAACCTTCTGCTTCTGGGTATGCTCCCGTGGATTGTGCTCAGCCGTCCACAAGTGGTGGTATGTATGGTATGGCCCGTGACGAGCAGAATGTCTTGGATGATGATTATGTGGGACACGTTCGTGACCTTGTTGGTAGGGATGACGGTGGCGAAGACGATGATGTCGAGGGTGAACTTGATGGTGGAAGTGAGGATGATTGTTCCTTATCAACTGATTCGAATCCTGGGGACGATGAAGAACAGGTGGTGTGCACGAACAATGTACCCCCGGCGTTTCATATTCTGGCGAATCCAGATACACAGGCCTACTATAGGGATTATGGTGGGCCGGATGAGGATAGCTATGACCCAACTCATTTTGGGTCCGGAGTTTCTACCTACGATCGAGAGACGGGTGTAGTAGATGTGCGTATGCGATTCCAGACGAAGGCCCAATTGGTTGAAGCTATCTCTAGGTGGAGTTCCATGATGAACAGGGAACACAGGGTTGTGGAGAGCACATCACGCACATGGTATGCGAAATGCAAGGACGTTGTCGAAGGAACTGGGAATTGTGTTTGGGTTGCCAGAGCTTCCAAGAAGGCTTCACATGGCATGTGGGAGATCACCAGATGGGCAACTAGCCATGGGTGTGTTGGTGCTGGTCGATCTACGGGTAACGTGAATCTGACGTCGGTGATGATCGCCCGTTCAATCCGCCACCACATTGATGTAAACCCTTCTTACACAGTCAAAGATGTGCAAGCTCAAGTGAAGAAGGAGTTCAATGTAACCATTTCCTACAAGAAGGCGTGGTATGCTCGACAGAAGGCAATTGACATGGTGTTCGGGACTTGGGAGGATTCTTTCGAACAGCTCCCAACGTTTATGGATGAGCTAGTCAGGGCCAATCCGAGCACCGTTGTAGATTGGGCTGACGTACCTGATAGAATACACGGCCACGGGTCGAGGAAATTTAAATTTGTGTTCTGGGCATTTGGTCCGGCAATTGAAGCCTTCCGCCACTGTAGGAATGTTATAAGCGTGGATGACACTCATTTGAGAGGGGCATATAAGTCCACAATGCTGGTCGCCGTGGCGCACGATGCAAATGATTACATCCTCCCCATCGCTTACGCTATTGTTGACGAAGAAACGAATGAGAGCTGGAACTGGTTCATGGGGAGACTGCGTCTTCACGTCGTTGGTGGTGATAACATGCCAATCTGTGTCATATCCGATAGGCATGCTGGACTCATAAATGCGATGACGCATATGGAGGAGTGGATGGAACCGGCTGGATACCATCGAATTTGCCTGCGGCATTTTCAATCCAACTTCCTATCATATGATAACGGGAAGTTCAAGAATGCGCTTTTGAAGACTCTGGTGTGGCAGCTTGGTTCTGCTAGGCGAGAGAGCAAGTGGAGGGGGTACAAGGAGGAGCTAGAGAGTACAGATCCATCTGCTTGGGCTTGGTTGGAACGGCTAGATAGGAGTAAGTGGTGTCTTGCATTCGATGTGGGTGATCGACGTTGGGGAATTCTCACGACGAATTTGTCTGAGAGTTACAACAACTGTTTGCGTCGCGCACGCCATCTGCCGATCACAGCTTGTGTCAAAGCGACGTTGGAGCGAACAGTTGAAATGTTTGCCCAGAGGGTTATGGACGCCACGAATTGGAGGTAATTTGTCACTTACGTACCCTTTTTTGAGTGTCTGCAAAACAGTTAATGTATTCTAAAATGTTGCCCGTTTGTCCAGGTCCGTGTTTCCCAACAGGATCTGGAAAAAGTTTCAGAAGCAGGATACATTGGCGCAGGGACATATCGTGACCGTGTTCGGTCATGCATCGCAGACTTATAGGGTTGTGGTTAGGAACATCGATGGGGGCATCAGTGAACGGCAGTACACGGTCAAATACCGAAGAAGAGAGTGCACTTGTCGTGAGTGGCAGATTTTCCGTTTCCCTTGTTCCCATGCCTTAGCCGTCTGTCGGCATAGACGTGACGATCCGGCTAGTCTATGTGACAGGGTGTATCTCACGACCACATATGTGCAACAATATAGTCAGGGTTTCATGTCTGTAAGTGATCCATCGCTCTGGCAACGTGCCGAATGGAGGTTGGTTCCTGATGGGGAGAAGTTCCGCAGTAGGCGTCGTGGACAGTTTGCGGAGAGAAGGATAAGGAATCAGATGGACGAGCGGGTGCCGGTTGAATCCAGGGGCCGCCGTAGGCGTGGCCGTACTTAGTGTCATGTTGTCGTATAGTGTCTGTAATGGTACCTCGGTCATATGTTACTTGCACATGTACTTTCGTCCATCGGAATATTATAGCTTGTTACTTGTGATGTTATAGCTTTTATTTGCCAAATATGTTTGCCACTCTAATCGCTTCAGTAACTAATTTTCATATGTCGTAATTGTGTACAGGGGCAACACGATGGACCATTGTCGATACTGATGGACCTAGGTGCAGCACGTCACTACAGTTGGGGGAGTGCCATTCTTGCACACTTGTACCGGTGCTTATGTGACGCTGCAATCCCACAAGTTAAATCCATTTCTGGCCCCCTTGTCCTGCTACAGGTAAAGTAATCTGTCACTCCACTCATTCGTACATAATGTCCACTCTGTTACTTTGTATTACATGTAATTTAATTTGTGGAACAGTTGTGGGCATGGGAGCGCATCCCATCCATCCGACCCGCAGGAGCTCTACCCATATCGGCGCCGATGAATGTTGTTGGGTCCCGGTAGGTGCCGAATAACACTAGCAGTCAGTTTTTGAAACTGTGGTCAATTCCATATATTTGCTAATATAGTTCACTCATCACCGCCCGTAGGTGGAGAGCCCCTCACGATTTATCACACTCACCGATGCATGTTTTGAAAGTGTATCGCGATCAGATCACATCTCTCAGTCAGAATCAGGTATGGGCCATCTTGGATTACGATCTCCTGATTTCGTGCGAAAAATGGTTTTCAATACCTAACGGGACCACTATGATGTTCTTTCAGTTTATCTGGGAGCCATACACGTCGGACATCGTGGGGCAACTCCCGTGGTACTGTACTGCTAGTAGTAACAACTGGCTTGTGTGCGTCGACCTCATCTGCTGGCATGTAGTGGAGTTCCACCACGCACATCGGGTTCTCAGGCAGTTCGGCCTGATCCAGCCAATACCCACCCAGCTGGTCAGTAGGGAAGAGTATAAACTGCTTCATGATATAGACCGTCGCGGCAGGTCTGGCACTGATTGGCGTGCCGAACTAAGAAGATTTCTCGTTGAGTGGGAGCAACGATCTGATCGACAAGTACACCCACTTGGGTATGCAGATCCATATTGTCCCAGCCGTGAACACATGGAGTGGTACTTCCGCAAGACGGTGAGCATGATTGATCAGCCAGGACGGCCTACCACGGCTACAGAGGGTTTCCATGGAGACAGTGCAACTGCAGAGTACTTGGTATTTCCTACAATCATAACATTCTCAAGAAATAATGCTACGGCTTTCCCCTATATTGCATAACTAACATATTTATCTCGATTCTATAGTTGCAGATAGTCACTGAGGTGTACAACATGTCGAACATTCCGTTGGATGGATGTCCCCCACAATTCGCGGCCGCTCTCAGCGGAATCCATGAAGTTGTCACACGGGGTCTACAACACGCGCATCAGGCCTCCAGACTACAGTACTATCAGCCGCTTGTGCACTGTGAAGATCCTCCCCCTGGTGTCAGATATGCAGACCTCAGAAGCGACCGCCAGGCTCCACCAGCTCGACTGGGAGGTCGGAGGCGGCGTCCTAGGGGCCAGGAGGAACACGTTGGTCCATCACAAGCTGGCCCATCACATGCGAGTCCACCGATTGCCGGCCCATCACACGGTGAACCTTCACATTACGGCATGACTCCATCGGAACACACTGCATATGTCACTCCAACATCGAGTCATCAATTCATGTCACCTGATGCTCCATCACATACGGGTAGTGTTCCACATGCCTATCGTGAGGATACGGGAGACGAAATGGAGGACGAAATACCAGAGGGAGTTCCACTTGAGGAAGTGCATGTACCTACACAGATGGCTGTTCCTCGACGGACATCTAGGACCGTACGCCCTCCACCGTGTGGAATGGGCGGAAAGCTTTGCAGGGATCGTCATCGTCACTAGGACAGAGCATGCCACTAAACACTGATTTGCATTACATTTCGCACGTACTGTTCGGCTATTGTACATTTATGCTAATTCATACTCATTCTAACTATGCAATAGTTCATTCCGGCACCCTTATTCAGGACTAGTTACCAAACAGCAACTCACGCTGTCCTAATTTATCGTTCAACTAGTTCACAACATATCATCAGACAAACACGAGAATAACCATTTCGCCCAATAATTAAAATTCTCCGGCCGATGCCGATACCCGGTCTACCGAACAATTAATTTTCCAAATGCGTCTTCCATTATTTAAAGCTACAAAAAATACTATTATATTACCGATTTTTTTTATACTTCCATTAAAATGCGTGGCTTCTATATATATTAGAGTTTATATATATCTTTATTTATATTTATATTTATATTTATATTTATATTTATATTTATATTTATTTTTATATTTATATGTATGTATATTTTTATATTTATATATATTTTTTATATTTATATATATATATATATATATGTATATCTTCATTTATGTTTATATATATGTTTATATTTATATATGTGTCTTTATTTATATTTATATATGTGTATATATTTATATTTATATTTATGTATATATTTATACACATTTACGTGTGTGTACATCCGCACATTGACGTGTGTGTACATCCACACATTGACGTGTGTGTACATCCACACATTTACGTGTGTGCATATTTATATATCTTTATTTATATTTATATTTATATTTATTTTTATATTTATATGTATGTATATTTTTATATTTATATATATTTTTTATATTTATATATATTTATATATATATGTATATCTTCATTTATGTTTATATATATGTTTATATTTATATATGTGTCTTTATTTATATTTATATATGTGTATATATTTATATTTATATTTATATTTATGTATATATTTATACACATTTACGTGTGTGTACATCCACACATTGACGTGTGTGTACATCCACACATTGACGTGTGTGTACATCCACACATTGACGTGTGTGTACATCCACACATTTATGTGTGTGTACATCCACACATTTACGTGTGTGCATATTTATATATCTTTATTTATATTTATATTTATATTTATTTTTATATTTATATGTATGTATATTTATATATATATATATATTTTTTATATTTATATATATTTATATATATATGTATATCTTCATTTATGTTTATATATATGTTTATATTTATATATGTGTCTTTATTTATATTTATATATGTGTATATATTTATATTTATATTTATGTATATATTTATACACATTTACGTGTGTGTACATCTGCACATTGACGTGTGTGTACATCCACACATTGACGTGTGTGTACATATTTATATATCTTTATTTATATTTATTTTTATTTTTATATTTATATGTATGTATATTTTTATATTTATATATATTTTTATATTTATATATATTTATATATATATATATGTATATCTTCATTTATGTTTATATATATGTTTATATTTATATATGTGTCTTTATTTATATTTATATATGTGTATATATTTATATTTATATTTATGTATATATTTATACACATTTACGTGTGTGTACATCCACACATTGACGTGTGTGTACATCCACACATTGACGTGTGTGTACATCCACACATTTACGTGTGTGTACATCCACAGATTTACGTGTGTGCATATTTATATATCTTTATTTATATTTATTTATATTTATATTTTTATATTTATATGTATGTATATTTTTATATTTATATATATTTTTTTATATTTATATATATTTATATATATATGTATATCTTCATTTATGTTTATATATATGTTTATATTTATATATGTGTCTTTATTTATATTTATATATGTGTATATATTTATATTTATATTTATGTATATATTTATACACATTTACGTGTGTGTACATCCACACATTGACGTGTGTGTACATCCACACATTGACCGGCTCTGTCTAAAATAAAACCTGTCCGAAAACGGGAAAAAAAATTAATATCCAAGAGGACGCATTTTGTAAATGCGTCCTCTAATTATTCTCTAAAATTTAACTTGTCAGAAAAACGGAAAAAAATTAGTTTCCAAGAGGACGCATTTTGTAAATGCGTCCTCTATTTATTCTACCGAAAAAAATTATTTTCCAAGAGGACGCATTTTGTAAATGCGTCCTCTAATTATTCTGCCAAAAAAAAATTCAACCAGCTCAAATCGAAAAAAAATCATTTCCGAGAGGACGCATTTTGTAAATGCGTCCTCTATATTGTTGGCCAATTTCACAAACCACGGTATTTGATGCCAACTTTCAAATTTTTGCTATACTAAAATCAAGAACTCGGTTAAATTGCACAGAATTTTTTCCACTATTTTCAACACAGATTTGTGAAAGAATGATTTCCCATAATTAATATAGTAGTACTGATGAGAATAAATAGAGTACAAAAGAAGTCTAGTACTGGTATAACTCAAGTCTAGTCAACAACTCGATCTATAACAGAATCATATCCAATCAACAACGTGACTTATTCTAACACCCCCCTAAAGCAAACCGTCAGATGTTCAGCGACGCAAAGCTTGGATCTAGAATTCTCTCTCTAGCTCTGGGGCGAAAAAAGAAGAAAAAAGGCGCAACCTTTCTTCCTTCCTTTGGAGGCCGATTTCTTCAAATTTCATCCACTTTCCACCGATGAATTATGGTTTGACGGATTCTACTCTTGATTCCGCATAAAATCATATGCAATTTGTGGCGAGTTCTTGATCTTAATCGGCCTTGGAGTAGGGTTTGAATACGGAAAAGGAGAGTTCTAGGCGGATCTTGATCGTGATTGTTGGGTTGTTCTCGGATCGGTCTCGGATTGGGGTTGCAAGGGAGATCACATCGGTTTCTTGCACAATTCCTAGTTCGAGAAGGTGATTTGGTTGAAAAAATCCGAACTTTTTTGGGTTTTGACTTGGATTTGGTTGCGCAAAGGTGTGTAAAGGGTTTGATTAAAATTTCCAGCACACTTTTTAATCAAATTCCTACCATCTTCATCGGATTTAGCAAGGATTTGGCGATTTGGAGTTGGAAGCATCAATCGGACTCAAGGTTTTGATCAGAATTGCTTGGAGGTCATCACGGTTTTCAGGTTTTTCGATTAAACCTTTTGCGGTTTGATTGTTCTTCAATTTGGTGCATTGTTTATGTGTTTTGATCCTGATTTGGGTGTTTTTCGGTTTTCAATTCATATAATTTGTTTTTGAATCCGATTGATCATAGGGTTAGTTCGGTTTTGAATTCAAGCTTTGCGATGTGTTATTGCTTGTTTTCAATCAGATTTGGTGTTTAGTTGTTTATTGTTGAATCCAATCGGTTGTTGATTCCGATCGGACTTTGCTATTTTCTGTGTAATTCCGATCAGTTTGGGTTAATTCCGATCGGATTTGTGCTGTTTTGTGTGTTTGCTTGTTCGAACTTCTTTGGTGAATCCGATCTGTCTATCGGAATTCACACTTTGGGGGTTTGATCGCAATGGTGAATAATGGGGAGAATTCTACGGTTGGCAAGAGCAAGCTTAATCATCGGAAACAAGGAATGGCCGAGGGTGTTCGTAATGAAAATCAGAATCAACAAGTGCATCCAAGGGAATGGAATGATCCGAAGCTTGAGAGAAGATGGAGATGGGATGATCCAGAAATTCTCATGAACAAGTCGACTATTGAGATTGTTGAAAACAATGGAGATAGTGTCGATTTTGTGCTCACTGAGGATGAAGTTCACAAGGACCTATACAAACCCTTCTATGGTTTTTTGGGCGTATTCCCAGGGTTCTTTCCTGGAATGTATGCAATTCGAACTCTTCTGGTAGCTAAGTGGAAGGTCGCATGTACCATTCGGAGCAAGAAAAATAGATATGTCATGTTCATGTTTAATAGTGCTGAAGACAGAGATTTGGTGATGAAGGGTCCTGACCATTATCTCCATGGTAAAAAATTGTTCATGTTTTTAATTGATGAATTCGGGCAGTATGATGCGCAAATTCAAGCCACTAAGCCAGTCTGGTTAAGGATGGAGCACTTGCCAAAGAGTTATTGGCATAAGAAGGCACTGGAAAAGATCGCAACTTCGTTAGGTGATCCAATACTAATGGATAATGGTACTCTCGAGTTAAGGGGGTATTATACTCGTCTTTTGGTTTGGATTGACACTTCGAAACAGCTCAAAGAGGAGGTAAGCTTCCGTATTCCATCTGGTGAAGTGTTCACGCAGAAAATCATCTACGACTATTGTAGACCTTGGTGTGCGAATTGTGGTGAAAACAATCATCTCATGGAAGTTTGTGATGACTATTGGAAGGCCAAGGAGATAGATCGAAAGATGGCTACGGAAGATAACATGGACAAAAAGTCAAAGGGAAAGAAAAATTGGAGATCTCGTTACAATGACCGGGTTTGGGTTCGGAAGATGCAAGCTGAAACCATTGGAAATACTCTAAGTTCAAATTCGATTAGAGGGGAAGAGCATGTGATCATTGAGGATGCTTCTTCGGACAATGAAGAGGTAGAGTGGCAAAGGAAAGGGAAGGGAAAGTTGGTTGAAGGCATAGTTCAAAGTCTTGAGAGAGTGGGAAGTGCTCGGAAAGGGCCTGGTATAACCATTCGGGGAATGCAGGATGAGGCCGTTGTTGCGTTGCCCGCATCGCCAGCACCTGTACCTGCAAGCAAGGGTGCTGGAAACCGTGGCATTGGCGCTAAGTTTGCCTAGGCAGCGCCTGATGTTAGCGCTGGAAACCGTGGGAATGGCACTAAATCTGCCTAGGCAGCGGCTGATGATGATAGCGCTGAAAACCGTGGAGTTGGCACTAAGGCACAAGCAGCGCCTGGAGCTTCTGGCGTTGGAAATCAAGCACAAACAGCGCGTGACAGAAGCACTGAGCGCCAGAAATCCAGCACCCGTGCTGCCAAGGAACCTGATAGGCAGCAGCAAGCTTTTGGAGATGACAACAATCCGATTGATGGGGCTGGAAAATTACCTAAACAGATGATTCATCCGGATGCTAGAGGCTCAAAAATTCCAAGAGTGTATAGGAGTAAGAGTAAGAGTAGACCGCCCTCCACTCCAGGGGCTTTGACAAGGTCTAGAAGTAAGAGCAGGACTCGTATAAATGAGCAAGGGAAGGGTCTCCAGAAACCTTTTCAACGCATGTTGTCAGCTACAAGGAGTCACTCAGATAGTTCTGGAAATAAATCACTGGAAGGCGGCGGTCCGAAGCCAAAAGGGACCTCTGTTTCCCAATGAATACATTAGCAATGAATGTCAGGGGTCTATCGGCCCCTGTAAGGAGGAGGTGGGTGAAAAATATCATCTCCACGAATAGGGTTGGACTGTGTGGATTGTTGGAAACGAAAATGGAGGACAAGGTATTGCGAATTTTTTTAAAGGGTTTTAAAGGATGGAAGTTTACGCATAATTTTGAGCTGTGGCAGAACTCGAGGATACTCATTATCTGGGATCCGAAAGGTTTCTTGGTTGACGTTCTTGGGAAGACTCCGCAATGTATTCACCTGAAAGTTCGTAATCTTGCTTCTGGTATTGAGTTTTTCTGTACATTTGTGTATGGACATAGTGAAGGACGCTTGGCACGTTTACCACTATGGGCAGAATTGAAGTCATTTGGTGCTAATCTAAATTCACCTTGGATGGTTCTTGGTGATTTTAATGCTATCCTTAGTGTTGATGATCATTATAGAGCTACTGTTCCCAGTTTGTATCCAATGAAGGAGTTTCAGGATGTTTGTGTAAAATGTGGACTAAGAGATGCGCCAGCTTTGGGCGAGCACTTAACCCGGCATAGTGCGGATTGGAAGATTTGGAGGAAGCTGGATAGGGTGCTTTTGAACCATAGATGGGATGATGCAGCGTGTCATACAACTTTTCTGCCAATCTCGGCTCAATCAGACCATTCTCCCATGGTGGTAGATATGTCGCAAGAGATTGTCGGGAAAGGTAGACCTTTTCATTTTCAGAATATGCGGTTAGGCCACCCGAATTGTGGGCAAATAGTGGAGGATTATTGGAGTCCGACTGTCGAGGGGACTAAATAATTTTCGGTGGCCAGGAAATTATTTTGGATGAAAAACCCATTCAGGGAGTTGGGCAAGCTTGATTTTGACCATATTTCTGAAAAGGCTAAGCGTGCGGATGCGGAGTACAATAAGGCGTTTGATGAGCTTGATGCTATGGTTGCTTCGGATCAGGATGTTCTGGCATTGCGTAATTTAAAGAAGCAAGCTATGCTGTACTATCTGGCGGAGTCTTCTTTTCTTGCTCAAAAGGGAAGGATAAATCATATTACGCAAGCGGATAAGGGATCAAAATACTTTCATACTATGATCTCTGAAAGAAAATGAGGGGGTATCCCAGCGATTACTGATGGTGAAAATCGAATTGTAACTTCTAATAGTCGCAAAGGTGAACTATTTGCAGACTTTTACAAGGGATTATTTGGCACTAGAAAAGATAGAGTACCCACGGACCCTAATGTCTTTGGTGCGGGTAATAAGCTATCGGACATGGATAGGGCTTATCTAAATCAGGACGTGGAGGGTATTGAGATACAGCAGGCACTGTTTGCAATGGCAGATGATAAGTCTCCGGGACCTGATGGTTATACGGCCGGATTCTTCAAGAAACAGTGGAATATTGTGGGTGAGGAGGTGACAGCTGCGGTCCTGGAATTTTTTCAGACAGGTGATATTTTAGCGCAGCTAAATCATACTTCGGTGGCATTGATACCGAAGAAGCCTGATAATTTGAAAGTCAGTGATTTTAGACCAATAGCTTGCTGCAATGTGGTATATAAAGTCATCACAAAAGTTATAGCAAACAGGCTTGAGGGTATTTTACCAGGGATCATTGACCCTTGTCAGGGTGCATTCGTGAAGGACAGAAGTATCTCGGACAATGTAATGTTAGCACAGGAATTTGTTCGGGGTTATGGAAGGGTACGCAATTCTCCTCGATGCATGATTATGGTGGATTTACAGAAGGCTTTCGATACAGTCTCTTGGGACTTCCTGGAAGAAGTTTTACTTGGACTGGGATTTCCTGAAAGACTGACTAATCGAATCATGCAGTGTGTGCGCACTTCTACATTCTCGATAGCAGTAAATGGTAAACTGTGCGATCACTTCCAGGGACAAAGAGGTATTCGTCAGGGAGATCCATTGTCGCCTCACCTGTTTGTGATTTGCATGGAATACTTCTTGAGATTGCTGAAAAGAAGAACGGCCTCTAGACACTTCACTTTTCACCCGAGATGTGAGGCACTTCGGATAACCCACTTGGCTTTTGCTGATGATCTCATGCTCTTTTCTAAGGCTAACACGAGTTCCGTACATATACTCATGGATTCCTTGAATGAGTTTGAGCGCACTTTGGGTTTAGGAATCAATGCTGCAAAGTCGAAATTCTTTGGAGTTGGTATAAAGGAGGACTTGAGTTTCACGGGTATTCCTTGGGTGACATTCCCGGTTCGGTATCTAGGCGTGCCACTTGATTCCAGCAAGTTGAAGGTGACACAATTTGGTACTCTGCTAGGGAAGGTTGATTCGGAGATAGCAAAATGGAAGGGTCATACTCTTTCGTATGCAGGTAAATTGGAACTTGTCAGATCAATTGTGGGAGGTATTGCAGGATTTTGGATTCAGAATTTTATAATAAAATCTACGGTAATGGATGCCCTCGAACAGAAGTGTAAACGCTTTCTATGGGGAGGTAAGCATAAGGCAAAGGTGGCGTGGAAGAAACTTTGCGCACCCAAATCTTTTGGAGGCCTCGGTTTGAGAGATTTCTTCACGTGGAACCGTGCTTCAATGGCTAAAAGGCTATAGGATATTCATTTAAAGAAGGATAGTCTGTGGGTTAAATGGGTTCACTCGTTTTATCTTCATGAGCAAGACTTCTGGGATTTAAATCCGAGGATTACTAATTGTCGTTTGGGAGAAAGATATTCGAGCTACTTTGGTGATCTTTGTAAGCTCAGGGATGAATTGTGCGCAATGTTTCATGGTAATACGCAAGAGGTAATTACCCATCTCGGCTTATGGTCTAGTTCAGGGAAGTTTACTAGTGCGGCTTATCTCCATATACATAGCCATAAATATCCAGGAGTTTATGATCTTGGCCGATCAAGTGAAAAGGTCTTTAACAGTATTTGGCGTGGTTTTGTTCCACCGAAATTCTCATTTATTGCTTGGTTGGCGGCAATAAAGAGACTACACACCAAAGACAAGCATCGATTGGAGGAAGGGGAAAGTATGGAGAGGGTTTGTTCTTTATGCCATCTGGAAGAGGAGACGAATGATCATTTGTTTTTCAAATGTGAGTTTTCCGAAGTTGTATGGGGGCGTATACGGGCTTGGATTGGTTTAAGGAGACGGACGAATTCAATTCCGAGTTCTATGACTTGGGTAAAGAGGCAAATTAAAGGTTCAAAAATGCGAAGGAAGTTTGGTATTTTGGCCTTAATTACCACGGTCTATCGCCTTTGGAGGGAAAGGAACAATGTGGTTATGGATGGTGCTCAACCAAGTTCTGAAAGAGTGGTGAAAATCATCATGAAGGATTGCTACATGGTGATGAATAGGCTATTTCCGGATGAACACTTGTTTTAGGTGAAGACGCTGCTTGGAGGCTGTTGGGTGCTGTTCGCGTCGTACTGGGTGCTTCACTTTTCGGGTCTTGGTGCTTCAATCCTGGCGCTGTGCTGGGCGTCAGGCGTTGCGCTGGATTTGCTACGGTTTGAGCGATCGGTTGCTGGAGCGAATGCTGGACTTGTGTATCACGTTGGGTGCTCTTGGTGCGGGAATTGGTTTTTTTGGAGGCCGATGGATGTGATTTTCTGCGCCGGGAGAGGGCTGCTTTGTGCTCGTAGGGACCAAGCATTGGCTACGGTTCGGCTCGGTTTTCTTCTAGCGAGAGCAGTTTGTTTTTCTGGAGAAGGCAATAGGTTTTAGAGTAAGGATTTACACTCCTTTGCTCTTTCTCATAAGCCTAGTTTTAACTAATGATTTAACAGTTATTTATGCGCTTTTTGCTCGCGCTACACTCTGTGTTAAATTAGCATATAGTTGTCCATTTGCTCAAAATGGAGTGGGCGAGTACATACTCGCCACGCTTGGTGCACGCGGTACAAGTGCATCCATTCTCACATCCTCAGGAGGTTGATTTGACTGGGACTTACAAAGGTTGGAGGCACGGCCTCATTAACCTTTGCCCATAGGATCAACTTCGGTGCCAAAAAGAGAATGCTAGAAGGCCAATAACATTCCTCTTTCTTCATCTTAGGGATGTAAATGGTAGAAACTGATCCTCATTCGGGCCAGACCGGTGCCACTTGAAGACGACTTCAATTACATGCGACAACCAAGACCCGAGACACTCTCGGCTGCACTAGGGAAATGGGGGAATGCTAACCTTTGGGTTTTGCACTCTCCCATCCCCCCCTATCTCTTTAGCGGATATACTCCTTAGGTTTACTTACGTAACCTAAGGTTGGACTCTTTTTGTATTTGGTGGGGTCCTTTTTGGGCCTCACTGCAGGTTCCACCGTCTATACTATTTACCTATTTACGACGCAAATCTTGGATCTGAAGAACTTGAACAACAGACAGGAGAGCCTTTTAGTGAAGATGTCCGCAATCTGAAAAGCAGTAGGAACATGAGCAACACGCAACTTTCCAGAAGGAACCAACTGTCACACAAAGTGAAAGTTGATGTCGATGTGTTTCGGCCGCTTGTGAGCAACTGGATTTTGAGCAGAAAAGACGACACTAATATTTTCACATAACAATAGCGAAAATCCAGCAAGCGGGACACAAAGATCACGAAGCAAATGAGTCAGCAAAACAACCCTAGAGGCGGTGTTGGCAAGGCCACAATACTCGTACTTCATACTCGAACAAGAAACCGTGAGTTGTTTCTTGGAACTCCTGGAAGCAAGAATTCCACCAAGAAAGATAGCATAACCATAAGTGGATCGCCGGGTCTCCAGACAATGAGCCCAATCAACATTAGAGTAACTCGGGACTTTAGGAGAACTGACTGATCGAAATGTAAGGCCAAAATGAAGAGTTCCCCAAACATATTGAAAAATCGGAGTAACTGATGCAAAGTGATCGTCATGAGGATCCTGAAGATACTGTCTGACTGTGTTGATCGGAAAGGCCAAATCAGGATGAGTGATCGTCAGATACTGCTGAGCCCTAACAATAGAGCGATAAAGTATTGGATTCCGAAAAGCAGGACTGGTGTAACTGCGTAACTGCGATCCCGACACAAAAGGATTAGAGACTGGTGTAGCATCTGACATCCCGACTTGAATAAGAATATCCCTAACATTCTTAGCTTGGCCAATATTAAGGAATGTAGATATTGCTTGTAATTGTAGTTAGAGTCAATTACCTTTTCTTAGCTTGTATAGGTATCCTGTACCAATATATAATACACCCTGAGATCATGAATACAATCACAAATTATTAACCTTATTTTCTACATGGTATAAGAGTCTAAAATCCTGAAACCCTAAGAAAATTTCCACTGCTCATTTCTCGAGCCTCCGACTATCGCCCTCCACTGCTCATTTTTTGAGCCTCCGACTATCGCCCTCCGCTGCTCATTTTTCGAGCCTCCGACTATCACCCTCTACTGCTCATTTTTCGAGCCTCCGACTATCGCCCGAGGTTCACGTGTAGCCTACACGCGCCACCGTCTCCATCATCCAAAGCTCACTGACAGCCACCACCGCTCACCAGCTGTCACCGTTGCCAATCTGTCCACTGCCCTTTCCGATCTGAACGTACCACTACCAACCTCACGCATCGCCGCACCGTACTCCACTCGCCAAAACAAGCTCATCGCGTTACTACTTGATTTGCAACCGATCTAATTTTCCGCCAAAAATCCAGTCTAATTTTTCACCATATAGACTTATGAATCTACTCCTGATGCTGCTCAACAGGCTCGCATTGATGCTGAATCTGAGGCTAATAAGCTTCAAAACATGAATGGGTATGCGGAAATTGTGACTTTAATGAAACAGTTGCAGTTGCAATCTGGCCCTAGGACAACTGTACCTGTTGGTCGTTTATCGAATGATCACTACTTTATTGGTTCTTCTGATGGTCCTGGTTTGGTTATTGCACCCACCATCCTGAAGGGTCAAGAGAATTACCTTGAATGGTCTGATGAAATTTACCGTGATATGCTTGTTAAGCATAAGACTGGGCTCATTGATGGATCCATTACTAAACCTCAGGATGATCATCCTGATGCTGCCGATTGGCTTGTGGTTAGTGCTACCCTTGTTTGTTGGATCTTGAAAACCCTAGATCCGGCACTTCGATCTTCTACAAGTTCTTTTACCATAGTTAAGGAATTGTGGGATGACCTGAAGGCACATTTTACTCTTGGTGATGGTATGAAAATTTTGCAGATGCACGAAGATACTTAACACTGTAGGTAGAATGGTTAGACTATCGCCATTTACTTTGGCAATCTGAAGAAACTGTTTGTAGACTACAATTCCATGCAACCTCCTTTAGTTTGCGACTGTGAAGCTATGAAACTGCTGTGCCCCTGTAATATTTCTGCACGTGCCTCCCTTGAGAGAGAGAGAAAATGATTTGATTTATCAATTCATCTCTAATCTCGATGAAGGCTATCATACCTTGCGATCACATATCTTGAGTCTTAATCTGCTGCCATCAGTCAATCGTGTGTATGCGCTTGTGGTCCAGGAGGATAATCACCGAGTTGTCATCCAGTCTCTCAAGCCTTTTGCTTACTCCTTGGCATATACCGCTCGACGCCCTCAACCTACGGGTTCTTCGACAGTTATTCCTACAGCTGATCGCAAGAACCTTATCTATATGCATTGTTATTGCAAGGGTAATGACAAAGCTTCCTTCCAGCTTAATGGCTATCCAAAATGGTACACAGAGATAAGGGAGAAAGCCAACGCCACCAAGAAGACAGCGCCAGCTCCTCGGCCGATAGCCACCGCCGTCACCAGGGTTCCCTTTGCCGCCACCCGTTCACCTCCGCCTCTGTGTTAGAGGCACTGCCGTGTTGTAGCCAAGGTTTACAATGGATGCCTTCGACGGTAGTGCCCCTACCCCTTCTGACTTTGGTTCTGCTTTGTCTGATGACCAATGGAGCACGGCAATGCATTTGTTTAATTAGTTTAATGCTTTTTTTGACCATGGGTAAGGTAAGTCTACTTTGCCTTGGATTCTTGATTCAGGAGCCTCATATCACATGACCGGTGTCAAAGGTTCTCTTACTTCTATTACTAATGCTATCGATTCTCTGAATGTTATACTGTCTGATGGATCTGTATCATCTATTACACAACATGGTTTGATATGCTTTGGTGATGTCACTCTTAATCATGTGTTATACATATCTACTTTGCGGTGCAACTTATTATCATGCTTTAGATTGTTATATGCCTTAGACTACCTTGCTATATTTACTGTAAAATATTGCATTTTACGGAAAATCAGTATGAGAACTGTGATTGGCGTGGGTGAACAACTAGGGGGGAGGGTTTTTTGGCTTTGTCTTCTGGATACTCGTGTTTGTCCTCCTATCTTGCAGTCTTTTCCGACAGTTGCTTTCGTATCTAATTCTGATTTATGGCATCAGCGTCTTAGACATCCTTCCTCTACGACGTTTTCTTCTATTTCTTCTATTTATTTTAACACTAATAAGACTTCTGTTCCTTGCTCTGTGTGTTATAGAGCAGAACATGCTAGACATAGTTTTTCTTTGAATTCTTCAAATGCTAGTTCATTGTTTAAACTAATCCATTGTGATGTTTGGGGTCCTTATAGAACATCATCTTCTAGTGGTGCATTTTATTTTTTAAAGTTGATGATTATTCTAGAGCTATTTGTGTTTATTTATTAGTTGCTAAGTCAGATGTGGATTCTAGAATTTTGGAATTTTGTGCATTAGTTAAGAACCAGTTTGGCCAAACTGTCCTGCGCATTCGGCTGACAACGACACCAAATATTTGCCTTTGAGATCCTACTTTGCTGAACCTGGGATAATTTTTGAGACATCAATGGTTGATACACCACATCTGAATGACCGTGTTGAACCTAAGCATCACCGTTTGCTGAATGTGGTATGTGCCTTGCATTTTCAAACCAATCTGCAAATTGACTTTTGGGGAGAATGTGTTCTTGCTGCTGCTTATCTGATTAACAGGACACCAATGAAGCATCCCAATGGTCTTACTCCTTTTGAATTGCTCTGTGAATGAGCTCCAAATTACGCACCTTCAAAGGTATTTGAATGCTTCTACTTTTCTTCTTACATTCCCAGATACCGAGACAAGTTTGCATCAAGAAGTCAGCGATGTTTGTTTCTTGGTTATCCTGTCGGAGAGAAAGGCTATCGCCTTTATGACTTAGAATCCTGCACTTTCTTCAACCATCGGATGCTAATTTTTTTAAAGATTAGTTACCATATGCATTCACTCTAATGCCGGCCTTAGTGCATCCCGGTGACGCTGCCACCTCACCACCGGTATCACCACCGCTGACACCAGAGTCTTACTCGCCGGACGCCGATCTACCTACCCAGTCGGATATGCCGTTTGGCCTCAACCACCGACCACCTAATTTATTGGTCCAGTCTGATTTCACACTGCCAGAGTTGACACCATCGCACGCGCCGCCGGCTCCCATTGATAGCGTACCTCATGTGCTGCTGTTTCTTGACCTACCTACTCCACCGCCGCCTGATTCGGCATCTTCGGCACCAGACACTGTCGTCCGCTGCCTGCTGTGAGCTCTGCCATTTTCTTTGCCGGTCAGTCCAAACCCATCTTTTGTTGCCAACTTGCCTCTTATTTGATAGAGTGTCCGATATCACTAACCTCCTCCTTACTTGGAAGATTATGACTATGATGATGATTATGTTTGTGCTATTACTACTGAAGAACCCCCATACTGCTACGATCACTCATGCATCATCACTATCCTCAGGTGTTCTCTGCCCTCTTACTAATTATGTAAATTGTGATAATTATTCTAGTATGCATTCTAGAGTTTTGGGTGCAGTAACTTCTAGTGCCGATCCCACTACTTATTCTGAGGCATCAAAGAATGCTCATTGGTGAGATGATATGATTGAATAACTTACTGCGCTTGAGCGCAATCAGACTTGGACAATGACCTTTCTACCTCTGGACAAGACTGCAGTTGGTTGCAGATGGGTTTACCGTACAAATTTTAAATCTGATGGTATCATTGAGCGCCATAAGGCACGCCTGGTGGTTCTCGAGAATCAATAGGTTGAAGGGATTGACTATACTGAGACATTTGATTCTGTTGCGAAGATGAGTACAATTCGTCTATTCTTGTCCGTCGCAGTTATTCATGGTTGGGAACTGTATCAAATTGATGTGCATAATGCTTTCTTGCATGGTGATCTGCATGAAGAGTTTTCATGCGACCTCCACCAGGCTATCTTGCGGCCCATGGACAGGTATGTCGCCTTCAGAAATCTCTTTATGGTCTTTGCCAGGCTCCTGACAATTGGTTTGCAAAACTTGCTAAGGATTTACGTGCATTTGGCTTTGTCCATAGTAAAGCAGATTAATCTCTAATTGTTTTTCCCCGTGGTTTAGTCTCTTTGTATGTGCTAGTTTATGTGGATGATTTGGTTATTGCTGGTAGTTCTTTGTCGCTTATCTCTGAATTCAAGAAATACTTCCGCTCTTTTTTTCACATAAAAGATCATGGTTTTCTTAAGTATTTCTTGGGTATAGAGATTGCTAGAAGACTGGATGGGATGTTTCTTTGACAACAAAAATATGCCCTGGACATTTTGTCCAACTGATTTATATTCTTTTAAATCGATTAATTTTCTGAAGGAGCAACAACATGATCTGGCACTTGTTAAAGGTTCACTTTACCATGATCCTGAGAAATATTGGCGTCTGGTTGGGCGCATGATCTACCTCATATCACTCATCCTGAGCTAAGTTATTCAGTTCATACACTTGCACAGTTTATGAAGTCTCTTTGTGTTCCTCATTGGCAAACCATCCTAGTTATGGTTTATTTCTCCCTTCACGTAGTACGTTGCAATTGACTACTTATTGTGATTCTGTTTCGGCTGCCCTCCCTATCATCCATCATTCCCTTTTAAGATACTTTGTGATGATTGGTGATTCTCCAGTTTCTTGAAGACAAAGAAACAACCTACAGTTTCTCAGTTTTCTACTAAAGTGGAGTATCATGCTCCGGCTGTTACCTGTTGTGAATTGTTATGACTTAAGTCATTACTGAAAGACTTGGGGGTTGCACATTCTACTCCTATGCATTTATTTTGTAACAGTTAATCCAATCTTCATATTGCGACAATTACAGTATTCCATGAACGTACAAAGCATATTGAAGTCGATTGTCATTTTTTCCAGGATCTTGTGCAGTCTGGTACAATTGTAACTAATCATATCTGCATTACAGATCAACATGCATACTTGTTTACCAAAGCTCTCAGACGTAACCACTTTCATTCCTTACTTAGCAAGTTGGGCATCTCTGATCCCCATGCTCCAAATTGAGGAGGAGTATTAAGGAATTTAGATATTACTTGTAATTGTAATTAGATTCTATTACTTTTTCCTTGCTTGTATAGGTATTATGTACCACTATATGATATACCATGAGATCATGAATACAAACACACATTATTAACCCTAATTTCTTCAGCCAAGAAGTAAACCCAAGGCTAAGGGTGTAACTTCCAAGCCAAGAAAGTAGTGAAGAGTTCCCAAGTCCTTGATAGCAAACTCCCGATGCATCCGATCAATCAACTTCAGAAGCAGAGTTAAGTCGTTGCCTATAATGATGATGTCATCGACATAGGTCAACAGATACAATAGTGACGATCCCCGAGGCAAAACAAATAGTGAAGTATCAGCAGAATAATAGAAAAAACCAACTTGAACCAGATAAGTACTGAAATGCTAGAGCCAAGCCCGCGGAGCCTGTTTAATACCATAAATAACCTTCCGCAAGTGACAAACATTCTCCAGATGAAGTGGATCCTTGTAACTAATGGGATGTGCCATATAGATAGGAGTATCAAGAACACCATTAAGAAAGGCATTCTTGACATCAAGCTTATGAAGAGGCCAGGAGCGCATCATAGCAATAGCCACAATAGTAAGAACTGTGGATGCTTTGACCTATGGACTAAAGGTATGGTTAAAATCAAAACCCAGAATCTGAGAGAAACCCTGCGCCATAAGCCTAGATTTATGATGCTCAATAGTTCCATCTGGTCGATACTTCAGTAGGTAAACCCATTTGGAGCCAACAATATGATGTTCGATGGGCGAGGCACAAAATCCCAAGTTTTTTGTCCACGAATAGATGCTATCTCGTCATTTATGGAAGAAAGCCAAGCTGGATCCTGAAGAGTAGTGCGATAATCTGTGGGCTCCGACTGAGCAAGTAAGGTAGCCATAAGACCGTGAGCAACAATATCAAAATAATATCCACGCTGAATCACCTCAGTCACCGATCTAGTAGCCATACGATGAGTGCAAGGCCGAGGTGGAGAGACAAGATGAGGGCCGAGGTGGAGAGACAAGATGAGCAGTCACAGTAGGCAAAGGGGCCGGTGATGTGGAGGGCAAACCGAATGAGCTGGTCGGTGAACTAGGTGAACTGGTTGACGGCAAGATAGACGGAGCAAGATGCATGCAAGAAGCCACTAGATGGTCTGAATCGGTAGAGCAGACAGAACAGGGTACCTTCATCGGGGAGGATGATACCATCGATGAGCTAGGATGGCTGATAGCCAAAGTGACAAGCCAAGCAGGAGGAGATGCCCAAGTGGAAGAGGCAAGAATATCAGTTGATGTAGGAGTATACGGGCAAGAAATCTGATGGTGAATGCCCTTTGTCTGAAAGTGAGGGCGCAAATGACCATTTACGAACTCTGTCCCTCCCATCACTTTGAAACACCTTAATGGTGGTAGAGAACTGTTCTTCTCAAAAGCCTCAAATTGGCGATAAACATCCCAAAAATTACATTTGCGACGCAGAGGGTAAAACCCGAGAGTCCAGAATAATCATTGAGGAAGAGAGCATAGTAGGAGAAACCATCTACAGATAAAATTGGAGAGGGCCCCCATAAGTCACAATGAACTAGATCAAGTACCCTAGCAGCACGTTTATCATTTGTATAAAAAGATAAATGCTTCCTTTATCCTTTTCACACACATCACAAAGCATAGGTTTAGGCAAAATCGATGAGGACAGATAAAGATCTAGAAGCTCACAAACCCAAAATAACGGAATGCGGAACATGACCAAGTCTAGCATGCTAGATTTCAAAAGATGTATCTGACTTATTTGATTCCACATCAGATAACAAAGCAAATGCACCATAGTTTAAAACACAAAGTCCATTTTCACTATGACCGTGGTCCAAGGTTTCCCTAGTGATTTTATGGCGAATAATAAATGAGCAATCATCAAAGAAAATGACACAATTTAAATCCAGACTTAATTTTCTAATGGAAGGCAGTTTTTAGTGATATCAGGCACAATAAGCACATCATAAGGAGATAGAGGTTTAGAAATCTGAGAATCACCGACATGGGTAATAGGGAGGGGGGAACCGTTACCAACATAGACACATGAAAAATCATTATAAGGTGTCACATGATCAACAGAAGTGGGGTATGATGCCATGTGTTTTATGGCACCAAAATCTACAATCAATTTGGAGCCATGATACTTAAATCTGCGTGGATAAAAATTTCCATAATTGTAGTGATAAAAATTACCGAAGATTCCAAAAAGATGTGTTAAAAAAAGAAAAATGTGAGAACAGTGAGCAATGCTGAAGGGGAAGAACACGCAAGGGGAAACCAGGAAGAGAGCATGTGTTCAGTCAGCGTGTGCATGGGTTTCATGCACTATAAGATTGCTACAGACAACACGCACATAATTTTCACACGTCTTCTTTAACACTGGGCGTGTGTATAACACGCCGGGGATGATAAGACACCACAACTATTGCTGGAGAACACTACCGGACTTAACTCACCGGAAATGGGAACACCCGAACTGAATACCGTGGGTCACCGCTGAATACTGGATATGCTAAATATTGTGGCTCACCACTGGAATTTTCCTGAGAAGGAATAATCGGTGAATGTTTTTGGAATTTGAACGGAAAAAGGTGAGGATGGGGGAGGATCCGGTCGCCAGAAAAAGGAGGGAGAGGTGGTGGCCGAAAAACAATTTAAGGTTTAGATTGGAACATAAATTACTCTGATACCATGAAAGAATAATTTCCCATCATGAATATAGAACAAATGGTGAGAATAAATAGAGTACACAAGAAGGGTAGTACTGGTATGACTCTAGTTTAGTCAACAACTCTATTTATAACAGAATCAAATCTAATCAACAACTTGACTTATTCTAACAGTTTTGACTGAAAATATATTCTCTATATATAACTACGTATAATAACGACACATAAAAAGTTAATATTTAGAAACTACATGTTACGATGAATCTAAAAGTATCTCATACAACAATATTATTGTTTATATATCTTTTTTATGCACCCCAAAACCGTCGTCATCGAGTCCACCGCTCTTTTGGCTGGAACCTTCAAGGTAGAGCCCCCCAGAGTGGTCCGGGGAAAGATCCTCCGATGATAAAGTCAACTACAGTCTAGTGAGTAGGAAATAATGAATATGGTTTAGACTGTGGTACTGCTTTTCTTTATATAGGTAGGTGAATATGGAAACTGTTTTGTTTTCTTGTGATGCAAGTACTAAATCCCTTCCTTTGGCCAGCCCTATAGTTATTACCCAAAGGATAACTTTTGGGGTAATTAGTGGAACCTGGGCTGGCTGGGCTAGGCACTCAGGTCTAGATTAAATAATGCATTATCAAGATCCCTTAAAAGGTCAGGGGTTCGAACCTTGAATTCATCCTAGGCTCTTGGGTTTGTCCCACGAGTCCCCCTTATGGCTTCAAGATAGTTCCTTCGAACTCATTGTGATATGCAAACTGAAATTTTCGAGCCCCTGCAGGGTCCAAGGGTTTGGCCTTGGAATCGGCTCGGGGATGTGCCCCTTGAATGGATTTATTACTCGAGGATTCAGCTCTTAGCTTTCTAATGTTGTCTAAGGCCTAAGGATTGTGACCACCTTCGAATCTGTCCATTTTTACGAGGTGTTAACCTTGGCAACAAGGCATAGGAAGACCTTGGTTTTCTATTATCAAAAAGGCCCCCAGCAAGAGAAGCGGAAAGGATGCGAGATGTATTACATCCAACCCTTTTCCTAGGCACGTGGTGCCTACACTGGATTTCACGCGCACCACTTTCCCCATTAATATGGGGAATATTTTACCCACACAGCCCACTATCTCATGCTATTACTTTATTTTTGGTGGCCCGAGGCAATCATTGCTCTTCTACTCTCCCTCTATATAAATTGTCTTTGGAAATCATTAATCATTTTTAATCCCAAAATTTCCAGAGCCTTCTTTCCTCTCTAGAGCTTTCTTTCTTCTCCAGAGCAGCTTGCTGTATTCCAAAAACTCCAGCCAAACCACTCTAGCTGAGGAACTAATAAGTCCCCTTCTCTCCCCTTTTTACTTAACCCTTTGCATTTCTAAAATGTGGCAAACACCGGCGGTAAGTCAAAAAGGGATTTTGGGCTATTTCCCAGTTATTTTGGCCCCTAGCATGGGGGATAGTTCCCGTTTCTAGGATTCCGGTGCCACTTCATCCTCTGTCAGCGATTTGGGTTCTTCTAGCTAGAAAGATAGAAACTTTGGCCAATTGCTCAGCACCACCCAAAGATTATCGTCTCAAATAGGTTACTTCGAGGGAGAGGGTTCCGAGGGAGTTTTTACTCCGAAGGGACAAGGATGAGAGACTATTTATTTTGGAGAAAATCCTTACCCTTGTGTTGGAGAGCCCTCGACAATTCCCTCCAGAGATATCTAAGTTGTTCTCTAACCTTCCCCATGCAGTTAGAATTCCCTCAAATATGGAGTTAGAGGTCCTTCAAGATGATGAAACCCCCAAAAACCCTAGATCTAGGAGGTGTTCCATCTTCAAACGACATTAGAAGTTTGAGCTTCACTTTCTAATCCCTCCATCATCTCCCGGTTTCTCTAAGAGCACCAGATCAAGTGGGATCAAATTCACTCAAAATTTATAATATATTTTGTGGCATTCATGACCAAGGGCCAGAAACCGGGGATCAGCCCTACCTACGAGCTCTTTTGCTTCCTTTACTATTTATCTTGGTGCAGGAATGTAATGGACAAGAACACGAAGATTAATTGCATTATGACTCTCAGCAAGAGATGTCTGAAGCACCCCATTAGGATCTCCTCAAAATTTTGAGACTAGCATAAGCCACCTTGTATATACTTTCGACTGTGAGCTTACTGGGTCCTAAAATGAAATTTGAAGCCCCTTTTCAAGAACACTGACATGTACTCCATGTCAGAGGAATTAATTATAGATAGAGACAGTATGTTAAGTGATTCCCTAGATGCGTCTGACTATAAGGAGTCATCTTGTTATGTCTGACCTTTGGAGGTGTATGAGAAGGGGTGTGCAAACAAGCCCAAGTTCTAATAAAAACACCTCCTACCACTGATTCCTTGGAGGTCCTATATTCAATAAAAAAAGAAGAAAAAAAGGTAAGGAGACCGGGACAATAAGCCCCATAGTGAAATAAATAAAGGCCTCTCCGAATATGGAGGGTAGAGCTTCCAAAATGCCCAAGTGGTCAAAGGGGGGTTGGTTCCTCAAACCCTACGCCGCCTGTAGAGAGGGCCAAGCCCTCTATTTTGGAAATGGTTACTGAGGGGTTAGAGACCTCTTCAAAGGATATTCCCTCTCTGCCTGAAGGTGTTTGTGAAACTTTAAGTTTTGTTTTTTTTACTTACTCCTCCTTTTCCTTTTTTTGCTTTTGTATTGTGATCTGCTTCATTTTGCATGTGTTAAATGATTCATTTGACATACCTTTCAGTTACTTTTACCTGGTGGATTGCTACTATTAGTTGAGTTTACGTGAAAAGGGGTTTAGAAGACCATGTATTGTTTTCTTGTCTAAATCCCATGTTTTGTAGACTTAATTAGTACTAATGGATATCTTGTATCCACTAGCTCCTTAATCTTCCCTGTGATTATCTTTAGTAGGTTGCCCATGGGTAATTTTTGTTTACATTCTATGTTAAAGCCATTCGTAAGGGCGACAAAAGATATTGAAGGCTGTTCGCAAGAATGGTTGTAGAAACAAAGACCATTCACATTAGAATGGTAGTAGATAAAGGCTAAAATCATCAATGCGTGGTAGAAGGATATTGAAGCCAAAGATAGGTGGCTACAGAATTCATAGAGACCAATGGAGTGGTTACGGAGTTCATAGTGGCCAATGGAGAAATGGGGAATCATGGTCCAATAAGTTATGCCTATTTCCAAGAATGATACCAGAATAATTAGATTTCAAGCCTAGTTCCATTGGATTCATCTTCTTGAGTATTGTGAAATTGACTACTAGAACTCTCAAATTGGACTAACGGTTCTCCCGTAGCGAAGGAAACTAGTTCAGCTAACCGAAGCACTAACGAGACAACACGGGCCGTGCATGGTTTAGCACCAGTGGCCTGTGCCAGGGGAGACACCCCGTGCCATGGAGACCAAAGTGAGGCAGTGGCGTGACCCACATCGGACACGATGGGCCGCTAAACACGAAGGAAGAACCCTTCCACGCAGCTAAGTATGGGCGCGAGACTCTCTGTTTTAGGCATCTCGCGCCGTTCCAAGTCCATTATGTCAAGACCAGCCGATAGGGTGTGGGAATCTACATGGCCTATGCTAAGTTTCTGAGCGATACACCAAGCCCAACCATGGCCCACATCAACGGTCACGAGTATCAGATAGGGACCTCAAAGATCAGCACTTTGATGGCGACCCGCAGGGGACGATGTGGCCTGCACCAGTGCCATACGTGACTAGCGCCAACCCCAGTGTCCCGCACCATGGTAAAAGATCTGTGCCACGCTCAAGAACTAGTGCCCTTCACCAGGCCTCAGATCCCTCATCAAGTACAACCACAGTCCGCATCATCCGTGACGCCCTGCGCTAGGTGGCAGCTGAGCTAGGTATAACTCTATCTTGGCCTATTTTGGGCCTATTTTTAGGCCTAATCTCCTACTACAATGTATAGAACCCTAGTCTACTTGGTTTATGGACTTAAGACATCTTAGAATTTTTCATATCTTGTAGAAAAGTATATATGAGACTCTCTTCTTAGGGAACTTTATCTTTTCATCCTTTATTTTGATTTGATCCTAAGATGTGGAATTCAAATCTTTATTTGAATTTGATGTCTAGGGAGCAGTTTTCATAGCTTGGGGATAAATTGATGTGACTTGGTTATTTCTATATGCTTTTGAGATTCTATAGTTCCTCCTAATCTTGTGTTCATAATATTATTGTGATTTTTTTGAGTTTGAATGCATGAATATTACACCACGTATAAGCACACTTTGGGCTGTATTCATGCAAGGAACACATATCGATGCCCCTTTAGGAAGGGAAACCTAAATATTTGTATAGGTGGAGATGAACGAGTGTGCGTGGGTGTGTGCACGAGAGATTTGAGGTCACCCTGATCCACGTACCATCGCACCAGTCTTAACTGAATTTGTAAAGTTGTCTGAAGGGTTCTGGGTAGAGATATCTTATATAAAGCTAGGGTTACAATAAAACATAGTATTACAGATAAGGTGGCTATGATCCTTGGGCGTAATTGATTGGACCCGAGGGGAGTAGTTGCATTCTTAGTGGAAGCCCGAGACATATTTGCATGGGGGAGAATCAAACCTATAAAAATGGTTAGACCTTGTTGTTCTCCCCTAATTACGATGGCAGTGTTGATGGAGGGTTGCGAGAGCACCCACCGTGATAGGGACGGGGAAGTGTATGACATCATCCACACCTTATGGACACACTATTAGGTTTACTTAGATCTCTATGTGAAAGAATCGAGGATAGAAGCATTAGATTTACTAAGTTATTCAATGATTTCCCCAAATTCTAGCTTTAATTTGTAGTTGCGTAATTTACTTTACATGTTTTGTAGTTGTTAGACTTAAAATATAACCCCCCTTTTGGTATGTTTGCTTTACTAGCTATTATTTTCACTCGTACGAATTGACGACCCGTACGAGGTTGTATTTTGAGTAGATACATTAGACCTAGCATCTCCATGGACAAGCCCAAGGCTTATCGCTAACTACCCTCTAGGTAGTGTAGCAGTGAGATCAGGGTGAAAAATACAAATCCTTATCTTTGACGGTCCTATGGGACAGGCCTCAGCTCAGGTTAATTAGCTACGATTAACAACCCCGGCTTGAGGCAGGTTAAATTTTGGTGCCACTTCCGGGGATGCTATCAGTCTAGGTATTCACTTAGGCACAACACATTAGTAAAGTAGCTAGTGTAGCTTTTCTTTGTCTGTTGGTTGGTTTATGCTTGTTGGTTGTATCTTGGTTGGAGCTGTTGTTATAATTATTTTGAGATCTTTTGATCCGTTTGCTAGTGTTGTATTCGGAAGGGTATTGTTGGCCGTAGTTTATGGTACACACCCTTCCGCATCTAGGCATCTGAAACTATCCGACTGAAAACACTAGTGGTCATAGGATAAGGAGGTGAAGAACTAGGGCACAAGTTCAACCGAGGAAAGTAGTAGTAGTAGAAGGTCCGTTAGCAGTGGCGGAAGACAATTGTACCCTACGGGAGCTCATGGATCCAACTTGGAGAATCAACCTCTATGCATCACCTTCTCGCCATTACCCGCCAATGTGAGCTTTGAGCTTAAGAGTGGCATGATCCATTGCCTTTCTACATTTCATGGATTGGCCGGTGAGGATCCGAATAAGCATCTTTCGGAGTTACATTTGGAGTGCACAAACATGAAGCCTTCGGGAGTGTCCGAAGATGACTACAACCTAATAGCTTTCACATTTTTCCTCCAAGGATCGGCTCTACTACCTACCACTGGGGTGCATTGAATCGTGGATAGACATGAAGATGAGATTCCTAGAAAAATACTTTCTGGTGTCCAAGTTGACCGGGTTGAAGAAGTAGTTGTCAAATATCACCCAAGGTGCCATTGAGAGTATGTAGGACTATTAGGAGCGCTTCAAATGACTCTTGGTAAGCTATCTTTACCACCCATTTAAAGAAGAAGACCTGGTGTATTACTTCTTTGAGGGATTATGCGACAAAGACATGCGGATGGTAACTGCCCTATGCAACAGTTCAATAGCTAACAAAAGCCCCAAAGATGCAATGGCACTTTTTGAGGACATGGTGAATGATATGCAACAATTTGGCACTAGATTGCGGGTGAAGGCCAAGTTGGAGGAGCAATTTCAAGCTCTTGCTTCCATGATGAAGGTGCTTTTGTGAGGAAAAGTGCATCAAGTCTTAGTGTGTGGAGTTTTCCATGTCAACCACAATTCTAAAGTGTACCCCGAAGTTGAAGATGATCTACAAGAGGTGAAGGCAATTGACTACAACAACTGGGAAAGACCACAAATTTCTAAGGGCCAACCACAAGGGTTCCGAGGGAACCAAGGAGATGCAATGACAGACCCCTATGCAAATTCATTCAACCTGAGTTATAGAGATCATCATAATTTCAGATAGAGGAAGGACAACCAACCTCAAGGTTACCGGGGAGGAGAAGCTCCACCTCAACCATATCCTAGAGGTGAAGACCCTTCCAACAATCATGCATCACTTTATAAGTTGGAAAGGGATGAGATCTTAGAAGCCATAGGCCAATTGGGAAAGAAATATGAGATTTTTGTGGAGCGGACAAGGAGAGAAATTGAGAACCTTGGCAATAGAGATCTCTTAAGTATAAAAAATCTTGAAGTTCAAGTCTGGCAACTTTCCACCTTGGTAAGCTGACTTGATGCCAAGGAGTCCGGAAAGCTACCTTCACAACCCAAGGTGAATCCAAGGAATGTGACCGCACTTAAATTGATAAGTGGGAAGGAAGTCCGCAAGACCGAGAGGAAGAAAATTCAAGAAGATGACAGGGCAGTGGAGGCTACCAAAGGACACTTTGAAGAGGAGGAAATTATGGTCAAGGAAGCACTCTCCAAGGAACTTCCACCACTCGAGGCACAATTCACTATTCCACCTCCATTTCTAAATGCTTTGAAAGGTCGGCCAAAGGTGGTGACCGATGATGCAAATATTTGAAAAGTTTTAAAAAAGGTCAAGGTAACCATCCATATCTTAGAATTGATTGAACATGTGCCATCTTATGCTAAATTTCTCGGAGTTTCATACACAAAGAAAAGACATAGGCCAACTAAGAGATTATGAAACTTGAAAATGGGAGGAGTCACCATTTTGAATCATAGGAACTTGCCTAAGAAATGCAATGATCCCGAAATGTTTTCTATCACTATCTCTTGAGGTCGTAAACTTGTGGAACATGCCTTGATAGATCTAGGTGCATCCATTAATGTTATCTCGTTTAGTCTATATGAACGCCTAGAAATAGGTGAGCTTAGGGATACTAGAGTAATTTTCCTACTTTTTTATCATTCCCAAGCTAGTCCCTGTGGTCTAGTAAAGGATGTGATGGTGCAAGTTGGAAAGTTGGTTTTTCTGGTGGAATTTTATGTCTTAGACGTAGCACACGATGGAAGTGCACCCCCAATACTTTTGGGGAGACCTTTTCTTAAAATGTTTAAGACTAAAATCATTGTCCACTTGGGAACCTTAACTCTAGAAGATGACACGGATAAAGAGGAATTTGATATCTACAAATCTAGGTATGATTCAACAAAATCGTATTTGAGCAAAGGTGTAACCTCATGTTATGAGCATGATGAGTCTTCTTGCATGACAAATGAGCATGAATGTTTGAGTGATTCCCATGATGATGATAATAATGATAATCCAATGAATTGAATGATGCAATGGATAATATGTTAGTGCTAGATTTATTTTCCATGCTAACCAAGTTGCAGCGCAAAAGAGAGATGGCCGAGAGTTTAAAACCTCATCGACCTTCCACAATCCCCGAAATGACATTCATGGATTCGATGATGGAAAGACATGGAGATTCATTCCTATTAGCGGAAAAAAGGTCCAAAGGTAAGGATGGCTCGTTGTGGAGACCTCTCCACGACGACGCCATCGTAAGTGGAGTCACCGATGTCGATTCTAGAGACCCACTGGTAAGTGTGTTTAACTAGAATGCATACAGATAGGTAATCAGGTAGTAGGTAATTCAAGTTGGACACAGCAAGATAAAGTACAAGCCAGTCATCAGAGCATTATGATTCAAGTTTGACACGGCAAGATAAAGTACAAGCCGGTCTTTCACAAAAATTATCAGAGCAGTTCAGGAGTTCAGTTTCACGATAATCTAGTAAAGTATGATAAAATACACACTTAATTCAACAGTCAGTAAATACCATCATTTGAGTGTAACCGTCATATCTCTCTCTCATGGTTTGAGTATCGAGTAGAAAGGTTCGAGTATCATGTTTCAAGTACCGGGGTTTGAGCAGATAAGTTCGAGTACAGGGGTTTGAGTACTTACAGTGCGAGTAGTTGGGTTCGAGTACAGGAGGTTCGAGTACAAAATTTGAGTGGAGAAGGTTCAAGTGGTATGGTATCGGGTGGTACTGGTTTGAGTGGTAAGTGGTACTAGTTTGAGTGGTGAGGTTCAGTTGGAGAGATTCTAAAGGTACGGGTTTAGTTGGTGAGGTTCGAGAGGTAAGGTTTTAGTGGCACTAGTTCGAGTGGTAATGTTAGAGGGGTGAGTCCGTAAAGGTTTCAGCGGTACTAGTTCGAGAGGTAAGGTTCGAGAGGTAAATGTTTCAGTAGTACTAGTTCGAGAGGAAAGGTTCTAGTGGAACTAGTTCGAGAGGTAAGGTTCAAGAGGTAAAGGTTTCAGTAGTACTAGTTCGAGAGGAAAGGTTCTAGTGGAACTAGTTCGAGAGGTAAGGTTCGAGAGGTAAGGTTCGAGAGGTAAGTTCGAGAGGTAAATGTTTCAGTATTACTAGTTTGAGAGGTAAGGTTCTAGTGGCACTAGTTCGAGAGGTAAGATTCGAGAGGTAAATATTTCAGTAGTACTAGTTCTAGACATAGGTTCGAGGTGTACTGTTCCATAGGTAAAGGTATTAGTGGTACTAGTTCGAGAAATGCAGGTTTCCAGTGGCGGTTCGAGAGGTGAGGTTTTCAGGGGGGGGGGGATTTCGAGAGTAAGGGTTTCAGCAGGGGTTCGATAGGTGGGATTTTGGCAGGGGTTCGAGAGGTAGAGTTTCGGCAGGGATTCGAGAGGTAGAGTTTCGACAGGGATTCGAGAGGTAAAGGGTTCAGTTTGAGAGAGTCAAGTTCTTATGGCATCATATATATATATATATGTAAACATAAACTTAGATTTTAACTCAGTTCGTGCTAGGGCGATGCAACACTCGCCTTGGTTAGACTTGGGCTTGTGCAACTTCCGTTTCCTACTTTACCACTATTCACCACCGTTCTTTAGTAAGAATTTTTTTTCTGCGTGAGAAGGTAAGAATTGGGGATCTAGTATTTATACTAGATAAAACATAGGTTCTGACACATACCTACCTATAATTTTATCCTTTTAACACTCAAGTGTTTATGTCTACTTGCCAAAAAATTACTTTGGATCATTCTTCTCAAGTCCGCCGTCTTGTTCTTCTTCCCAACAATTCCATTTGCCTGAAAATTACTTTGGATAATTTTTCACGTTCGTTGTCAGCTTCCCCTTCACGGTAATTTTCTTGCATTTGTTTATTCATTTGCTTATTTATTTATTTTAATTCTTGCTTTGTTTTCTCCTGTACCCAAATATTTCCTTATGGCACCACACTCCAGCGTACTATTTGTTTTCCTTTTTGGTACGTATTTTAATTTTTTATTTAATTATTGTCTCATCTCATTTTTTTATCCGTTCCTTTCTTTTAATTCTTTATTTATTGACTTTTCTTCTTTTTAATTTACAATACTCATAATCAATTATATATATATACACACACACACACACACAATTATATTCCTTGAAATCAAAACAATACTAGAAATGATAACTTATTTATTTTATTCTTATTTGTAATTACATATGAAAATTACTATTATATATAGTTGTGATAAGTATGAAAAATATTAGGAATTTATAAAATTAGTATTCCTCAATAATTTAAAGGAAGAGGAAGGTACAAGGTAAACTATTGGAGATGCTTTTATAAAAATCTAGACAATTATTTAACAACTCAATTTATCATTTCTTACTTAACTCTTTTAAAATGTGCAATTTGTATATCGCGTTTCCATTATGATTCAACGTACTATTATTTCCTTCCTCTTTCTTAAGTGAAACCTATACTAAACACCAATACTTTATCATCGTTTGATATTAACTAATATATATTTTTCAATAATTAAGATTATTAATTCAAATTTACTTCGTCCGAGATTAACAACTAGGTTAATCCATAATAATTATTTTTCCAAATTTATACTTTTAGCACATCGTTCAAATTTTTTATAAATATATATATATTTTCCATTTAGAGTGATATTACAAGGTTCAAGTCTATTAACATGATTTTAATGCGAGGTATATTTTATTTATTAATCTAATTGGGTTCAGGGTTTCACACCGAGGGCAAGTCCACTCCTAGAGCACCTCCTAGTAGCTCTTTCTTTTCTGGTGACATCATTGATCACTTGCATTCACTTGGGGACAAGCTTGCGAGCTCTACTCAAGTGTTACAAGAGGTAGTCCAAGAGATAGGAGGAATGTGCTCGGAAGTGGAAAATCTTAGCTCAAGGACGGATAGCATTGATGCCACACTTCAAGCAACCGGTTACATGGATAGGAGCTTTATGAGTCACGAGGATGAAGGCCCTTCGTGACCCCAAGAGTGAGTATCACTATTTCCCCTACCTCACCTATGTTTTGACATGATTCTTGTGCATTGAACACTTTGCATGGGCAAATGGGAGGGAGTGGTGAGCACTTCGGGAGTTTTCATTTTAGATTTCCTTAGTGCATTTCATGGTCTGCTTTGGTAGTTTTTCTTGCTTGTTGATTATGTTGGTTTTTGTTGAGGGATGATTTTGGATGGACATTTTGGTGGTATGACATGCTATGCTAGGGATTTTTACTTTGCATGGGGTAGGATGTTTTAGGATACTGGTGATGTATTTTTATGACTATCTTTTGTGGTATGAAGCCCACTTTTGGGGCATTTTTGTGCTACACCAAAAAAATTGAAAAACTTGAAAAAAAAATACAAAAACCTTGAGAAGTCGAGAACCCAAAAGGGCAAATTGGGTAACATGAGGAAAAGCCTGGATAGGTCAAAAGAGCTAGGTAAAAATGAGAGGCTAGGCCCGGCTAGGCTTACGAGCCTAGGCAAAAATGAGAGGCCATGTGGAAAAAGGTGAGAAGTGAGTACCCTTTGTGTGTTACAGCTAGGATGAAAACCTGATTGGGCTCCTAGAAAAAAGGGAGAAATTGAGAGGAAAAAAAACTATGTTGAATGGAGGCTTCCACGGTGGATTGTTTTTTAAGACTACACTCTGATTGCTTTTGGGATCATTTTGGAAAAAGTAAGCTAGCTTGACACTTACCTTTTTGGCTTACCTTTTTCCACACTTTGCTTTTGGGTGGTTTGATTACATATGGCTTTCGAGGAGTGTGAGAGTTGTGAGATTGTTACTCTTTTTGGCGGAAATAGGGTAATCTTGGAATAAGTTGAATGCTTTGGTTAACTTACTCTAGCACACTGCATTTCGCTTGATTCTTTTTCTTGTCTTCTATTTACTCGATGACGAGTGAAGGGTTAAGTGTGTGGAGTCTGATCTACTTCATTTCATGTGCATTAACCGATGCATTTGACATACTTTTTAGTTACTTTTACTTGGTGGATTTCTAGAGTTAGTTGAGTTTACGTGACAAGGGGTTTAGACAACCATGTTTGGCTTTCTTGTCTCAATCCTGCATTTTGTAGACTTAATTGGTACTAATGGACATCTTGTATCCACGGGCTCCTTGATCTTCCTTGTGATCATCTTTAGTAGGTTGCCCATGGATACTTTTTGTTTACATTCTATGTGAAGGCTGTTCGTAAGGGATGTATAAGATATTGAAGGCCGTTCAAAAGAACGGTAGTAGATACAAAGGTCATTCACATTAGAATTATAGTATATGAAGGCCACGATCAGAAATGCATGGTAGAAGGAGATTGAAGTCAACGATAGGCAGCTATGGAGTTCATAGCGGCCAACGGAGAAATGGGGAATCGTGGTTCGATGAGTTATGCCTAAGTACGAGAATGATCCAAGAATAATTATCCTCCAAGGCTAGTTTCATTGAATATTTCTTCTTGAGTACTTTAAAATCGACTACTGGAACTCTAAAATTGGACTAACGGTTCACCCGTAGTAAAGGAAACTAGTTCAGCCGGATGAAGCTCCAACGGGACAGCAAGGACCATGCATGGATTAGAACCAATAGCCCGCGCCAGAGGAGACACCCCACACAATGGAGACTAACGCGAGGTAGTGGTACTAACTGCACCAAACATGAAGGGCTCCCAAACGAGGCGCCCCTCACTGACCCAAGTCCATTTTGTCAAGACCAGCCGACGGGGTGTGAGAATCTACATAGCTAGCCCAAGTTTCTGAGCGATGCACCAAGCCTAACCTCGGCATGAGCCAACGGCCATGGGTGCAGATCAGGACCACAAAGATCAGCACTCAGATGGCGCCCTGCAGTAAACGATGCGGCCCACACCAGTGCAAACCTTAGCGTCCCATGCCACTGTTAAAGATCTGCACCATGCTCAAGAACTGGCACCCCACACCATGAATCGGTGCGACTCACGCCAAGTAATGCCACGAGTTGCGTCATCCGTAATGCCCTGCACTGGATGGCGGCTGAGCTAGGGGTTACCCTATTTTGGCCTATTTTTAAGCCCAATCTCTTACTACTATATATATAACCTTAGACTACTAGGTTTAAGGACTTAAGACATCTTAGATACTTTTTCATATCTTGTACAAGAGTAGATATGAGACTCTCTCCTTAGGGAACTTTATCTTTTCATCCTTTATTTTGCTTTGATCCTAATATGTGGAATTTAAATATTTATTTGAATTACATGTCTAAGGAGTAGTTTCCATAGCTTGGGGATAAATTGATGTGACTTGGTTATTTCTATATGTTTTTTGAGATTTTATAGTTCTTCCTAATCTTGTGTTCATAATATTATTGTGATTTGTTTTTGAGTTTGAATGCATGAATATCACACCACATATAAGCACACACTTTGGGCTGTATTCATGCTAGGCGCACATATCGATGATCCTATGGGAAGGGAAACCTGGATGTTTGTATGGGAGAAGGGAAATTAGTCTACGTGGGTGTGTACACGGGAGGTTCGAGGTCACCCCGATCCACACACCATTGCACCATTCTTAGCCGACTTTGTAAAGTTATCCGACCAGGTAGTGATAGCTTATATAGTAGCAAGCTAGGGTTATAAGAAACCATAGTATTATAGATATGGTGGCTACAATCCTTGGGCCTAATTGATAGGACCCGAGGGGAGTAGTTGCATTCATGGTGGAAGCCCAGGACGTAATCGGACGGTGGTGGAGATGGAGGTGGAGCGGCGGCGCATGCACCTCAGGAAGGATCCCTAGGTCTCTTAGTAGGGGCCATATCTAATAGTCATAACAAACATGTAAAGTGCACAAGAATAGAGATATGTGAAATATTTTCAAATCATAATCAACCTCAAACTAGTCTAGCCAACATGACAACTTTCAAAACGCAAAAATCAAGTCCAAGCTAACTATTTCAAGTGCTATCCATAATTGCATATATAACACAAATCATGCCACATTCAATAATGCCGACATTTCTCACTCATTGAAGTTGTCACATAGATAGATATCTAATATACCATGTCTTATGATCACAAAAATGCCTAATTGGTTTAGCTATCATCAACACTTTTGAAAATGCTAACATTTAAGTCCCATAGCTAAACTATTTCAAGCACGACAACAATTGCATACAAGTATCAACTATGTCCAACAAGCCAACACAACCGATCCATAGCATAAGACACAATAAATTCTAACAATCACAACTCAAGCATTCACTTATGTTCTTGGAAAATTAAGTCAAAATCTCAAATCAACATAAGCACAACTTCTTCCCATAGTCAATGCCTCACATCAACATAAGAAATTTAACACAGGCATAGTATTATCCCAAAGTCAAAATCTTATATCAATATAAGCATAGCTTCATTCCATAATCAATAGCTTATATAAACCCAAGTAGTTCAACATAAGCACAATATCATAAGCACAATATCCAACCTAAGCACAATATCCACAAGAATCTAGTATGCAACATAATCACAATGCAATCTCAAACAGTGTGGGAATGTACCACTTAGATGCTTAGGATGAAGGACATATCAAGCCCAAAAATAATTTCTACCTAGATTGCTCAAAATCAAAAAACCCCCAAATTCTAGGGATTTGTGTTCTTCAATTGGAATGGGCTGATTGAGGGTAAAGGGGTGGATATGATGGAATTAGGCATGGATGGGGTTGAGGAAGTAAGGGCAGCGGTGATTGGGGGCCGGAGAGGTGGAGATGGCGGTTAAGGTGGTGGAGAATTGTGGGAGATGAGAGGGAATGGTGAGGAGAAAATAAAGGAGATGAAGGGTTTCTGTTTAGCCCGATTGTTAAAAGACCCCGGACTCCACGTCGGGACACATGCCAAAGCCCATCTCATCTCGCGATGGTTATCACAAATCATGATCTAACCATCGCGAGTCGTGATATCTTTGGCCCGAGAACCCATATTTCAGAAATTATCCCTAATTTGGTTGCGGGACACGACCAAACCAATGCGGCTCACGATGGGACCATTGGGGTCACGATATCTTGAGCCTGTGAGCTTTTTTTTTTCATTCCCAACCTGATTTGGTGCGTGTTGCTACCAAACCATCGTAGCTCGAGATATCTTGAGCCCGTGAGCTCACATTTTGCCAAAATATTTTATCGCGACCCACGATGGATACTTTGCCTACGACTTAGAAAAATTGTCAATGTTACCAAATATCCAAGATTTCCCTCCTTTCTCCATGCCATCTTTCATTGACCAATCCAGCTACTTGCGCCTCAATTTTCTACAAAATCATGGAAAAACACAATGTGAAAAGAACAAAGCAAAGTAAAGAAATTAATGATAAAAACTCAAAATCAAACAACATCAATGGAAAGTTATAAATGACGATCCGGATGATCAAACCTGTCGTCGGCATAACTTACTCCCCTCCTTGGAGCTTATTCACAAAACAAGCCGAAGTGTTCGGTCTCTTTTCCTCGGTCCAGGTCAAAATATGTGGGATCCACATCATCCACAAATAAGACTTGGCATACCATGGCTAGGGTCTCCTCATGTCCCCTTAACATTCCCAATAACTCACCTCTTTCTTCCACGGTGATCTTAATCAAGTGAACATTCGGGGGTTTCTCTCCTTCTCCAAGGGATGAACATTTAATAACTTTCAGTAGTGGTTTACACTCTACCACCAAAGTCTTCTCAAGAGAAGGAGGGAAACTCACCCCCATTGGCTTACCGGTGGGCACACGAAAGGTGTCGGATGTTGCTTTCCCAAGAGAGCATTCACCATTGCTGCTTTCCTTCAAGTTAGTACTAACAGCATTTGCAATCAAAACATCACTCAAAGCATCATCTATGGCAACATTTAAGGAACTACCATTATTGGGCTCAAATACATCTTTCTATATATCATCAATAACATTAATAGTTTGGGAAGAATGGTATTTACTAGGATGCTCAATAGAATTGTTAGTGTCAAATTTATCTTCCTCCCATTAAATTCCATGGTTAAAGTTCCACTATGCACACCAATTATTGTTCTTGAAGTCTTTAAAAATGGCCTACTTAAGAGAATAGGTTTAGCACTATTACCACCTTCCATTTCAAGAATATAAAAACTGGCAGGGAATGTTAAGGAGCACACTTTCACCAACACATAATTCACAATACCTTTTGGGTATGTGCTAGAGTGGTTGGCTAGTTGGATAGTAACCCCGATTTTGTGCAAAATGCTTAGATCTGGACTTTTATACAAGGAATATGGGATCACATTCATGAAAACACCTAATTCTAGCATGGCCTTGTTAATAAATTTTCCTCCTATCTTACAAAAGATTGTAAACATTCCCGGATCGTCATATTTAGGAGGTATTTCATCATTAAACACGGCAGAGACATATTCACTCTTCACACTATTTTTCTTACTCTTCAATTGTTGTTGCCTATTAATGGTACACAATTCCTTAAGAAACTTAGCATACCTAGGAACTTGATTTATAGCTTTTAAGAGTGGAATATTTACCTCGCATTTACTAAAGACTTCGTAGATGTCCTTTTTGTCCTCTTTGGTCCTCCTATCCTTTAATGCCTCTGAAAATGGTAGCTCTGGCACATAGATAGGAATCTCCACCCCTCTTTACTTCTAGTGAGGTGGGGATGAGGTTTTGAGATTTTATTTCGGCCTTGGCACAAATGTCTCCACCTTGATTTCTTCCCCCCTTGCTCTTATTCTCCCTGGCTAACTCATCGGCCTTGTTTACAAGGTCTTCTTCCTTTTCAACCATCCAATCAACAATAACCCTTGCTTGGGGCTCCTTCACTTCCATTCCACTCCTCAAGAGATTGCACTCACATTTTTTCGAGGGTTGATCTCTAGTTGGGCGGGAAGTTTGCCCTTTTCCCATGCCTCCATCCTATTCACCACTTGAGCTATTTGGATCACTTGAGTTTCCAAGTTCTTAATGCTCACCTTGGCTTCATCTTGGATTTTTTCCCTTTTTCTGTGCACATGCTCAACCGGTAAATGGCTTGCATCACCTCATCTTTTAACAAGCCCAAACTCTCCCCTGGGTCTTGGGGCTTGTCTTGGAGCCTTGGAAAATTATTTTTTGAAGGACGGTATTGTTGTTGAGGAGGCCGATACGGTTGTGTATTTTGGCCTCCTTGAGGGTTTCCATACCAGAGATTTGGGTTATCACAATTACTCGAATTGTATGGCTAGTTTTGGTACCCTTGATTCCCTTGATAGCCTTGCCCACCTTGATACCTCATGGAACTCACCTCCTCAATATAATCATCTTGCAAAGTAGGCAAGCATCTGTAGGATGCGCCAATGAACAAATTTCATAAGATTTAACATGTGGAACATTTCTGGGCTTGGTCATTAAGGATTTCACCATAGAAGTAAGGGCTAAGACTTGGTTCCCGAGCCTTCCATTATTAGAAGGGTCACTTGTGGGAATTGGATTTTATCTTCTCAAATTGGCCCTCGAGCTAAACTTCCTTAACTCTTCAGCTAGCTCCTCATATAATTCATAGCCTCATTTGAAGTCTTGTTCCCAGGGGTACCACCACAAGAACTCCTCACTAGTCTTTGGTCCTCATCAAGAAGACCATTGTTGAAATAGTAGACCAAGTCTCCTTCCGAATAGCCGTGGTATGGACAACTCGTGAGAAACTTCTTGAACCTCTCCCAATAGTCGAAAAGAGACTCTTCATGCCATTAGAGGATGTTGCTTATGTCCTTCTTCAAAGCGGCGAACTTCGTGGCCGAGAAGTACTTGGCTAGAAATTTTGTTTTCATGTCAAGCTAACTTTGATGCTCTTGAGTGGTAGATAGTGGAGCCAATCCCTGCACCATCCATCAATGTGAATGGGAATACCTTCAACTTGTAGAAGTCTTCATCTACTCTGTGGGGAACTGTACCACCACATAAAAAATGGAACTCGGTGAGATTCTTGTTAGCATTTTACCCTTGCCTACCAAGAAAGATAGGTAGCATGTTTATAAACCTGGTCTTGAGCTTGAAATGCCCATTCAGTTCAACCAAAAGATACTCAGTGCACATCGATTTTTGGTCAAGGTTGGGGGTCATAATGTCCCTGAATAAGACTTGCCCCAAAGAATCTCTCTTCCTTGGAGAGGAGGACATTGAGGTTCTCTTTTCGGAATGTCACCTTCATGCTCATCTTGATGTTCCATGGATGTATCTGCAAAATGGTCACTAGGAGGGGTATTATTCACACTTTCCAAAGGAAGTCTCCTAGCCAATCTCAAATTCAACTCTAACTCGAGGTCGTAGTGTAGGGGTTCTTGTGAAGATGATTGCATACAAACCATACACCAAGAACTTGAATAATACATCTCAAAAAAAAGAAGAGAAAATGGCAAGTTAAGTAAGAAAACAAAGTAAAAGAAAACTAAAAAAATATTTACAACTAGCAAATAATCATACATAATATGCCCAAACACTTAAAAATAAATGCCTCTTCCTCGGTAGCGGTGCCAAAATTTAGGAGGTCGTCGTCGTACCTCTCAAAGTTATATTTTTAAACCCTAAGACTTCCTATCTAAAATTGAGTAGATAATGGAAAGTCGTGGTGTTCAACAAGAAGAGATATTTTTCCACGTGTTTAAACATATATAGCAAAAAACATACTAGATATAAGCATATATAGATAAAGCATGTAAATGGGGGAGGAGATGGTTTGGTTGGTTTTGGTCCTAAATTATGAATTGAAAGACAACAACTAGCAAAACAAGAGAACAATGCTAATCATGCACAACAACTAAAAAAGTGATTAAAACAACAATTACAAAGCCTTGGGGGCAATCGATTTCCACTTCCAAACTTCTTATAGATCATAGATTCATTTACTCATTCATTAACATTTATCGCATACGGGGAATGCTATCAGTTTCCAATCGAAGATCCACATTCATTCCTTCTTAATAGTAATTGGCAAATGCAAACAACGATATTTTGCAAATCTCATTAACAATCACTTTAGGCAAACTACACCATAAGGGTATTTCATCAATGCCATTTCACATGAAGGACCATAGATTTGATAACATCAAGTCTTCTACCAAAGGCATAGTCATTTAACCAAATAAAACATTTATTAGTCTAACCCTAGAACAAACCACATTCAAGGTTCCACTTTACTTTGCATCTATATGAAAAATATGAGAACAATCCACATTAACATACTTATCTAGAAATATTTTCAAAACATTATACATTAGAAGTTCTAAGTTCATGTTCTCAGATTTTCATGCCAAAAGAGTCAAGAAATTTGCAACTTTCCTAACACCCTAACACTCCAACCATATAAACACTTCCTATTCTCAAACAACCTATGATATAAATGAAGCAAAACATAAAATTAATGGCACAATAAATGCTTTCCCATAAATGTTCATAAATGAGCGAAATTAAGAATCTTACTACATAAGTTTGGAAGCTTTAATCAGTTGCTCCCAAGAGATATGAAAAAGGGTAAAAACCTGGGGTTTGCTGGTACAAAGTTGGGGAGAAGAGAAATTAGGAAAGAGAAAATATAGAATGCTATTTATAGTACAAAAAGAAAGATAAATCTGTTCAGGCCAACCGTTACTTGTGAGCAGTGACGGGTTCATTGCGGCTCGTTACGGAGCCCAGAAACAGAACTTGTGTACTTTTTCTTCTCCTAGTCTCAAACTCTCTTTATTCATAACAAGTTTCTTCTATTATTCAAGTCTTTAAATTTTCAAAGAAAGTCTTTAAAGTCTTCAAAGTTTTCAAAAGGTGATCTTCAACAGCCTCCGGTCTTCAAGTCTTGATGTTGTTTCCTTATCGCAAAAAATCAGCTTAGAAAAGGTAAAAGAGCCTAAAGTTACTCTTACCTCTCCTAAGAGAATTTCAAGGTAAAATCCAAGCTCTTCATGAAAAAAGAGCACAAAATTGATCCCCAAAATTCCCAAAATATGCACATAAAATGGACACATCAACCAATCTCCTTGTGGTGATTGCAGTATTTGGGCGAATCCCTCTTCGAAGGTATGTCCTTTCCTAGAGAAGGAGTTCGAAACAGCCCTTTGTGAATGGAGTGTACCTCCAACGGGGTTTTTGTTAGGAGGATGTAGCTTTTAAAGCCCCTGCTCGAAGCTTCAAGTTTTTTTGGCCTTGACTCCGAGGCTTTAAAGTTTCTTTTTCCCCACCGATCCCCTTTTCGCTTCTGTTTTGTAGCTTCCTCGATCTTTGAGCACTACCTAAAATTTCTTGCGGCTGTTTCAGGTTTTCTGGTTTTTTAAGACCGGTTTCTTATACAGGTTGAGGTTGAACATCAAATTAATGTAGCCTAGGATCACAACATCCTCTGTGTGATTGATCACACTAAGGTTTTCCTCAATGTATCGATGGAAGAATTCCCCTGGTTATTCGCCTGTCTTCTGCTTGCTTTGGTAGTGTTCAATCAAGGTCTTGATGAATCGTTTCTTTTGGAAAACTTTCTTAGCAATGCCCTGCCAAAATCTTTGTAGGAATGCAACGATCCCTTACCTAGCTTGTTGAACCATTCTTGGGCCTTGCCCAAAATGTAGCTCTCTACCAGCTTACATGTTAGCTGTTCGTTAAGGTTCCTCGAATTCATCAGACTGGGGAAGGTCTGTATAAACTCATGAGGGTCTATGTCTCCGCTGTATGTGGGGAGCCCTTTGAGTGGTTTTACATCGTTGGGTCACTGAGTTGTCATGATTGTTGGGCTGAAAGGGGAGGCTGCAGCTTGGCCCGATAACCCAATTAATCTATCCAACTTCCCTTTGAGGGTGTCACTTGACTCGCCTCCCACGCGCGAGTCCATGTACTGGCTTGATAGAAGGGAGGTATCTATAGTGTGGATCTGGTACATCTTGTTCGAAGGTATATATCCATGCCACAACCCTCCTATGGCAGAACTGTGATACAACTGCTACTGTCCTTGGTGATATGGGTCGAATGAGGGGATCGTCGCTCGAGACCATGGATTCATTTGGTAAATTGCTTGGTTAGGCACTTGGGGGATTGAGATAGGCATCGAATATGTCAAGATCTGACCCAAGCTAAGGAGCATGGGTTGTGGTCGATCTTGGGCACCTATCTCCATGTTTGTGGGGTAAGACGCCGTCAGGGTAGCTTGTAACTGGAATCTTGGTTGCAACATTAGAAGAATCAAGAGTGGGAGCGCCGCCTACTGCTGAATTATTCTTTGATAGAGTGTCAGGGGTTTCACTAACAATATGGGAGCTTGTGCAGCGTCCCTAGAGCATGAGCTCAATAATATGAAACTTAAAGCTATACCATCTCTTGAGGCATACTGTAATCGCCTGCGTGAACTTGCTGCACACTTGAAGGATGTCAATGCCGAAGTTAATGACCAACTTCTAGTACTTCAACTTGTATGAGGTTTGCTTAGTGAATTTGATACCATTGCCTCTTACATTCATCAAACGATGCTGACGTTTGGGACTGCATGTAGCATGCTTGAATTGAAGCAGCACCACCGCAATGGCCGAGATGAACCTGCAGCAGCCATAATGGTGTCGTCGGTGGCCCAAGAACTCTTGTCAGACTCGCCATTAGTGCATTCGTACGCCGCTTCCCATGGTTCCAATCAGTGCCAGTTCTACCGTAGAAGAGGGCGCGACCGCCAGCAGCCCATTTCTATCGTCCCTCAATGGCTGCTACCGTCACCCTATGTGTCGTAGTGGGGTTCTCTACCAGCATCGTACCCCACTTCTCTGGGTTGGGCGCCCTCCTAACAGCCCTGGTATACCGCTTCGATGCGCGTCCCTCCAGCGAAGGGTTCAGCCAGCCGCTTCCGCCAACTCTGCCTCGTGGCTACGGCCAGGGCCAGTCACACATTGCCGATGCAGATGCTCCTCAGCCGATAGACCTTAGTCATGCATTCCAAGTCTTTGCCATCCTACCCATCGATGACCGGCAGTGGTTCATGGATATTGGCTCGTTATCTTGCCTCACCTCGGATATAGGTCCTATGATTTCTCCTTTACACACGAGCAATGTTCATTCTATTCTTATTGGTAATGGCATTAGTATTCTAGTTTATAGTTCTAGTATGTCCAAATTAAACACCCCAGGCCGTACCTATAACTTACCAACGTCCTATATACTCCACACATTGTCAAAAACCTTATCTCTGTTCGCGAGTTTACAAAAGATAATAACGTGAACGTTAAGTTTAACCCATTTGATTTCTCTGTGAATGACTCTCAAAATGGGGAGACTATTTTGAGAAATAATAGTGCATGTAAGCTTTATCCCATGTCTCCCAATCAGTCATCTTTTTCCACTTCCACACCTGCTCAGTCTTTTGTCACTTTTGCCCTGGACATCTAGCACTCATGCCTTGGCCACCCTAGTTCCCCTGTTCTTCATCATCCGGTCTTGGTCATGAATTTCTTTCAATAAAGAACTTACTTCCATTTTATGTAATTCTTGTCAGATTAGTAAACATAAATGACTTCAGTTATTTTATTCCACTTCCACCGTTGTTGCTCCATTTAATATTATTCATTTGGATTTGTGGACATCACCTATTTTGAGTAAAACAAATTACAGATATTACTTGGTCTTCATTGATAATTTTACTCAATATGTGTGGGTTTATCCTCTAAAGTTCAAGTCTGAGGTGTATTCAAAATTTGTACGGTTTCATGCTTACGTTCAAACCCAATTTTAGTGCAAAATTAAATCATTTCAATGTGATCTTGGAAGCAAATTTGATAACTCCTCTTTCAACGAATTTGTCGTGAAACTTGGCCTAGTACTCTGTGATTCGGCCCCACAAACTTCTCTCAAAATGGTAAAGCTGAGTGCATGATTCGTTGTCTAAATGAAATCATCCTAGCCCTACTATATCATGCGTCACTTCCCCCAACCTTCTGGGTGGAACACACATTGCAACCATGTAAACACTTTTTTTGTATTCGCTGTTTGACAGAATGCCAACGGGCAAAAGTCAATCAAAATGTCAATTTGAAATCAAATACCAAATGGAGCCAATGTCATTCCTTTTTCTTTTACTCTTAACCAAGGGTGTATTGAAACTTGAAATATATGGTTTATTTCTGAACTGATTGATGTTTGAGGCCACATATTCTCAAAGTTAAAACAATATTACTTGTTTCCGTCATTTATATAGATGGTTGGGAAAGCAAAGTAATATTTTCCATAAAATAAAAGTAAATATTCAAATGGTTGTATTAGAAAAATATGTTTTTTTTTAAATTTTAAAGCACCCTAAGGTGGGGGATATTTATTAGGTTCCCCAAACCTATGAAGCACAAAAATAAGTACAATAATGTTAGGAATATTACATCGGTAAGGCAACCTCGTTGCCTTCAAAAGAATGATCTAGTGGTAGTAATGGACTAGTGGACTAGTGGTCGAGTTCTATAAGGTTAGAGTGCTCGGAAGCTGTGAGCTTTGAAAGTTCGAGGGCTCAAGGGCTTCATGTGTCGAGTGCTCCATGTCTCGAAGTCTCCTTGTCTCGAGTGCTCCAGGGTTCGAGGATTCAAAAGCTCCAGGGTCCATGGCTCGAGGACTCCTAAGTTTGAGGACTCCAAGTCTGAAGGGCTTCATGTCTCGAGGACTCCAAGGCTCGAGGACTCCATGTGTCTCGAGGTCTCCAAAGACTCGAGGACTCCAAAGCATGAGGGCTTCATGTCTCGAGGGCTCCATGTCTAGAGGGCTCCATGTGTCAAGTGCTCCATGTCTCGAGGGCTCCATGTCTCGAGTGCTCCAGGGTTCGAGGACTCAAAGGCTCCATGGTCCATGGCTCGAGGACAAGCTCGAGGACTCCTAGACTCGAGGGATTCAAGTCTCGAAGACACCTTGTCTCGAGGGAATGGCTCGAGTACTCTTAAGCTCATAGAATCCAAAGCTCGAAGACTCTTAAGCTCGCGGACTCCAGAGCTCGAGGGCTCCTTGTCTTAAGGGCTCCACGTGTCGAGGGTTTCATGTCTCGAGGGCTCCATGTCTCGAGTGCTCCAGGGCTCGAGGACTCCAAGCCTCGAGGAATCCAAGGCTCGAGGACACCGTGTTTCGATGGTTCTATCCAGCCAAGGATGTAGCAGAATAGAACCTGTAATAAACACAAAACTATCAGCAGTATCTATCCTATGATAAGTTCATAAGTCTAGCCAGTAAAAAACATGTAACCGATTATTACATCTTATACAACATGCTCTTGAGACTCATTTCGAATCCAAGGAATTCCACATCTATCCAGATGAAGGAGTCCCTTAAGAAAAGGAGGTGCTAAACTCAGTTCTAAATCACCATCAAAGTTATTTTCTAAAGCAAATTTCGCCAAGAAATCAGCTGCAATATTAGTCTCTCTAGGAGTATGCCGGATTGGGTGGATATGATGTTTCAAATTTAGAGTTTGGAAAATAGAGTAATTCCTCCATGGTGAGGTGTTTGGGTTTTGAATACCCTGTACTGCAATTAAACAGTCAGATTCAACCTCACATCGATGTAAAACAAGCTCTGAACATAGTTCATATCCACATTGGATAGCTATCAATTCTGCATGTAAAGGTGATGGGGAGTGAAAAGATTTTACCCTCATTTTAACCACCTTCCCCTCACAATTCCTAACTATCACTGCTAGAGCAGAAAAACCCCCCCTGATCCATGTTGCATCTGTATTGATCTTGTGTCCAATAAGAGGTTTCTGCCATGTAACCGCTTTAAAAGTTTTCCTTTTCTTTTGTGTAATGTGAGGAATAATGTTAGCATGTGTCCAATATTTATGCTTATCTAGGTTACCAATCAGGTGATTCACTGAGAAGATTTGGTATATCATGTCTTTTATTTCATGTACACAAGCATCTTTGGAGAAGGGTTCGTTGTCAAACAGGATATTTTTCCTTTTAATCCAAAGAGTCCAGATTGTTACAAGAAGGGCAGCGATGGTGATATTAGACTGAATATTAGATTCTGCATTAAAAGAAAGGTAAAATTCAACTCAACTTTTCAAATTTGGGAAAGATTTCTGCTAAATCTTTAGAAATTCATTTACACAGTTCCAGACAGAAATAGATGAGGGGCAAGAGTTGAAAAAATGATCTAAAGAGTCACTGTAAGTCTGGCACATAGGACATTTGGATGCTAAATAGAACCCTATCTTTCTTAAAATGTTGTCAAAAGGAACTAAACCATTCAGAGCTCTCCATAAAAGCACAGACATTTTTTTAGGAATAAAAGGTAACCATACCTTTTGAAAATGGAGGATCTTCAGCTTTCTCTGTCTGAAAATGTTGTATGCAGATTTGATAGAGAAGATTCCATTTGTGGCTGGCATCCAGATGAGTCTATCTTCATGAGTATATTCCAATTTAGCCTTCTGCAGAATTGAGTACAAATTGGTCGCCAAAAATGGCTCCAGTTGTGGGAGGATTGATGATTTGTTTTGAATAAATGACCTTAGTGAGATATCCACAAAGGGGATATCTCTATCTTGAGGCCATTTATAATACAAAGCTCCCTCTCCCATCCAGTTAGCGTTCCAGAAGAAGCAATCACCGATACCATGTATTATTCTGGAGTTGCTATTTGCTTTATCAGTAATTTTACAGATTCTAGACCATGTATGAGGTATTTTGTAAGACTTCGGGAGTGACCATAATAGTGAGGTCCATTGCGTGGAATTGAGTTGCAGTTTCCACCACAGTTTACACGAAAAAGCATCTACAATGGCCTTTAAATCTCTAAAACCTATTCCATTCTCTTCTACCGGTACACTCATGTTTTTCCAAGATCTTCATTTTTTTTCCGGCATTATCAGAATATCCCCAGAACAAGCTAGAAGCCATTTTCTCCATTTTTTTTCAAAACTATTTTTGGTGGACTCAAAACAGAAAAGATATGAGTTGGGATTGAGAGAAGATAGTGATTAATTAGAACAATTTTACCTACAGTGGAGAGCCATCTGTTCTTCCAATTATGGATTGATTTGTCCATTCTTTCCAATAATGGCTTGTAGTGTACCTGCAAATTCCTACCGAAAAATATAGGCACTCCCAGATATTTAAATGGGAAAACTCCCTTTTCCATTCCCAGAATCCTTTTTACAGAGTTACCTGTAGAAGGATTTGTCCTATGAGATACAAATAATTAAGATTTTGAGAAATTGACCTTTTGGCCTGTGGTTTGTTCATAAGCTTTAAGAAACTTTTTGAACCTCTTCATGTTTCTAGGGTTGGTATTCAAAAATACTGCTGTGTCGTCAGCATACATTAAATGTGAAATTGGAGCACAGCTCTTAGGTAGACTGAAATTCTGAAGGTACCCTGTACTAAAAAGTTTTTTTTAACCCTCTAGAAAAAGCTTCCGAGAGAAAATTGTAAAGGAAAGGTGAAATAGGATCTCCCTGCTTTATACCCCTAGAGGATGCGAAGAAACCTGAAGTAACTCCATTGATTAAAACCAAAAAATTTGCAGCAGATATGTTACAAATTTCCCGTGAAAGCGAAAGTGATGAAGAATGGAATTCAGGAATGACCATGAGACTCTATCAAATGCCTTTTGCATATCTAGTTTCACTATTAAATTAGGGACTTTAGATTTTCTAGACAGAAGCCTGGTCATCTCTTGCATTTGAAGTATATTGTCTGTTATTTCCCTGCTCAAGAGAGATTAGGATATGCATAAATGGTTTAATCCTTTCCATGAGCAATTTTGAGAAGACTTTATTGACAAAATTTGACAAACTGATCGGTCTGAAATCTGAGAAAGAGACTGGAATTGGTTTTTTGGGGATTAAAGTGAGCCAGGTGCTTGTGATGGCCTTGGGGATAAGGCCACCACTTAAAAAAATCATTTGCTGCCTCCAAAAAGTCTTCTTTAATAGTTTCCCAGAAAGATGTGAAGAAATGCCCAGAGAAACCATCAGATCCCGGAGCACTTGATTTATTTAGATAAAAAACTGCAAAATTCAGTTCCTGGATATTGAAGGATTCTAGCAGGAGTTGGTTTTGCTGCTCAGTAACCAGAGAAGGAATTTCCGCTAAAAAATATTTCAGGCAAGTTCCTATTTTTGAGGGGCGTCCTCATTAAGTAGTCCCTTAAAAAATCTAACTCCTTCATCTTTAATCAGCTGTGGGTCAGAAATCCAGTTATCATTTCCATCTTTGATTTTACTGATTTTTTATTTAGCTCTCCTTTCCCTGATGGTATGATGAAAATAGCTGGTGTTTGCATCCCCGTGTTTTAGCCAATTTAGCCTTGCCTTCTGTTTTAGGAAGATGTTTTTTTTCTTTTTGGGATCTAAGAAGTAAGGCTTTGGACTTGTTAAGTTAAGCTAAATCAGACTCTGCTTTTGACTATTGAAATTTTATTTCTAGCTCACTGACCTCTGCTTCAGCTTTAACTAGGTTTTGATTGACATTTCCGAAAGTGTTTATGTTCCAGGCTTTAATGTCAATCTTAAGTCTCTTAAGCTTATGCACTAATCTGCACATACCAGTTGCGGAGGACGGTAAATTCCAGTTTTTTTCCACTAGATTTTGAAAGTCTTGTCTATTAGACCACATTTCTTGGAATCTAAAAGGCCTAGGTACCATTTCTTCAGCAGATTGAATGGACAACATTAATGGAGAGTGATCAGAAGTCAGTCTATTAAGGACCTGAATTGAGCTATTTGGAAATAGTTCCAACCAGTCCAAGTTGCATAATCCCCTATCTAATCTCTGGAACAGAAGGTCTTTACATTTATTCTTGAATCTGTTATTAGACCATGTAAAGGAATTACAAACAGTGGAGATGTCATGCAAGTCCAGGTTATTAATGAAGGCATTGAAATCTTTCATGCTTCTTGTGGGTGGGGATTTCCTTCCTTTATACTCCGTTACTGAGACCACAGTATTAAAGTCTCCAATGTAAATAGAAGGTTCTGGAGGGGGGTTTTCTAAATCATTCCAAAGAGCTTCCCTCGATTGTCTATTTACACTAGCATATATAAAATAACAATTCCAACTGGAAGATGAGTGAATATATGTGATTCTTTCCTGTACAAATTGATCTGACTCTTTTAAACTGATAACATTAAAAGCATGGTTCCATAAGATCCATATTTTAGCATTTTCAGTAGGGTAAGCATTTTTGAAGCCTAGGTCATGCATCAGAGTGACTATTTTCTTTTTTTCATGGCAAGGCTCTATCAAACAGATAATAGCAATCTTGTGAGATAGCAAAAGTGATTTTATTCTATCAAAAGATGTTCCGTAGCCTCTAACATTCCACACTAGCATGTTTCCTATTATGTTGTATTTAATCATTTAAAACATGAGGTGGTTGCTTTCTGTGAAGATCTAAGGTTTCTTGATTTAACAGCAGAGGCTTTACTATTAATTGATTGCTTTTCCCGATTCTTATCAATTTTATCCGAGAGTGAGGTAGGTATTGGTTTGAGTGTGCTAACCTGTGACCGTGACTGTAATCTACCTTTGTGCTATGATCAGTTAAAGATTGAGCTCCCTTCTTTACCTCAATAATCACTGACTGAGATTGCAGCTCCGTCTCTTGTGTCAGCCCATCACCTATGATGCTCAGTGGATTGTTGCCAGCCTCTGGGGTGACAGGTGTATTTATGTAACCAAGGAAATGGGGGGCTCTGTGTGTCTAACAGGTGGGCTGATTTCTTCAATGTGATGAATTTCTGTTGTGTCTGTTGTTTTATGGGGTACTACTCCTTCTTGAGATTCCAGTGTTTCATGGAATATTTCTACTGCTTCCTCCTCATCATCACCCTCATTTAAAGCTTCTAAGGTCTGAAAGGCATTCAAAATCGTAACAGTATTTTCTATTCTTTGAAGGTCCTAGCTGGGTGTTAACTCATTCTGGTGTTTTTTCTTTCTCCAAAAGGTGGTGGTGATTGCCTTAGAGATGTCATCCAGTGAATAAAAGGAAACAGTTCTTTTCTTATGTATACCTGGGAAGGTTTGTACAATGCTATTTTTCAGTTGAAGTTCTGTCTTGCTTTGTTGTAACTGACACCCTACATCCTTTTGATTGGCAGTTAGACCCGAGGATTCTGCAACCTCTAAGTCCAATGTAGGCTGGGAATCTAAGGCATTAAAAAGTTCTACCTGATCTATGGCTTTGTTTACCTTTTTTCCATTTATTGTGGAATTCTGCTTTTTTCTCAGTTCTGGGTGCAGGAAATTACAAGTAGCATGACTATGACCCATTATCCTACACTGAGTACAGTACGAAGGCAGTTCATCATATTCAATCGGGTACTCAGCTACCTTGCTACCTATTCCAACCACATTGGTTGATGGCAACTGAGACAGAAGGTCAATCTCTACACACACTTTGATTGCCGGTGGCCTAGTCAGTGCACTAGTTGCAGCATCCATTTTAAGGAATCTACCAATCTGATTACTCATACCTATAATAGCAGATGTATTATAGAAATGAATAGGGAGTTTATGGATTGTTACCCAAGCTGGAACAAAAGATGATTCTGATACGGGGGAGAAGTCCGGAGACCATTTCTGGACTTTCATTAGCGAGCCTTGAATCATCCACTGTCCCTTCATCCAGCATCTCTAATAATCCTCACTCTCTTGAAATCTGATAAGCACATGGCGGTAATCCATTGATCCCAACTGGAACTTTGATTTGAAACCTATAGACTTGAAAGCAGATTGAAGAGTTTCCATTGATGGCTTTCCTCTGTTGAACTTTCCGACCAACGCATTCTGATAGTGCGATGCCAGTATCTAGCCTTCCTCCGGTGGGAGGATAAAAGAATTTTTTCCCTTATATTCAGTGATAGGGTGAAGATTAGGTGTGTCGGGTAAAGAGGTGAATAGTGGAGAGGGTTTAGCGTTCAGAGCTTGGAGGAAGCTCTTGCAATTGGTGGAGGGGTTTTCTGTTAAGAGGTTTGGCGGTGGCATCGCCATGGCCGGCGGCCAATTCCACCGTTTGTGACCGTTATCGGCTGATAAGGTGGAGGAATAGGAGATAGAAAGAGAATTAAAAATATCGCACACAGTATCGCACCTTTTTCGCACACAGTCAATTTCAGGGAAAAAATGTTTCAACTAATTAAAGATTAATAAGTTTTAATAAGTAATTGAATTCTAGACTGCTTTTGAAAGCTTAAATTTTAGATGCATTTTGTTTGAATTTTGCTTGAACTAATTGGATTCTTGATCCATCAGGAGTTAGGCTGAGGGGGAGTTTAAGGTTGAGATGGAAGTTGTTGATCGGATAAGGCACAAGAATCTTATTAGACTGCTTGGGTATTGCGTCGAAGGAGCTCATCGGTAAGGGAGACTTATATAGGGAGGTGAAAGTCTAATGAAGTTTTGACAAATGTTAATTAAAAATTACAATTATGTATATTTTTATTTTTCCCCCTCTAAGTGAAAATTGAATTTGACACCCTTCAAAATTTCATCGGCCCCTCACCTCCCCACATACAAAACCTCATACTCCCTCCGTCCCATCTTAATCTGCACAGAATATTTTTCACGGTTTTTAAGAAACATTTTTGGCCATTAATATGTTTAACTATGTATAATATCGGTAAATAAAAAGTCAATATTTAGAAACTATTTAATACAACGAATCCAACAAATCACATACGATAATATTATTATTATATATATATATATATATTAAAATATGTGGACAAAGTTAAGAGTGCTGACTACTAAATAGTAAGTGTGCAGATTAAATTGAGACATAGGGAGTATGTAAAATTTATCTCTAAATTGGGTGCCCATTTGTTAAAGCAACTCAATTGTATACCTTTTCAAATAGCTTTTCATACCGATTCCACCTGCAACCCGCACGCACACCCCTTGCCCAAAAGCCACACAGTAAATGCACAAAATTTACAACCCAATGCATGTAAACATGCCAAACAGCAACATATGTAGTCACAATCCTTAATTCCACTGTTTGAGTAAATGATTGAGATATAATACTCCGTATAAAGCATCACTAGCAGAAACAATCAGTATAGGTTTAGAAAAACAGGATAGAAAATGTCGACGATTCCAGTTCTTGGATTTGATGTTGTCGATGGTGGCTGCGTTCATGTTTCATTGTTCGGTTTGCCTTGAATTTTTAATCCTTATATAGGGAATGTTTGGTGTTATCTACTTCTGTTCCCATTTAAGTTTCTTTTAGACCATATATACCGAGAGTTTGATTGTTTAATGCATGATAAAAAAAATTTGAATGCAATTGTGCATGGTATGATATTTGGAAACAATTGTGGTGGATGCATTCTCATGCTTTTATATTTTTTTTTCTGAATTCTATTTAGAGGACGCATTCCATGAACGCGTCCTTGAATTTTTATTATTTTAAAAACAATTCTACCATGTGGGGATCAGATATGTGTTTATATATATGTGTATATATATATGTGTGTTTATATATATATATATATGTGTGTGTATATATGTGTGTATATATATGTATTTACTATTACAAATGTTGAATAAGGATTAAAAATATCATTCATAATTTTTTGGAATTCTGATGGTGCATTCATAGGTATATATGTGTAAATATGTGTGTGTGTATATGTATATATATGCGTGTGTATATGTGTATATATATGTGTGTGTATATATGTGTATATATATGTGTGTGTATATATATGTGTGTATATATGTGTATATATATGCGTGTCTATATATGTGTGTATATGTGTGTGTATTGTATATATGTGTATATATATGTGTGTGTGTGTGTTGTATATATGTGTATATATGTGTATATACATGTATATATGTGTGCGTGTATATATGTGTATATATGTGTGTATATATGTGTGTATATATGTATATATGTGTGTATATATGTGTGTATATATGTATATATCTGTGTGTGTATATCTGTGTGTATATGTGTGTGTGTATGTGTGTGTATATGTGTGTGTATATATGTGTGTTTATATATGGGTCTATATATGTGTCTAAATATAGGTGTGTCTATATATGTGTGTGTCTATGTATATATGTGTATATGTTGTTAGACAGAATCACAAAGATAACAAGGCTAGAAAGATGAAAAACAGGAAGTTCACACAGTGGAGTTTTCAGGCAAACGAATTGCCTTTTCTTTTTTTGGTATTTTCTGATTAATCTTGTGCCCAAGCAACTCATGCTTGGCTTTATTTTGTTACAGATTACAACCCCACGACTCTTCCAACAAACCGCACGTTCACAACGGTTTGTCCGAGTCTTATGCAACCTATAACTCACGCAACACAAGTGCACTACACACGTGCACACTACTTCTATTTACAGAAACAAGTTTAACACTCACATTCTCCCCCTTAAACTTGATTGCAGTTTCTAACATCAACCAAGCCTATCTTTCGTCTCAGCTCCAAGAACTTGGCTTAGTCAGGAGGTCTGCAAGTTGTTCCCTTGTTGCAACGTAGCTCACTTCAACCTTCCCTTCTTCTATACATTCTCGAATGAAATGGTAACGGGTATCGATGTGCTTGCTTCGCTCATGATAGACTGGATTTTTGCACAATGAAATTGCTGATTTGTTATCAACTTTCAGCTCGAACTGACGAGGCTCATTTCCAAGGAATTCTGCAAGTAACCGGGCCAGCCACACACCTTGACACGCTGCGGTAGTTGCTGCTATGTATTCTGCCTCGCATGATGACAATGCAACAACTTTCTGTTTCTGTGACAACCATGTAATCGGACTTGCTCCCAAATAAAACACCACTCCAGTCGTACTCTTCCGCTCATCAACATCTCCGGCATGATCACTATCGCTATATCCAAGCAACCGTACTTCTTTGACTCCTTTCTTCTTGTAGTAACACCCAAGATTCAAGGTTCCTTGAACGTACCTTAGAATTTGTTTCACCGCCGCCATATGTTGAGTTGTAGGACTCTCCATATATCTACTGACTATGCCAACTGAATATGAGAGATCAGGCCTTGTATTTACAAGATACCTGAGGCTTCCAACGATGCTTCGGTAGCGAGTTTGATCCACCTTTTCACCTTCAGCTGCTTTGGTCAGTTTCAGTCTTTCTTCCATGGGAGTCTGGCTAGAATTGCAATCTGCCATGCCTGTTCTCTCCAGTATTTTCTTCCCATATGCTGCCTGACATAAAGTGATACCAGATTCACATTGCACAACTTCTATCCCCAAGTAGTAGGACAACAAACCAAGGTCACTCATGCTGAACAAATCAAGCATTTGCTTCTTGAATTTTGTCACTTCATTTTCATCCGAGCCTGTTATTATGAGATCATCAACGTACACACCAACAAGAAGCCGTGCATTACCTTCAGTCCTTGTATACACCGCATGCTCCACTGGACTCCTGACGAAACCGAGTGACAGTAAGCTATGATCTAGCTTTGCATTCCAAGCTCTAGGAGCCTGACGCAGCCCGTACAAGGCTTTCCTCAATTTCAGAACCTTGTTTTCATGACCAGCTTCAACAAAACCTGGTGGTTGAGTAACAAATACCTCCTCCTCTAGCTCCCCATTGAGGAATGCTGACTTGACATCCATATGATGCACGCTCCACCCTTCATGAGCTGCAAGTGCAATAAGTAAACGGACAGTTTCAAGCCTCGCAACTGGTGCAAATACTTCATCGAAGTCGATCCCTTGACGTTGTACATACCCCTTAGCAACTAACCGGGCTTTATGTCTGACCACATTTCCATCTGCATCTTTCTTCAGCTTGTACACCCATTTCAAACCAATAGGCCGTACACCTTCGGGCGGAGTTACGAACTCCCACGTTTCATTATCTTTTATGGACTTCAGCTCTTCCTCCATTGCTTTCGTCCAGGCTTCATGTTTCAAGGCTTCATTGTGATGAGTAGGCTCCTCAGCTCCCAGCATGCACAACTCCAAATGATCAAAATCTGCAGGACTCCAACTCGGCACGGTTTCATTGTACAAATCTTCTAAGCTTCTCATACGTTGTCCTTCCGGTGTTGCTTCACTCGAGGAAATTCCTTGCTGGCTTCCTTGCACTGGTGATTCTGCAGGACTCCAACTCGGCACGGTTTCATTGTACAAATCTTCTAAGCTTCTCATACGTTGTCCTTCCGGTGTTGCTTCACTCGAGGAAATTCCTTGCTGGCTTCCTTGCACTGGTGATTCTAAACTCGGTGACGCCACTTTTTCATTATTACAAGGTGTACCTGGTTCACTACATGTTGCTCCAACATCAACCGGTGCAGTTCCATCAACATCGTCCTTATTGGAACTTGAAGTTTCAGGTTCAAAATGAACTAAGAAATAATCACTGCCCTCATTTTCAACCTGCCTCACATCATATTCCCAATCCCAAGCTTTTGATTCCTCAAAAACAACATCACGAGAAATACATACCTTTCCTGTTTTCGGATTGTACAACCTATATGCTTTGGAGCATTTTTCGTATCCAATCATCACCATAGGAACACTTCGATCAGCCAGCTTTCCACCTGAGGGTCCTACAACTTTCACGTGCGCTAAACAACCAAACGTCCGTAGATGATCAACAGTAGGCTTCTCTCCATGCCAAGATTCATAAGGTGTCATTCCATCAACACTTTTAGTTGGAGCTCGATTCAACAAATAAATCGAAGTGGCTACTGCTTCTCCCCAAAACATTCCTGGAACATTTTGGCTCTTCAAAAGACACCTAGCCATGCCAACCACCGTTTGATTTCGCCTTTCAACGACTCCATTCTGCTGTGGAGTATATGGTGCTGTTAATTACCTCTTGATTCCATGATCATCACAAAATGAATTGAACTCACTCGAGGTGAACTCACCACCCCTATCGGTGCGCAAAACCTTGAGTTTCTGACCACTTTCTATTTCAGCTAGTGCCTTAAACTTTCTGAACGCCACAAAAACTTGGTCTTTACTCTTCACAAGTGATGCCCACATAAATCTGCTTTTATCATCCACAAACAAGGCAAAATATCGATTTCCCGATGGTGATGATGGTGATATAGGACCACAAAGATCAGCATGTACTAGCCCCAAACATTCACCAGCCCTATATGTGGATTGTTTTGGAAATGGAGCTCGACGTTGCTTGCCAATCAAGCACCCATCACATACCTTATTCATGGGCTTCACAAGGGCAAGACCCTTAACCATGTTATGCTGTGCAAGTGACCTCAAAGCATCAAAGTTTAAGTGCCCAAACCGAGCGTGCCACAGCCAAGCAGGTTCGTCTATCGAACTGAGTAAGCACACGGGCTGTCCCACATGCAAATCCAAAGTGTACAACCTATTTCTTCCTCTAGGTACCTTCACCAAGAGATTACGTTGTCGATCAAAGATTTGTAAATAGCCACCATCAAGTAGGATTCGGCAGCCATACTCCTCCAACTGACCAAGGCTAACAATGTTACTTCTTAACTTTGGAATGAAGTAAACATCTGTTAAACCTCGGTGTGATCCATCACGGGCTGTAATTAGCACTGTACCTCTTCCTGCAATCTCTACCAGTGAACCATCTCCAAACTTAACTGTACCAGTAATTGATTTATCTAGTACAGTAAACAACTCCCTAGCACCGGACATATGGTTACTAGCTCCTGTATCTAAGTACCAGATTTTAGTGTCATACCTTACATCATCACCCAACTTTGGCTTGACATTCTGCTCATTCAGAAACACCTTCCCTTGAACTACTTCAGTTTTACCTGTCACAACACATGCTTCCAACATTAGCAGTGCAGGTTCTTCATCTTGCTTTTCAGCCATTAGCGCCTTTTCTTGCTTCTTCTTCTTCGGTTTGGTACATTCTTTTGAGAAATGTCCCCTTTCCCCACAATTGTAGCACTTGAATTTCTTCTTCGACTTCTGTTCAGACTTCTTATTGGATGGTTGATCCTCGGTTTTTCTATGGCTGCCACCACGTTCACCGTCCCCCTTCGCAAGGCTGCCTGAACTTTCGCCGCCACCGTTCTTCTTCCCGGCATAGTTTTCCCATTGTTTTCTGGTAAGCATTAAATGCTGTCCATCAATGGGATCACCAAACCTGAGTCGGACTCGTTCTTCGTGCGCCTTGAGACGTCCAAACAAATCCTCCACGGTCAAAGTCTTCAAGTCCACACATTGTTCCAAAGAGGTAACCAAATGCACAAACCTCACCGGCGCCGCTTGGAGCACCTTCTGAACAACTGTGAGCTCCTTCACCTCGTCACCGAGTGCTCGAATGGACGACACCATCTTATTCACCCGTGACGCAAAAGTATCCACTACTTCATTGTCTCCCATCTCAAGTCCCTCGAAAGCCTTTCGCAAAGTTTGCAGATTTGTCTCTCGGACTCGATCATGGCCAACGTGCACGGCTTTAATGGCATCCCATGCCGCTTTCGCCGTATCCTTGCCTGCAAGTGACGCGAGAACATCCTCCGGCACACCCTGGTAGATTGCGAGTAATGCATCTCGATCCATCTCGAACTCAACGTCTTCAGAATGAACCGCTGCCCACACACCGGCAGATTGCAATGCTACTCTCATTTGCATCGACCATAGAGTGTAGTTGGAACGTGTGAGCTGTGGGTAGTTGATAGGGCCTCGGGGTCTCCCGGTCACCGTTGCAACGTTACTTATCATCCCTGAATTTCCCTCATCCACCTTCTTCCCTTTCAGCATCGCCACCTCAGCTTTCGCCGCTTCCGCCTCTGCTCTTGCCGCCTTTGCTTCAGCCAGCACCTCCTCCATTGTCGTAAACACCTCTCCTGCCTTCTGGGTCATCGCCGCCGCCGATCAACACCGTCGGCTCTGATACCAAATGTTAGACAGAATCACAAAGATAACAAGGCTAGAAAGATGAAAAACAGGAAGTTCACACAGTGGAGTTTTCAGGCAAACGAATTGCCTTTTCTTTTTTTGGTATTTTCTGATTAATCTTCTGCCCAAGCAACTCATGCTTGGCTTTATTTTGTTACAGATTACAACCCCACGACTCTTCCAACAAACCGCACGTTCACAACGGTTTGTCCGAGTCTTATGCAACCTATAACTCACGCAACACAAGTGCACCACACACGTGCACACTACTTCTATTTATAGAAACAAGTTTAACACTCACATATGTGTGTATATATGTGTATATATATGTATATATGTGTATATATATGTGTATATATGTGTGTGTATATATATATATATATGTGTATATATGTGTGTATATATGTGTATATATATGTGTGTGTATATGTGTATATATATATGTGTGTGCATATATAGAAGAAGAAACGGAGACGTGGCAATTGGAAACAGACTGGAAAAAAAAACCATAATCAGAGGACGAATTGCTCGAATGGCGTCCTCTTCATTCCCTGACGAAAAAAAATATATTCACCGAGAACGCATTTGCCAAATGCATCCGCACACAATCGAAAGCAAAAAAAAATGTATAACTAAGAGGACGCATTTCTACACTTGCATCTGTGTAAGGTTACTGTAGATACATTTATAAAAATTTTCCCAGGACATGGGGAAGAAGGAACAGTTTCCAACATTCACGTTGTCCTCACTACCTTTGCTGTCCAACGTTGGAAAAGAAAGGATGCATGCATACATCCTGAGTATTACACTATATATACTCCTCCTACCTCCAACCTCCTGTAGCCTATTGTATATCCTATGCTGAAATCCTCCCCACTAAAAGCCTCTCAAAATGGTTCTAAATTCTAAGCATGTCTTTGAACCCGGGCCTAAGAATAAAAAACTGCCGAACCATGTAAGCTTTGTCGTGAGGAATGTGCTGGTTCACAAGGAGCTGACCACAAACGTAATTGCCCAAGTACATACCTCCATTCTTCATCTTTGTGTAATGTCTACCACAGTTTGTGCATTCTACTGCAATAATAGTTTTTTTGCTATTTGCTGCAGAAGGGTAAACCCGACAAAGACAAAGACAGAGGTGCAACAAAGGATCAAGCTAGTGGCAGCAATCAAGGAAAATAAAGCCATGGCAAAGGAGGCATGCAACACAATAAGCCAAATGAAGATGCAGTATTGAGTCTTGACAAGAGCTTGATTGTTTAATGCATGATAAAAAAAAATTTCAGATACAATTGTGTATGGTATGATATTTGGAAACAATTGTGGAGGACACATTCACATAATGCATCCTCAAACTTTCATATTTTTTTTCTGAATTATGTTTAGAGGAAAGTCATATGGTACACGAAAAATAACAGCAAAATGTTATCTCAAGTAAACACATCCAAGAAGAATGTCAGCACATGGAAAATCAATGTCGTCACATGCACAAAAAATTGGAAAAACATCACAAATTTCACACCATGGTTCGCATTCATGTGTGTATATGTGTATATATATGTGTGTATATGTGTATATATATGTGTGTATATATGTGTATATATATGTGTGTTGTATATATGTGCGTATATATATGTATATATATGTGTGTTGTATATATGCGTATATATATGTGTGTTCTATATATGTGCGTATATATGTGTATATATATGTGTGTTGTATATATGTGCGTATATATATATGTATATATATGTGTGTTGTATATATGCGTATATATATGTGTGTTCTATATATGTGCGTATATATGTGTATATATATGTGTGTTGTATATATGCGTATATATATGTGTATATATGTTTGTATATATGTGTGTTGTATATATGCGTATATATGTGTATATATGTTTTTATAGATATGTGTATATATGTGTGTATATATGTGTGTGTATACATGTGTGTATATATGTGTGTGTATACATGTGTGAATATATGTGTATTTATATATGTGTGTATATATGTGTGTATATATGTGTATATGTATATGTGTGTATATATGTGTATATATATGTGTGTGTATATATATATGTATATATGTATATATGTGTGTGTATATGTGTGTATATATGTGTGTATATGTGTGTGCATATGTGTATATATGTGTGTATATATGTGTGTATATATGTGTATATATGTGTATATATATGTGTGTGCATATATAGAAGAAGAAACAGAGACGTGGCAGTTGGAAACAGACCGGAAAAAAAACCATAATTAGAGGACGCATTGCTCGAATGCGTCCTCTTCATTCCCTGATGGAAAATAAAATAAAATTCACCGAGGACGCATTTTCCAATTGCGTCCTCACAAAATCAGAAAACAAAAAAAATGTAAAACTAAGAGGACGCATTCAACGAATGCGTCCTCCACACTTACATCCGTGTCAGGTTACTATAGCCACAGTTATAGAATTTTTCCCATACATACCTCGAACATGCGGAAAAGTTTTAGAAAAATCTAAATGAAGGGGAAAGATGGGATCATTTGAATTGATTATGGATAAATTTAACATATCTATAAATGTGAAATTGTAAATACTAAATAGTGGGGTCCATGCGACAGGTAGGCTGAGCAGGTGTCGTGCAGTAGCAGAGCGCCAGTGAACCATGGAACGTGTGCAACGATCGAGTGAAGTGACTATTAATGCACCTTTGTGTTTCCAAAAGGATGAAGATCAAATCGAAATTGCAAGACTTGAAAATTCTTGGCCAAGAATCATCAGGTGCTCCAATGTCAATTTGATTCATTCCCTTCAAAAACACAAGATTTTTGTATCTCGAACACCAGATTTCTGCAGACCCAGAATCAGTTATCAGTCATGTTACTCGGCCGCCGCCTCCTGCACATTACACCGGTAGGATTTCACCATTTGAACCTTGTTTGCCCTAATGCATTGTCAACTGATTATTTACAGATAAGTGGTGGTAGGATATGCGGCCCAATATACTGAGGAGGAATAGATGTACCTCGAATATGTTGTAACTATCGCGGAAAAGTTTAAAAAAAATCTAAATGAATGAGAAAGATGGGATCATTTGACTTGATTATGGATGAACAGCTCACATATCTAGAAACGTGAAATTGTAAATACTAAATAGCAGGGTTCGTGCGGTAAATGGGCTGAGCTGGTGTCGTGCAATAGTAGAGCATCGATGGACCAAATTTATACAATGGAATGTGGGCAGAAACACGCCGCAATCAAGCAGATTGATTGAAGTGACCCTCCTGATACTCTGTTTGGTTTTATCCTTCTTTTAGTTCATGTCTCCTTATTTTGCATTAACAATATATTGCATTTAAACTATTTAACCATCTTCAAGTATGTTTTATAATATTCTTAAACCAAAACCAAAACGCACATGCACGTTCCTTTGAATGTGTTTTGTTTAAAAATTTTAGTTTAGTTGACGATTTATCCTATGTATGAAAAATGTCTGGGTTATTCAGGACGGGAGAGTTTGTTGCGGGGCCATTCGAGAGCGACAGTGAGGAAGAATTTCAAGAAGCTGGCATGTGAGATGTGCTGAAAGACAAGAACACTGAAGCAAAAGAAGAAGAAGAAGAGTATCTTTCTGCTGAAGATCCCAATGACGCGAAAGAGGAGATCAACCCTATTGCAGCGTTTGTCACTAAATATCCCGATGATCACCCCCTTCCCCAATGCAATTTACACCATGCACCAGCACCGCCGATGATTTACATACCGCCTCATGAATTCCTCATCCCAAATTTCTTACTGGATATCACTTCCTCGCATTTCCTTGCGGTGGTAGCAGACGGGAGCAGTACGAGAGGGAGGGATGTCATCTATTTGAGACATGAGATGTTGCATTGTGAAAAATATTTTGGGAGGGAGAAGTAGGAATGGAGTTGGAAGGAAAACACTTTACATTTGTTAAATTATAAAATATACGACTTCAATGCAATTTTTTTTTCAACAACTCTCTTTGTTTCTCAATCAATTCATTTAAAACTAAAAGCAGCTTGAAAAAAAGAACTTGTGTGAGGCCCGTTGTTGACAACAAAAAGAAATAGAGTTTTGAAAAGTTAAATCCCGTGCCCAATTGTTAAATCGATTCGATTGTGTATCTTTTTTTATTACAAAACAAATTGTGTATCTTTCTAAAATTTTCTCATCTAGATAGAACTATGTTTCTAAAAATAAATTCTATCCTGATTCCACTTGCCATCTGCACGCACTCTCCCGGCCCAAAAGATTTTTTAAAAAAGCACGCACACAATGTAAATTCCATTCATGGAATAAATAACGAATGCATGAAGATGCCTAGTCATGATAAACTATATTGTGGTGCATGTATGGGTAAATCACCAGACTTCCAAAAGCACAAACATAGCCCAAACAGTACTTCTGTTACCCGTAATGCTGAAAGAAACATAGGGCGAGTACCAAAAAATAGATAATCAAGTTGGGCAAGCTCACCTCCCCGTGCGTGCAACCCACGTGCCACCAGCAGGCTGCCGACGCCACCTGCCCCTGCTCCAGCAACTGGTTCCAATTGGGGTAGAGTATCCGCCTACCGAACCTCTCATGACAAAGCTAATTGGTACTCGCATGGTGGAGCCCGAGCAACTTGACGGTGCATGCGGTTCCTGTTGGTGTGTTGCCGGCGCTGCAATCCAGCAATGCGGTGGCCGCCCGAGGAAGAACGTTGTTCCTTTTGCTCTGGTGGAGAACATTGTGGAAGTCAAGCAGGCTAGCCCCATCAACAATCAAAGCGCCGTGTAGCCGAATCTGGATATGGATAGGGAGATTATAAACAATGATGGTCTTCGGGTTGATCTGGTGGCTAATAATATTAGACTTAATCTTTGAGGAAAAAAATTCTGATTATCCTGCACTATTCGTCTTCCACCATTTCTAATCACTGAAATTCGGATTATCCTCAAAAGCACATTTACAATTTCACCTAAAAGGTTTTCAGTAATAAACACCGGGCAAGTACCATAAATGTGCACAGTTTGCGGAACTAAAACCACCTCGATTCATCTATTTTTTACATTGGTTATAATGAACGCAACAATCCCTTATATATAATTGTTAACAAGCACACATTTCACTCCTCCATTGATTTTCCATCACGAGCATAACTAACAGTCTTCTCCTTCTTCATATCCACCACCCGCACGCACACTCCCAGCCCCAAAAGACGAGTAAATTATGTTCATGGAATCATGAATATTGCATAAAATTCACATGATAAATTCTATACCGATGCAATAATGGAGGCGAAAAAACCAAGTTTAATTGATCGAGATGGGCCATTATGCTACAGCGTAGAGTCACCTAATTAGAAGAAAATAAATCAGGGAAAGCCATGAGAAATTTCTATGTTTGTGGCTACAGTAGCCACAAACAGCAACAAAATATCTCCGTTTCTATTTTTTTAAAAAAAAATTACCGGTCAAATATGGTTGGCGGTGAAGGGGTTCTGCCACGTGGTGAAGACGCATTTTCATAATGCGTCCTCTCCGTTTCTATTTTTTAAAAATTACCGGTCAAACATTGTTGGCGGTGAAGGGGGTTCTGCCACGTCGCGAGGACGCATTTTCATAATGCGTCCTCTGGTTTTTTTTTAATTACCGGTCAAACATGCCTGGTTTTCCTGGTTTTTTTCAATTATCGGTGAGGGTTTTCCAAATGGTAAAATCTGATTGGAACATCGATTCACCTTCAGGTAAGAGCATCTCCAATGCATTATGCATGGAGGGTTTTCCTTATTTAACAGGTACAAATGGTAGAATCTGATTGGAACATCGATTCACCTTCAGTCTGACGTAATATTAAATGTTTCGACCCGGTCTCGTTTGAAATCATTCTCCAATCCAAACTTCAAATGAATAATTATTATATAACGTGAATGTGCTACAAACTCCCAATTATTATGTGCTACAAACTCCCAATTATTATGTGATGGGTATATATATAATATTGAAATTGTATTTTAATATTATATTTGATCTCAACAAATATTATATTCATACAATTAATTATATTTTGGATGCATCTAATTATTTGTGGATGCATCTAATTATTTGACAAGAGTAATGATGGAGAATAAATAATTATATTGGTTCAATAAAAAAGTTTTTATGAACTCGATTATTACACTAATCGGCACTAACTTATTTTTAGTTCATGTTTAAAATAAAATTGATTCTATTCTAGAAATTAATTTGTTATTCTAATTAAATTAACTAATAATTAAAGAGTCCGTCTCTTGAAAGACGGTCTTTCCATAAGTTATGGAAAGACCAAGGTTTAAAGTGTAAATTAAAAGAAATTAAGATAAAATTTTTGGGTTGCATGAACCGGGTTATAAATTTTATAACTACTACATGTTTCATACTAAAACTTTAATATTGCAACTAAGACCTTTTACTTTTTATTATTCTACTCAAACCCCGTCTTTCCATAAGTCTATGGAAAGACCGTCTTTCCCAAGACTTTGCCATAATTAAATAGACAATGAGTTAAGAAACTTTCTAATTTATGTCTCAATTTTACTTTATGGAGAAAGAGTAAAAAACAAAAATTAATTGAAATTAATTTTTATTTTTGCCAATCTATAATATATGCATCATTATTATTTATATATTATTAAATATAAATGAATATATTTAGCACTTAACATGTGGATTTTTCATTATTATTAAAATACATCATTCAATTATTTTATAACCCATAAATTCATACTTACTTTTTAGAATTTGAAAAAAAAATTGAATTTCAATATTAATAGACTAATACTTATAATTTTTTGAGTATAAATTTATGTATTTATATATAGTACCGCATAGATTGAAAATATTTTTAAATCTCTTTAAATTATTATTTTATTTTATATATAAAAATAAATCAAAGTTTAAAATTAATTTTGCCATTTCATTTTCCAATGTAGTTTGGTTTATTTTTAGTGGTGTACAAAATTAAGGTAAACGTGAATTTAGGAATTTTTCCAAACAAAACTACATCAAAACACCAAAGTATCCACCCAATAAAAAAAATTAAATAAGGTGTTTTTGTTTTTTTTGTGGCTGATTTGGCAAATCGCGACCTTCAATATCATACTCGACGAGAATAGAAGTCCATTTCGACGGGGTCACTTATATTTTTAGCCACGTAATATCGACGTTCACCTCCGACTCCTGGATTGGAGATTAAATTTAGTAATAGGCGTTAGTAAATCTTACGTGGCAATTAAAGTTTACTCTAACGAAACCGCATTGGAGATGCTCTAATATGAAATGTTTCGACTGTGGGTCTCATTTGAAATCATTCTCCAATCCAAACTTCAAATGAATAATTATTATGTAACGTGGATATGCTACAAACTCCCAATTATTACGTAACATGTATATATATAATATTGAAATTGTATTTTAATATTATATTTGATCTCAACAAATATTATATTTTGGATGCATCTAATTATTTGACAAGAGTAATGATGGAGAATAAATAATTATATTGGTTCAATAAAATAGTTTTTATGAACTCGAGTATAACATTAATCGGCACTAACTTATTTTTAGTTCATGTTTAAAATAAAATTGATTCTATTCTAGAAATTAATTTGTTATTCTAATTAAATTAACTAATTATTAAATAGACAATGGGTTAAGAAACTTTCTAATTTATGTCTCAATTTTACTTTTATGGAGAAAGAGTAAAAAACAAAAATTAATTGAAATTAATTTTTATTTTTGCCAATCTATAATATATGTATCATTATTATTTATATATTATTAAATATAAATGAATATATTTAGCACTTAACATGTGCATTTTTCATTATTATTTAAATACATCATTCAAACGCTTAATTTACCAAATTTACCAAAAAATAATAAACATTATTTCATTTACAAATTAAATTAGCACCGAAATTAATTACAAATCTCATTTCCAACATTTTCAAAAACAATTGTTAAAATAATACGCATTCCAGGACTCGTTTGAGGAGCTCCCGAGAAATAAATTTATGCTAATTTATGCTAATTTCCAACATTTTTCTAATTAATTTCCTGAGAAATAAAATTAGGCAGCTTTTCAGGACTCGTTTTAAAAACGAGTCCTCTACATAATTTCCCGAAGATCTAAATAATGCCTGATTTGAGGACTCTTTTAAAAAATGTGCCCTCTAAATACTTTCAAAAAAAAAATTTGCCAGATTAGAGGACTCGTTTCCAAAACGAGTCCTCTAAAAAACATTTTCGGAAAAAAAAATTATGCCACCTCAGAGGACTCGTTTCCAAAACGAGTCCTCTAAAAAACATTTTCAGAAAAAAAAATTAATGCCACCTCAGAGGACTCGTTTCCAAAACGAGTCCTCTATAAAAGATTTTCGGAAAAAAAAATATGCCACCTAGAGGACTCGTTTCCAAAACGAGTCCTCTAATTGATTTCAGAAAAAAAATTTTAAATCCGACGCATTACCATAATGCGTCCTCAACCCTCAGCATCTAGAATAAAAAACAAGCACACCAACATTCATTTTTGGATTTTCTTGCACACTAAAATCATGCACTCGGAAAGCCATCATAGTTCTGGTACATCAGCGCCTATGAGAAAGATGATCCTCATAGAAAATCACGTGGTGCGAAACAAGGAGGAGGAGGAGGAGGTGCAGATTCTTTGCGATAGTGACCTGCGCATTCAGAAGTTGGAATCCATGTGATTCTGGGATTGAACTAGTTGGTGAAAAAATCCATGTGATTCATGGAATCTGGATATATTTCAGTGCTACATCTGAAGAGAACGTGAAATTATCAATAGACAATAGTGGAAGACGGGCGACAATGGTGTTGAGCACGTGCTGTGCATGTACACAAACGAATCACAACACCACCATAATAGAAATTCTTTGCTTTGTATTTTTGTGGTGTCAATAGGGTATTTAAGTAACTACTCTGTAATTTATATATAGTAGTTTTTTAAAAAAAATTTGAAGTCATTTTGACTAATAAGTATTAATTAATCCCAAGCACAATATAGTTGAAATTCTTTGTTTTTGTATTTTTAGTGATGTCACTACTACAGAAGAGAGCTATTATAACACTTTTCTTGCAACATTTATTAAAAGTGTTACAATTTCTTATAAAGTGTTACTTAAACCTTTGAAAAGTGTTACATGAATTTTTGAAAAGTGTTGACCAATTTTGAAAAGTGTTGCGTTAGATCTAATGCAACATCACATAAGGTAATAATCGTAAAAGTGTTGCAATAGGTGCTAATAATACTAAGTTGAACCTATTGCAACACTTTTATGCAGGGACTGATCCAATCATCGTCTCTATTCGATTTCAGATACAAGTAACAAACAGGGGATTCTACGCAGGGACTGATCAATAGTGCAAGCTGGGAATGGCTTCCGGGGGCACGTCGTCCTTCCTGCTCCAGCAGAGCGACCTGGCGTGCTTCGAGTTCAGGTGGCACACTACAATGTTGTTGGATCAGACGTCCCTGAACTGCTGCCTGATGTGATCAGATGTTCTCGAACCCTTGGTGCAATTCATTTCTATGATCACCAGGGCTGTCTATAAGCATAAGCAACACAAGTAGCAAAACAGGGCCTTGAGGGCCCAACTTTCAAAAAAGTTTTAATAGGGTTGTATTTAATTAATAAAAAATAGATATAGACAAGAAGTCGGCCTCTTTTCTTTCCTCTTCCCAGACCGGTTCAAATTTTCCATGCACAATTACTGTCCCAATTTTCCATGGACACGACTGCATCATTTTCTTCTCCTTCAATTTACATATCGCCTCTGTTGCCTTGTTTAATTTCCCGCTCTTTTTCCATCTTCAAATAGCCAGTGTTAATTCTATTAGCATTGATTATCTCCAAAAAAAAACCCATTGATTATCTTATCCTAACCCAAAAATTTTCCTATAGTTTTGGTTATTGTACTCAATGATTCTCATATAGTGTCCTCTTTTTTTCTGATTCGGATTCTTAATGCTCATTTCAACTCTTCGATTTTGATAGTTAAGAAAGGGGGCGAGGCCGTGAATTGTGAGGTTTTTTTTAAATTATAACCACATCTCATATTCTCAGTTATCAACATCTTTGTACAAGATTTAAAGATAATATAGAATTTATGAGTTCAATTATTCAAAGTATGCGAATGGGACATTGGTTTTTTTTATGTATTCCTTGCTCTCTTTTTTCTTCTATTTTTTCTGATATCTGCCGCTTGTTTTTTTGTTTTTCTTTTTGTGTTTTTTCCTGTTTTATTTAGAATCTACAACGGTGCAGCTTTGCAGTTTTTATTGATATTTAATGATTAATAAAATTGTATAATTTTTATTTATATATACATATTGTCTCTTTTTTTATATTAAAATACTCACCTAAGTGAGGGGATATATATTAGGCTTCATAGACCCTATATATAGTGGTAAAAACCAAATGAGAATTCTAACTGTACAACTAGAAAAGCTAACGTGGAAAAGCTAGTTACTGAAAGCTATTTTCCATATTCTTCATCTAAAACCCCTAACTAGATGAAGAGTATGGCCCTATAACCGTGTCGAGGTCTATTATGGCTCACCACTTTCTTGCCTCCACACCCTTGTGTCGACGAGTAGAGGTGGCCTCCCATAACAGCTATTTGCAACTCTCTTCCCCAGAAGAGAGTTACTCTCTGGTCTGCTTGATTGAAGAATTGATGAAGTCATTTATTTTCAGTAGCCTGTTTGGTGTAACAGTTTGCATCCATATAAAAAGTAGCTCCATTGTGGCTTAAGATCAGGATCTTCCTTGATGCAGCAGCTCCTAGCCCCTTCTCCATGGACTGGTTCAAATGTGATGAAGTTGCCTTCTCATCTGAACCTGTCATAATAAAACGGACACCAGCAGTAAAAAGTTCTACTAAAGAGTAACATAATAGAGGTAGGCATGGTAAACCCAATATCAGCCAAATCAGCAATGCCTTAATCCAAACAATTCTATTATAATGCAAATTATCCATTTCTGAAATAAGGGAGACTAATCACATCAAGATTGATATGACTGTGAATGTCAGGTGGAAGATAAGTAAAATTAAAACCCTGATTTACCTGATTAAGGGTAGCGAGTTTGGCTAATGAGTTTGCAACTTTGTTTCCCTCTCTCAGAATATGATTGATGGAGCATTCAATCTTGTCCATTCTTTGCCAAATGCATGTTGCTATAGATAAACCCCTCCAAGGTATTTTCCATTCTCTCCTCAGAATTTTCACTACTATCAGTGAATCAGATTCAATTATCAGAGAAGTGATGTTAAGCACCTCTGCTATTTTAAGCCCTCGGAGGATTGCTATCATTTCAGCTTCGAAAATAGTACATTTTTGGATAGTTATAGAAGAGGATCTGATATGCTTTCCTTTATGATCCCTCAGAATTAGACCAATGCATGTTGCACCATTTAATAGAACATAACCATCCATATTGATTTCAAATGTGTGTGAAGGGGACTAGGAAACAGCCACTTGACCCTTTTTCTTTTTCAAATTTCTGCATATGTGAAGGGTAGGGAGTGATGCAGACAGCTCCCAACGAGCATCTATTTTATGAGCTAGAAGCATGTCATTTATCAGGTTCGTTATGGTAATATAGATGGTTTTCTGATTTGGTGCAATACCCTAAAAATGAACCTGTTTCTAGCACACCACAAAGCCCTGGTAAAAATACATGGTACAGATCTGATGATATCAGAGGCTTGCTTGATTTTTACATTCAGTGTCCAGTAGGAAAATAATTTTTTCCAGAGAATGTCATGAAAAGAGTGTTGAATGTGAAAAACTCTATTTACTAGTTGCTGGATTTTATCTGAGAAAGTACAAGAGCTGAAAACATGATGAAAACCATCTGAGTTTTTGTTAAAAAACAACACTTAGATGGTAGGTGAAGATTAAAATCTTCCAAAATATCAGGCTTTGGGATCATTCTATTCATAAGTTACCAGTTCCATAAGCTTACTTTATGTGGCATGAGAGAAGACCATAGAAACTTAAATGATGGAACTTTAAGTTTTCTATATCTTAAAAGCTCATAAGTTGAACTGAGAGTAAAATTTCCATTCTCATTTTTAGTTCAGATTAGTTCATCCATGTGAGTAGGATATAATATTTGTTCAACTTGAAGATGGAGAATGACTGGATTTAGAAAAAACATTGGAGTATAGACATGTAGTGATCCTTTTGGCTCAGAAAGTCTAAAATAGACACTTCTGGATGAAAAAAAATCAGTATATGAGGGCCAGTACTGAGTTAGAGGACCTAACTTAGTCCAGTTTGCATGCCAAAATGATGACTCACCATTACCAATTTGGACATATGAGTTGCAAATAGCTAGGTCTTGAACCTTTATAATTCTTTTCCAAGATTTGAAATTTTTCTTATTGTCAGGAATTGACCGCATGAACTAGGACTAAAGTGATTTTCCTTGTTGAAGCTTCCACCAGAGCTTCAAGGAAAAACTTTTGGTCATAGTAATTAAGTCTTTTAGATTTAGACCATTTTCTTCTTTTTGAAGGGTTAATTTTATATAACTTCTCCAAATTTTCCTTTTGTTATTAGTTAGATCTTGATTATACCAAAGAAACTTAGCAAACATTTTATGAAGCTTGTCAATGGTATGTTGAGTAGGCTTTTAAACTGTTAGAATATGCAAGGATGTAGTGGCAAGAACGTGTCTTATTAAGGCTACTCTTCCAGCTTGGTTAAGGCTTTTATTTTGCCAAGAGTTGATTGTGGAGTTGATGGAATCCAATAAGCCTTGATAGTATTTTTTTTTATTTCTGCCTATGAAAATTGTGCAACCCAGATACTTGAAAGGCATGGAACCAGCCATCATGTTAGATTCTGTTTTGATTACTGATTTAATTCTTAATGGAGCATGTTTTGAGATATAGAAAGAAGATTTTTCAAAATTAATTTTCTGACCAGGTGCTTTTTCATGGATTTTTAGAAATCCCATTAACTTTTTGATTCCTTGTTTAGAATATCTTAAGAAAGTGGCAGTATCATCTGCAAAGGAAAGGTGGGTTACATGTTTCATTAATCCTGGTAGCTTGTATAGTTCAACATTTGCATATTGGAAAAAAAGGTTCAAGCTTCTTGAAAAAGCTTCTGCCATAAGGATGAAAAGCAATGTAGACAGTGGGTCTCCTTGCTTTAAAGCTCTTGAAGATTGGAAGAAACCAAATAGTTCTCCATTTATTAGAATGGAGAAGAAAGTAGCTCTCAAGTTTCCGTTTATAATGTTGTTGAGATGGTCAGAGAAACCAAACATTTTAAAGAGTTTTGAGAGAAAATCTCGGGAAACCCTATCAAAATCTTTATCATGTCAAGTTTTATAATTATATTGAATCCAGATTGCTTGGAATGAATATAATTAGACGTTTCTTGCATGAGGAGCACATTGTTTGCTAATTCTCTGTCAATCACAAAAGTTGTTTGTTCTTTGGAAATCAAATAATTTAAGATAGGTTTGAGTCTGTGAGTTATGAGTTTAGTCATGATTTTATTTATGATATTGCATAAGCTCATAGGTCTAAATCTTTAAAAGAAGCACACCTTCCTTTTTTGGAATCATAGTGATTAAAGTAGCAGAGATAGCTTTTGGAACAGGTGTTAGATTTAGAAAGTCATTAATGGATTCAATTAGGTCATCTTTTATTATGGACCAGCAAGATTTGTAGAATGCACCAGGGAAACCATCAGGTTCTGGTGCAGAATCTGTATCCATGTCTTTAAGAATATCTGAGATTTCTTCACTGGATGTGGGCTTAATTAGTAGTTTATTAGTTTCAAAATTAATTAGATGTGGAACATTTTCCAGCATTACTATTGTGTTGATTTCAGAGGGGTTTTTGTGATCATCTGATAAAAGTCTAAAGTAAAAATTTATTGCTTCAGTTCCAATAGAACAATGGTCATATAACCAGGCACCAGAATCATTCTTGATTGAAGAGATGGTTTGTCTTTTATGTTTTTATTTAACTTGTTGATGGAAAATTTTAGTGTTTAAATCGTCATCTTTTAGCTATATAACCCTTGACTTTTGTTTCCAGTAAGTATCTTGGTTCTTTAGGGCCAAGGACAGTTCAGTTTTAGCTCTATTGTACCTAGTTAGGGTTTCTAAAGTGTCGGCTTGTTGCAGATTTGCTTCTGCAATAGAGAAAAGCTCTTCTGCTGCCTTGACCTTGTCAAAGATGTTACCAAAAATGTTTTTGTTCCAATTTTTTAAAGCTTCCTTTGTGTTTTTCAATTTAAAACTGAAATTTATTTTCCATTCCTGAAAAATAGGAGTGGATATTCCATGATTTCTCATCAGTTTAAAGAACTTTGGAAGGGAAAGAAAATAATTTTGAAACCTGAATGGCTTAGGTTTTGTTGGGATCAAATTGTTAGAAAGTGTCAATACTAAGGGAGAATGATCAGATTGATCCCTTGCCAAGGTTTGAGCATAAGATATGGGGAAAGCTGCATCCCATAGTTGGATTGATATGGCTCTATATAACCTTTTTCAAACCCTACCCTTTGGCCTCATTCCTATCCAGGTGAAGAGGTTACTAGAAGTGTTGACAGTGGTGAGCTTGGCCATAGATATAAAGTTTTGGAATTTGGTTATACCTCTTTGGCTAGGGATTGAGGGGCCTATGTATTCCTCTTGTTTTTCGATTATGTTAAAGTCCCCAATTAAACATAAAGGCTTGTGAATTCTTTCATACTTGAATTCCACAAGACTTTTCTTTGTTTAATTATGTATTTAGCATACACAAAACTATGAGGCAACTCTGGAGTAAAGAATTGTGGTTTATTTCACAAAGTGTGAGTTGATCTTCACATTGGATAATCTTAAGATTCACTGATTCTTGCCAAAAGATCCAGATTTTGTTAAGGTGGTTGTTACAAAACCACAAATACCCTCCTCTAGCACCGGTTTTTTAGCACTGATTTTGAAAATTGGTGCATAAAATGTAATAGCACCAGTTTTTTAATTTTAACACTGATTTTTTTAAAAAATCATTGTTAAAATTTTAATTTTAACACCAATTATTTTCTAAAAACTGGTGTTAAATTTTAAAATAGCAACGGTTTTTAAAAACCACCAGTGCTAAAAATTTTAAAAATTCAATTTTCCCACTAAAGAAATAGCCAAAAATTTTAAAAATTCAATCTTTCCACCAAAAATTTCAAATTATTCGGCAAAATTTTTTAAAGTTTAATCTTCCCGTCAAAAGATTTAAAATATTTGCCAAAATTTTTTTAAAAAAATTGCCAAAATTTCAAATAATGTTGCCAGAAATTTCATTAGTTGGGAGCAGTTACGCACAACCGCTCTAAGCTAATTTTTTTTTTAACTTTCAAAATCGTTCACTTCTTTTGTTGGTTTTAACTAATAACTAATTTAAGTTAAATTAATCAACGATCAACCTTTATTGACCTAATATATATAAATAAGAATACATTTTTTTACATTAACTAATTAACGTTCAACCCTTAATTGATTTAGTATATATAAATACAACTTTAACTAGTCAATGATTAATCCTTATTTGACTTTCAATATATAAACACTAATAACTAGGCTGACTTTGACTAATCAACGGTCAAACTGTTCTTTACTTTCAATATATAAACAGTAATAACTAAGTTGACTTTAACTAATAAACATTCAACCCTTACTTTACTTTCTATTTATGAACACTAATAACTAGATTGACTTTGACAAATCAACGATTAACTTTACTTGACTTTCAATTAAACACTACTAACTAAAATGACTTTGGCTAATTAGCGGTCAAATTTTACTTGACTTTCTATATGTAAACACTAGTGACTAAGATGACTTTAACTAATCAACGGTTAAACTTTACTCGACTTTCAATATATAAATACTAATAACTAGGTTAACTTTGACTAATCAACGGTCAAAACTTACTTGACTTTCAATATTATAAACACCAATAACTAAGTAAAATTCAACTAATTAAAATTCAACTAATAAATGTTCAACCCTTAGGCCAAGGGCAATAGTAGAGACCGCTAGTGGTCTCTTACCAGATAAATATATTATTTTCTCAATCTCTCTCTTCCACCCTACCTTAAAAGACCACCATTTTTTTCTTCACAATGGTCACTCTCTACTATTCATGGACACGACTTTATTTTCTCTATCCTATTTATTAATTTTTTACATTTAATTTAAATAAATTTGTTCGTACAAAATAATTGAATATGAAATTTAATAATAAATTGTCAATTTTAAAATTAATTTCGTTTTTTTAACAATTATTAAATAATTTGTGAATAAAAATTTTCCAGTTTTCTAAAAATATATTTCCAGTTTTTTAAAAAACATTTACAAGATTTTTAAAATATTTTTTAGATTTTAAATCAAGTTTACACATTTAAAAATAGATATGATTTTTCAGAATTAAAAAGAAAAAATGGGACAAGTGGCCCAATCAATGGGTGACATGTGTTCCCAGAATTGAACAAAAAAAGAGGCCGCATGTGAGCGGCCCATGTCTGGCAATTGTGTCCGAATTTTTTGCCCACAACCGGTCTCCAATGTGGTCTCTTAGCAAGAATCCAAGAGGTGGTCTCTTAATAAGAGACCTCCATTATGGTGGTTTTTGGTCTCTAAAGTGGTAACTTAGTTTTAAGAGACCACCACTGCACATGCCCATACTTTACTTTCTATATATAAACACTAATAATTAGGTTGACTTTGACTAATCAATGGTCAAACCTTACTTGACTTTCAATATATAAACACTGATAACTAAGTTGACTTAAACTAATAAACGTCCAACCCTTACTTTACTTTCTATATATAAACACTCATAACTAGGTTGACTTTGACTAATCAACAGTCAAACTTTACTGACTTTCAACATATAAACACTAATAACTAAGTTGACTTTAACTAATCAACGATCAAAATTTACTTGACTTTCTATATGAAAACACTAGTAACTAAGTTGACTTTAACTAATCAACGGTCAAACTTTACTTGATTCTCTATATATAAACACTACTGAGTAAGTTGACTTTAACTAATCAACGACCAACTTTACTCAACTTTTAATATATAAATATTAATGACTTGGCTGACTTTGACTAATCAATGGTCAAACCTTACTTGACTTTCAATATGTAAACACTAATAACTAAGTTGACTTTAACTAATCAACGACCAAGCTTTACTCGACTTTCAATATATAAACATTAATAACTAGGTTAACTTTGACTAATCAACAGTCAAACCTTACTTGACTTTCAATATATAAACACTAATTACTAGGTTGACTTTGACTAATAATGATCAAACCTTACTTGACTTTCAATATATAACACTAATTACTAGGTTGACTTTGACTAATCAACTGTCAAACCTTACTTGACTTTCAATATATAAACACTAATAACTAATTTAACTTTAACTAATTAACGGCCAAACTTTATTTGACTTTAGCTAATAAAAATTTTAATGGGCTATGACCTATAATTTTTTGCCCAAACCATGTGTCCTATTTTCATATACTTTGCCTAAATTTACTATTTACTTCTCCCTTGCCCCAATTTCATTCCCTCGGTCGAACCCTATTTTCATCTCTCCCACACACCTCACCACCATCCACCACCTCTGGTTTTCTCCACTGATCAGCCACCGCCCACGTCACCCATCTGCCCGCCTATGGTTCTCTCTGCCACCGCTAGCCTCCTCTCATTGTCGCTAGCCCCACCTCCGATGCTCGCCTCAGGTTCTCTCCACCGCTGGTAGCCAGAGACGTTGGAGGAGACACTTGGCCCACTCACCTTTGGTTTTCTCCACCGCTTGCTAGCGATGCTAGCCCCGCTCGCCTCTAGTTTTCTCTGCCGCTGCTAGCCAGAGACGATTGGATCTGCCGTTCCTGATCGGAGAGCATCTGCTCCACCCAAGCAATGCAGAGGTTGTGGAGCCTCTGCTTCTCGAGCAGAAATCAAATTTGATTCAGGTTGACATTTGAAACTCTGTTGTACAATTATTTATTATTTTTCATGTCCTTTCGAAATATATATATCTCCAATATCTAATTAGTTGGCATGAATTACAGATCGCTAATCTCTCTCCGCCAGGCTCGCGCTCTCCGTCAGCGACGCCGAAATCACTGCCAACAAGTAAGAACACTTGATAGGACTATTTCAAATGTGTCTCTCCTAATTTTGGATTATATGTATGTCCTTTACCATTTTAGCTGTTTTCTTTTTGGCATCATCAGTGTGTTGTTTACTTGTTGAATCATGTTTATTTGCTTTGTAGTTATGTAATTTTTATCCCCTTTCAGTTGTTGATATAATCTGTATATCTACTGCAGGTCACTGGGATACGGGATTTCGGTTGTTGCAGAAAAAACTTTTGGTCGCATTATCACAGCTAATATTACTGCTAGAGATGATGAAAATGATGAGATGGATAATGAGGAAAAGAAACACTTCATCCCTACAGATTACATTGGCAAGCAAACTGTAGGTGTTTAGCTCAGGGAGATTGAACAAGGAGAGGTTGTAGATTCAATTCACCAGGTTGTTCAAATTTTTATTGATTCTGATATCAACAATTTATATATTATGTATTTTTAACTAATATTTGAGTTTCCATGATAGCACTGCCTAGCAGCATCAAATCCATTAGAGTTATTGACATGATGTCTATGTTAAGGTGGTTTTCGATGCATGTATTGCCTTCACCATAGACGTTATTAATAAAATCCTATCATGAATTGTAGATTTCTTATATGATCAACTCCCTGATATTTTTATGTTCTATGCTATCCGAAAGTATCGTATTGGTGATTATATAACATGAAGAAGTTCCTGACTAAGAGTTTAACTTAAGCGACCTTTGAAACTTCTTATCTGCTCGACTTTAAACATTTCTTCTTGTAGAATTTTCTCAAACTTGTGATGAGCTGAATCTCAAGTTCACTCATTCTTGTATATCATTCTCTCCCAACGAGATCTTTTCTTGGGAATCATAATTTGATTGTTCAATTGATATTTAGTGTGATATCAAGACAATTGGCTTCAGTGCATCAAGAAGTATAAGTAAATGTGATAAAGAAGGCGTTCTTGGCAACCGAAGAAGACTTCATTTCTCAAGTGAAGCAGCAATGGGGGAATATGGGTTCTTGTGATTATTAATTTGTATTATATATTTTTTTTATTTGTATATTATCAATTTTTTGAAGTTAATTAATTTATTAAATCAATTCCCTACTAAAATTTTAATTTTGGATCTTTTTCCCTTCCTCTCAGTTTTTGTTTGCATTAGGGGCACTGTTTTCATAATTATAAGTGTTTTCTGTTTGCTGCAGTGTATTAAATTGGTTAGAGCTTTCAAAGGTAGCTTTCAGTTTGTCATTAGAGGCAAAGAGATTATCATTGGTTTGTTAAGAAACAATAATGAAAGGGACTGCATTAACATTTTGATCATGTTTCAGAGGAGAAGAGTGTAAAACTTGAAGCCCCTGATCAAGGATCAAACCTTTAGAACTTGAATCTTTGTCTCCATCCCTGGACTCCATTTGACCATTTTTGCTGAGGTTGTTAGTTTTGAATCTGTCCTGGGTAGGGGCAGTCAATGCAGAAGGGTAGTGGAAACTTTTTTAGAGGGGTGATTAGAAACAGCCAAATAGGCCTTATTTTTAAGAGTAGGAATGTATGCTTTGTCTTTTATTAAGACACCAAAAGAAGTGCCAACCACATTACCTTTCTCAGTACCCCGTTTACCAGTGTGGTTGGACTTTTTACCTATATTGGTGGTTTCTTTAGGCCTCCAGGTTGAGAATTTAGCATTGTTAGGATCAAACCTGCATTCAGAAGCTAAATGACCTAGTTTAAGGCAGTTAGAGCAATAATTTGGAAGGCCCTCATATTCTATGTATTGCCAGAACCCAATATCTCTGAAATTTAACCATATTCTTTCCAGTGAAGATTTGGACACATCAACCTTAACACATACTCGGGCTACATGTGGGCTAGTCCTATTCAATGTAGCTTTATCTACTCTGACAGGAGAACCAACCAGATTACCAATAGACATCATAGCAGTAAAATCAAAGAATTGCTGGGGTAAACCATATAGGGCCAACCATACATGGACTCTTGGTGAATTTGTATTAGGCATTAAATTAGGCATCCATTTTGTCATCCTAATAGAGTACGAGCCAAAATTCCACACTTTATGTAACCAACATCTATAATAGTTATCAGGAATTGCAAAATGAATCAAAACATGTTTGTTATCTAGCAGGTTGATTTATGTGTTCCATTTAAACCCTGCAGTTTGGAAATCTTTCCTGAGTTTCTCCATTTGGGGAAGGCTTCGAGAGAACTTACCAACGAGCGTCCAAGTCAAAGGTTTATCAAGCCTATTGCTTTCTTCATCGTTGAAGTACAGCCCAGGCTCCCCTAAATGCTCGATTTTCTATTTTGGATTGAAGGGGGCTCTGGGTATTAGGCCGTCGATATGAGTAAGGGTTTGTGATTATCATGATTGAGAGCTTGGGCATAGGAAATCGGAGGGTTAGGGCCGGTGTCAGGTGTCGCCATAGTGGCGTCACCGGTGAGGAGAGCATGGTGGGAGATCATATCGGTGATCGGGGGTGAGAAAGATGATCGGAGATCCTAAAAAATAGGAATCACCTCAGAGCTCAACTTCTTTTTTTGGATTATACAAATTATTTCATAGAGGGTCTCAGCTTAATTTTTTTAAAGGGCCTCCATAATGTTTGAGACGCCTCTGATGGTCACACTATATGAATAGCTCCTTTGCAATGTTAACAAACATTAGGGTCTTCAAAATAATGGAACTGTATTAATGTGCTTCAAAATCAATTGGTACAAAGTATAAATATTAATCAAGTGCCACTATAATTCTTGAGTTTCTTTTCTAACAATACTGAATCAATAGATAGACAAACATTTTGAAAGATATGCAAATCGAAGCTATTACAAGCAGTCGACCACGCGCAACAAGCCTGATCCACGCATCACCATGTGCAGGTTTGAGTTGGCAGGCGTGGTGCTTCCTGATGTTTCACTCCATTTTTCGTTTCTTCCATATATAATTTTTAATTATTCATTTGAGGCCAACGGTGGGACTCAAGTTTTCGAAAGGCCGCACTTCTTGTAAAATTCTCAAAATACTCAAATTTTCATAGAATTGCTGGTCTACAGAAATACATCATAATATGTGCGGATATATATTTTAGAGTATGCTAATAATTACTACTTTGTTCTAGTTCAAACTGTAATATAATTATTCAATAATTATTTCGTATAAGTTTAAATATAATTTTGATACTTTATTAAATTTATTATAATATATATTTTTAAAATATTATCTTTTCACTATTTTAATTAACTTTAATAAAATTTTATAAAATATAAATATTTTTCAACTCAAATGTTAAAAGTCAAAGTGTGTATAGATTGAGGTGTTACATAGATAGTACTATTTATAGCCTATGAATGCGCTCAGTATTTTGTGTTTGGTTTGAGAATAAATCCAGTTGATCTGGGTCATGCTGCTGCACGTCACCTGCTCAGCCCTGTTGCCGCACGGCACTTGCTCAGCTCACCTGCCGCAAGACCCCATTATTGATAATTTCACGTTCTAGTCTTCTAGATGCGTGCATTCATCCATAATCTATCCAAATTCCATCTTTCTGCCCCGTTTAGATTTTTAAAAAACTTTGCAGCAGGTTTTTAGGTGTACATGGTCTGAAAGAAACTTAAATGGGAACAAAAGTAGGTAGCACCGACCATTCCCTACGGATGGCATCCTCTGAAGCAGAATCACAAATCTGAAAAAAATATACATGTATATCATGAAATCAAACAAAAAATTAATCAATACTCAAACTATTGTTAATGAACTCAGAAGGAAACAAAATAGATACTGGTTATTGTAAACTTTAAGGTCGCAACATGTTGGAATGGTGTCCTTCGGGTAATGTGCATTTTTTATATATAGTTGGAAGAATAATTATGAAGATAATTAATTAAGTTATTTTGAGTGTTCAGAATGTTTAGCTGGAAATCGCTTTCGATCAGCTAACATCAATTATATTGGGCTTGCATCTTATTATGACTAAACATATAGGGTCACACAAAATATGAAATTAGATGAAAGAAATGACTATTGAGCTAAAAACCCAAATAGTAATTATATGAGAATTGAGTTTAGACATCATTAGAACCCTGACCGTTTGGAATGACACATATAATCCAATCATTCTCATAAAATAAACCTCACCGTAAAGAGAATAAGAAAGACTGAATCTTTGCTTGTTGATCAACGTTCTAAGTTGATAGTGGTGTAGGCGATCTGATCGTGCTGTGTGAATACATATAGAGAAATCACTTATGAGATTCTCGTATCCATCGTTGATTGAATCCAACTATTAAGCATGTTTCAAAGCTCTTAAATAGATTCAAATTAAATATATGCATAAAATTCATAATTAAATAATTAATTTTTCGTTAAATTAGATTTAATCAATTCTCAACCTAAAATTCGATGGCCGTGGTCTATCAATCCGATGTACAAGTCGAAGCTGCGGGACTTTTCCCACAACGGCTCAAATTACCGCTTTCATTCTACGATTTCACTATTTCACTCATTTATGATTGTTACGGTTTTGGGCATGGTCCGCATCAAATATCTTGTTTCTGGTAGTGTTGCTTTCTATCTTAATTTTATTCATCTACTCAAACAAATGGATTTCTGGATTGTGATTATATATTTTGCTGTTAAACCTGTTTGCATACATGCATCGCAACAATTCATTATGTGTAGGATTTGTGCAGAGGGATGACAGATGGTTATGCATTGCTCTGCACAAGTTCTGCACAACTCGATGCCCTAATTCGTAGTAGATGATATCTGCCGTTACAACTTAGACCTCGGAAATAGTGGGGATAGATGGGCTAAAATTTTTTAAGAGCCATCATGTACAGTGGTAAAACCGTTTTGCAGCTGCTCTTGTGGTTTAAGTTCATTAAATATTCAATCTCTCTCTTCCACCTCATCCACTTAAACTGCATAGAAAACACTCAATTTTTATCTCCACAATAGTTCATGGACTTCACTTAATTTTCTCTATCCTACTTTTTTTTTTCCAACCTTAAGTTAAAGTTGGGTCCCTCAATTGTCATTTGAAAAAGTAATGTACAAAACAAGGTCAAACGTGGCCTTTTTCAAATGACACATTCAGGAAAGGGCTGCCTACATGGTACTACAGCTCCAAGTTTGACACAAGCAAGGAACGCTCCTGAAAGCTTCCGATGAAGACTGTAAGCCTCTTCAGGTGGCGGCGTCAGCCTGTGTCTCAGCATCGTTGCTTTTCGTGATATTGGTAGAGCGAAAATAGTAATCCCCATGCTTCGCAAAAGGCAGTCCGCTATGAAATCAGCTTGCACGTGAGCGTCTAGCATTACCTCTGATTCCATACTTGTGGGAAACCCAAGTCTGCGTGATATCTCAATTGAACAAGCAAGAACCATGCTCAAGTAGTCGTCAACAAACTGTGTGGGATATTCACGAGCTGCTCCAAAATCAATAAGATTAATGGAATTTGCTGACTCATCATATAGAAAGTTGCCCCAGTTCGGATCAGTCTGCTTAAATCTAAAGACGAATATATAACTCAGTCAGAGTTAGTTGAAGCAACTTCCGTCCGGTTGGTTTTGTGTCCTAAAGCCAATAAATATTGAATTATAAAATAGATTTATCGTCAACGTGAATTGGAACCCAAAGGGTCACACACAATAGGACTGCTTCATAGATTAAATAAATTGGAAGATTATTTTATAGTTAGAGTAATGTTTAAGGACTGGAAGATAAAAAAAACATGAAACCCTATGGTTTCCATAATGGGCCAAACCTACATATGGTAGCTTATTTATATTCACTCATGTATTCAAAAAAGTAATGAACTCTCATCTTGATCTAGCCTTCAAATAAATACAGAAACAATAATCTATCCCTTTCAACCTAATACTAAAATTTAAAGACAAAAATACCCTATCCCTTCACCACCTCTACTGCCACCTCCTCCACCACCAGCTCGACGGAAGGCTTAGAGGCATCGGTCTGCTCAAACTCAACGCATTCCCTTATTGATATATCACGCATTACTGCTATTTGGAACATTGAATCCGTCAAACTCACCTCTCAATTCTTCATATGCTCTGAAACTGAGCAATTCCATCAGTACCACTCGAAAAGACCAAAAATGGCGCCACCACCACTACTACTGCTAATGTGCCTAGTCCTAGCCTAGGAAGCGGCTGAGGCGGTGCCGTTCAAATAAAGCTCTCCATCAACCACCACCTGTAACATGCTAGTCGGATACGTGTCCCCAAACACCACCACCGTCGCTGGAATCCAAATCCCTTTCAACGGCCTCCTCGCCGCCAACAGCCTCCCTCCTTGCACTCCTGGGTCCCACTCTATTGCTTCTCACTAACTCCTCAACATCCCCTTCCCCTGCCGATGCTCCATCGGCATCGGAGTTTCCGACAAGGTCCCCGTTTATTACCTTGTAGGAGAAATGAAGTTGAGGCACATGATGACCAAAGTGGAACATTGTGTTTGCAAATCGAAAACTTTCACACCCCACTCCTTATATGCCTTAGTGATCACTGATTTGGGGAGTTGAACAGGTTCCCCATCCTCGCTGAAATCTGCTCAATGTCCTTCCCATCCCCCGAAAACATTTTGCAAAATTTCTGCCCACCCTGCCAACCAAATATAGGAAACAGTTATGCGAAATCGACTAAGTGTTGATTGCTATTCATTTTAATATACTTACCCATTGATGTTTGCACAGTTCACAACCAATAGTCTAACGAATTGGGTCAATTGATCATAGTATTCATTCTTGCTTTTTTTCCCTTCTCAGAAATTTCTCTGCCACCGATTTTACAAACACTTTTATAGCATTGACTGGTAATATAGATGGAAAAATACCCAATCAAAATAGACAATGTATTAAAATTGAAACAGAATCATAGGCTAAACAAGTTCTACAATCCCGACAATCTCAAGCCTAACATCGGATCACAGATTCACTGGTCAACGCCAAAGATAGTGTGAACCCAACGACACCAGAGTTTTTGACAAGGTCACCAGAGTTTCTATAATCTGGAAGCGATCGGATAGAGCGGACGACGCGACTTCTTCTTAGACCTCCAACGCTTCTTCATTTGATTTTGCCCCTGCCGATCGGGTGAGAAAACTGATATCTTCTAATCTAGTCATTAGTTCGTTCTTTCCCGTTTTAGAATAGAAGTAGTCAGAATAAACGTGGTGCGTGTTTCCGCACACGTAGGAGTTTGTTATTCCTATTTTTAGTTTCTTGACTTAGCCAGATTATGCACGTTAGTTAGTTAGGAAATCATGGGTGTAATTTGTGTATATAAGGAATATAAGGAGGCCAGAAAATGCAGAACGATTTACTGCACAAAACTTTGAGTTCTTATTTCCATTTTGAGAACTAACATTTGGTATCAGAGCCATATAACAATCTTGGCAACCATGTCCAACGGCAACGGAGACATCAGCAACTCTCCAACAAGGCAGGCACGGGCACGGAGCAGGGGACAAAGTGTCAATCGGAGGAACGGCAACGAGATCGTCATTCACGAACACATTATGCAGGAGCGCCTCGGCGGCAACATAGTCTACCTCACTCTGACGGCGACGAACTACATCGAGTGGGCTCTTGTGATGAAAATCAATCTGCGAGCGCAAGGCCTCTGGGAGGCGGTTTCCGGCGCTGACGAGCCAGGCGAGCGAGAGGATATGGCTGCACTGTCAGCTTTGATCCGAGCCGTGCCGCCAGAGATGGTGCCGGCTCTCGCTGTCAAGAACACAACCCATGAAGCTTGGGAAGCTATTCGGCTCATGCGCGTTGGAGTCGATCGAGTCAGGGAGGCAACAGCGCAACGGCTGCGCAAGGAGTTCGAGCAAATCTCTTTCAAGGATGGAGAAACCCTCGATGCGTTCGGGCTGCGCATCACAGGGATCGTCAACAACCTCCGGTCCTTGGGTGATGGTGTCGAGGAGATCAAGGTCGTGCAGAAATTCCTCCGAGAGGTCCCGAGCCAGTATGCGCAGATCGCTTGCTCGATCGAGACTCTGCTCGATCTGAATGGGATGTCCGTCGAAGAGCTGATCGGACGCCTTCGGTCAGCCTCCGAGTGCTGCGGCAACAACGTCACGAGTGGCGCGAGCGGGCAGATCCTACTCACGGAACAGGAGTGGATTGCTCGAGGAAAGCAGCGTGACCAAGGGTCTGGATCTGGCCCCGAGAACGGAACAAAGGGAAAGTATCTCCGAAAGGGGAAGAAACCGAGCCCCGCGCGGGAAGGCAGCCAGCGCGCCTCCAGCGGCGACCGCGACATGACGGGGATCAAGTGCTATAATTGTAACAAGTTCGTAGGGCATATCTCGAGGGATTGTCCCGAACCGCGGCGCGCACGCAAGGAACAGGCTAACCTTGTGAAGGATCAAGAGGAGGAGACGGCGCTACTGGTCGCGCGGCTTCACTCTCTCATGCTCGGAAGTGTGACGGCTGAGACCGAGGAGCACGTACTGCTCAACGAGACGAACTCCCAGGCCAAGGCGACGAAGCAGGCAGGCCAGTGCAACACAACCTGGTTCTTGGACTCGGGAGCCAGCGCGCATATGTGTGGGAGACGGGAGATCTTCTCCGAGCTAGACACCAACGTGCAGACGACACCTCTGTGGAGATTGAAGGGCTCGGGAAGATTCTGTTCTCGTGCCAAAACGGTGAGCATTTGCTTCTAACCAAGGTCTATTACATACCGCGACTTCATAGTAGCATCATCTCTCCCGGACAACTTGACGTGACGAGACCGGATACGACACTCACATCCGGGATGGTTGGCTCCAGCTTCGTGATCAAAACGGGTGACTGATCGCACGAGTGCCCAGGAGCCGCGGGCGCTTCTACCTAATACGCCTTAATCCAGCGCGGCCCGTTTGCCTAGCCGTACAAGGGACCGAGAACGGCTGGCACTGGCACGCTCGTTACGGGCACTTGCACTTCAAGGCCCTCCGCCGTCTCGCGCGAGAAGGAATGGTGCACGGTCTTCCAGAGATTGGGGACGCTGATTGGCTGTGCGACGCTTGCTTAGCTGGGAAGCAGAAACGCGCCTCATTTCCGCGCCAAGCCTGGAACCGCGCGCAGAAGCATCTCAATCTCGTCCATGCCGATTTGTGTGGACCGATTGATCCACCAACCCCTGGAGGTAAATGCTATTTTTTGCTTTTAGTGGATGATTTTAGTCGGTACATATGGGTTTATCTGCTAGTCACGAAAGACCAAGCAGTCGAGGCTATCAAGAAGTTTGTGCTAGCGGCCGAACTTTAAAGCGGCTGCAAACTGAAGACGATGCGCACTGACAATGGCGGGGAGTTCACTTCTCAGCAGCTTGGTGAGTATTTTGCCGAACGAGGTGTGCAATGGCAGCTGACGGCGCCTTACACACCGCAACAAAATGGAGTGGTTGAACGTCGCAACCAAACCGTTGTTGGGATGGCGCGGTGTATGTTGAAGGCGAAGGGAATGCCAGTCAGGTTCTGGGGGGAAGCCGTGACGACCGCGGTTTACCTACTAAACCGTGGGACGACGAAGAGCGTGGTTGGGAAGACCCAATATGAATCTTGGCACGGGAGTCGGCCGAGTGTGCAACATCTCAAAGTGTTCGGGTGCGTGGCGCATGTGAAGATGGTGCATCCAAGTTTGAAGAAGTTGGAGGATAGGAGCGCGCCGATGGTGTTGTTCGGTTACGAGCCAGGCACTGCAGCATACCGGGTATATGATCCAGCCACGGAGCGAGTAAGAGTCTCTCGTGACGTCGTCTTCGACGAGGATGCAGCATGGGACTGGACTCTTCCAGGGAGTGAGCAAAGACGTGATCATTGTGGAGAAACTTTCTCCGTTGAGTGGTTCGTTTCTCCCGTTGCAGGTACAGACTTGAACTGGAGCACGACGCACGTAGAGAGAGCATCATCTTCAAACGTCGGAATCTCCATCGAAAATGAAGCCGGAGACGTGCCCTCACCAGTCACTCTAACTACTTCGGTTGCACCTCCACCGACGATGGTGGAGTTTGTGTCCCCACCGACCGGTGCATCAGAACCATCTCCGGGCGAGGAGGCGCCTCGCCGATACCGCACGCTAGACAGCCTGTACGATGCAACTGTCCCTGTTGAAGCAAAAGACGATAAACAGTGTCTCCTCATCGCCGACGAACCGGCGTCCCTTGGTGAAGCCGAGAAGGATGAAGGGTGGAGAGCTGCGATGATGGAGGAACTTGCAAACATCGAAGCAAACCAGACTTGGCGCCTCACCTCTCTACCACCGGGACACCGCGCAATCGGACTCAAGTGGGTGTTCAAGCTCAAAAAGGACGCGAATGGGGAGATGGTGAAACGAAAGGCACGCTTGGTGGCAAAGGGATATGTGCAGCGGCAGGGGGTGGACTATGAAGAAGTGTTTGCTCCGGTCGCAAGGATGGAAACCGTGCGAGTGCTGATCGCGCTCGCGGCTCACCATGGTTGGCCGGTCCATCACATGGATGTGAAGACCGCCTTCCTCAATGGAGAACTGCTCGAGGAAGTGTACGTCGAGCAACCACCGGGTTTTGTCATCAAAGGCGAGGAGCGCAAGGTTCTCCGACTTCAAAAGGCGCTTTGCGGACTTCGTCAAGCTCCGAGAGCGTGGAATGCGAAGCTCGACGCAAGTCTTCGCAACCTGGGGTTCGAGCGGAGTGAGGCGGAGCATGCTGTTTACCGCCGGGGCAACGGGGAAGATTTGCTTCTCGTCGGAGTTTACGTTGATGATCTCATAATCACGGGGTCATCACTCGAAGAAGTGGTCAAGTTCAAGAAGGAGATGACAAGTCTCTTCAAGATGAGTGATCTTGGGGAACTTAGCTACTACTTGGGGATCGAGGTACAACAAAGAGGTGATCGAATCACTCTCTGCCAAAGTTCTTATGCACGGAAGTTGCTTGAAAAAGCAGGAATGGAACATTGTAACCCGTGTGTAGCACCGATGGAAGCACGGCTTAAGTTGAGCAAAACCGGAGACGGAGAACCAATGGATGTAACCCTCTACTGCAGCATGGTGGGGAGCTTAAGGTACTTGGTTCACATAAGGCCGGACATTTCATACGCCGTCGGTTTTGTGAGCCGGTTTATGGAGAAGCCCACAACAGTGCACTATGCGGCAGTAAAGCACATCTTAAGGTATGTGGTGGGAACTTTAAAGTTTGGGATTTCGTACGAAAGAGGAAGCGGAGTCTTGGAACTAAAGGGTTACAGTGACGCTGATCTAGCCGGAGATGTTGATGATGGAAAGAGCACGACCGGCCTGATTTATTTTCTCGGACGAGCTCTGGTAAGTTGGCAATCACAAAAACAGCGAGTGGTGGCTATCTCTTCATGCTAATCTGAGTACATCGCAGCTGCCACTGCGGCATGTCAAGGAATATGGCTCAGTAGGTTACTTGGAGAGCTCCGGAACGAAGAACCACAAGTGACAAGATTGCTAGTTGATAATAAATCGGCTATCGATTTGACCAGAAATCCGGTGTTTCACGAACGTAGCAAGCACATTGACACTTGGTACCACTTAATTCGAAATTATGTGGAACAGGGTAACCTTGAGGTTGACTACATCAACACGGATGCACAGCTTGCCGATATCCTGATGAAATCCCTCGGCCGTGTTCGCTTTCAGGGACTAAGGAGCAAAATCGGAGTTGCTGAGCTAAATTAAGTGACGACAAGATTAAGGGGGTGATTGATATCTTCTAATCTAGTCGTTAGTTCGTTCTTTCCCGTTTTAGAATAGAAGTAGTCAGAATAAACGTGGTGCATGTTTCTGCACACGTAGGAGTTTGTTAGTCCTATTTTTAGTTTCTTGACTTAGCCAGATTATGCACGTTAGTTAGCTAGGAAATCATGGGTGTAATTTGTGTATATAAGGAATATAAGGAAGCCAGAAAATGCAGAACGATTTACTGCACAAAACTTTGAGTTCTTATTTCCATTTTGAGAACTTACAAAAACAACGGTGGGGGCTTCTTTGTTAGATTAGAAGTCTTGGGTGAGGTGAGAAAACAATTAAGAAGGGGGTAAAATTGGCTTTTTATCCAATTCTGGTTTAAATATGTTGGATAAGGTTATTTTTGCACATAACCTAAATATATAGGGTTATATTTGCACTTTCAATTATTGTAGGGTCAAATCTGTACTATCATCAATTATGTAGGGTTATATATGCACTTTGCTCTTCATTTTAATATGTTAATTAGCATATGAATATTCTTATGAGATATGAATGTTTTGTTTTTTATTAAAGAAAAAAAAATTAAAATAAAGGATAAGGATGTGAAGTACTCTACTTCGTCATTAGTAGGTCCGAGAACTGTACTCCATCGTTAAAATTGGGTGTTACTATATCACGCTCTCTATTTTACTATGTTACGCCTAATACATGTATACGTGCATAATGTTAATTTTAAAATTAGAAAAAATAAAAAAAAACCCCACCTTTCATGCTTTTCTTTTCATCACCTAATCACGCATCCCGACTAATCCACAGCCGGCGCCACCAATCACCAGCCGCCCCAGCCCCGTGCCCCTAGAAACAAATTAATTTTCCGATGATTTCTAGAATGATTGACTCCGTGCCATGCAATGCATGCTTATGTAGTTATATACTGCTTGCTTATAGTACCATGCAATCCATGCTTACATGGTCCAACTAAAAACTCCACTCTGGTGAAGGGTTGGGCAAAGGAGAACGCTGGAAAACGAGAATATGGACGGTGGGGGAAACGATAATCGGGTGATGGGGGAAACGGGAACCAGGGCGGTAGGAGGAAATGAGAACAGGAGCGGTGGGAGGAAATGAGGACCGGGAAAGAGAGAAGAGAGAGCCGGTAAAAGAATGAAAAGAGAACTGGGAAAGGAGGAAAAGGGAGAACCGGAAGAGAAGGAGGGAAATGGAGAATCGAAAGAAGGGAAAGGGAAAACCGGAGAAGGAGAACCGACCGGGGCTGGGAAAATGAGAACGGGCACAGAAGAGAATAGTGGGGAAAACAAGAACGGCGGGAGTGGCGAGCCTCGCTGGAGAAGATGCTAGAACACGCCGGAGAAGACAGGTTCGCCTCCGATGAACAGCTCCACGCCGGAGAACGACGTGGATGGCGAGACTTGCCGAAAAAGACACCGAAGAAGATGCTAGAACACACCGGAGAAGATAGGTCCGCCGCCGGCGAACAGAACCACTCCAGAGAAGATGCCCTGTTTTGCATCGTTAAGTTATGTTTTATATTAGTTATTAATTAATTAGGTTTTTGACTAAGGCAAAGTCTAGGGAGAGATTGTCTTTCCATAAACTTATGGAAATATGGAGTTTAATTAGAATAATAAAAGGTAACGGTCTTAATTGCAATATTAAAAATTTATTATACAAAGTGTAATAGTTATAAAGTTTATAACCCGATTCATACAAACCAAATATTTTATCTTCATTTCTTCTAATTTGCACTTTAAACCTTGGTCTTTCCATGACTTATGGAAAAACCGTCTTTCAAGAGAAAAAATCAATTAATTATTATATAATGTTAATTAAATTCAAAATACATATTGTATTTCAATCGTACAAAGACATGCCGTAATTAAGTAAAATACAGGGCGTGATATAGCGATTCACTTAAAATTTTAATGCCATACCCAGTATTGTAAAAGAATTTTCTAGCAACCTTAGATAATCTGCATTTTCTGGCAAACATCATCGGACAAGATGAATTTGGTTGCAATCAGGTGACCATTGATTTTGTCACCACTGGATTGGATTCCGCCGGGCTGGCCAGAGCAACTCCGTCGTTGCATTGCTCCACCTTGCACCTCACCAGTGAACTGCCTCCTCGCCACTTTGTCGGATATGATTCATGAACACTAGAGGAAGACGACCAGAGATGGTCTAGCTCTGGCAGACCACCAGTTGTGATGCTATCTAGTGGCAAAATCCATTCGCCGCCGCTCGGTTTATACACTACTGCATGACATGTGTATTTTCACCGGTAATTTAGGGCAATAGCACTGGTATTTTGGCCCCCCAGAATACCGGTGCGTATGTATAGGGGTGTAAAAACGTAACACATTTGCACCGGTAAAGTGAACCTGTGTAGAAAATTATTTGCACCGGCATTTTAGACTGGTGTATAAATTTTGAAAAGTTGGGGGGCACAGAGTATCTGCATCGGTAATATTTGGAACACTGATGTAGACATTTTGCACCGGTATATAACATATAAACCGGTGTAAAACTGTGATGTGTATACCGATATTAAATCTAACACTGGTCTTTCTTTTGTAATAAAAATATTGTTTTTATGCACTAGAATAGTTTGCACCAGTATGTTTTTTACACCGGTATTATTTTATGCACCGGTATTATTTAAATAATATAAAATAAATTATTAAAAAAATGTGATTTTTTACACCGGTACATTCATTTTCTATTGGTATATTATTAGGATAAAATTTGCAATGCCTAATTTGTTTTCCGATGGTCCCTCCCGGATTATTTCCAAGGCAACGACAGCTAGAGATACTTGTGAACTATTATAAACTGGAATCCTTTAAATCGGTAAGAAATTTAAAACCACCTATTACGAAAATATCGCTCGCAAAACAAGTGAACATTATTCAAACTATAAAATAGAAGAACTATTTTAAGCATGGATTGAACAAAGTAAAAAATCACACAAGTTTACTATAACGAACCACCATCCATAGAGTTCTATATCATCAACCATTCAAAATAAACCATCAACCTATTATATCGTTCTTATCATCCAAAAGTTGCAACGTAGTGTTCGCCTGCTGATGTTAGTCTTCTATCCAAGCCCCACACCATCTCTCTGCTACACCTTTAATTTTGTACACATGGTACAACCCTTTGCCCTCTGGGAGGATCTGTTAATATCAAACTTACACTGTTTGTCAATAATGTTGCATTTACTAAAAAATAATAATAACAAATTTTGAGATAAAAGGTTTACCTCCAAGATATTGTTTGTCTCTGGGTGATTAACAAATTCTTCCATGAAGAGCATGATGGAGTACCCAAATTGTCACGAACCCAGTCGGATCTGCCGTTCGGCCTCAACCATCAACCACCTAATTTACTGGTCCAGTCTGATTTCACACTGTCAGAGTTGACACCATCGCACGCGCCGCCGGCTCCCGTTGATAACGTACCTCATGCGCCGCTGTTTCCTGACCTACCTACTCCACCGCCGCCTGATTCGGCATCTTCGGCACCAGACACTGCCATCAGTTGCCTGCTGCGAGCTCTGCCATTATCTTTGCCGGTCAGTCCAAACCCATTTTTTGTTGCCAACCTGCCTCTTATTTGATAGAGTGTCCGATATCACTAACCTCCTCTTTACTTGGAAGATTATGACTATGATGATGATTACATTTGTGCTATTACTACTGAAGAACTCCCATACTGCTACGATCACTCATGCATCATCACTATCCTCAGGTGTTCTCTGTCTTCTTACTAATTATGTAAATTGTGATAATTTTTCTAGTATGCATTCTAGAGTTTTGGGTGCAGTAACTTCCAGTGCCGATCCCACTACTTATTCTGAGGCATCAAAGAATGCTCATTGGTGAGATGATATGACTGAATACCTTACTGCGCTTAAGCGCAATCAGACTTGGACGATGATCTTTCTACCTCTGGACAAGACTGCAGTTGGTTGCAAATGGGTATACCGTACAAATTTTAAATCTGATGGTATCATTAAGGGCCATAAGGCGCGCCTGGTGGTTCTTGAGAATCACCAGGTTGAAGGGATAGACTATACTGAGACATTTGATTCTATTGTGAAGATGAGTACGATTCGTCAATTCTTGTCCATCGTAGTTATTCATGGTTGGGAACTGCATCAAATTGATGTGCATAATGCTTTCTTACATGGTGATCTGCATGAAGAGTTTTCATGCGACCTCCACCAGGCTATCCTACGCCCCATGGACAGGTATGTCGCCTTCAGAAATCTCTTTATGGTCTTTGCCAGGCTCCTGACAATTGGTTTGCAAAACTTGCTCCGGATTTACGTGCATTTGGCTTTGTCCATAGTAAAGCAGATTAATCTCTAATTGTTTTTTCCCGTGGTTTAGTCTCTTTGTATGTATTGGTTTATGTGGATGATTTGGTTATTGCTAATAGTTCTTTGTCTCTTATCTCTGAATTCAAGAAATACTTTCGCTCTTTTTTTCACATGAAAGATCATGGTTTGCTTAAGTATTTCTTGGGTATAGAGATTGCTAGAAGACTGGATGGGATGTTTCTTTGACAACAAAAATATGCCCTGGACATTTTGTCTGACTGATTTCTATTCTTTTAAACCAATTGATTTTCCGATGGAGCAACAACATGATCTGGCGCTTGTTGAAGGTCCACTTTACCATGATCCTGAGAAATATTGGCGTCTGGTTGGGCGCATGATCTACCTCACCATCACTCATCCAGAGCTAAGTTATTTAGTTCATACACTTGCACAGTTTATGAAGTCTCTTTGTGTTCCTCATTGGCAAACCATCCTAGTTATGGTTTATTTCTCCCTTCACGTAGTTTGCAATTGACTACTTACTGTGATTCTGATTGGGCTTCCCGCCCTATCATCCATCATTCTCTTTTTGGATACTTTGTGATGATTGGTGATTCTCCAGTTTCTTGAAGACTAAGAAGCAACCTACAATTTCTCGATCTTCTACTAAAGTGGAGTATCGTGCTCTTGCTGTTACCTGTTGTGAATTGTCATGACTTAAGTCATTACTGAAAGACTTGGGGGTTGCGCATTCTACTCCTATGCATTTATTTTGTAACAGTTAATCCAATCTTCATATTGCGACAATTCCAGTATTCCATGAATGTACAAAGCATATTGAAGTAGATTGTCATTTTTTCCAGGATCTTGTGCAGTCTGGTACAATTGTAACTAATCATATCTGCACTACAGATCAACATGCAGACTTGTTTACCAAAGCTCTCAGACGTAACCAGTTTCATTCCTTACTTGGCAAGTTGGGCATCTCTGATCCCCATGCTCCAAATTGAGGAGGAGTATTAAGGAATGTAGATATTACTTGTAATTGTAATTAGATTCTATTACTTTTTCTTTGCTTTTATAGGTATTATGTACCACTATATGATATACCATGAGATCATGAATACAAACACACATTATTAACCCTATTTTCTACAGCCAAGAAGTAAACCCAAAGGGTGTAACTTCTAAGCCAATAAAGTAGTGAAGAGTTCCCAAGTCCTTGATAGCAAACTCCCGATGCATCTGATCAATCAACTTCAGAAGCAGAGTTGAGTCGTTGCCTATAATGATGATGTCATCGATGTAGGTCAACAGATACAATAGTGACGATCCCCAAGGCAAAACAAATAGTGAAGTATCAGCATAATAATAGAAAAAACCAAGCTGAACCAGATAAGTACTAAAATGCTAGAGCCAAGCCCATGGAGCCTGTTTAATACCATAAATAACCTTCCGCAAGTGACAAACATTCTCCAGATGAAGTGGATCCTTGTAACTAATGGGATGTGCCATATAGATCGAAGTATCAAGAACACCATTAAGAAAGGCATTCTTGACATCAAACTTATGAAGAGGCCAGGAGCGCATCATAGCAATAGCCACAATATTAAGAACTATGGATGCTTTGACCAATGGACTAAAAGTATGGTTAAAATAAAAACCCAGAATCTGAGAGAAACCCTGGGCCACAAGCCTAGCTTTATGACGCTCAATAGTGCCATCTGATCGATACTTCAGTAGGCAAACCCATTTGGAGCCAACAATATTGACGTCCGATGGGCGAGGCACCAAATCCTAAGTTTGTTGTCCACAAATAGATGCTATCTCGTCATCTATGGAAGAAAGCCAAGCTGGATCCTGAAGAGTAGTGCGGTAATCTGTGGGCTCCGACTGAGTAAGTAAGGTAGCCATAAGACCGTGAGCAACAATATCAAAATAATCTCCACGCTGAATAACCTCAGTCACCGATCTAGTAGCCATACGATGACTGCAAGGCCGAGGTGGAGAGACAAGATGAGCAGTCACAGCAAACAAAGGGGCTGGTGACGTGGAGGGCAAACTGGATGAGCTGGTCGGTGAACTAGGTGCACTGGTCGATGGCAAGATAGATGGAGCAAGATGCATCCAAGAAGCCACTAGATGGTCTGAATCGGTAGAGCAGACAGAACAGGGTACCGTCATCGGGGAGGACGATACCATCGAGAGCCAGGATGGCTGATAGCCAAAGTGACAAGCCGAGTAGGAGGAGATGCCCAAGTGGAAGAAGCAAGAATATCAGCTGATGCAGGAGTATACAGGTAAGAAATCTCATGGTGAATGCCCTTTGTCTGAAAGTGAGGGCGCAAACGACCATTTGCGAACTCTGTCCCCCCTCATCACTTTGAAACACCTTAATGGTGGTAGAGAACTGTTCTTTTCAAAAGCCTCAAATTGGCGATAAACATCCCAAAAATTACATTTGTGGTGAAGAGGGTAAAACCCGAGAGTCCAGAATAATCATTGAGAAAGATAGCATAGTAGGAGAAAATATCTACAGATAAAATTGGAGAGGGCCCCCATAAGTCACAATGAACTAGATCAAGTGCCCTAGCAGCACGTTTATCATTTGTATAAAAAGATAAAAGCTTCCTTTATCCTTTTCACACACATCACAAAGCGTAGGTTTAGGCAAAATCGATGAGGACAGATAAAGATCCAGAAGCTCACAAACCCGAAATAACGGAATGCGGAACATGACCAAGTCTAGCATGCTAGATTTCAAAAGATGCACCTGACTTATTTGATTCCACAGCAGATAACAAAGCAGATGCACCATAGTTTAAAACATAAAGCCCATTTTCACTATGATCGTGGTCCAAGGTTTCCCTAGTGATTTTATGGCGAATAATAAATGAGCAATCATCAAAGAAAATGACATAATTTAAATCCAGAATTAATTTTCTAATGGAAGGCAATTTTTAGTGATATCAGGCACAATAAGCACATCATAAGGAGATAGAAATTTAGGAATCTGAGAATCACCAACATGAGTAATAGGGAGGGGGGAACCATTACCAACATAGACACATGAAGAATTATTATAAGGTGTCACATGATCAACAGAAGTAGGGTACGATGCCATGTGTTTTATGACACCAAACTCTACAATCAATTTGGAGCCATGATGCTTAAATCTGCGTGGATAAAAATTTCCATAATTGTAGTGATGAAAAATTACCGAAGATTCCAAAAAGATGCGTTAAAAAAAGAAAAATGTGAGGACAGTGAGCAATGCTAGAGGGGAAGAACACGCAAGGGGAAACCAGGAAGAGAGCATGTGTTTAGTTAGTGTGCGCATGGGTTTCATGCACTATAAGATTGCTACAGACAACACGCACATGATTTTCACACGTCTTCTTTAACACTGGGCATGTGTATAACACGTGATGAAAAAAAATTCTTTTTCGTTGCTGCTAGAGATGCGTCTGACGTGGATGATTAGTTTTGTCCTTGCTGAAATCAGAGGCATCGACTATGACCTTTGTCCCCACTGGAAATGAAGGACACCAGAGATTGGAAGACACTGGCGGAGAAGCCGATGAAGACCATTATCGCCGTCAGAACTGGACAATGCCGGAGATGATAAGAAACCACAACTGTTGCTGGAGAACACTAACAGACTTGACTCACCAGAAGTGGGAACACCCGAACTGAATACCGTGGGTCACCGCTGAATACTGGACATGCTAAATATTATGGCTCACCACTGGAATTTTCCTGTGAAGGAATAATCGGTGAATGTTTCAGGAATTTGAATGGAAAAAGGTGAGGATGGGGGAGGATCCGGTCGCTAGAAAAAGGAGGAAGAGGTGGTGGCCGAAAAACAATTTAATGTTTTGATTGGAACAGAAATTGCTCGGATACCATGAAAGAAGATTTCCCGTCATGAATATAGTACAAATGGTGAGAATAAATAGAGTACACAAGAAGGGTAGTACTGGTATGACTTTAGTTTAGTCAACAACTCTATCTATAACAAAATCAAATCTAATCAACAACTTGACTTATTCTAACAATTTGACTGAAAATATATTTTCTAAATGTAACTACGTATAATAACGCCACATAAAAAGTTAATATTTAGAACCTACATGTTACGATGAATCTAAAAGTATCTCGTACAACAATATTATTGTTTATATATCTTTTTTATGCACCCCAAAACCGTCGTCATCGAGTCCACCGCTCTTTTGGATGGAACCTTCAAGGTAGAGCCCCCCAGAGTGGTCCGGGGAAAGATCCTCCGATGATAAAGTCAACTACAGTCTAGTGAGTAGGAAATAATGAATATGGTTTAGACTGTGGTACTGCTTTTCTTTATATAGGTAGGTGAATATGGAAACTGTTTTGTTTTCTTGTGATGCAAGTACTAAAGCCCTTCCTTTGGCCAGCCCTATAGTTATTACCCAAAGGATAACTTTAGGGGTAATTAGTGGAACCTGGGCTGGCTGGGCTAGGCACTCAGGTCTAGATTAAATAATGCATTATCAAGAGCCCTTAAAAGGTCGGGGGTTCGAACCTTGAATTCATCCTAGGCTCTTGGGTTCGTCCCACGAGTCCCCCTTATGGCTTCGAGATAGTTCCTTCGAACTCATTGTGAGATGAAAACTGAAATTTTTGAGCCCCTGCAGGGTCTAAGGGTTTGGCCTTGGAATCGGCTCGGGGATGCGACCCCTTAAATGGATTTATTACTCGAGGATTCGGCTCTTAGCTTTCTAATGTCGTCTAAGGCCTAAGAATTGTGACCAGCTTCGAATCTGTCCATTTTTACGAGGTGTTAACCTTGGCAACAAGGCATAGGAAGACCTTGGTTTTCTATTATAAAAAAGGCCCCCGGCAAGAGAAGCGGAAAGGATGCGAGATGTATTACATCCAACCCTTTTCCTGGGCACGTGGTGCCTACACTGGATTTCACGCGCACCACTTTCCCCATTAATATGGGGAATATTTTACCCACACAACCCACTATCTCATGCTATTACGTCCTTTTTGGTGGCCCGAGGCAATCACTGCTCTTCTTCTCTCCCTCTATATAAATTGTCTTTGGAAATCATTAATAGTTTTTAATCCCAAAATTTCCAGAGCCTTCTTTCCTCTCTAGAGCTTTCTTTCTTCTCCAGAGCAGCTTGCTATATTCCAAAAAATCCAGCCAAACCACTCTAGCTGAGGCACCAATAAGTCCCCTTCTCTCCCCTTTTTACTTAACCCTTTGCATTTCTAAAATGTGGCAAACACCGGCGGTAAGTCAAAAAGGGATTTTGGGCTATTTCCCAGTTATTTCAGCCACTGGCATGAGGGATAGTTCCCATTTCTAAGTTGTTCTCTAACCTTCCCCATGCAGTTAGAATTCCCTCAAATATAGAGTTAGAGGTCCTTCAAGATGATGAAACCCCTAAAAGCCCTAGATCTAGGAGGTGTTCCATCTTCAAACGACATTAGAAGTTTGAGGTTCACTTTCTAATCCCTCCATCATCTCTCGGCTTCTCTAAGAGCACCAGATCAAGTTGGATCAAATTCACTCAAAATTTATAATATATTTTGTGGCATTCATGACCAAGTGACAGAAACTGGGGATCAGCCCTACCTACGAGCTCTTTTGCTCCCTTTACTATTTATCTTGGTGCAGGAATGTAATGCACAAGAACACGAAGATTAATTGCATTATGACTCTTAGCAAGAGATGTTTGAAGCACCCCATTAGGATCTCCTCAAAATTTTGAGACTAGCATAAGCCACCTTGTATATACTTTCGACTGTGAGCTTACTGGGTCCTAAAATGAAATTCGAAGCCCCTTTTCAAGAACACTGACATGTACTCCGTGCCGGAGGAATTAATTATGGATAGAGACAGTATGTTAAGTGATTCCCTGGATGCGTCTGACTATAAGGAGTCATCTTGTTATGTCTGACCTTCGGAGGTGTACAAGAAGGGGTGTGCAAACAAGCCCAAGTTCTAATACAACCACCTCCTACCACTGATTCCTCGGAGGTCCTCTATTCAATAAAAAAAGAAGAAATAAAAGCAAGGAGACCGGAACAATAAGTCACATAGTGAAAAAAATAAAGGCCTCTCCGAATATGGAGGGTAGAGCTTCCAGGGTTGGTTCCTCAAACCCTACGCCGCCTGTAGAGAGGGCCAAGCCCTCTATTTTGGAAATGGTTACTGAGGGGGTAGAGACCTCTTCAAAGGATATTCCCTCTCTGCCTGAAGGTGTTTGTGAAACTTTAAGTTTTGTTGTTTTACTTCCTCCTCATTTTCTTCTTTTTACATTAAATTTTAAGAGTGCGGACTACTAAATAGTGCTGACTACTAAATAGTGCTGACTACTAAATAGTGCTGACTATATAAAACTTTAAATTTTACATACAAGTTTAAGAGTGCTGACTACTAAATAGTAAGTGTGCAGATTAAATTGAGACATGGGGAGTATATAAAATTTATCTCTAAATTGGGTGTCCATTTGTTAAAGCAACTCAATTGTGTACCTTTTCAAAAAGCTTTTTATACTGATTCCACCTGCAACCCGCACGCACACCCCTTGCCCAAAAGCCACACAGTAAATGGACAAAATTCACAACCCAATGCATGTAAACATGCTAAACAATAACATATGTAGTTACAATCCTTAATTCCACTGTTTGAGTTAATGATTGAGATATAATACTCCATATAAAGCATCACTAGCAGAAACAATAAGTATAGGTTTGGAAAAATAGGATAGAAAATGTTGACGATTCCAGTTCTTGGATTTGATGTTGTCGACGGTGGCTGCGTTCATGTTTCATTGTTCGGTTTGCCTTGAATTTTTAATCCCTATATAGGGAATGTTTGGTGTTATCTACTTCTGTTCCCATTTAAGTTTCTTTTAGACCATATATACCGAGAGTTTGATTGCTTAATGCATGATAAAAAAAATTCGAATGCAATTGTGCATGGTATGATATTTGGAAACAATTGCGGCGAACGCATTTTCATGTTTTTTTATATATTTTTTTCTGAATTCTATTTAGAGGACGCATTCCATGAATGCGTCCTTGAATTTTTATTTTTTTTAAAAACAATTCTCCCACGTGGGGATCAGATATGTGTGTATATATGTGTGTATATATATATATGTGTATATATACATGTGTATATATATATATATGTATATATATATATATGTGTGTGTGTATATATATGTATATATGTGTGTATATATATGTGTGTGTGTGTATATATATGTGTGTGTGTGTATATGTGTGTGTATATATATGTGTGTGTATATATATGTGTGTGTATATATATGTGTGTGTATATATATGTGTGTGTATATATATGTGTCTGTATATGTGTGTGTGTATATATGTGTGTGTATATGTGTGTATATATGTGTGTTGTATATATGTGTATATATATGTGTATATATGTGTGCGTATATGTGTGTATATATGTGTGCGTATATGTGTGTGTATATGTGTGTATATATGTGTGTGTTATATATGCATATATATATATATATATGTGTGTGTGTGTGTGTGTATATATGTGTGTATATGTGTATATGTGTGTATATGCGTGTATATATGTGTGTATATATGTGTATATATATGTGTGTATATGCGTGTATATATGTGTGTATATATGTATATATATGTGTGTATATATGTGTGTATATATGTGTATATATACGTGTATATGTGTGTATATATGTGTGTTTATATATGTGTGTATATATGTGTGTGTATATATGTGTATATATGTGTATATATATGTGTGTATATATGTGTGTATATATGTGTATATATATATATATGTGTATATATGCATATATATATATATGTGTGTGTATATATGTGTATGTATATGTGTGTATATATGTGTGTGTATATATATATGTGTGTGTGTGTTGTATATATGTGTATATACATGTGTGTTGTATATATGTGTATACATATGTGTGTTGTATATATGTGTATATATATGTATATATGTGTGCATGTATATATGTGTATATATATGTGTGTGTATATGTGTGTGTATATGTGTGTGTATATGTGTGTGTATATGTGTGTGTATATGTGTGTATATATGTGTGTATATATGTGCATATATATATGTGTGTGTGTATATGTGTGTGTATATATGGGTCTATATATGGGTTTATATATAGGTGTGTCTATATATGTGTGTATATATGTGTATATATGTGTGTATAATATGTGTATATATGTGTGTATATATATGTGTGTATATATGTGTGTATATATATGTGTGCATCAAATTGATGTGCATAATGTTTTCTTACATGGTGATCTGCACGAAGAGTTTTCATGCGACCTCTACCAGGCTATCCTACGCCCCATGGACAGGTATGTCGCCTTCAGAAATCTCTTTATGGTCTTTGCCAGGCTCCTGACAATTGGTTTGCAAAACTTGCTCAGGATTTATGTGCATTTGGCTTTGTCCATAGTAAAGTAGATTAATCTCTAATTGTTTTTTCCCGTGGTTTAGTCTCTTTGTATGTACTGGTTTATATGGATGATTTGGTTATTGCTAGTAGTTCTTTGTCGCTTATCTCTGAATTCAAGAAATACTCCCGCTCTTTTTTTCACATGAAAGATCATGGTTTACTTAAGTATTTCTTGGGTATAGACATTGCTAGAAGACTGGATGGGATGTTTCTTTGACAACAAAAATATGCCCTGGACATTTTGTCCAACTGATTTATATTCTTTTAAACCAATTGATTTTCCGATGGAGCAACAACTTGATCTGGCGCTTGTTGAAGGTCCACTTTACCATGATCCTGAGAAATATTGGCATCTGATTGGGCGCATGATCTACCTCACCATCACTCATCCTGAGCTAAGTTATTCAGTTCATACACTTGCACAGTTTATGAAGTCTCTTTGTGTTCCTCATTGGCAAACCATCCTAGTTATGGTTTATTTCTCCCTTCACGTAGTTTGCAATTGACTACTTACTGTGATTCTGATTGGGCTGCCCGCCCTATCATCCATCATTCTATTTTTGGATACTTTGTGATGATTGGTGATTCTCTAGTTTCTTGAAGACTAAGAATCAACCTACAATTTCTCGGTCTTCTACTAAAGTGGAGTATCGTGCTCTTGCTGTTACCTGTTGTGAATTGTTATGACTTAAGTCATTACTGAAAGACTTGGGGGTCGTGCATTCTACTCCTATGCATTTATTTTGTAACAGTTAATCCAATCTTCATATTGCGACAATTCCAGTATTCCATGAACGTACAAAGCATATTGAAGTAGATTGTCATTTTTTCCAGGATCTTGTGCAGTCTGGTACAATTGTAACTAATCATATCTGCACTACAGATCAACATGCAGACTTGTTTACCAAAGCTCTCAGACGTAACCAGTTTCATTCCTTACTTGGCAAGTTAGGCATCTCTGATCCCCATGCTCCAAATTGAGGAGGAGTATTAAGGAATGTAGATATTACTTGTAATTGTAATTAGATTATATTACTTTTTCCTTGCTTTTATAGGTATTATGTACCACTATATGATATACCATGAGATCATAAATACAAACACACATTATTAACCCTATTTTCTACAGCTAAGAAGTAAACCCAAGGCTAAGGGTGTAACTTCCATGCCAAGAAAGTAGTGAAGAGTTCCCAAGTCCTTGATAGCAAACTCCCGATGCATCTGATCAATCAACTTCAGAAGCAGAGTTGATTCGTTGCCTATAATGATGATGCCATCGACGTAGGTCAACAGATACAATAGTGACGATCCCCAAGGCAAAACAAATAGTGAAGTATCAGCATAATAATAGAAAAAACCAAGCTGAACCAGATAAGTACTAAAATGCTAGAGCCAAGCCCACGGAGCCTGTTTAATACCATAAATAACCTTCCGCAAGTGACAAACATTCTCCAGATGAAGTGGATCCTTGTAACTAATGGGATGTGCCATATAGATCGAAGTATCAAGAACACCATTAAGAAAGGCATTCTTGACATCAAGCTTATGAAGAGGCCAGGAGCGCATCATAGCAATAGCCACAATATTAAGAACTATGGATGCTTTGACCAATGGACTAAAAGTATGGTTAAAATCAAAACCCAGAATCTGAGAGAAACCCTGCGCCACAAGCCTAGCTTTATGACGCTCAATAGTGCCATCTGATCGATACTTCAGTAGGCAAACCCATTTGGAGCCAACAATATTGACGTCCGATGGGCGAGGCACCAAATCCTAAGTTTGCTGTCCACGAATAGATGCTATCTCGTCATCTATGGAAGAAAGCCAAGCTGGATCCTGAAGAGTAGTGCGGTAATCTGTGGGCTCCGACTGAGTAAGTAAGGTAGCCATAAGACCGTGAGCAACAATATCAAAATAATCTCCACGCTGAATAACCTCAGTCACCGATCTAGTAGCCATACGATGACTGCAAGGCCGAGGTGGAGAGACAAGATGAGCAGTCACAGCAAACAAAGGGGCTGGTAACGTGGAGGGGAAACCGGATGAGCTGGTCGGTGAACTAGGTGCACTGGTCGATGGCAAGATAGACGGAGCAAGATGCATCCAAGAAGCCACTAGATGGTCTGAATCGGTAGAGCAGACAGAACAGGGTACCGTCATCGGGGAGGACGATACCATCGAGAGCCAGGATGGCTGATAGCCAAAGTGACAAGCCGAGTAGGAGGAGATGCCCAAGTGGAAGAAGCAAGAATATCAGCTGATGCAGGAGTATACGGGCAAGAAATTTGATGGTGAATGCCCTTTGTCTGAAAGTGAGGGCGCAAACGACCATTTGCGAACTCTGTTCCCCCTCATCACTTTGAAATACCTTAATGGTGGTAGAGAACTGTTCTTCTCAAAAGCCTCAAATTGGCGATAAACATCCCAAAAATTACATTTGCGGTGCAGAGGGTAAAACCCGAGAGTCCAGAATAATCATTGAGAAAGATAGCATAATAGGAGAAACTATCTACAGATAAAATTGGAGAGGGCCCCCATAAGTCACAATGAACTAGATCAAGTACCCTAGGAGCACGTTTATCATTTGTATAAAAAGATAAAAGCTTCCTTTATCCTTTTCACACACATCACAAAGCGTAGGTTTAGGCAAAATCGATGAGGACAGATAAAGATCCAGAAGCTCACAAACCCGAAATAACGGAATGCGGAACATGACCAAGTCTAGCATGCTAGATTTCAAAAAATGCACCTGACTTATTTGATTCCACAGCAGATAACAAAGCAGATGCACCATAGTTTAAAACATAAAGCCCATTTTCACTATGACTGTGGTCCAAGGTTTCCCTAGTGATTTTATGGCGAATAATAAATGAGCAATCATCAAAGAAAATGACACAATTTAAATCCAGACTTAATTTTCTAATGGAAGGCAATTTTTAGTGATATCAGGCACAATAAGCACATCATCAGGAGATAGAGATTTAGAAATCTGAGAATCACCGACATGAGTAATAGGGAGGGGGGAACCATTACCAACATAGACACATGAAGAATTATTATAAGGTGTCACATGATCAACAGAAGTAGGGTACGATGCCATGTGTTTTATGGCACCAAACTCTACAATCAATTTGGAGCCATGATGCTTAAATATGCGTGGATAAAAATTTCCATAATTGTAGTGATAAAAAATTACCGAAGATTCCAAAAAGATGCGTTAAAAAAAGAAAAATGTGAGGACAGTGAGCAATGCTAGAGGGGAAGAACACGCAAGGGGAAACCAGGAAGAGAGCATGTGTTCAGTTAGCGTGCGCATGGGTTTCATGCACTATAAGATTGCTACAGACAACACGCACATGATTTTCACATGTCTTCTTTAACACTGGGCATGTGTATATCACGTGATGAAAAAAACCCTTTTTCATTGCTGCTAGTGATGCGTCTGACGTGGATGATTAGTTTTGTCCTTGCTGAAATCAGAGGCATCGACTATGACCTTTGTCCCCACTGGAAATGAAGGACACCAGAGATTGGAAGACACTGGCGGAGAAGCAGATGAAGACCATTATCGCTGTCGGAACTGGACAACGCCGGAGATGATAAGACACCACAACTGTTGCTGGAGAACACTAACAGACTTTACTCACCGGAAATGGGAACACCCGAACTGAATACCGTGGGTCACCGCTGAATACTGGACATGCTAAATATTGTGGCTCACCACTGGAATTTTCCTGAGAAGGAATAATCGGTGAATGTTTCCAGAATTTGAACGGAAAAATGTGAGGATGGGGGAGGATCTGGTCGCTAGAAAAAGGAGGGGGAGGATCCGGTCGCTAGAAAAAGGAGGGAGAGGTGGTGGCCGAAAAACAATTTAAGGTTTAGATTGGAACAGAAATTGCTCGGATACCATGAAAGAATGATATCCCGTCATGAATATAGTACAAATGGTGAGAATAAATAGAGTACACAAGAAGGGTAGTACATGTATGACTTTAGTTTAGTCAACAACTCTATCTATAACAAAATCAAATCTAATCAACAACTTGACTTATTCTAACAATTTGACTGAAAATATATTTTCTATATGTAACTACGTATAATAACGCCACATAAAAAGTTAATATTTAGAACCTACATGTTACGATGAATCTAAAAGTATCTCATACAACAATATTATTGTTTATATATCTATTTTATGCACCCCAAAACCGTCGTCATCGAGTCCACCGCTCTTTTGGTTGGAACCTTCAAGGTAGAGCCCCCAGAGTGGTCCGGGGAAAGATCCTCCGATGATAAAGTCTACTTCAGTCTAGTGAGTAGGAAATAATGAATATGGTTTAGACTGTGGTACCGCTTTTCTTTATATAGGTCGGTGAATATGGAAACTGTTTTGTTTTCTTGTGATGCAAGTACTAAAGCCCTTCCTATGGCCAGCCCTATAGTTATTACCCAAAGGATAACTTTAGGGGTAATTAGTGGAACCTGGGCTGGGTGGGCTAGGCACTCAGGTCTAGATTAAATAATGCATTATCAAGAGCCCTTAAAAGGTCGGGGGTTCGAACCTTGAATTCATCCTAGCTCTTGGGTTCGTCCCACGAGTCCCCCTTATGGCTTCGAGATAGTTCCTTCGAACTCATTGTGAGATGAAAACTGAAATTTTTGAGCCCCTGCAGGGTCTAAGGGTTTGGCCTTGGAATCGGCTCGGGGATGCGACCCCTTGAATGGATTTATTACTCGAGGATTCGGCTCTTAGCTTTCTAATGTCGACTAAGGCCTAAGAATTGTGACCAGCTTCGAATCTGTCCATTTTTATGAGGTGTTAACCTTGGCAACAAGGCATAGGAAGACCTTTGTTTTCTATTATCAAAAAGGCCCCCGGCAAGAGAAACGGAAAGGATGCGAGATGTATTACATCCAACCCTTTTCCTGGGCACGTGGTGCCTACACTGGATTTCACGCGCACCACTTTCCCCATTTATATGGGGAATATTTTACCCACACAACCCACTATCTCATGCTATTACGTTCTTTTTGGTGGCCCGAGGCAATCACTGCTCTTCTTCTCTCCCTCTATATAAATTGTCTTTGGAAATCATTAATCATTTTTAATCCCAAAATTTCCAGAGCCTTCTTTCCTCTCTAGAGCTTTCTTTCTTCTCCAGAGCAGCTTGCTATATTCCAAAAACTCCAGCCAAACCACTCTAGCTGAGGCACCAATAAGTCCCCTTCTCTCCCCTTTTTACTTAACCCTTTGCATTTCTAAAATGTGGTAAACACCGGCGGTAAGTCAAAAAGGGATTTTGGGCTATTTCCCAGTTATTTCAGCCACTGGCATGGGGGATAGTTCCCGTTTCTAAGTTGTTCTCTAACCTTCCCCATGCAGTTAGAATTCCCTCAAATATGGAGTTAGAGGTCCTTCAAGATGATGAAACCCCTAAAAGCCCTAGATCTAGGAGGTGTTCCATCTTCAAATGACATTAGAAGTTTGAGCTTCACTTTCTAATCCCTCCATCATCTCTCGGCTTCTCTAAGAGCACCAGATCAAGTTGGATCAAATTCACTTAAAATTTATAATATATTTTGTGGCATTCATGACCAAGTGACAGAAACTGGGGATCAGCCCTACCTATGAGCTCTTTTGCTCCCTTTACTATTTATCTTGGTGCAGGAATGTAATGCACAAGAACACGAAGATTAATTGCATTATGACTCTTAGCAAGAGATGTTTGAAGCACCCCATTAGGATCTCCTCAAAATTTTGAGACTAGCATAAGCCACCTTGTATATACTTTCGACTGTGAGCTTACTGGGTCCGAAAATGAAATTCGAAGCCCCTTTTCAAGAACACTGACATGTACTCCGTGCTGGAGAAATTAATTATAGATAGAGACAGTATGTTAAGTGATTCCCTGGATGCTTCTGACTATAAGGAGTCATCTTGTTATGTCTGACCTTCGGAGGTGTACAAGAAGGGGTGTGCAAACAAGCCCAAGTTCTAATACAACCACCTCCTACCATTGATTCCTCGGAGGTCCTCTATTCAATAAAAAAAGAAGAAAAAAAAAGTAAGGAGACCGGGACAATAAGTCACATAGTGAAAAAAATAAAGGCCTCTCCGAATATGGAGGGTAGAGCTTCCAAAATGCCCAAGTGGGCAAGGGGGGGTTGGTTCCTCAAACCCTACGCCGCCTGTAGAGAGGGCCAAGCCCTCTATTTTGGAAATGGTTACTGAGGGGGTAGAGACCTCTTCAAAGGATATTCCCTCTCTGCCTGAAGGTGTTTGTGAAACTTTAAGTTTTGTTTTTTTACTTACTCCTCATTTTCCTCTTTTTACATTAAATTTTAAGAGTGCTGACTACTAAATAGTGCTGAATATATAAAACATTAAATTTTATATACAAGTTTAAGAGTGCTGACTACTAAATAGTAAGTGTGCAGATTAAATTGAGACATGGGGAGTATATAAAATTTATCTCTAAATTGGGTGCCCATTTGTTAAAGCTACTCAATTGTGTACCTTTTCAAATAGCTTTTTATACTGATTCCACCTGCAATCCGCACGCACACCCCTTGCCCAAAAGCCACACAATAAATGCACAAAATTCACAACCCAATGCATGTAAACATGCTAAACAACAACATATGTAGTCCCAATCCTTAATTCCACTGTTTGAGTTAATGATTGAGATATAATACTCCTTTTTTTTAATCAAAACACTCATCCTTGATGAGCGGGGTTTTTTATTAAGGGATCCCACTCCCTACAATTCGGCTCAAAATATTATTTTACAAGAGGATGTAGCATGTTGCACAGGCTGAACATTAATGACATGGCACTTGAATGAATTTTCTTGAATGTGTTTCCTTCTATATGCTCTACACCCCTGTGTGAAGCTTATGAAGGCCAGACAATCAAGAAAATTCAGGCCAAGAAGTATACAGTAAGCACCTAAGTAGTGATGTATTTCTTCCATCTTAATTGGGGAAACAATGTTTCCCTACAGTTGAGGAACATGAACTTGAGCGACGTTCGGATGTCAGCGTATGGAGAGGAGAGTCCTCTTCGAATAGCAAGTTTTGCTAAGAAATATGGAGTTTGGTTTCCATCTCTGTGTATGACTGAAGATGGTCGTTTGAAACCGTGAAGAAGCAGTTTTGATCTTGTCCCGAAGCTTTAAGAGAGGCCACGGACAGTTATGGTCGTGGAGAATGTGTATCGCTGCGGCACAATCCGATTGAATATGGACACGCTGAGTCATATCCAATGCCGCATCAAGACCTGTAAGAATAGTAACCATATCCCTGTAGCTTGATACAGCATATACCACTCTTTTATGATGATCTCTAATTACACACCCTATCCCCATAGAATTTCCTTGTAATGCAGCATCACAATTAACTTTAAGTCCAGAATCAGGGGGCTCCCATTTAATTAAGTTCAGTTTTTTTGGTTTTCCATTTATAGGGGGGAACTAATCCCCTGGAAACCAATCTTCACTGTGTATGACAAACTAATTTAGGATGAACAGAAAAAATTGTGCAGCACAAATCAGATATGTTCTTCCATTGAACATGAAAACAACTTCTCTTGTTATCATGAATCATTTTGTTTCTACTTTTCCATAGTTCCCAACATATTAATCCAGAGAGAGCAATCATTATGGAGTGATGCGGTAAAGCAGGTTTAAAAAACCAATAGAATTCCAATCTTTCCCAAATGGTATTAAAGGATCTAGCTGGCAATTGGAAAGCATCATGAAATTTTTCCCACATAAACAAAGCTGGTGCACAGGAGTTGAAATAATGAGAAATAGAGTCTATGTGATCACAGGATGTACATTTGGAGGGTAAGTTAATACCAGTTGTCATAAGGATATCAGCAAAAGGGAGAGCACTCAGTATCATTTTCCACATAAAGAAGCTTACTTTCTTTGGCAAAACCTGATTCCAAACTTTTGTAAAAAGCACCATTTCTGGTTTTTTTGGTCTGTATGCATGGTAAGCTGATTTAATAGTAAAGTGACCATATATGTCTAGTTTCCAAATAATATAATCTTGCTGATCCGTGATTTGTATATCCTTCAGCAACTCCAGTTGTATATCAGAGTTAAATAGATGAGAGAGTTCAGGGATGTGGTTACCTTTATTGAGCTAAAATTCAGCTACTGTAAGAAAAGAAAAAGGAACATGTACCTGGTCTTCCACATGGTTAATGAGAGGTGCAGAGCCTAGCCAATTTGCTATCCAAAAGTTAGAAGATCCTTTACCTATGATTACCTGAGAGAAGGATTCTGCCAAACTATTTATTTTTCTATATCTAGCCAAGGTTTCTGATTTCCTGGCATGGGGGGGTAATGACCACATGAATTTAGACCAGTTAGATTGTCCCATTTGAAGTTTCCACCAGATTTTAGTCGAAAATACGTTAATTATTGATTGAATGTGCCTTATACCTAGCCCTTGTTCTTTCTGCAGATACAAAATTCTATTCCAGGATATCCAGTGTTTATTAAACCCATGTTCTGACTTACCCCATAAGAAATTAATGAATATGGACTTTAGCTTGTGAATAGTGTGCTTAGTTGGTGCCGTCACAGCCCATGTATGTTGGGGTATAGCTGTTAGGACATGGTTTATCAAGATAATTTTCCCCCTCCCGACAACCATTGATTTTTCCAGTTTGATATTTTGTTATTCACCGAATCAATTAGGGTTTTGAAATGCAGATTAAGTTTTCTTCCCTTGAAGACTGTGACTCCTAAATATGAGAAGGGTAGTGTTCCTTGGGTCATGTTGGTTAAGTCTTTAATCTCCTTTTTCTTATTTCTACTTAACTTTCCTGAGTAGAATGCACTTTTTTTTAAATTAATTTTTTGTCATGTGCCTTTTTGGTAAATTTCCAGGAACCTGATTATGTTTTGTAGGGATTTTTTGTCCCCTTAAGAAAAATCACAGTGTCATCAGCAAAGGATAATTGACTAATTGTGTTTGATGATCCTGGTGTCTTGAATTTTTTAATGTTCCCATTTAAGAATTGAATCATGAGGTTTCTGGTTAAGAGTTCAATTAAGATGTTGAAGAGGAAGGGTGATAGTGGATCTCCTTGTTTTAAACCTATAGTAGGTTTAAAAAACCCACAGGGAGATCCATTTATCAGCACAGAAAACCAGGTTGAGTTCATGTTATTCATTATGACTTTAACTATATGACAATGAAATCCCAAATGCAGTAGGAGAGAGTTGATGGAAGACCATGAGACACGGTCAAAAGCCTTCATCATGTCAAGTTTCAGGATTAGATTTAAAGATTCATTTTTCTTGTCTAGCATCCTAACTGCCTCCTTCATCATTAGAATGTTAACTACAATGTCTCTCCCTTTTAAAAATGCTGACTGTTCTTCTGAGATTAGGGAGTTCATGAGTGGTTTAATTCTTTCAACCATGATTTTAGACATTATTTTGTTAATAAAGTTTGATAGACTTATGGGTCTAAATTCACTGAAATCTTTTGGTGTTTTTGTTTTTGGTATTAAAGCTATGAGTGTGCTTGCCACTGATTTTGGGATTGGAATTCCAGCTTGGTATTCCAGCATTGCAACTAGCAGATCAGATTTGATTATCTCCCAAGCCTTTTGGTAAAAGATGCCTGGGAAACCATCTGGTCCAGGGGCTGCAGAGGGAGATAAATTAAAAACAACAGTTTTGATTTCCTCCAAAGATATAGGTTGTAACAGTTTGATGTTATCACTATCAGTGATTACAGGGTGGATTTCCTTCATTAGGAATGAGAGGCATTGACCAGATGGGTCATCATTCCCATCTGATAACAATGATTTGAAGAAATTTATTGTTGCCTCCTCTATTAGGGGCTGTGAACTTAACCAAGTACCATCCATGTCTTGGATTTTCATGATGGCTAATCTAGCATGATTTTCAGTGATAGACTTGTGAAAATATTTTGAGTTTAAATCCCCATCTTTAAGCCACTTCGTTCTTGTCTTTTGTGTCAGGAAAATATTTTGTTCAACCAAATGCTTAGTTAAAACTGCTTTAGCCTTATTCAACTTTATCCTGTCATTTACTGAGTGTGATCTGTCATAAAGGGATTCCAAATTAGCAACTTCTGTTTCTGAATTTTTTATGTTATCCTGTACATTGCCAAATACTAATTTGTTCCATGTTTTTATTTCATTTTTAAGTGTTTTAAGTTTTAAGGAGAAACCAAGAAGACCTTGTTCCATGATGGGTTGTGACCAGCTGTTGGATATAAGTTCCATGAATTTGTTTCTGTTAAACCACATAACCTGAAACCTAAAGGGTTTAGGGGAAGAGATGTCTGAGTTTGATAGGTCTAATAACATAGGGGAATGGTCAGAAGATGTTCTACTGAGGATTTGGATAGAGGAATGGTTAAATAAGTTGAAGAAGCAACTGTTTCCCATTACCCTATCTAATCTCTTGGAGGTTGGGTTAACCGATCTATTGTTGCTCCATGCTAGGTGATTACCTACAGTATTTAAATATGATATCTGAACCTCATTAATAAAGGAATCAAAATCAGAAATAGAATTTAAATTTGGGGAGCTAGGTCCAGAGTATTCATCAGTAGATCTTATCACATTGAAGTCCCCTCCAATAAGAGTTGGGGAAGCATCAAATCTATCCTTCAATTCTTTATAAACCTGGATTCTATCCTCTCTATTGTGTGGAGCATAGATGAAAAAAACCTTAATTTTCTCTGCACTAGCTTTTATGGTTAATTCCACATGAATGAAGTGGTTATGGATTGCTAGCAGATTTGTGTCAATCCTATCAGAATACATGATCCAAATCTTATTATGTATCTGGCCTAAATGATGACGAAAGCAAAACATATTTTTGTACATGTCTAACTGACTTAATTTTCCTTTTGGTTCAATAATAACCAGCAAGTCTAGTTTATGTTTCTTGGAAAAATGCTTAAGTCTAACTTTAGAAGTAGATAATCCTCTAACATTCCATATTAAGCATTTAACTATCATTAGGAACTTTATTTTTTAAGGCTAACCTGGAGCTCCTCTTGGGGAGATTTACCTGAGATGTTGTTTGTGTGATCAGAGGCTCAGCTGGTAAGACACTTGTGCTTTGTTCTTGTACCTGCTGTGTATCATTCCTTTCAGTGTCATTATAGTCTCGATGAGTGTTGATGTGTGTGAGCTTCTCCATAACCTGTAAAGAATCAATATCTGAAAGGGTTTCCTTGTTAGGCAGCCAGGAAAACTGATCAGTCAAGAATATATCAGAATATATTGGAAATTTCAGTTTATCGCATACAGTGTCATCATTAAAGGATATTGATTGGATATTCTTCTTTTGTGGAGACGATGGAGCAGTGTTATATCCTCTGGACTCATATCCTTCATCCATGTGATCTTCCTGCGAGTTGGAGTCAGAGCCAATTTCTTCAGTATCTAAAGTTTGCTGATTTTGGATCCTTTCATGGGATATCTGGGTGTTCTCTTCTGATAGCTCCCCTGCACTTTTGTCTAAGTTTTCTTGATGTTCCTTATTAGCTTGCTATAAGTCAATTTCCTGCAAGCTTACAGTTTGTATTTCCTCAAGGACAGCAAATCTGTTTTCAGAGTGTGAGGCTTTGTTTTCCTCTCTTTGTGTAGGAACCACAGGGATTAGGGCTGGAGTTTTCAGATGATTTTGGTTAGGCTTGGGTTGGTAAACCTTAGTGATGGCTTGATGTTTATCTTTGTTATTATTTGCTGAGTTCCTGATTTCCCATGACTGGTTAGCCATAGAATGTTTAGGATCAGAACCCAATCTTATGTTGTGACTTCTTGGTTCCAGGTGTTCCATTTGGTTAGCATTAGTCACCACTGAATCTCTTTTACAGTAAAACTCATTGTGACCAAGCTTAAGGCATTTCTTACAGTATTGTGGGACGTCCTCATAGGTTATAGCATAAGACTTATTGTGAGCTATGGAACCTAACCTAATCTTACTTGGTCTAGGTTTGGAAACATCCATTTCAACACACAACCGAATTGTGGAAGGCCTAGTTAAATTTTTAGTGAGAGCATCCGCAAAAAGTAATTCTCCTAAGGAATTCCCCAAATCAGCTATAGCTTTAGGATGAAAGAAGTATACCGGGGGGAATTCGACCGCCAGCCATACAGGAGCTAGAGCTGATTCCTCGTCGTAATCAAAGTTTTTTGTCCATTTGATGATGCGCATGATGTTCCCTCCCATTGACCATGTTCTTTTCAGCCAGCATCGGTGGTAGTCTTCATCTAGGTCGAAGGTGATTCGAACATGCCTGGAGTCCATTGCAGACAGGTGGGCTTCGCCTTTAAACCCAATGGTTTTGATTTGAGCTCTGAGGAACTCCATTGTTGGGCGGCCTCTACTGAACTTTCCGATTAGGGCTTTTGAGAAGGGAGCAGCTAGGATGTCGATTTCTTCCTCCGGATATAAGACTGCTATTTCCCCTTTGTAATTAAATTAGGGGTGGAGATCTGATGCAGGTGGGATGGGGGGTTGTGATTTTTGTTTGAGAGCTTGTGCGAAGGTTTGGTTTGCCTGGTTCCATGGCGTCGCCGCCATGGTCGGAGAAGATAAATACGTTATACAGTGTTTTTAGCTTTTTCAGAGAGCAGAAGGCAAACTGAGATATAATACTCCATATAAAGCATCACTAGCAGAAACAATCAGTATAGGTTTAGAAAAATAGGATAGAAAATGTTGACGATTCCAGTTCTTGGATTTGATGCTGTCGACGGTGGCTGCGTTCATGTTTCATTGTTCGGTTTGCCTTGAATTTTTAATCCCTATATAGGGAATGTTTGGTGTTATCTACTTCTGTTTCCATTTAAGTTTCTTTTAGACCATATGTACCGAGAGTTTAATTGCTTAATGCATGATAAAAAAAATTCGAATGCAATTGTGCATGGTATGATATTTGGAAAAAATTGCGGCGGACGCATTTTCATGTTTTTTAATATATTTTTTTTTTCTGAATTCTATTTAGAGGACGCATTCCATGAACGCGTCCTTGAATTTTTATTTTTTAAAAAACAATTCTCCCACGTGGGGATCAGATATGTGTGTATATATGTGTATATATACATGTGTATATATATATATGTATAAATATGTGTGTGTATATATATGTATATATATGTATATATGTGTATATGTGTATATATATGTGTGTGTATATATATATATGTGTGTGTATATATATGTGTGTATATGTGTGTATATATGTGTGTTGTATATATGTGTATATATGTGTGCGTATATGTGTGTGTATATGTGTGTATATATGTGTGTGTTATATGTGCATATATATATATATGTGTGTGTGTCTATATATGTGTGTATATATGTGTATATGTGTGTATATGTGTGTATATATGTGTGTATAAATGTGTATATATATGTGTGCATATACGTGTGTGTATATATTTATATATATGTGTGTATATATGTGTGTATATATGTGTATATATACGTGTATATATGTATATATATGTGTATATATGTGTGTGTATATATATGTATCTATATGTGTGTATATGTGTGTATATATATGTGTGTGTATATATGTGTATATATATGTGTGTATATATGTGTGTGTATATATATGTGTTGTATATATGTGTATATATATGTGTGTTGTATATATGTGTATATATATGTGTGTTGTATATATGTGTATATATATGTGTGTTGTATATATGTGTATATATATGTATATATGTGTGCGTGTTTATATGTGTATATATATGTGTGTGTATATATGTGTGTGTATGTGTGTTTATATGTGTGTATATATGTGTGTATATATGTGTGTGTATATATGGGTCTATATATGTATTTATATATAGGTGTTTATATATAGGTGTGTCTATATATGTGTGTATATATGTGTGTATATATATATGTGTGTATATATATGTGTATATAAATATGTGTGTATATATGTGTGTATATATGTGTGTATATATATGTGTGTTGTATATATGTGTATATATATGTGTGTTGTATATATGTGTATATATATGTATATGTGTATATATGTGTGTGTATATATATGTGTGTGTTGTATATATGTGTGTATATATATGTATGTGTGTATATATGTGTATATATATGTGTGTTGTATATATGTGTGTGTATATATATGTGTGTGTTGTATATATGTGTATATATGTGTGTGTTGTATATATGTGTATATATATGTATATATGTGTGCGTGTGTATATATGTGTGTATATATGTGTGTGTATATGTGTGTGTATATGTGTGTATATATGTGTGTATGTGTGTGTGTATATATGTGTGTGTATATATGTGTGTGTGTATATATGTGTGTATGTATGTGTGTATATATATGTGTGTGTATATATGGGTCTATATATGTGTTTATATACAGGTGTGTCTATATATGTGTGTATATATGTGTATATATGTGTGTATATATGTGTGTATATATATGTGTATATATGTGTGTGTATATGTGTATATATATGTGTATATGTGTATATATATGTGTGTGCATATATAGAAGAAGAAACGGAGACGTGACAATTGGAAACAGACTGGAAAAAAACCATAATCAGAGGACGAATTGCTCGAATGGCGTCCTCTTCATTCCCTGACGAAAAATAATATATTCACCGAGGACGCATTTGCTAAATGCATCCTCACACAATTCGAAAACAAAAAATGTAAAACTAAGAGGACGCATTTCCACACTTGCATATGTGTCAGGTTACTGTAGCTACATTTATAAAAATTTTCCCAGGACATGGGGGAAGAAGGAACAGTTTCCAACATTCACGTTGTCCTCACTACCTTTGCTATCCAACGTTGGAAAAGAAAGGATGCATGCATACATCCTGAGTATTACACTATATATACTCCTCCTACCACCCATCTCCTATAGCCTATTATATATCCTATGCTGAAATCCTCCCCACTAAAGCCTCTCAAAATGGTTCTAAATTCTAAGCATGTCTTTGAACCCGAGCCTAAGAATAAAAAACCACCGAACCATGTAAGCTTTGTCGTGAGGAATGTGCTGGTTCACAAAGAGCTAACCACAAACGAAATTGCCCAAGTACATACCTCCATTCTTCATCTTTATGTAATGTCTACCACAGTTTGTGCATTCTACTGCAATAAGTTGTTTTGCTATTTTTTGCAGAAGGGTAAACCTGACGAAGACAAAGACAAAGGTGCAGCAAAGGATCAAGCCAGTGGCAGCAATCAAGGAAAATAAAGCCATGGCAAAGGAGGCATGCAGCACAATAAGGCAAATGAAGATGCAGTATTGAGTCTTGATGAGAGCTTGATTATTTAATGCATGATAAAAAAAATCCATATACAATTGTGCATGGTATGATATTTGGAAACAATGGTGGAGGACACATTCACAGAATGCATCCTCAAACTTTTATATTTTTTTTCTGAATTCTGTTTAGGGGACGCATTCATGTGTGTGTATATGTGTATATATATGTGTGTACATATATATGTATATATATGTGTATATATATATGTATATGTGTGTATATATGTGTATATTTGTGCGTATATATGTATATATATGTGTTGTATATATATGCGTATATATGTTTGTATATATGTGTATATGTGTGTGTATACATGTGTATATATGTGTGTGTATATATGTGTATATATATGTGTGTGTATACATGTGTGTATATATGTGTATACATGTGTGTATATATGTGTGTATATATGTGTGTATATGTGTATATATGTGTGTGTATATGTGTGTATATGTGTGTGTATATTTGTGTATATATATGTGTGTGTATATTTGTGTATATATATGTGTGTATATATGTGTGTGTATATGTGTGTATATATGTGTGTGTATATGTGTGTATATATGTGTATACATGTGTGTATATATGTGTATATATGTGTGTATATATGTGTGTATATGTGTGTGTATATGTGTGTATATATATGTGTGTATATGTATGTGTGTATATGTATGTGTGTATATGTGTGTATATGTGTGTATATGTGTATGTATGTGTATATATGTGTATATTTGTGTATATATATGTGTGCATATATAGAGGAAGAAACGGAGACGTGGCAATTGGAAACAGATTGGAAAAAAAACCATAATCAGAGGACGCATTGCTCGAATGCGTCCCCTTCATTCTCTGATAAAAAAAAATAAAATTCACCGAAAACAAAATCAGAAAACAAAAATGCGTCCTCACAAAATCAGAAAGCAAAAAAAAGTAAAACTAGGATGACGCATTCAATGAATGCGTCCTCCACACTTACATCCGTGTCAGGTTACCGCAGCCACAGTTATAGAATTTTTCCCATACATACCTCGAACATGCGGAAAAGTTTTAGAAAAATCTAAATGAAGGGGAAAGATGGGATCATTTGAATGGATTATGGATGAATTTATCATATCTATAAATGTGAAATTGTAAATACTAAATAGTGGGGTCCATGCGACAGGTAGGCTGAGCAGGTGTCGTGTAGTAGCAGAGCGCCAGTGAACCATGGAACGTGTGCAACGATCGAGTGAAGTGACTATTAATGCACCTTTGTGTTTCCAAAAGGATGAAGATCAAATCAAAATTGCAAGACTTGAAAATTCTTGGCCAAGAATCATCAGGTGCTCCAATGTCAATTTGATTCATTCCCTTCAAAAACACAAGATTTTTGTATCTCGAACACCAGATATCTGCAGACCCATAATCAGTTATCAGTCATGTTAATCGGCCGCCGCCTCCTGCACATTACACCGGTAGGATTTCACCATTTGAACCTTGTTTGCCCTAATGCATTGTCAACTGATTATTTACAGATAAGTGGTGGTAGGATATGCGGCCCAATATACTGAGGAGGAATAGATGTACCTCGAATATGTTGTAACTATCGCGGAAAAGTTTTAAAAAAATCTAAATGAATGAGAAAGATGGGATCATTTGACTTGATTATGGATGAACAGCTCACATATCTAGATAAATGAAATTGTAAATACTAAATAGCAGGGTTCGTGCGGTAAATGGGCTGAGCTGGTGTCGTGCAATAGTAGAGCATCGATGGACCAAATTTATACAATGGAATGTGGGCAGAAACACGCCGCAATCAAGCAGATTGATTGAAGTGACCCTCCTGATACTCTGTTTGGTTTTATCCTTCTTTTAATTCATGTCTCCTTATTTTGCATTAACAATATATTGCATTTTAAACTATTTAACCATCTTCAAGTATGTTTTATAATATTCTTATACCAAAACCAAAACGCACGTGCACGTTCCTTTGAATGTGTTTTGTTTTAAAATTTTAGTTTAGTTGACGATTTATCCTATGTATGAAAAATGTCTGGGTTATTCAGGATGGGAGAGTTTGTTGCGGGGCCATTCGAGAGCGACAGTGAGGAAGAATTTCAGGAAGCTGGCATGTGAGATGTGCTGAAAGACAAGAACACCGAAGAAAAAGAAGAAGAAGAAGAGTATCTTTCTGCTGAAGATCCCAATGACGCGAAAGAGGAGATCAACCCTACTGCAGCGTTTGTCACTAAAGATCCCGATGATCACCCCCTTCCCCAATGCAATTTACACCATGCACCAGCACCGCCGATGATTTACATACCGCCTCATGAATTCCTCATCCCAAATTTCTTACTGGATATCACTTCCTCGCATTTCCTTGCGGTGGCAGCAGATGGGAGCAGTACGAGAGGGAGGGATGTCATCTATTTGAGACATGAGATGTTGCATTGTGAAAAATATTTCGGGAGGGAGAAGTAGGAATTTAGTTGGAAGGAAAACACTTTACATTTGTTAAATTATAAAATATACGACTTCAATGCAATTATTTTTTTCCACCACTCTCTTTGTTTCTCAATCAATTCATTTAAAATTAAAAGCAGCTTGAAAAAAAGAACTTGTGTGAGACCCGTTGTTGACAACAAAAAGAAATAGAGTTTTGAAAAGTTAAATCCCGTGCCCAATTGTTAAATCGATTCGATTGTGTATCTATTTTTATTACAAAACAAATTGTGTATCTGTCTAAAATTTTCTCATCCAGATAGAACTATGTTTCTAAAAATAAATTCTATCCTGATTCCACTTGCCATCTGCACGCACTCTCCCGGCCCAAACGATTTTTTTAAAAAGCACACACAATGTAAATTCTATTCATGGAATAAATAACGAATGCATGAAGATGCCTAGTCATGATAAACTATATTGTGGTGCATGTATGGGTAAATCACCAGACTTCCAAAAGCACAAACATAGCCCAAACAGTACTTCTGTTACCCGTAATGCTGCTAGAAACATAGGGCAAGTACCAAAAAATAGATGATCAAGTCGGGCAAGCTCACCGCCCGTGCGTGCAACCCACGTGCCACCAGCAGGCTGCCGACGCCACCTGCCCCTGCTCCAGCAACTGGTTCCAATTGGTGTAGAGTATCCGCCTACCGAACCTCTCATGGAAAAGCTAATTGGACCTCGGTTCCTATCATGGTGGAGCCCGAGCAACTTGACGGTGCATGCGGTTCCTGTTGGTGTGTTGCCGGCGCTGCAATCCAGCAATGCGGTGGCCGCCCGAGGAAGAACGTTGTTCCTTTTGCTCTGGTGGAGAACATTGTGGAAGTCAAGCAGGCTAGCCCCGTCAACAATCAAAGCGCCGTGTAGCCGAATCTGGATATGGATAGGGAGATTATAAACAATGATGGTCTTCGGGTTGATCTGGTGGCTAATAATATTAAACTTAATCTTTGAGGGAAAAAATTCTGATTATCCTGCACAATTCGTCTTCCACCATTTCAAATCACTGAAATTCGGATTATCATCAAAAGCACATTTACAATTTCACCTAAAAGGTTTTCAGTAATAAACACCGGGCAAGTACCATAAATGTGCACAGTTTGCGGAACTAAAATCACCTCGATTCATCTATTTTTTACATTGGTTATAATGAATGCAACAATCCCTTATATATACTTGTTAACAAGCACACATTTCACTCCTCCATTGATTTTCCATCACGAGCATAACTAACAGTCTTCTCTTCCTTCATATCCACCACCCGCACGCACACTCCCAGCCCAAAAGACAAGAGTAAATTATGTTCATGGAATCATGAATATTGCATAAAATTCACATGATAAATTCTATACCGATGCAATAATGGAGGCGAAAAAACCAAGTTTAATTGATCGAGATGGGCCATTATGCTACAGCGTAGAGTCACCTAATGAGAAGAAAAAAATCAGGGAAAGCCATCATAGTTCTGGTACATCAGCGCCTATGAGAATAAAAAAACAAGCACACCAGCATTCATTTTTGGATTTTCTTGCACACTAAAATCATGCACTCGGAAAGCCATCATAGTTCTGGTACATCAGCGCCTATGAGAAAGATGATCCTCATAGAAAATCACGTGGTGCGAAACAAGGAGGAGGAGGAGGAGGTGCAGATTCTTTGCGATAGTGACCTGCGCATTCAGAAGTTGGAATCCATGTGATTCTGGGATTGAACTAGTTGGTGAAAAAATCCATGTGATTCATGGAATCTGGATATATTTCAGTGCTACATCTGAAGAGAACGTGAAATTATCAATAGACAATAGTGGAAGACGTGCGCAATGGTGTTGAGCATGTGCTGTGCATGTACACAAACTAATCACAACAACACCATAATAGAAATTCTTTGCTTTGTATTTTTGTGGTGTCAATAGGGTATTTAAGTAGCTACTTTGTAATTTATATATAGTAATTTAAAAAAAAAAAATTGAAGTCATTTTGACTAATAAGTATTAATTAATCCCAAGCACAATATAGTTGAAATTCTTTGTTTTGTATTTTTAGTGATGCCACTACTACAAAAGAGAGCTATTATAACACTCTTCTTGCAACATTTATTAAAAATGTTACAATTGCTTATAAAGTGTTATTTAAACCTTTGAAAAGTGTTACATGAATTTTTGAAAAGTGTTAACCAATTTTGAAAGGTATTGCGTTAGATCTAATGCAACATCACATAGGGCAATACTCGTAAAAGTGTTGCAATAGGTGCTAATAATACTAAGTTGGACCTATTGCAATACTTTTACGCAGGGACTGATCCAATCATCGTCTCTATTCGATTTCAGATACAAGTAACAAACAGGGGATTCTATGCAGGGACTGATCAACAGTGCAAGCTGGGAATGGCTTCCGGGGGCACGTCGTCCTTCCTGCTCCAGCAGAGCGACCTGGCGTGCTTCGAGTTCAGGTGGCACACTACAATGTTGTTAGATCAGCCGTCCCTGAAATGCTGCCTGATGTGATCAAATGTTCTCGAACCCTTGGTGCAATTCATTTCTATGGTCACCAGGGCTGTCTATAAGCATAAGCAACATGAGTAGCAAAACAAGGCCTCCGGAGAATTGAGGGCCCAACTTTCAAAAAAGTTTTAATAGGGTTGTATTTAATTAATAAAAAATAGATATAGACAAGAAGTCGGCCTCTTTTCTTTCCTCTTCCCAGGCCGGTTCAAATTTTACATGCACAATTACTGTCCCAATTTTCCATGGACACGGCTGCATCATTTTCTTCTCCTTCAATTTACATATCGCCTCTGTTGCCTTGTTTAATTTCCCGCTCTTTTTCCATCTTCAAATAGCCATTGTTAATTCTATTAGCGTTGATTATCTCCAAAAAAAACCATTGATTATCTTATCCTAACCCAAAAATTTTCCTATAAATTTGGTTATTGTACTCAATGATTCTCATATAGTGTCCTCTTTTTTTCTGATTCGGATTCTTAATGCTCATTTCAACTCTTCGATTTTGATAGTTAAGAAAGGGGGCGAGGCCGTGAATTGTGAGGTTTTTTTAAATTATAACCACATCTCATATTCTCAGTTATCAACATCTTTGTACAAGATTTAAAGATAATATAGGATTTAGGAGTTCAATTATTCAAAGTATGCGAATGGGACATTGGTTTTTTTTATGTATTCCTTGCTCTCTTTTTTCTTCTATTTTTTCTGATATCTGCCGCTTGTTTTTTTTGTTTTTCTTTTTGTGTTTTTTTCCTGTTTTATTTGGAATCTACAGCGGTGCAGCTTTGCGGTTTTTGTTGATATTTAATGATTAATAAAATTGTATAATTTTTATTTATATATACATATTGTCTCTTTTTTTATATTAAAATACTCACCTAAGTGAGGGGATATATATTAGGCTTCACAGACCCTATATATAGTGGTAAAAACCAAATGAGAATTCTAACTGTACAACTAGAAAAGCTAACGTGGAAAAGCTAGTTACTGAAAGCTATTTTCCATATTCTTCATCTAAAACCCCTAACTAGATGAAGAGTATGGCCCTATAACCGTGTCGAGGTCTATTATGGCTCACCACTTTCTTGCCTCCACACCCTTGTGTCGACGAGTAGAGGTGGCCTCCCATAACAGCTATTTGCAACTCTCTTCCCCAGAAGAGAGTTACTCTCTGGTCTGCTTGATTGAAGAATTGATGAAGTCCTTTATTTTCAGTAGCCTGTATGGTGTAACAGTTTGCATCCATATAAAAAGTAGCTCCATTGTGGCTTAAGATCAGGATCTTCCTTGGTGCAGCAGCTCCTAGCCCCTTCTCCAAGGACTGGTTCAAATGTGATGAAGTTGCCTTCTCATCTGAACCTGTCATAATAAAAAAGACACCAGCAGTAAAAAGTTCTACTAAAGAGTAACATAATAGAGGTAGGCATGGTAAACCCAATATCAGCCAAATTAGCAATGCCTTAATCCAAGCAGTTCTATTATAATGCAAATTATCCATTTCTGAAATAAGGGAGACTGATCACATCAAGATTGATATGACCGTGAATGTCAGGTGGAAGATAAGTAAAATTAAAACCCTGATTTACCTGATTAAGGGTAGCTAGTTTGGCTAATGAGTTTGCAACTTTGTTTCCCTCTCTCAGAATATGATTGATGGAGCATTCAATCTTGTCCATTCTTTGCCAAATGCATGTTGCTATAGATAAACCCCTCCAAGGTATTTTCCATTCTCTCCTCAGAATTTTCACTACTATCAGTGAATCAGATTCAATTATCAGAGAAGTGATGTTAAGCACCTCTGCTATTTTAAGCCCTTGGAGGATTGCTATCATTTCAGCTTCGACAATAGTACATTTTCGGATAGTTATAGAATAGGATCTGATATGCTTTCCTTTATGATCCCTCAGAATCAGACCAATGCATGTTGCACCATTCAATAGTACATAACCATCCATATTGATTTCAAATGTGTGTGAAGGGGACCAGGAAACAACCACTTGACCCTTTTTCTTTTTCAAATTTCTGCATATGTGAAGGGTAGGGAGTGATGCAGACAGCTCCCAACGAGCATCTATTTTATGAGCTAGAAGCATGTCATTTATCAGGTTCATTATGGTAATATAGATGGTTTTCTGATTTGGTGCAATGCCCTAAAAATGAACATGTTTCTAGCACACCACAAAGCCCTGGTAAAAATACATGGTACAGATCTGATGATATCAGAGGCTTGCTTGATTTTTACATTCAGTGCCCAGTAGAAAAATAAATTTTTCCAGAGAATGTCATGAAAATAGTGTTGAATGTGAAAAACTTTGTTTACTAGTTGCCAGATTTTATCTGAGAAAGCACAAGAGCTGAAAACATGATGAAAGCCATCTGAGTTTTTGTTAAAAAAACACTTAGATGGTAGGTGAAGATTAAAATCTTCCAAAATATCAGGCTTTGGGATCAGTTTATTCATAAGTTTCCAGTTCCATAAGCTTACTTTATGTGGCATGAGAGAAGACCATAGAAACTTAAATGATGGAACTTTAAGTTTTCTATGTCTTAAAAGCTTATAAGTTGAACTGAGAGTGAAATTTCCATTCTCATTTTTAGTTCAGATTAGTTCATCCCTGTGATTAGGATATAATATATGTTCAACTTGAAGATGGAGAATGACCGGATTTAGAAAAAAAAACATTGGAGTACAGACATGTAGTGATCCTTTTGGCTCAGAAAGTCTAAAATAGACATTTCTGGATGAAAAAAAATCAGTATATGAGGGCCAGTACTAAGTTAGAGGACCTAACTTAGTCCAGTTTGCATGCCAAAATGATGACTCACTATTACCAATTTGGACATATGAGTTGCAAATAGCTAGGTCTTGAACCTTTATAATTCTTTTCCAAGATTTGAAATTTTTCTTATTGTCAGGAATTTACCACATGAACTAGGACTAAAGTGATTTTCCTTGTTGAAGCTTCCACCAGAGCTTCAAGGAAAAACTTTTGGTCATAGTAATTAAGTTTTTTAGATTTAGACCATTTTCTTCTTTTGGAAGAGTTAATTTTATATAACTTCTCCAAATTTTCCTTTTTGTTATTAGTTAGATCTTGATTATACCAAAGAAATTTAGCAAACATTTTATGAAGCTTGTCAATGGTATGTTGAGTAGGCTTTTAAACTGTTAGAATATGCAAGGATATAGTGGCAAGAACGTGTCTTATTAAGGCTACTCTTCCAGCTTGGTTAAGGCTTTTATTTTGCCAAGAGTTGATTGTGGAGTTGATGGAATCCAATAAGCCTTGATAGTATATTTTTTTATTTCTGCCTATGAAGATTGTGCAACCCAGATACTTGAAAGGCATGGAACCAGCCATCATGTTAGATTCTGTTTTGATTACTGATTTAATTCTTAATGGAGCATGTTTTGAGATATAGAAAGAAGATTTTTCAAAATTAATTTTTTGACCAGGTTCTTTTTCATGGATTTTTAGAAATCCCATTAACTTTTTGATTCTTTGTTTAGAATATCTTAAGAAAGTGGCAATATCATCTGCAAAGGAAAGGTGGGTTACATGTTTCATTAATCCTGGTAGCTTGTATAGTCCAACATTTGCATATTGGGAAAAAAGGTTCAAGCTTCTTGAAAAAGCTTCTGCCATAAGGATGAAAAGCAATGGAGACAGTGGGTCTCCTTGCTTTAAAGCTCTTAAAGAATGGAAGAAACCAAATAGTTCTCCATTTATTAGAATGGAGAAGAAAGCAGCTCTGAAGTTTCCGTTTATAATGTTGTTGAGATGGTCAGAGAAACCAATCATTTTAAAGAGTTTTGAGAGAAAATCTCGGGAAACCCTATCAAAAGCTTTCATCATGTCAAGTTTTATAATTATATTGAATCCAGATTGCTTGGAATGAATATAATTAGACATTTCTTGCATGAGGAGCACATTGTTTGCTAATTCTCTGTCAATCACAAAAGCTGTTTGTTCTTTGGAACTCAAATCATTTAACATAGGTTTGAGTCTGTGAGTTATGAGTTTAGTCATGATTTTATTTATGATATTGCATAAGCTCATAGGCCTAAATCTTTAAAAGAAGCACATCTTCCTTTTTTGGAATCATAGTGATTAAAGTAGCATAGATAGCTTTTGGAACAGGTGTTAGATTTAGAAAGTCATTAATGGATTCAATTAGGTCATCTTTTATTATGGACCAGCAAGATTTGTAGAATGCACCAGGGAAACCATCAGGTTCTGGTGCAGAATCTGTATCCATGTCTTTAAGAATGTCTGAGATTTCTTCACTGGATATGGGCTTAATTAGTAGTTTATTAGTTTCAACATTAATTAGATGTGGAACATTTTCCAGCATTACTATTGTGTTGATTCCAAAGGGGTCTTTGTGATCATCTGATAGAAGTCTTAAGTAAAAATTTACTGCTTCAGTTCCAATAGAACAATGGTCATATAACCAGTCACCAAAATCATTCTTGATTGAAGAGATGGTTTGTCTTTTATGTTTTTATTTAACTTGTTGATGGAAAATTTTAGTGTTTAAATCGTCATCTTTTAGCCATATAACCCTTGACTTTTGTTTCCAGTAAGTATCTTGGTTCTTTAGGGCCAAGGACAGTTCAGTTTTAGCTCTATTGTACCTAGTTAGGGTTTCTAAAGTGTCGACTTGTTACAGATTTGCTTCTGTAATAGAGAAATGTTCTTCTGCTGCCTTGACCTTGTCAAAGATGTTACCAAAAACGTTTTTGTTCCATTTTTTTAAAGCTTTCTTTGTGTTTTCCAGTTTAAAACTGAAATTTATTTTCCATTCTTGAATTATAGGAGTGGATATTCCATGATTTCTCAATCAGTTTAAAGAACTTTGGAAGGGAAAGAAAATAATTTTGAAACCTTAATGGCTTAGGTTTTGTTGGGATCAGATTGTTAGAAAGTGTCAATACTAAGGGAGAATGATCAGATTGATCCCTTGCCAAGGTTTGAGCATAAGATATGGGAAAAGCTGCATCCCATAGTTGGTTTGATAGTGCTCTACATAACCTTTTTCAAACCGTACCCTTTGGCTGATTCCTATCCAGGTGAAGAGGTTACTAGAAGTGTTGACTGTGGCGAGCTTGGCCATAGATATAAAGTTTTGGAATTTGGTTATACCTCTTTGGCTAGAGATTGAGTATTCCTCTTGTTTTTCAATTATGTTAAAGTCCCCAATTAAACATAAAGGCTTGTGAATTACTTTCATAATTGAATTCCACAAGACTTTTCTTTGTTTAATTATGTATTTAGCATATACAAAACTATGAGGCAACTCTGGGGTAAAGAATTGTGGTTTATTTCACAAAGTGTGAGTTGATCTTCACATTCGATAATCTTAAGATTCACTGATTCTTGCCAAAAGATCCAGATTTTGTTAAGGTGGTTGTTACAAAACCACAAAGACCCTCCTCTAGCACCGGTTTTTTAGCAACGATTTTGAAAATTGGTGCATAAAATGTAATAGCACCAGTTTTTTTTAATTTTAACACCAATTATTCTTTAAAAAACTGGTGTTAAATTTTAAAATAGCAACGGTTTTTAAAAATCACCGGTGCTAAAAATTTTAAAAATTCAATTTTCCCACTAAAGAAATAACCAAAAATTTTAAAAATTCAATCTTCCCACCAAAAATTTCAAAATATTCGTCAAAATTTTTTAAAGTTTAATATTCCCGTCAAAAGATTTAAAATATTTGCCAAAATGCTTTTTAAAAAATTGCCAAAAATTTCAAATAATGTTGCCAGAAATTTCATTAGTTAGGAGCAGTTGCGCGCAGCAGCTCTAAGCTAATTGTTTTTTAACTTTCAAAATCGTTCACTTCTTTTGTTGGCTTTAACTTATAACTAATTTAAGTTAAATTAATCAACGATCAACCTTTATTGACCTAATATATATAAATAAGAATACATTTTTTTTACATTAACTAATTAACGTTCAACCCTTAATTGAGTTAGTATATATAAATACAACTTTAACTAGTCAATGGTTAATCCTTATTTGACTTTCAATATATAAACACTAATAACTAGGCTGGCTTTGACTAATCAATGGTTAAACTGTTCTTTACTTTCAATATATAAACAGTAATAACTATGTTGACTTTAACTAATAAACATTCAACCCTTACTTTACTTTCTATTTATGAACACTAATAACTAGGTTGACTTTGACAAATCAACGATTAACTTTACTTGATTTTCAATTAAACACTACTAACTAAATGAATTTAGCTAATTAGCGGTCAAATTTTACTTGACTTTCTATATGTAAACACGAATGACTAAGATGACTAACTAATCAACGGTCAAACTTTACTCGACTTTCAATGTATAACTACTAATAACTAGGTTAACTTTGACTAATCAACGGTCAAAACTTACTTGACTTTCAATATATAAACACCAATAACTAAGTAAAATTCAACTAATATATGTTCAACCCTTAGGCCAAGGGCAATAGTAGAGACCGCTAGTGGTCTCTTACCAAATAAATATATTATTTTCCCAATCTCTCTCTTCCACCCCACCTTAAAAGACCACCATTTTTTTCTTCACAATGGTAAAGACCACTCTCTACTATTCATGGATCCGACTTTATTTTCTCTATCATATTCATTAATTTTTTACATTTAATTTAAATAAATTTGTTCATACAAAATAATTGAATATGAAATTTAATAATAAAATTTTCAATTTTAAAATTAATTTCGTTTTTTAACAGTTATTAAATAATTTGTGAATAAAAATTTTCCAGTTTTTAAAAAATATATTTCCAGTTTTTTAAAAAAACATTTACAAGATTTTTAAATTTTTTTTAGATTTTTAAATCAAGTTTACACATTTAAAAATAGATATTATTTTTCAGAATTAAAAAGAAAAAAAATGGGACAAGTGGCCCAATCAATGGGTGACATGTGATCCCAGAATTGAACAAAAAACAGAGGCTGCATGTGAGCGGCCCATGGCTGGCAATTGTGTCAAAATTTTTGGCCCACAACCGGTCTCCAATGTGGTCTCTTAGCAAGAATCCAAGAGGTGGTCTCTTAATAAGAGACCTCCATTATGGTGGTTTTTGGTCTCTAAAGTGGTCTTTTAGTTTTAAGAGACCACCACTGCACATGGCCATACTTTATTTTCTATATATAAACACTAATAATTAGGTTGACTTTGACTAATCAACGGTCAAACCTTACTTGACTTTCAATATATAAACACTAATAACTAAGTTGACTTAAACTAATAAACGTCCAACCCTTACTTTACTTTCTATATATAAACACTCATAACTAGAATGACTTTGACTAATCAACAGTCAAACTTTGCTGACTTTCAACATATAAACACTAATAACTCAGTTGACTTTAACTAATCAATGATCAAAACTTACTTGACTTTCTATATGAAAACACTAGAAACTAAGTTGACTTTAACTAATCAACGGTCAAACTTTACTTGATTTTCTATATATAAACATTACTGAGCAAGTTGACTTTAACTAATCAACGATCAACTTTACTCAACTTTTAATATATAAATATTAATGACTTGGTTGACTTTGACTAATCAATGGTCAAACCTTACTTGACTTTCAATATGTAAACACTAATAACTAAGTTGACTTTAACTAATCAACGACCAAGCTTTACTCAACTTTCAATATATAAACATTAATAACTAGGTTGGCTTTGACTAATCAACAGTCAAACCTTACTTGACTTTGAATATATAAACACTAATTACTAGGTTGACTTTGACTAATAATGATCAAACCTTACTTGACTTTCAATATATAACACTAATTACTAGGTTGACTTTGACTAATCAACTGTCAAACCTTACTTGACGTTCAATATATAAACACTAAAACTAATTTGACTTTAACTAATTAACGGCCAAACTTTATTTGACTTTAGCTAATAAAAAATTTAATAGGCTCTGACCTATAAGTTTTTGCCCAAACCATGTGTCCTATTTTCATATACTTTGCCTAAATTTACTATTTACTTCTCCCTTGCCCCAATTTCATTCCCCCGGTCGAACCCTATTTTCATCTCTCCCACACACCTCACCACCCTCCGCCACCTCTGGTTTTCTCCACTGATCAGCCACTGCCCACGTTACCCATCTGCCCGCCTATGGTTCTCTCTGCCACCGCTAGCCTCCTCTCATCGTCGCTAGCCCCACCTCTGATGCTCGCCTCAGGTTCTCTCCACTGCTGGTAGCCAGAGACGTTGGAGGAGACACTTGGCCCACTCACCTTTGGTTTTCTCCACCGTTCGCTAGCGATGCTAGCTCCACTCACCTCTAGTTTTCTCTGCCGCTGCTAGCCAGAGACGATTGGATCCGCCGTTCCTGATCGGTGAGCATCTGCTCCACCCAAGCAATCCAGAGGTTGGGGAGCCTCTGCTTCTCGAGCAGAAATCAAATTTGATTCAGGTTGACATTTGAAACTCGGTTGTACAATTATTTATTATTTTTCATGTCATTTTGAAATATATATATCTCCAATATCTAATTAGTTGCCATGAATTACAGATCGCCAATCTCTCTTCGCCAGGCTCGCGCTCTCCGTCAGCGGCGCTGAAATCACTGCCAACAAGTAAGAACACTTGATAGGACTATTTCAAATGTGGCTCTCCTAATGCTGGATTATATGTATGTCCTTTACCATTTTAGCTGTTTTCTTTTTGGCATCGTCAGTGAGTTGGTTACTTGTTGAATCATGTTTATTTGCTTTGCAGTTATGTAATTTTTATCCCCTTTCAGTTGTTGATATAATCTGTATATCTACTGCAGGTCACTGGGATACGTGATTTCGGTTGTTGCAGAAACAACTTTTGGTTGCATTATCGCAGCCAATATTACTGTTAGAGATGATGAAAATGACGAGATGGATAATGAGGAAAAGAAACACTTCATCCCTACAGATTACATTGGCAAGCAAACTTTAGGTGTTTAGCTCAGTGAGATTGAACAAGGAGAGGTTGTAGATTCAATTCACCAGGTTGTTCAATTTTTTATTGATTCTGATATCAACAATTTATATATTATGTATTTTAAACTAATATTTGAGTTTCCATGATAGCACTGCCTAGCAGCATCAAATCCATTAGAGTTATTGACATGATGTCTATGTTAAGGTGGTTTTCGATGCATGTATTGTCTTCACCATAGACGTGATTAATAAAATCCTATCATGAATTGTAGATTTCTTATATGATCAACTCCCTGATATTTTTATGTTCTATGCTATCTGAAAGCATCGTATTGGTGATTACATAACATGAAGAAGTTCCTGACTAAGAGTTTAACTTAAGAGACCTTTGAAACTTCTTATCTGCTCGACTTTAAACATTTCTTCTTGTAGAATTTTCTCAAACTTGTGATGAGCTGAATCTAAAGTTCACTCATTCTTGTATATCATTCTCTCCCAACGAGATCTTTTCTTGGGAATCATAATTTGATTGTTTAATTGATATTTAGTGTGATATCAAGACAATTGGCTTCAGTGCATCAAGAAGTATCAGCAAATGTGATAAAGAAGGCGTTCTTGGCAACCGAAGAAGACTTCATTTCTCAAGTGAAGCAGCAATGGGGGAATATGGGTTCTTGTGATTATTAATTTGTATTATATATATTTTTGTTTTATTTGTATATTATCAATTTTTTGAAGTTAATTAAATTGTTAAATCAATTCCCTACTAAAATTTTAATTTTGGATCTTTTTCCCTTCCTCTCAGTTTTTGTTTGCATTAGGGGCACTGTTTTCAAAATTACAAGTGTTTTCTGTTTGCTGCAATGTATTAAATTGGTTAGAGCTTTCAAAGGTAGCTTTCAGTTTGTCATTAGAGGCAAAGAGATTATCATTGGTTTGTTGGGAAACAACAATGGAAGGGACTGCATTAACATTTTGATCATGAATAGTTTGAAGCATTTTCAGAGGAGAGGAGTGTAAAACTTGAAGCCCTTGATCAAGGATCAAACCTTTAGAACTTGAATCTTTGTCTCCATCCCTGGACTCCATTTGACCATCTTTGTTGAGGTTGTTAGTTTTAGATCTGTCCTGGGTAGGGGCAGCCAGTGTAGAAGGGTTAGTAGAAACTTTTTTAGAGGGGTGATTAGAAACAGCCAAATAGGCCTTATTTTTAAGAGTAGGAATGTATGCTTTGTCTTTTGTTAAGACACCAAAAGAAGTGCCAACCACATTACCTTTCTCAGTACCTTGTTTACCAGTGTGGTTGGACTTTTTACCTATATTGGTGGTTTCCTTAGGCCTCCAGGTTGAGAATTTAGCATTGTTAGGATCAAACCTGCATTCAGAAGCTAAATGACCTAGTTTAAGGCAGTTAGAGGAATAATTTGGAAGGCCCTCATATTCTATGTATTGCCAGAACCCAATATCTTTGAAATTTAACCAAATTCTTTCCAGTGAAAATTTGGACACATCAACCTCAACACATACTTGGGCTACATGTGGGCTATTCCTATTCAATGTAGCTTTATCTACTCTGACTGGAGAACCAACCAGATTACCAATAGACATCATAGCAGTAAAATCAAAGAATTGCTGGGGTAAACCATATAGGGCCAACCATACATGGACTCTTGGTGAATTTGTATTAGGCATTAAATTAGGCATCCATTTTGTCATCCTAATAGAGTACGAGCCAAAATTCCACACTTTATGTAACCAACATCTATAATAGTCATCAGGAATTGCAAAATGAATCAAAACATGTTTGTTATCTAGCAGGTTGATTTCTGTGTTCCATTTAAACCCTGCAGTTTGGAAATCTTTCCCGAGTTTCTCCATTTGGGGAAGGCTTCGAGAGAACTTACCAACGAGCGTCCACGTCAAAGGTTTTCAAGCCTATTGCATTCTTCATCGTTGAAGTATAGCCCAAACTCCCCTAAATGCTCGATTTTCTATTTACGATTGAAGGGGGCTCTGGGTATTTGGCCTCGATATGAGTAAGGGTTTGCGATTATCATGATTGAGAGCTTGGGCATAGGAAATCGGAGGGTTAGGGCCGGTGTCAGGTGTCGCCATAATGGCATCACCGGTGAGGAGAGCATGGTGGGAGATCATATCGGTGATCGGGGGGGTGAGAAAGATGACCGGAGATCCTAAAAAATAGGAATCACCTCAGAGCTCAACTTCTTTTTGTGGATTATACAAATTATCTCATAGAGGGTCTCAGCTTAATTTTTTTAAAGGGCCTCCATAATGTTTGAGAAGCCTCTGATGGTCACACTATATGAATAGTTCCTTTGAAATGTTAAAAAACATTAGGGTCTTCAAAAAAATGGAACTGTATTAATGTGCTTCAAAATCAATTGGTACAAAGTATAAATATTAATCAAGTGCCACTATAATTCTTGAGTTTCTTTTCTAACAATACTGAATCAACAGATAGACAAACATTTTGAAAGATATGCAAATCGAAGCTATTACAAGCAGTCGATCATGCACAACAAGCCTGATCCACGCATCACCATGTACGGGTTTCAGTTGGCAGGCGCGGTGCTTCCTGATGTTTTCCCTCCATTTTTCATTTCTTCCATATATAATTTTTAATTATTCATTTGAGGCCAACAGTGGGACTCAAGTTTTCGAAAGGCCGCAATTCTTGTAAAATTCTCAAAATACTCAAATTTTCATAGAATTGCTGGTTTACAGAAATACATCATAATGTGTGCGGATATATATTTTAGAGTATGCTAATAATTACTCCTTTGTTCTAGTTCAAACTGTAATATAATTATTCAATAATTATTTCGTATAAGTTTAAATATAATTTTGATACTTTATTAAATTTATTATAATATATATTTTTAAAATATTATCTTTTTACTATTTTAATTAACTTTAATAAAATTTTATAAAATATAAATATTTTTCAACTCAAATGTTAAAAGTCAAAGTGTGTATAGATTGAGGTGTTACAGAGTACTATTTATAGCCTATGAATGCGCTCAGTATTTTGTGTTTGGTTTGAGAATAAATCCAGTTGATCTGGGTCATGCTGCTGCACGTCACCTGCTCAGCCCTGTTGCCGCACGGCACTTGCTCAGCTCACCTGCCGCAAGACCCCATTATTGATAATTTCACGTTCTAGTCTTCTAGATGCGTGCATTCATCCATAATCTATCCAAATTCCATCTTTCTGCCCCATTTAGATTTTTAAAACACTTTGCAGCAGGTTTTTAGGTATACATGGTCTAAAAGAAACTTAAATGGGAACAAAAGTAGGTAGCACCGACCATTCCCTACGGATGGCATCCTCTGAAGCAGAATCACAAATCTGAAAAAAATATGCATGTATATCATGAAATCAAACAAAAAATTAATCAATACTCAAACTATTGTTAATGAACTCAGAAGGAAACAAAATAGATACTGGTTATTGTAAACTTTAAGGTCGCAACATGTTGGAATGGTGTCCTTCGGGTAATGTGCATTTTTTATATATAGTTGGAGGAGTAATTATGAAGATAATTAATTAAGTTATTTTGAGTGTTCAAAATGTTTAGCTGGAAATCGCTTTCGATCAGCTAGCATCAATTATATTGGGCTTGCATCTTATTATGACTAAACATAGAGGGTCACACAAAATATGAAATTAGATGAAAGAAATGACTATTGGGCTAAAAACCCAGATAGTAATTATATGAGAATTGAGTTTAGAAATCATTAAGTCTAATTAGGCTAGACCCATATTGACTTGAATTAGGGTTTCTTAGATTAATGGATTATGACTATTCTGTCTAAACAAATATTTTACAAAAATGTTCAGACATCATTAGAACCCTGGCCGTTTGGAATGACATATATAATCCAATCATTCTCATAAAATAAGCCTCACCGCAAAGAGAAGAAGAAAGACTGGATCTTTGCTTGTTGATCAACGTTCTAAGTTGTTAGTGGTGTAGGCGATCCGATCGTGCTGTGTGAATACATATAGAGAAATCACATATGAGATTCTCATATCCATCGTTGATTGAATCCAACTATTAAGCATGTTTCAAAGCTCTTAAATAGATTCAATTAAATATATGTATAAAATTTATAATTAAATAATTAATTTTTCTTTAAATTAGATTTAATCAATTCTCAACCTAAAATTCGATGGCCGTGGTCGATCAATCCGATGTACAAGTCGAAGCTGCGGGACTTTTCCCACAACGGCTCAAATTACCGCTTTCATTCTACGATTTCACTATTTCACTCATTTATGATTGTTACGGTTTTGTGCATGATCACATCAAATATCTTGTTTCTGGTAGTGTTGCTTTCTATCTTAATTTTATTCATCTACTCAAACAAATGGATTTCTGGATTGTGATTATATATTTTGCTGTTAAACCTGTTTGCATACATGCATCGTAACAATTCATTATGTGTAGGATTTGTGCAGAGCGATGACAGATGGTTATGCATTGCTCCGCACAAGTTCTGCACAACTCGATGCCCTAACTCGTAGTAGATGATATCTGCCGTTACAACTTAGACCTCAGAGATAGTGGGGATAGATGGGCTAAAATTTTTTAAGAGCCATGTACAGTGGTAAAACCGTTTTGCAACCGCTCTTGTGGTTTAAGTTCATTAAATATTCAATCTCTCTCTTCCACCTCATCCACTTAAACCGCATAGAAGACACTCAATTTTTATCTCCACAATAGTTCATGGACTTAAACCACAAGAGCGGTTGCTCCACAAGAGCGGTTTCTCTATCCACAAGAGCGGTTTCTCTATCCTACTTAAACCACAAGTACGGTTGCTCCACAAGAGCGGTTTCTCTATCGCACCACAAGAGCGGTTTCTCTATCCTACTTTTCTTTTTCCGACCTTAAGTTAAAGTTGGGTCCCTAAAATGTGTCATTTGAAAAAGTAATGTACAAAACAAGGTCAAACGTGGCCTTTTTCATCAGTAAGACTTAGTAAGACTCAATAACAAGATAACATCAGTAAGACTCAATAACGGTACTGTGTGCGATCTGTGGTGCGATACTGTGTGCGATCAACATTCATCTTCCTCTTCACTCTAACCCTATTTCTTCCTTCTTCATCCTATCCCTAACTCATCCTCCTCTTTCTGATTAATCCCTGTACCCCTGGTCTTTGCCGGATCTCCTCGGTCGTTAGCAGCTATTTAGCTGTTAACGGCTACCACGATGTCGAGTTTAGTAGTTCCGGATACACTAGATATCAACCAGGGTACACACCATACTCCCCCTCCTATCTCATTCGCCGCTGTGCTAAAAAACAAAGCCCCCCCTCTGTCAAAGCTATTACCAAGTAATCCCGAGCTTATTCCCAAATCTGAGCACCTCGGCGAGGCAGCTTGTCTATACTCAGAAGAGCAAATTGAGAAACTATCATCGCACTATGCGAATGCCCTTGTCGGCAAGTTTACCAGGGGTAGATGCTCAATGGAGCAATTGGAACAAGTTTTCAAAACTGTGGGCTTCACAGGTAAGTACCAACTTGGCTCCCTCGATTACAAGCATGTTCTCATTAGGTTTGAATTACTAAATGATTATCAAAGAGCTTGGATGAAAGGAATTTGGAATTTCAATGGGATACTCCTTAAAATGCTAAAATGGACCTCTGATTTTTCAATCCATAAAGAGTCACCTATTGTTCCTGTCTGGTGTACAATTAGAGAGGTTCCTCTGTATTACTATAACTCGGCAGCAATTGAATCAATTGGTAATAGCTTAGGCAGTTTTATTTAAACTGATCTGGCTACTGATATGCTCACAAGGCCTTCGGGCATCAAATTATGCATTGAAATTAATCTTCAAAAAACTATCTGTAATCACATCAGGCTTGGTTCTGTAACTAATAACAGGAAATACCAGGTAGACTATGATGATATACCCCTTTACTGTGAACATTGTTCTAAACTAGGACATTCCAAATCTCAGTGCAGAGCTTTTCCCCCAAATGCTAATGCTATTACTGTTGAGAATATAATACATCAGGCACCGCCTCAGTGGAAATCCACTGGAAAAAAATTTGATACTCCCCCCATGCTCTCCCCTGATGATCAGACTGCCTTAGAAACTACTGAGACCTCTAAGGAACTTAACACTGATCCCATACCTTCATCTCCTCTTAATCTGGAAACCAACACTTACCTACAGACTCCTGAACTTCCTGAATTTCCTGTAGTGGTTAGGGACAATCCAGCTGTCAATCTCTCTAGTCCTTCTGCTCAGGCTCCACTAGATAATTCCATAACTAAACTATTAGAAAGAACTGCCTTCAACAGTTTTACTTCAATAGCCTATGCCTCTGAAGATATCCAAGTAGGAACCTCCCACCCCAATCTGAACAGGAAGAAGGGGACATCCCCCTCTCTTCTTGACAGAATGGGGAACAGGTTCTCTATTTTGCAGGTGGATTTAGATGATACAGCTCAGGATCAGGATGATCTAAACCCTCAAGCCAGTTCGAGCTCAACTCCATTACAGGGACAGAACCTTCAGTCTGGTAAGGCAAAAGGTAAAAAGACAAATTACTTCAGTCAAATTAATAAAATGATGCTTAGATCATCAACAAAAAGTCATAAGTCTAGTGAACAATGATTGGTCCTCTTTCAATAAATTTCTTGATTTGGAATATAAGGGGTATGGAAACATCAATGTTGAGATTATTAAACTTAATCAGGATTAAAAAGATCCAATTCTTATGTATCATTGAGCCAATGCATGAGAATTCTAAATTCCAATCTTACAAGGATATACTTAATTTTGCTGATGGATTAACTCTGTATAATGGTAAAATATGGCTGATGTGGTCCAGTTCCTTTTCAGTAACTCTTCTCTCAGCTCATGAACAGTACCTGCATGTGGACATATCTCATAGATCTCTAAATCTGCATATGGATGCTGTTTTCATTTACGCTCTAAGGAATAGGGATGGTAGGAAGATATTATGGAGAGACTTAGCAGCTATAAATCAGGGTGATACTATTTTCATTGGTGATTTTAATTCTATTACTTCCCTTTCCGAATATAGAGGCCCTAGTTCTCCCGCTAGAGGTAGTATTAGAGATTTTAATACTTGGATAAGCACTTTAGGAATTCAGGAACTCACCACTGTAGGCAATCTTTTCACTTGGTGTAACTCTAGACTTAGGAATCCTACTTCCAAAAGGCTAGATAGAGGACTAAGCACGATTTCATGGAATTAGAAATTTCCCTCCTCTTCCATCCAAATTTTAAACAGACAAACTTCTGACCACTCCCCTCTGCTTTTAAATATCTCAAATCTCTCTACTCTTAACCCAAGACCCTTCAGATTCCTTAATGTCTGGTTTAATCGACCTGATTTCACCACTCTAGTTCAGAGCTGTTGGGATAAACAAATGGTAGAAAAGGGTATGCTAGGTTTCTTCCTCAAGTTAATTAGGTTAAAGAAGGAGATAAAAATTTGGAATAGGGAATGTTTTGGTAATATAGACACTAATCTAATTAATGCTGAAGAAACTCTCAGAATTCAGGAAACAGTTTATGATTTAAACCCTTCTCAATCTGAACTCATTAAATTAAACCAGAAAACAGCTTTATTACTGAGGGCTCAGAAAGAGAAAGAAAAATTTTGGAAACAAAAGGCAAGAATGAAATGGCATAAATTGGGAGATAATAATACACAATTTTTCCATAAGGTTGTGCAGGAGAAAAATTGTAGACAGCAGATCTCAAAAATTAAAAACAGAGAAGGTCAGTGGTTAAATTCTCAATCTGAAATCCAAAAAGAGGCCATAGCATACTACTCAAACCTGTTAGCTGAATCTAACCAGGGTCCCAACCATACTTACTATGCTCATTTTCTGAGTCAAATTCCCACCATAATTACTGCTCAGGATAATTTAGAGTTAGCAAAAACAGCCTCTGAATCAGAGGTTGAGGCAGTACTAAAGGGTTTAAGCAATAATAGTAGTCCTGGTCCTGATGGATATACTAATAAGTTCTACTCTAAGTGCTGGTGCATTATAAAAAAGGATTTAGTGGATGCAGTGAATGATTTCATTAAGGGTTCACCCATTCCTAAAGGTATATCCAGCACATGGATTACATTAATACCAAAAAAAGCAACCCCCAGCTCATTTGATGATTTTAGGCCTATTAGTCTTTCTAATACTATTAATAAAATATGCTCTAAAGTATTAATGGAAAGACTCAGACCCTATATGGATAACCTAATCTCCCAAAATCAATTGGCTTTTATGAAAAATAGAGATATTTCGGATAATATCCTCTACCTACAGGAATTGGTGAGATATTTAGATAAAAAGGCTAGGACTCCAAATTGCATTCTTAAACTGGACTTACAAAAGGCATTTGACAGGGTTAACTGGGACTTCTTAAAATGTGTACTTAGAAAGTTTGGCTTTGATGGTCCTTTTCTAAATGCTGTATTTTCGAATCTTTCTCAAGCATTTTTTTCAGTCCTAATTAATGGAAATCCTGTGGGTTTCTTCCAAGCTACTAGAGGAATCAAGCAAGGTGATCCACTCTCCCCTTTCCTCTTTAACATTTTTTCAGAAGCTTTTTCCAGAAGTTTATCATTTATTTTTCATACTGGAAGGCTATCATATCTTCAGATGCCATCTGCAATTTCACCAATTTCACATCTTATGTATGCTGATGATACCATTATTTTCATGCAAGCCTCGAAACCTAATTTAATCAAAATCAAGGCTTTTACAGATATTTTTGAACTCACTTCTGGCCAAAAGTTCAATTTCCACAAATCTGATTTTTACATTAGCAAGAGAGCATCTAATATTAAATTACATCAGATGAGGTCAATTCTGAAAATGAAACAGGGATCTTTTCCTTTTCAATACCTGGGCTGTCCAATCTTTAAGGGTCGAACTCTGAATCGATATTTTCACCCTTTAATGGAAAAGGTGGACAATAAGTTGAAAAACTGGAAGAATAAGTGGCTAAGTTCAGGGGGAAAATTAGTCTTGATTAAAAGTTGCTTGTATTCTATGCCACAACATTTATGGGCTGTGACTAACCCCCCAAAATTCATAATCAGATTGCTTGAGAAAAAGTTGGCCAAATTCTTTTGGGGTGAAACTGATGGGAAAAGGAATAAAATATGGAAAAAATGGTCAGAGCTAGCTAAACCAACATCTCTAAATGGCCTGGGATTTAGATCTATCAAATGCATAATTGATGCATGTTCCCTTAAGCTGTGGTGGAAAAGCCAGTTAGGAATAACTCTATGGTCTAAATTACTTTGGTCTTTGCCTGATTCATATAGAACTTCTGTCACTTGGAAAAGAATTTGCTCTATCAATTCCATAGCTGAAGAAAATTCTCTTATTATCCATGGTAGAGGAGATTGTAATGCTTGGACATCTAACTGGTGTCCTACTGGACCGCTGATCAATAAGATCCCAAGCAATATAATTGAGACATTAATGCAGTATTCAGTATCTGACTTCATTAGGGAAAAATCAGTTACTCTTTCGCTGATTTCACCTTATCTGGAAAATGATACTTTGTCATTTTTGCAGGATGCGATGGTGGTTGAAGATAGAGAAGATAGGATCATATGGAAGCCAAATACTTCAGGTGCATTTTCATTTAAGTCAGCATATTACACCATCACAAATTGTACAGGTAACTTCCCAGTCTCAAAAAATGTGTGGAATTTAATGCCGCAAAAAAAGGTATCGATTTTTACTTGGAAGTTACTTCATTCATTCCTTCCTTTCGATGATGTTCTGATAACTTGTGGATATAGTTTGGCTTCAAAATGCCCTGTGTGCAGCCACTCTGATTCTATAGATCACTTTTTCATTTCCTGTACACTGGCAAAATTGATATGGAGCAGAATGACTTCTCTGATAGATTTCAAACTGTCTCATCATCAATCTCTCTCTCAAAGATTTTACTCTTGTTGGTACTGTCCAGACTTAACTAAGAGCCTACAACTGATGTGCAAAATGCTACCCACTCTCATTTGTTGGAGTCTTTGGAAGGCTAGGACTAGATACTTATATGACCAGACCCCTTTCTCTGCTGAGCTAATATGTAAAGAGATATTTGAGCTTCTCAAATTATCATTATACTCATGCCCTGCTAAGATGAATCATACTACTGCATTCCCTCAAACACTTAGACATCTATTTCCCCTTCTTAGACCACCTCCTAAGCCAATCTTTATATCAGTCTGGTGGGAAAAACCTGCAATTAATTCCATAAAAATAAACACGGATGCATCATGGTTCTCTCATACATCTGCTGCTGGGATTATAGTAAGAGATAGTACTAGTAGGCCTCTTTTCATTAAGTCAATCACTATTGAGGTTGTGTCTCCTCTCCATGCTGAACTCTTAGCTATACTTGTTGCTTGTCAATCTTTCCCACATATAAATTTTCCCTTAATCATCGAATCAGACTCAATTTCTGCCATTAATGTGATTCAGAACCCATACTTTGCTAATTGGAATCTTTTCAACTTGGCTTATAAGATTAATAGTCTATTAGGCGGTGTTGTTCTAAAACATGTGTATAGAGAATGTAACTCAGTGGCTAATGCAATTGCGAAGCATCATTCTTCTCACAACCTGCTACTTAATTTGTATAATCTGCCGCCACAGATCAGGGGCCTCATTTCCTTAGATATGCAGCAGTGTCCTTATGTTCGAATTCCAAAACATGGCCTCAACGGGACATGATACTGCTGATGGTTGTTTATATTTGTATGCAGATCTTTGTGCTACACGGGGTGCACTCCTGCGGTTTCTGATTTGATTGGAGTTGCTATCAGTATGGCTGCCAATCTGTTTTTACAGCCCTTCACCACACTAGAAGTCTCCTTCACCACAACTTTTGATGCTGCCATGGCCTGTTCTAGTGCAGCTCTAGTCTTCTAATTGTACTTCTGGTTTATGGAATCTTCATCCTTAGCATTTGACTTACTTCCATTGAAGTTGCCTGGCCAAGGGAGAGAATTAACACGAGGGGTGGAGATTCTCTCCTTTGGATCGCAACTTTCAATACAGATTATGTCACCTTTGTATAGATGCTCACTCATCCACCAATACAGATAGTTTGTAGGACTTTTGGAGGCAACTATGTTGCCTTATATTTAGGAAAGTAAAACTCTGGATGTACAAGTTTTTGTTCTGGTTTCAAGGCCTGGAGAACCTAAATACATATCCCTCACCTTCGGGTGTTTTCATTAAAAAAAACATGGCCTTTTTCAAATGACACATTCAGAAAAGGGCTGCCTACATGGTACTACAGCTCCAAGTTTGACACAAGCAAGGAACGCTCCTGAAAGCTTCCGATGAAGACTGTAAGCCTCTTCAGGTGGCGGCGTCAGCCTGTGTCTCAGCATCGTTGCATTTCGTGATATTGGTAGAGCGAAAATAGTAATCCCCATGCTTCGCAAAAGGCAGTCCGCTATGAAATCAGCTTGCACGTGAGCGTCTAGCATTACCTCTGATTCCATACTTGTGGGAAACCCAAGTCTGCGTGATATCTCAATTGAACAAGCAAGAACCATGCTCAAGTAGTCGTCAACAAACTGTTTGGGATATTCACGAGCTGCTCCAAAATCAATAAGATTAATGGAATTTGCAGACTCATCATATAGAAAGTTGCCCCAGTTCGGATCAGTCTGCATAAATCTACAGACGAATATATAACTCAGTCAGAGTTAGTTGAAGCAACTTCCTTCCGGTTGGTTTTGTGTCCTAAAGCCAATAAATATTGAATTATAAAATAGATTTATCGTCAACGTGAATTGGAACCCAAAGGGTCACACACAATAGGACTGCTTCTTAGATTAAATAAATTGGAAGATTATTTTATAGTTAGAGTAATGTTTAAGGACTGGAAGATAAAAAAATATGAAACCCTATGGTTTTCATAATGGGCCAAACCTACACATGGTAGCTTATTTATATTCACTCATGTATTCAAAAAAGTAATGAACTCTCATCTTGATCTAGCCTTCAAATAAATACAGAAACAATAATCTATCCCTTCTAGGTTTGTGATAGAGTTCGTGTGGATACCTTGGAGGCCGGACATGTGTGCGGCTACGCGTGATCAATACTTGGATATTGTGTGACTAATGGTTGAATTCGCAACTAGGTATGAATTCTTCATTTGAATAAACATATTATAGTAATCTATTGATTTCAATGTGATCTTGAAATAATCAATCTTTTAATTCCCCAATATATAAGAAGGGCGGAACCAGGAATTAGGTATAGGGGGGATCAAAACTGTATTTTTTTTTTCAAATCGACCATTAAAATATAAGTTGTAGTAGATTATTTCATTTAAAGGACGAAAAAATAAATACTAAAAACAAACTATAGTTCTAAAGAAAATACAAAATTATAACTTGAGAATAGACATAAACAAGTAACAATTATGAAGTAAGAAGTTATCTGTTTTTCCTTTGACATATTTTGAGAATAGACTTATAAAAGGACAATTATGAAGTTAAATTTCAAGTTAGAGAATTTAAACACTCTAAATTAAATACAAAAGAAATAATTGATTGAATTTTTTTTTACCTTACTTCTTGATGTCTTATTTGAATATTTATATTTTTCTAAATCATATTTTTTATTCTTGAAAGGTGTATCATCGATTTATATTATCTCGGTGTTAAGAAAAACTTAAATCCTAATTGTAATCAAATTATTTCATTTAAATAAATCCTACGTATATGACAGATAAATATAAAATATTCCTATTATTTTGTTAAAACCTACGTAGGGTAAATATTTTTATTAAAGCTTGTGATATGGATATATATTTAAAGATAAAAATTAATTTTTGTTAAAACCATTTCCAACTATAACTTAATAAATATTAAAGGTAAAAATAAGTAAAAAAGGAATTATATTTCTGGTTGGTCTCTAAAATTGAGAACAAAGGATTCTAACATTTTAAACTATATTTTTTAGTATTCTACGTACATTTGTGGTAAAAGAAAATATAAGGAATTATATTTCCGGCTGGTCTCAAAATTTAAAACAAAGAATCCTAATATTTTAAACTACTTTCTTTGGTATTCTACGTATATATGTGGTAAGAATTATTTTGTGGGGACCATGAGTATTTTTTTACCATATAAAAAAAATAAAACACAAGAAAAACATATAATACCAAAGGTAAAAAAAAAAGTTGACCGGGATCAGACACCCAGTGGTCCCCCCTATGTTCCGCCCATGTATATAAGTGTATATATTTGATTGATTTCCTAAACAGTGATACCAGAGTCATCATGGTGTTTATAGATTAATATATGAATTTATGCAGATATAACCCTATATAATTGAGAAAGTGCAGATATAACCCTGAGATAATTTTTAGTGCAAATATAACCCTAACTATTATACATAAGTGCAAATATAACCCTAAAGTCATTATTCCGGCATTGACAGACCATTTTCGGCCATTGAACGACAAAAAATGACCAAAATGCTCTTTCAACCTAATACTAAAATTTAAAGACAAAAATACCCTATCCCTTCACCACCTCTACTGCACCTCCTCCACCACCAGCTCGACGGAAGGCTTAGAGGCACCGGTCTGCTCAAACTCAACGCATTCCCTTATTGATATATCACGCATTACTGCTATTTGGAACATTGAATCCGTCAAACTCACCTCTCAATTCTTCATATGCTCTGAAACTGAGCAATCCCATCAGTACCACTCGAGAAGACCAAAAATGGCGCCACCACCACTACTACTGCTAATGTGCCTAGTCCTAGCCTAGGAAGCGGCTGAGGCGGTGCCGTTCAAATAAAGCTCTCCATCAACCACCACCTGTAACGTGCTAGTCGGATACGTGTCCCCAAACACCACCACCGTCGCTGGAATCCAAATCCCTTTCAACGGCCTCCTCGCCGCCAACAGCCTCCTTCCTTGCACTCCCGGGTCCCACTCTATTGCTTCTCACTAACTCCTCAACATCCCCTTCCCCTGCCGATGCTCCAACGGCACCGGAGTTTCCGACAAGGTCCCCGTTTATTGCCTTGTAGGAGAAATGAAGTTGAGGCACATGATGACCAAAGTGGAACATTGTGTTTGCAAATCGAAAAATTTCACACCCACTCCTTATATGCCTCAGTGATCACTGATTTGGGGAGTTGAACAGGTTCCCCGTCCTTGCTGAAATCTGCTCCATGTCCTTCCCATCCCCCGAAAACATTCTGCTTCTTCGTTTGATTTCGCCCCCGCCGATCGGGTGAGAAAACAACGGTGGGGCTTCTTTGTTAGATTAGAAGTCTTGGGTGAGGTGAGAAAACAATGACGGGTGAGAAAACAATTAAGAAAGGGGTAAAATTGGCTTTTTACCCAATTTCGGTCTAAATATGTTGGATAAGATTATTTTTGCACATAACCTAAATATATAGGGTTACATTTGCACTTTCAATTATTACAGTGTTATATCTGTACTATCATCAATTATGTAGGAATATATATGCATTTTGCTCTTCATTTTAATATGTTAATTAGTATATGAATATTCTTATGAGATATGAATGTTGTTTTTTTTATTAAAGAAAAACAATTAAAATAAAGGATAAGGATGTGAAGTAGTCTACTTCGTCATGAGTAGGTCCGAGAACCGTACTCCATCGTTAAAATTGGGTGTTACTATATCGCGCTCTGTATTTTACTATATTACGCTTTAATACATGTATACGTGTATAATGTTAATTTTAAAATTAGAAAAAATAAAACAAATCCCCACCTTTCATGCTTTTCTTTTTATCCACCTAATCACGCATCCCGACTAATCCACAGCCGGCGCCACCAACCACCAGCCGCCCCGCGCCGCTAGAAAAAAATTAATTTTCCGATGATTTCCAGAATGATTGACTCAGTGCCATGCAATGCATGCTTATGTAGTTATATACTGCTTGCTTATAGTACCATGCAATCCATGCTTATATAGTCCAACCAAAAACTCCACTCTGGTGAAGAACCAGGGGTTGGGCAAAGGAGAACGCTGGAAAACGAGAATATGGACGGTGGGGGAAACGATAATCGGGTGATGGGGGAAACGAGAACTGGGGCGGTAGGAGGAAACGAGAACAGGAGCGGTGGGAGGAAATGAGGACGGGTGTAGAGTCCTTGGGAGTTGGACTTATTTATGGCATATTGTGAATACTGGTAATATGGTGTTTTAACACCATTGCGATCAGGTTTTTTCTAAACAGCAGGTTTTAGCCACGAATTATGGAGCGAATTATGGAGTATAATTATGCGACCAGATCAGAATATTGTGCAGATTATTATGTGATTTCGAGGCAATCTAATTCTGGTAAACGAATATTCCTGTAATAGTTAGGAATTGATTAAGTAGTTTATTTATGGTACAAGTCCTATTAATAAAGGATTGTCCATTTAAATACCAGATTAGGATTAGATCTTTCCTTTGTTTAGAAGTCTATGCTTGGTAGAGTTATACAAGGAAAGAGTTTCGTACAAGGCAGGATGGCGAAGATGATAAAAGCAAGAAGATAGAATGCAATCATGGGCGACGAAGAATCCATCTCTGCGTGAGAAGTGTTGGAGCAATCTGCCTGTGGTGTTTGGAGGAGTGTTGAATCATCCGACCAAGTTCGTAAAGATCAGAAACAAGGAAGCCTTAATTCCTCGGGAGGAGGAGATCCAGGGAGACGTGTTGTTAGTGAGGGTTCAACGTCGTAGGATCGGCAGTGAGGGGATCTCACAACATTCACTCAATAGGTTAGCAATGGATTAGTATTTAAGTTAAGCTTCTTGTACTAAAGACTGCTTTCTAGTGAATGGTTTCTGATCTGGGCAAGACCCCGCAGACGTAGGTGTATTTGCACCGAACTGCGTAAACAAGTAGTGTGTGCACTGTGTCTTTTGTTTTGTGTTTTAACACCAAACCTTTAAACAACTGGGCACAAAAGTATAGACTTTAGGTGGAACAGAATTTCAACGGGGAAAGAGAGAAGAGAGAGCCGGGAAAAGAATGAAAAGAGAACTGGGAAAGGAGGAAAAGAGAGAACCAAAAGAGAAGGAGGGAAATGGAGAATCGAAAGAAGGGAAAGGGAAAACCGGAGAAAGAGAGCCGACCGGGGCTGGGAAAATGAGAACGGGCGCAGAAGAAGAATGGTGGGGAAAACAAGAACGGCGGGAGTGGCAAGCCTCGCTGGAGAAGATGCTAGAACACGCCGGAGAAGACAGGTTCGCCTCCGATGGACAGCTCCACGTCGGAGAACGACGTGGATGGCGAGACTTGCCGGAAGAGACACCGGAGAAGATGCTAGAACACACCGGAGAAGATAGGTCCGCCGCCGGCGAACAGCACCACTCCAGAGAAGATGCCCTGTTTTGCATCGTTAAGTTATGTTTTGTATTAGTTATTAATTAATTAGGTTTTTAACTAAGGCAAAGTCTAGGGAAAGATTGTCTTTCCATAAACTTATGGAAATATGGTGTTTAATTAGAATAATAAAAGGTAACGGTCTTAATTGCAATATTAAAAATTTATTATACAAAGTGTAATAGTTATAAAGTTTATAACCTGATTCATACAACCCAAAAATTTTATCTTCATTTCTTCTAATTTGCACTTTAAACCTTGGTGTTTCTATGACTTATGGAAAAACCGTCTTTCAAGAGAAAAAATCAATTAATTATTATATAATGTTAATTAAATTCAAAATACATATTGTATTTCAATCGTACAAAGACATGCCGTAATTAAGTAAAATACATGGCGTGATATAGCGATTCACTTAAAATTTTAAGGCCATACCCAGTATTGTAAAAGAATTTTCTAGCAACCTTAGATAATCTGCATTTTCTGGCAAACATCATCGGACAAGATGAATTTGGTTGCAATCAGGTGACCATTGATTTGGTCCCCACTGGATTGGATTCCGCCGGGCTGGCCAGAGAAACTCCGTCGTCGCATTGCTCCACCTCGCACCTCACCGGTGAACTGCCTCCTCGCCACTTTGTCGGATTTGATTCATGAACACCAGAGGAAGACGACCAGAGATGGTCTAGCTCTGGCAGACCACCAGTTGCGATGCTATCTGGTGGCAAAATCCATTTGCCGCCGCTCGGTTTATACACTACTGCATGACATGTGTATTTGCACGGGTATTTTGGCCCCCCGAATATCGGTGCGTATGTATAGGGGTGTAAAAACATAACACATTTGCACCGGTAAAGTGAACCAGTGTACAAAATTATTTACACCGGCATTTTAGACTAGTGTATAAATTTGGAAAGTTGGGGGCACAGAGTATCTGCATTGGTAATATTTGGAACACTGATGTAGACATTTTGCACCGGTATATAACATATAAACCGGTGTAAAACTGTGATGTGTATACCGGTATTAAATATAACACTGGTCTTTCTTTTGTAATAAAAATATTGTTTTTTTTGCACTGGAATAGTTTGCACCAGTATGTTTTTTACACCGGTATTATTTTATGCACCGGTATTATTTAAATAATATAAAATAAATTATTAAAAAAATGTGATTTTTTTTACACCGGTACATTCATTTTCTACTGGTATATTATTAGGATAAAATTTGCAATGCCTAATTTGTTTTCCGATGGTCCCTCCCAGATTATTTCCGAGGCAACGACAACTAGAGATACTTGTGAACTATTATAAATTGGAATCCTTTAAATCGGTAAGAAATTTGAAACCACCTATTACGAAAATATCGCTCGCAAAACAAGCGAACATTATTCAACTATAAAATAGAAGAACTATTTTAAGCATGGATTGAAACAAAGTAAAGAATCACACAAGTTTACTATAACGAACCACCATCCATAGAGTTCTAATATCATCAACCATTCAAAATAAACCATCAACCTATTATATCGTTCTTATCATCCAAAAGTTGCAACGTAGTGTTCGCCTGCTGATGTTAGTCTTTAATCCAAGCCCCACACCATCTATTTGCTACACCTTTAATTTTGTACACATGGTACAACCCTTTTCCCTCTGGGAGGATCTGTTAATATCAAACTTACACTGGTTGTCAATAATGTTGCGTTTACTAAAAAATAACAATAACAAATTTTGAGATAAAAGGTTTACCTCCAAGATATTGTTTGTCTCTAGGTGATTAACAAATTCTTCCATGAAGAGCATGATGGAGTACCCAAATTGTCATGAACCATTGTGGGTTCGGTATTGCACAGGAAAGGTAAATGTAATTACTAACCCTAAACATAATAAATTGATGGATTAAATGACAGAATGACTTACCATGATGTTGTTGATTTTCCAAGTGTAGTCGGATTCTGGCTCCGTCTTTCTCTTCTCCCTTTGGTATGTGCATGCAAGCCTGTCAAGAAAGTAAATTGAAATGGTTACTTCTTCCCATATATTACCAAACTTGGATTTATGATTTGATTGATTGAAATACCTAGAAATGACCTTAAATTCGACCAAGTTTTTTTGTTTGATACCCCCTGACAATGTGTCCAGAGTGAAAACCTCATTCGTTTTGGGACGGATAATGATGAGGTACCAATGATCGGTGTTGGAAAATTATGTTAACATATTAATGAAATGGAAGTGGTTTGAAATGTGAATGTATTTATCAGGAAGAAATACTTACATTCTTATGTAGGGCACGGTGTAGAACTCAACATCCATTGCCTTCATTGTTTCCCAAATTAGTTTGAAACAGAGTTCGACGTCCTGCTTGAAGTTGTTCAAGTTGCCACAGTTGGATGGGTATAATTGGACACGACCTGAATTAGTTTCCCATATTTTCTCCCACATGTGCCTGTAATGTTAATGATACTAAAAATGAATTCCTAATAAATTAAAAAAATATTAAGGCTGTAAGTTTTGAAACTCACCCCATCCACACATCGACTTGCGCATTATTGATACAGGCCATCGAATGCATGTTCCCCAATTTCTTCCCGAACTCTACCAGAACTTCTATTCCAACATAACAGGTGTACGGGCGTGCAAATGTCAATGGTCGGAACACTGGGAAGAACATGAAGTCCTTATTCTTTATCATTTCGAGGATAGCAGCAATTTCTTCCTTTATGAATTGCACCATGATGGGCCAATCTGTTAAGTCTCGTTTGTTGACAATCTGTGAACGTAAAATGATACGAAATGATCACTTGAGTACGTAGTATTGAACTATCATTTTTAATGAATAATAATGGTACTCATTTTAGTGCATTACCTGTTTTGGTAGCCTATTTAATCTTGGTCTTGTCGATGGTCAGAAATTAGCCGTCGACTGGGAGTTTTGCTAGCCAATATCCTGTTACAAGGATTAATGAATACAGGTACACAAAATTACTTTGAGGAATTGAAAAATAATGTGTTACAAGAATGTACCTCATCATCTATGGTGAGAAGCATAACCTCCTCATCATTTTCGTTCGTATCACCTCCGACATTGAATCATCGATGTCACTCGGTTGCTTATCTGCCTTGCCTTTTAAAGACACCGGCCAATCCATGACTCTATTGAGGATCTCTCTAACATTATCGAAGTTGTGGTCAGCCGAGGGAAATCTCACCCTAGGACGAAGGACTGGCTTGCATACTCTCACACAAGAAACACTTCCTTGTTAGGCATCCCAACAACGAGATACCTATTGCAACCCATGGGCAACCAATTTCTTCTACCCGACAATGCCTTTAATGAAAAGAGTCACGTTCTCTATCCTATTCGTATAATATTTTATTGAATAGATTAAATGGTTATGGAGATATTTCATATGTGTAATTAAATGTATGGGACATGCATAGATTAGTGAAGGTTCACCTCTTCATCTCCTTCTTCTTCACTGTGCTCTTCACCTAATTTTGTAGCAGCTGCAGCAATGTCATCAATCGCATTCTCTATAAACTTCTTGGGATCGTCAAAGCCTGGCGGAATCTGAACACCACTTGTAGATGCTAAGCCCTTCACCAAATGCTCCAGGTACGATACCATGGCTTTCACGACCGATTGATTGTTAGATGGTCTCCTCTGGGTTGTCTATTTGGTTGAGGAACTGCTACCGCACTTGCTGCGAGAAAGATGAGGAACAGTCACCGATATGGGTAGACCCATCTGAGTTCCCCATGGGAAAATAGAGCCCAAATTTGAAGTGGCGCTCGTAGATGGCGCACCTTCCAGGCCTCGTATCCCTAGGAATTTTATCTTCTCAGAGGACCTCCAACCGCAAATATTTTTAAAGCTTAATCAAAAGGGGGGGGGGGTGATAGTAACTGGGAAATCTCCTTAGGAATGGGCTGGGGGCTTTCGAAAATTGGGGTCAAGATCTTCTCAAGAAAGAAAGGATGACCTCCCTTAGAATCTTGGATCTCGAAGTGAACCACTTACGACAATAGCCCGGAGGTGGCGCAGGATAGCTAGCAACACTTTTTCCCCCTTCTCTACCAACTGAAGGGGAACCGACATCCGATAAGGGAATGACGCTGGAATCCTGGAGGCAGAAATTCTCAACCCCACCGACAGAGGTGATGACAAAAAAATAGGCTGTGATGGAGTTCTATCCCACTGATGGTGTTTGTGACATTTTAGTAAGAGAAAGAAAGAAGATCAGGTTAGGGGGGATGTACTGGTTCTTAGCCATAGTTAGTCGGATTTCTCTGAAAGTGTTAGCAAGGAAAAAACACCTTGAGCCTGGAGCTGCTTCAAGAGAGAGAGGAGGAGAATTTGAAATTCGAAAGTGATTTGGATAAAGAGTAAAGTAAAGCTCTTGGAAGCGCCATATATAGAAGAAGGAACAAAAGGTAATGATTACCTCGGGTCACCATGTAATAAGTAAATGCGTAGGTAAATGGGCCACATGGGTGAGAAATACTAGGCATTTATGGGAAAAGGGGTATGCGTAAAGCCTAACCAGGACTTCACGCGCTCAGAAATAAGAGTGAGCATCCGCCCTCGTGACCTTTCCACTTCTCACCTTAAAACCAAACCCATGGATTCTAACATAGATTAAAAGACTGAAGGTCAAAGCTTCCATTCCTAAATACTGGGATTTAAAGGTCCTCAGATTCTAAAATATATTAGAAGATCGGAGGTCGGATCCCCCATTTCTAAATACTAGGATTAGAAGGTCCTCGGATTCTAACACAGATTAGAAGGTTGAAGGTCGAATCCCCTATTACTAACTACCAGGATTCGAAGGTCCTTGGATTTTGACACAGATTTGAAGGATGAAGGTTGAATCCCCTATTTAAGACTACTATGGCTTGAATGCCCTCAGATTCCAACACAGATTAGAAGCCGATGATAAAACCCCCTATTCAGAGCCTCTGGGGCCCAAAGGCCCCCTTGGGAGTAAATGAGGGAGAAGTCAGGCCCTTGGGCTTTAACACAGATTAAAAAGCTGAGGGTTAGACCCTCGACATATTAATCCGCTAGAACAACAAATTCGAAGCTAACCTGGAGGATTTTGAATCCACCCCTAGAACGAGCCCTAAGTGCATCACAGGGGCTTAAAAATTTTACCCCTAGAGAAGTATCGTATCTCTGAAGGAAAAACCTTGCTCAACCGCCAATTTGAAGCGATCCCATCAAAGAGAAAATTATCGAATTCACAGAAGTGAGCACGGATTCGAACCCAAGACTTTGGGATAAATTCGAAGATCGAGCCCTCAACTTCTAGGGGCTTATTGATAATGTGTAAATTTGTACTAGGCCCAAGTTTCTAAGTACGGCCAACCTAGGTCTATAACATTAGCTTTTGGGTAATAACCTTTTGGCCGGCCCAAGGGAGAAAGACTTGCCCTATAAGCAAACAAAATAGTTTCCCTACTTGCCAACCTACATAAAGGCTAAAGGTAAACCTACACACTAAACTATTTATTCCTAATTACACTCTTGTAATTCTATTTACTTACTTGGCCGTCAGAGCCTTTCCCCCCCCCCCGGACATCTCTGGGGGCTTTGTCTTACAGATTTAGGTCACGGACAGTGGCACAGTGACAGTGGTAAATTGGGGTGCATCAACAATAACCAAGCTTCAATCAAAATTTGCAATTGCTAATGGTGGCATGATACCAGGTCATCCTACCATCGACTGCTCCCGGGTCATCGAGGGTGGTATTGTTATCAATGCCTTTAGAACAAGTAAGGGCATTTCCCCTAGTGAGCCTGATGATGGGTATCTCATGCTTGGGATATCAAGTAGCTATTCAACAAAGGACATAACCTTTATTTCCTGAAAATATGTAGACAAACTATTCGATGCCAAGTGTGTCTGTATTCCCGGGGATTGAACAGAGGCAAAGGGTTATCTTGTCATTGAGGGTCAAAGGTCAGAAAAATCCCATGGTAGCTGGTTGTGACTATTATGACTGGGGGTTTATACCCCTCGGATACCCAGGGTGCACGGGAGTTGGGTTATATCTAGGGGGAGACTTGGATCCATGGGAGTTCATTTAGACATTCCTGAGTTTTATGAACTCTTTAGACTCGATGAGAAGATAACATGCAAGCTTGTAGGTAGTTACCTTCAAGGAAAAGCCTAGGAGCGATTCAATAAGCTACCCAATGGATCCATACAGATGTACCGAGACTTTACCAGGGCACTGTTGAGCCATTACTTCCAAAATAAGAAGTTTACGAAGATATTGACGGAGTTGTATCAGACCAAGAAGAGACCAGGAGAGTCTAATGCATCGTTCTACCATAAATATATCGATGAAAGCCTGGTGGTAGTTGAAGGTACAGAGAATGAGGTGATACATGGATACATGTTAGGGATGGAAGATTTGGAGTTGTACAGAAAGTTGACGGCAACCCCCACCCCCCCAAAACACTCCAGCAACTCTAGAAGGTGGTGGAGCAGCATTCAAAGGCCGAGGAGGTGACCAGGAAAAAGAGGGAAGGAATGATGGCTAAGCACGTGAAATCTGTGGAACTGTCGGGTGGGAGGTTCAACAAATACACACCTATGTGGTGCTCTCAGGTGGAGATTTGGAGTATTCATCGAGGGGTTTTTTGAGCACCCTTACTGTTGAATCGATTAGATGAACTCGTGGCTGTGCGGAGGGACACTAACATGTTTTGTGATTACCATAGAGATTAAGACCACTATACGAATGATTGTGGTCACCTTAAAATGGAGATCGAGAGGTGCTAGAGGGAAGGCCTTCTATGGAAGCCTAAACTTTGTCTACCCCCTCTCCCGAGATGGTCCATTGAGGCAGGGAAATGATCGAGGAAACTGACGGCCTTTCAGGAGGAACTTTACTCCTTCCCCAAGAGCTAATCATGCCCCCCAAGCTAGGAGGTAGGAGTGGCAAGAAAAGTCGAATCAAAACCAACCTGCAGGAAATCATCAAAATGAAGAAAACCCGGTTGTTCGCAGGGTGATCGATGTTATTAACGGGATGGTCGGTGAAAAATAATTGAATACCATAATGAAGGCCAATTCAGGGCATGTCCTAATAGGAGAGCCAGCCTACAAAAGATTTTGACCAGACGAGACAATCACATTCTCGGAAGCAGATGCAATCCCCAATCAAACCTCTCACACGAACCCTATGGTGATCTCTGCAGTAATTGAAACTTCGTTGGTCAAAAAGCTTTGCATCAATTATGAAAGTGGAGCTGAGATCATGTTTATCAGTTGTTTTGACCACCTCGGTCGGGGAAATTTGAAGAAATCTAGGTTTTCTTTGTTAGGATTCACAGGGAAGACAATATACCCCCTGAGTGAGATTACTTACCTGTCAGAATGGCAGATGGAGAAAAATGAGTGACAATATACGGTATCTTTGGGGTTGTTGACGCTCATTCTCCTTATAATGTGATTTTAGGAGGCCATGGATGTGTCTGGCTCGAGCAGTATGGTCACCATACCATATGATGATAAAAATCCCAACAAATAATGGGGTGGCATGTATTCGAGGAGATCATATGGTGGTAAAGAATTTCAACCTTGTAGCAGTGAAAGGGGAAAAGGGCAAAAGATGTAGCAATGATCCATGGAGAAGCTGGACCAGCTAATACAAATAGATTCCAATTTAAAATTTGGTCACGATTGTTGTTGTCCAGATGATACCAGAGGTGATGACGAAGAAGCTGCAGACTCTGCTCGATGATTATTCTGATGTGTTTTCTTATGACATGCCAGACTTGACCAAAGTGTCTGCTGAGCTGGCCATTCTCAGGTTAAGTTGACCCTTCGATAAAGCTCATCAAGTAGAAAAGAAGAATGTTGACCCCCGAGAGGGTTGGAGCGATAATAGTGGAAGTAGATAAACTCTTCAAGGGTGAAGTCATCAAAGAAGTGTTTTATCCGGAGTGGCTCGCTATCCCAGTTTTGGTCCCGAAGCACGATGGTGTGTTGGGCATGTGTATCGACTTCACTGATTTGAACAAGTGTTGTTTGAAGGATAGCTATCCCCTCCATTTGATCGACATGCTCGTAGAAGTAATAGTAGGAGATTAGTTTTTATCCTTTTTTGATGCACACAAAGGCTATCACCAGACAAGGGAATGACTTCGTTCATAACGGATGTTGGCACTTTTTTCTATAAGAAGATACCATTTGGCTTGAAGAATGATGGGGCTACTTATCAAAGGTTGGTAGATGAATTGTTCAAAAAGAAAATCGGGAAAAATCTAGAGATATATGGTGATGACATGGTGGTAAAGAGCAGAGACTACAACCAATTCTTGAAGGATTTGGAAGAATATTTGTAGAGTTACAACATTGTGGTAAAGAGCAGGAACTACAACCAATTCTTGAGGGATTTGGAAGAAATGTTTGTGAAAGAAATATTTGTGGGGGCTCTTGATGATATACGAAGCTAAGGCTTTGTTGGGCCAGTACACCCAACCTCTAAAGCCCAACCTAAGGGCAGCCCAACAAGGCCTCATACCAGGTTCGTGATTAGGCCTCACTGGAAAAGGGCCTAGGGTTTAGGCAAGTTCAGGGTTTAGGAAATTGTTCCTAGAAAGGTATAGAAGATAGAGGTATGTAATTTATTTTAGATTATTCACTATTCATTATTTGGCCGTCGGAAACTGACTTTGGAATCGAAGTCTCTTCCCATGAAATACTCCAGGGCTTGTTTCTTTCGCAGGTGGTGGATCGGCGCTAACAGATCGGAGCTGGGCTTGGGTCGGTTCTTGGATACATTATATAACTTATATAAAGACCGTCTTTCAAGATATTGACCATTATAACCATGTTAAAAATGCAAAATATGAAAAACACTAACATGATTAACAACTCTTTTTCCCACGTGTAAGAAAATATAGCACCTAAAACTAGTGTGTAAACACATAGTGTAACGAATGAGAACACTTTCACTTTGACTTATACATTTTCCGCTTGAATACCAACATTTTGCTTAAAGCTCATTGCAGACAAGTCATATTTGTCGGTTTAGCATGACCTATCTCCTAGCAATCTAAAATACTTACGCCCTATCGCTATCGAACAAAGGGGTTGAAAACCAGTCTTATTTACTAGGCCACGATTATTGGTGATGTACCTCATAAATCGGGGATGTTGGGAAGCCAAATACAAGGCGCGTACCCTAAAATAACATTTATTGTGAATTCACTAACATGGACAATATTCCGCTAACCACATTTAAGTTAAAGTTCTCAACCTGCTTCACAAAATTAGGATAGAATTTAACAATTTTATCGTGATGAGTTAAGTAATATAAATTCTATTTCAAACTCTAACTTTGACAAAATTCAAAACGAAATTAAAATTAAACTCTGAAGAGAGTTATCATTGCACATTACAAAAGGGATTTTTCATTCCCCATTCTGCCCACTAAACAAGCCCGCCCACCAACAACACACTCCTCACCACTTCTCCGCCTACTTACTTCAGACCTAAATAAATCTCATCACAAAGTGTTAGAATTGTCTACAATTAATGCTCGCTCAAATAAAATCACGAATAATACAAGTAGGGAATGTATAATAAATAGTTGGAAGAACTAGAGTTAGAATACTAATCAAAAGTACTATTACTCCGTCCCAGCCGAATGTGCATACTTTTTGGTCAACTTTCTCACGTCATGTTTGACCAACGATAACTTTAGTTACGTATATTAACGGTGTGTTAAAATTTGATATTTAAAAAATACAGCATGCAGAGAATTCAACAATATCTCACATGATGATATTGGTATCTATATACTAGTTGAAATTTATGGTCAAACGTGTCTTGAGAAAGTTGACCAAAAAGTGTGCAGATTCGGCTGAGACGGAGGGAGTATCAGATTCTAGGTGTAAGAAGAGGGAAAAAAAAGAAGTGCAACGAAAGAAATAAGGGAAACATTCAAAAGAAAGTGGTAAAAAAACGTAAAAATCATGCCTAAGTGAAACGGATGTCCACAAATGAGTGTCACAAACGTCGTAACCCAGGTTGGGGAAACATGGCTTTAAGCCTACTATGAGGCAATCACTCGCGAGATCAATAATCATGAAAAAGTAATTTTAAAAGATTATGAACAATATTCAAATATTCAGAGTACTTTCGGTTTTCCTCAAAATTGTCAATATCATCTTTATTATTCTACTACAAACCACATTATGGCAATGAGATGACAAATTCGATAAACATTTTCCATCAATCATCAAAGTAAAAAAAATAAAAAATAAATAACAGCATTTGGAGGATTAAAACATCTAATTACTAGAGTTATGCCAGAATAAAAGCAATGGAACCGAATTTGTTCAGTTCTATACATTACGAATTAGGATTTGGAGTTTGTTAGTAAAAGAAATGAATAATATTTGTTTTGTATTTTTATTGCGAAAAAGAACATTGATCAAAGCGCTTTAGCTTGAGGCACTATATTGATGCCAACGACGCCACATATCCTAGGTTAAAAATGGTACGTTAAGAGCATGTACAGTGGGGGATCAAAAGCAGTTTCAGTTCATTAAAAGTGATACGTTAAGATCATATACAATGGGGGGATCCAGAGCGATTTTAGTTCAGAAGTGAAACCATTCTAGAACCGAAGTGGAACCACGAAACCCCACAATGAGAGTTTCAAAGTAGTTTCAAGAACTTGAAACTGACCAGTGGTTCCCTTTAACTGAAATCGGGCCAACCATGACTTGCATCAGATATGCATGTGCTAGATTGCTGGGGGCCCGCGGAAGTGGGGTTTGTTTTTCAATTTTGCACCTTTTTCTAGGGTTGTTCAAATTGCCCGACCCGACCCGACTCATTTAACGCGGCCCATTTGAATTGGGTCGGGGCAATGTCCCATTTGGGTCAAAATGGTTTGGGTCAAAATGGATCGGGTTGAATTTTGACTAAATCGACCCATTTTGACCCATTTGCAATTTTGTCTCATTTTCTTGAAAACAATCATTAAAAAAATTAATTTAATACAATATATCTGCTATTAATTACTTCATAAATTAATTAACATTCTTGAAAAAATATATATTTATAAGGCTAAAAATATATATATATTTTAAATTTTCTTTACATTTTTTATATGATTTTGGCCAATTTGGATTGATTTGGGTCGACCCATGCTCGACCCGACCCTAAACTATGGGAATTCTGACCCAACCTGACACAACCCATTTAATCCTAAATTTAGTGTCAATTTGGTCCGGGTCAGCTGACCTGCCCGCACCCATGAACACCCCTACCTTTTTCAACGAACAACCAATTTCCTAACCAACACAGGTTTTCCTTTTTAATTTTTGCACCCTTTTCAATTCTAATTATCCTTTTTTAATTTTTTATCTATTTTTTATTATTTAATTTAAATTGAAATCATAATTTAAAAAATGAAATGAAATTTAAAATTGAGAAACAAAATTTTATTACTCCCTATGTCTCAACTAAATTTGCACACTTATCATTATCACATTGTTCAACAAACAAGTTTGACCGCTAATATGTTTACCTAAGTATAATACCCCCTCCGTTTCTTTAATAGTGGCACACTTTCTAATTTGAGATGTTTCTTTTATATTGACACTTTCTATTTATGGAAAGTTTAAGGTTATTACATTCACTCATTTTGCTTTTTCTTCTTTCAATTCAATTTCATCCACTTATTTAGCATCTCCTAAATTCTAACACCAAAAATGATGTGCCACTATTAGAGAAACATCGGGAGTAATCAAATAAAAAATTGATATTAAAAAACTACTTGTCACGACGAATTGAACAATATCAGTATGATAATATTGTTGTTTATATATCTATTCAAATATGTGGAACTTTGATAGAGAATAATGTCAAAAAAGTAAGAGTGCAAATTCAGTTGGGACAGAGAGATTATTAAATTAAATAATGAAACTAAAAAGTAAATTGTAAAAAATTAAATTTAAAAAATGAAATTTAAAAACATAAAAAATTTAAATTAAATTATAAAAGTAAATTGTATTATTAAATACTCCCTCCGTCCCAGCCTATTATGCACAGAATCTTTTCACAGTCTCCAATAAACACGCTTGACTGCAAAAATATATAGTTACGTACAATAATGACACACAAAATAGATAAAATTATTGTTCATATATCTATTCAAATATGTGGTTAAAGTTTGGCATATTTGACCCAAAAAAAATATGTGCAGAATAGAGTGGGACGGAGGGAGTATCACATTTCAATTTATTTTGGGTGGACACATTTTTAAAATTAATATTAGAGGTACAATTAATGAGTAGGGATGAGGTGTGTTTGGTGGCGAAGGAGGTTTTGTCACGGCAAGCTGGAGGCGGAGGCAGAGACTCCCCTCTCTGATATGAATATCAAATGCTTTAATAGTGCTTTAAATGGTTTGATGACTCAACTTTATGATGAAGAATTGAAGAAGGAGTCATCATCGACATCTTGGAATTATTGTTCAAGACTGTCGACGAACCAAAAACATCATGAAGAACACTATACTCTTTTTTCCCACTAAGTTTTTAATGAGGTAATGTGATAACTGTAAAATATTGTAAAATTATTTCATTTTGTTCTTCACTCAATTATCCATTAATATTCACTTCTTTGGAGGATAGCAAAAATAATCATTCAAAACATTAAATTGCAACACTATTCTCATCCCACGCTTAGCAAGTTGAAGCATTATTTCTTTGACTATTGTGGTTCAACTATCATGATATTTTGGCAAGAACCATTTGGAATTAATGTTCACAGCATATGCTTGAAGCAAGAAGCAGGATTTCTTGGGATATTGGGATAAGTTTTGTTTGAGAGCTCTTGGCCATTGGTGAACTTGGAGTAGTATAAATAGGGGATGAACTTAGTAGTTCAAATACACCTCAAGCATATCATTCCTTTGCTACTTGCTTTCTTCTCCCTTTAACTCTCCTTTGTAGTTGTAGAAGCCAAAGTCCCCATGTTTATATTTTGCCACATAATTCCTTCATAGGTGGTAGGCAAAGCCTTGTAATACTTTCTCTACATATAGTGAAGCTTCCGGTCTCCTCCGGCCATAGATGTAGGCCAACTTGACCGAACCACATCTTGTGTCTATTATTTCCTTTAGTTTCTTTACGTTGTCTTTGTTATCCATCTTTCGGGCTAATAGATATCTCGGGGGATTCATATTCCTAACAAATTGGTATTAGAGCCATATCTCATGTTTGATCTATTAGCCATCATGATGGTAACAAAGAATTCTATTGAAAAGTTTGACCGGAGTGTAAACTTCGGTATGTGGCAACTCAAGATGGAAGCCACCCTAATCTAGGATGGATGTGAGCTAGCCCTTGAAGGAATGGAGGAAAGGCCAGTGGATATGTCGCTGGAAGATTTTGGTGATCTAGACAAGAAGGCTATATCCATCATTATTTTATATTTCCCTAATGAGGTTTTGCAGGAAGTTGCTAGTGAGAGAACTGCCAAAGGTATGTGGGATCAGTTGAAATCTACATACATGAAAAACACAATGGAGAATCACCTTTATTTGAAACAAAAGTTGTACATGTTGAAAATAGCGGAAAGTACATCTATACTCACATTTTGATAAATTTGATTCCATCATTTTGGATTTGGAGAATGTAGATGCTAAAGTTGATGAACAAGATCAAGCCATTTTATTGTTATGTTCCCTTCCCCTGTCCTTTAAGTATTTTTGAGATACTATGATTTATGGGAAAGAGTTGATCCCATACAATAGTATAAAATTTGCATGAAAATCTAAGGAGCAGATTGATAGGGACATTACGGGGGAATCGAGTGGAACTCATGCTGAGGGATTGTTTGTGAGGGGTAGAGGTGAAAATAGAAATTTTGAAAGTGTTAGATCCAAAGGGAGGTCGAAGATGAGAGTGATGGAATCATATTTGTGGCCATGGATAATAAGTCAAGGTCTTCTAGTGAATGCCTCTTAGATTCGGGTTGTTCTTACCACATGAGTTATGATAGGGGGTGTTTTTCCACTTATGAAGAATGGGATGGTGGAATTTTTTTATGGGTAATAACACTCCTTGTAAGGTTGTTGGTAGGGGAACAATTCAAATCAAAATGTACGATGGTATTATTAGGATACTCACTAATGTTAGGCATGTTCCTGACTTAAAGAAAAATCTCATCTCTCTTGGCACTCTTGATGCTCTCGGGTATAGATATTCAGGTGATGGTGGAATCCTGAAAATCTGTAAAGGTGCTCTTATGCCAATGAAGGCTTGCAGAGTTGGCACTTTGTATGTTTTGCAGGGATCTACAGTAACTGGGGCATTGGCTATCCCAACTTCATCAGATGAAGACATCACCAAATTGTGGCATATAAGGTTGGGACATATGGTTGAGAAAGGCTTAACATTGTTAAGCAGGAGAGGTATACTTTGTGGTCAAAGTACTGGTAAGTTGGACTTTTGTGAACACTATATTTTTAGAAAGCAGAAAAGAGTTAGCTTTCATTCACCTGCATTTCATAAAACAAAAGGTACTTTGGACTACATTCATTCTGATCTTTGGGGGCCCTCTCGTGTTCCTTCTAAGGGTGGTGCAAGATATATGCTAACTTTTATTGATGACTATTCAAGTAAAGTTTGGGTATATGTTTTGAAGCTTAAAATTGATGTTTTCCTAACATTTAAACAATGGAAGACTTTGATTGAAAAACAGACAGGAAAATAAATTATGTGACTGAGGACTGACAATGGGTTGGAATTTTTGTGGAAATGAATTCAATGAATTATGCAAAAATGAAGGAATAGCTCGACATCGTACTGTTAGAATGATGCCTCAACATAATGGTGTGACAGAGTGGATGAATCGTACTCTTTTGGAAAGAGCTCGGTGCATGATCTCAAATGCCAAGTTGACATTAGACTTTTGGGCAAAAACCATATCTATGGCTTGTCACATTGTCAACCGCTCTCCATATGCACCTCTTGGTTGTAAGACTCCACAAGAAGTTTGGTCAGGTACTCCTACTGATTACTCTAATTTAAGAATATTTGGGTGTCCAGCTTATATGCATGTTAACAAGGGAAAGCTAGAGCCTAGGGCTAAGAAATGTATTTTCCTCGGTTATGCTTCAGGGGTGAAAGGATATATACTGTGGTATCTTGATCCCAAATCACCCAAATTTGTGATTAGTAGAGATGTTACATTTGATGAATCTTATATGTTACGTCCTGGAAAAGAGTCTTGTAATCCTTGTGATTCAGAAAAAGAGGATAGTTCATAAAAGTAGGTGGAGTTAGAGATTGGTGGTTCTTATGGGAGAAACCCAACCCAAGAAGTGGTTGAAGAATCTGATCACGAACGTGCTGAAGATCAATTTGGAGATGAGGACTATTCCATTGCTAAAGATAGACCGAGACGTGACATTCGACCACCATTGAGGTATGCAAATTTTGTGGCATATGCTTTATCAGTGGCACAGGAAATGGGTGGAGACGAGGAACCTTCCACATATTCAAAGGCTGTTTCAGGTGCTAATTTAGAAAAATGGTTGGTGGCTATGAACGAAGAGATGGAATCTCTACACAAGAATAGAACATGGGATTTTGTGGTGCCACCAAAAGGAAAGAAAATTGTTGGTTGCAAATGGGGATTCAAGAGAAAGGAGGATACTTCAGGTATTGATAATGCAAGGTACAAAGAACGATTGGTCGCAAAGGGCTACAGTCAGGTACAAGGTGTTGATTTCAATGATGTTTTCTCACCTGTTGTGAAACATAGCTCTATTCGTGTATTGCTTGCTTTGGTTGCCATGTATGATCTGGAGTTAGAATAGCTGGATGTCAAGATAGCTTTCTTGTATGGTGAATTAGATGAGCATATCAATATGAGCAACCTAAAGGTTTTGAAGTTCAAGGTAAAGAAGACTAGGTTTGCTTGTTGAAGAAATCCTTGTATGGATTAAAGCAGTCTCCAAGACAATGGTATAAGAGGTTTTCATTTATGTTGGGTCATAATTTCTCCAGGAGCATGTATGATAGTTGTGTTTACTTTCGGAAGTTACAAGATAACTCATTCATTTATTTGCTATTATATGTTGATGACATGCTCATTGTGGCTAAGAATCTTGCAGAGATTCATGAGTTGAAGGCCTTGTTGAATAGTGAATTTGAAATGAAAGATTTGGGTGCAGCTAAGAAGATTCTTGGTATGGAGATAAGAAGAGATCGAGGAGTTGGAAAGTTGTACTCAGGAGAGTTACCTTAAGAAAGTTTTGGAGCGATTTGGCATGCATCATGCCAAACCATTTAGCACTCCTCTTAGTAGCCATTTTAGGCTATCTGCTACCCAATCACCAAAAATAGAGGAAGAAGAAGAATATATGGCTAGAGTTCCTTATTCAAATGCAGTTGGGAGTATAATGTATGAAATGGTTTGTACTCGCCCTGGTATCTCACAAGCTATTAGTGATGTTAGCAGATATATGGCCAATCCAGGCAAATCACATTGGCAGGATGTGATGTGGATTCTTAGATACTTAAAGGGTACTTCGAACATGTATTTTGAGTTTGGTAGAACCAATAGCACTCTCTTTGGTTTTGTATATTTAGACTTTGCCGGTGATCTTGATAAGCGCAAGTCTCTTAAGGGTTATGTATTTTGCATTGGAGGTTGTGCAATTAGCTGGAAAGCTACTCTACAACAAGTAGTTGTTTTATCTACTATTGAGGCAGAATATATGGCTGTCACAGAGGCAATCAAAGAACCTTTATGGTTGAGAGGTCTCTTCAGCGAATTAACTCTACAACAAAGGGTTACTACTATTCACTGTGATAGTCAAAGTGCAATTTACTTTACTAAAGATCAGATGTATCATGAGCGGACGAAGCATATTGATATAAAGTATCACTTCATTCATGATACCATTGAACAGAAGAAGTTCCTTGTTAAGAAAATCCATACAAAGGATAATCTTGCTGATATGTTCACGAAAACTCTTCCCTATTTCAAGTTCAAGCAGTGCTTGGACTTGATTGGTGTTTATTGTTGGTGATTCAGCCCATTAGGGCCATACCGGAGGAGGGTGAGTAAGCTATTACTTTTGGGGTTCACACCAGGGTGGAGATTTGTGAAGAAATGTTGTCTTCACCCAATTATCCATGAACATTCACTTCCTTGGAGGATAGCAAAGACAATCATTCAAAGCATTAAATTGCAACACTATTCTCATCCCATGCTTAGTAAGTTGAAGCATTATTTCTTTGACCATTGGGGTTCAACTATCATAGTTTTTTGACAAGAACCATTTGGATGTAATGTTCACAACCCATGCTTGAAGCAAGAAGGAGGATTTCTTGGGATATTGGGATAAGTTTTGTTTGATAGCTCTTGGCTATTGGTGAACTTGTAGTAGTATAAATACTTGCTTTCTTCTCCCTTTAACTCTCCTTTGTAGTTTTAGAAGCCAAAGTCCTCATGTTTGTATTTTGCCACATAGTTCCTTCATAGGTTGTAGGCAAAGCCTTGTAATACTTTCTCTACATATAGTGAAGCTTCCGGTCTCCTCCGGCAGTGGATGTAGGTCAACTGACCAAACCACGTAAATCCTTGTGTCTATTATTTCCTTTATTTTCTTTACATTGTCTTTGTTATCCATCTTTCGAGCTAATAGATATCTCGTGGGATTCATATTCCTAACAAATCAAATATACAATCTTTTGAGTTTATACTCTTTGCTTACGAGCTTATTCCATTGCTGCTTAACCCAAATGGCTAGTTATGCATAAATAAACCTTGTAATCTGATCTTGATGGCTAGTTAGAGAGCAAGTCAAAGTTAGGCATACCCCGAAGGCTAGACACCTGAATTTTGTGCGAGATAGTGAGGGTTTGCAGATCTATTCACTAGATCAAAGATATTTATTCCGTAATCATGAGTCTTCGCATGAAGATTCATATCACTCTCTCTCCAATCAAAATGCATAGTGTTTGGCTCTTGCTCTCTACAAAATGCGTGGAGCTTCCCTCAAACTATGCCAGATACCCAGTATTCAAGATGAATCTCTGGTGCCTGCTACAATACTGGCTGCTTTAGACATTGTCCGTCAAGGTGCTGATGTGATGTCAAAGAGCCAGCTTAAGCAAGTTTTAGATGCTGAGTTAGGTCTTAATTGGTCTTCTAAACTCCTCAATTTTGCTTACCGACCCATGGCTGCAGCAAGTATTGGACAGGTACATCGTGCTATTACAAAGGAAGGCTTGGAGGTTGCTAGGAAGGCCTGGAGTTGCTGATAGCATAGAGAGTGACATTGACAATGTGAAATTGTTACTGAAATATACAAATCTTATTCTAGAAAAGCTGTACATCGATAGTGCTATGCAGGTGGCAAAGGATGAACTATCTCGAGAGTTTGATTATGTATTGGAGTCTCAAAACCAAAAGAGATTCCGTCATCTACTTCCGGACATGGAAGGCTTTTATGTTCCAAAGGTGGTGGATGACTTATCAAGTACTCCCTCCGTTTCTCTATTAGTCACACACTTTCCCTTTCTGGTTGTTTGTTTTATATTGGCACACTTTCCAATTTTGATATCGTTCAATTTCATCTGCTTATTCAACTTTTTAATTTTTCTATTCAATTTTATCCACTCATTTTTTTACCTAAATCCAAGCACCTAAACCTATGGTGCCACTATTAATGAAATGGAGGGAGTAAAAGGATTTTGACTTCTGAAATTGTTCATAGAATTCCCAGTGATAAGGTGGCATTGCTAGACCAAGGCAAGCGTAATTATGTTGGAAGTGTTAGAAAATCAATCGAAAATATACACTTACATATTGCGGAATTAAAAGATTGTTAATTCCAAGATCACATTGAAATAAATAGATTAATATTAACATGTTTATACAAATGAAGAATTAATACCTAGTTGCGAATTCAACCATTAGTCACACAGTATCCAAGTATTGGTCACGTGTAGCCGCACACACATGTCCGGCCTCCAAGGTATCCACACGAACTGTATCAGAAACCTAGAAGGGATATATTTTTGTTTTTGTATTTGTAGAAAATAAGGGTAATAATGTGTGTTTGTATTCATGATCTCAGGGTACATTATATAGTGGTACATAATACCTATACAAGCTAGGAAAATGTAATAGAATATAATTACAATTACAAGTAATATTCTAATTCCTTAATACTCCTCCTCAACTTGAAGCATGGGGATCAGAAATGCCCAACTTTCCAAGTAGAGAATGAAACTGGTTACGTCCAAGAGCCTTATCGAACAAGTCAGGTTGGTCGGACATGCGAATATGCTGAGTAAGAATAGTGCCAGATTGAATAAGGTCCCGGACAAAATGACAATCAAGTTCAGTGTGCTTTGTGCGTTCATGAAACACTCGATTTGCCGGAATATGAAGAACAAATTGACTATCACAAAATAGTTGCATAGGAGAAGTGTGCATAACCCCTAAGTCTTGCATTAAAGACTTAAGCCATAATAACTTACAACAAGTAGCAACCATAACACGATACTCCAAGTCAGTGGAAGACCGAGAGACTATAGGTTACTTCTTGGTCTTTCAAGAAATTGGAGAACCACCAATCATCACAATCTTAATCACAGTAAGCAGTCAACTGTAATACACTACTGGAAGGGAGAAATAAACCTTGACTAGGATGACTCTTCAGATAGTGCAACACACAAATTGCATCTTGCCAGTGAGGAACACTAGGAGACTTCATGAATTGAGCAAGTATATGAACCGAATAACTAAGCTCATGATGTGTAATAGTCAGGTATATTAGGCACCCAACCAGATGCCTGTACTGCTTGAGATCATGGTAAGACAAACCTTCAACACGCGTCAGATTGTGTTGTTGCTCCATTGGAAAGTCAATCGTATTAGAAGCAGATAAACCTGTATCAGATAAAATATCCAAAGCATATTTCCTTTGTGAAAGAAACATCCCCCCCAGCCTTCTAGCAATCTCTATGCCCAAGAAATACTTAAGTAAACCAAGATCTTTCATATGGAAACAAGAACTCAAATATTTATTTAACTCAGAGATGAGTGCAGAAGAGCTACCAACAATGACTAAATCATCCACATAAACCAGAACATGCAAAGAAACTGATCCACGGGAAAAGACAAACAAAGAGTAATCTGCCTTACTCTGAACAAAAACAAATGCTCATAAAGGCTGAGCCAATTTGAAAAACCAATTTCTAAGAGCCTGGCGAAGACCATAAAGTGATTTCTGAAGGCGACATACCTGACCATGTAGTGTAGCATAGCTCGGTGGAGGTCGCCTAAAAACCTTTTCATGCAAATCACCATGTAGGAAAGCATTATGAACATCTATCTATTGCAATTCCCAACCATTAATGACCGCAACAGATAAAAATAGGTGAACATAACTCATCTTCACAACCGGAGCTAGTGTCTCAGTGTAATCAATCCCTTCAACCTGGCGATTCCCGAGAACCACTAGGCGTGCCTTATGACGTTCAATAGTACCATATGATTTAAACTTCCTTCGGTAAACCCATTTTCAACCAATCTCCTTCTTATCCAAAGGTACAGGGGCCCAAGTTCAAGTTTGATTGCGCTCAAGCGCAGTAAGCTCTTCAGTCATATCTTCTTGCCAATGAGCATTCTGTGACACCTCAAAATAAGTGGTGGGATCTGCACTAGATGTTACTGCATCTAAAAATCTAGAATGCATAGTAGAAAAATTATCATAATTTACATAATCCGTAAGAGAATAGAGAATATCTGAGGAAAGTGACAGCGCATGAGCTAACATAGCAGTAGGGGGGTCTTCAACAGTAAGAGCACATTCATTATCATGACAATTATAATCTTCCAAATAAGAGGAGGTCAGCGAGTATGAAGACTCTGTTTGATAGGTGGCAACTCGGCGATAGAACTATCAGGAGCTGGAGACATCGTTGAAGGGGGATGGACAGGCGGTGCACGAGGCACGTGAGACTCCATTGCCAGTGGCACGTGAGGTGGCGGTGTCCTTGGCGATGGAACGTCTAGCTGGGCTGGAAGTGAAATCTGTGATCTTGGGCAGGATCCAGCGATGGAACCACGGCTGCCAGGGATTGGCCAGTGAGCGTCGGTGGGTTGGTGTCGGCGGCGGCTAACGTAGATTAGCCAGCGCAACCGGTGGTAGGTGACCGACAACAGCCGGTGATGGAGGATTGGCAAAAACTGGCGTTGCGGAACCGACAGCGGTCGGAGGTATGGGGCCGGAGGCATAGGGCTGGCAGCGGCCAGCAATAGATTTTCGGTGGCAATGGGTCGTGCGACTTTGGCAGTGGAAATGAGGAGGCTGGCGGTGAGGTGGTGGCACCACCAGGGTCTTTTGATGAGGCCGATGTCGGAGTTGTAGAATAAGGGAACTGGTATTCAAAAAAATCTGCATCTCGACTAGTAAAGATTACGCGGGATTCCAGGTCAAAAATGCAATAGCCTTTCTTTCTGGCAGGGTAACTAAGAAACAAACAATGCCAACTTCTTTGTGCAAATTTGTCATGATATATGGGAACATAAGCAGCAAAACACAAGCCTCCAAAAACCCTTAAGGATGAGTAATTTGGAGCTTTCCCATAGAACAACTCAAAGGGAGTACGACCGTTGAGAGGCTTCGTCGGTGTCTGGTTAATCAGATAAGGAGCAGTAAGAACACAATCCCTCCAAAAATCAACTGGAAGTCTGGCTTGAAACCATAAGGCACATACCGCATTGAGTAAATGGCAATACTTTCTTTCAACTCGTCAATTCTGCTGTGGTGTATCAACCATAAATGTCTAAAAAATGATCCCAGATGCAGTAAAATGAGATCTCAAAGGCAAAAATTCAGTCCCGTTATCAGCCCAAACATGCAGTATGGTTCGGCCCCATTGGTTATTCACCAAGGCACAAAATTCCAAAAATTTAGAAGCTACTTATGACTTTGCCACTAATAAATAAACCCAAATAGCTTGGGAATAATCATCAACTATAGTTAAAAAATAAAATACATCACTAGAAGATGGTGTTCTATAAGGACCCAAAACATCACAATGTATTAATTGAAATAATGGAGCAGCATTTGTAAAACTCAATGGAAAACTATGTCTAGTCTGTTTTGCTCTATAGCATATAGAGAAAGGAACAAAAGTCTTATTAGTGCTAAAATCAATAGAAGAAATAGAAGAAAACACCGTAAAGGAAGGATGCCCAGGACAATGATGCCATAAATAAGAAGAAGACACAGAAGCAACTGTCGGAAAAGACTGCGGGATAGGAGAATGATCACGAGTATCTAGGAGACGAATCCAAAACACCCCCCCTTCTATTCACCCACACCAATCACTTTCCTCGTACTGATTTTCTGTAAAATGCAATGATTTTCAATAAACAAAGCTAGACATTTTAAGACAAATAATAATCTAGAGCATGATAATAAGTTGCAATGCAAAGTTGGTATATATAACACATGAGTAAGAGTGAACACCAAAGAAAATAGAACCATATTGGGTAGTAGATGACACAGAGCCATCAGAAAAATTAACATTCACAGTGTCAACAACAGTAGTAATATCGGTAAGAGAACCCTTTTAACCGGTCATGTGATATGAGGCTCCAGAATCAAGTATCCAAGGCAAGGTAGACTTACCTGGCCCATTGTCAGTAAGAGAATTAAACTGATTAAATAAATGCATGGTCGTGCTCCATTGGTCATCAGATATAGTAGGGCCAAAATCAGACCAGGTAGGGATGCTGCCAGAGGAAGTCGTCGTCGCTAGGCCGGGCGGCGACATGGTGGCACCGGTGAACGACGACAGGAGTAGAAGAGTCATGGCAAATCCTCCATTCACAGGGGAAACTATCTACCGAGAGGCTTGTGCCATCCTCCTGGCGGCGCTGGATTTCTCCCTCAACTCCTTGAACCATTCTGCTACACAAATGATCTTGAAAAAGGAATCTTTGTCTTGACCCTTGCAATGACAATGTGTACAAACAAGATTCTTGTGGTTAGATGAAAAAAGAACAACTGGCGAAGAACTTGTAGGTGGTGGGCATCCTGCATCATACACCATGGAGTTAGAAGAAGGCTCGCGAGCTCGAATGACAGCTCGATGATTCTTTTCCTGGGAAACAAGGGCATACACTTTCATGATAGGTGGCATCAGATCAATGCTCATGATATGTGATCTTAAGGTGTGAAAGTCTTCATCGAGACCAGAGATGAATTGATAGATCAAATCTTTCTCTCTCTCTCGTAAGACTCTCGCAAAATATTGCAATGGCACAGTGCCTTTCTATCTTCACATTCACAAACTAGAGGATGCTGCATACAGTGGTATTCTGCAAACAACTTCTTCATTTTTCCAAAGTAAATGTCGATGGGCTGACCGTTCTGCCTGGAAATCTGAATAGCCTCTTGCATTTGAAAAACCTCAAAACCATCACCATGAATAAATTGCGCCTTCAGGTTATCCCACAGTTCCTTAACTGTGGAAAACAAGCTTGTAGAAGATCTCAACACCGTTTCTGGGGTCTGCAAGATCTAGCAGACAAGAGTAGCATTAGCCACATGCCAATCACCATCATCGGGAAAACTATCCCGGGGTTTGGTAATAGATCCATCAATGAACCCAATCTTGTTCTTACCAAGGAATTGTGGCATATCGCGTCAGACCATTCAATGTAATTTTGTGACCTTGCACCATGTTCGGTATAATTTGCAAACTAGGACCATCGCCAGAGCCAATAAAGTAAGGATCAGTTGACAGATGACAAATAGGTATAGTAGTCCGAGGGCCAGATTGAAACTGCAACTGCTTCAATAAAGTCGCAATCACATCATAACCAATCATATCCTGAAGCTTTGGAACCTCAGGTGCAACATCAATACAAGCCTGTTCTTGAGAAGCAGACATCGTACAAATTCAAGTACGAATCAATGGCAAACTAGATAGGTGGCGGCAGATCGAATTGGATGCGGCGACGCTTGAACTTCTGAATCAGTGCACGGGATTTTATGCATTGACCGATCAAATCTGGGACGACGGCTGATGGATCACCAGAACCAGATGCTGACGACGGACGACGGTTACCATATGTGGGCTTGGTCCATTATGGAAACCCTGGGGTTTCATGCTTATTTATCTTCCAGTCCTTGAAGATTACTCTAATTATAAAAATAATATTCCAATCTATTTAATCTGATAAGCAGTCCTAAATTCACGTTGGCAAGAAATCTATTTTATAATTCAATATTTATTGGCTTTAGGACATAAAACCAACAAACTCCCACTTGGCCTAAAGACAATTAGGCATGTGATTTATGAATTATAAAATCTACATTTATAGATCAAGATTGGCCTCTAACTAGGCATCATGACCACCTAAGTGAATGGAATTGATTGTGATCTCTTCACTTCTCCAAATAATAGGATATCGTGCAATTAATATCCTTTCACCGTACTACATCCCAATCAGTTCAAGAGTAAGGATAAGTGCTACTCTTAAAGAACTAATATTTCTTTTCTTGTTCACAAAATATGACTTATGTGAAGTTAAATTTAGAACACTTTCTAAAATCACTTCTAGTTTGCGCAAACATTTAAAAGTCATATTCCAACAAGTGGCCATATGGGATATGTTCTTCTTACTACTAAAAGTGGTGAATTCTTTATTGGCCATAAATTATCTATCCATGCTTTGTATTACACCCAACTCTAACGCACGATAACCAACTAAGGTTAAAAGACAACAAGAAAAACAAGTATAATACTCACTCTAGACACTCTTATGATCTCAAGTCTGGGGATCATTTTTAACTTTATGCGTAGAGATTAATTCCATTATCACTTAAATAGTTCCCCTTATAGAAAATCTCAAGGCGGGTAAATCCAATGAACTTGTTCTCAAACAAGCATCCATACATTTGTTTTTGTGTCTACAAAATAGTTGATGAGATCAACTACTCCCTACAATATGTGTGCTAGTCTATGTGTATTAAAAATGTCCCATCTTATTAATACTATGGTTAGGGATACTTTAAGAATAATATGTAAGTATGTAAAAAATCTCATCATCGTAACACTTTATGATTTCTTTCATACAAATATTATTTAAGGGACTTTATTATTTATCTATTGTAACTAAACATAGAATAAAATAATAAATAGCTCCATATCACCACAAGTTTTGCATAAACTCAAGTTAGATTCTATCTAGTCTACTTACTAAACTCCCACTTTGACCAAACCAATTCCCTCTAATTGTTTTAGTCAACTAATGAACAACTTTATCATCAACGGGAATCTAGTGAACATTAATTTCTATTTTTAGTATCATTGATCAATATCAATAGATAATATTTCACATCAATGAGTCCAATATATATTTGAACACTCTAGTGTGCTAGACATGTAACATAAAATAATCAAGAGTGAGTGTTTCATGAGATCTAAATCTTCAAAATTCTACAGTACTATCATCAGCTCAAATTTTTTTTATCGAGAATAGTTTCTAATATGTCTCAACGTATCTAAAATATTCTTTAAGTATTTTAAAATGTATCGCCCTCTTGAATACACACAAACAACATCGTCTATCTAATAGACATTGACTGCAAAAAGTCAATGTTGTGAGTTCTAAAATTTTAGAATTTTCTTCTTGAATTTTCTTGAATTCATTTTCTACATGTATTTATCGCATATAATGCAGTATGAAATTGTTATCGCTCCCACTAATTAATTTTTAATTGTGCGGGATTTATAACTAATTTATTTTGACAAAATCAACTCACTGATGACAAAATCCATAACAATTTAGAACCACAATTTTAAGAGATATAACGGTTATATCATCATATACTCCGTGTTTCCTTTAGTTAGAATGAGAAAATTTAGTCATAATCTTTGGATGAGAACCATTCTCCAATTTTCAAGAAAATTTTAGGGCAGACTAATTTCTGAATTGTAGATTCTACTTAATCATATTCTATAGTACAAAAAGAAAATAGAAAGTTAAATTTATGCAATTTAACAACACCAAAACATGTGGATATGGAACTAATTAAATTTTGGTTTTGCTCCCACTATTTTATTCAACTCAATAACCCTTAAATACTGATTCAGAAATTATCTTATAATTTCAAGTGATCTAGGATCCTTGCTAGTTATCTTGACCCTGAGGATTCCCAAGAAATTAAAATAATTTTGCAAGGTAGATACATTTTATCAGTTACAACACTTTGTAACTCCTAGATGATTAGGTTACCAACTCTAAGTTTGCATGCTATACATGTCACCTAATGCTTTGCCTCGAAACATATGACCTTGAGAATACCCAACAAATCACATGTCCCGTCAAATGAACCCACTATTCAGATTTCACATCTCATAACACCAAGCACATCATAGATGGAACGACCTTGAGGAATTTCCAACAAATCAATTTGCACGAGGATGGTTGTAATGCTATAATAATGAAATGCAACTACGTAACTTAATATTTTGCCTCAAATCACAGAATTTTGAGTAAACTCATCAACTTCTATGTTTGTTAAAAGACATGTTATTTTCCTCTCGCCAGAATACACACTGGGAATTCCCAACAAGTGAAATTTGCACGAAAGTTCCATCTCTACTAAATAATGGGAAGGCATATAAGGGATTTTATTTTGTTGAAATAATTACACGATCATTTTTTAAAAATAAAGATATAATTATCAAATCAAGGTACTGGAAAATTTCCAGAACCGTCTGTGTACAAAAAATTAGGTGGAGAATTCCACAAAAATGCATCTGAATAGAGAGACTTGGCAAAAGTTGCTACACTTTTCTTGTCGAGGAATATAACAAGGTTAATGAAGATGATGGATATGGATTAAGGATTGGATATCCTGGATCAAGCCTTGCAAATCAAGAGGAAGCGCCATGTATTCTTCGCCACGAACCATGCAAACTAAGTTCAGTGGGTCATCAATAAAATATGCATCATAAAAATTTATATTCAAAGTAAGTTGAAGAGCTTCACGCAGTGTCAAAGCTTCAGCATAAAGGGAAGAGCTAATGTGTGATCGACGAAAAGCCCGAGCCTTTACAAAGTCGCCATTTTAGTCAAGAATATAAACTCCCAAGCCAGCCAAGGCAGTCGTAGATGAATGATGCGTGACATGCGTCAAAGTAAATCCGGTGACCATGGTGATGAGAACGAAATAAATTAGCATCATGCAGTTCCATTGGCATTCTCTCAGGCCCAACATTCACATCATGGAAGGTTTTGAGATTATTTAATGCAAAGTTGTAGCCAAGGTTGGAGGAGTAAGAATATGCTGAAAACACAGCAGGTTGCGTGATCTCCATATGCTAGCATCACAAAACCTTCAGCAGTAGGGGCATCATGGTCGCATATAAATTTCCTGAAGGATAGGCTAGAGCTGTTACATAAACATTGGATAACTGATGCATGAAGTCCAGCAAAATTGAAGATCTTTGTCGCAAATTCACAGAAGAAGAACAAGGGCAGTGTTGATGAATCTGAGTTACTGTAAAGTGGGCAAGAGCCTGAGATAGCAGCCGCTATGGATCGATACATGAGATTGTCATTTGTTGGCAGTGAATCCAGTTCAAAGCACCATGCAGAATGTTGGACTCATTTCGGTGAACGAAGATTCCAGCGCCTTTTCCAAAAGGCAGTATCTCGGTGAGAAAGAGCAGATAAATGCAGATGATGATGATGCTGGGGATGTTCCATCAAAATATAATACACTGATTTCACTGTGAATCGTCCAGAAGCTGTAAAGTGCCAGCGCCAATAATCCCTAGATCGATGATAATCAAGAGAAATCGATGTACTAAGGGAAGCATCCTCTTCATCAAAGAATCGCTAAAAATAATCTTCATTCCAAAAATTGGAACTTTGATTAATGAGATCAGATACCAGAGTCATTGTATGTGGAATTTGATTAGGTGTACGTACTAAGAAATCAGAGCCTCGGGGTAGCCAGGGATCATATGCTTTCTACATCCTAATTTTAGAGTACTAACACCTTTGGAAATTGTAGAGTTCTCGGGAGTTGGACTTATTTATGGCATATTGTGAATACTAGTGATATGGTGTTTTAACACCACTGCTATCCAGTTTCTTCCAGACAGCAGGTTTCTAGCCACGAATTATGGAGCAAATTATGGAGTTTAATTATGCGATCAGATCAGAATATTGTGAAGATTAATATGTGATTTCGTGGTAATCTAATTCTGGTAACTGAATATTCCTGTAATAGTTAGGAATTGATTAAGTAGTTTATTTATGGTACAAGTCCTATTAATAAAGGATTGTCCATTTAAATACCAGATTAGAATTAGATCTTTCCTGAGTCTAGAAGTCTATTCTTGGTAGAGTTAGACAAGGAAAGAGTTTTGTACAAGGCAGGATTGCGAAGATGATAAAAGCAAGAAGATAGAACGCAATCAGGAGGGGGACGAAGAATCCATCTCTACGTGAAAAGTGTTGGAGCGATCTGCCTGTGGTTTTTGGAGGAGTGTTGATTCATCCGACCAAGTTCATAAAGATCAGAAACAAGGAAGCCTTAATTCCTCGGGAGGAGGAGATCCAGGGAGACGTGTTGTTCGTGTGGGTTCAACGACGTAGGATCGGCAGTGAGGGGATCTCACAACCTTCACTCAATAGGTTAGCAATGGATTAGTATTTAAGTTGAGCTTCTTGTACTAAAGACTGCTTTCTAGTGAATGGTTTCTGATCTGGGCAAGGCCCCGCAGACGTAGGTGTATTTGCACCGAACTGCGTAAACAAGTTGTGTGTGCACTGTGTCTTTTGTTCTGTGTTTTAACACCAAATCATTAAAAACCTGGAACAAAATTCTAGACTTTAGGTGGAACAGAATTTCAATTGGTATCAGAGCAAGGCACTTGCTGACCCCTATACAGGGAGAGTGAGATCAGGTTTCACCATGGCACCAAAGGAGGGGGCATCAGTCACGCGACCACCGTTGCTGGAACAAGGTAATTATGCCTATTGGAAGGCACGTATGAAGGTGTTCATCGGAGCACTAGACGATCAAGCTTGGAACTATGTCATAAATCAATACACTCCACCTACAACTGACGAAGCTGAGGGATCAAGCTCAGTGACGACTAAATCATTCTCTGAATACTCTACCGAGGAGCACAAAGCACATGTGTCCAACTCAAAGGCATTGAATGCCATCTTTACGGCAGTGGATGAAGATCAATATAAGATGATTTCAAATTGTGAGACTGCTAAGGAAGCATGGGATGTGTTACAAACTTATCATGAGGGGACAAGCTCCGTCAGAGAATCAAAATTGCAGTAATATACATCAAAATTCGAAGAACTAAAGATGCGCGAAGATGAGACTATTTATGAGTTCAATGGACGAGTCCGAGATATTGCTAACAAAGCTTTTCAGTTCGGCAAAAAATACAAAGATCAAAAGCTTGTCAGGAAGGTGTTGAGAGCATTACCTCCACGTTTCAACATGAAAGTCACAGCGATTAATGAAAATGGAAGGATAGGGACTATGACACTTGATGAACTTTTGGGATCCCTGGAATCTTATGAGATGGAAATGTTGCAAACTAAAGCAGGGAAGAAAGAGATGGCTTTTACAAGCATGACCTCTGGAAAGTCAGAAGACCATACAGACAATGAAGAGTCCGATGAAATTGCAAACATAACCAGGAACTTCTCCAGATTTATGAAGAAGATGGGCAGGAAGCCATAAGATAAATTTAGTGGGAACAAAAATCCAAATGCAAACTCCACTCCAAGATTTGGCCAAGCAATTTGTGTTGAAACACCAAAGTTTAAATCTACAAATCCAACCCTGAACAGGAAAATCCAGTGTAGAGAATGTGAAGGTTTTGGGCACATACAAGCTGAGTGTGCCAATACACTTAAAAGGAAAGGAAAATCGTATGTCACAACCTGGAGTGATGATGAAGTAGGGGAGGATTGTAAGGATGGAGAGGAGTATACCAATCATGTTGCTTTCGGTGTGTCAGTGGTGGAGTTAGAAGACTCTCTCGAGGAAGGTCTCATTGGGCTGAATGAAGACGAGAGTGGTAGCTCAGATGAAGAGGCTAGAAGCATTAGTAATGATGACATTCGCAAGGAAAGCATGGAAATGTACAAGATGTGGTTAAAAGTGGCGGATGAAAACAAAGAGCTCAAGTCTGAGAATAAGAGATTGCGTGAAGAAGCTAAAATGAAGGAACTTGAAAAGGAAAAGGTAATTGGCGAACTGGAAAAACTCAAGAAGGATTTTGCTGAAATGGTACAACGAGCAGAGGCAGCAGAACAATCTATCAGATGTCTTAATACAGGAAAGGCTAAGCTCGAAGACTGTCTAAGAATGGGACAGACGACCAAGTACGGAATTGGTTATGAAAGACCCACACTGGAAAATTCATGGAGTAACACAGAAGGTCAAGGTGCACTAGCTCCAAGAATAATCGAGAGAAATTGTCCTACCAAAAGGATTCGACGATGGGGATACTGTGGAGCACAAGGACATGTAAGAAATAGATGTTTTAAGCTGCTTAGGACACTGTTTTTCAACTTAGCAAATCAAATATTCAACACCGTGTCAAGATATGATACAAGGCACTGTTTCAACACTGGTGGATACAGAACCAGATTTCTGAACACACATGATAACCCAAGTCCGCAACACACTTCTCGACCAACACGCCAGGTATGGATTCAAAAATCTCAAGATGTTTGTTTCTCAAGTTTTGTATGTTTTGGGGCACATACAGGAAATTCTTGGTATTTCGATAGTGCTTGTTCAAGGCATATGACTGGAGTTCCTGAATTTCTGCGCAAATTTAAACCTGGATTTGGAGGACATGTTAGATTTGGTGATGGGAAATGCAGTAGAATAATCGGCAAGGGTGAGTTAGCCATCAAAGGGCTTCCAGTGTTCCAAGATGTGTTACTAGTGGAAGGTCTGAAGGAAAACTTGTTGAGCATCAGCCATCTATGTGACAATGAAATGACAGTGTTTTTCGACAAGGAGAAATGTACAGTAAACCATGAGACTGGAGTATTCATTGGATCAAGATCAATGGATAACTGTTACCTGCTCGATCAAGTTGTCACCTGCCTGAGTTCAAGGAAGGAAGTTAGTACTCTGTGGCACAGGAAACTGGGGCACATAAATTATAAATCCCTAGCACGTATTTCCAGACTGAATGCAGTCAGAGGAATTCCTGAAATCAGTGACAACAAGGAGGTTGTTTGCGGGTCATGTAAAGAAGGAAAGCAAATCCGGATGCCTCACCATGCAGTACACGATGTTTCAACGTCAAGACTCTTGGAACTCCTGCATATGGACTTAATGGGGCCATTGAACACCCCCTGTGTGGCAGGAAAGAAGTATATTTTCGTCTGTGTAGATGACTTCTCGAGGTATACGTGGGTATCATTTATCAAAGAGAAGTCAGAGGCTGCTGATGTTTTCAAGAACTTGGCACACAGGTTACTTGTAGAAAAAGGAACCGCCCAAGTAAGAATTGCACGAATCAGGAGTGACCATGGAAAAGAATTCGAAAATTCAAAATTTCATGATATTTGCGAGACACTTGGAATACACCATGAGTTCTCTGCCCCCATAACTCCTCAACAAAATGGTATAGTCGAAAGGAAGAACAGGACGTTGCAGGAAATGGCACGAGCAATGTTAGCTGAGAAAAAAATTCATGCTAGATATTGGGCTGAGGCGGTACACACGGCATGTTACGCTATCAACAGAGTATATCTGCGTTCGTTTACTGAGAAGACACCATATGAGATATGGAAAGAGAGGAAACCAGATGTGTCGTATTTTCATGTCTTTGGAAATCGGTGCTACATTCTGAAGGATCGAGAACCCTTAGCTAAATTCGAGTCTAGAAGTGATATCGGTATATTCTTGGGTTATTCCCCCACAAGTCGAGCTTTTCAAGTTCTTAATCAACGCTCTGGAGTGGTCATGGAGTCTATTAATGTGGTTATTGATGATTCAGAAGAAGATACTATGGGTGACGGTGATACGCTCGACCCAGTGAATCCAACTGGTGTTGAAACACCAGCACAGTCAACCAGTGTTGAAACTCCGGAAACTGTAACACATGACTCTGAACGAAGTTCGGCCAGACGCATGCAACTGAGGGATCAATCGCGGGTAAATTACAGAGAATTGGCAGGACTATCATGTTTCATCTCTCTTACTGAGCCAAAAAATTACAAAGAAGCTCTGCTCGATGAATTTTGGGTTTCGGCAATGCAAGAAGAATTGCAGCAATTCGAGAGAAACAATGTTTGGTATCTTACCCCACGACCTGCTAATGTGAATGTGATTGGAACCAAGTGGATTTTTAAGAACAAATCTGATGCGGATGGTAACGTCACCAGGAATAAAGCGCGACTAGTTGCTCAAGGGTACACCCAAGTAGAAGGGATTGATTTCGATGAAACTTTTGCACCGGTAGCCAGATTGGAGTCGATCAGACTGATGTTGGCAGTATCCTGCATTCTGGACTTTACTCTTCATCAGATGGATGTCAAGAGTGCGTTCCTGAATGGGCTAGTAAAGGAGGAAGTTTACGTGGAACAACCTAAGGGGTTTGAAGACCCACATTTTCCTGACCATGTATATCGGTTGAATAAAGCACTGTATGGACTAAAGCAGGCACCTCGTGCATGGTATGAGCGACTGACAACCTTTCTGATTCAGAAGGGCTATCGTCGAGGGGGAGTGGACCGTACACTGTTTGTGCTGTAGAAGGGGACAAATATTCTAATCGCACAAATTTATGTGGATGATATTGTTTTTGGATCCACCTCTTCGGTATTGGTGAAGGAGTTTGTTGACTTAATGACTAAGGAGTTCGAAATGAGTATGGTAGGAAAATTGTCATATTTTCTGGGATTGCAGGTTACTCAGGAGCAGAATGGTCTTTTCATCAACCAACAGAAATATGCTGAAAATTTGATCAAGAGATTCGGACTTACTAATGCAAAGGCAGTACGCACTCCAATGGCTACCACCGATAAGCTTACAAAAGACGAACTGGGTCAAAGTGTTGACCAAAAATTGTACAGGAGTATGATTGGCAGCCTGTTGTATTTAACTGCAAGTAGACCAGACATCTGTTTGAGTGTTGGTATTTGTGGCCGCTACCAAGCCAATCCAAAGGAATCACACATGTCAGCTGTGAAAAGGATTATTCGATATAAAAGTGGAACAGTGGAGTATGGAGTATGGTTTTCTAGGAACAAGGATTCGCAGTTGGTAGGATTCAGTGACTCTGACTGGGCAGGGAATGCTGATGATCGTAAAAGCACCACTGGTGGATGCTTCTTTGCTGGATCAAATCTTGTCAGCTGGTACAGTAAAAAACAGAACTCTATATCATTGTCTACGGCTGAAGCAGAATACTTAGCTGCTGGGAGTTGTTGTGCGCAGCTATTATGGATGAAACAGATGATGAGAGACTATGGGTTCAATGATGTGAGTTTGACAGTCCTATGTGATAATAAAAGCGCCATTGATATTTCCAGGAATCCTGTGCAACATTCTAGGACAAAACACATCGATATCCGACATCACTTTATTAGAGATTTGGTCGAAAAAGGAGAAGTCACAATTCATTATGTACCAACATCAGAACAACTTGCTGATATCTTTACAAAGCCTCTGGATGGTGAGACTTTGGAAGGCCTAAGACAGCACTTGGGTGTGTGTCGAATGTAAGGTACCCAGATTTGATCATTCTGTTGTATTTTTATTGTTTTGCATTCTTTTAAATATAGTCAAAAACAAAAAAAATAGAAATATCGAAAATACCAAAAATATGTGAAGTGGTGTTTAAACACCAAGGAGTATATGGGGAAGTAGATCAGACGGGCTAAACTTGGGCCAGAAAGTTATGGTGATGGGCTTAAATATGTGAAAGAAGAAAAAGTAGAGTGTCCTTTTGGTTTCCGAAAAAGGAAAGTGAAAGTGACAAGTGGTTGATTCCCACTCAAATTTAAGTTCTTCAACTGTTCATCTTCCCAAATAGAGCTCCCGCACTTGTCTTCCTAGCAAACCCGAAACCTTCAAAAACCCAGAAATCGCATACCCTACACAAAACCTCACCGAAAATGGTGAACTTTACCTTCACGAAATGGTTTGGGGGTTTCTCGAGTGTGCGAGTCCTGGAGAATCCACGTTTTGAAGAGCTTGACCCCGATGTAGACGTGGGAGAATGCCCTGCAGGTCGAGAACAGAGGGTAACTAAGTGGGATGGAGTGAATCGCCGACGCCTTAAGGCCAGGTTTGACCATTCTTTTGTCTATGAAGGGATTTACTTTTACTCTGTTCTGGAATTTATTGAGTGGATGGTTCAGAATAGAGATTATGTTGATCTTCGTAAATTCAAGAATTTGCATGGAAAGATAAATGGATTTGATTTGAAAGAACTGTTAACTTGTGGCATTGGAGATATATGTGAAATTAGTGAATTTTATGCCACATTAGCCAGAGTCGGTTTTGGAGAACAGTACAAAGTAGGGGAAGAAATAGATCATTATTTTACTATCTATACAAGAATAGCCTCTCTGCACAGGCCTGTTATTAAGAGCTTAGGGGATGATGCGGTGGTGCAACCCTGGGTAACAGTGGTTAAATCCACTGACTTTGCCAGAGCAAGTGGCAAAGAGGTAGATTGCTTTAATGGGTCTGTGTTCCTGCTTCAAGAATTGTTGAGACAATTGCCCGTTCTAGTGATAGATATTAGTGATAGTGAAGAAGAGGCAGGGTGTGCAGGGGGAGCTGATGAAGCTGAGATAGTTTCGATGATGGATGAACCAGAGAATGCCTCTGTGCTGATGAAGCTCTTGCAGAGTTTTTGAAGTCCGATTCTGAGAAGGAAGATGATGAAAGTATTGTTGTGGAGAGTGTAGATGGTGCTGATATGTCAAGTACTGGTATTCCAACACCAGTTGTGAACCTGGCTGAGAGGGAGCAAACTCCTGATGGTTCTGATGTTGGGGTTGAAACACCATCATAGACAAGACAGACACGTGGACTCAAGAGGAAGAGTAAGGAGATGGGTGTTGGAACACCAACAGAGTCTGGGGAAATGCATGCCACTCAGATGTCAAAGAAGGCCAGGGACAGTGTGGCCTCTGTTTCCAAGGGTGCTCGAAGGTCGAAAAGGTGCAGAGATAAGAGTATGGCCACCAGTGAGGACAGTGATGAGCCGATTGGGCTGAAACTAAAGAAGTTACGTGCAGACCGGCAGAAGAGATCGGTTGAGAAAAAGGAGTCTCAGGCACTACCTGCACCTGAGGTAAGTGATGAAATTAGCCCTGAGTTTTATGATGAGGCTAGCAGAGAAAAATGAGAGTTCATCTGTGGGAGAAAAATATTGGCAGAAAGGCCAGTGACTCAGAGAAATATAGAGATTGTGGATTCACTGATTTTTTTACAGTACCTCAGAGTTTTGAAGGCTGCTACATGCTTTGTGGATTACAACAAGCAAATGGTGATGGAATTTTATTCTAATCTGAAAGAAGAGTGTGAGGACGAAGATTCTCCTTGGTATAGGGTGTATGTGCGAGGGGAAGTTGTTGAGTTCTCCCCAAAGGCAGTGAATAAATGTCTGAGGCGTGGCACCTCCAGGAATGACTAGTCGGTGTTTAAACACCAGATGCCAGACAGTTTTGATGAAGTGGCAGTGGAGCTTACCGGTGGAGTAGAGCGAACATGGCCAGTAACTGGTAGACAGCAGATACCTGCATCAAATCTCACCTCCAGGTATTACTGCTTGTATATGGTAGCAGTATACAATTGGATCCCTTCGGTCAATAATACAAGTGTCACCAAAGAAATGGCTACACTTCTATATAGTCTGGGAGCAAGGCATACGGTCAATATGGGAAGACTGGTGTTTAACGATATCATGGACTGTGCTTGGAAGACTAGGAAGGAAGCATTGGTAGATCCATGTGTCATCACAATGGTGCTGCAGAAAGGGGGTGCAGTCACAAGGGAGTCTGATGAAGTGATTTCTACTCAAGCCCTACGGCCGACCCTCAGAACCTTGAGTGGTCGAATTGTGAAGGATTTACCCTGGACACCTCCTGAAACAGCATGCTCGGATGCTGGTGCGGCTCGGTTGAGAGCTATTGAGGCAAGAGCAGCAGTGTGTCAGGAACTGCTTGAGCGCCATCAGGCTGCCGTAATAAAGATTCAGGGGGCGTTGGCTGCATTGGAGGCTGAGAGAGGAGATTTGCTGGCTGCAGCAACTCCGGCTGCTGATGGTTCAGATGCTGATGTTTCAGAGGATGATGGTTCGGAGGATTCAGATGATATTTTGGAATAAATAGCTTTCTTGCCATATTAATGAATTCAGGGGGAGAAAAACTTGACAGCAGCAGATTTTGATTTTGAATGATTTTGACTTTGCATGATGTAGATGTTTGGATTTTGGAATTTGATTTTTGCATTGGTATGGATATTTGTATAATTGTGCTATCTGGTTGTGCTGATGAATTCACCAATATGCCAAGGGGGAGATTGTAGAGTCCTCGGGAGTTGGACTTATTTATGGCATATTGTGAATACTAGTGATATGGTGTTTTAACACCACTGCTATCCAGTTTCTTCCAGACAGCAGGTTTCTAGCCACGAATTATGGAGCAAATTATGGAGTTTAATTATGCGATCAGATCAGAATATTGTGAAGATTAATATGTGATTTCGTGGTAATCTAATTCTGGTAACTGAATATTCCTGTAATAGTTAGGAATTGATTAAGTAGTTTATTTATGGTACAAGTCCTATTAATAAAGGATTGTCCATTTAAATACAAGATTAGAATTAGATCTTTCCTGACTCTAGAAGTCTATTCTTGGTAGAGTTAGACAAGGAAAGAGTTTTGTACAAGGCAGGATTGCGAAGATGATAAAAGCAAGAAGATAGAATGCAATCAGGAGGGGGATGAAGAATCCATCTCTACGTGAGAAGTGTTGGAGCGATCTGCCTGTGGTTTTTGGAGGAGTGTTGATTCATCCGACCAAGTTCGTAAAGATCAGAAACAAGGAAGCCTTAATTCCTCGGGAGGAGGAGATCTAGGGAGACGTGTTGTTCGTGGGGGTTCAACGACGTAGGATCGGCAGTGAGGGGATCTCACAACATTCACTCAATTGTGTGTGCACTGTGTCTTTTGTTCTATGTTTTAACACCAAATCATTAAAAACCTGGAACAAAAGTCTAGACTTTAGGTAGAACAGAATTTCAGAAATGCTTCGCCATGCCCATGAAGGTCGACAACCCTAATCCGAATGAAAAATATATGAAGATGAAAAATACTTTGCTTTGTAGACACGGGACAGCAGCAGAGAATGATTGGTGAGGATTCGCCATGCCTGTTTACTAAGTAATGCTAGTTTAAACCTTTCCAAATCATGAAATCCTAAGCCTCCATTTTGCTTTGATCTTGTCATTTTTTTCCATGAAACCCAAGGTATTTTCTTCTGCTCAGAATTTCCACCCCACTAGAATTGGAGAACTATCGAACGTAATTGCTGAATGATAGAATCTAGAAGAAGAAGACAACTCATAGTGTACGTTGGTATAGCTTGAAGGATCGAATTAATTAAAACCTCTTTTCCTGCTTTAGATAGATTTCCTTCATCCCAGCCATTAATCCTTTGTCGAACACGATCTATAACGCCTTGAAAAACTTCCATTTTGCATCGACCAATCTCAGATGGTAGTCGTAAGCATTTACCATGAGAAGAAACCTCTGAAATTTTAAGGATGTCAGATGTTCCGTCGCAAATCCAATGCTGTATTTGGACTAAATAAAATCCCAGATTTATCATAATTAACACGATGGCCAGAGATTGTTTCAAATAATGAAATAGCCCCTTGTAAGTGTCTTGCTTCATCAATTGTGGCTTCATCAAAAAGTAATTTATCATCAGCAAAAATCAAGTGTGAAATCTTCTGTCCATACTTTGATGCATTCAGCCCTTGAATTTTTCCTGCCTGCATCAAGTCTGTAAGGATGCTAGAAAAAACCTCCGAGCAAATAATAAAAAGATATGGAGAGAGAGGATCCCCTTGCCTAAGTCCTCGTCGTGGCTGTAAGTTACCCAATTCTTCACCATTTAGAATAAAGGAAAAAGAGACCGTAGAGATACAATGATCGATAAGTGTAATAAAAGAAGATGGGAAACCCATATGAGAAGGAACACCATAGGCAAAGTTCCATTCAACACGATCATTTGATGAAATTCATGGGCTATCAATACATTATCAGTGATCATACAGCCTGGAAAAAAAGGCTAGATTCTCCGGAGCAAGTAGTTTTACAAAAGTACATTTTTTGTTTGTCGTTACTACACGTAGTTAAACATATTAACGGTTACACAAGTTTCTTGATGATCGTGAAATTTTTTTGTGCAGTTTGAGCTGGGACAGAGGGAGTATTTGTTTTCTCATAGGGTGCCTATTTTCTTTATTTGTTAGATTATGTTGATGATATTATTCTTAACGGGAATGATGGGCATCTTATTTGGAAGTTTATCAATCGAGTTAATCAGGAATTTAATATTACCGATCTTGGCACCCTACAGTATTTTTTGGGATTGGAGGTTGTTTGTACTACCAACGGCTTATTCCTTGGTCAGCCATGTATGCCAAGAACATTTTAATGCAAGCTGGCATGAAAGACTCTGCACCAGTTGCCATCCCATTTGTGGTTTTTTCGCAACTATCAAGCTCTTCCGGTAAATTGTTCGGAAACCCCACAGATAATTGTTCTTTGGTTGGTGCACTATAGTATTTGTCGATTACACGTCTTGACTTTTCCTATGATGTGAATATGGTCTGTCAGTAGATGCAGGCTCCTATTGATGACCGCTACCGAGCTGTCACTTGGATTTTGCACTATGTGTGTTGTACGCTCCACTATGGATTTCAGTTTTGCGCAAATTCGTCCGCTTTACCAATTTTGGGTTACTCTGATGCTGATTGGGCTCATTGTATAGAGACTCGTAGGTATACATATGATTACGCCATTTTCCTTGGTGGCAACCTGGTTTTGTGGAGTGCTAAGAAGCAGCCCACAATATCTCGTTCTAGTTGAGAATCAGAGTACTGTGCTCTGGAAAATACTGCTGCAGAGCTAGCTTGATTGATGAATCTTCTTTGGGACTTACTTGTGACGACGCGCGCCCCATCTGTGTTGCTGTGTGATAATAATAGTGCTCTCTTCCTCGATCAGAATCTAGTTTCCCATAAGACAACCAAGCACATTGATATTGACTATCATTTTGTGCGTGAGATGGTGTCTTCTGGCAAGCTCAGGATTGCTCATGTTTCTATAGACTTGCAGCTTGCTGACATCTTTACAAAGGGTCTACCCCATCCTTAGTTTGGATTTCTACGTTCCAAGTTTTGCATTGCGACCAGTCCTACGCTTCGCTTGAGGGAGGATAATAGAGATGTAAATAATTTAGAATCAGGATAAGAAATGAATACCTTTCTGATTGATTTTGTATATCGTGTTCCATATTTGTTTAGGTCTTGTATAACATTTGAACTCACTATATATATGAATACACATAGCCACAATTATTGGTGGGTTTTACATTCTATCATAAAGTTTACGACCTGATTAATGCAATCCAAAAATTCCATCTTTATTTCTTCTAATTTGTGCTTTAAACTTTGATATTTGAAATTTGGTTTTACCTAATTAATTCAATTATCACTACCGGTGTGTTCCAAAATGACTAAATTAACCAAGTGCATAATAACGTAAAACGTAAAAGACACACGACTTGAAAGATAAAAAATCTATGTGCAGATTTTTTCTATTAAATCCGTAAATAATGCAGCCGTGTTTGTTCTCAATATATAGTCCATGAGCAGATATGAATTCTCCATGATTATCTCCATAATATACCTATTCCAAATCTGCTTTTTGAAGCATATCCAAATCCCATAAATAAAGGGATTTACCTTATATCATTCTATCCCATATATTCGAATAAATCTTCTCCATGCAAGTAGGGATTTTCCATAAACCAATTATGCTTCACACGCCTAAACATATAGCAGAATATTTAGATTTCCATAACTCACAAATACCATAATATTCTGTCTTCTTTTTCCGTAAACATCTTTGCGTGAATATACTGCTAATTCGTATGTATGTCTTGTGAAAATGTAATTCGTTCTCCACATAATATTCTGATTACAATCAAATCTCTTGGAGAAAAGAATTACCAAATCTAATCCCTTTAAGTAAGGAATTGATATATTCTCCAACTCAAATACAACTGGACAAGATGTATCCTTCTCGGATTCAGTCTTCAACCTTTCCTTATTTCACCAAAATTCCTTCTTTGATGTTCCAACTCAATAATACCATATTTGCCTAATTTCCACAAATTGCCAACTAGATAAATCTAGAATTTACAATCTCCCCCTTTTGGCATTTTGTGGACCAATCACCTTCTGGTATTTCATCATAAGAGCTTATGCAAATAAAGACATCAACCTTGAAAACCACTCTGGATGTTGGAACATAGAAACGTAGCATCTCCCCCTAAATTCCAGATTCCCTCAACATCCAGGAATAATGATCATGTTGGAACATCAACCCAACGAGACCAATAAAGTCATCTAAGAAATCCAAAACATCTCCCCCTTGGGACCATAAACATGCCAAACGCAATAGACACAGAAAACCAGAATCTCCATTAAATGAAGCTCCCCCTGAAGCAAATCTCTGGCCTATGTTGGAACATAGCCATAACAGAACTTTTAAACTTCTTCGAGAGCAACTATCTGTGCCTCATCTAATCCGGCATCTTCTACCTCCAAAGTTAACATCTGAATGGATTGAGCTCTCTACTTCACACCATTGTACCACTCAAAATCTGGATCAATGTTGCCTCCCTTATAATTCTTGTAAAATCTCATGATTGTACTACTTGTATATTGAGGCGGCAGTCTTGAGACCCAAATAGTCCAGGTAAGCTGTAAATTCACACTCCTCATATACACCCAGATCAGTTGTCCTTTCGACTAAAATTATATCTCTCATGGCAGTTTGATCAGAAGTGCCTTCAATAATCTGCTCACCTTGTGTTGGAACACAGTCACCAATGTTGGAACATAACAGCTCTCATTGCTTCAGAATCAACACATCTCCTACTCAGCTTCCTTCACTTCATCAGTACTTTCTCCCCCTATCTGGTGTTAGAACATAGACTTGTTCACCATCCAGATCATAATCTTCTCCAACCACAGTTACTGATGTTTGAACAGCTGGATCTCTAATCCATGTCCACGTCTTCTCAAACTGTCTCCAAACTCTATGTTGGAACATGACCAGCATCACTGACTTCCAACTCCTTATCATCATAAACTAGAATACCAGGAAGAACCACCTTTCTAATATATTCGACCATCATTTTTTTCACCTTTTTCTTCTTTCTAATTTTTTTTATGTTTTTCTAATTTTCTGTACACAAAATAAATAAACAAAACTTCTACTGCTAAATAAAAGCTTTAAAGAAATACCTCAAATCTGACAAGCACCTAAGTGTTGTCTGAGGAGCTCAACCGTAGCAGTGTCCAACGGCTTTGTGAAAATATCCGCAATTGGTCTTGATGTTGGAACATAGGCTACCATGACTTTTCTCTCAACCCGAATTCTTACAAATACTCCCACCATACTCATCTTCAATTCAGCTTGCATCAAAGTCACAAATTTTGTTCATGAAAACCAAACAAGGTATGATCTTCTCCCCCTCGACGAGAACCTTTATAAATAGGAAAGGTCGTGAGTCGCTTATACCACGCCTATGGTGCTTGTCTTGATCCATACAAAGCCTTTTTAAGTCGATGATATACTTCCTCATTAACCACATCATGTAGGGGAGCATTCTTGACAGCTTTTTGATACATCATAAAATTCATAGTGCACACCATAACAAGGAAAATGCGAATAGATACTAACCTGGCAACTGAGGAGACAACAATGAGGGAGAGAAAATATTGTAGACCAGCAAGTTTCCTATAATTAACCCAAGGGATCGATCGAGTCATTCTTCCGCTTGATTCAGCCTTCACCGATGTTGGAACATGGGAGAGTTCTGGAGAGGACGATGTTCCAACATTGTTGAAGATATAAGAATCACCAGCTTTATCTTTAAGATTTGTCTCATCCGATGTTCTAACATCATTACGTCCTTGATCTGAGAAATCAACCGATGTTGGAACATGGTCAGCCGTACGATCTACTTCATCACATTTGACACTGCAACAGTTCAATTCTTGTTCCAATAAGTAACATTTGTCTGATGACCGAATACCAGTAAGCACTTTGTTGTTGCCATGTTTCACTATGCACTTTTCTTTATGGAATTCCACGGTCATATTTTCACATAGCTGGCTGATACTCAGGAGATTAGACTTTAGGTCTTCCACCAACAAAACACCAGTGAATACGGGGAATCCTTCAATATGCAGTTCACCTTTTCCAACCACTCAACTCTTCTTTCCATCACCAAACGTAACAAAACCACCATAATATGGCTGGCTGTTTGTTAGTAATTCTTGAGTTCCAGTCATGTGGCCAGAGCAACCACTACCAAAGTACCACGAGTCTCTAGAATATGCAATAGGAGACGTGTGAGCAATAAGGCAAGTACTCATGTGTTTAACAACCCATACCTTTCTGACCATTCTTGATCGCTGCACATCGTCTATGTTGGAACATACTGAGAGTTGTCGCCCTGTCATGATATCTCTGAGCAGTTTTTGGCATTGTTCCTCTGTATGACCTTGATACATGCAGTAGCTACAGATGAGAGGTTTCCTTTGATGGGTCTTTATAAACTTTCTTTTCACCTCTTGAACCTTTGACTTGAGACTGACCTTGCTCCCTGATAAATTGTCAAACCTGATTCCATGTCGATCTCCAAAGTGTTTTCCCATGATAAGAATGTCATCAAGTTTTTCCTTTCCAGTGTTTAACTTGGTAATAGCTGCTTCGGCCATCTCAGCTCTCTTAGTTGTTGAGCTTAGATTCAAATTTAATTCTCCAATCTCTCTTCTGAGTTCACCAACTAAAACTCGCAACTCCTTCTCCTTCTCGTCCAGATGAGTTTTCTCTTCCTTCAACACTCTATTTGTATCAACAACTTGAAACCACATGGCATACATCTGCTCATATGTACTACAGATATCTTCATCACTCACAACTAGTCCGTCATCATCACTGGACGTGCCATCAGAACCTGTGTTGGAACATACAGCTTCGTCTTTCTCTGACATGTTGGAACATACCTCAACTGATCCACTGTGAAATTTTGCTCCAAATGCCATATAATTGCTTGTAAGTTCCTCTTCGTCTTCTTCATCATCTTCACTCCATGAGGTGACATATGATTTTCCTTGCTTCTTTAGGATATTAGCACATTTAGCCTGGATGTGGCCGTATCCTCCACATTCTCGACATTGAATTTTTTCAAACTTCCTTCCTTCACCACTTTGGTTTTTAGAGAATTGCTGACTTCCTTGTTCCATCTGAGTTCCACGATTACCAAAATCTTGAGGACGAGTTTTGTTTCCACCAGATCTTTCATGTGAATTCTTGTTTACCACCTTCTTCAGCATTCTTGATAAACTCTTGGTGATAGGAGCAAGTTCTTCAATTTCATCATCACTATCAGATTCATGGATGACCCTTGATGTAGAGGATTTGAAGGCCAACTCCTTATGGACTTTCTTTGCAGGCTGTTGCATTGTCATCTCATAGGTCTGTAGTGATCCCATTAGTTCATCTAAGGTAATGCTGGCTACATCTCTTGCTTATTCTATTGCTGCAACTTTCATAGCAAATCTTTTAGGAAGAGATCTCAAGGCCTTTTTCACCAGTTTCGCCTCTTTGTATACTTTTCCAAGTTGGTATGCCATGTTGGAGATATCCCTGAGTTTTCCATTGAATATAGCAATGGTGTCATCTTCCTCCATCTTGAGTTCCTCAAACTTTGTGGCCAACATTTGTAATTTAGATTCTCGAACTCTACTAGTTCCTTCATGCACAGTTTGCAGAATATCCCATGCTTTCTTTGCTTGTTGGCACGTAGAGATGAGTTTGAACTGATCTTCATCTACTGCAGTAAATATGGCATTTAATGCTCTAGAATTCGCCAAGCTTCCCATTCTTTCACCTGGTGTCCACGACTCTTTAGGCTTAGGTTCTCCTCCTTCAGAACTTCTAACAACAGGGGGTTCCCATTCTGTTTCAACATAGTACCAAGCCAATTCATCCAGTGAATTTATGAACACCCACATGCGAGCCTTCCAGTAGTTGTAATTTGTTCCTTCCAGCAGTGGTGGCCGAGACACAGAAGCTCCTTCTCTGGTCGCCATTGGTAAAATTGGATCTCACTTTCCTTGACACAACCAAGGGAATAATAAATGACCAAGTTCTGATACCAATTGAAATTTGGTTTTACCTAATTAATTCAATTATCACTACCGGTGTGTTCCAACATGACTAAATTAACCAAGTGCATAATAACGTAAAACGTAAAAGACACACGACTTGGTTACGCAGTTTGGTGAAATCCACCTACATCTGCGGGGCCTGGCCCAGTTCAGAATGAATCCACTAATCAGAAAGATACAGTACAAAGTACACCATACAATTATACTTATCTTATCTAACTATAACGTGAATCCTGCAAGCTCCCCTTGCTACCGATCCGCCTTGATCAGACTCCCTCTGACCTCGAAACTCGTCGACGCTGGATCTCCTCCTCCCGAGGAATTAAGGCATATGATTCTGAACTTTGTGCAGCAGGTTCGTGTGTTGGAACACAGTATTCTGGCTCTTTGGAATTCTCGAAAGATAAAAAATGTGTGTGCAGATTTTTTCTATTAAATCCGTAAATAATGCAGCTGTGTTTGTTCTCAATATATAGTCCATGAGCAGATCTGAATTCTCCATGATTATCTCCATAATATTCCTATTCTAAATCTGCTTCTTGAAGCATATCCAAATCCCATAAATAAAGGGATTTACTTTATCTCATTCTATCCCATATATTCGAATAAATCTTCTCCATATAAGTAGGGATTTTCCATAAACCAATTATGCTTCACACGCCTAAACATATAGCAGAATATTTAGATTTTCATAACTCACAAATACCATAATATTCTGTCTTCTTTTTCCGTAAACATCTTTGCGTGAATATACTGCTAATTCGCATGTATGTCTTGTGCAAATGTAATTACTTCTCCACGTAATGTTCTGATTACAATCAAATCTCTTGGAGATAAGAATTACCAAATCTAATCCCTTTAAGTAAGGAATTGTTATATTCTCCAACTCAAATACAACTGGACAAGTTGTATCCTTCTCGGATTCAGTTTTCAACCTTTCCTTATTTCACCAAAATTCTTTCTTTGATGTTGCAACTCAATAATACCATATTTGCATAATTTCCACAAATTGCCAATTAGATAAATCTAGACTTTACAATATTCTTTAGGACTTATGGAAAAACAAGAGACAGACTCAATTTAAAAACATACTTTTCACAATTTTTTGGACCTTTTAATTATTCGAAGGGGAACCGAACTCAAAGATCGCACGAACTGAATTCAATTCATTTTTCGACCAGAGATTAAAAATCTCGAGACTTGGGCTTGGCAGGAATTTGTGTTCATCGCCACCCAATTATCAGGTTTTCGATACATGCCCATTATTGACATGAAATCCGTATTTGTTCAAAACTCTATGGCTTGACAGCCTTGTTTGCATGGTATATGGTGCCGAAAAGGTTGGCTTAATTTGTTCCTCAAAATGCTTCAATCATATTTTTTGGTTTTCATATTAATTGGGTTAGTAAAGAGGGTTCGTTGTCATTATATACACATTTTCGTAATAGTACCGAGGGTTCGTTGTCACATTATATGTACATGATGTATAATAATGCACAAGGCCGTGGAGGGTTGCATTCTTTTTGAGAAATTTCCATTGAACCTTCATGAATATTTGGAATTAATGTTGAGAAATTTCAAAAGGAAAAAAAAATGTTCTGAATGGGTACTACTTTTAAGTGAAATTCACAATTTGGTACTCTATTTTAAAATTTTCTCTTAAAAAGTACCCATTTCTTCATTAATGTCCCGAAAAGATACTTTTTAAGTTAAAAGTGGGTACTAATGTGGTCGATCCAAATTGATAATCATTTTTTGTTGAAAGGTACTATTCTGATACATAAATGAAAAAGTTGGTACCTTTAAAGGCCGAATTCAAAATTAGGGTACCAAACTGTAAATTTTGGTTAAAAGTGAGTACCATTTTGAACAATCTCGAATTTCAAATGTTACACTTTAACTCAAGTGTCAAGGGAGCAGAATTGGAAGGTTGGTGCTCAAAGCAAGTTGGCATCAACCGAACTAATCACTAGTTGAGAGCCTTTTATTAAAGGTAGCAATGGAAGGCAAGTACAAGGAACCGCCTTAAAAATCTATTTCCGAACTCGAAAACCTCCGGTCGTAGCCTCTTTGTTCTATTAAAGGTGGGGTTTGATTGATTTAAGGCGGTTTCTCAAAAACCGCCTTAGATTTGGGCCATTTTAAGGTGGTTCAAGGTAGAACCGTCTTAAAATGACTCAAAATTAAGGTGGTTAGTCACAACTGCCTAAAATATTGATAATTTCCGAACTCGGGACAAGGGTACGAAGGGATTTCCGAGATTGGATTAAATCGAGCCAACACAGTACAAGGGGATGACAACTTTCCAACTTCGTAAAAATGTTTTCAAACTCAGAAAAAAGATAATCATATCCAGGTGTAGGTGATTGCCCTTTCCAAGTTCGGAAAGAGCCCTACTTAAGTAAAAAAACGCACCCAATTGCATTTATTGCATCAAAACCATATTATTTTTTCTTCCCATCCATTGAAGAAAATGTGTTGTACTTGTTATTTCGTCATTTGCCATTGGTGAAGGTTAGTTTCATCAATATTATGTTCCTAGTGATGTTGAAATATTCAAAGGGTTATGTAATGCTTTATATGTAAGGTGGTGAAATTAGGGTTTGAAATTATATAGGGTTATAATTATTATTGAATGCATACTCATGTGTTGCATTGTCATTGATTTGTAGGATAATGTCAGTTTCAGAGTTCGAAAAGTGTTTCGTCTGTTCATGACCTGATTACCCCTACTGTTTCCGAGTTCGTACACTGATATGTCCTTCAAATACATAAACAAGATTAGTTTACGAACTCAAAAATCCATCTTTCTATTTGGTCAACCACTTTGCAAAACACTTTGTCAAATACTCCAATCCCTATTACCTACCATACTTTCATTCCAAGAGTAACAAGAATTAATTTTAGTTGAACATTCAAATAAAATTGTTTACAAAAAAATCCATAGCAATCAAATCCCAGGTCTACATGATTCAAATTAGCTTTTACAATCATCTTAACAAAATAAAAATATTCAAAGTCTAGTCAAACAAGTTGGTTTATTCTTGCATTCTATCAATCGAGGAATCAGTATCTTTCCCTCTTGGTATTCAAAGCCACCTTGATGACATCCCCATCATCCCACCATGTTCACCATCACCGCCATCATCAACTTCACTCTTTTAGAAGATATGCTCAAAGTTGGGCTGGTTATGATCTTCACTCAATTCCAAGTTGAGGCCTTAGGATTCCATGAATGCAACATGCTAGGAATGTGCACGGGTCAACATCTCGTGCATCTCGGTCATGTCCGCACCCATGAAATCGAAGTGTTTGCTCAACCTAGCCTTCCAACAACTCCCAGCACCTGCAAAACAATATCGATAAATGTTAAATAGAAAAAAAATAATTTATTTAGTCACTCACACTAAATGTCTACAAAATAATAGTTATGTATACGTACGGGAGCTCGATACCGCCTATCTATCTTCAGTTGCTTCACAATCTCTCTTCGAACTCTTTGCTTCTTGACAGGGTTTTTGCTGAATCTCCCACTTGTTGTCAAACTCGAGACTGAGTTTTTTGTTTGCAAACCATGCTTCATCATAGTATTCCAAGAGGCTAGCCATCTCTTAAGGAATCACTCCCGCCTTCTTTAACATAGCACTGATTAGACCACCATAAGGGAGATCCTTCTTCTTCGTTTGTGCGGCCTTTAGCATAAAAGATATGATGGCGAATCCGGGTTAATCTTGACCCCCTCTATGATGCAGTAAAACATCATGAGGCTAGCTATCATCGGCTCACAAGTGTGGCCACCCGTGGGAAACACGTTGAGACATATCCAATTATAGACTAGACACTGCTCTACGGTCAATCTCTAATGTCAAAACTATCCACTTTTCCCGCATCAGACCATTCTCTTAAAATACTTCCTAGCCATTTCTATTCTACACAGTGGGGTTGCATTGCTAACCCCCGGCCAAACATGTGTGTGGCAAATTTATAGGGGCCTATTAGGGTTATCCAGCCTTAATTTTTCGGGGGAATTTTAAGGACATTCTAGGTCATCATTAATAGTATACTTAATCACATGCACTATTTTCCCATTATCCCTAGTAATCTCACAATTGATCTTACTTTCCACCAAATTCTCATAAAACTGTATAACTTCATTGATATGTACAGGCTCATCCATACACATTAATTTTTGAAGATGTTGAGTTTTGAAGTGTGCTAGAAAATAATCAAGCAATAATTTGGGGATATCAGATTCTAAAATCACCTTGGCATTGATTAACCCTCTCTTAAAAAAGTTGGCATACCTTTTCTCCACGACTTCCCCAAAGAATTTTTTGGAAGGGGCAATCTCCTTGAACGGACCGTAACTCCTATCTCTAGCCCGACCTTGTTTCATGGTGCTCTTTCTTTAAATTGTGAATGGAGGGTGAATTGTGTGAGAGAAATCTTATTTTGGAATCGTTTGATTGTGAGTGTTTTGAAAACAAGGGTTTCTTATTTGGGGGTTTGATTAAAATCCCATTTATTTACACTGTTAAATTACTTTTTGAGTTTGGAAAGTAATCTGGCCTCCTATTTCGAAGGTACTACAAGTTTCCGAGTTCGTAAAGGCATTTTACGAGTTTGGAAAGCCCTTACGAAAAAAGGAAAAACACATATAGCAGGTTTCAAATGGGCATTTAATACCCATTTGAAAAAAGTGGGATTTTCCCCCCATTTCCCTCTTCTGAAACCCTCCCTCAAGCTCAACCTCATTTCCTCTCATCTAAACGTCAAGATCTACCACAAGATGTTAAGGGGTTATTTTCCAATCCATAATCTATTCCAATCCCCCTTCTCATGGCAATTTTTTTAAAACTTGCTCAAGGTTTTTGTAACTTCTAATAGGTAGAGAACATGGTGGAGTATTTCATGTCCATTGATTTCACCAAAAGGTAAATATTTCTATTGATTCCTTATCTAGGGTTTATTATTTAGGAAAAAATAAACATAGTTAAAGATTTGTTTCTAATATTGCTAGGGTTTACATTTATATGAGTCTTATTATGAGTATTGGTACATTGAGTTTGTTATGTAACACAATTAATGTTTTTTATTATAATTTGGGTGCCAAAATGGTGTTGGATGGTAAAATGATGCTATACAATTAGGAAATTAGTTTTTGAAATTGGCAGATATATTGATTGACTAAGGTATTAGAGTGCTTTAAATACTTGGTTACATAATATTTTTTTAAAACTTCAATTGCAATGTCATTATAAATTTTCTTATTATTTTACGAAAAACATATTCTTCTTGAATGTGGATTTTAGTGTATTCTATAAAATAGTGAATTTCCTTGTACATCGTTAAATTATGTTTTTAATTGTAGAGTACATAATAATATCTGTGAAAAGGAATCGTGATGATGTGTCACTTTCAGGCATTGTTAATCCCCCATCGACGGGCATAACATGGGATGAGGACGACAGGTTGGTTGATGTAGGAATACCAAGAACTCATTGTAGAGCCTTAGAATGTAGAATGGCTAGGAAAGAGTACATCGATGAGTTTCGATAAGTTGGGAAATTGTGTCTCGGAGCAACGTGCTAAAGGGTCTAGCTTGGTTGCAAAGGTGAGTAGAACAAGGGTAGATATCTGCTACGATAGTTGGCATGAAGTGCCTAGAGAATTCAAGGGCACGTTGTGGCTAGAATGCAAGGTAGTGTCTTGTCAATCAATTTCCATATAGCTTTTCTAACAAACTTTAACTTACTAGTGTTAACCACATAATCCAATCCCCGTGATTACAATATTCCCCTTAGAGACCTTGTGAAATAGAAGAACCGGATGTGGGTGCTTTTCGGAAGAAGACTATGTTCATGATGTGCAAGATTTGGAGTAAACATAAGTACCAATTGTCCAAAGACTAAATATTTAGAAACAATAAAGGTGATCGGCCATGGCTAACATACACACACATTTAACTAGAGAGCTGGGAGATCCACAAGAAAAGGGCATTAGACAATAATGAAAATATTATTAAAGTAACACTAACTTAACCTCTAACTTAGGGTACTAGGATAGAAAAAAACGCATTGCCGGGGAGAATAAGATTCCTCACTAATTGAGTTGAGGGGGTTATGTGTTTGCTGCATTAGAGATAGTGAAAGAACAACTAGAAGAAGAAGTGCAAATTGCAATAGAGGGCGGGATGACAGAGAAAGAGGCAAGAGCTTTGGCGCAACTGATTAATGTGAATGAAATTAAAAGGTGTGATCATTTTCTCTGAGCCCAGCGCAACAAGGGTGGTATATATGAACATGAAGAAGAGAAAGAACTTGTGGAATAGTGGCATGAAAATGTGTAAGTAATCTAATATTAAGGTTGCAGACTGTTTAGGGTATAACAAACCAACGTTCATTTATCTATTTATGTTTTTACTTAGGAAAAATTGAAGAAAGACCAATCGACCGGGTAATTCATTCCCACAGGTAAACATGACATACTTTGTGAAGCCATGGAAAAACCCGACCACACAGGTTGTGTGAGAGGCACTGGTAGTTTCTTGACCCAAAGAGAGTTATTTGGTATTGTACATTCCTACAATGGAGCGGAACCCTTGGGAATCCACAATTTGAAAAAGAAAGCACAAGAACAAGATAAACAAATTGAGCAAAAGAACATCCTAATCCGGAGATTGGTCCAACACATCGGGCTCGTTCTTCCCAACAATTTAGAGGACTTGATGCCAAATTGGACACCACCGTTGAGGGGTTCACGGCATTCTTCTACAGATGTAGAGGTCAATCACGAGCCAATAATTCAACATCCAAGAATCGATAGGCAATTGTTCAAACCTGACAACCTCGACAATGCCATACTTGCAAATGGGAAAAAGGTACATGTTTCCTTCTTATGATTATTGATCTATGAATAAATATCAATTTTATTATATATTTTATCCATGCCCATAGAAATCATGTCCGTCTGAACTGTACATGATCAAGACATAGAAGGTACGCCGGTCCATGTTGCTGATGGAGTTTTGCATGAGTTAATGAGACATAATCATTTCGTGCCTAGTGTTGATGGTCTTTCGAGGGTTTCATTGGAGATTAATTTGGTCATAGGCACCGCTTTGCCAATCACTGACAAAGAATACAAGAAAGTTGGCCTTTCCTGGGGAATGCTCCTTACTTGGCCCCGAGACTTATTTACGCCGATCCCATCAAGGATCGACATTTGAAGGAAATAAGGCCCGCATCACCTAAACCGGTGGTAAGACTACACTATGAACGGTCAAAGCAACCCCAATGCTATCCCAACAACACCAACTAGGGTTAGAGCTCCATTGGGAACAACACAAGTCCTACAAGACTCACCTCGCTTTGTACATGTGCTTTATAATTTGCTACACCAGCATGATCGAAACTCAACATACACATTCTTAGGAAATGAATGAGTATTTGGAAACAAACGTGAAATTATGGCATTATGGAGTGATTTTGAAGAATAGTGGAGATGTGACCAAGTTAATCAAGCGTTGATGTCGATGTACACCCGGTGAGTGATTTTCAAAAATTCCTTTATAAAGTCTATTTTCAATAAACTAAGCATTATTGCTAATGATGACTAAATTGTAATTTTTGAGGTACATGTTTTTCACCACTAATAAAAAAAGGGATGGATTGGATACATGTGCCCAGTCATGATACAAGAAGTTGGTTGTACGAAACAAGAGTGGATCGACTACATTCGAAAATGCCTTGACCGGAAGGATAAAAAGCTTTTTGTTGCACCATACATCGAGAGGTTAACTATCACATTCATTTTCTTTTCCAAAAATCATTATCTTGTAATTTATATCATAGTTAAAAAAAAATTTTAGTGACCATCGGAGATTGATATTGATAGTGCCCGCAAATAAGTGGGTGTATTGGCTGGATCCCATGCACTTTCCACCGTCGGATGAATTCGTTCACATTTTGGAATCCGGAGTGAAGGAACCAAGGGAACAAAATAAAAATTCGTTTCAGTTTCTCAACATCAAGGTCTACCGATAACTTTATTTTTATTTTAATATACGCTATTGGTCAAACATAGCTAAAATTTCATGTTTTTCACAATTAGTACAAGAAACATGCACAAACGTAGGAGTGTGGGTATTACGTCATGTTATACGCGACTGCGTGCATAGAGAAAATCGAGGAACATGCACTTGAACTTGACAAGGTAATTTTGTAATTTTTTGTAGTCATCTTTATATATAACCTTTCCTAAATATTAATGGTGTACCATATATATTGTTGTTACAGATTTATTCAAAAGGGATTCCATGCCCTACTCTCTAGCTGAAATCAACAATGCACGGAATTGTTTGGCAAAACATTTAATTCTCAATCGGTCCCATTCCCTGGAGAATCCTGCTATTGGTAGGGTAGTCCAACTTAGATAAATATTGTAGCTTAGAAATGACTGAATAGACTGAATAGATTTGTGGTCGAATCTATTCTTATTTATAGATTATATCTTGGTTAGCTTTATCTATAGATTTTTGTTAAGGTAGAACATACTATCGCATATTATTTTAACATTGTGGCTGTAAATCATGGCTTTTTTTGGAGCCAGAATAGTTAATGAAACACATTTTTGGCAAAAGGACCAGTGGTTGTTTTCCACACCGAAAATCCTCTCGGATCCGAGAATGCATTTGTGCATAGATCAGAATACGATTCCGAACTTGGAAACAAAACCACCTTAAAATTTTCCAATTTCGAAAACAATTCGATTTAAAAAATGTGCACCTTCCATTTTACAGTAAGGGGACGCAAATGGCACAAGATTTTGGAAATTGAAATCAACATCAACAAAGAGACGAAACTGTAAAAAAATTCCGATCCCAAAAAGTCATCCAAGACACGATGCGTGGAATCAAACTTTTTGATCTCGTAAAATTAATGTTCCCGAGTTCAGAAATAGTGTGCTACATACGATGACCTGACTAAAGTTTCCGAGTTCGTAAACATTTTAAGGTGGTTATAAGTAACCTTAAAAGGTGATTTTTAAGGTGGTTCATGGAACCACTTTATTTTTAAGGTAGAATCATTAAAGGCATCTAAAAAGTGCCTTTATATTACTGATGGAACCGCCTTTGATAGGCCATTCCTACACTAGTGAATCCTATGATCTCCTGAAAACTTACTGATGGAGAGTTTGAAGTGTCACAATTATGAGGAAGAATCTGAAATAGCCATTAGAAAAAACTGTAAAGTCCGAATTTGGTTAATTGACAATTTGTGAAAATCATGCAAATAGGGAAAGTATATGCTGAAACATCAATATGGAAAGATATGCGGTAAAAGAAAATCTTAGGTGGTAGAAATATTCCATCCATGTTTGAGATTGAAATATATATGTATATATATATATTCCTATATTTATGCAATTGGATTTGATTGGATTGGAAGAAATTTGAATTGATTTGATAGTACTCCTTTCCGCATTTGAGATGTATCCATTCGAGAGGTGAGGTTTCAGGTGGAGGGGTTCCATTGGATCCATTCGAGAAGTACCCATTTGAGAGGTGATATCTCCGGTGGAGGGGCTCCATTGGATGGGTTGGAAAGGTACCATTTTGAGAGGTACCCTTTCGAGAGGTGAAGGTTCAGTTGGAGAGGTTCCATTGGATCCAGTTGAGAGATGCCTATTAGAGAGGAGAAGGTTCGTATAGAGAGGTTCCATTGGATCCAGTCGAGAGATGCCCATTGGAGAGGTGAAGTTTTAGGTGGAGGGGTTCCATTGGATGTGTTTGAGAGGAACCCATTCGAGAGGTGAACTTTACGGCGGAGGGGTTCCATTGGATGGGTTGTAGAGGTACCGATTCGAGAGGTGCCCATTCGAGAGGTACCCATTCGAGACGTGAAGTCCCAGGGGTTCCGTTGGATCCATTCGAGATGTACCCATTCGAGAGGTGTAGTTTCAGGTGGAGGGGTTCCATTGGATGGGTTCGAGAGGTACCATTCAAGAAGTGCCCAATCGAGAGGTACCCGCTCGAGAGGTACCCATTTGAGAGGTGAGGTTTCAGCTAGAGAGGTTCCGTTGGATCCATTCGAGAGGTGTAGTTTCAGGTGGAAGGGTTCGAGAGGTACCCATGCGAGCGGTACCCATTGGAGAAGTACCCATTCGATAGGTACCCATTCAAGAGGTCCCCTTCCGAGAGGTACCTATTCAAGAGTTGAAGGTTCAGATGGAGAGGTTCCATTGGATCCATTCGAGAGGTGCCCATTTGAGAGGTACCCATTCGACAGGTGAAGTTTCAGGTGGAGGGGTTCCATTGAACCTCCTCACCTAAACCTTCACCTCGCCAATTCATACCTCTTGAATCGTCCTCTTCAACCACACCACTGTCTCACCATGTCCACAATTCAATTACATGTAAAATTGGTACATTTGTAGTTTCAATTACTGCTCTTTTAATATTCCTATATCCTAGTAACATTTCTATAGTATTTCTATAATTTAATATCAAGCTCACCACGCAACGTGCAGTGTGACCATCCTAGTTAATAGAAAGAGAAGGCAAGGAATGTAAAAAATTTGACGTGATTATACTTAACCAGAGGATAATAAAGTGAGCATTAAACACCGAGCTTTTTGGCGAGAATACCAGAGATTAAAGGGAAAAATACTTTAATTTCGACAAATAACCCACTCTCCTCTTGATAAGCACTCTATTTTACATGAAGAATACTACCAGAAACTGAAAGAAAATATGGGGGTTTCCCGTTAAAGAAAACGCAGAAAAGAGGGAGAAATAAAGCACGATTGAAACCTTCTACACGAGAGGGAAGAAAAATAATTCGCAGGGAATAAACACCTAACTACGAGATTTTTATAGCACTCACGCAGTGGCGGATCTATTGATACGCGAGGTAGGGCTCCAGCCCTACCTCGGTCGCCGGCCGGAGCTAGGAGGAGACGGGAACGCGTCTCCGGCGCGGCCGAGCGCGTCTCCGGCTGAGCGCGGCTCCTGCTCGCCGGAGAAGAAGGTTGCGCTGCGGCCTTCTTTTTTTTGAAGTCATACGCACTAAAACGACGTCGTTTCACGTTAGTGAAACGACGTCGTTTCGTTTGGCTTTAATTTTTTAAAACCTAAGTAGTAAAACGACGTCGTTTTACTAAGTAATATGAAAAAAAAAAGAAATCGGAAATGGATTGGGCCAAAAACTGAGCGGCCCAATCCAATAGCCAATTAATCATCCTATAAATGCTGGAGGCGGGAACTGGGAAGAACAGCAAGCCGCAGCACCACGTCGCCACCAGCACTCCTCCTTCCTCTGCCTCATTCCGTCACTCGCTCAGCCCCGCCGCCGCCGCCGCTCCACCACCGTCCACCACCGCCGTCCCGCCGCCTCTCCAAGACTCCAAACCTGAAACCACGGTAAGTCTTCTCTAGTTCTCTTCTCTTTATGCTAAATTGCAAATATTTATTAATTTTAGGGTTTATAATTTTTTGTCTTTTTAATTTATTTCTTCAAAACTTAAATATATGTATAATGTGAACATGATTTTTAGATTGGATGTTGAATTGAATTTATATGGTTGTATTATATATGATTGTTGAAGTTTAGTTGAATTGCATAAATTGATTTAGTTGAATTGCATATTTAGTTGAAATTTAGTTGAAATTATAATTGTTTGATTTATTTTGTATAATTGTATGTGACAATGAAATTGTCAATTTGTCATAATCGGTTTATGGAATTATCAATTAGGGATATTTGTTAAATTGAATTTAGATGAATATGATTTTATGAACTTTTTATTTTCATTTGTTAATTATCAATTAGGGATATTTTATTAAATTGAATTTGAATCGATGAAAAATAAATCAATTTACATATTTTTCCTATTTGATATTTAATAGGTTATGGATAAATTTTTAATTCGAAGTAGCGGAGTAAAGAGATCGAATGAGTCTAATGAACAAAGGCACAATGAAGAGGGTAGTAGTACAAAACAATCTCGTGTAGAATTCAATCAGAATGATATTATAAGTGATCCCGGGCTACGTAAACCTATTGAAGAGATTGATGTTTCTATTAGAGATGAAGTGCTAAGAGAATATATATTAAGAGGTCCTTGCCAACCTAAGAATCATACTTTTCCAAAGACAGTGTTCAATGATGAATTTAGAAGTTTTCAAAAGGGTTGGTTTGATGAATTTAATTGGTTGGAGTATAGTGTTTCAAAGGATGCGGCATTTTATTTTCCTTGCTATCTTTTTAAGAATTCAGCAAAGGGGACCGCATATACTGTGGATGGGGTGATGAATTGGAAGAATGCCCTTAAAGTATTTAGGAAACATGCTAAGAATGTGGATGGAATTCATCATGGTGCAGCAATTAAATTGAGAAATTTTAGCCTTCAAAAGCAAAGTATCTCACATTGTTTGGATGGTCATTTCACCGAAGCAAAAAAGGCATATCGCACACGTTTGAATGCGGTTTTGGATGTGACAAGATACTTGTTAAATCAAGGTTTGGATTTTCGTGGTCATGATGAAGGTTGGGATTCGCTCAACAAGGGTAATTATCTTGAATTGGTTGAATGGTATTGCAAGCGAAGTGAAGATGTTGCTAAGGTAATGAATGAAAATGCTCCCGGAAATTGCAAGTTGACATCCCCCAAAGTTCAGAAACAGCTCTCAAGTGCTTGCGCTGGCGAGGTAACTGATGCTATTGTTAATGACATTGGAGATAGTGTATTTTCTATTCTTGTTGATGAGGCTCGAGATGCATCAATAAAAGAGCAAATGGGGGTTGTTTTGAGATATGTCAACAAACAAGGATGTATTCTTGAGCGTTTTCTTGCTCTTGTGCATGTTTCCAATACTAAAGCTATTACTTTGATGGAGGCTCTTAAGCAACTGTTTGTAGATAAGAAATTGTCCTTGTCAAAGTTGAGAGGCCAAGGATATGATGGGGCTTCAAATATGCGAGGGGAGTTCAATGGATTGCAAGCTTTGATATTGAAAGAAAACTCTTCTGCGAGGTATATTCATTGCTTCTCTCACCAACTTCAATTGGTTGTTGTTTCTGTTGCATATTGTACTCTATCTGTGGGTGAATTTTTTGGGTATCTTGTTCAAACTGTGAATCTGGTTGGAGGTTCATGTGTTAGAAAAGAGATGCTTGTGCAATTAGAACATGCTAGACTTGTAGAGGCATTGGAGAGTGGGGACAAGGTTAGTGGAAGAGGCAAAAATCAAGAAATGAGTTTGAGAAGGCCTGGTGATACACGTTGGGGATCACATTACAGTACTATTCTTCGCTTTGAGGCTATGTGGTCTTCAATTATTCAAGTGCTTCTTAATATCTGTGAGCATGGCAATATAGTTGAAAATGCCTCTACAGCAAAGGGTTTGATTGATAGAATGGAGGGCTATGAATTTGTGTTTTGTATGTTTTTGATGAAGCATTTGTTGGGAGCTACAAATCAATTGTCACTTGCCTTGCAACAAAGAGATCAAAATATTTCGATGGCTGTGCGAATGATGAATAGAATGAAGACTGAATTGCAAGAATTCAGAGATTGTGGTTTTGATAAATTATTGGATGGAGTCAACACATTTTGTGTGAAGCATGAGATCACATTAGACGTGATGGAAGCACAACGGAAAATTCGTCACCGTTCTAGACGACGGGGAGAAATGTCAACCAATCATGATTTCTACCGTGTTGATATTTTTCTTCAGGTACTACTTTAATATTTACATAGTTTAATTTATTTTGTTTATAATATTTTATATGTATTTTTTATCTTACTGTTATATTTTTTAATGTTTCAATACTAGACCGTTAACAAGATGATTTTTGAAATGAATCATCGATTTGGCGAAGCAAGCTCGGAATTACTCACTTGTATTGCATGCCTTGATCCGAGAGAAAGATTTGCCATGTTTTATGTGGTAAGTTGCTTCGCCTTGCTGAACTTTATCCGGATGACTTCTCCCTTGTTGAGCGTTTAGAACTAGAGCAACAACTTGATTTCTTCATTCATGATGTGAGAGATGATGATGCCTATTCAGCCATCAATGATCTTGGAAGTCTTGCTCAGCATATGGTTCGATCACGTAGCATGGTACTTTATCGATTGGTATATCGTCTGATTGAGTTAGCATTAGTTCTACCAGTTGCAACTGCTTCAGTTGAGCGAGTTTTTTCTGCCATGAAGAATATCAAGACCGATCTTCGTAATAGAATGGGAGATGAATGGTTGAACGATGTTATGACGGTATATATTGAAAAGGATATTTTTGTTAAGATTGAGAATGAACCGATTATGCAACGTTATCAAGCCATGGAGTCTCGTAGATATCTGTTGCCCCCACTTTTTTCTAGTTCTACTTCTAGTAATTCGAGCGTTAGAAAGTAGTTATTTTAGTAGTTTAGTGAACTTGTAAAAATATTATTGTATGCTACTTGATTTATTATATTATGTAGTATTTTTCATTATTGTTGAGTTGAATTTTTAAAATTTATATGTCATTAATATTTATCACCCTTTCTTCCCTCCGTTAATTCCCTCCTCGGCCGAGAGCCCTACGCCACCAGGTCTCCGCCGCGACGCCACCAGAAGCTGCCTCGTCCCGACGACCCCAAAAATTTTTCAGCCTCCCCTGAAAAAAATTTCTGGTTCCGCCCCTGCACTCACGGAGCATTAAAAGATTATAACAGATCAATGAATAATAATTTTGAAAAATAGATGAAAAAACCGCCACAATACATGAACTTTCCATATGTATGAGATAGTTAACGCTACTTGCCTTAATTCGGCTTGTTAAACAAGTCAATAACCAGATTAAATGAACAACCAAAATGGAAATCAAGCATCTTTTGCTTAACCTTCGAATACTAATGCAAGAGTGGAACCACTGTCTCCGCTGAAACTTATCCTTCAGCTATCTTGGGGGCTATTGAAAAGGGTTAGAGCTGAAACTGCCCCTCAGGTAGAAGACCATGCTATTATTCTCAACTTGGGATAGAGGCCGCACTGCAATAATCTTGTGGGCCAAAGCCTAACAACCAAAGGGAAGATCTCCAACTCTGATTCTACCTATAGAATACTCTTTTTTCGGGTTCAAATATGGTATATTGAATACATAACTAGTTTATTATGGTAAGAACATATTCCTACACGGAAAATGCATATTCATCTTAAGAGATCTCTCGGGGATAAACCCTTACAAATACTAAGATAGTCGTCCATTCAATTCTCAACAATTAAACACTTTTGGACTGATTTTAGCATTGACACTTCTTCCCTTGGCCAGCCTCGAAAGTTTTTTTTGTAGGTTCAAAAATTGAAACAAGGTTTATCGGTTACATAAATAAAAAATCAATAATTTAGCATTCAATTTATCCAACTTTATAAAACTTACATAAATAAATATTTGTTTATAAATATATGAAGAAAATAAAACCAAATGATTATGTATCAAATCGTCAACATTTCATATGTATAGGGGATGTTTGAGGAAAGACGGCTTGTCCATAAGCTTATGGACAGTCCATTGTACCTTTTACCTTAAATGTTGTAATTTAATAGTAAAATTTAAATATTGTATTTCAAAAGTTAAAACAAGTAATAATGTGTATTTGATTGTGAAAAAATAAAAATAAATAATATAAAAAATAATTTTAAATTTTTAAATTTAGTATGTAATTTAACAAATACAGTGTATAAATTAAGAAGTATGTGAACTGTCCATAAATTTATGTACAACCACCGGTAAACCCAATATAAGTAAATATGTGCCAATAATCCCACAACTTGTATAGCTTTACACCTTATAAGTTGCTTGATAATGAAAACTATAGCTTTCCTTTGCAACTAAATCTATTTTTTCTCTTCATTGTTTATATTTTTCTTTTAACATAACTAAATTTTAGCATTAAAATTGTTTCTTTCGGTTTTTAATATGAGTGGATAGAGATAGATGAAATTTATTTTAATATTTTCAAGGGAAGAATGCATTTTTTTAATGCTATGTTTTGGTCGAAAGTGCCAATATAACTTTGTAAAATTTTAAAGTGCAAATCTAACCCTATGTTTTGGCCAAAAGTGCCGATCTAACCCTGAAAATCAAATTGTGGCCGAAATTATTTTAAATGACCATTATACCCCTTTGATTAAAAATCATAATTCAAAAAATGGGAAAAGACAATATCTACCTGCTCATAAAGTGCTCAAACCACCGTTGCCGGCTGGTTAGATCAACACTCTTATTAAAAAGACAAGGTTAGATAAGCACTTTAGGAAAAAAAATGTAGGGTTAAATCAACACTTTTGTAAAAAAGATTGGATCATATCAACACTATCATAAAAAAAAAGCTTTCTGAGGATAGACCACTCCTTCTAAATATGTCTTCATTACAATCTCATATTCAAAATGGTTCGGTTGGAACAAGATGACTATAAGGAATCCATTTGCTAAAGCAAGGAGCAGAAGTATGGCATCCAAATTTGTGATACTCTTTTGGAATGAGGTGTTCCATTTTCCCTCTCTCAATCGTGCATCTCCATTTTAAAAGAACTTGTTGTCCATTTGCTGCTAATTAAAAAGAGAGAAGACATAGGTCGTCTATTCTTGTCCAAAATCTAGAATACACTGGGTCTTTTTACAAGAAGAAAACATGTAAGTGGGAAAAGAAGTAATGGAACTATCCAGTTTGGAAGTCATGTTTATTGTTGTTTAGTACTGAATTGACACTAATTTTTTTTATGATAGTGCTGATCTGACCCAATCTATATTACATAAGTGTTGATTTAACACAATATTTATTACTAAAGTGCGGATCTAACCTTTTTATTTCAATAAAGAGTAAAGTGTTGAAATGACTCTAAATAGGTTGTAAAAGCCAATATAACTGATGTGTCCATTTTATATGATTATTTTATGACTTTTTGGGTTCACTATTGTACACGTTTTTGCTCTAGATGCGGCATTTTACCTTAAAATTTTCTAAGGAGAGTTAAGAGCAACTTTTACGCTTTTATTACTTTCTAGGGGATTTTGTGTGACAAGGCCATTTTCTTGAATACTTTGAAGACTACCTTGGAAGATTTGAAAATTGAAGACTTGCATTTGAGCTTTTGAAGACTTGAAGAATTGAAGAAAAGTTAAGTGAACATGAGGACTAGACCTTGGGGCTCAAAACCCTAGGATTTTTTCTTCTTTTTCTAGTTTTTGTAGAGTAGTTATGTGTTTTTATTATTAGGTTAGTTTTGTACTTGGGAGGAATTGATTGAAGGTTCCAAACCTTTGCAGTAAGAACCTCTATTTCACTCTTTCTTGGATCTTTTGTTATTTACCATTCATGTGTCCTTAATGTGATGTTTTACTTCATTTATGCCATGAGTTGTTTGAGAATATGAAATTTTTGTATGATTGAAGTGTTAGGGTGTTAGGAAAGTGGCCAATTTCTAAGCTCATTTGACATGAAAATCCAAGAACATGGAGTTAGAACTTCTTGTGTATAATGTGAAGTGAATCTTGCTAGATAAGTATGTCAATGTGGATTATTCTCATATTTATCCTATAGAAGCACTAAACGGTTGAATCTTGGATGTTGATTGATCTAGGTTTTATCTAACAAATGAATCTTGAATATTGATTATTCTAGGTTTAACCTCATGAATGCTTTGTTTGGTTAAATGACTATGCACTTGGTCGAATGTTTGTTGTTATCAAATCTATGGCCTTTAGTGTATAATGCCATTGATAAAATAACTTTTATGGCATGGTTCGCCTAAAAGTGATTATTAGTGAGATTTTAAAATGGTCGTGAACGTTTTTGTTAATTACTCCTAAGAAGAAAAGGATGTCTATATATTTAAATGGAAATGATAACATTCTCTATAGGTAATGAATGTGATAGAATGAGTGAATGGTTCTAGGATCTACATGAGGTTTGGAAGTGAAGATCAATTGTCCAAGGATTGTCTTTTGTAGTTTTTATCTCTTTTTCTTAGTTGTTGCATGATTAACATAATTATTTGACTTTGCCAGTTAGCTTATCTTTTTAATTTCATAACTTAGGAGAACCAACCAAACCACCCTCCTCTTTACTTGCTTTATATATATATATATATATATATATATATACACACTTACTTACTTTTACTTATAGTCTTCTATCCACCTTATATGTTTAAACCCTTAGAAAGATCCCTTTTCTTCGTGGGCACCCCGATTTGCCACTATCTACTTAGTTGTAGTTAGTAAGCATTTGGGGCTCATAAATATTAACTTTGTGAGTTACGACGACGATCTCCCAATAACCTTGCAAGACGAAAAAATGTCAAAATAACCCTAACTTCATTATGTGTGTGCCAATCTAACCCAGAGTGCCATTGACTTCCATGGTCAATGGGAAGTTTGTTCGACACAGTAAAATGACCATTTTGCCCTTACATAAAAAAAACAAAATTATAAAATACATAAAATCCTTTCTTTTCTCTTTCTTCTTTCTTTTCAGAAAACCCTGCAATTTTGTGGCTTCATCATTAAAATCTTTTCACGGAGGCGGGGCGGTGGATTTCGATGGATGGCGGGGCGACGGCAGTAGCCAGAGGGAGTCTTTTCGTTCTTTTTTACTGCGAGCATGACGGGGTGGTGGATTCCTATGGGTGGTGAGTGCGGTGGTGGGGCAGTGGATTCCGATGGGTGGCGAGGCACAAAACCCATTTGATTCCGTTTTCCCCTTTTCTTCATCCCGCAAAACCCCGGTCGCCGCTTGATTCGAAACCCCTTTCACTTTTCCAAGCTCCGACCATCGCAAGTCGGGGTTTTCAGTCGCCGCAAGGCTCCTGAGTAAAGGGAGGCGAGGGTGCTGCAGAGAGGGTGTGGCGGAGAGGGTGGTAAGATGGTAGGAGAAGGTGCCGGGTGGTAGTGGCAGAGAGGGTGCTGGAGAGGGTGGCGAAAGAGACACTTTTGATTATTGGATTGGTGTCAACATTGCTTTGTACTTAGAATCTTGTCAGGGAGTTTGAACATGGTTGCAACCAAGCAGTGCTCGTGAAGGAAGAGCTTATAGAGATGCTTTAGATGATAAATGGAAATCATATGTTGCTCCATCGACACAGTTTGAATTTGATAGCGGTAACTTCCTAGAGGGAATATGTGAATTCAGCAAGAAAGTGCTAGAGGACTTCAATGCCACCGTTGCTTCTAAATTGTTTGAGCAGGAAATTCGTGAAGTGGCAAGTTCTTCGAAATTATCTTATCGATGGTTATTTATTTATGGGTGGGTCTCCTGATAGGCAGCTTGTGCATAAGCTTATGAACAGACAGAGATCTGTTTGCAAATAATGCAAACTTAATAAAATCACGTGATCCATTAAACAAAACAATGGATTAGGTTCATAACAACCGAATCTTTCACGCACAAAATCTAGAAAGCTAGATAAAAATCTAGAACATGATAATAGGTTGCACCTCAAAGTAGGTATATGTAGCACATGAGTAAGGGTGACAACACCAAAGCAAATAGAACCATATTGAGTAGTGGATGACACAGAGCTATTAGGCAGAACAGCATTCAAAGTATCAATAGCAGTAGTAAGATTAGTAAGAGAACCCTTATCATTATTCATGTGATAAGAGGTTCCCGAATTAAGTATCCATGGTAAAGTAGACTTACTTGACCCATTGTCAGCAAGAGAATTAAACTGATTAAATAAATGCATGGTTGTACTCCAGTGGTTATCAGACAGAGTAGGGCCAACTTTGGATCGGTTAGGGACGTGGCCAGAGCAAGCCGCCGCCGCCACTAGACCAAGCGGTGACATGGCGGTGGAAGTGGAAGGGCCTCGACAAAACCTCCGGTTAAGGCAGCGGCGGTCGGCTGAGAGGTTGGCGACGTCTTCTTGGTGGCCCTAGCTTTCTCCTTCAACTTCTTGAACCATTCTGGTACACCAATGATATGGAACCAGGAATCCTTGTCGTGAACCTTGCAATAACAATATGTACAAACAAGTTTCTTTTGGTCAGATACAAAAAGAACAACTGGAAAATAACTTATAGGTGGCGGGCATCGTGCAGCATACGCCATAGAGTTAGAAGAAGGCTCACGAGCTCGAATGACAACTCGATGATTCTCCTCCTTGGTAACAAGGCATATACGTTCATGACATGTGGCATTAGATCAATGCTCATGATATGTTATCGCAGGGTGTGAAAGCCTTCATCGATCCCAGAGATGAATTGGAAAATCAAATCCTTCTCTCTCTCATGGAATACTCTTGCAGAAATATTGCAATGCACAATGCCTTGCTATCTCCACAGTCACAAACTAGAGTAGGCCACATGCAGTGATAATCTGTAAACAACTTTTTCATTTTGCAAAAGTAAATGTCAATGGGTTGACCGTTCTGCATGCAACTCTGAATAGCCTCTTGCATTTGTAAAACTTTCATACCATTACAAAGAATAAATCATACCTTCAGGTCATCCCACAGTTCCATAATTGTGGAAAATGAGCTTGTAGTAGATCTCAACACCGAATCCAGGGTTTGCAGGATCCGCCAGACAAGAGAAGCAATAACCCCAGGGCAATCAACAACATCAGGATGACCATCCTGGGGTATAGTAATGGATCCATCAATGAACCCAATCTTGTTCTTAGGAAGGAATGCGGGGCCATCACGTCAGACTGTTCAATGTAATTTTCTTGACCTTTCAGCATGTTCGGTATAAGTTGTAAACCAGGACCATTACCAGAACCAATAAAATAAGGAGTAGTCAACATACGACAAATAGGTACAACAGTCTGAGGGCTAGATTACAATTGCAACTGCTTCAGTAAAGTTACTATCACATCATAACCACTCATATCCTGAAGCTTCGGAACCTCAGGAGTAGCATCAATACGGGCCTGTTCTTTGGGATTTCTTCCAGAGTTAGAAATAGTGTAAAATCAGGTACATATCAGTAGCAGATATAATAACCGGCAAAAAATCAGATCGGTAAGACACACCGGCTCGTTGAACGACCGATGGCCCACAGAGATCAGTGCAGTGATGCATGAAGCTCGACGAAAGTGCATACAATTCAGTTGGGGCAGCAGAAGGAAGTTGCTAGATTACGGTGGCCGTGGTCGACGAACGACGAGCTTCATCGATGGCACGATGACGATGCGTGGCAGAGCACGTTGTTGTTGGTTACGGTAGGAGCTTGAGAAAAATGGCAATGGAGTTTTCTTTTAATGTTTCAGGATTTTAGGCTCTGATACCATGTAGAAGATAAGGGTAATAATTGTGTGTCTTTGTCATGATCTCAGGATACATTGTATAGTGGTACATGATACCTATACAAGCTAGGAAAAGGTAATAGAATATACTCCCCCCGTCCCAGCTCAAATTGCACAATTTCTATTTTGGGCTGTCCCAACTCAAATTGCAATTTCTGATTTTAGTCAAATTTGGACTAGTTGACTTGACCTAAAATTCCTTGTTTGCCCTTTAAGTTGGCTGAAATTTCAAAATGGGCTTGGGCTTGGATTAGGGTTTAAAGAGAAGATTATGCTTTTTATTCCACTTGAACAAAACCATCCGCATCTCCTCTTCTCCTCATTTCCCACTCTCTCATCTCTCTCTTCCTCTCTTTTTTCCTCTTCCTGAATTTCTTCCTCTTCCTCTCCCTCTCCCTCCCCCTCTCGTGAATTTCTCCCATCTCACTCTTCCTCTCTTTTTTCCTCTTCCTGAATTTCTTCCTCTTCCTCTCCCTCTCCCTCCCCCTCCCCCTCTCGTGAATTTCTTCCTCTCCCTCTCCCTCTCGTGAATTTCTTCCTCTCCCTCTCCCTTTCCCTCTCGTGAATTTTATTTCAGATCTATAATCCTCTCAATCTTCTCGTCTTTATTTTTTTGTTGTTGTTTGTTGTTGATTTCGAACGAGTTTCAAACGGAGTACAACCTTGACCTCAAATCCGTATGTTGGTGGTGTTTTTTTATAAAAAAAATTACCTTATTCGTCACTAATTTTTTCTCTATTTTCTAGTTTTTAGTTTTTTTTATTTTTAATGGATATTTGGATTAGGGTTTCCAAATCTGTTTCAATGATGAGATTTTTTCAGGTCATGAATCCCTTATTCGACCCATTTTTGAAGTTGTTTAGGTTTGGTTTTTGTTTGTTTTGTTGATTCGGGTAATAGATCTACTATAGTGAAGTGATTTCAACAAAGGGTTTTTGCTCTGTTTTGCTTCGTTTGATCTGAATTATTTTTTGCTTCGTTTTTGCTTTGTTTTTGTTTCGTTGGTTCCGTTTGCTCGCTATTGCTCAGCTTACTCTATTTGCTTTTGAGTTGAGGTTTTTCCTCTTTTTTTTATTTGATAATTTGCTCTGTTTTTTTTCCAGATCTGTGTATCTCTCCGGCGGAAGAAGATGAACTGGAGGTCTCAGGCTGAAGAAGATGAACTGTAGTAAGGTGTTTTCAACGAACGGTTTTTGCTGCTGTTTTGGTTTCGTTTGCTCTAAAGTTAGGATTTTTTGCTCTGTTTTTGCTTCGTTTTTACTTTGTTTCTGTTTTGTTGGTTCCGTTTTTACTCTGTTTGCTTTTAAGTTGGTGTTTTGCTTTGTTTTTTTCAGATCTGTGTGCCGGCTAAAGAAGATGAAGATGAACTGTTCCAGTCTCTGGCTGAAGAAGATGAACTAGAGATTTGGAAAATGTAGTTTTTTTAAATTTGATTTGTAACGAGTCAGGGGGAACTTTTGTAAATTTGAATAGTAATATTAGTGGTTAATTTTTGTAATTAACATTGAGCAGTCAATGTTACCCCCTCAAAATTTGTCATTTCAAGCCAGATTTTTCTGACTTTATCACTGTACAAAAATACCACTCCTCCCTCTCTCTCTGCAAATTGAGCTGGGACAGAGGGAGTAATTACAATTAAAAGTAATATTCAAATTCCTAAATACAGTAGGAGTGAACGAAGGATTATAGAAGACAAAGGAAAGGCCATTACAATAATGGAACAAGCAGGTTTAAGACCTAATGTAGGATAAAAAATACATGTCTTTTGAAGCTGGTGGAGAAGAAAATCTAGGACATATGATTAAAAACCACCTCATCTTTGTGAGTCAACTTTGAATGAAGGAAATAAAAAGTGGAGATGCTCCAAAACTTGTTGATACACTCATGGAAATCAATGACAAGGACAAATATTTCTTCTTCAAAGTCAAGTTCGAAGAGGAAACAAAACTATCAGCAGTGTTTTGGGGAGATTCAATGATGCTGGAGGACTACAAACTCTACAAAGATGTCACCATATTAGACACTATATACAAAACAAACAAGTATAACTTTATTTGTGCTCCAATAGTTGGAATTAAAAACTACTAGAACATAACAATGTTTGCTTGTGCTTTTATTGCAAATGAGTTGGCTGATACTTTTGTGTGACTCCTGAACACTTTCAAGAAATCAATGGAAGGGAAAGAACCTGCCACAATATTCACAGATCAAGATTCTGCAATGGTCAAAGCAATAAAAGAGGTGTGTTATAAAAATTTGTTACTTACAAATCTGAACACTGAATATGGTCTGTTAGAAACTGCAACTGCTACCTTACAATATGTATTAATTATCTTATAAGTGACACTTGTTACTCTAAAAAACAGGTTTCCTGAAAAGGATGCAACTTCAAAAGTTTTAGTACTTACAAACGTGAAACTGAATATGGAATGTTAGCTTCTGTACCTGTTAGCTTAGAGTATGTATAACTTATGTTATATGAGAAATTAGTTACTTGTAAATTGATATACTAATCAACTTCCATTTTTTGGTACAACTTTTGGGTCTTCAAAAACCCAAAGCACATGTTGTGCTTATGGCACTTAAAATAGAATGCAATACAACATTATGGTAATTAGAGAAAGATGAATCGTTTAAAGGCAATTTAGACTACTGTATTGTAAGATGTTGTGATCCAGCAGAATTTGAAGAAAAATGGACCTCGATGATCGCCACTTACAAGCTGGAAAGTAGCATCTGGTTTCAATGCCTATACAGTATCCCCTAAAAATGGAGCATGACATCCAACAAGGATATTTTCTCAGGAGGCATTTTATCATCAGAGCGAAGTGAAACAACCAACCACACCCTATGCTCCAGTGCAAACAAAACAACTACACTCACTCAGTTCTATGAGCTCTTCAACCAAACAATCAAAAGGTGGAGGAGATATGAAGCTAGAAAAGGAAAATATATGTGCAAATGCAAAACAAAAATTTGAAAACAAAGTAGGCATGTTCACATTAAGAATATGTATTTTTTAGCCTAGAACCTGAAATTGTTAACTTATAGTGTGTATTTTTTTCCCAACTACTGGGTATGTACATGTTTGGTTAAACATGCTATTCATGTTTACACACTTGTATTGTACAAAGGATTCAAAAAGGAATTTTCTCTAGCAATGGAAACTAAGGTCAAGGAAGTGTTATCAGAAACACTGTCAAGAAAATATGAAGTCAGCCTAGAACATAATGAATCTAAATACGAGAGAGTTGAGTACAAAAATGAAGATGGGCTAGTTAAAGTAAAATGCAAATGCAAATACTTTGAGGTGTCAGGTATGCTATACTTTCACATTCTTAGAGTATTGCACCTCCACTCAATCACAGATATACCTGAGAATTACATCCTCAAAAGATGGACAAAAAAGGCCAAAACAGAAGTATGGGACAAGGAAAACAACAATATAAAAACATCAATGGTACAGTTTCATGGAGGAATCATATGTCCGCCAAATGCTATAATTTAGTTATGAAAAGTGAAGGAAACTCAGAATTGAGAAGAACCCTTGAAGAGATGTTCGACACGTGTACATCAAGAGTAGAAGAATTGTGGGCTTCAAAACACCAATGCCATTGAACAATCAGCCACAAGTAGCCAATGCAACTCAACCATAAAAAGCGCACCTAAGGTACTGGATCCTGCCCAAGTGAGCACAAAATGAAGAGGAAAAAGGGTGAATTCAGGCGTGGAAAAAGAAAAAACCAAGGAAGAAAACCACTAAATTTGGCACAAAAACACTAGATGTAAAGACACTTTACACTACCACATAGACCTCTCCTTTAGAACTAGTTTTTTAGCACCGGTTTTGAAAACTGGTGCCAAAAATCTACTTGCACTGGTTTTTTTAAAATATAACACTGGTTTTTAAAACCGGTGTTAATTTAACATCGGTTTTTAAATTTTAACACGGTTTTTTAAAAATCGGTGTTAAATTTTAAAATACCACCAGTTTTGGAAAATAAAAAAACAGGTGCTAAAAATTTTAAAAATTCAATTTTCCCCAAAATAATTTAAAATAACACCGATTTTGGAATAATTAGCACCGTACCGGCGCTAAATATTTAAAAAATTCTATCTTCCCACTAAAAAATTGCAAAAAAAATTCAAAATAGCACCTGTTATGGAAAAAAATAGCACTGATTTTTAAAACAGGTGCTAAAAATTTTAAAATAGCACCGGTTTTGGAAAACAAAACCGGTGCAAAAAATTTTAAAAATTCATTTTTCCCACCAAAGAAATTGCCAAAAACTTTTGAAATTCAATCTTCCTACAAAAAATTTCAAAATATTCGTCGACATTTTTTAAAGTTCTATCTTTCCGCCAAAATATTTTTAAAAACATTTGCCAAAAATTTCAAATATTGTTGCCAGAAATTTTATGGGCTGGAAGCAATTGCTCTCAGCCGCTCTAAGCTAATTTTTTTTTAACTTTCAAAATCGTTCACTTCTTTTGTTGTCTTTAACTAATAACTAAGTTAAGTTAAATAAATCAGCGATCAATCTTTATTGACCTAGTATATATAAATAAGAATAAAAATTGTTTACATTAACTAATTAACGGTCAAACCTTAATTGATTTAGTATGCAAAATATAATTTAACTAGTCAATGGTTAATCCTTATTTGACTTTCAAAATATAAACTCAAATAACTAGGTTGACTTTGACTAATCAACGATTAAACTCTACTTGACTTTTAATATATGAGCACTAATAACTAAGTTGACTTTAACTAATAAGCATACTTTACTTTCTATATATGAACAATAATTAGGTTGACTTTTTTTACTAATCAACAGTCGAACTTTACTCGACTTTCAATATATAAACATTAATAACTAGGCTGACTTTGACTAATCAACGGTCAACTGCACTTGACTTTCAATATATAAACACTAATAACTAAGTTGACTTTAACTAATAAACGTTCAACCCTTAATTTGCTTTATATATATGAACACTAATAACTAGGTTGACTTTGACTAATCAACGGTCGAACTATACTTGACTTTCAATTAAACACTAATAACCAAGATGACTTTAGCTAATTAACAGTTAAATTATATTTAACTTTCTATATATAAACACTAGTGACTAAGCTGACTTTAACTAATCAACGGTCAAAATTTACTCGACTTTCAATATATAGACACTAATAACTAGGTTGGCTTTGACTAATCAACGGTAAAACCTTACTTGACTTTCTGTAAATAAATACTAGTGACTAAGTTGACTTTAACTAATCAACGATCAAACTTTACGTGACTCCCTCTAAGTAGAAACACTAGTGACTAAACCGACTTTAACTAATCAACGGTCAAACTTTACTGGACTTTCAATATATAAAAACTAATAACTAGGTTGACTTTGTCTAATCAACGGTCAAACTTTACTTGACTTTCAATATAAAAACACTAATAATTAAGTTGACTTTAACTAATCCAAAGTCAACCCTTATTTTGCGTCCCACATAAAAATTCTAACAACAAAGTTGACTTTACGTAATCCACGGTCAACCCTTACTTGACTTTCTACATACAAATACTAATAACAAAATTGACTTTAACTAATCCACGGTTAACCCTTACTTGACTTTCAATATATAAACACTAATAACTAAGTTGACTTTAACTAATCCACGATCAATTCTTAATTGTCTTTCAATATATAAACACTAATAACAAAGTTGACATTAATTAATTCTTGACATGCCCAGGATCCTCATTTGCGCCTTCTTGTTGTGGTTGTGGTTGCGGTTATAGTTGCACACTAGGACTAGCATTTGCTCTCTCAAGATTTTGCACCAAAGCTTGTGTAATAACCTCCATGTCTCATTTGAAAATGAGACATGCACTATGCACAGGGTGAGAGAAAAGCACAAAGTCCAGTCCAACAAAACATTAGAAATTGTTTAAAAAATAATATGAACTACAAGCTACATTAGTTTACCTAAAACCTTCATTAGTTTTAAAATAACATGCACTAGTTCTAAATAAGTGTAAAACGAAAGACAAAAAAAACTTACATTACTTGAAGCTTTCTCAATAGCCTCATTGCTCATCACACCACTTGGAATGCAATACGAAATTATTCCTAGCTCGTAAGCAATGCCATCAAATGCAAAGTTTGGAGTATGAAGCCCCTCACAACGAACATTCTCATTAAGAATTCCCTCAAGTTGCTGGCTCCTACTTTTCTCTTTCAGCCTACCATCCCCGTCAAAGGATACCTAGCCTCAACCATAACTCCCTTATCATAACCCATCTTCTCAAGATTATGAGCCCTTTGGAACAAAAATTTATTTGACCAATGCATGTACCAGGGTAATCAAATAGGGTCAGGCTGACCTCTAAAGGGAAACCTATAAATGTACACCAACAGAAATACAAACACACAACCACTAACACAAGACACATTATCACTAGTATTAGATTTAAAGCTACCAACACCATAACACGGATGATCCAGCACTAAACCACACCAATCAAGACTCTAAATAGTCCCAAAATCCTCTAAAGAATCCAAAAGCTTCAAATCAACCAAATTTCTCGTAGTTTGGGAAAAAAGCACACATAGCATACATAACAAAGTATCTTGTAAACCGATCACCACCAGTATTCAATTTTACCGAATTCTCAAAAAAGATAAGCATGAGATATATTTCCATAGTTATTAGCACCTGACTTTTCCCTCCATATATCCCTAAATTCCACATCCTTTGACACACCCCTCCCATTGTTCTTAACCAAACCAATAAGACACCCCAGAATCCTAGGAATACAAAATATATCAAACACATCACCAGGGGTAATAATGCACCTAGAGCTGGCTATTTATTGAGCATAGCCCACATAATCAAACCTATAAAAAAACCTATGAAGTCAGCCTAGAACAATATGACGTCAGCATAGAGCAATATAAAGTCAGTCTATAGAATCAAACCTGTCAACCAACCAAGAAACAATTCCGAAAGGGGGAGATGAAATGTCAAACTCAAGAAGTCTACCAAAACCTATATCTTCAACTTGAATAAGGTCTGATGGTGGCAACTACAGACTTAAGCTTCGAAGGACAATAGCTAGTAATAGTTTTTAGAATACCTAAAAAAATTAAAAATGAAAAAAAGTACGAATACATACTTTCAAAATTTACTAATAAATTCAAAATACTAATTAAAATATGCAATACGTAAGTTTAAATCTAACACACAAAGATCAATTTGTAAATAATAACCAGTCACACATGATATACTTAACTAAGACATCATGAATATTAACATATGCAATATTTAAAGAAACAAATACAGTTTCTAAAATAACATTCAAGACAAACAACTTTTGGATAAGAACATTTAGTTAGAAAGGCATAAACGACAAAAACACTATGAATGTTAACATATGAAACATTTTAAAAAACAAATACCCTTTCCAAAATAAAATGTAGGAAAATAAAATTGAAGAGATACAAACTGTGAATAACAAGCAAACACTGAATATTAACAAATGCATAATTTTATGAAACAAATACAGGTAATAATATATTAAAATAACACTGTAAAAAAACTTACGTGTTTCCCTTCTCTTCAACACGTTCAACGACCTGCTTCTTCGGACGATTACGCTGTTGTTTGGCAAGTCTTTCCATAGCAGCAACCATTTTCCCAACCCTGACCTTGATGCTTTACCAGCACTACTATCTGCTTTCCAGTTCATACTATATTTTTTAGCAACTTCAATAGATTTCTTTGCCTTCACATTCACTTTGTCACCAGACTCCTTCACAACCCCAACAAATGTTTTTAACAACTTTCTTTGCCTTAGTCTTCTTTACCACCCTAGCAGGAGACTTTGCGGCTATTTCCTTCGCCTTCCTCTTCAACTATCTAGTCGGGAACTCACTAACAATTTCTTTCCCCTTCTTCTTGCTCAACTTACTAGGTGTGGACTTCTTCTTCGAACAAACTGAGGACTTCTGCTTCGGAGGACTAGCAGCCACAATCTTCATTTTATTACCAGTTCGGGACATCTCCTTATGTCCTTCAAAAGAGATAACCACAGTCAGTCGAGCATCCTCATTCTCACTCACAACCACAATAGGTTCATTATCCTCACTCTCATTTCGATCAATTGCACCCAAATCACCAAAACATTCTTGTATAAACGCATTAACCATATCATCATCTATTGAATCATTCTCATTAGAATTCTCAACATCCTAAACAATACTGGGACCACCTTCATCAGCAACTACAACCCCTTCAACATCACTAGTAGCATATTCAATCGTCGCATCCAAAACCTCCATATCATCTTTCTTCACTAACCCATCAACATCAACCACTAAATCCCCATCAACAACCTTAGAACATTCACGACCCTTTAAATCCTCACAAACTTCCTTCTCTACACCAGTTGCCAAAGAACCAACATCTTCACCAGCCAATGCATCCAAATCAACAGTTTTAGATACCTCACCAAAATTTACGCCAGATCCCTTCTCTACGGTGGCTAACTAATGAATCCCCATCAACATCCCTAGATCCCTCACCAAACTCCATGCCAGATTCCTCCTCTACATCACCTACAAGTGAATCCCCATCAACAACCTTAGAACCCGCCTCACAAAACTTAGAACCCCCACCTTCACCACTCCTATCAACACCAGTTAATTATCCACCCATTTGAATTATATCAGTTAGCAGTGTGTTGTAGTCAAAATCATGAGTTGATCCACCATCACCATCCTCCAGCTTTGACACTCACATTCATCCTTTTCTTATTTGCCTCCTTAGGTGCAGCAAGAACTGGAATATGTGGAGTAGCATCACCACCAATTTTAGCAGACCTACATGCCAATGCAGCTACCACACAAAAAATAAAAAACAAAAAATGTATAAGCACATATTAAAAAAAACAAACATAATCACATAAATAAAATACAACATAAAGGAAATATTATAACCTCTAGAAGCATAAGTCTGTTGAATCTTCTTCAGCTCATCTTGGAAAGAAGGTCCATCTTTCTTTTTATATTTCCTAACCAGCAGCTTAGGATCTAAACAACATAACACATTTAAATAAGTAAATGTATAAGTAAATAAGTAAATAAATGTAATGCAGAAAAATTACAATCACCTTCTTCTATCTCAGCTTCTTCATTTTGAACTGTATCTTCACCTCCTTCAGACACAACTTAAAAGAATCATATAATACATAGTAAAAAACTAATGCATAGAGTATACTGACATATGCAACTTGTAATGAAAATAAGGCATGCATAGTCTGACAGTGTAACAGTCAGTATACAACATTATCCGAGACACATATAGTAAAATTAACTAATGCATAGAGTATACTAACATATGCAACTTGTAATGGAAAAACTGCATACATAGTCTGACAATCAGTAAGCAACATTATCCGAGAAATGCACAGCATAACTAACAAATGCATAGAGTATACTAACATATGCAACTTGTAATAGAAAAAATGCATGCATAGTCTGAGAGTAAGTAAGAAACATAATCTGACCCAAACATAGTATGACTAACTAATGCATAGAGTATACGACACTAGTGGAAAGACCCGCATTAAAGATACCCAATCAAAGGCTATTCTTGAGGAACCACCTTTGATTGACATCTGAATGAGGTTCCAATATTGGAACTGAGGTTTCAAAGTTGGAACTACTTTCTGATCTCAATCAATGGCGGTTCAAAAATGATAGAAGGCGGTTCCTCAGGTACCACCTTTGATTTATCAATAGAAGGCGGTTTCATTGAGAACTATTAGGCCTATATGAAGAGAAACCCTAGTTTTTCAAGCCTTAGAAATTTCTAAATCCCTCACCCAAAAACATCTGCTTCTCTCTTCTCTCATACATCAGCCTCCCTCTTCTTACAAACAATCTCTCTATCTCTAATCGAACCACACCACAACTTTTCTCCCTCACCATCGCGTTTCTTCCTCCCCCAGGAACCCTCACCACCACCTTTGTTTCTCCCTCTCAATCGATGCCCACACCACCACGACTCCTCCACACCATGGTCCTCACAACCAAAGCCACCACCTGTGCCACTCTTACTACCATCGCTCTTTCCCAATTCCCACTGTCCGTGCCGCTCTGACCACTGTTGTCGCAAATCTTACCCTTACCATCGTTACTCTCACCACTGAGTATCCAGATCTGGGCCACTCCACCACCGCTGGCCTTGCCACCACAGTCGGGACTCGCCGCCACCACCGGGACTCGCCACCACCGTTGGGGCTCGCCACCACGGCTGGGAGCGTTACCACTGCCGGGCAGCATCTCCAAATCTGGGGCACACCACCAACTTAGGGCCACATCCCCTCCGCTGAGCCTTGCCACTATCGTCGAGCTGCACCACCTCTGTGGGTGTGTCGCCACCTCCTAGAAGCTCTGATTTATGATTTTGTGTTATTTTAATTTCTAATTTCCGATTTCCTAGAAGGCTGTTGTTATTTTGATTTTTTGAATGAAGATAAATGACATTGATTATTCTGATTTCATTTGCATTTTTTACTGCTGTTCTTTCAAGTTTTTCAGATCTTGTGTTGTTTCTCCACTAGAAGCCGATTGGTTTCCGACGGCTTTTTTTTGGACATCGAAAAAAAGTTTTAAATTTGGAACTGTTTTGAACGTCGTTGGAAAGCTATTCCACCCCTCATTAGAAGACAGTTTTGAGCCACCTTCCATTGGTGCGTTAGAAGGAAATTCTAGGAACCACACTTGATTCTCATACATGGAAGGCATGTCTAGAGAAGTCACCTCCAATGTGACTTCTATTGTCCAATAGAACTTCCTTTAATAGAGACGTTTGCACTGGTGGGAACAGATGCAACTTGTAATGGGAAAAAAATGCATGCATAGTCTGACATTTAGTAAGAACCATAATCTGAGGCACACACAGTATAAAAATCTGATGCATAAATTATACCAACATATGAAACTTGTAATGAATAAAATGCATGCACAGTCTGACTGATATTAAGCAACATAATCTGACATACACAGTATAACTAGCTTAAGCATATAGTATACTAGCATATGCAACTTGTAATGAAATAAATACATTCTATTAAATCATAATAATAACAATAAGTAGCTAACAATTAGTTGAAATAAAAAATATAGTATGTAACTAATACATATGTTATACTAGAATATGCAACTTCTAAGACAACAAATGCACGTTATAACAATTAGTAGACTCACTAATGGAAATTGGGGGCATAGGCACCGGTACACATGTACCGGTGCTGATAAACCAGTGCTATAAATCACCTATTGCACCGGTATAAATGTCTGTGTGTTAAAAATAGGTGCCCAAGAGGTAATAAAACTGGTAAAAAACATATTGGTGCTCAATTCTGATGCTTATCAGTAGAATGTAGATGAATGTGGCTAATTTTAAGCAACGGTATGATCGGTACATGTGATGATAAGCGGTGCTCTAAAAAATTTACACGGTAATTTGTATTAATAGCACCGGTAACTGTTCTTGTACCAATGCGTGTTAGGGAGAAATGGTGGGAAAACATATAGCATCGGTATACAATCGGCACCAGTTTTTTTGTCCCGTTGCTAAAATTTGTAAAATGCGGGAAATATTTGAACATCGGTTATATGTACCAGTGTGTTTGAGTGAAGATTGAAAAACGTGGGAAAAGTGAAAATTCTGAGCAACGGTAATTTCATTTATTTTTAGCACCGGTATAAATACTGGTGCTAATGCTTCAGCTGCATCAATAGCACATGTAATACATGCTTAGACCGGTGCTATTAATGCATTAAATGCTCACCTACCCTGAATCTTATCGGGTTAAAAAAGAAAGGAGGAGGATTTTGGATATCATTAACGGAAATTTGGGGTTGGAGAAGACAGTGAATGCCAATCAATGAATTTCCTTTAAGGTATTTCATTTTTTTAAAAAAATCATCATTTAAGGTGGAATATGTTTGGAATGATATGTTTCTATAAATATCTTGTGCGTTTGAACACTGTAATGTTTCTTGACACTCTTGATGAATAGGTTTTGTATGCAAATGTTGATGTAATGTATGGCTTTGATTCCATGTGATTTGAAGTATGGTGGGTGGTAGGATTGTAGTATTGTGTGATCATGCATTTTTCATGTTTATAGGGTGTGTTATAAATGAGCTTATAGTTTTTGGTGTAATTGTATATTCTTTAGATGTTTAAATGTTGCAAATTGATTACATTGTAGACATACACAGTGCCATTGAGATGCGTAAGCATGTTTATCACAACGTTAGCTTGGTGAGTGATGAATTTGTTGCTTTTGTTCGGGACTTCTTGGACTATGCTTTTAGTCATGAAAAATGCATCCTATGTCCTTTTCATGATTGTAAGAACTGCAGGCGTACTGATGATCAAGATTTGTTGCAACTCTACTTGTACATGAGAGGGTTCTCGAAGGATTATTTGGTTTGGATTTTTCATGGGGAGAAACCACCATCGGATGTGATTTTAGGTAGCAAGGGGGAACATTTTGGGGATTTGAAAGTGGATGCCATGTTTGAGGAGGTGGTGGATGAATTTAGGGAGAGGCCTGAGGTTTTATCAAAATTTATTGATGAGAAGGACAAACCGTTGTATCCTGGTTGCAAGGAGAAAGACACTGTAATGTCATGTTTGATGGAGGTGTTCAACCTAAAAGGCATTAGATTGTGGACCGATACTAGCATGGATAAGTTGTTGAAGTTTTTGAGTGAGAAGCTCCCCCCCGGAAACGGTTTATAGAACAACATGTACAATTCTAAGAGAATTTTGTGCCCAATGGGAATGGACTATATAAAGATACATACATGCCCCAATGATTGTGTTTTGTATAAGGATGCGTTGGATAAAGCGGTGGATTACCCTGTATGCAAGGTATGTCGTTATAAGCAGAGAAGAAATGATGTTGTTGATGAAGATATCGGTGTGAAGGTAAGGAAATGGGTCCCTACAAAATGCTTATGGTACCTTCCTATTGTCCCCAGGCTGAACATTGTAGATGCGAAAAACATGACATAGTACAAGGATAGGGGTTGTGTTGATGATGACATCATTAGTCACCCATGGGATGAGGATTAGTTGAAGAATTTTGACATGATGTATCCTAAGTTTGCTGAACAACCTTGGAATTTTTTAATGGCTCTGTGTACTGATGGTATGAATCCCTTTGGTAATATGTCATCGAAACAGAGCTTATGGCCTATTATGCTTTGTATTTACAATCTGCCTCCTTATCTATGCATGAAGAGGAAATATGTTTCGAGGACATTAATGATTTCCGGTCAGAGGCAACCCAAAAATGACATTAATACTTACTTAGCCCCACTCAATGAAGATTTGAAGTTGTTACGGTCAGATGGTGTCAAGGTGTTCGATGGTCATCGTGGGACAAAGTTCACTCAGAAGGTGATGTTATTCTGCACTATTAATGATTTTCCTGCATATGGTAATCTTTTGGGTTACATTGTTAAGGGTCACAAGGCATGTCCCGTGTGTGAGGAAGCAAGCTCTTTTACAAAGCTAAAAAATGGTCAGCAAACTGTCTATCTCGGTCATAGGAAATTCCTCCCAGCGAAGCACAAGTTATGAGATGATGAGATTCATTTTGTTGGGGGAGAGGGAGAGGAGGAAGACGCCAAGAATATTGAGTGGGTTTGCCATCAACATCAGTTGGAAAAAATAGGGCAAAAGTTAGCATATGAACCTTTGGACAAATTCAAATGGATGGAGGAAGAGGAGTTGTACAAGTTTGTGAAAATGAGAACAACACCAGAGTTTAAGGTAACTTTACATCAACATTTAGCCAAATTCAACATGTGTGCCATTTTGATTCATTTTAAAATTTCCTTATTTTCACTTCTATTTGTTTCTTATGGATAGAAAATAAGTAAGATTAAAAATGAGAACTCAAAGGAAAAGGTTTACACACATCGGACCGGAATGAGTGGACACCGGGTCATGCGGGAAAAAATGATTGAGAAAAAAAGGAAGAGGAGCGAGTGAAGCTGGTTGCTCAGGGCTTGACAGAGGAGGAGATCGAGACTAAGCTCAAGACCAAGGAGTTCGGTGCGGATAGGTTCCTACTCTAACTTGAGTCCATTAAGCTTAGACAACGACAATTACACTGATCCTACCAGCATAGCCATTGTAGAGAACATTTTACGTTTTTCTTCTTTAATTGATCATTAAAATATTTAGTAATTCCACTTTAACTGATATTGACGTTTTTTCAAATTAAGGTCATCGTTTATACTTTACACCGGCCCATAGATCAAAATGAATGAGGAATCCACAAAGGGCATGTTGGTTCTCAAACTGGGGAAGGATATACCGATAGTGGAGACCGGCAAGCCCGATCACCCGGGGAGGAATAGGGGTACTCCATCAAGCCTCTATAAAGAGCTCTTCCTACACCATCTATCAAGAAAATGCAGAAGCAAATACGGTAGCAGCTCATCCCCCGCTCCAGTAGTCCTACAGAAGAAAGAAAATGATCAACCAGTGGTGAAGGCAATGGTGTCATACCTTTTCGAGCTCGTGAAGGTGATTGCTTCAGCGGGCAGGGTCCAAATACCACCTAGAATGGAGGATCCCAAGTTTTTCATAGATAAGGAGTTGGTCGAAGTGAGCGCGGCCCAAACAAAATCAAATGGTACTCCTAGCGATTAGTAGGACGATGAGGAGGCAAAAAATGGGAAATCATTCATCGTTCTGTCTTTCATCACTTGGTCTATTAAAGAATACATTTCATAAATTTCAAATTATTAACAAAGTCACATGAATAATGGCAGGATTGGGAGAGGGTTAGTTTGTTCTTGAAGCAATTGGATGGGTCAAGGGCCCCAGTGGCGAAGGGATTGCTTCAAAGAAACCTCCACGGTTGTACATCAGCTAGTGCAATCGCTCATGTCCGGGTGATTGATCAAGTCTTCCATGCCAAAGAAGGATTGCCCTCTGCCAACCACACATTCGTCGATGTAGGAGAGGCTCTTGGACATTTCGTTGACTGGCTGAAGTCTTTGATCGACTATGATTTAGACACCCCCACTGAAAAACAGAAGGTCGAGGTTGTTAAAGAATCTGAGGAAAATATTTGTGACTTCCTCGACATTACTGATGACGAGGTAATTTTTTAAATTTAATTAATAGCATATTATAAGTGTTTATATTTATTGTTTTCAAATTAAAAACCGACTACTTTGTCAACACAGCTTGAGGATTTGACCACGAGTTGCAAGCGGGTGAAAAAATGGCCACGGCGGAGATCTCCCCCCTAAGATTGGTAAAGCTATCATATCTCGTGACTAAATCATCTGCACATATTTGGAAATTTTACTAATCACTCAACACATGTTTTGTTTACAACTACGTGCAGATTGTAAACAGGCGCACCTTAAAGGAGCATCCAATTATGAGGGAGTTCGTCAACCATTGCAACGACAAGGTAACGGAAATGAACCGTAATGGAAGGATATATTTTACAACTAGTACCATGTGTCCACATTTTCCAAACCATGCAAATCTATCCTTTGCATCCAGTAACTTTTGGATTTTGGAGACAAGCTCGGGAATTGTCATAGGATGACATGGATCTCAAATGCACAAATGGATTTGTGGATGGGGTGAGTTCCAAAAAATACATGGATCTTGTTCTCCAACATATTCGTGACACCGAATAACTTCTACTGTGACATGTATTTGTGGAGTAAAGTGGAGTCCACGAATAATAACAAAATCCAGTTCCGTGTCTCTAATACTGGAAGAAACGACAACTTGCTTCAGGAGGAAGACATAATGACGGGCGGGCGGTCGTCGCGCCCGCCGTGTAAAAGATAATTTATAAGCCCTAAATGCTTACTTTCTACAACCAGGTAGATAGTGGCAAATCGGGGTCGTCCAATGAGAAGAGGGATCTTCCTAAGCGTCTAAGCACACAATGGTTGATATTAGGCTAGGAGTAACTATATATACACACACATAAAAGCATGTAAATGGGGGGGGGGGTTGGTTGGTTGGTTGGTTCCTAAGTTACGAAAGTGAAAAGACAAGATAACTAGCAAGGTCAAGTGACTATGCTAATCATCAAACAAAACTAAGAAAGGGGTTTTAAACTACAAAGATAAAATGCCTTGGAGGCAAGGGATATCCACTTCCAAATCATACGTAGGTCATTGAATCATTCACTCATTCCATCATATAGCATACATGACTCAACATTCACATACCCATCTAGCAAGGATCACAACACATACATCTTCATGCAAAGGCACTACGGAATTCGTCACGTTCCTAACACCTAAACAATTCAAACATACAAGCACTCCCTATGCTCAAACAACTCATGGCACACACGAAGTGAAACACACCATCAAGAGTACATACATGCTAAATAACAAATGCTTCAAGAAAGAGTAAAAGCCATCTATTTGCTACTTCAACTACTTGTCGTGGAGACTAAACTCCTATCCTTCTTAGTTTGTAGTTTGCGAGAGTGAGTTCGACATCTCTCGTCAAACCTCACCAATGACTCCCGAGTCGCGACCACGACTCAAGGTGTCATTGGTGGCATTTAGCACGAAGGACCAACAAGCTTGGCAATGCCTATGACCACTACACCGTGACTAAGCATTAAACCAATCATGCAATTACACGAGATTGGATGAACGTGCAACGCACATTCATCCAGGAGCATATAACTCTCTCGTTTGCTACACAAACGAACATGACGAAGAGTTCAACATCAATCACATTCATCTAGCACATCATCAACACATCAATATCATTTAGAAGCTCTAACTCATGCTTTGGATTCCTAATTAAAAGAGGGAAAGAGTAGCTAATTCCTTCCAACCCTAACAAGCAATCAATCAAGCAATTTGTATCCTCAAGCTACCAATAACATCAATAGCATCAACAATCATCATTCAAGCACAATAAGAGCACAATAGCAAAAACACCAAATAGATAGATAGAAATGGTTCTCAATACATAGAAGTGGAAGCTTCAATCCATAGCTCCCAAGTACAAGAACTACTCTAGAACAACAAAAGACATAATTAAACTAAGAAAAAGCTAAGAAAAGAAAGAAGAGAAAAACCTAGAATTGGAGCCCTAAAATGCAGAGAGAAACGGGCTGAGCAAAACTGGAAAGAGGAGGAAAGAGAGTAGTATTTATAGTGCAAAGAAGATAAAGTTGATTTCTGGCCGCCCGTTGGTCGCGACTCGCGACGAGTTTGTCGCGACTCGCGACGGTGTTGGTCGCGAGTCGCGATGGTGTCGCGACGGGAGCCAGAGTTTTGCATTGTTTCTTTGTCTTCTTCATAGCCATCCCTCTCAATCTTCAAGTCTTCAACAGCTCCAAAATGGTCTTCAACGGCCTCCGGTCTTCATGTCTTCGAAGTGAGTATCCAAAAGTCTTCGAAAGTATAGTCTTCAATGTCTTCCGGTCTTCGTTGCTTCCGTGTTCTTCCCTTGTCACACAAAATCCACTTAGAAGAGGTAAAAGAGTACAAAGTTGCTTTTGCCTCTCCTAAGTGAATTTCAAGGTAAAACACAAGCTCTCGATAATAAAAGAGCACAAAAGTGATCCTAAATACTACTAAATAATGCGTCTAAAATGGACACATCACATAACTTCCAGGGTTTGCCTCATTTGGGACTCGATGATTAACTCGGACGCTGCCATGTATTTGGTGACATACCTCAGGAGGTCAGAAATTTTACATTAATATTTTAGATTGATATATGTTTTTGTAAAATTCAACGTATATATTAACTTTAAAATTATAACACAGTTCACACTGGTTCCTCATCCTCATTTTTCCTGGAAAGAACCATGTCTACACATTAGACACACTCACCAATGGTATTCAGCCTAAGGATTACATAGAGACACAGGTTATTTTTAGGTAATAACTTTAGCACCCCCTGCTTCTTCCAATAATAGTTTTTTCAAAGGTAGAAACTGAAACATGTCATAGGGTTGCGTGTCAATATGAGAGGTTGAAGAAGAACAATGAACCCTCACCGAATTTCAGCTGGAAGATAACAAACATCAACGTAAGTAGTTAGCATACATACTTTAACATACCTAGTAAGTTTTCTTCTTAACGTACACTAATTTAACTATCGATTCTTTTATTCTATTTTAGCACCAACAACAAGGAAATTACTAGGAATGTGGCTACTATGTCATGCAATTCCTTGAGGAGCTCGCCCTCGAGACAACTTCTAACAATCCTATCGACGTAAGTATCGAAACTCCAACACAAATGATATAATATATGTATGGCTTACATTGCAGTAACCGCGTCATACAAACTAACTTTCAATCTGATCGAAATGTAGATTTTTCCAGAAGAGCAAGGCCCGTACAAAGCCTACGAACTTTAGGAGGTGGCTGTCAAGTGGTACGAGGCATGGGTTAACATTTATGCAACGGTGGCAAGAAATGATCCAGACCAATTTCTTGAGTGATGTATGTGGAAGAGAGATGGGAATTCGGCGTATATGAATTGATATGGCATATTGACATTGATTTCATTTATTCTTTTCATTTACAATTTGGTCATTGTTATTTATTTCTTTAGTTGCCTAGTAAATTTTCCAAGTAAGGGATTATTTATAATAAAATTTCCCCCTGGTACATCCGGGATAGCACGACAATTTTAAAATTCACCCACACAAAATTTTCATACACTGAGCACCGGTTGACGATTACGAACCGGTGCTAATTGGTAACCAGTGCTTCAAATTTGGAACTAGTGACATCAGTGCCTAAATCATCACTAGGACTAGTGTTATTTTTAAAATTACTGGTGCTATAAATCATCACTACTACCAGTGCTATTTTTAAAAGTACCGGTGCTATATATGATACTTAGAAACACATGAGTGCTTTCTTTACCAGTGCTACAATATGATCATTGGTACATATATTTACTACCAGTGCTAAAAAACTATACCAGGCATGTCAATTTTTTTCACCGGTATTTTAATTTTTGAGAACCGGTTCATAACGTAATGGTATTCAATTTTTAGCACCGGTACTAGTTCTTACTATCAGTGCTAGAAAATTGTACCTAGCCGGCAATTTTGCGCACTAGTATCCAAAATTTTTATCACCAGTACACAACTTATCGATGCTAATTATTAGCACCGGTATGTCTTACCGGTGCTATTCCAATGACTTTTTAGCACCGGTCACATACACACCGGTGCCTATGGGGGTTCCTCCCAATAGTGACTGGCTATCATACCGTAAAAATAAGAAAACATAGTAAGTAACTAATACATATGTTATACTTACATGTGCAACTTCTATGAAAATAAATGCACATTATAACAATCAGTGGATTGCCTATCATATAGTAAAAAAATATAAATAAAGTAACTAATTAATACTTATGTTATACTAACATATGCAATTTCTAAGACAACACATGCACATTGTAAGAACATAGTCAAAACATGTGGATTTGACTTACAACTTTTTAAAAAAAATGAATAACTAACTAATACATATGTAATATTAACATATGCAACTCCTAAGACAACAAATGCACATTAAAACAATCAGTAGACTGGCTATTATACAGTTAAAAAAACTGAGTAACTAACTAATACATATGTTATACTAACATATGCAAGGTCAAAAAAAGCGAATGGATGATATAAAGAAGCCTCAAAACATACAGATCTAACTTACAAATCAAAACAAATAAGCATACTCTAAAAAAAGTCAACAAGAAGACTGAAAAAACACACATACACACAAAACAAGAAACAAAAAGCTCGAACTCCAAATCTTCAAAATGAAAAAAAAAGAACCTAGAGAAGAAGAAGGCTGAGTCAACTTCTTCCGTTTAAGAGAAACCTCATTCTTTCCCCTGGTGATATCAGCACCTGCTTTAGGAGGAAAATTCAAACCTTTACCCTTCGCCCTACCCATATACTACAACAAATAAAAAAAAAATCTTTAAATCAAAACCACGAAGGATTATCAAACAAAAATGCAGAAGAACGATGATCAATTATGAAAACCTAGAATCATAGAACTTTCCGATTTCAATCCTTAACGAGGAGAAGGATGAGGAAAATGAAGCCGAGATCACGAGGAAGTTGAACTGTGAATAAAATGCAGAAATCGGCAAAGAATTTCACAAAGAAACAGAGAAAAATTTGAAGAACAACAATGGCGGAAAGCAGAGAGAACTGTTATAGTGTTGTGAAAAGTGAAAGAGAGAAAAACTATGAGGAAGAATAACTGTGAGGGCAAATTGTGAGGGAGTAAAAACTTACGAAATTAGCTTTTCAAAAACCAAGAAAAGAAAAACAAAAAAAGGAAAGAAATTATAATTTATACTAGCTACCCAAATTCTAATTAATTACAATCTGAACTCCATTTCGCAAATCAGTCTCTGACCTTTCCATAAACTTATGAACATGCCATTTTTACGGACACTTTCCCTTTATTTATTCTAACCGTGTCATTCACAAATGTGTTACTAATTTACTGTCCGAAGAGTTCAAGAATTTTGCACTAAAATGACTGCTACCTTCTCGGTTCTTGGGAACTTTTGGTGAACGAGAAGCAGCAGGTTTATCTGCGTCACTATTGAATTGTGTATTACCAATAACTTTGGAAGACGTCCTTGCTCTGGGGATTTGTTCTGCTGGCGGATAATGTGGCTCTCTCTGCTTTTCCTCAGTCCTCACCTATCATATGGCGGGTGGTGGTGGCGGAGGGGGTGATGGGTGGTTGTTCTGCTGGCGAGTGATGTGGCTCTCTATGCTCTTCCTCTGTTCATATATAGAGCTGGCGGGTGGTGGTGGCTGGCGGCAGCAGGAGAGGTAGAATGGGAAAAATCAGTTGAAATGTGGAAGGGTATTTTCATCATTTTGGATCCGGTCAACACCCCAATTAATGAGCCCACACTGGATTTTGGCTTGAAGGTTATATCTGCACATTTTATCATAAAGTTAAGATTATTTTAACATTTTTTCATTTTGCAGGGTTATATTGGCACTTTCAACCCAATGTAGGGTTAGAAATGTAATAATCCCTTAAATAAAAGTGATGATCCATCCCGACCAGTGGCGGGTGGAGGAGGTCAGTTTGAAAAAGATGATGAAGTAGTCTTAGGGTACAATGGTCGTAACATTTTTTGTTTTAACCCTAGGGGTATTTTTGTCTTTTCAAATTAGGTTAACGCTTGAATTCCTTTAGTCTACGTGAAATAGTGAAATTTGAGTATATTTGCACCAATGCTCAAAATTATAGGATTATTTTGACTGTTTCAAGTTTTACTATGCCATATCTACACTTTCAAACTTTAAAAGGTTATTTATGCACTTTACCCTATTTTAAATTATGATCACCGCGTAATGCGTAAAACACAATGCACGGTGAAACCTTATTCCATGATTTTGATATTGATTGGATTCCATGATTTTGATATACAATAAGGAATTATAATATTTAACTTAACTTAAATAAAATTGTCACCTATTATAAAATTAAGTATGAATAAATTTGATTAAATCATACAAAACTACTTTATTTAATAGATATATATATATATAAGAAAGTGTGTAATTCACCCTCTTTGGTGTGTCTATCATGGATGAATAAATAGAGTATATGGAGCTAAGTACATCGAACCTAGACTGTTCTATATATCTACATTATCAATCCTAATTAAACCAAATTAGTCACGATATTCTATCATCTACTCTATCACCCCACCTCAAGCGAAGCGTAGGACTACAGGATACACAAAGCTTGGAATGAAACAAATAAAAAAGATTACGTGATAGACTCTTCGTGAAAATATCAGTAACCTGCAGAGATGATGGAATATGACTAACACGAAGCCTACCAGAGGCAACAAGCTCACAAAAACATTTGTAGTCGATGTCTATTGTGCTTGGCCCGTTTATGTGCAACCGGATTTTGAGCAAAAAAAATGGCACTGCTATTGTCGCAAAGTAGAAGAGGTGACGACGAAAACGAAATCTGAAGCTCCTTAAGAAGATTACACACCCAGGTAATTTCAGCAGCAGTATTTGCCATACCATGATACTCGGACTCATAACTGGATCGAGACACAGTCGGTTGCTTCTAAGCGCTCCAAGAGACAAGATTGCCCCCAAGAAATATGGCACAACCATAAGTGGAACGCCGACTCTCGAGACAACATGTCCAGTCAGCATTGGAGTAGCCCAGAAGGGAAAGACCACTATGGGATGGTCTAAAAGATAGACCATGATGAAGCGTGCCACGAACATATCGAAGAATGTGAGTGAAAGCCTGATAATGATCCTCTCGAGGCGACTGGAGAAACGGGCTAACAGAGTTAACCGAATAGGAGAGATTAGGGCGAGTGATGGTCAAATACTGCAAGGCACCGATTAGTGAGCGATAAAGCTTGGGGTTCGAGAACTCAGACCCCGAGGTGCTGTGAAGCTGAGAGCTAGGAACAAAAGGTGTGGAAACAGGAACAACATCTGTCATACCCGCGCGCTGAAGTATCTCCATCGCATACTTAGCCTGCCCCAAAAAAAGTCCAGATAAAGATCGAGAGACCTCCAATGCCAAAAAATAGTGAAGTGCACCAAGATCCTTAGTGGCGAACTCACGATCAGTGCGGGTGATGAACCGACGAATGAGAATAGGATCATTTCCAGTACGAATGATGTCGTCCACATATACTAGCAGGTATAGAGTCTTTGATCCCTGGGAGAACACAAATAGGGAAGTGTCGGAAGAACTGCACCGGAATCCCAGATGAAATAAGTAGGAGCTGAATCGCTGAAACCAAGCCCCAGAAGCTTGTTTGAGACCATAGATAGCCTTGCGAAGACAACATACACAATCAGGATAAACATGATCAGTGTAACCGGCCAGTTGATCCATGTAAACTAGTGCATCAAGAAGACCATTAAAAAATGCATTCTTGACATCTAACTGATGAAGGGGCTAAGAGAAAGTACTGGCCAGGGATAAGATAATTCTGACTATGGAGGCCTTGACGACCGGACAAAAAGTGTGGGTGAAGTCAAAGCCTAGAAACTAAGAATATACCTGTACAACAAGACGAGCTTTGTATCAATCAATGGTATCATCATGACGATGCTTGAGACAATAAACCCATTTGGAGCCAACGATGTTGACACCAGTAAGGCGGGGAACAAGATCCCAAGTGTGTTGCTGCCGAAGAGCACCCATTTCTTCATCCATAGCGGCCACCCAGTAGGGATCCTTAAGGGCAGATCGATACTCGAGGTTCATTCTGTGTAAGTAATGCCACAAGAAACCTTATCATCACATAGTTTGGGTACTGCTTTGCTGTGCGACTACCTGTCTGAGAGCGAGTGGTCATACGATGACTCACAATTAATGGAGAAGGAAGTGGAGCATCAGTTGGAGAGGACTGTAATGGAGACACGAGTGTCAGAGAACTATCGGATGAAGCCGTCGACCCAGATGAATTCTGAGTAGGTGATAGAGGGGTAGCAGGGGATATAGACGCTAAGTCAAAATCAATAAATGTCGAGACATCTAGAGATTCTGGGGCAGTGGGAGTAGTATCATTCGTGAATGGGAAAGAACACTCAACGAAATGGGCATGCTGAGTGAGATAGACCTTCTTAGAAACAGGATCCAGACAGCGAAAACCCTTATGGTGAGCACTATAGCCTACGAATATGCATGGAGTGCCGCGAGGGGCTAGTTTCTGAGGAGAAAATAGTCGAATGAAGGAATACACCTGACAACCGAATGTGTGAAAGTTGGAGTAGTTTGGATGATGACCATATAGTAGAGAATAGGGTGAGGCATTACGAAGAACAGGGGTGGGAATCCTGTTGATGGTGTAGGTAGCCGTGGCAAAAGCAACATCCTAGTACGGGATCGGAAAGCCAGAGGAGAAAAGCACGGATAATCCCATCGCTGCAACATGGCGGTGTTTACGTTTCGCTCTACCATTCTGTTCTCTGGTGTGGATGGACAAGAAATCTAATGAAGGATCCCTTTATTTGAAAAATGGGATCGTAGGCGTGCATTTGTGAATTTTGTACCATGGTCACTTTGAAACACCGTGATTGAACAAGAAAATTGATTTTCAACCAAGTTCTGAAACTACAAGAATGTCTCAAAGAAATCCAACTTTTGTGCCAATGGATAATGCCAGGTAAACCGCGAGAAATCGTCACCAAAAATGGCATAATAAGAGAATCCACTATCAGATAAAACTGGAGCAGGGCCACACAAGTCACAGTGTATTAAATTGAGGACAACTTGTGCCCGTCAAGGATTGTCCACAAAAGAAATCCTTTTTTCCTTTCGCCATTTCACAAGGCGAACAAAGTACGGGTTTAGGCGGTAAAGAAACCACATCAACAAGGTTCAGTTTATTGAACAAAGAAATAACTGAAATTGAAGTATGCCCTAGTCTAGCATGCCAAACATCAAAACAATCTCTATGCTTATTAGTTTTAACATGAGCAACAAAAGCAGCACCACTCTTCTCAAGCACATAAAGGCCACGATCATATCGACCATAGCCCACGACCTTCTTTGTGGACCGATTCTGAATCACAAATGAATCCTTATTAAAAGAAATCATAGTATTCATAGCCTTTGTCAATTTACTAATAGAAAGCATATTTTTCGTAATGTCAGGGACCACCAACACATTACATAAAGACAAACCACTAGTAAACAGATGATGTCCAATATGAGAAATTAGAATAGACCGGCCATTAGCAACAGTGACAGAACGGTTACTAGAATAAGGGACAACACTGTCCATGCCAGAGGAAGTTGAAGCCATATGATTCATTGCTCCAGAATCCAAATACCAGTCGGAGGTTGAATCGTCAAGAGAGACAGATGACTGGAAAGCCTCAGTAAGATGAGCTGACTCAGAGTGACGAGCTGCTGATGAGAGTCTAGAACACTGCAGAGCTGTGTGACCAAAATTGTGGCAGATTTGGCACTTTGGATTCCAGTGCATCCTGCGACCAGAACCAGCAGCTCCTGAGGAACGAACTGATGGGCCGGAAGTGATGTCATGGCCGCATATGGTGTTCGACGTGCCCGAGGGTTGCACGTCAGCTTCACGTGCCAGTGAGTAGAAGGCATGATTGCTGAGAAAAGCTGCAGAGGAGATGACAAAGGCTACTGGAATTGAGTCTGAACCTGAATTTGCGTCGAGGAAGTTCTGGTTGAAAATCTCATTGCTGCGGGCTCGTGCGACCACGTCGAAGTATGTCGGCAGTGGCGATTTAGCCAACTGAATACTGGTGAATTCACCAAACTCGGTGGCGAGACCTCGCAGAAATAGCATAACTCGATCTCTGGGCGAGACTGGAGCGTCAATGGCGGCGAGTCCGTCGATAACGGCCTTGAAGCGGCGGTGGAAATCCATCACAGACAAGGAGCCATAACAAATTGTATGGAGTTCATCCCTGAGTTGTAACTCACGAGAAGCAGAGGTATTATCAAAAACTGCTGCTAAGGAGTCCCACTTCTCCTTCACTGAGCTGCAACCGATCATTTCCACCGTAGCCTTCTCGAAGAGCGACGAACGAAGCAGTGCCTGTAACCTTTTGTCTTGCGCCACCCAAGAATTGAACGCGGCCTGGGATTTTGTGACGTCATGATTAGTGGTCAGAGAAGAGGAACCAGCGGAGGATACACCTTTGACTAAGATAACGGGCTTTGGATTGGAGCCATCCAGAAAGCCAAAGAGACCCTCTAATTCGAGGAGCACTTGAACTTGTGACTTCCACATCATGTAGTTGTCGGAATTTAGTTTAATTGGCAATATATGAATGAGGGTAGAGTAGCTTAACGGGTTGTCGGCCATTGATGTTTCAGAAGGTTCAAGATTTTTTTTTGAAATGGCGGAAGAGCAGGACGAAGCAAAAAATTGTTACCCGTCTGATACCATGAAAGTGTGTAATTCACCCTCTTTGGTGTGTCTATCATAGAGGAATAAATAGAGTACATGGAGCTAAGTACATCGAATCTAGACTGTTCTATATATGTACAGTATCAATTCTAATTAAACCAAATCAATCAGGATATTCTATCATCTACTCTATCAAAGTGCAAAAAAATTTACCAGCCCACCCATACACTTTACTCTATACTCACCATAAAACTAGCACATTTGTCCCTCAGTACAGGTTTTAACCAAGATCTTGTAACTATACATTCTAAGGTTTCTTCAGAACACTTCCTTCATCCTCCATTCTTCCATAGCAGCCATCATTTCTCCATTTCATACCTGATATACTGTTTCTGTTGCAGCAATTTTCAGCATTCTAGCTTTCCATCCTTTGCCCTTTATGCTTTTTATCAACCATGCCTTCTCCACATCCCATTGCCCTGGTATTCGGTTCACCTGCAACCACTGTAGAACTGCACTCCACAGCCCTTTCGTTATGTCACAGCCATAATACAGATGCTGCAAAGTTTCCTCTTTATCACAAAAAATACATTTTGCTTCCACTGCCACTAAAAACCTTCCTCAATCTATCCTTTGTTGCTAATCTTTGATGTAAGCACATCAACATCACAAATTTTGCCCGAGGCCTGGCTCAATTTGTTGGTATGCCTTGAATACTGTATTAGCCGCTTTTGCGACCCTAGCCTGGGGGTCCGGGGGGGCGGAGTCACCCCCGGTCCGACGGTATAGCTTGTCTCTTTATTGGACTGCTGTTGATTTGGGCGGAATTGTGTTTTTGGCCCAGTTTGTTAGGGTTTAGTGGAGACAGCGTATAAAGTGTCTCTCTTCTCTCTGTAAACCTACTCTAATTCTGTTCCGCACAAAATTAGTGAATTCGTCTCCCGTGGATGTAGCCAAATTGGTGAACCATGTAAATCTTGTGTCTTGTTATTTTCGTTCATATTTTCTGTTCTTTCTCCATTCCGCACAACAAACTGGTATCAGAGCGGTTTCTTTTTCCGGCGATATCCGTAGTGGGTATATCGGATTTTGGGCTCATCAGATCGGGGCTGATCGGGGAGAAATATGTCTGGGTTGAACGTGAAGATCGACAAGTTTACTGGGAGAAACAGTTTCAGTTTATGGCAGATCAAGATGCGAGCTTTGCTGAAACAGCAAGGTTTGTGGACTCCGCTGACGAAGGATTTCGCGAGCAGTTCTGGCGATGTTGTGAGTCTGGAAGAAAAGGCACACTCGACGATTATGCTGTGTCTCGCGGATGAAATCATCACTGAGGTCTCAGATCAGGAGACTGCTGCACAACTGTGGCTGAAGTTGGAGAGTTTGTATATGATGAAATCTCTAACCAACAAGTTGCTTCTGAAACAATGCCTCTTCGGTCTCCGAATGCAGGAAGGTACGCAACTCAGAGACCATCTAGAGCAATTGAATACTTTTTTATTAGAATTGCGAAATATAGATGTGAAAATTGAAGATGAAGATACTGCTTTGATTTTGCTAGTTTCTTTACCACTTTCGTATGAGAATTTTGTTCAGTCATTTATTGTTGGTAAAGATTCTGTGTCTCTGGAGGAAGTAAGATCCTCTCTCCATAGTAGAGAGTTGCGACATAAGGCAAACAGTACAGGTACAGAAAGTCAGGCCACTGGCTTGTTTGCTAGTGACGGAAACACAAAAGGCAAGGAAACCGGCAATAAGAAGAAGGGCAAGAAGTCATCTTCAAAGGGTCCCAAGGCCAATGATGTTTGTAACTACTGTAAGGAGAAGGGGCATTGGAAAAGGAGTGTCCGAAGAAGGCTAGTAAATCTAGGAGTACATCTGGTACTGCTGTTGTGGCTGAAGGGGATTTCAGTTCTGAAGATGATTTTGCTCTAGCTGTTACTGGGCAAAATAATCATTCTAATGCGTGGTTTCTTGATTCTGGGGCATCTTACCATATATTCCCAAGGAGAGATTATTTCTCAACTTATGAGCAAGCTGAGGGCATCTTTACTACGGCAAATGGTGTTGCGTGCAAGGTAGTTGGGATTGGTTCAATCAAGATCAGGACGCATGATGGTAGTTTCTGTACTTTGAACGATGTCAGGCATGTTCCATTGATGACAAAGAATCTTATTTCTCTTCCTACGTTGGATAGAAAGGGTTTCGTCTACTCAGGGAGTGATGGAGTTCTGTGTGTCTGCAAAGGTTCTAGGCTCGTTCTGAAAGGTGTTCTGCATGGTACTTTGTATTTTCTACAAGGTTCCACGGTTATGGATTCTGTTAATGTTGCATCTTCGGAGGTTCACCAGGATGATATGACTAAGTTATGGCATATGAGGCTTGGTCACATGGGTGAAAGAGGGATGCAGATTCTGTCGAAGTATGACCTTCTTGGTGGCCACAAGATCAAGAGCTTGGACTTCTGTGAGCATTGCGTTTTTGGGAAGCATCACCGCAACAAGTTTCCTAAGGCGATTCATAGAACAAAGGGCTCATTGGATTACATCCATTCTGATTGCTGGGGACCTTCCCGAGTTGAGTCACTGGGAGGTCACAGGTACTTTGTTTCTCTGATTGATGATTACTCAAGGATGACTTGGGTTATCATGATGAAACATAACAGTGAAGCTTTCTCGAAGTTCAAGGAGTGGAAAGGTTTGGTGAAGAATCAGACCGGGAAGAAGATCAAGAGGCTTCGAACTGATAATGGGCTGGAATTCTGCTCGTCTGAGTTTGATCAGTTTTGTAGGGATGAAGGGATTGCTCGTCATCATACAGTCAGGAATACGCCACAGCAGAATGGCGTAGCTGAGCGGATGCATCAGACATTGCTGGCGAGAGCGAGGTGCATGCTCTCTAATGCTGGTTTGGAAACGAGATTCTGGGCAGAGGCAGTGAGTACAGCTTGTTACCTGATCAACCGCGGGCCTCACACGGGTATAGAGTGCAAAATACCTATGGAGTTGTGGTCAGGTAAAGTTGTTGATTACTCCAAGTTAAAAGTTTTTGGTTGTACATCTTATTATCATGTTAGTGATGGTAAGTTAGAGCCCCGAGCCAAGAAGGGTGTCTTTGTGGGTTATGGAGATGGAGTTAAAGGCTCCAGGATATGGTCTCTATCTGAGAAGAGGGTTATTCTGAGCAGGGACGTTGTCTTTGATGAAAATTCTTTGCTTAGATCTATGGTGAAGCCCACAGTTGTGCCAGAAACTAGTGGAGTTGATAAACAGGTGGAGCTTGAAGTCACTCAAGGTGAAAATAGATTGGAACAATTTAAGGTGGATCAAGAGCCACAGACAGAATCTGAGATACCAAAATCTCCACCACCAGATCCTCAATCATCAGGAGCTACAGTCCGCAGTTTAGCTCAGGACCGACCCAGGAGGGTTGGAGTTGGGGCGCCCAAGAGATATGGGTTTAAGGATATGGTGGGTTATGCACTACAGGTTGCTGAGGAGGTGGATACTCATGAGCCATCCACCTATAGAGAAGCTGTTTCAGGTACTGATGCTGACAAATGGTTTGTAGCAATGTGAGATGAGATGGAGTCCCTCCAGAAGAATCAGACATGGGATTTGGTTCAACAGCCTCAAGGGAGAAAGGTTATCACTTGCAAATGGGTTTTCAAGAAAAAGGAAGGGATATCACCTACAGAGGGAGTCAAGTACAAGGCTAGAGTTGTTGCTAGAGGTTTCAGTCAGAGAGAGGGAGTAGATTACAATGAGATTTTCTCACCAGTGGTCAGACACACTTCCATCAGGGTGTTGCTTGTTATAGTGACACATCAGGATTTGGAGCTTGAACAACTTGATGTGAAGACCGCTTTTCTACATGGAGAGTTGGAGGAAGAGTTGTACATGACTCAGCCAGATGGTTTCCAGGTTCCTGGCAAGGAAAAGTATGTTTGCAAGTTGAAGAAGTCTTTGTATGGACTTAAGCAGTCTCCGAGGCAGTGGTACAAGAAGTTTAACAGTTACATGCTTCAGCTGGGATATACGAGGTGTGCTTATGACTGTTGTGTCTACTACAGCTGGTTGAGAGATGGGTCATTCATCTATCTGGTGCTTTATGTAGATGACATGCTGGTAGCCGCAAAGAGTAAGCACGAGGTTCAGAAGTTGAAAGGACTTCTTAGTGCTGAGTTTGAGATAAAGGATCTGGGTGCAGCTCGGAAGATACTAGGAACGGAGATTCTTAGGGATCGAAGTCAACGGAAGCTTTTCTTGTCACAGAAGGGCTACATTCAGAAAGTGTTGGCTAGGTTTGGCATGTCTACAGCCAAGCCTATAGACACTCCTAGTGCTGCAAATATTCATCTCACCACTATGTTTGCTCCTCAGTCAGACGAGGAGAAGGAGTATATGTCTCGGGTTCCTTATGCTAGTGCGGTGGGGAGCTTGATGTATGCTATAGTTTGCACGAGGCCAGATTTAGCACAGGCAGTCAGTGTTGTGAGCAGGTTCATGGGGCAACCGGGAAAGGAACATTGGCAAGCTGTGAAGAGGATCTTCAGGTATCTTAGAGGTACGTCTGATGTGGGTCTCATTTATTGAGGTGATACGGAGTGCTTAGTTACAGGCTACTCTGATTCTGATTATGCTGGTGATGTTGACACGAGGAGATCGATGACTGGTTATGTATTCACTTTGGGAGGTTCTGTGGTTAGCTGGAAGGCGACTTTGCAACCTACAGTGACATTGTCTACTACTGAAGCAGAGTACATGGCTCTGACAGAGGCTGCAAAGGAGGGAATATGGATGAAAGGGCTAGTTAGTGATCTTGGTTTACATCATGATCAGGCTACTGTGTACTGTGACAGCTTGAGTGCAATCTGCCTAGCTAAGGATCAGGTCCATCATGAGAGGACCAAGCATATTGATGTCAGATATCATTTCTTGAGGAGTGAGAGGAGAATCAGGGTGAAGAAAGTGGGAATTGCAGATAACCCCGCTGATATGTTCACCAAATCTGTGCCACATAGCAAGTTTCAACATTGTTTGGACTTGCTGAACATCAGAGCTGATTAGGTGCTCTATGGGCAGTCCCGGGAGTGGAGGGCGAAGTCTACTCATCTGGCACTGTAATGGTGCATCTGGAGTTTTCTACTTTGAGGATTCAAGTCAAGGTGGAGATTTGTTGGTATGCCTTGAATACTGTATTAGCCGCTTCTGCGACCTTGGCCTGGGGGTCCGGGGGGGCGGAGTCGCCCCCGGTCCGACGGTATAGCTTGTCTCTTTATTGGACTGCTGTTGATTTGGGCGGAATTGTGTTTTTGGCCCAGTTTGTTAGGGTTTAGTGGAGACAGCGTATAAAGTGTCTCTCTTCTCTCTGTAAACCTACTCTAATTCTGTTCCGCACAAAATTAGTGAATTCGTCTCCCGTGGATGTAGCCAAATTGGTGAACCACGTAAATCTTGTGTCTTGTTATTTTCGTTCATATTTTCTGTTCTTTCTCCATTCCACACAACACTGTTCACCTGCAACCACTGCAGAACTGCACTCCACAGCCCTTTCGTTCTGTCACAGCCATAATACAGATGCTGCAAAGTTTCCTCTTTATCACAAAAACATACATTTTGCTTCCACTGCCACTAAAAACCTTCCTCAATCTATCCTTTGTTGCTAATCTTTGATGTAAGCACATCAACATCACAAATTTTGCCCGAGGCCTGGCTCCATTTTCATAAAACAATTTCCTCCACTGCCAGGGCCGGTCCAATGTATTTTGGGGCCCTGTGCAAAAAATAATTATGGTATATATATATATATATATATATATATATATATATATATATATAATTTAATACATAATATAGAAAGAATATATATTGAAGATGTAATAATTACAATACCAAGAGTTCATTCCATACATATTTTTTAAATTAAAATAGTAAAAGTCATACAAAATAGAGGGGACATAAATTAAAATACTAAAAAACATTAATTTGTTTGTATCATTCAACATAATATTCCAAATTTTGTAATGTTTTTAATCTTTCATTCACTGAAGTAAAAAATACAAATTTTAAATTTATTTATACCAAGTATATTCATAATTTTATCTAAATAATGGATAAATTTTATTGTTTAGACCGAGTATCTTGATTTTACTACTATTCAATTTTTTATGTTCCATTTTAGAAAAACAATTTGACAAAATTGATATAGAAACTAGAGTCTGTCTGGAAAGACAAATGTTTAAACCACAAATTAGAAGAAATGAAGATAAAATTTTTGGGTTGTATTAATCGGGATATAAACTTTATAACTACTATGTGTTGCAATAAATTTTTAATATTGCAACTAAAACCCTTTACCTTTTTATTATTTCAATTAAACCCCATTTTTCCATAAGTCTTAGGTAAGACCGTCTTTCCCAAATATTTGCCTAATATCTTTATATTATATATTATTAATAGGCTCAACTCTAGTTATTTAATATATCATTAATGATCAGAATAGCAGCTTATTAAAATAATAAAAATAAAACTTATTTTAAAGATTGCATATTTATTTAAATAATATTATGTTTATATTAAAAACACAATAATTTTACCTAAAGAGCATAACAATGATCACAAAGTCTTATTTTAGCCTGCCTAAACTTTAGACCAGGGTTTATTGTGCAATTAGTGTAAGTTTGATGGTTTTGTTTTTTTAAAAAGTAAGCTGAAACAATGGAGGACATTTATTATAAATATAGGGAAATTGGGTTCATATATATATATATCACAATTTCATATACTTATTTCATTTTTCATATTTATTTTTGCCGGAATCCACCGTCAGAAACCGCAGCCGACTCCCAAATTTTTGCCAATAATAGCTTCTCCATTTTCCACCGGCGATCTCCTTTTTCTGCCGGTGATCTCCAACTACGATTACCTCCAAATGGATGTTGTTGGATCTCTGACAGCGATGCCACTTCTAAGAAGAAGATGTTGCTGCTGGATCTCCGGCTCTGCGATCGACAAGCTCCAGCCAGTGGTGGTGGCAAAGGTTGAGTCACAGTGAGTCCACGTGGAGCTAGGGATTGTAGAGTCGCGACAGAGGTAGGTTTCGCATAGCTGCGGCGAAGCAAGAAGGTAACCACTTGATGAATTGCAGAGTCGTGGTCAAGCTAGGGTTTGTAGAGTTGTGGCGAAGCTAGGAGTTAACCACTGGATGAATTGCAAAGTCGCAGCCTAGCTAGGAGCTAACCGTGATGGAATTGGGGTTTGCGTCGGCGTGAGATCGATCGAGCGCATGGGATTCACACGCTGCAGTTCAGGGACGACATGTGTAGTTCACACGCCTTTTCTGATTTTTGTGCCTGCGTGAACTCCACGTTGCCAGAAAGTTTTGGCGATGGTGACCACGAATGATCTTCTGTGCGTGAGAGGTGATGTTTAATTTATGTTTTTTTCAAAGACATGCTAACATTGAATATTAGTTGGCTGAGTGAAAGTTCACTGATGGTTCTCTGGTATAGTGGTTAGTACTTTGGACTTTTATGTCAGTGGCTTGGGTTCAAATCCTACCAGGACCTCTTTCTTTAAAAAATTATGTTCTTGAAATATTGTGGCTTTTTGGTTGATGTTTATAGTTTTTTTTCCTCTCATGTTGATATTTTTCATTATTCGAGCAATGTTTAGTTGATATGAGTTAATATTTTGTAGTTTTTTTGGGTGATATGGATCGATATTTGTAGTTTTTTAAAAAATAATTCTCATGTTGATGACTTTCATTTTTTGGGTGAGGTTTTGGTGATAGGTGTTCATGTTTGCAGTTTTTTTGGTGATGTAGGTTGATCTTTTTAGTGTCTTTTTTCTAATGTTGATGTTTTTCATTTTTCAGATAAAGTTTAGGTGTTAGGATTGATGTTTGTAACTTTTGGGTGATATAGGTTGATGTATGTAGTTTTTTTATAAAACAAAAATTGATAATTGAAGTTTTGTTGATGTTTTATGATTTTCAAAATGAAGAATTTATACTCTTGAAATACTGTAACTTTTTGGTTGATGTTTTTAGTTTTTTTCCTCTCATGTTGATGTTTTTCATTATTTAGGTGCGGTTTACTTGATACTAATTGTTGTTTTGTGGTTTTATTGGATGATATGCATTCATATTTGTAGTTTTGTTCAAGTAAAATTGGGAGGTGGTGAAGGAGGATGTTATGGGAGCAGTGGAGGAGTTTTTTTAAAGGAGAAAATTGTACAAAGCAGTAAATGGAACCCTTGTGACCCTTATTCCCAAGCATGAGGCAGCAGTGAAAGTCAAGGATCTTAGGCCAATCTCTTATTGCACAACTGTGTAAAAGATCATATCCAAGATCCTAACACTCAGATTGAGCAAGGTAATATCTGAAGTGGTTAGTTTAAACCATGCAGCTTTTGTACCGAAAAGCAGTATCCATGATCATATACTGATGGCTTATGAGCTCGTGAGGGGTTATAGCAGGAAAACAGGGGTACCCAATTGTGCGATCCAAATGGACATCCAGAAGGCCTATGACACGGTTTCTTGGGACTATTTGGAGGAAATTTTAAAGTATATGGGGATGTCTGAGCAGTTTGTTGGTTAGGTAATGATATGTGTAAGATATGTATCCTTTAAGTATATAGTTAATGGTTATCCTGTAGAGTTCTTACAGGTGCAGAGGGGTTTGAGGCAGGGTGACCCTATCTCACCACTTCTCTTTGTTTTGGAGATGGAGTATATGTCTAGTTGTTTACAAGTGGCAGCAGATAACTCAGAGTTCAAGTTCCATCCACGATGTGTAGGGCTGTGAATTTTGAATCTTAATTTTGCTAATGATGTCTTCATGTTTTCCAGTGGGGATCAGACCTCAGTTAGATTGTTGATGCAAGCTTACAACAAGTTTGATAACTCTACAAGCTTGAGAGTGAGTAAAGCTAAATGTATGGTCTATTCTGGGGGGAATGACTGAGGAGCAGAAAAATAGTGTGTTGAGTATTACAAGATTTGCAGGAGGGAGATTGCCTTTCAGATACTTAGGCATACCATTGGCAAGTAGGAAGCTTAATGTTCAAATGTGCTAGCCCCTCATTGATAAGGTGGTATCAAGAGTGAAGCATTGGAGTGCGAAGCTACCGAGTTATACAGGTAAGCTTCAACTGATCAAAAATATCCTTTTTGCTGTAACAAATTTTGGGTGCAAGCATTGCCAATTCCAAAGGCAGTGCTCAAACACATTGAGACCATTTGTCGATCATACCTGTGGACTGGCAGTGAACTCATTTCCAGGAAATCACCTATATCATGGGAGAGGATCTGTGAGCCAAAGAAAAGGGGAGGAATAAATGTTGTTAGCTTAACAGAGTGGAGCTTTGCATTACGTGTAAAACCTTGTGGAACCTATGCCGGAAAATGAATAGATTGTGGATCAAGTGGGTCCATGAGATGTATATCAGGGATCACGCTGTTATAGATGTAAAGTTCCCACTGGATTTTTCTTGGGTTTTGAAGGGGGTCAGTAAATGTCAAGATAAAGTGAAGACAATGAAGGCATAGAAAACTCAGATTTATGGACGAAAGTTTAGCATCAGACACCTATATAATGAACTGAAAATCGAGAGCCGGAGAGTTAACTGGAGGACACTGTTTTATGGAAATTTTGCTCGACCAAGAGCAAAATTCACCTTCTGGATGCTATGTCATGGCCACTTGCTGACGAAAAATAGGTTACTAAATTTTGTTATACATGTTGATAGTTTTTGTGTGTTGTGTGGTGAAGAAGAGACACTGGACCACCTGTTCTTTGGCTGTAAGAGAACTAAGCAAATATGGCAAGAGGTGTTGGCTTGGATGCACATTTAGAGGCAACCAAAGATATGGAGTGGAGAATTCAAGTGGCTTTTGAGGCAATGTAAGGGCAAAGGGAAAGTTTTGAAGATGCTGAAAACGGCAATCACAGAGACAGTCTATGAAGTTTGGCAATGGTGAAATGGAGTGTGCTTTAATGGTGATCGACAGGTGGGTAATATCCTACCAAACATTGTGGATACTATTGTATATAGGAGTTGGGAGTTATCTAAAATGAGGGAAATTTGTGCTAAATTTATGATAGGAAAAGATAGGTTGATTGAATGAGTTGTAAAGGAGGAATTGGATTTTATGATGAATGGAACGTTTTACTGTCCCAAAAGATATTTGTAGTTTTGTTTTTATTTTCTCATGTTGATGTTTTCCATTTTCTGGTTGAGCTTTAAGTGAAAAATTGATGTTTGTAACTTTTGGGTGGTACATGTTGATGTTTGTAGCTTTTTAAAACAATTTTTTTTTGATAATTTAAGGTTTATTGATGTTTTTATGATTTTCAGTTTATGATATTTATGATTTTAAATGATGTTTTGTTTGTTGTAGTCAATGTTTTTTTTTTCAATTTTTTTGTTGATTTTTAATATATTCTTTGCTACAACTTTTAGTTGATGCTTTATGATTTTTAGTTGATGTTTTGCCAGCTGTACCTGTTGTTTATGATTTTTCAGTTCGATGATCATATTGATTTTTTGCAATTTTTAAAATATTTTTTGATATATATTTTTAATTATGTTTTAAATTTTATTGCATACTCTAGTTGGAGGGAAAATGATGAAAAAATTGGAGAAAGATCTCTGGAAAAACATTGAAGATAGGTCCTGAAAAAAAAATTAGAGATAAATCCCTAAAAAAATATAAAAGATAAATTTTTAGAGTTGGAATAGAGTTAAAATTGCATAATGGTCCCTTTCACCAAGTCTAGGCCATCTAACATGAGACACATCCATTAACACAAATTAAATCCTATTCGGTACTTGTCGAGCCAAAAATAATTCATAAACCTTTTCCATCACATGCTTAATGACTATAAATTGAGCCCGCACAGTTCACTTGTAAACATTCACCGAGCAGGAAAGGCAGCAGTACGGGTCTCTTTTAATTCCTTGTGTTTGCGTTCAACAATGTGCATTGGTGTGTTTATTTGGAATGCACATCCATTTCATCCATTCATTTTACTCTATAACCGCAACGAATATCACAGCCGTCCCACCATATCTCTACCAGGAGGACCAACCCCAAATCCTTGGAGGAAGGGATGCCCTTGTTGGGAGCACCTGGCTTGCTTGTACCCGCGGTGGGAAGCTAGCTTTTCTTACCATTGTCCAAGAACTCGAGTCCTCAAAATGCCGATCAAAGACCACAAGGGGCGATCTCCCCGTTCGCTTCCTCCAGAGCGAAAAAGGCGCTGAAGAATTCGCTGACGAGTTAGTTGCTGAAGGCGGTGATCAGTACAACGGGTTCAATTTGATTGTCGCTGATCTTTCTTCCATGTCCATGTTTTACATAACCAATCGACCAAAATCGAAAGGCACAACGGCGACAAGAGTTTCTCCGGGTATCCATGTCCTGTCGAAGGCAAGGCTAGACACGCCGTGGCCAAAGGCCTTGCGACTGGAGAAGAGTTTCAGGGGTTTGATGAACAGGTATCGCGATCGTGAGATTTCAATTGAAGTGTTGAATGAAGAAGCTATAATGAACGACAGAACTAAAGATGAGGATGAAAGCAAACTGCCTCACATTTGTGCTGTTGAATGGGAGTACCACATGAGCTCTATATTTGTTGATACTGAGATGCCTATGGGGCCCCAGGGTACTAGAAGTACTTCGACATTGATAGTAAAGTGGAACGGAAGTTTGACATTCTCAGAGGGGTATTTTGGTAAAGATGGAGGAGATGGTGACCAAGTTCCACGTTCCGTGTCGGTCCTAAATTTTTAGCGGTTCGAAGTAAGCTACGAAAAAAGGATCGATATATCTCACAGGTAATAAATTATGGTTAAGCTTAATGATGTTCTAAATAATGAAATATGTTCCAAACTTTTAAAAAACTACAATATTTAAAGTCTTTAATGCAACTTTGCTTGTTTTTTTAGAAGAAAATTCACCAATCACACATTTATGATGTTACTCTTTAGTTTATCCGTTGACGAAAAGTCTCTATTATAAATTAGAGCTATTGTAACACTACCGATTAGAGTGTTGTAGTAGCGAGTAGTGTAAGAAACTTAGTCATAGTTATGAAAAGAGGTTATTTTGGTATAGCAACTTAGCTATAAAAAACATTCATCAAAGGTCTGACTGATCAAACACCTATCTCAAAAACACATGCAAGATGAAAGGCTGGAAGATACAAAACGTGTAGGGGTGGTCATGTTGAAATGCGAGTTAGGGCGGATCAGGTGTTTTGGTTTAAATTGGTACAAAATTTTGGATCATATAGATCAGGACAAAATTTTTATAGTGTTGGGCTGGATTGGGTCAAGTCAAGTCATAAAACACCCAAGTCAATCCAAATCATATAAATAGAAAATATTTTAAAAAAATGAGTCTGTCTCTTGAAAGACGGTCTTTCCATAAGCTATGGAAATGCCACAGACTCAAATGCAATTTTAATACAAAGGGCTGAAAATTAGCGAGTCCAAAGCAATTAAAGTCCCAGTCAAATTCGGGTTATAAGGTATTTGGGTAAACTCAAACAGCTATTTAAGATAAAACCTCAACTTTCTTTCCTTTTCCCAAACCTTCCATCAGATCAAATTTCATTGTTTTATGATTTAATGTTTATATTTCAACCTAAAGTTATAATATTTTATACAGAACAATTTTAGAAGATATTTAGAAATTACAAATCAAAGAAGAAAAAACTGGGAAAAAAAAGTTAATTGAAACACAAATAAGTAACATAGAATGTATACTCTCTCCATCCCACGCATTTTGGCATGCTTATTTCTACTAAGTCAAATTTGGTAAAATTTGACCTTAAATATAAACTAATATATTTATACTAAAAATATCATGTGAGATATTGTTAGACTCATCTTAAATTTTTTTTAAATATCAATTTTTTATGCAGAATCATTATATGTAGCTAGACATATTGACGGTCAAACATGATCGTTGGAGACAAAAAAACTGTAAACATGTCATTACTTGCAAGATGGAGCGAGTATGTTTTACTCTAAATATGTAATGTTTTTAACCAAAACTCAAATATTTCCCTTGCAGTTACTGCAGAGTATATACCCTAACTCATATTATTCCAATTAAACCCACATTTCCATATGTATATGGAAAGATGGTCTTTCCCAATATTTTGTAAAAAAATAATAATTTATTTGAATAAAATATATAATTTTAAAGACAAAGTCATGTGGAATACGTTGAGGGAAAAATTATAACCATTGTACAGGAAGGGAGTGGTGAGTTTGCATGTGTTAGATTTAGGGAATGGATACTTTTTGGTAACTTATTCTTCTATTTTTATCCGTTTCCAGTTGGAATTTCTTAGGGATGAAAATCCAACACCAACTAATGATTTTAAAATGCTAGGAAAAACTGATAGTTTAGGGCGTCTCGGAGCTTAATATGCATTGCATGTATTTAAAATATTTTTGGAAGGTGACAGATGCGTTCATGATGGCTTATTTTAGTGCCACTAAAGAATTCAGGAATCGATCCCCTGAAGATCACTGATTGTCAACAGGGGTTGCTCTTAAACATGAGGGGGAATTGGATTTGTAATATAGTGCTCTACAATCTTCCTCACCTGACCTTTTGTACTCCTTCAACTCATCACAACTGAAGAATTGGTTGGGATAACGAATATTTGAGAACACTGATTATCATACGTGCCAATGTGAAATAGAAGTTGATCCATTGTTTGATTATATAAATCTTCCCAAATAGCAACCTCTTTGTAATGTTTTAATAATGTAGGTGTTTTGAAAACGGTGATATATGTACATGTTAGTTTGTTTCTAATTATATTGATGTTTATATTATCTAATTTAGATGCAAAAGCGGTGATATATTTAAGAGTGCAAATTTCTGGTGAGGGTTTTGATATCGGAAGTATAATATTCTATCATGTTTCATCATGTTTTACTAATCTCCCATGTCAAAATCAGTAACGAATTCCATATTTTTTGAAAGAAATTATTCCATTCATAATGGATTCTAATCCGAAAGGTATCTCGAGTTCCAGTGTCTGGACTTCAACATCTTCTCAATTTTGTAACATAGATTGGAATTAGTTCAGACATTAGAATTACATGAGGTTCTGTTTTTATTGAGTAATTACTTCCACATCACCCACATATTGAACACTCCTCAGATGTCGGAACAAGTAACGTTTTTCCAATCGATGGTGGATGCACAGAGTTGTCATCATATATTGATGCGAAGGAGTACAATTATTTGGTCATGTGTGTAACATGTCCGGATTTTGGAAGTGGGCTAGGAAAATAAGGTAAATGAACATCGTGTCAACCAAATGTATCAGATGGATAAAAGCTGACTCATAAGTTGAGTTGTGTACAAGAGAATATTTTGAGAGCAACGAATAGCATTGTTTGGAGCATATGATCCACATTGATAAAATTTGTATAAGACATGATTCTTTACAAGGCGACATTATTAATAATTGAGAAGTGAAAATGCTAATTGGATGTCCATGATTGTGATCCTTGCCCTTGTCTTTCCGCACACCTAGTTGCCCTGATAATCTTCTTGGTTTCATGAGTCGTCTTCCTGCGATGTATTATCTTGTTGAAATTGTCTTTCATTTTTTTGTAAATGTCCACCATGAAAAAGGTGTCATCTTCTTTACATATAGTTGTGAGTGTCAATTTAGAATAGCAATACGTAGGGAAAATAATGATAATGGATTTAATGAAAAATTAATCACCTTCATCTATTCACCTTCTCTTGCTATTTCTTTTGTGAAACATGTGCGACTATATACCCTCAATAAGTTTCTAGTTCTTGTTCTATAAGAACTTTAGGTCGTACAGCTTAAAAGCCATGACCTGGTTCCTAAATGCCAATGTGTTATCCAACTTTAGGTATTTTCAAATGAGGGACCCGTAAGGCAGCTTCAAAGCCTTATTCTTCGAATGCACAATGGATGCCAACATGTGTTATACTATGGTATAGGCTGGATTAATCTTCACCTTCCTAATCAAATAGTAGAAGAACATAACAGTGGTGATCGTGGGCTCCCTAATGTTACCTTTTACTGGCACCATACTCTGTGCTACTATATCATGTACAATCATTTGCTTTATTATCAAATACATTTTCTTATAACTCACAGTGGAGTCACGATCAGATATGGACCTATTAAAGTAAAATTGGCCAAGATGGGTAGGATTCAATAGGTGAGGGCCAGTTTGAACGATGATATGTGCTCTAAGGACTATCAGAAACAACTGGATGAAAGCCCTAACGACTCTTGTACGAGTAACCTATAAAATCATTGTTTTTCCACAGATTAACATCAAACTTTCTACCATTAAATATAGTAGAGAATGACCCTCCATCCACATGCATCATGTTGGTATAAAATTGACACACTTTGCGAAAGTGCGCTGAATCCTTGATGGCAAGGATGGATGATGAATTTTGGAATTTAAATAGTGATGCACTGTTACTCAGTCCTAACGTTATAGTGTAAATCAGTTCAAGGGTATCGAATCTCGTAACTGGAATTTTGTAGGAGAGCATTGTACCTTTGAAAGGCTGCTAGAGACACAAACTTCATAGCATCAAAAGTTGTTGCCAACTTTTATGTCCGTGTAGTTTGCTTATTTCACCTAGTAGTTCCACCTAGCCCAACCACTAGTGGAGAATGACCTATTAAAGGCAGAGTTCCAAGGAGGTTTTGAGAAATTTCCCTGGAACTGCCTTCTGAGATGTGTTCCAGGCTCGGAACCCACCGATTATAGATCCCTTGAAAAATCAAAGGTGGTTTTTGGTCATTTGAAGGTGGTTATAGAAGAACCACCTTACATCAAAGAGATTCAAAGGCGACTCACACAATAACCACCTTTAGTTGTGTACAATTGGAGGCGGTTGTGCAAAATTGACTTCTAATGTAGTATGTTCTGAGCTTGGAACAACAATACGAATCTTGTTGATTGAGGAGCTACTGTGGATCAGGGAACTTGAAAGCACGAAAATATTTGCAAGATTGTAACTACCTATGATATTAGTTACGAATTAGGAACTAATTTTTTATCACTCTTTTTAAGTAGGAACTAATTTCGGCTCTTTGTTGTTGTGTAGAAGATCAGTTCCGAACTTGGAACTGATAAAAATAGGCAAAGCATTAAAACTTCAGTGGGGATTATTCACAACAAATAATAAGAAGAAACTGAAATGAGGCCTAACCCAATCTTTTGGGGAATCTAGTGGCATTAATTGTGAAGGTATATTCAAGTCATTCATTCATTTTAGTTCATTCAAATCAATTATGTTAGGAATGGGTTGAATTGGGGTTATTTGTTGTGAATGAAAATTATATTAATTAGGGTTATGTTATGTGATATAATTTTTTAAAACCATACTCAAATGTAGGTACGTATGTACTTAGCAACTTCTTATGGGTAGATTTGAACTCATAGGTGGTGATTGTTGAAACTCACCCGATTACATTTCCTTGGTAGAATCATTTATCATGTTTGCTTTCAAACATACCTCAAAGAACGGCGTAGCTCAGGCGCATTTCCCATGCAAAGATTTTAAGAATGATGCATATGTTGGGAGAAAGAAGTTGTGTGAACATCTTATAATGCATGGTTTTCAAACTAGTTATACTCATTGGATATGGCACGGGGAGGTTCTCACGGATATTGTAGATGATGTTAAAACTAATGAAGGAGTTGATTTGGGTGGGGGTGATGGACTTGATGAGATGGTGGGAGATTTTGCTAGAGAATTTCATGGTTAACCCGAGGCCCTAGAAGTGTTGATTAATGACAAGAAGACCACATTTTATGTTGGGTCAAAACATTCTGTTATGAGCGCAATGTTGAGGATAATGAATTTAAAGGAAAATTATGGGTAGACCGACAAAGGATGAATAATACACTTGAATTGCTACCACATTGTAATCTTATGCCTGATGCGTCCACTTTATATGCTTATTTTAGTACTATTTAGGATCCATTTTATACTCTTTCATTACAACAGCTTGTGTTTTACCATGAAATCCTCTTAGGAGGGGTAAGAGCAACTTTGCGCTCTTTTACCTCTTTTAAGTAGATGTTTTGTGTAACGAAGTAATGAAGACCGGAGGTCATTGAAGACTACACTTTCGAAGATTTTGAAGACTTGCTTCGAAGACGTGAAGACCGGAGGCCATTGAAGATCACTTTTGAAACCGTTGAAGACTTAGAAGTTGAGAGGAGTGACTATGGAGATGACTGCATGCCACAAGGAGAAGAAGAAGAAATAATGAAAAAAATTCTGGTTACCGTCGCGAGTCGCGACGGACTCGTCGCGACCAACATGTTCGTCGCGAGTCGCGACGAACTTCATCGTGAGCCGCGACGGCCACTGACCAGAATCCTACTTTCTTTTCCTTCCACTATAAATACCATTTTTTCTCTCCTCTCATTCCAGTTTTCAGCAGCTGCGGATTTTGTACTGTTCTAAACCCTATTCTTCCATTTTTCTTCTTTGATTTATCTTGTTGTTTTGATTTGTTGTTTTAGTTAGATTATCATGAACTCTTGTAGCTAACCTATCTCTTGGGAGAAATTGACTAAGGCTTCTAAACCCATGTCTTAAGAACAATTTGTAGCTTATTTATTACTCTTGCTATTGTGCATTTATGGAGCATTGAATGTGTTTATTGATGTTATTAATGTTGTTGAAAGCTTGAGTATATGAAATTCTTGTATTAATTGCTTGCTAGGGTTTGGGGGATTTGGGTTAATTTCCCCCCTGTTCTTGTTAGGAATGTATATGTATGATTTAGAGCTTTTGATTATGTTGATGGATTGATGATTGCTAGATAGATATGCAATGTCGAACTCTTTGTCATGTTTATCATTTGTAGCAAACGGGAGAAGTCTATGCGCTTTGAACGTTCTTGACTAATCCCGTGTAAATACATAGATCGGTTAAATGCTTAGTCACGGTGTAGTGGTCATAAGTGTTGCCGAGTTTGTTGATCCTTCGTGCTAAATGCCATTAATGGGATACCTTGAGTCGTGTTTCGACTACGGGAGTCATTGGTGAGGTTTGACAAGAGATGTCGAATTCACTCTTGCAAACTACTATCTAAGAAGGATAGAAGTTTAGTCTTCACAACAAGTAGTGAAAGTAGTAAATAAGTTGCATGTTCAATGATGGATAAGAGGTTTGGAAGTGGAAGTCAATTGCGCCCAAGGCTTCGTAACTGTATTTTCATCACATCTTTATTTGCGTTTACATGATTAGCATCATTCTCTTGATTTGCTAATTGTTGTATTTTAATTTGCTAATTTAGGAACCATTCAACCAAACCCCCCCTTGTTTACATGCTTTCATATATATCTATGTATGTATGTGTTTAGTACGTTTTCTCATATAGGTGTTTAAGTACTTAGAAAAATCCCTTTTCCTGTGGACGACCCCGTCTTGCCACTATTTACATTATTGTGGATAGGACGCATTAAGGGCCTAAAAGTATTAACTTTGAGAGGTACGGCGACGACCTCCCAATGCCCGATAGAGTGTGTGCCGTAAAAAAGATTCTCTGTCCAATGGGATTGGAATTGGAAAAGAATTCATGCTTGTCCCAATGATTGCATGGTGTACATGGGGGGGGAGGACGCAGTTAACGAAACTTTTCGGGTATGTAGGGAGTCTCTATACAAGTTGAAATGGGGAGAAATCGATGTGGGTGAGGAAGTTGGTTTCCACTTGAAGAAGAAGACCCTTGCTAAAGTTTTATGCACAAGTAAAGAGTATCTCATTATAGGCAGCGATAGAAGGTGGTTAAAAAATGTGGAACCACCTTTAATTGAGGTCCGAAAGGGGTTCCGAGTTTGGCAGTTATGCCACTAGTGTTTATAATGTTGTGTTATTTCTAATATTTTAAATTTCATGTTTCTTAATATCCATTGTTTCTAATTGAATTTGATGTTTCTATGATTAAATCGATGTTACTATGCAGTGTGTTTCAGATTTGGGTGTTCCTCGTTGCCAGAAACCGACTGGTTTTCCGGCAGCTATTTTATTGGATGGGCAGAAATAAGTTTCAGGTTTGGAACCTATTTTGAACACTATTATAGGCGGTTTTATGAAAGTCCTTTGATCAATTTTGATCAAAGGCAGAGCCAGAGAAGGAGATTCTAAAGTGATTTATATAGTTTGATAGAACTGCCTTTAATCCCCCTCTCCTTTCACTAGTGATGGTATCTTCCTATTATTACCCATTTGATGAAGTTGTTTGCTTACGAAGAGAATGCTAAGTTAATGTGATGACATGAAGATAGAGTTAGATATGGGGAAGGTGTGATTAGTCATACGTCGGACAGTAAGCAGTGGAAGAAGCTTGATGCCCTCTATCTTGATTTTGAATCGGAGCCTCGTCATTTGAGGTTTAGTCTGTCGACTGATAGAATAAACTTGTATGGTAATATGAGCAGTGCACCTAGTTCATGGCATGTAATATTGGTAATATACGATCTTCCCCCTTGGTTGACCATTAAATGAATGTATGTTTTGTTACCAATGGTTGTTTCGGGAGTGAGGCCACCTGGTAATTATTTAGATGTTTATCTTAGTCCCCTTATCAACGATTTGGTGACGTTTATTAATGTTGGGGTTTGGACTTACAATGGTCACGTGGGAGAGCATTTCACATTGAAGGGTGTGTGTGGGCACTATGAATTAATTAACCAGCTTATGGAAATTTATAGGGATATTCGGTGAAGGGACACTACGCATGTCCCGTGTGTGAAAGGGAAACCCCATTTTTCCAACTTAAACATAGTTGTAAAACTGTTTACCAAGGTCATTGAAAGTTTCTTCCAGAGGGGCACCCTTGGTGTTCTGCGAAGAAGTGGTTCAATGGGGACATTGAGTTACGCCCACTGCCGATACCACTAATGGGTGATCAAATATTTAACAGAATTAAAGAATTGCCAAATGACTTTAGGAATGGGAAGTGAAAATATTCAGTAGATGGAAGTTGGAAGAAATGATCATCAGACTCCCTAACTGGAAACATTTGGATGTCAGAAATTTTCTTGATATAATGCACATCAAGAAAAAAAGTGTACGATATATTGGTTGGTACACTAGTGAATACCCTTAGGAAAACTAAAGATAGGTTGAAGGCCTGGCTTGACATGGTCGATATGGGTATTTGAGAGACTTTGGGTCCTGTTATGGATGGTGATAAGGGTTATCTCCCACTTGAATATTTCTCCATGTCTAATGCAGAGAAGAAATTGTTTTGCGAGACCCTGAGTAGTTTGAAGGTTCTCGGGGCATATTCATCTAACATAAGTTCATTTGTATTGGTGAAGGAGTTAAAGTTGGAAGGCCTTAAGTCACAAGATTTTCACAATTTGCTGCAGGAATTGAATTCCATTGTGATATGGTCTTCTTTGACTCCCCATGAAATACAGTGCATTACTAAGCTTTGTTTGTTCTTCAAGTCTATTTGTTTCAACCGGATTATTGTTGCAAAGCTTGACTGGTTGCAAGCAATGTTAGTTGAAGTGTTGTACCAAAAAGAAATGTACTTTTTGCCATTATTCTTTGACATAATGGTCCATTTGATTATTCATTTGGTTCCGGAGATCAAGCTATGTGATCCCAATTTTTTAGATAGATTTATCCCTTTGAACGATATATGTGGCATAGGATGCAGTATAGTTTTGTACCAAATATTTGAAGAAGGTAGATTTGGATGGTGTTTCGAGTTCTAGATATAAGGGGAAATGGGATGGCCAGGGTGTTCGATAGGGTAAACTGCTTAGCCCTAGTTCGGAGGATTTACGTGTTGCTTATTTATACGTACTTCAGAACCAAGATGATGTTTTTCCATACATTGAGCTTCATATGAATGAGATAGGCAGGGCGAATCCTTCATTCAATGAAAATCATCTTGGCTTTGCAGTCACGTTGGCAGGGGTAGACACCCTGTAACAGTTAAGTGGCTCGAACTAGACCTCTTGGTATAGTCCTTCATATGGTGGGTATGGCATTAATATTTTTATGTTTGCCACCAAATCAATAGATAATGATTTTGTTTTCCAAAACCGTAAAGCTTCACTAGTTTCAGAGGCACTTCATGTTGCTAGGTCCGGTGACAAAAATCCAATTTACGCGCTTACACGTTACTTTGGAACCACAGTCAAAATATGGGAGCTTGATTATGTGACAATGCAAGTTCCCGTATTCATGTGTGAATGGGTGGATGTCAACAGTGGTCAACGAATGGAAGACTTGGGATTCACTCTTGTTAACCAGAGTCAGTTGGTTTGGAAAGAAGACCCATTCATATCAATTGGTGAAACACATCAAGTTTTCTATGTGAAGTACCATATTGACCCAAAGTGGGAGATTGTTGACAAGGGTAAAAGGACATTTAATAGTGAAAAATGATTTTGAAGATTTCCTCAGTTCCAGCCCAAATGCTTTCATCGGATCTAATGACAATGATATAATGCTTGAAGAGGATGAAGCGAGTTTGCGTATGCATTTGGGAAGGTAGGACCATGATGAGATAATATGGGTTGATGCCTAAGGGAAGATTACCCAAAAAAGAAGGAAAGTGAAGAAGAAATTGGTAAAGAGGAGGAGGAAATCTAGGAATGATTGTGGGATGTGGATTTTAGTGTTTTCGAAGGATGACCTTATTATCTGAGCCAATTCCAAGCTCGAAAGTTGTTTGGGTCAAGGGGTTCCTCAATCAGAACAAGTTCGGCCTACAACTCTTCTGAACTCGGAACTACTTTACATGCTTTCAAAAATAGGGCATTAGAGGCAGTTTTCAATTAGGTAATTAATACCCATTTGTCAATACCCATTTGTCAAACGCAGGAATTCTCTCCCACTCTCCCTCAAAACCCTCCCAACACCTTCTTCCACAAAACTCTTCACAAATCCCTCTAAAAATCTCACTTCCTTCAGAAAATCCTCCAAAACCTTACATTTTTAAACTATATATCACATTCTCTTAAGAATCAACATCATTGAGCTAGGATTTTGGTTAGGATTTTTACACGGAGAAGATTATGGTGATGTGGTAATCTAGTCAGGTAGGAACTCCGCTATTCACCTTGTAAACTTCATTTCCTACAAAACAGATCCAGGAAGTGATTCCGACGAAATAACTCCTACGAAAAAGCCAGTTTTTCCTCTCGAGAATTAGAATTCCACAGTTCAATGGTACTCACTTTCTTCAGCGTTACTCTTGTTGTATTTAAAAGAGTACACCATCGTGGCTTCTTTTTTTTCTCTCGTCTGAGAACGTGGGTTGTACCACAATCCCTATGACTTCAGTTTTTGGCCAAACTCCCCAATTGTGGTTTTTTCGTGTCTCCACCTTTATCGATTCACGATCGCATGCTTGAGACCTGGCTCCACTTTTATTAGTTCGTAAGCCTTACCTGCGTTTCTTCTTTGGGTTAGGGTTACAACCAAAAAATGCTAGCTATGGACTAGATATACACCATAATCCCCCCAGCCATAAAGACTAGTAGACAGAAAGCGATAGCTTTGTTCACTTTATGTATACGAACTGCTGTATTTTGAATTTGTGAGATTTGAATCAATATGTTTGTTATAGATATAGCTACGACTGTCATCATGGTGTGTTTCTTGCTTCCTAGCTACTGATGTGTATTTGATGTCTGTTTCTCGATGAATTTTGAATTTGGATATCCTCCTTGCTTTCTCCAATGTATTCATTTTGAAATCTTTCATTTGTTGAGACGAGTTATTCTCCACTTTATTCATTATGTCATTCCAAATTTTCCTCTTCTACCGTTATATCTTACTTTTCTAAAAACATGAAATTTCTCAGCTTAGGTATGTCACTATTTAGTGTACAACGTTCTACTCTTTTTGGGTCGGCGTGTCGCATTCCTAAAAAGGTAAGCTACATTTTGTCAGGCTATCATCATTAATCCTCTTTGATTTGACTTCTTTCACATTTTCAGCTGCTTAAATTAAATTCCACATCTCATTTGGATTCTTCCTCTTCCCATTATCTCCTTTATTGTTCAAGCTTGAAACATTCAATCGTAGCAATATTTATTTCTTCTTAATCTCCTTTTTCTGTATATCAATTCTTAAGGTTATAAGCTCTATATTGGGATTCCCCATTACAGTATCTAGTTTCTCCTGATTCTAACCTAAAAGTTCTCTGATTACTCTTCCCTTTTTCCTTACTCTATTTTTGTTTATGAGCTTGTGCATTTCCTTCTTCCATTTTCCTTACCCGAGTAAACTCTATTGTGTTCTTTTAACTCTAATTGATAGGTTCTTCATCTAAATTTTAGGAATAATATCTGCTTCAATGTCTATTCTTAATGTTGGTGAATCCTCCATGAAAGATGTGTTAGTTGCCAATGTTGATTATGGGTAGGATTCCAACCATCCCACCAACTCTTCCACTATAAGTAGCATTTTCGACTACTATTTGGACAGTTTGAAAAATAGTTTTCCTTCTTTGTCTTCCTATCAGCTTAAAGCTCCTGATCACTCTAATAGTGTTCGCAATCCTCCCTCTGGAGTCCTCTCTTGCTACTTAGATTATCTCAAATTTTTACTTATTTTCCCTCTTCCTCGACATGTTATAGATTTGCTCACCACTTTCAGGCAGCCTTATCCTAAGTCTATCTCGATCTTCGTTGTTTTCTACCATGTCTGCAAAGCCGCTTAAGTCCCTTTTTCAAACTACCTATTTTGTAACCTTTACCAACATCACAAGGTGAAAATTTTACTTGATGAGTTCACTCTTTACCCAGTTATTCCCGATGTTAAGTTTGTTAGTGAATTTCCTAACAATTGCGAAGTGTGGCGGAAACTTTTCTTCATTTTAAAACTTGGTAGTGAAAGCGAACAAAGTCTACGAGTTTGGAACTATTATGTTCCCAAATCTAGCATTCCTAAGGTCGGGGTTATCCATAATGCAAAAGATGAAGTTGTCTTAAAAATCAGCCAACATACAATCTCTATTCGCCATGCCGACTTTGAGAGTGAAGGTGTTTGTTGTTTCTTTGTCACTTTTCTTTGCCTGACCTACTGTTTCATCTTCATTTTGTCACTATCTTACTATCTTTGTATGCTTGTTCATCTTATTCTTGTGTACTTGATTACAGACATGGATTTAGCTAAACAGCCAATTGAGAGATTATTTTTTGACGATAATGATGAAGAACTGGAATTCACAGTTTCCCAGAAAAATGAAACATCCATGATCGATGTATCTCACGAGAATGCTATTGTAGTAGACCCTCAGCTCTTGACCACTGAGGTCGTTGATGGTGGCAGAAAGTTTGTTGGTCTCCTGACAACTGATAATTCTATAAGAAGGAGAAAGAATGATTAGAATGGTGGACCATTGAGTACCTTATAGCATCCTAAGAAAATGGGTGTTATCCATTCTCATACTAAGCTTCCTCTCAAAAAGTCAAGATCGATGGTAGAGAGAACCATTCCTGCTACCCTGTTAAAAATATTACTTCTTGAAACAATGGTCGTGGTATGTTCATTAAGATTACCAGCTGAAATGTATATTTGATTTGGTTTCACATTGTTCTTTTGCGGTGCTTAACTATTGTTTATAGAAATTTATACCAAGGTTGGAGAGAGCCTACAGCTTGTCAGCGAACGAGTTGCCTATTTTCCAAGGGAGATGGTTCGCTTCTAGAAAAATGTCAGGTCGCTGATGAGAAGTGTGAGGTAGTGACTGTCTATCTTAAAACTCCTGAAGAATGGTCACACTCTAGTGAAGAGTGTGCCCTGGCTGTTGAGATGGAGCCTGACAAGTTGTGCTCTAAGCGGGAGGGAATGCGAACCAATGGTTCTATCTCACCTGTGTATCCCAAGGTTCTTGTTGATCGGTTATTGAAGTCAAAGTCTTCTTACAAGCAATTTGAGGAGGTTTCTACTACCGCTCGCAATGTCGGATATTGTGAAGCTCTAGTAGAGCTACGACAACTAAACCCAGCTGCTAAAAATCAGAATCTTCCTAAACTTGCCAAGTCCGAAGTAATATTAGAGGAACACAAGACCTTACTTAACAAGGGTTTCATTAGCAGCATCACTGACGGTGGTCATTCTTATGCCTTGCCATCCCACCTCGCTGACCTTGCTTGTTTACATTGTATGACAGAGCTAAAGGTGATTATTTTAAAGATCTTCCATTTGGTTCTCACACTATTATGCCGTTTCCTAATTTTGATGCCAATGCAGCGGCTAAGGACAATGCGAACATTGAAGTCTCCACTCTGCAAGTGAACAAAGAAGGTTATACAATTGTTGTCCAACTTTCATCTGCCTCAACCTCTGATGTTAGTTGATCTTTAGTGTATTGGGTTTTCAGACTTTTATTTGTAATTTAAAACAATATTCAAGTGTATGTTTATACTATTTGTATAACCATGGTTATTAATTTTGATTTACCCTTCTATTATTATGACTTCTCATTGCATTTACTTATATGCACGGTTTTGATATTTTTGTTGATCATAAATTTTTTTAACAACTTAACTATCAGGGATCTACATGTCATTTTCCTTATCGCCGTGGATTTTTGTTTCATGACTCTCATTTCCCCATTAAATTGATTCGAGCTTCTCAGTCTTTACTCTTGGAATATCATGAGCTTGTTTCTTCTGATTGTTTCTATCATGTAGAGTCGTTTCCCTTATGCATTGGATGGCAAGTTATTTTTTCCACATCATCTCCATCTTGTTCTACGACATGCCTTTGTAGCAAGTTTGTACCTGAAGGATATAGTGTTGAATCGCTGGACAAGGATATTGTTCCTAACTTGATCGATCTTGAATCTCTTGCTTCTTACATATGTTTACTCAACCTCCATGATCATGTTTATGAGTGGGAACTGTCTGTAGACATTCATTTGAAGTATATGCTACTGGGTATTAACAACCTTGAAGAGAGGTGGAAGAAAACTGTGAAGGACACACAAGGTTCTGTTCAGGAATTAAGAGAACTTTGTGCTGAGAAAAACTGCCTTATTCAACGTTAACAATTAAATGTGTTTAAGATGATCCATCAACAGAAGAATGCTGAAAACTTTGTGCTAGAAGGGCTTGCAAAGCTCATTACGAGACTTTGATCATTGATAAGAAGTGCTCACGTATTGATGATTTTTTAGATCGACTGAAGAAAAAATAGGATGAGTTTGATCATCATTCTTCTTCCTTAGACGGGTGGCAAAGTAGGTTTGATGAGCAATTTTTTAAAAAATATTCAGCTTCGTAGTGACAATAATTGTCTTCACGCCGAGTGCAATCGCCTTCATTAATGTGTGCACCAGCTTGAACATACTTGTGTTAACTGCAAAGAAAAAATTGATTCTCTTCCATCGTCAAACCGTGGTTTCTCTGGTCGTGGTGATCTAACTATGAACATGAATGGGTGGAGAGCTAATTTTCCGAAGCTGTTCGGTTGCATATCTAGCAACTAGAGAATAAAGATCAGAAATTGATGGCTACCGTGCTGATGTTATAAGTATGAAACTCGAACACAAAGAATTTAGTCATGTTACTAACTTCAAGGCATATTATGCTAGGTATCTTGGTTATATGGAGTGGAGGGGTCAAATACGCCATCCCGCTTATTTGTATATGAAATGGCAGTATGATCATATTATAAGTGAGAAGCGTACGAATAACAACCTCATCATTGTGTTTGTTCGTCATTATCTCGATCGTTTCGTGCATTTAGGCGGAGATAATTGTTCCCTTCTTGTACTACTTTTTTTTCTGATGTTCTGAACCATCATGTTTTGTTTTTAGATTCGTGTTCTGTACCATTGCGGTTTATGCCTTTCTTCTAAGTTGGAAAATCTATAGCTTGCTATTGTTCCTTTATTTATATTTGTAGGAATATCTGCCTTTATGCAAGATCTATGGCTTGCGCAGTAAATTTGGCAAAGCTACAAGATCTATTGCTTGCAAATTCAACATCTTCAATTTTTGCAAACCGCAAGATCTATCGCTTGCTCATGTTTCTTTTTAATTTTTATTTAAGCATTTATGATTTTGTTCAAGATCTATAGTTTACGAAAACAATATTCACAAAGTTGCAATATCTATAGCTTGAAAAATTGAATAATTGTATGGTTGAATTTTTATCCTTATTTGTCATCATCTGACAACTTCATGGCTTGCTATGGAATGCTTGACCGTGTTTGGTTTCTTAAGATCGTAAGAATGGATATATTGTTCGCTATTCGTTCTAGTGCACATAAAGAACTTGGAAAGTAGACGCTTTTTGATCTATATTGTACGATTGCAATAACATTGCCTTGCAAACAAAACAGTTAATGATCCTAGCCAATGATCATCCCATGGCTTCTATACAACTGGATACTTGATGTCTTCTTCTGTGGATCTAGACATAGAACTTTCTAAAGTTGCTCACATGACATGTATTTGGAACACTGCTCCCATCCATCCTCTGTAACTCATAACCGTTAGATCTATGTGCCTTCATTATTTTGTAGGGCCATTCCCACTTTGGGCATAGCTTTCCTTTCTCCTCTGCAAGGCTCGCTTCATTTTTTCTCAACACAAGATCACCAATCCGATATTGCATCTCTTTGACTTTCTGATTGTAAACTCTTGCTATTCTCTCTTTGCACTTCGCCTCTATGATTGCCGCTATTTCCCTTTTTTCTTCAAGGGCATCTAAGTCCAGCCTCATCATTTATGAATTATCATCCTTCTTGTATTCTGCCATTCGGAGACTTGAATTTCCGATCTCCACTGGTATAAATTCTTCATGACCATGGACCAGACTATATGGTGTTTCTCCTATTGGCTCCTGAACGGTTGTTCTGTACGACCATATAGTATTAGGTATCTCATCCACCCATCCAGTTCGCTTTCCTTCCAACCTTTTTCAGATACCTTGGACTAAGGTTCTGTTCATTACTTCTACTTGGCCAATTGCTTGAGGGTGAGCTACGTATGCAAACTTTTGTAGGATCCCAAGCTTTGAACACCATTCCATAAATGTAGCACTTGTGAATTACGTTCCGTTGTCTATGGCGATAGTTAGTATAACCCCAAAGCAACAAACTATATTTTGCCACATGAACCTCATTGTTACCTCAGCTATGAAACTTCCTAAAGGCTTCGCTTCCACCCATTTTGTGAAATAATCAATCGTCATAATTAGAAATTTGGCACTGCCAGTGCCCTTTGGAAAAGGTCCCATGAAATCAATTCCCCACTTATCGAATGTCCAAGCTCTATATATGCATCTTAAATTAGTCTGCTGTTTATGTGTCGACAAAGGTGCATTAATCTGGAAACTTTTGCACTTGAGAACAAAGTTGTGCGCATCGTTAAACATGGTTGGCCAATAATATCCCGCTCGAATGGTTTTCTTCACAATTTTTCTAGATCATTGATGCATTCAACACAACCCTTTATGTACTTCCTTAAGATTTCACTTGAATGCAATCGTCTTACACATTCTATCCACGTCAATAATAAACCTTTGTTGTGCAGAGTTCCCTCTTCGTAAACGTAGTTATGAGATTGCAGCTCCAACTTCCTGGCTTGTATCTTGTCCGTTGGCAACTTAGTCTTTGCTAGGTACTCTATTAGAGGTGTCATCCAGCTCACTTTTTCTATCTTAACTGTTGATATAGTTTTCATCACCGTGTTTATGACTGGAATGACTTTCACTCTTACGTCTTTGTGTTCGATCAATGAATCAAACCCAATGGTTTCCAACTTTCTTAGCGCACCTACTTTTGTATTTTCATATCTTGGTACATGTTTGATATTAAATTACTCAAGTTGGTCAACGAGTTATCTAAGTATTTTGTTCTTCTTGCACTTCGTTGTCTCCTTCTTTTACTGGACTACGATTTAAGAATTGTTGAATCCATAAACACTTTTGACCTCCATTCTGATAGTAAGGTCTAGGCAACGTATCAATCCCTCATACCCCACTTCATTGTACGTAAGTGGGAAGTTGAAACGAAGCGATATTTTTGCTCCCCTCCTTCTGGGTCAACTAGTAGTAATCCTGCGTCACAACCTTCCTTGTTGGACTGTCCATCAACGAACAACTTCCACACAACATCTACCCACTTTGATTTTCCTTTGTCAAACCTAAGATTTTGGCATAATTTTGTGTCTTGTGCGTCTTCACTTGTCATCTGGATGATGAAATCTGCTAAGGCTTGAGCCCTGATTGCAGTTCTTAGCTGGAATTGGATCTCATATTGTCCCAAATCAATAGCCCGTTTGGTCATTCTACCAGATGCTTCAGGTTTGGTTAGGATATTCTTGATCAGGAAATCAATACCGACAATGATTCAATGATCGTGGAAATAGGTTCGTAATGTTCTCGATGAGTATACTAAAGCTAGAGTAAGCTTTTCAACTGGCATGTGCCCTTTCTTCACTTTGTAATATTTTGCTGATGTAGTACACTGGCACTTGTTTTTGGCCTTCTTAATGCACCAAATCTGAGCTCACCGCATTTTGTGAAACCGCCATGTACAGATAAAGGGTTTCCCCGAAGACTGGTGACTTCAGTGTTGGCAATGTTTAAAGCTGCTCTTTTATGGACTGGTACGCTTTCTGACGTTCTTCATTCCAGCTAAAATTTTTTACCCTCTTCAGGACTTTGAAGAGTGAGAGATGTTTCTCTACTGCCTTTGAAATGAACCTACTGAGCGCTTCTAGCGATCCCATTAATATTTGCACCTTTTTAACTGTTTGTGGCTGGGGAAGATTTACTATAGCCTGGATTTTCTCTGGGTTAGCCTTGATCCCTTCGGAGGATGCCTTGTATCCTAAAAAATTTTTTGCGCCTACTCCAATTATGAATTTCTTGGGATTAAGTTTCATCCCAATGTTTCTTAGTGTATGTAAAGTTTCTTTCAAATCAGCGGCAAAGTCACCTACCTTTCTGCTCTTGATAACCATGACATAAACATCTGCTTCTACATTTCACCTTATATGATTGCGAAAGGCATCATCGACCACTCTCTGATACTTTGCTCCTGCATTTTTTAGCCCAAAAGGCATTTTTATATAGCAAAATGTCCTAAAGTTTGTTATGAATGTTATCTTTTTACGTCTTCTGGATCCATCTGTATTTGGTGGTATCCCTTATATGAATCCAAAAGGCTAGAACCTCGTGCCCCAAAATTGCTTTGAATAGCTAACTAATTTTAGGCAAAGGATAACAATCCTTTTGACATGCCCTATTTAAGGCGGTTCTATACACATTCGCCATCCCGCATTTGACTTTTTCATCATTGATGGGTTTGCTTACCACTTCAGGTAGATGACCTATCTCAATATACCTGCCTGAAATAAGGCTTTGATTTCCTACTTAATTGCTTTTTGCCTATCGCTAGCGAAGCTACGTTTCTTTTGTTTGACTGGCTTAACCGAGTCACTAATATTGAAGGAATGGGTAGGGATGCTTGGGTAAACTCCTCCCATATTCTGGATGCCCCATGCAAATGTATCTCTATGACTTTACAAGATTTGTATAACCATTTTTTCCAGAGGTGGAAGATGTTTTCCTGTCTTAATACACTTGGAATTGTCTTCATCATCCAAAGTGACCAGTTCCATTTCCTCCCCAAGATCCATTTCCAATTCTAATTTCCTGAGTGATCTCCCATGCACTGCCTCACTGTTTGCTGGTTTCCCTTTATTGTTCCGATTCCCGTCAAAGTTGGGAACTTCATTACTAAGTGGTATAGGCACCATATCACTTTTACTGTATTTATCCAGGGCCTTCCTATGATGGCATTCAATGGACTAGGTGCATCCATGACCAAAAAATCACATATGACCATACAATGTCTATCGCTCTTCCTAATGGTAACATGCAGTTGTATGTTGCCCAACGGTGTTTCTGCACACCTTGTAAATCCGACAAGGGAGAACGTGTATTTCTTTAGGTCCATTCGCTTAAACCCTAACCAATCAAAGCAATCAACAAAAAGTATTTCAACCGCGCTTCCATCATCCACGAATACTCTATGAACCGTTGCATTTCTAATTTTAGCGACGATGACCATCAGGTCATTATGCAGCGGAGCGTTGGGAACTGCATCCTCTTCGCTAAATGTGATCTATTCGTCTGAACAAAGCCTCTTAACAATAGAATTTTGTGGAAGGGAATAGTATTTGCCTTCCAAGCATTGTTCAATAACGACTAAGTTGATCTGTGTGTAGACGGGATTACTTATTCTAGAGATTTAGCCGCCATATCCTCGTTGTAATCTACTGCCGCCATCATTTTTTTATTCTTGGCAAGTGTGCTTGTTGTTTCCTTGGTTTCTTGCCTTGGGGTTCCTACTTTGTTGGCCTTGCCGTACCTGCTTCCGCCTTCTTCTTTCTTATATTGGCTTCAATAGTCATTCCTTGGGTTGTCCTCAATTTGCTTCCTCAAATACCTACAATATTTTATGTTATGGCCATGGTGTTTGTGGAAGGCAATGTAATATTCTCCGGACCTCTTATCTGGGGGTGCTATCATTGGTGTCAGATCGCAAAATAGCTCTCTATTCGCCTACCATATTTATTTTCTTGACTTCATTAGAGGAGTTTCTTGGAGTGGTCCAAACTTCATCCCTGGTTCTCTTCTTTTAAAAGGGATGTTTCCCTTTCCCTTCTTTATGAACCCCTTCTCCGAGTCTTCAATTGTTTGCTTTTCGCCTAGCTCTCACTCTACCTTGCGATTGTTCGCCTCTTTTGTTCTCTCATGCCGCTCAATCATCTTTTGTAATTATCTTGTCTTGGGTTTTTAGGCATGTTTTTTGTTAATTCCTTGTAGAATTATCCAGACCGCATGCCTCCTACGAATGCACCCAAAGAAAACTAAAATGAAAGATCATGAACTTGTAGGCTCTCAGTGACTAACCTGTTATGATACTCTGCAAGAGTTTTGTCGCTTCGCTGAGCTATGTTATTCAAATTTGCGATTGTTTTTGTGAACTTCTGTTTTTGGTGAAAACATCCCAAAAGAATATCCAATAATTGCGCCCAATATTTAATACTTCTATTTGGCAGATCTTCGTACCATATGTTTGTTGTTCCGGATAAGAAAATGGGGAATGCCTTGCACACTAGTTCGATGTTTGCATTGCGAAATCTCATGCTATTTTGATAAGAGTGTAGGAACTCTTTTGGTTCTCTGGTCTCATCATAGATTTGAACATGTAGAGGAAGTTTGAAGTTCTTTGGTATTTTGAAATCTCAAAGATGCGGTGCTAAGGGTGATTTGTCTGCATCGTCATCTACCATTATATCTCTTAACTCCTCCTCGTACTTAAGGCCCTCGCACCATTGACTTATTTTCTTATCCATTCCCTGCGATTTGGGCTTGAGTGTGGTTAAAACCTGATAAGGCTTTCTTTGTTTGGTTCCAAAAATGCTGCGAACGCCCTCCTTTCTTTCTCTTGGTTTGTGTTAAGAGATATCGTTTCTTCTTCATCCTCTATGTCTTCCCTTGTAAATTCCCTCTCTCTACTAGGGACATGATCTTGGTTTTTGCTGGGATGCACATTTTTGCTACGTCCAGCTCTGTGTTCTTGTGTCTGGTGGTTGTGACTTTTCTCACTTCTAGTGAACACCATTGTTTACGGGAAGGATCTTGGAATGAAAAAACATTCTGGTCCACACAGTTGGTGCCAAATGATGTGTAATCTTGTCACGCAGGAACATTGTTGTTCACCTTGTAAACTTATCTTCCTGCAAGGCCAATCCCGAAAGTGATTGTGGGGAATTGTTTCTGACGATCAAGTCAGTTTTTCCTCCATAAAATTGGAATTCCTCATTTCAGTGGTACTTAGCTTCTTCAACGTTACTCTTGTTGTATTTATAAGAGTCCACCATCATGGCTCCATATTCCTCTCATCTGAGAACGTGGGTTGTACTAAAATTCCTATAACTCTGGTTTGTGGCCAAACTCCCCAATCGTGGTTTAGTCATGTCTCCGCCTTTATCAGTTTGTGATCGCATGCTTCAGACCAGGCTCCACTTTTATTGGTCCGTCAGCCTTACCTGCATTTGTTCTTTGGGTTGGGCTTATAGCCCAACGATGCCAGCTATGGACTAGGTATACACCATGTGGTCTAACTAGATCATTTGAACATCTAATGCCCACCTATTGTTCAAAAGGTAAATGTTTTTAAGTGTTGGTGTTGTTGTGTTCATGTGATTGGTATATCAATCCCTTTTTATGTGTTGTTCCTAAGATATTTGTAGATGGTGTTTCCTATTATGCTTTTTTTAATTATTGTTTTTGCTCCTTTGATTTTGGTTAGGGTTTTAATTTATTAAAACCCCATAGGTTGATATGGATTTTTTTTAAGGGTTTTTTTGGTGTGTTTCCTAAGATATTTGTAGATTTTGTATGCTTTTGTATATGATAAAATTTATTTTATTTTTTATTTATTAAAAGTCCTTGGATTTTGGTTTGGTTTAGTATTAATTAAAGTTTCATAGGTACTTTATGTCACAGAAAAGGACTTGAGATGAACCAACGGGTTCACTGAAGGACATTCAGATACAATAGGTGATGGAGATGAAGAAGAAGAAGGGTCGGAGGAAGTCGTCATACCTAGGACACATTGTAAAACTTTAGAACGTGGAATTGCAAGGAAGGAGTCAAATTTCTTATTATTCAAATCATTCAAAAAATGTTTTTCCAATGAGCGTGCCAAGTGGTCGAATTAGGTAGGGAAAGTGGGTAGGACAAGTGTGGACATTAAGTACGATAATTGGTATGAGGTCCCTAAAGAATACAAAGAGGTCCTTTAGACGGAATGCAAGGTACCCAGTAGCATTTCTTTCTATATTTATGATTTTACTATTTTCCATTCATCTAGAGTTCAAATAAATTGAAGTTGATGTATTTGATCATGAATTCATATAAGAGGCCCTTCGATATCGATTGTCCAGGTTTGGATGATTTGAAGAAAAACGTTATGGCCATGATGTCAAAAAGCTTGAGAGAACACAAAGCACACCTTGTCTAGAGACTACACATTCTCTAGTTAGAAGGTTGCTTGTCCATGGTTGACCTATACATATATTCGACCGGATAGTTAGGAAATTCATAAGAGAAGAACATTGGAAAATGATGAAAATGTAAGTGATTTTACATTTTTTTAAAATTATGCATCTACATATTACATTCATTTCAGTTTTAACATGATTGTCATATCCCAAGCTAGGGTACGAGGGCAGAGAAAAAATGCTTTGAAAAACAAAACACCACATCGGATGAGCCGGGGTAGATATGGATTAGCGGCCCTCAAATTAGTCAAAGAATGTTTTTAAATGGATTTTAAGAGGACCAATTGATGAGGGGGTGAGTAGGATAGAGGTAAGGTCATCAGCCAAACCGATCAATGTGGGAGAGATCAATAGGTGTGATCTCTTCTTAAAGAGCTAGAAAAACAAAAAGGGAGATATGATAAACCTCTCATTATTGAAGTCGCGAAACGAGTGGTAAGACTTTATGTTAATTCTAATTTCAATCAGGCTAATTACTTCCCTTCATTATTGTTCATGGAAATATATTACATTTCTAGACAAAGTTAAAGCAAGACCAATTCGAGGGTTAATTCATTCCATCGGGTAAGCACGATATTCCTTTATGAGGCTACGAGTAAAGCCGACCACCTGGGTCATGCGAAAGGGGTGGGATCATTTTTTCCCAAAGAGAGGCATTTGGGATAGTTTGATCCTACCATCGGGATAAACCATCGAGACTTCACGTGTTGCAATAGGAAACACTCTTTAAAGACAAGTGGATAGAGCAACAAGAACTGTTGATTAGGAAGTTGGTCGACTACATAGGGTTTCCGATACCTGAGAATTTGGATAATATGACACCCAGTTAGACACCACCGTCTAGAAGATCATGCCACTCGCCAAGAGAAGTTTAGATGAACCACCAACCGATTCTCGATCTGGAAACAAATGAAGAAAATAACATTGTCGAAGCCATTGTGTCGCCTGAAAACATGGTTAGTTGAATTAAATTATTTCATTATTAATTAATTTGGCTACATATTTATTTTAATTTACTTCTATTCTCCTTCACAATCTAGACATCACATTTGTGTAAGCTATATATAGATCGAGGTGAAAAAGGTGGGCCACTTCACGTTGCTGATGGAATTCTACACGAGTTGATGCAACATCATCATTTTGTTCCAATTGGTTATGGAATTTATGGAGAACCCGATGGTCCTCAAAGCCCTATTACTATTTTTGAAAGACGAGTACAAAAGAGTGGAATATGCATGGGGAATGTTTCTTCTATGGCCTTGTCTCCTCATTTACGCGGACCTGATCAAAGATAGTCATTTGAAGGAGACACTAATGACCACATCTAAGTCTATCGTTCAGTTAGTAAAGATTACAAAACCCCCTATCACCCGGGCACAAATAATTAATGAGTCACCTTATTTTGTGAGGGTCTTATATGAAACACAAATAGAACACAACTTACCTATTCCTGGGTAATGAGTGCGTATTTGGTCAAAAGAGAGAATTTATTGCATCATGGACGGACTTTGAAGACCTATGGAGGTGTGACCAAGTGAACCACACAATAATGTCTCTGTACTTACTATAAGTTATATAGCATTTCCATACATGCAAAATTTTATTATTTACTGCACATTTCCACATTAATGAAATCCAATTTCATATCTAAGGTACACGTATTATTTTGCTAACCAAAAGGAAAAGCATTGGATAGGGTATTTGTGCTCGGTGTTTACTCAAGAAATTAGATGTACTATTCAGTAGAGGGTTGGCTACATTTGTAAAATTATTGGATGGAAGGATAAAAAATTATTTGTTTCACCGTATATTGAAAGGTGGTTGATATACACTCTTGTTACATAAGTTGGTCCATAAAAAGATGTTGATAATTTTTAATATTTTTCTGCAATGTTGTAAAGACGATTGGAGATTAATATTTATTGTTCCCGACAAGAAGCGAATTTACTGGATGGATCCTCTGCACTACCAACCGTTCGAATCGTTCGTTAAGACATTGAGTGACTCCTTTGAAGGTTTGGGGAAGAATGGTAGTGAGGGTTTGAGAGTAATACAAATCAAGGTGTGAATATCTTTTCTTTTTCACGAAATTATATTTCCACATCACTTACTGTAATTATATGTAACTAATTTAACTTTTATTTATTAGAACAAGTAATATTCAAATACATAGGAATGCAGCTATTACGTAATGCTTCACGCAGGGAAGTGTGTCCTACATGTGTGTGAGGATTACCTAGAAATGGAAGAAGTGAGTGCTAAGATGATTCTTTCAAGTATTTTTTAAAGCAACGTAACATGCCGTGCCAATTCTTATATTGTTACTTTGTTTCACATACTTTTCCAAAGGTTCTCAAGCCGTACTCACAAGATGATATGAATAGTGTAAGAAATTGCTGGATAGGTATCTTGTGTACTCCCACTCCTCTTCAATTGGGGAATTGTGAGAGACTCGTAATTGATGACACAATTGTGTGGAATAGATTTTTGGTGACTTCTATTCCTATCTATAGATTGTTTCTTTCTTTGAGTAGTCTGTAGATTTTTTATATCTAGTGTCATCTTGTATTTTGTACAATCTGGAACGATTTTACGAGGCTCTCGAGAATCTAGTTTATAATGAAATAGAAAAATTATACCATCTGGTTCGATCTGAGTTCCGACTTAAGAACTACTTTCTCTCCATATTGTAAATTTTATGATAGTCTCGATTTGAAGTGCCTCACTCGGAACCAAAACATCGAAAATAGTTCCGGACTCGGAATTGATTATCCAAAAAATTAATTTACTGTAGAAAATACCCGTGCAGGTCATGAATTGATCCCTGGTGAAGGAAGATATTATAGATCCCAGACAAGGTTCCGAGTTTGTAACTAGATTTCAGCTGATAGTGTCTAATCCACAGTTCCACACTCGAAACTCAGTAATAATGTTCCTCACATGGAACCATGTGGGTAGTTTGAGACTTAGATTAACAGTTTTGCACTCGGGATGGCTCCTGAATTCTGACCGCCTGATCGCTTATTCCGATCTCTAAACTATTTTAATACAGTTTCAGGATGTGATCAACGGCGTTTAATAACCACCTTTGATTGAGGCCATTTAAAGGCGGTTCTCAGACCGCCTTTGGTCGCAGAGGATAAAAGGCACAACCAGAGAAGTTACTCCAAAAGTGACTTCTCTGGTCCGAAGGAACTACCTTCAATAGGCCCAATTTCCACTAGTGAACGGAGGTGGATGTCATGCTATTTGTTTTCAAATTGATGTAAGAGGTGTTCTCGATATAATTCACTGGGAATATTGAAAGACTTAAAGGGATTTTTTGAGTCCCAAAGTCGGGAAAGGTTTATCAACCAAATTCAATTAAAAAATGCAATGTTCATTGGAAATGTTATTTCAAAATCTAGGCTCTATTCCGAATCAGAAATTTATTTCGTAACTGTGACTAAGAGAGTTTGTAATGTAAACAACATTTGTTTTGAAATTGGAACAATCATAAAGATGCACAACAATGGAAGATTAAAAGACAATTCAACCGCCTTCTAATAAAGTGATTTCATTTATTGCAACAATTGTCTCCCCTCTCCCATAGAAGCTTAGCAGATCTAGTCCATCCCCTTCTTCAAACCCCTTGTTCTCTTTAATGTTCAAAAATTCCTCCATAGTCCCCCATCCACAAACACAGATTCGGTCTGGGGGGATTCACCAGCAACACAAAATGGTGACATTCATCACCTTACCCATTATATTTTTCTCCACAACTCCACCACTGTATTCCTCAACCACTTTCAAACCCTTTCACATCCACCTACACATCATCTCCACTGAACATCGCATTTTTATCTCCATCGTTTCCTTGGCAATCTCATTGTATAGCATCTCACTTTTTATGCACTCATTGTCCGGAGCGGCAGGGCTCTAGTCATCGATCTATGGAAAGGGCAGTTGAAGGTGGTCAAAAGATTTGAGGTCAGGATTAACTTTGTCGATCCGCTGGCCATCATGGAAATTCTTAGACTTGAAAACAAAAAGTTAGTTTGAGTCGTAGTTTTTGTTAATATATGTTTTTTTGTAATGTGTCTTTATGGATAGTTAATGAGTATTAATGTTTGTTTTATTATTTTATTAATAAGATATACAACCCAAAGATATTTTCTTTTTGTCGATTCTTTTGTGTTTTTAATTATTAAAGCTTTGTTTGTAGGCTTTATCGACAACATTCAATTGACGTTTAATCACTGTTTTCTAGAAACAGCAGTAATGGTTGAGATGACAACTTTGGAAATCCGCAAGAAGTCAACCATGTGAAGTGGATGACTGGTAGACTGCCTCCAACATTTTTTCTCTTTATTATTTTTTGTGTCGGAGGGATGTGTAACTAAAGAACTTCAACACAACTTTTTTTCTCTTTACTTACACATCCCTCCAAGTATGGCTTTAGTTACACATCCCTCTAATTACTATACATGGCTTTAGTTACGCATACCTCCCAAAATATCTAGTAGTTTAGCTTAATGAATTTCAACATAACTAAACCCTTAAAACTAGTTAAGGTACCGCAAGCCAACCTTTAGTAACATTAGTGGTATAAAAATCCCCTAAGTATTTTAAGTTTAATTTACATTTTATTTGTTTATTTTTAATACATTAAGGCTTGCTACGTATTTAAGTTTAGTCACATTTCCCTTGTCTACAATAATACATACAAGTCTGGTATGTTTTTCAAGTTCAAATGCACTTCATGTCTAGATTCAAGTCTAGTATGTTTTTCTCATTGTCTAACAATTAGCTTTGTCTTACAAATTTTGTATTAGTTTAAGAAATTACTAAACTGTGTTGTTCATTGTGGACATGACATACATTTAAGAATATATTTCTTTCATTATCATCCCTTTTTTCTTCGACGGCCATTCTAATGTCGTTTGTTATCTCAAAATGTCAGCCTTTATAAGGTCAATTGCCTTTCCAATTTTAAAAAAAAATTAATCCATTGATATAGAACCACCAAAACGTCAACTGGTAATGGAACTCAGTAAACACAATGCCTAATCAAATTCCAACTTTACAAGCCTTCTACGTTCGACTTATGATCTAAAATTGCAACATCTTCCAAATCCCATAGGTTCTTGGAACCGAATTTATTTTCGAATCAGAAATCTATTATATAGATATCTAATATGCCTGGATGAGCTCAAATGCCTAGTTCAAGCACAAATTTACAACACAAAAGTATTTTGTACGCACGATGATTTCATCTATTTTCATCTCGGAAACATTAAATGTCAGTTAAAATAATTAATACTATGGCGATTGAAATCTCGTGCAAGACAATTCCTTACGGCGGTTTCACACTATGAAACAACACAATTTCTTATAGGGGTTTTAAACCTCTGTGCAATGAAGGGGTTCGAACCATGGTGGTGCAAGATACAGTGGCTTAAAAATGCCTTCCATGTGCTTCTTTTCGTGCCTTTAGTTGCCCTATCATGCACTAGTGGATTTTTTTAGTTTCGTTTGTGTTATTATTCAAGAATATTTAACTTATTTATGGATTATATTAACGTAGGATAAGTTGTGTTAACTATTTAAAATTATTTTTAAAAAAGTTTGTGTTATTTTTTAATGATTTTTTAAGTTAAATACAACTTGACCCAAATTTACTTGACCTACATGACCCAAATGGGACAGTGGCCCAACCTGACCCAAATAGGTTGGGTCGAATTGGACGGGATCGGGTGATTTGAACACCCCCACACAATGGGTTCAAATAGAGTTCATATTGACAAAAAGCTTCGATTTAAAACTATGTTGAAAACTTCAACAAGGCTGCTCATTACGGCCAAATTCATGTGGTCCACACCTAACAAACACAAAACGACTAAAACCTAGAAATGAATAAAAGAAGTTGATGAAATTGCTTCAAAAAACAAAGATTTAGATAGGACAAGGACCAAATTCATTCTGGGACTCAAGTTGAACTGAAATAGGGCAACTTAATACAAATGGGATTCACATACTAATTTGCCTTTTTCTCAACTCAGAGTAGCATAATTCATCTCAAATCCTACTGAGTACATTAAAGTACTAAAAAAATTCATCCCTAACCAGCTAATCAACACATTGCAACAAGAACATCGAATCTTTGAAGATTACAAAGATATAATGATTTAGAAGTCTTCCTTTAATGGTTCTTTTACCCTAAAATATGCTAATGAAATGATCAGGCTTAAAAGGGATAGTGTTTAGTCTTTTAAATATCTTTTCTCTTCTTTGCTTCAAAAATAAAATAGCTTTCTGAATTGGAGATTACTGCAGGCTGATCCCATATCTAGATATTCTAGAGGATTTCACATTCTATTTTCCTTCTATATGTTGTTTCTGCAAAATGGAATCTGAAAGCATCCATCATTCGAAAATGGCTTCTAGCTTGTTCTGGGGATATTCTGATAATGCCGAAAAAAAGATGGAGATCTTGGAAAAACATGAGTGTACCTGTAGAAGAGAATGGAATAGGTTTTAGAGATTTAAAGGCCATTGTAGATGCTTTTTCGTGTAAACTGTGGTGGAAACTGCAACTCAATTCCACGCAATGGACCTCACTATTATGGTCACTCCCGAAGTCTTACAAAATATCTCATACATGGTCTAGAATCTATAAAATTACTGATAAAGAAAATAGCAACTCCAGAATAATACACGGTATCAGTGATTGCTCCTTCTGGAACGCTAACTGGATGGGAGAGGGAGCTTTGTATTATAAATGGCCTCAAGATAGAGATATCCCCTTTGTGGACATCTCACTAAGGTCATTTATTCAAAACAAAGCATCAATCCTCCCACAACTGGAGCCATTTTTGGCGACCAATTTGTACTCAATTCTGCAGGAGGCTAAATTGGAATATACCCTTGTAGATAGACTCATCTGGATGCCAGCCACAAATGGAATCTTCTCCATCAAATCTGCATACAACATTTTCAGACAGAGAAAGTTGAAGATCCTCCATTTTCAGAAGGTATGGTTACCTTTTATTCCTAAAAAGATGTCTGTGCTTTTATGGAGAGCTCTGAATGGTTTACTTCCTTTTGACAACATTTTAAGAAAGATAGGGTTCTATTTAGCATCCAAATGTCCTATGTGACAGACTTACAGTGACTCTTTAGATCATTTTTTCAACTCTTGCCCCTCATCTATTTCTGTCTGGAACTGTGTAAATGAATTTCTAAAGATTCAGCAGAAATCTTTCCCAAATTTGAAGAGCAGAGTTTAATTTTACCTTTCTTTTAATGCAGAATCTAATATTCAGTCTAATATCACCATCGATGCCCTTCTTGTAACAATCTGGACTCTTTGGATTAAAAGGAACAATATCCTGTTTGACAACGAACCCTTCTCCAAAGATGCTTGTGTACATGAAATAAAAGACATGATATACCAAATCTTCTCAGTGAATCACCTGATTGGTAACCTAGACAAGCATAAATATTGGACACAGGCTAATATTATTCCTCACATTACACAAAAGAAAAGGAAAACTTTTAAAGCTGTTACATGGCAGAAACCTCTTATTAGACACAAGATCAATACATATGCAACATGGATCAGGGGGGGTTTTCTGCTCTAGCAGTGATAGTTAGGAATTGTGAGGGGAAGGTGGTTAAAATAAGGGCAAAATCTTTTCACTCCCCATCACCTTTACATGCAGAATTGATAGCTATCCAATGTGGATATGAACTATGTTCAGAGCTGGTTTTACATCGATGTGAGGTTGAATCCGACTGTTTAATTACAGTACAGGGTATTCAAAACCCAAACACCTCACCATGGAGGAATTACTCTATTTGCCAATCTCTAAATTTGAAACATCATATCCACCCAATCCGGCATACTCCTAGAGAGACTAATATTGCAGCTGATTTCTTGGAAAAGTTTGCTTTAGAAAATAACTTTGATGGTGATTTAGAACTGAGTTTAGCACCTCCTTTTCTTAAGGGACTCCTTCATCTGGATAGATGTGAAATTCCTTGGATTCGAAATGAGTCTCAAGAGCATGCTGTATAAGATGTAATAATCGATTACATGTTTTTTACTGGCTGGACTTATGAACTTATCATAGGATAGATACTGCTGGTAGTTTTGTGTTTATTACAGGTTCTATTCTGCTACATCCTTGGCTGGATAGAACCATCGAGACACGGTGTCCTCGAGCCTTGGAGTCCTCGAGCCTTGGAGCACTCGAGACATGGAGCCCTCGAGACATGAAACCCTCGACACATGGAGCCCTCAAGACAAGGAGCCCTCGAGCTCTGGAGTCCGCGAGCTTAAGAGTCCTCGAGCTTTGGAGTCTGTGAGCTTAAGAGTACTCGAGCCATTCCCTCAAGACACGGTGTCCTCGAGACTTGAAGCCCTCGAGTCTAGGAGTCCTTGAGCTTGTCCTCGTGCCATAGACCATGGAGCCTTTGAGTCCTCGAACCCTGGAGCACTCGAGACATGGAGCCCTCGAGACATGGAGCACTCGACACATGGAGCCCTCTAGACATGGAGCCCACGAGACATGGAGCCCTCGAGACATGAAGCCCTCATGCTTTGGAGTCCTCGAGTCTTTGGAGACCTCGAGACACATGGAGTCCTCGAGCCTTGGAGTCCTCGAGACATGAAGCCCTTCAGACTTGGAGTCCTCGAACTTAGGAGTCCTCGAGCCATGGACCCTGGAGCTTTTGAATCCTCGAACCCTGGAGCACTCGAGACATGGAGACTTCGAGACATGGAGCACTCGACACATGAAGCCCTTGAGCCTTCGAACTTTCGAAGCTCACAGCTTCCGAGCACTCAAACCTTATAGAACTCGACCACTAGTCCACTAGTCCATTACTACCACTATATCATTCTTTTGAAGGCAACGAGGTTGCCTTACCGATGTAATATTCCTAACATTATTGTACTTCTTTTGGTGCTTCATAGGTTTGGGGAACCTAATAAATATCCCCCACCTTAGGGTGCTTTAAAATTTAAAAAAAAATGAAAGCATCCATCATTCATTCAATAGTTGTAGTTTTATTAAAAGCATATAGGATGAGATCGATAGAGTATTTAATGCCCAGTCTCATTCTTTTAACTATCTATGAGACATAAGTTTTTACTACTAGAATATTAAAGGGAGATTCTCTGAACATACTTAGATGATTAGGATCATTCCTTGCAAAGTAAACTGGCTCATTTGGTGTGCTATAAATAGATATATCTTTGAACAAGAGAAACCATTTACTGATATTATTCTCAGAAAATACCGATTCAGTTTAATGATATCTTCATCGGTTTTTTATTAAATACTATGTGGAATCTAACCTCAGGATATCCAAGGATATTTATAAGAAGATCAAAATCAAGAACATGGTAAAAAATTGTTCATTGGAAGGCCCCGGTACATTCAAACTAAATACTGACGGGTCAGTTCTTCATAATGAAGATGCTAGAGTGGGATACATTCTTTGATTTCAGTACGGGGACTGGGTTTTCTCAGCAGCTAGGCACATTCCAAGATGCAACAATCTGCAAGCAGAAGCCAAAGCACTTCAATATGGAGTTGAAGCAGCTATCAATAACAGAATTCAGAAATTAGATATTGAATTTGACTCTGAACTTATGGTGATAATAGGGAGTAGGGAATACAGAATGACCTGTAAATGCATCAATGAAATAAGGAACATATGAAGAGCTCTAGACCGGATGGACTATATGTAACACCAATCATACCTACGGGAAGGCTAATAATGTAGCACATGCTCTTGCAAAAATAGCAAGCGTTAAGAAGGTAAATAAATTCTTTGTTTTGCATGTTTGCCGGGAGAAATAAGAGGGAAATTCCATATGGGCTCACTTCCCTACCCATATGCTCGAGTTTTATAAGATGTCTATTAGTCCTGAATAATTCGATGAACTCAATCTTTGTACATGAATCATTGAATCTTTAACACTGTTTTTTATAGGAAAATGTATACTTAGGGTATTCACATACTCTCGTTTACCAAGGTAAGGTACAAAGTCTCCCTTTGTTTTATATACTTCATTTAGTATGATTAAAAAATGGGCCCCACCATAATAGGTGGTATTTTTTGAGCATTGCTATATCACGCCCTGTATTTTACTAGATACGCCCTAATACGTATATATATGTATAATACTAATATTAAGATTTTAAAATAAAACAAAAATCAACAACAAAAATTTAAAATCAAAACAAAAATCAAAAATCAAAAATAAAAATCAAAAACAAAAAAAACCATAGCCACCACCGAGCCGCCGTGCGCCACCGTGCACCACCGCTGCGCCGCCGTGCGCCGCCGTGCCCTGCGACGCCACCGCGCGCTGCCGCCGATCTCCGCCGCTACGTGCTCCAGCGCCACCGTCGTGCTCCAGCGCCATCGCCGTGCACAGCGCCGCCGCCACCTATTTCTCTTCTTCTTCGTCTTCTCCGGCGGTTTCGTCTTCTTCTCCGCCACCGCCACCGAGCAAAACCCTAACCCCTCCGTCTCTCCTCCTTCGTCACCGTCGATCGAAGCCCGCCGTCGATCGAAGCTCTCCGGTTCGCGCCCGGTCCGTGGCGAACGGAAGGCGCCCGGTTCGCGCCCGATCCGTGGCGAACGGAACGGCGCCCGGTTGCGCCCAGGCCGTGGCGAACGGGACACCGTCTGGTTCGCGCCCGATCCGTGGCGAACGGAAGGCGGCCGGTTCGCGCCCAAACCGTGGAGAACGGAACACAGCGAACGGAGAACGGATAACGGAGAACGGAGCCACGGCGTCGCCGGAGAGGGAAGAGGAACGGCGGAGGAGAAGGAGGAGAAGGAGAAGGAGAGCGGCGGCGGCGGCGGCCGGAGGAGCAGGAGAGCGGCGCGGCGGCGGCAGAACAATTAAATAAATATTTTAATTAATTAATTTAAATTATTTAAATAATTTAAATTAAATTAAAAATACATATTGTATATAAAATAGTATAAATACAGGGCGTAACTAGTAAAATACAGGGCGTGATATAGCAATCCACTATTTCTTTTTTAAGAAAATCTTAATTTAAAAGTTCACCAAGTACATAATTGTTAAATATTTGATTGAGATGTGATTCTTTTAAAAAGCTGTAAATAAATTAGGGCAAGATGAAGTTTTGTGTTAGTTTTTACAAAAAGATCTCTGTCTAAAGTTTAGACTGCCTCATATGGTACCATCAATTAAAGGTTGCAGTTGATCTTACTCTAATTAATTAATTGTGAAACGAAAGTTTTTAACCATGTGTTTTGGTTGAAATTGCCAATATAACCTTGCAAAATATGAAAATGTAAGTCTAATCCTGTATTTTGGTCAAAAGTGTCAATCTAACCTTGGAAACCAAAATCTGGTCGGAATTCTTCAAAATGACAATCATACCCTATTAATTTTTTAATGGAAAGAGACAATATTACCCTTAACAAAAAGGGGTCAAACCCTTCCGCCAGTCACCGATGTGGGTCAATATCTGTCAACACTGGTGATACGAATATCAAATGCTTTGATGTACAGAATGCTGATAAAGCTAATCAAAGCCGCAAGTTGATGAGGTTCAACGTGGGAGATTATGTTTGGGTTCATCTGCGGAAAGAGAGGTTTCCAAATACTCGGAAATCTAAGTTGAGTCCGTGTGGAGATGGTCCTTTTAATGTGTTGGATCGTGTGAACGACAATGCTTACCAGATTGAGTTACCAGATCATTATGGTGTTAGTGCGACCTTCAATGTTGCTGATTTATCTCCATTTACATTTGAAAACGATTCAGTTTCGAGGGCGAAACCTTTCGGTCACGGAGGGAATGATGGAGATGCTAAGACGACTACCACCATAAATGAAGACATTCCACGACTTGATCAACCATTTAAAGGATATGTTCGAGATCCTCAAAGTGACATGGAAGGACCTATGACTAGGTAAAGGACTAAGCTTAGAGATGCTGCTTTAAATGCTTTGATTGATCGCCTTTATGATGAAGAATTGAAGAGGGAGCCACCATCGACATCCTGGATTCATTATTCAAGATTGTCGACAAACTGAAGACATCATGAAGAACACTATACTCTTTTTTCCCACTGGGTTTTAATGAGGTAGTGTGATCACTGTAAAATATTGTCATTTTGGGTTTATTGGACTGATAGCTCGGCCATGTGGGCTTTGAAGAGATGAATTTCGAAAATACTGTCCATTAAGGTTTAGTATATTCAGTTTTATTCTGATTAGAATTATATTCGGTAAGATTAGATAAAGTAATATTCTTCAAGGTTATTTCTTGAAGAATTCCACCTGATTACCTTAGATTACCATTTATTTTAGGTATTTTAGTTAGATATGGTTTTAGCTTCTTAAAGCTGCCATAAGTCGATTCAGTTTCAATTTGTGATTAGGATTTGAGGCAAGATTGTAACCCTATAAAAAGGGAGGCCTTATGGACGAATTTAACAACCTTTCATCAATAAAATATACAACCTTTTGAGTTCATACTCTTTGCTTGCGAGCTATTCCATTGTTGCTTAACCCCGAGGGCTAGTTAAGTATCAATAAACCTTGTAATCTAATCCTGAGGGCTAGTTAGAGAGCAAGTCGAAGTTAGGCGTACCCCGAGGGCTAGACTCCTGAATTTCGTGCGAGATAGTGCGGGTTTGCAGATCCCTTCATTAGATCAAAGATATTAATTCCGCAAATCGTGAGTCTTCGCAAGGAGATTCATATTAGTTGGTATCAGAGCAAAGCGAAGGATCGACTGAGGCCCAAAAAAAAGAAAAAGAAAAAAAGGGCTTTCGAGTTTGCATTAATTTATTTTTGATTTTTTAAATATATATATACTCTTTCGTGTCGTGTTTTAACTGTGTTTGTTTGATCTTTCTTACCAGGAGGATTGAATCTAGAGTCGAAGGACGTCGAAGGGTCTGAGAGTTAGAATACTTCGGTATTACTATCCGCCTTCACCTTCATCAATCGAGTCAGGAGGACGTCGAAGGGTCTGAGCGTTAAGAAGTATCATCCGCCTTCACCTCCCGGTCAATTTCGTAGTTTTAAGTAGCTTAAACAGTTTATGTGCTTCTGATATTTTCATCAACTCTTCTGAAAATTATTGCATGCTCATATTCCTATTTGTTTTCTTTATCGTTCTTTGATTCCGTGATCTAGAATTGTTCTTTGATTCTTGATTACACCTTATTCAAAAAAAAAAAAGAGTCTTGTGTCGTTTTCCATATATATAGTGTCATATTCTTGATCCTTACGATCTTGAATACCTCGAAGTTCATTTGAATCAAGAGGAAGTTGTCGCAGTTTTCTTATTCTAAGTTTTATATAGGCGGTTCTTGTTCCAAAAATTTTCGAAAATCAAAAACAAAAGGTAGCAGATTTTAGGTTTCAAAATCGGAATTTAGGATTTGAAATCTGAAATTTGGGGCAGATTTGCAATTTTCAAAAGTTTGAGGGCAGATTTGCAATTTCCAAAAATTTTGGTAATTGTGACCGAAATTTTTCTTGGGGAATAACATTCTGTTTGTGAGTTTTATAGTACAAAAAAAAAGGAAAAAATGAATTGTGGCTGAAAAAAAAAAGGAAAGAAAAAGGAAATAAAAGCCAATTGTGAGAGGGGTTTTGATCTGAATTTTTGACTTGGGGGACAAGTAAGTCATTAAAATCCTTTTCCACAAGTGATTTGGATTTAAATTCCTATTCCAATTTGTTCTTGAATTTTCGGAACCTATTTGTAGCCTATATAAAAGCAATCTTGTTTTGGTCATAATTCATTCAATACAGCTCCGATTCGTGCCATTGAAATTGTGTTTTGTTCCTTATTCTTTGTAGAATTTGGAATTCCAGATCGTAGAGCCAAATTTTGAGTTTATATATTTTTAAATTTCAAAATAAGTTCTGCAGTACTCATCTCCATAGTTTGCTTTGAATTGCGGTGAATTGATCAGTTGCCCTCGCATTAGCCTTCGCCTTGTGAGTTGTGAGTGTTATACACTTGGTGAGTGACCTTACTAAACAAAGGGGAAGGGGGGACATTTATTCCTGACGGTTTGTTTCTTCTTAGCAGGGATGGCGGACGACCATTCGTCCTGCCATTTGTTGGCAATCCCAACAATAAACCTAAAAAGAATTCCATGAATGTCATAAATGCTATAATGAGCGAGGTTCAGAGATTGTCAAGGAAGGTAGATGAGTTATCAAATCCAACGACACCTCGTTCTTCAAGACAAGTTGAATCTGCTTGTGACATCAAAGGTTTGAAGTATGATATTTCTAGATTTGATGGTCGACACAATCCTGTGAAATACTTGGATTGGGAGAGGCAGATCGAGAACCTATTTGATCTTTACAACTACCATGAGAAAGAGAAGATCAAGATCGCACAATATTCTTTCACCCATAATGCCACAGAATGGTGGGAGGATTTGAAAAAATCAAGACAACTTGCTGGTAAAAAACCTATCTCCGCCTGGGAGAGATTGAGGACCAAGCTTCGATTACATCATGTTCCACAAACATATTTGATGGAGAAACATTCGTATCTCAACAATATGAAGCAAGGAAATCGCAGTGTAGATGAATACTGGCAAGATCTTGAATTAGCTATGAGAAGAGTTGGCATGAGAGAAAATGATGCCTTTATAAAGACTCAGTTTATTGAAGGTTTAAGAGAAAATCTTCAAGTTCCGGTTAAGCTCCAGTATTATGTTTCCATACAAGTTATTGTTCAATGCCAGGTTGGTTGAGTCAACATTAAGGCCCAGTGAAAGCTCTAATTTCGGCTATGACAGTCAAAGGCAATTCTCTGATTTCAGAAGCCCAAAGTCGATCATGGGTTGTAGCAATTTGAACTTGGGTGGCCAAGGAAACCTTAATTCAACCAAAACCTACTCAAATCCACCATTGGAACCAACTGATCAAAGAATGATCACAACCAATCAGTCTCTTAGCCAAGATACAGGTAAATTAATTTCTACTTTGTCAGATACAGTTTCTTCTAACACTCCTACATGTTTTCATTGTAATGAACAAGGACATGTTCACAATAACTGTCCCCATGAACGAATTATAACAACAATGGAGGAGGAAGAAGATGATGATATGCCTGCACTGTATGACACCGACGAAGAACAAATAGATGATGAAATCATCATTGTTGACAGAGGTGAGAAAGGTCCTGAAACACAAGATTTTTTTGAGGCGTATTCCACAGATGTTGTTGAAATTACTCCCCCAAAAGGAGCAAGTAATTTCGACCAAAATAGTGTCAATTCTGCCAAAATTACAGTAAATATCACCATAGACAAGTTCCAGGTCGATCCTAAGGTAGGTAAGATAGGTAAGTTGCAGAATGATTATGAAAAGTTGCATAAATTCTTGTCTTCACATATTAGTCATTTACTTTCTATTTATATGATGAGGCATGAACTATCTACTGACTCTGATAAATCACTTTATGCTTCAATAAGAGATGTGAATCGATCTTTGACTAATCATTCTTTTGTTCTTATAATGTCCTTTAAAGAAAGTTACTATTCCAAAGAAGATATTCCTGTAGATATGTTTTCACGGTTTGTTAAGTTGTTCCAGGAATTCAAGGATGTCTTTACAGGTTATATGCTTCCCGTTTCGAGGACGAAACTTTTTGATCCGGGAGGGAATGATACGAATATCAAATGCTTTGATGTACAGAATGTTGATAAAGCAAATCAAAGCCGCAAGTTGATGAGGTTCAACGTGGGAGATTATGTTTGGGTTCATCTGCGGAAAGAGAGGTTTCCAAATACTCGGAAATCTAAGTTGAGTCCGTGTGGAGATGGTCCTTTTAAAGTGTTGGATCGTGTGAACGACAATGCTTACCAGATTGAGTTACCAGATCATTATGGTGTTAGTGCGACCTTCAATGTTGCTGATTTACCTCAATTTACATTTGAAGACGATTCAGTTTCGAGGGAGAAACCTTTCGGTCATGGAGGGAATGATGGAGATGCTAAGACGACTACCACTATAATGAAGACATTCCACGACTTGATCAAACATTTAAAGAATATGTTCGAGATCCTCTAAGTGACATGGCAGGACCTATGACTAGGTAAAGGACTAAGCTTAGAGATGCTGCTTTAAATGCTTTGATTGATCGCCTTTATGATGAAGAATTGAAGAGGGAGCCACCATCGACATCTTGGATTCATTATTCAAGATTGTCGACAAATTGAAGACATCATGAAGAACACTATACTCTTTTTTCCGACTGGGTTTTTAATGAGGTAGTGTGATCACTGTAAAATAATGTCATTTTTGGTTTATTGGACTGATAGCTCGGCCATGTGGGCTTTGAAGAGCTGAATTTCGAAAATACAGCCCATTAAGGTTTAGTATATTCAGTTTTATTCTGATTAGAATTATATTCGGTAAGATTAGATAAAGTAATATTCTTCAAGGTTATTTCTTGAAGAATTCAACCTGATTACCTTAGATTACCATTTATTTTAGGTATTTTAGTTAGATATGGTTTTAGCTTCTTAAAGCTGCCATAAGTCGATTCAGTTTCCATTTGTGATTAGGATTTGAGGCAAGATTGTAACCCTATAAAAATGGAGGCCTTATGGACGAATTTAACAACCTTTCATCAATAAAATATACAATCTTTTGAGTTCATACTCTTTGCTTGCGAGCTATTCCATTTATGCTTAACCCCGAGGGCTAGTTAAGTATCAATAAACCTTGTAATCTAATCATGAGGGCTAGTTAGAGAGCAAGTCGAAGTTAGGCGTACCCCGAGGGCTAGACCCCTGAATTTCGTGCAAGATAGTGCGGGTTTGCAGATCCCTTCACTAGATCAAAGATATTAATTCCGCAAATCGTGAGTCTTTGCAAGGAGATTCATATCAACTGGTCAGCGGGGGTCAACGCTACTCAATGTACTAGGTCAACGATGGTCAAAGCCGGTCAACGGTGATCACCAGACCGCCACCGATTGCCGCTATATGTTGATGGTGGCCGACTTAGACCGGTACTTTTATTAATAATACATGGTTGGAATAGCACTTTAGTAAAAATAATACAGGGTTGAATCAGTACTTACGTAAAAATGATAGGGTCAGATCAACATTATTATAAAAAAATATCTCTTTGGAAAAGTCCACTCCTTATTAATATGCCTTCACTACAACTTCATAATCTAATGTATCATAAATATATTTATAATTTATATTTTTTCATCACAAAAGTAAGAAACTTTGGTAAATAATTTTGAAGGAAATTTCAAAATTTTGGTAAATAATTTTTTTACGAAATTTTGTAACTTTGTAGTTAGAAATCGACACATATTGCTACTCGGATGTTGTTAAGTACAAAATCAACTATTTATTATGGAGACCGAATTTGTATACTCTTCGTCCCAGATAAATTTGCATATTTTTTACTTTTGGAAGTCAAACTGAGTCAAATTTTACCATTAAATTATATTATTATATATGCAAGACTATTTTTACATTAAATGTTGTTGGATTCATCATTATGTATATTTTTAAATTATTATTTTTAAAATTGTTTTGTACACACATGAATAAAGATATTAATATTCCTTCTGACCCTCTTATAATGGCTCACTTTCTATTTTAGAATGATCTTTTTAGTTTGACTCCTTTCTCTTTTGAAAAATTCTATATTATTTTCATCTACTATATTTACATTTCACTCTCCCAATACAAATTTCCCCGCTCATTCCAACTTTTAAAAATCCTTGTGCCATTTTATAAGAGGCCATATTTAGAGGGCCATAGGGAGTAGTTGAAAATTGATTTAACTTACTTCCAAAAGTCAGAATGTGTCAATTTATCTGGAATAGATAGAGTATTGAAAATTAACAAAAAAAATATAAATATATTTATGATATATTAGATTGTGAAGTTGTAGTGAAGGCATATTTATAATGAGTGAGATCTTCAAAAAGATGTTTTTTTATTATAGTGCAGATCTGACTCTATTTTTTTTAATGTAAGTGCTAATTTAACCCTGTATTTTTTTACTAAAGTGCAAATCTAACCCTTGCTTACTAAGAAAAGTACTGATCTAATCCAACCCTAATCAGTCAGCAGTGGTTGACTGGCATTGACATATGTTGACCATTGTTGACCGGCGTTGACTGGCGGTAGAGCCAAAAGGGTATAATGGTCATTAAATTTTTAGTTTAAACCTCGGGGTATTTTTTTCTTTTTACATTAGGTCAATGCCTTTATTCCTTTAGTCAACATTGAAATAGTGCAATTTGGGTATATCTGCACAATTGCTCAAAACTTAGGGTTAGTTTTTCACTTTCAAATTTACAAGGTTATATATGCCCTTTTAAATATGATAGGGTTCTTTATGCACTTTTCCATAATTAATTTTAGGCAAAGTCTTGGGGAAAACCTGATTTCCATAGGCATTTAGAAAGACGGGGTTAAATTAGAATAATAAGAAATAGGGGTTTATACTTTGCAGTAACTGCAAGTGAAACATTTGAGTTTTGGTTAGAAATATTACATATTTTATTAGAGTAAAACATAGAAGTTATATATTACTTATTTGTGTTTTCAGCTAACTTTTTTCTTTGCAATTCTCATTCTCTGATATGTAATTTCTAAATATCTTCTAAATCTGCTCCGTATAAAACATTATAACTTTAGGTTGAAACATAGATATTAGAATATAAAACAATGAAATATAAGGACATTTGAGCTCATGGAAGGATTGGGGAAAAGGAAAGAAAGTTGATGTTTTACCTTAAATAGGCGTGCGAGTTTACCTAAATATGAACCCATGAATTTTCAGCCATTTATCTTCAAATTGCACTTGAACCCCTGATCTTTTAATTGCTTATGAAAATACCATCCTCCAACAAATTGACTCTTAATTTTATGTCTTATTCAATAATACACGTGTCAAATGCTTGTCAATTTTAAAAGGAATGCTTAATATATGGTAGTATAAATGCTACTTTTGTTAACTAAAAATAATCTACTGATCTTTTGCAAAACAAATAAATATAATCTTCCTAATAAAACTGAAATGTAACCATTAAACACGTTTACATTATTTCAAATTTCCAATTAAACTTTGATTTAACATTTTTTGGAAACATATGCATTGAATTGAAGCATTTGTAGCCATATCAGAATTCATGTCAAACTTGGAAGAATTCATGTATGTTTAACTCGGTTGAATTCAATTCCATTAGTACTGGGAATTAGTTCACGGGGATGTTACAAAGCTTGGAACTAGTATAAATTCAAACTCGATTTTAAGTTTTTCTACCAACCAAGCATTTCTCTCTTCTTACATCACTTTATTGGCAAATCGATCCAACGCAGCAAGATGATAACTAACGGCAAAATGATACTAGTTCTTTTATTTTCTACTCTTCTCTCGTGCAATTTTATTAGCGCTCACTCTAGGAAGTTGATTGGCGTCGTGGCGGCTCCAGAGCCCTTTTCCGATAAACATTTAGTAGAGGAAGAGAAATTTCCATCCGGCGGATCGAGTGGGGGAGGAGGTGGCGGAGGAGGTGGTGGTGGTTCCCATGGCGGATCTGGTTATGGATTTGGGTTGGGATATGGAAGCAGCGATGGATCCAACAATGGCGGAGGTGGTGGAGGCGGAGGAGGCGGTGGTGCAAATGGAGGCAGTGGTTTTGGTGCAGGATTCGGGTATGGTGGTGGAATAGAGCGGACTAATCCCATCGGCGAAAGTAGTGGATTCAAAGGAGGAGTTAGTGGTGGAGGTGGTGGAGGTGGTGGAGGCGGAGGAGGCGGTGGTGCTAATGGAGGCAGTGGATTTGGTGCAGGATTCGGCTATGGTGGTGGAATAGGGTTGCCTAACCCCATTGACAGAAGCAGTGGATTCAAAGGAGGAATTGGTGGCGGCGGTGGTATTGGTATCGGAGGAGGCAACTGACATGTTCACTGCTTCTATACTTTAATTTAATGTGTGATTTGTGTAAAAGCAACAAATAATTTTGTATTCAAATGGGATGAATGGAGTACCAACCATCTTGTGCAAAACATTTGCCACGGTTGGTTGTGAAGATGCGTCGGAAACGTTTCAATATAAATTACTCACGCTTTCATCCTTCAAAATAATAAACATCCTCGCTATTTATTATTAATATTCATCAAAATATCCTTTTCTTCTTTCTTCTTCTCGCAAATTCTGTCCTTGTTCCGCCATACTCGAGTGCCGACAACGCCTCTGAAACTGAAGAACTGGCGGGAATCTACTTGAGGAGGGGCAGCGCCCAATGCAGAGGAGCTGCGGATTGGGTGTATGGGTATGGAGAGCAGCGCCCCCTGCAGATTCTGGTTCTCTAAAAATCCCAAATTGACACAGACAATGATTTTTGATGTGCGGCGATCACGGTTACGGGGCACGACTCGAAGCTGCCATTTGTTGATTCGGGCCATGGCAGCATCCTGGTGGCGTGCGGTGGCAGGGGACAAACGCTGTCATTCTATGCAATTATGTGTGGAAGATTGACGCAGTCGGAATAATCAAAGAGATCCACAAACACGAATTTTAAAGAACAATCAATGCTACATACACAAATCCTAAGTTTTGATTCTGGAATCCACTAGAGAGAATAATTCTCAAAAATATTATAATGAAAGATGAAATCTTTGAAAATACAAGAGTTCCTTAAATGCTATAATGAATTCAAAAAAAAAATTAAAAAGAAATTTGGATTAAATTCTGAAATAAAACAAAAATTGAAAAACACTCAAAAACAGTAAATTACCGTTTTGAAGCCTTAAACGACCTCACATGGCAAAACAGACCCCAAATTCCCTCCTTCAGCCAATTCATTGTAGTGCTCATCGAGACGGTTACATCACCACCAGAATCGCCTAATCCCGACTCCAAATGCGAAAGTTATGTTCAAAACCATACCAAACCTTTACGGCGATCCATCGCTTCTTCTTCAATCTTCGCCGATATTCGCTCTGCATCAAAGATGCGCATCCACCAAAGGGCTAAACATTTTGCTTGGAGATTTGGCACCGACTCTCTTGCCGCAACCGAAAGCTTTCACAGAAGAACTATGGCAGTCTTGCCTCTTGGTTCACTCTGCTCAACCCTGAGCTGTACAACGAGTCATCTCATTCTCACATGACTGTATGCTTTGGAAGTGTGGAAAGCTACAGCACTCGACCGAGTGATCGAAGCTAGAAGAAGAAATCGAGGCGATATATGATTCAAAAATCTGATTTAGGAAGAGGACACTGCTAGGGGCGAATTGATGATCATGATTTGTGATGGAATTTTGTTTCAACGAAACCGCCAGATCTTTGAAGAGTTTCACTTGGATGGGACGCAATTGGAAGCCACCGTGGGAGCTCAACTCAGGTCCTTTTGCGACGCAAATAGCTGGCGGGAAAGAGTAATGGAAGCTTTGCACAAACACTCGCTGCTTAAACTGACGCAAACAGGAAGCAAAATCTTCTTTGACGCTGGGATGATAGGGAATGTAGCAGGTATTGGATTGATCCTAATGTCTGCTGAAGGTGTGTTCATCAAAGCAAAATCGAAAAGAATATTCCATGTTTCTCAAGTTACTGTGGGTGAAGCTCTTGCTATGTTGGAATCAGTGAGCTTGGCCATGCAACTTCAGATGCATGACATGAATACCATTGGTCCGTGAGCAGATGTGTGAGTAAGAATTGTGCGTTGTTTTGGGAGTAATTTGTAGTGTCACGTATAGTGAATTGCTTAGACTGTTGACCTGCAAACTTACACTATTGGGAGTGACAAAGATGTATTTGCGGTAAGGAAATTATATATTACTGACATGATTAAATAGAGTACAATAAGGAAAAAAAGTACTACTAGGACTCTGCCTTAGTCAACAAGACTTATCCAGAATCAATCAAATCAGTCAACTAATCAGAAACATGATTTACTCTAACACCCCCCTCAAGCGAAGCGTTGGATGCTCAGCGACGCCAAGCTTGGACCTGAAGAATTCAAACAGGGGATGGGAAAGTCCCTTGGTGAAGATGTCAGCAATCTGAAGACCAGTGGAAACATGGGCAACTCGGAGCTTGCCAGGGGAGACCAACTCACGAACAAAATGGTAATTGATATTGATGTGCTTCGCTTGCTTATGAGCCACCGGATTCTGAGCCAGGAAAATGGCACTGTTGTTGTTACATAACAACAGTGGCAAACCCAAAAGCGGAACACGAAGATCGCGAAGCAAATGAGACAGCCAAACTACCTCCGAAGCAGTGTTGGCAAGAGTCCGATACTCTGAATCAGTACTGGAGCGAGAGATAGTGGGTTGCTTCTTCACGCTCCAGGAGACCAAATTACAACCAGAGAAGACTGCATAGCCATAAATGGAACATCGGAACAACCCAAAACCTCAGGAGTGCTGGCAGAGCAAAAAGTTAGACCAAAATGAAGCGTGCCGCAAACATAATGAATAATCTAAGTGATCATCATAAGGATCCTGAAGAAACTGACTCAGGGCATTAGCCGAAAAATCCAAGTCTGGACGAGTGATCATCAAGTACTAGAGAGCACCAACCAAGGATCTGTACAGAGTTGGGTTTCGAAAAGGAGGACTGGTGGAGTTGTGTAACTGCGAACTTGAAACAAAAGTAGTGGTGACCGGAACAACATCAGACATGCCGACACAAGTAAGAATATCCCGATCATACTTTGCTTGTCCAAAAAGTAAGTCCGACGAAGTGCGTGAAATCTCTAAGCCAAGAAAGTAGTTCAGAGCGCCTAGATCCTTAATAGCGAACTCTCGATATGTCCGATCAATGAACTGGCAGAGAAGCAGAGGATCGTTGCCAGTGAGGATGATGTCATCAACATAGACTAGGAGATAAAGCAGATATGTCTTTCTAGATAGAACAAATAAGGAAGTGTCTGTCGAACTGCAATTAAAGCCGAGCTGCAATAGATAAGTACTAAACCTCTGAAAATAAGTCTGAGGAGCATGTTTAAGACCATAAATGACCTTTTTCAGGCGACAGAGTGGGTCTATATAGCCAACATGTTACACCAGTTAGACCGGAGTATCGAGAACACCGTTCAGATCGGCGTTCTTGATGTTTAGCTGATGAAGTGGCCAGGATCGCATCGTAGCAATGGCAAGAACAGTGCTTACGATAGAAGCTTTGACCATAAGACTGAAAGTGTTATCAAAGTCAAAACCTGGAATCAGCAAAAACACCTGAGCAACCTCTCGGGTCTTATGATGATCAACTGTGCCATCTGGTCGATACTTCAGCCGATAGACCCATTTGGAGCCAACAATGTTGACATCCGATGGGCGAGGAACCGAATCCCAAGTGTGCTGACCTTTAAGGGCAGCAATCTCTTCATCTATAGCACCTATCTAAGAAAGATCCTTGGTGACCGAGCGGTAATCAGAGGGCTCAGACTGAGTGAGAAGTGCATCAAGAAGACTATATGCAACAATATCCAAGTAATCCCATCGCTGAATAGCACCAGTGGTTGTGCGAGTGACCATATTATGGGATTCAGTCGAGGCCGACAAGGTGAATGTGATGGACCGTCGAAAGAAATTGGGAATGGAGTGGTGGAGGTGGCAGGAGAAGACGGCCAAAAAGGCTGGACTGGCTGGCGGTGGCCAAGAAGAGGGCTGGCATGCAGGTGTTGGCTCATCGGAATCGAACAAGTAAACCAGGCTGGGCGTAGAAACTAATTCATCAAATGGAGAAAATAAGGGGCTTGAACCACCGTCAGCATCCAAAAAAAGTAGAGACATCCAAAGTGGAGAGAGAAGATCCAGAAGCCAAAGTGGAGGAGGAAAAAGGAAAACAACCCTCGTCAAACCGAGCATGACGGGTGACATATGTTTTTACAGTAATAGTGTCAAGATATCGGAAAACCTTGTAATGGAAGTTGTATCCAATGAAAAAACAAGGAATGCTCCAGGGAGATAACTTGTGATCGGCCACATAACAGATACAAGGAAACACTTGACAACCAAAGGGATGGAATTTTGAGTAAATAGGATTCCACTGATAAAGAAGACCATAGGGGCAGGCACCCTGTAAAATTGAAGTAGGTAACCAGTTAATAGTATAACTGCATTGGCAAAAGCGTCAACCCATCTAGAAATCGGAAGATGCAAATGGAATTGCATCGTAAAACCCATTTATGCAACATGCCAATGTTTTTGCTCTGCTCCTCCATTTTTCTCTGGAGTATATTAACATGAAACTTGGTGGTGAATACCTTTTGAGGCAAAATGATATCACAGATGGGTGTTCAAAAACTCAGTGCCTCTATCACTCTGAAAAGCCTCAAACTATAATTATGTTTTAGAAAACTTGGATTTTCGATGAAGCCGAAAAAACAAGTAAAGCAAGAAAAATCATCCAATAATAAGGCATAATAAGTAAACTAGTCTCAAATAAAACTGGGGAGGGACCCCACAAGTCACAGTGTACCAAATCCAGGACGCGCGTAGCACGTTTAGTGTTTTCAACAAAAGATAACCGCTGCCCCATTGCTATAACACAAGGAGTACAATATGCGGTTTAGGTAATAAAGAGGAAACAGAAAGTAAACCGGACTTCTGAAAACTGAAAATGACTGCAGTCAAGCGTGCTAAAGCTCGAAGGATGCCCGTCCTTTATTCTTCTGCAAAAAAAAAAGTCAGTGATGCATCACCTTTGTCTAACACGTAAAGGCCTCCATCACTGTAGCCCTTGCCCTGGATACTTTGTTGTGAATAACAAAGTTTTGATCATCAAAGGTAACAGACACATTCAAATATCTTGTTAGTTTGCTAATAGACAGTAAATTCTTAGTAATCTTAGGAACAACCAGAATATTATACAGTTTCAAATGATTAGATATACAAGAATCACCAATATGCGAAATCTGAGTAGAAGCACCATTACCAACAGAAACATGAGAACTACCAAAATAGGGAGAAACACTATCCAGGCTAGAGGCTGAAGATGCCATGTGATTGGTTGCACCAGAAACATGATACTAGTCCGATGTGCTCACAGATGGGTTAAGCTGCATGGATGCCTGGAATTTTTTATCCTAATGGGTCGAGTGTGAGCCCGCATCTTATAACAAGTAGCTGCAAAATGACAAGGCTAGCCCCACCAGGTACAGTGCGGATGACCACGACCAGAACTTAAGCACAAGGAGGCCGACTGAGGATAACAAGGGGACTGGCCTCTGCAGCACCCACTAAAATGACCACCTCTGGCGGCGCGTGCACCAAATGCGCTGCCACCCCTCAACGGTGCGTGATCCAACAGGCGACCAATTGCTACAGCAAATGCGACCAGCCCAGACGCCAGCACTGAATTCCCCTGCAAATATTTTTTAAAATGTCTCATGGTTCTTGGCAGGAGATAACACATCAGCATATAAAGGTGTAGGGGAAGAATTAAGCAACGGGGCAGAAAAAACTTTGAACTCAAACCCAAGAGCAGTTAAAAACCAAATTATCCGATTATCATTAGAAACTGGGGAACCCGTAAGAGATAACAGCTCAAAGATATCTTTAAATTGTAAATGGAGTTCTTGAACAATACCACTATTACATATACCATGGTCATCGACACGAAGGCACGGGATGGTGGATGTGCTACTGTTATGAAAAGTGGCGCAAATGCTGTCCCGGATGTCTTTGGCAGTCACACACGTGGCCAAGAGTTTAGAAAGGGCCTCATGAGAGAGAGAAGAGAACAAAAGACTGCAAACCCTCTGGTCTTCATCAATCCTGAGGTCATAGACTTCCTTGGCCAATTTGTAGGCCACCTAAGCTACTGCACGATCAGTCTTGGTGCCGGCGGGAGGAGTGCTGAGGACAGCGGCAAATGAGGGATATGAGGAGCAGGGCAACGGTGAAGTTGGGAGAGGTGGGCATGGAGTCTACCCATCAAGATAACCAAAAAGCTTTTGAGGCTTGATGACTTATTCAATCTGACGTTTCCAAAGAAGAAAGTTGGACTTATTTAGCTTGATTTGCATCATTTGGAGGAGGGTATTAAACGATAATTTTTCACTGGCCATGATAAGAGTGACGTTGGAAATTTTTTTTTCAGAAATGAGAGGGGGTAGAGGATGATCGACCACTGGAGGGAGACAGCCAAAAATTTTTAGGTTTTAGAAGGTGAATCAGAACACTGCTCTGATACCATGACAAGATGTATTTTCTGTAAGGAAACAGTGTATTACTAACATGATTAAATAGAGTAAAATTAGGAAATAGAGTACTACTATGACTTTGACTTACTCAACAAGACTTATCCAGAATCAATCAAATCAATCAACTAATCAGAAACCTTATTTACTCTAACATGGAGGATTCCCCATAGGCACCGACAAAAACTCCCTTATGGCACCCAATACAAATTGGAGACTTCTTAGTACCGGTAGCACATACAGGTGCGAGTAATGAATACCGGTAAGTTATGTACTGATGTTCAAAAATATGTTTACCGGTGTACAAATTAGCATCTCTAGGTACAGATAATGGGCACCGATAATAAGGATATGTGTCGGCGCTTATTTTACAACACCGGTTTGGATGTGTTCCGATGCCCTACAACCTGAAGAAGGATGCTCAAAAATTGAACAGGAAAATGAGAAATTAGCACAGGGAAAAAATGACGGTGTTAAATTTTTAGCACCGGTAGTAGTTATTTACCGGTGTATATTTTCCCATGTGGTTGTTTTAGAACCGGTACAAGATAATTTTCCACCGGATGTTTTTTTATGTTATCGTTTCCAATACCACCAGCATACAATATAATTTTTGCACCGGTATAATAGTGTCGGCATTATTTATCAGCACCGGTAAGAAATGTAACCGGTGCAAATATGTTTTTAAAAAAATTGCATGGTTAATTTTTAAAATTGTGGTGCCATCCCGGATCAACCACGGGGAAAAAGGATTATAATAAAGCCCATAGAACTGTTGAAAAATTTTTAATTATGCTATTGATGTAAAAGAAAATTGTAAAAGAAAAGAAATCATGAAATTTTAATGCTAATACCCATGTAATATCAATCTACAGCCCATGGCATATCAATCAAAAACCCAAAAATTACCATCACCCATCCACACATATCAATCAACAAATTGGTCGGGATCAATTTTGGCCTCTTTTGCATACATATTAACCCATGACTTGCACCATTTTCCTTCCACCTCCTGAAGTTCGTAGGCATTGTATTGGCCTTGGTTCTCTGCAAAAGGCTGCAATTCGATTGGATTAATTGTCAGTTAGTAGGATGGGGCTACTGCAATAGAAGGCATACACATATTATGTTATATGTTTTGGAGTTTCGATACTTACGTCAAGTGGATTCTTGGAAGCTGTCTTTAGGGTGAGCTTCTCCAGGAATAGCATAACATTGTAGCCTCATTCCCAGCTACTTCCTTGTTCTCAATGCTAAGATAGAGCACAAGAATTGATAAGTTTAAATTAGTGTATGGAGAGAAGAAAAAATATAAATTATGTGTAACTATTTATGTTGAATGCTTACATTGATGTTTGTTATCTCCTAGGTGAAATCAGCTGGGGATTCATTCTTCATCTTCAACCTCTCATATTGACGTACAAGCCTGGGTTATATTTACTTGAAATATTAACGATGAAACTATCATGGTAAGAAAGTAGGTTGATTGAATGGAAAGTAATACATGGAAAGAACTTGTGTTCTGATGTAATCTCTAGGCTTTATACCACTGGTGAGGAACTAATGTGACCTGCGTTAGTACTTAACTAATTAATCTATAAGTTGAATTTTACTAAACTAATATTTATTTAAATGTTAGTGTATTTTGTCTAACCTCCTGAGGTAGGCCAAAAAAATGTTGGTGTCTAATGTTTTCATCGTGTTCCAGATGAGGGCAAGCTGGTGATTTATGTCACTCTTCGGAAACAAAGTGTCATTTCTTCCCGTGTTTGCGACACAAAATTGGATTCTCCCATTGTTTGTGCCCTCCATTTTACTCCACAAGTGCCTGTTAGCGCACAAGTCAATTTATGACATGAATATGTTAATGAACGAGAAACAAGAATTGAAATGCTTAGAACTCACCCCATCCACAAATCTAGTTGTGCATTCAAAATCCATGTCATGCCATGACAATTCCCGAGATTGCCTCTGAACTCCAATAGTTGCTGGATGCAAATGGCATTTTTGTATTGTTTGGAAAATATGGATACAGGAAACTTGTTGTAATACACAACCTTCCATGTAGCATTCATTTCCTCTGCTTTCTCATTGCACAGGTTGATGAACTCCCTCGTTATTGGATAGTCCTTTAAGTTGCAGTGGTTTTCAATCTGCATGTAGTTAGTAAAAAACTTATGTGTTCAGTAATATGTACAATTTCCAAATAGAATATTGGATATAGTTACGAGCTATGATAGCACTACCAATTTCAACGGCTTGATAGGTGTTGTGGCCTTCGCCTTCCTCGGCATGTAACTTGTGGTCGAATCGGAATGCTGCATGGACAAATTAGTGAGAATGTAATTTGAAAAAACTTATAATTAAACACTTAGAATATGTAAATAACAAAACATATAATAGGAATAGTTTAATTGAGATACCTCGTCATCGGGGACGTCTAGGAATTCCCATTCTTTGTCCACCCAATCATTGACAGGAACATCCTTCTCTTGTTCATTAAAGGTATTCAAATCATGGTCGATCAAAGTCAATGGCCAGTCAAAGACATGTCCAAGAGCCTCTCCGTCATCGATGAATGTGTGGTTGGCAGATGGCAGGCTCACTTTGGCATGGAACACTGGCTCAGATACTCGGACACGAGCGATTCCATTTGATGAAGTATGGCTTTGGCGCTTTCTTTGGAGAAATCATTTTTTCACCATGGCCCTTGACCCGTCTAATTGCTCGACAAACAAAGTGCCTTTCTACTCATTCTACCATGGATCATAGAATATTTAAACTATATTTCGTAATAGACCAATTATTGATGACATATATAATTAAGAATTGTAATCCAGTTTTTTACCTCTTTATTGTTCTCCTCATTGCATGGAGCACCATCATATTTTGTTTGTGCTGCGCTTACTGGCCCAATGCCTTTTCAATGAATGATTTGGGATCATCCAGACCAGCTAGTATTTGGACTTCTCCCGCTGATGTGATCCCCTTGACTAGCTGGTCAAGGTATGACACCACTGCCTTTACCACTGGTGTGTCTATAGTTTGCTTCTTTCGGATTGCCGGAGTGGAGGACGAGCTGCTACCGCACTTGCTTCGGCTGCAGGATAGATGGGGTATGGAAACATCTTTTGGGAGGTTGGTTTGAGTACCCTTATACCTCCCTGGGTGATCTTGCTTGCCAATTGCCTTTATCAATACGCCCCCTGGGTAATAGGACCAATGTGCCCCCAGCAGCCCTCTCATTCATTCTTATTTGCGATGGGGCGTAAAGTATAAACATAAAAAAATTGAAAAACTAATAAGAACATAAAAGTTAGAATATAAACATTTAAAGGACCAATTTATATGAAAATACTCACAATATTTTCCACGATGGCTCTGTCGACAAAATTAGTAAATACTGTTTTATCTGCCAGCTTGATGGACTCGAGGTACACCAAGGATCTATCCACATTGAAATCCATGCTCTCAATATCATCTCGATCTCCTCCTCCATCAACCCATGCGCAGCTAGTTTGACTCTCTCTTCTTCTTTCTTTTCTTGATGACCTTAGCCTAAGTGACACAGTGACCGCTCTGTCCAGTCCAATGTGTGTAAACCTTTTCCTTTGAGTGCTCATTATTCATGTCACTTACTTTCTATCGAAAACAAACGAATTTAAGTTTGTATAATGCAATCAATATAAGTAGCTCAAAATAAACTGCGTTGTGAAGACACAAATGTTGATATACAGCTTACCTTAAATCCAGGTGTCTTCCTCATTTTGTAAAACTTGCTACACTCCTCTTCATCAATGTATTTTTACTTATCCTATGGTCGGTATTTTAACTTATGTGTGCCATCTTCCACCCGATGAATGAATTTTTTGGCCACTTCTGATTTCCAGTTGCGGTGGGCATTACCGGCTACTACGTACACAATCTCCTTCAATTTTTGAAGTTGTGTGGGGCTTAAGGTCTGTTCAAACTCAAAGCTCGTCTACATTGAAAAAAAACAAAGTTAGCTTGTAGTCATCGATATTAATTGGGAACTAATGTCAGCTAATAAGGTAAACTAACACACTTGAAGTAATACATATTATGAAATTTTCTCACCAAGATGTCCTTCCAATCCTTTTCCTGGGGGTCATCGGGGACGTTATTCCAGTGCTTGTGTGTCCCTAACTTGATTTGCCACTGGAATGCACAGTTACAATATGCGATCCACGCGGTCAAAGATAAGTTGAACTGTACTGGCACCTGTTTGCTCTCATTCGACAGCATTACTAATTTGCATGTGGTTGTACCACGCTTCTTGCACCAAGATTTAATTTCAAATCACAACTCACAATCACATTAAAAAACACATTACACAATTCACAAATCATAACGCACAACTCTTAATCAAATTACACAATTCACAAATCACAACTCACATTACAAAATCACAAATTCACCACTGACAATCTTTAATCAAAATCAATTAACAACATCAACAAACTATGAAAGAGGACATTAATTATGAGCAATGTAAAATCACAATTCACATTGGATGAATGGATTTGCTAGAACAGCGGAAACTAACCTTGAATTAGATGGGGAGCAATGGAATACCATGGGAATTGCTTGTCCGGTGGAGGACCCGTGGAGGTGGTCAATGTCACGGTGGCTCCCGGTGAAGGTGGTTAATGTCACGATAGAGGCTGATGTCTCCGGGGGGGAGGACTGATGGATTACAAAGGTGAACAGCGGAGTGGGTTGAAAAAATGACTGGCGGAGAATGAATGTGAGTCTGGGATAGTGGATCGAGAAGGAAAGGGTGGTCTTGTAAGTGGTAGCGGGCTTACGACAGAGAGTCTTGGGGAATCGTTGAAGATAACCGGTGATGAGTAGTGGGTGAGACTAAATGTAATAGTCAGGGGTGGTTGTGGAAGTGGAAGCGTCTGTGGAGGCGGCGAGGGTTTTTATATGTTACTAAATAACACCTATAGCTAAATAATATCAGTGCTTATAAGTGTAAAAGGCAGCTACGCGCAACTGCTTTGATTTTTTATTTATTTATTTAGAGCATTGGACAATGAACATTGTAATAAAAAAATCTAAGTGTTCAGCACTGGTAAACCATACCGGTGCATTTTATTACAAAACGTAACCGTGCGTAGCTGTTTTGACAGTATTTTTAATTTATTCATTTTGGCAGAGAGGAAATGTCCTATACTTTTTCTAAGTGTTGAGCACTGGCTCGCTATACCGGTGCCTAAAAATAGTTGTATTGGTGCACAAATAATTCAGTTTTCCCATCTGAGAAGTCTGAAATTTTGAAATTTATTTCATTTCTCGCAAAATTTACAGCATCGGTATCATTAACATAATACTGGTTCTAATAGTTGTTACAACTTTGAATTATTATGAATTTCACCCCCACAGTTTTTGGGATAATTTGAATTACAAGATTGACCAAATAAAAGTTTAGTTCGTAGTTTAACATTGTATGCGTTACGGTGTACATGTTAATTTTTCATTCAAAAAGTTTCTAAAGTGGTTATGACCAAGTATTGCTACTTCATGGATATTAAATTGGTATCCGATATAGATGGGAACATGTACAAACTTTTAATTTTCAATGATTGTAGTCCCGAGGCCAATTTTTATTTTTTTTGCAAAAGGGATGTCTAACTAAATGCTTCAATTACGTTAACTCTCCCCAGCACCAAACCCATGATTTTTCATTTCATTGAATAAAAATGAAGAATTAAAATAATTATTCATTTAGGGGAACATGAGCAAAAGTGCTAGTGTATGTTCTAAAGTTAGTAAGAGATGCTTACATAGTGTTAACTATGAGATTTCAGGGACTTTTATGGAGACTTATTCGGACCCTAAAATTGATATTAAAATAGATTATTGGTTGCAGGATACATCTTGGAGTTGAATTGTACCATAATATTCAAGTGGATTTAAATTTGGAGTTACGAACAAACTTTGTATTTTTTGCATTTTAGTTCCTCCAAGAAAGTTAGAACTTTCGAAATACAAAATTGGGGATGAATAAATGAAACTCAATGTTTGGGATTGGAATGTTTGTCAATTGGACTTTTTTGGGTGAAGGAAAGGCTGTCTTTTGCAAGTTGTGAACACTACAACATAGTTTTGGAAAATTAAATTATCGCCCCAACTTTTGTTTGGAGTGTTCCCACAACTCCAACGCACTTAATTCTTGGTATCCATGGTTATTTAATGAAATTTCTAATACACATAATTTTATATTATTTTTTATGTTACTAAAAATAAGCGTTGTAGTGCATTCCATGGTTATATGGTGCCAAAAGTTTCCAAACAGGTGCCTATGATCAAGTGTACCAGTGCTTAAAAAATGAAAAGGCAGTTGCACAGAGCTACTTTAATTATCAGGATTTACATTCTAAGGACTGAAATACCACGGAAGGGGGAAAATTGAAAGTAGTTTCTAGAGTAATAATTATTAACAAAAAACATTGAAAGCAAAGTTACGGATGCAACAATATTAATTATCAAGTTATGGGAAAATAAATTAGCACAATTCATGAATAATAATGGGAGAATGTTTCCACTTCCTCTTTGCAAGCCGCAGTGTCCCCATCAAGTGATGGGAAAGGACCGACTGCCCTCACGGCTTAAGGAAATTGGTAGCTGATCACTTTCCCCATGTGGTCTCACCATCTCCTTTGGAATTGGCAATCCATCTGCATGGTCTGAATTCCACTCTCAAGTGCGGATAACCTAGAATCAATCGACATGGAAGAGGGATTTGGAACATTATTGCATAATGATTCAACATCAATTTGTGTCATTGCATGATCAAATGTGTCATTGTTATAGTTAGGTACACTTGCAAATGCACAAGTGAAAAAATCATACAGCAAAAACCATAGGATCCAGACTTCTCCTTGTCCTTTGTTAGGGCCCAGTGAATTCCCTCTCCAACATTCCAACAAAGTTTCTTTTTAATAGCTTATATCTTGATTATCAACTCTTATGCACTTTGGTGTTCACTATGACAGGGTCAATATGGGAGACCACAAAGTGATACCACGCGTTTATATCCAGTGCTAGTGATTTTTTTGGATGTTTTGTCCACCCAGGAATCACAAGAGCATCCACATTGGTACCTTCAGTTGTGATGCACTGAACCCATCTTTGCATTACTTTGTCATGCAAATCATCAACCTCATGGATCAATGCCAACATCCCATCCTACTCATCTTCGACATTGGCCAATCCATACAGTTCATTGATAGCTTGAGGAGTGAGAGGGACATGTTTTCCATGGCATAAGACCTTGTCCGTGCTCAATCCACACCTCAAATTTGTATAGAACTCGGCTACAATGGTCAATTTGAAAGCGGGAGGTGTAGTACAAAGCTTTTCCCATCGCAATTGCTGAATAGTTTCTAGAAATAGTGGTTTTGCTTCGATTACACATTTTGGATAATGCTTCCTCATTCGACAACTATGGGCCTACAACCTTGCCTCCTCAAACACAAATCTCTCTTCCGCCACCCTCAAGTGAGAACCTTGTGATGGTGATGAACACCTTTCTTTCCTAGGCCTCTTATTGAGGGTTTTGGGGGCCATCCTATAGATTGACATAGAAGCATTTTATCAAATACCTTGTTGGAAATAGGAATTTACAAATAGTTCATCCGTATTCGAATAACATGATTGTACTGATGACTATAACAATAACGATACATATTTTTATCAACCACACAAGGGATTATAAATCAAAGTGCACATAGAACAGTCAAGAATCACAATTGAATGGGAAACTCTGGTATTCTGATATGTATTACATAAATCAAGTTTTCATCACAAATTTAAAACATTTCCAATTAATTGTAATCTTAAAGGGAGAAATAAAAGTACCTTTTTGAACTGCAATCACCGTTTGCGGAAACTAGGGTTTCTCTTTGTAGATTTGAACAAGAGTTTGAGTAGGTTTGATAAAATGACATATAAATTGATGGTTTTGTTGAACTTGACCATAGTCATAGCAGTGGTACAAATATATAATACCAGTGCAAATTTTTGTAAAGTAGCCTGATGCAACTGCTTCGAATGCATTATAATTAATTTGATAGGAGCCCGGAGAAAAATCATCATTTGTTTGTCTAAGTGTGTAGCACTGGAATCCAAACTGGCACATGTTAACGACTCATATTGGTGCAATATTAGAAAGGCAGCCGGAAGCAGCTGCTTGTAAATCATTTTAATTATTCTGTGGTGGTCAAGAGAGCAACTCCAATATTTTTTTTCTAAGTATTAAGCACCGGTAAGATAATTGGTGCCGTTATATAGCACATACTAGTGCCTTTCATTAAATAACAACTCGACAAAACCGCTTTTAATTCATTTTACTTATTCTCAAAGCGACCCGAGAGCAACAAGCATTTTTTTATCTAAGTATTAAGCCCCGGTTAATTGACTGGTGAGATTGTCCTTGTCAACCACTTCTCAAAAGTGCTAGGTAGGATGAATCAACTGCGTGATTGAATGAAATTACTAGCACCAATATGTTACTGGTGCTAATACTCCGTTTCCTAGTACTTTGCTTAAAAACATAGCACATACCCTGCTATATAGCACCGGTATTCAAATTTTTAACCGGTGCTACTAATAAGTAAAGATTTAATTTCTTGCTAAAAATAAAGTTAGTATGTACTATTAGAAAATCAAAGTATTAATGATTATTAAAAATACGATTAGAGCCGGACAAAATGGTACAAAGGGTACAAAAGATATCAATAAAACAAACCTACCACCCTATCTTTTCCTTTTCAGGACAACATCACCACCCACAATATGACCATTCTCGTCCACCCACAAACCATTCCAATGTGATTGTCTAAATACGGATGGTCCACCGATGTTCTCCAAACTTAGGAATGAAAATGGAAACTTTGTTATGCTGGATTTGAAAGGAATTCCAATTTCATACGACATGCCACTTATCATTGCTTGGGTCTCAAATATAAAACACCTGGGGAGCTAGGGCATACTAGAGTGAACTTGTAATTCTCATAGCCCACTCGATTCAAGTCCACCATGGTAAAACCCATGGGCATCTCGGTACATACCCTTATACCATTTTCAACCCATCGGCACTTGAACACTACAACTTTAAACTCAACATAATCCAACTCCAAAATTGCCTCAACGACCCCATAAAATGCCATGACTGAAAGAATAGATTTTTTATCTCTCTTGCTCGACTGCCACATGGATTCAGATTCCACAAAAATCTGGTTATTCTAAGTTGTGCTCTTGCTATCCTTAGACACTATTGAAAAACTATAACCATTGATACCATAGCCCTGGTATCTTTTCACAGTGTAACTAGGTGTCCTTGCAAACGAACGAAGTTTAAATGGCATCCCATCCACATTGCAAGGATTATAATAGCAATTGAAAAATGTTGTAGAATGCTCAAGTTGCAACTGGTTCGATGGCCATTCGGGATACAGTTCTTCAAACATTGACATGTGCTCCTTCACATACATTACCATCACTATTGTTACGCAAACCATAAAGATAATTTTTTATCAAATCAACATCAAATGGTGTATATAATGTACCTTTCGTACTTGGGATCCCATTCTTCTTGCCACCGTGCACATGTTGGGGGACTCCAACTGTTGTCTTCCTACTCAAATTTGAAGTGCAATACTCTATGATTTCCTCTGTGACATAACTCTGTACAATGCTAGAATTGGGTTAGCATCGATTGCATACATAACCCTTAAAGACCCCCATGTGCTGCTCAAATGGGTACATCCAATGCATACCAATGGCACCACATATTCTAATTTTCCTAAAAACATGGACTACAAGATGGACCATAGTGTCAAAGAAGGTCGAGGGAAAGTACTTCTCAAACAAACATAAGACAACTATCCCCTCATGCTCCAACCCACCAAGCTGTTTCCTACTAATATTCTTAAGGCAAATGGAGTTGAAAAAGGAACATATGCGAATGATGCAGAATCTCACCTCCTTTTCCATTACACCATGGATAGCCACGGGCAAGATTTATTGTATCAAGACGTGACAATAATGGGATTTCAACGAATTAAGATGCAATTCACCATTCACAAACTGACTTACATTGGAAGAGTAGCTAGAAGGTACCTTGATTCCTTGAATGCACTCACATATCAACCTCTTCTCGCCGATAAAAATATTGTAGGAGGCTGATGGTAGGTACGTCCATTTATCTTTAACCTTTGGAGCTAAATTAACTTGTATCAACTAAGTCGTTCTATGCATTCAAGTTTTCCTTCGCCTTATCATGAATGTTAAGTAGAGTATCAATTAAACTCTCGCACACATTCTTTTCTATAAACATTACATCCAAACAATGGCAAACCTCTCACTACATGAGGCAAAACCTATTACCTTGCTATTTAGGGGTTTTTACCTCAGTTTTTTATCCAGAAAAAATCGAGGTAAATACTGATGGAATAAAAGTAGGTTTTTTACCTCTGTTTAGAGCCGAGGAAAAAATTGTTTTTTACTTCAGTTTAAAAAAATTGTGGTAAATACTATGATAGACAACAGGGATAGGTGCGACATCGGTAGGTAATTCGCTAGGCCAATTTCCAAATTTTCTGATTGACATGGTAAAATGAACGACTTGGACATCGGTAGGTTCATTTGGAAAAATAAAAAAACTACCGAAATGCAGAATCGACGGTTATGCATTCGGTAATTCACGTTATATGGACCAAAATTTTATAGCAAGCACAACAATTTCCGATGGCAAGCCCAATAGATACAACAAATTTATCAATAAAATGTGAAACAAAATTACAAAATATTAGTGACAATCTACAGTAAAACCCTAACAATCTAAAGGATTAACTTTTAAAACCTAGCATACATAGATACCATAGCAATGGAGAGGAAGCAGAGGTCGGCGCCTGGAAGACTTCACTGTAGCTTGAAGGAGGTTTTTGGCGGAACACGGTGGCACGCTTGATAGCTCCGAGGCGGCGAAATGAGTGTAAAATGAGTGGAAAATGAGAAGACAACTGAATCGATGGCATTGGGAAGAGCGATAGATCGGTCGGAGATAGGTCTTCTTGGCAAGGCACTGGATGGTTGGAGATGGGTCTTCTCGGTGAGGTGCTAGATGGTCGGAGATGGGTCTTCTCGGGCTGGCACGCTCAGTAGTGGCGATATGGAATAGCGGAGATCGCCGACGTCGAACGGTTGAGGCCATTAAAGATGGAGGCGGTGGAGTGTATTCTAAAAGGTAAGAGGGGGCGGATAACAAAGAATGAAAGGGAATGAAGGCATACTAGGGTTTGTTATTTATAATGATAGGGTTTAGTTATTTATATGGCTGATTGTATGGGTAGAAATAAAACCCATAACTTTTTATTTATAAAGTTTTAACAAATTAAAATGTACATTAACTATGTCAATAAAATATAAAATGTGCATTAACTATGACAAATACAAATACTTCACAAATTAAACTATGTCAATATGATGAATTATGTAAAAAATTACTAATATTATATTTTAGCATCGAGTAGCATAAAAAATAACAAAGTTATATTTTAGTTTAGTTTAAAAATAAATAACATATTTAATATACATATATATATATATTCATTTTGCACGAGTGTTATCTAGTTAATCATATACTAATAAATAAAATAACAATATTGACAATAAAATACAAAGGGTAAATGTGAATTAGCAAATGTATAAGTTTAATTTTTCATCTAAAATATTGATTGCTCCAAAATTGTGTAACCCTATAATTCATTGCTCCGAAATAAATGATTTTTTGAATCTTTTCAAAAATACATAAATATTAAATCGAAGAACTTTTTGGTGAAATGTTGGAAAGCGCTAGTAAGAGAGATAAATCGGAAAAGATTACAAATATATTTTTGTGCATGTTTATTGATAAATACTCTGTTATAGCTAGACTTGGAAAATATAACTTGGGTGTATAGGGTACCATCATTTCGATTTGAAGTTACGAGTAAAATTTTGACTTTTTGCACTTAGTTCCCTCCAAGAAAGTTGGAATGGTTGAATCACGAAATCAGCAACATCAAAATTTGTTTCAATAATATACAGTTGCAATTTAGCAAATTGGGCATGTATGGGTAAACAGAAAGGCCTCGAAAGTCAACATTGATTACTTCTACACAATCCTGAATAATTACACTATGGCCCAAAATTGTGTTACCCTATAATTCTCTGCTCCAAAATACATGATTTTTGTTTTTTTTGCATAAATATAGAAATATTAAATAAATAGATTCTTTGGTAAAATGTTGAAAAGCTCTAGTACATTTCTAGAGTAACTTAGAGTTGGTTACGAAGAACTAAGAAATTGATGGAAAATACTAAAAGAGTAACTCATAGCCACGTCCCTTTTGACACGTGTCACCCTTGGAATTAGCCCCGTGTTAAATAAATAAAATTGTATGTACTACTTATTCATAATTATATAGTATAAGTAGTATATAAAATTTTATATACTACTCATTTTATGTACAACTTATTTTATATAATTATGAATAAGTAGTACATAAAATTTTATTCGGTGAGAAAATAAAGTTTATTTACTCGAACTCTACATTTAATTCATTTCATTTGAAAATATAAACATAAATTCATATTTAAAAGCATGGATATAAAATCTTTTAAAATTTAAAAGAAATGGAGTTGTATAAAAATATTTAAAAATTATATTTTACTTTTGTTAAAAAATGTATTACATTATTTACACACACACACATATGTATAAATATTCAATTATTTTTAATCATGCATCGCAAGGGTGTTATCTATTATTCATATACTTATTATTAAGTACAATGTCTGCGAGAGTGACGTGCGACGGTAGTAAAATCGCAAGGGTGTTATCTATTATTCATATACTTATTATTAAGTACGGCCTATTTTTCCTTACCAACCCTAAGGAAACTCCAAATATAGGCCTAGATCGTTTGTACAGACATACTTTTTGGGCCGGGAGCTGCTGTCGGTATTGGAAACGTCCTTAGTTCCTCGATTCATTCTGTGGCGCGAAATTCATCATTGGCTAAACAATTATTTGGTTATGCCATTTTGGGCTTTGCTCTAACTAAAGCTATTGCATTTTTAGCCCTAATGATGGCCTTTCTGATCTTATCTGTATTCCCTGCAAGAGTGACGTGCGGCGGTGGTAACAAAAACAACTGACGTGGGTAAGCTACATATGCATGCGACGTTGGTCATTTTTGTTTAAGATAAGTATGTGCGACCTCGGTCACATCGTCGATAACCCAGACATGCGTGCAACGTCGGTCATTCTTGTCTGGGATAGGTACGTGCAACCTCGGTCATAACGTCTGTAAGCCAGACATGCGTGTGACGTCAGTCGTTCTTGTCTGGGATAGGTACGTGCGACCTCGGTCAAAACGTCGGATAGGTACGTACAACCTTGGTCACAACGTTGGTAAGCCAGACATGCGTGTGTGGCGGTCATGTCAGACTTCTTACCTCATTTTTCATAAAATCGAGGTGAAAAGTATACTTTTTTACACTATTTTTTTAACTGAGGTAAAAAAAATTTTACTTTGAAAAAAAGCAAACCGAGGTGAAAGAACTTTTTACCTTGGTTTTTTGAGGCTAAGAAAAAAATCAAGGTAAAAGGGGCAAAGTAATAGGTGTTGTTTCACGTGGTGTCCAGAGTCTCTCAATACGTAAAATCAAAGAATATCGATATTTTCTTCCAAGGTTAATCATTTAAGGCAACCAATTACACTACGAGAGAAAACACATATTACGTCAGTTATTAAGGGGTTATTAGCTCATTTTCCTCTAGAAAAAAGTAAGGTAAATACTGATGGAGTAAAAAGTAGGTTTTTTACCTCGGTTCATATCTGAGGTAAAAAGTATTTTTTACTTTGGTTTTTTCTGAAAACTGAGGTAAATAGTATGTTAGACAACAAAGATAGGTGCAACATCAGTACGTAATTTGCTAGGCCAATTTCCAAATTTTTTGATTGGCATGGTAAAAACAATGACTTACAACGTCGGTAGGTTCATTTCAAGAAAATTTAAAAAAAACAACCATAATGAAGAACCGAGGTCGGTTCTGCATTCGGTAATTCTAGGTATATGGACCAAAATTTTCAGGCGGCAAGCCCAATAGTTACAAACAATATTTCAACAAAATGCAAAAAAAAATTACACAAAATCTCAGTGACAATCTACAGTAAAACCCTAGCAATCTAAAGGATTAATTTCTAAAACTTAGCATGCATCAAGACCATAGCAGTGCAGGGGAAGCAAAGGTCGGTGCCTAAAAGACTTCGTCATAGCTTGAAAGAGGTTGTTGGTGGAACGCGGTGGCACGCTTGATGGCTCTGAGGCGGTCAACTGAGTGGCGAATGAGAAGACGTTTTAATAAATAGCATTGTGAAGAGTGCTAGATTGGTCTTCTCGGCAAGGGGCTGGATGGTTGGAGATGAGTCTTCTCGGTGAGGTGCTGGATGGTTGGAGATGGGTCTTCTCAGTGATACACGCTCGGCGGTGACAATATGGAACGGCGGAGATCATCGGCATCGAAAGTAAATGCAATTAACGGTGGAGGCGGTGGAGTGTATGCTAGAAGGTAAGATGGAGCGGATAACAAAGAATGAAAGGAAATGAAGGCAGACTAGGGTTTGTTATTTATAATGGTAGGGTTTAGTTATTTATAGGGATAATTGTATGCGCTGAAATAAGGCCCATAACCTTTTATTTATAAAGTCTTAACAAATTAAAATGTGCATTAACTATGTCAATAAAATATAAAATGTGCATTAACAATGACAAATTACAAAATATTCACAAATTAAAATATGTCAATAAAATAATTTTTTTTTAAAATTAATAAAATTATATTTTAGCATCGAGTATCATAAAAAATAAAAATATTATATTTTAGTTTTGTAAAAAAATAAGTAAAATTTTTAATATATATATATATTCACTCTGCACGAGTGTTATCTAGTTATTTATATACTAATAAATAGAATAATAATATTGACAATAAAATACAATGGGTGAATGTGAATTTGCAAATGTATAGGTTTAATTTTTCATCTAAAATATTGATTGCTCCAAAATTGTGTAACCCTATAATCCATTGATCCGAAATACACAATTTTTTGAATTCTTTCATAAATACATAAATAGTAAATAGAAAATTTTTTTGGTGAAATGTTAGAAAGCGCTAGTACGTGCTCTAGAGTAACTTAGAGTTGGTTGCATAAAAGTAAAAAGGGTAAATCAAAAAAGATTACAAATATATTCTTGTGCATTTTTATTGATAAATACTGTGTTATGGACTTGGAAAATACAAATTGGGTGTATGGGGTACCATCACATTCGAGCAAATTTTAATTTGGAGTAATGAGTAAACTTTTGACTTTTTGCACTTAGGTCCCTCCAAGAAAGTTGGAAAGGTCGAACCACAAAACTGGCAACATCAAAATTCAATTCAATAGTTGCAATTTTGCAATTTGGGTATGTATGGGTGAATGGAAAGGCCTCAAAAGTAAACATTGATTACTTCTACACAATCTTTAAAAATTACACTATGGCCCAAAATTGTGTTACCCTATAATCCTTTGCTACTAAATACATGATTTTTTTTATTATAGCATAAATATAGAAAGTTAAATAGGTGATTTTTTGGGTTAAATGTTGCAAAGCACTAGTACATGTTCTAGAGTAACTTAGAGTTGGTTCCATAAAAGTAAGAAAGGTAAATCGGAAAATATTACAAATATATCTTGTGCATGTTTATTGATAAATAGTATGTTATAGACTTGGAAAATACAACTTGGGTCTATAGGGTACCATCACGTTCGAGCGGATTTCAAATTTGAGTTACGAGTAATGTTTTGACTTTTTACACTTAGGTCCCTCCAAGAAAGTTGGAATGGTCGAATCACGAAATTGGCAACATCAAAATTCAATTCAATAATATACAGTTGCGATTTTACAATTTGGGCATTTATGGGTAAACGGAAAGGCCTCGAAAGTCAACATTGATTACTTCTACACAATCTTGAATAATTACATTATGGCCCAAATTGTGTTACCCTGTAATCCAGTGCTCCGAAATACATGATTTTTGTTATTCTTGCATAAATATAGAAATATTAAATAAAGGAATTTTCTAGTGAAATGTTGCAAAGCACTAGTACATGTTCTCGAGTAACATAGAGTTAGTTATTTAGAACTAAGAAATAGATGGAAAATACTAAAAGAGTAACTCTTAGTCACGTCACCTATGACACGTGTCACCCTTGGAATTAGCCCCGTGTTAAATAAATAAAATTTTATACTACTTATTCATAATTATATAGAATAAGTAGTATATAAAATTTTATATACTACTCATTTTATATACAACTTATTTTATATAATTATGAATAAGTAGTACATAAAATTTAGTTCGGTGAGAAAATAAAGTTTATTTACTCGAACTATACTTTTAATTAATTTCATTTGAAAATATAAACATAAATTCATAGTTAAAAGCGTGGATGTAAAATCTTTTTAAAATATAAAACATGTGGAGTTGTATTAAAAAATAAAAATTACATTTTAGTTTTGTTTAAAAATAAATTACATTATTAACATATATATATTCAATTATTTTAAATTGTGCATCGCAAGGGTGTGTTATGTTATTCATATACTTATAATTAAGCACAACCTCTGCGAGAGTGGTGTGCAGAGTCGTTCACAAAAACAACCGACATGGGTAAGCCAAACATGCATGCGAAGTCGGTCATTCTTTTTTGGGACAAGTATGTGCAACCCCGGTCACAATGTTGGTAAGCCACACATGCGTGCGATGCCAATCATTCTTTTCTAGGATAGATACATGCGACCTTAGTCACAATGTCGGTAAGTCAAACATACGTGCAACGTCTGTCATTCTTCTCTAGGATAGGTACGTGCGATCTCGGTCACAACATCGACAAGCCAGACACCCATGCGACGATGGTCATTCTTGCTGGGATAGGTACGTGCAACCTCGGTCACAATGTTGGTAAGCCAGACATGCGATCAAAACCGAGGTAAAAAATATTTTTTACTTAAAAAAAAGCTAACCAAGGTAAAAGAACTTTTTACCTCGGTTTTATGGGGTTAAGAAAAAATTGAGGTAAATGGCGTGAAGTAATAGGTGTTGTTTCTTGTAGTCTTTAGATATCTTTTTTCCTAGAACAACATTTAATTCCTTCACCTTGCTGTGGATGGAAAACTTACTCAATATTCTTGGCGCCTTCCTCCTCTCCCTCCCCCTAACAAAATGAATGTCGTCGTCTCGTAACTTGTTCTTCGCTAGGCAGAATTTCCTATGACCAAGATACACAATCTTCCAACCATTTTTCAGCTGTGTAAAATCAGTTGCTTCCTAACACATAAGACATGCCTTGTGACCCTTAACCACGTAACTCGAAAGATTACCATAAGCCGGGAAATCAATAATCGTGCAGAACAACATGGCCTTCTACGGACCCAAAATCATCAATGGCATCAAAACATATTTCCTCTTCATGCATGGATAAGGAGGCATATTGTAAATACAAAGCATAACATGCCATGAGCTACATTTCTATGACATGTTACCAAAGGGATTCATACCATCAGTACACAAAACCATTTTCACATTCCTGGGTTTAGCTGCAAACTTAGGATACCTCTTGTCAAAATTCGTCCTCTAATCTTCACCTGTGGGGTGACTAATGATATGATTATCACCACAATCCCTATCCTTGTACCATGTCTTGTTTTTCGCATCCTCAATGTTCTTGAAAAACCTCTTCAACCCGGGGACAATAGGAAGGTACCACGGGAATTTTGCAGGGACATCTTTCCTTACCTTCATAACAACCTCTTTATCCACAACCTCATTTCTTCTTTTTTTTTATAACAAGAAACCTTGCATACGAGGCAAGCCACCGCTATTCCCAATGGATCCCTATACAAAACACAATTATTGGGGCATGTATGTATCTTTTTATACTCCATTCCCATTGGGCACAAAATTCTCTTCACATCGTACAGGTTGTCTAGTAAACAATTTCTGGGGGGGCGGGGGGGGGGGGGGGGGGGGCGGAAGCTTCTCATTCAACAACTTCAGCAACTTATCCATGCTAGTATCACTCCACAAACCAACGCCTTTCAAGCTAAACAATTCCATCAAACATGACATTATAGTGTCTTTTTTCTTGCAACTGGGATACAATAGTTTGTCCTTCTCATCCAGAAATTTTGGCAGAACCTCGGGCCTCCCCCTAAATTCATTCACCACCTCCTTTCACATGTCATCCAATTTAAAATTCCCAAAATATTCCCCCTTGCTACCTACAACCACCTCTGGCGGTGGTTTCTCCTCATGAAATGTCCAAACCAAATAATCCTTCAAAAACCCTCTCTTGTACGAATGGAGTCAAAACAAGTCCCTATCATCAGTACGCTTACGATTCTAACAATCACGACATGGACATAGGATACGCTTTTCACGACTTAAGCATGCTCCAAGAACTACCTAACAAAACCAATAAATTCATCACTCACCGAACTAACGTTATCATACACATGGTTATTCCTCTCGATGGCAAGGTAAATCTCTACAATTTAATCAATTTGCACCATTTTAACATCCAGAGTCATATACAATGACACCATAAACATTAATTTTATTCATACCACACCCTATGAGCATGCAATATGCAACATCACACTACTACAATCCTACCACATCCTATATATCATATCACACGCATTCAAAGCCATTCAATTTTTCAACAATACTTGCTAACAAACCCTATTCATCAAGAGCGTGAAGCAACATTACAATGTTCAAACTTACAAGATAATTATAGAAATATATCATTCCACACATATTCCACCATAAATGATAATTAAACAAAAACATGATGTACCTTCTAGAGAATTCATTAATAAGCATTCAATGTCCTCTTCATCCCCAAATTGCCATTAATGAGCTCAAAAACCCTCTTCCATGTTTTTTACTCGATCAAAATTGTGGTAGGTGAGCATTTAATGCATCAATAGGACCGGTACAAACAACTTATACTGGTGCAAAATGTGTAAGTTACATAATAGCACCGATAGCAGGTCCCGTTCAAAAATAATAATTTTATATAGGTGTATAAATTACTCCCATTTACTGCACTTTTCAGCTCTTCACAAAAACACACTGGTACAAATGACCAGTGCTGTACGAATTCTCGCATTTTTTGAATTTAAGCACTGGCACAAACGTGTAATCAATTCAACCGGTGGTATTTTTCATCCTATTTCCCGGGGTTTTTAGATCTTTGGATTACGCACTGGTAAACAATACCCGTGTTGTAAGATTTCCCGCTATTTGTTACCAAATTTCACCAGTTCACCATCTTTACAGGTGAATATTTTAAGATTTCCCACGTAAACTATTGAACAACACTGCTCTTTCGCTCTGGTGTGAAACATATAGATGCTCAAAACTTCCAAATTAGTTTATCTTGCATACATAAGCACATGTATTGAGCACCGGTATATTTTGTTCTAGTTCAATTAACTTAAAGACACAAGATTTTGTTTCACATATGTCTTTACTGGTGCAAAAGGGATTGATTAGCACTGGTCATCTAGCACTGGTGTATCTATACCAGTGCAATGTACCTGTTTTCTAGTAGTGTTAATGTGTGTAAAATTTGAATTCAATTTTTATTATTGTATTCCAACATAACCTAATCAACCAAGTACGTAATAAAGTAAAAACTCAAAGACACACGACTTGGTTACGCAGTTCGGTGAATTTCACCTACATCTGCAGAGCTTGGGCTAGTTCAGATAGAATTCACTAATGAGAAAGATGGTACAAAGTACACCATACAAAATACTTATCTTTTCTAATTAAATGTGTGAATTTTACTAGCTTCCCTAGTTGCCGATCCACCTTTATCAAACTCCCTCTGACCTGGAACCTCATCGATGATGGATCTCCTCCTCCTGAGAAATTAGGCCTTATGTTCTGAACTTTGGATGAAAAGGTTTTGATCATGTTGGAACACAATTGTAAAACTCTCGGCTACTTGAATATCGAAAACCTGAGCACAAATTTTCTCAAAAATAAATTTGGAAACTTTGTCTGAATGTCGACAATATGTAGCTTGGTTGTACGTATCAAATTCTTTGTGAGGATATAATTTTATCTCCACAAACTATTTTGATCACAATAGAATCTCTTGGAGATAGGAATTATCAAATCTAATCCCTTTAAGTAAGGAACTAGAATCTCTCGTCCATATCCTAACCATAACTGAATATTTCAATTCAATAACATTAATCCAATCACAAAAATATAGGAATTGATATATTCTCCAAATCAAATACCTTATGGATGAAAATAATTCTTCTCGGATTACACTTCCACATTCTTTATATCACTGAAATTCCTTATTTGATGCAACACAATAATACCCTATTTTCATAATTTTCACAAATTGCCAATTTAACAAATCTGGACTTCAAAATTTCCCCCTTTGGTATTTTGTGAACCCATCAATCTTTTGGACTTTCAATACAACAAATATGAAAATGTAGACATCAACTAAAAAACCAGTATGGATGTTGGAACATGAGCTTTAAAGAACTTTAACTCCCCATAAATACCACAGGTCCAAATCATCAAGACCTCAACATCCATGTTGAAACCTCAAACATTTAATCAATACTTAACTTTCCCAAAAAAAACCATGTTGGAACAGTGGACCAACACAAACAACTATAAGTACTAGAAATCCAAGACAAAAAAATTTATCAACCACCAGAATATCCATCATGCCCATAGCTTCCAGCTGGGTCCAAAATAATACAGACCAAATTCCAGGAATCCAAAAATAAAAACACCCATCCAAAAGTACTCCCCCTTGGGGCCATAAAAACACGCAAAAAAACAGTCTGAATCAAGGATAACCAGCCATCATAAACAACCATGCACGATCAAGCTGAGCCAACTCTGTTTCTAGTGCCCCAATCGAAACCTTGAGGGCAGCAATCTTGGTCTTAACCACCGGTTTCTTGGCTTATTTAGCTTTTGGAGCAACCTTTGATAAAGTTCTAGCCTCTGATGGTTTCTAGGGAAAATCCTTGACTGTTATTAACTAGAAGGTCTTCTTATTTGGATTTAGTGGGACAACACCCACCACTACATCACTCTCCTCCACTTTCACCCTTTCTCCTTTCAAAACACTAGAAATAATGCACGGATATGGCAACAAATTCTTAGCCTGAGAAGAACTAGCATGCTCAAATATGGTTTTTGGTATAAGAAGACCAAGATTAATGAGAGTCTTAGTGCCAATGCAATACAATAATTTTGCCATATCTCCGGTGAGAACAGTGGTATTAAAGGATGGAATCCAACAGTTTATGTCAACCTTGAACAAGTAAAAATACCTGGTACTCACACTGGAGGCATCAACATTTCCCTGAGATGGCCACTCAGTCTGATATCCACTTGTGATCTCTGTAAGAATATAATCATAAGTTGCACTAATATCTTTAGCATATACATATTCCTAATTGTCAACGAGTTATCCGACTTCAAGTAATTGCAAATGAGGGACCCGTAAGGTAGTTTCATAGCCTTCTTCTTCTTCGAATTCACAACGAATGTAAACATGTGTTGCACAATGGTATATGCGGGATTAATATTCACCTTCCTAATTAAATAGTGGAACAACATAATAGTGATTATTGTGGGTTCACTAATGTTACCCCTACTGGCACTATTACTCAAATATATCGTCGTGGTGTCATTCAGGTCAAGGCATTCGAATCTAGTAACTTGGAATTTTTTTAGGAGAGCATTGTACCTTTGGGAAGCTTAAAATTTGTAGCAACAAAGGTTTTGCTGATGTTTTTTCCCGTGCAATTTTCTTCTTTCGCCTAGTAGTTCCACCACGACTAACGGAGGTGGAGGTCACACTATTAGTATCCAAATTGATGTAATGGGTGTTCTTGATTAAGGTCTCTAGGAATTTTTAATGAGTTAAAGGGAATTTGTGAGCCTCTATTCTTGGGCAAGGTTAATCAACCATAATAAATTCCAAAATCGCAAGGTTCATCAAAAAGGTTAGTTAAAAATCCAGGCTCTATTCCAAATTGGAAATCAATTTTGTAACTATGACTAACAAAGTTTATAATGTAAAAAACATTTTTTTTAAAATTAGAACGGTCATAAATATGTGCAGCCATGTAAAATTAGAAGGTGGTTCAACCGCCTTGTAATAAAGTGACTTCATTTATTACAATAATTATCTCCCCTCTCCCTTAAAAGCGTAAGAGATGCACTCCTTCCCCTTCTCCAAAATCCTTGTTCTCTTGCATAGTCCCCATCCACCATCATAGATTCATTTTGGGGGATTCACCAGCAACACAAGATGGTGACATTCATCACTTTACCCATTGTATTATTCTTCACAACTCCACCATCGTATTCCTCAACCACTATCAAACCCTCGTACGACCATATGCACATCATCTCCATCGCACATCACAATCTCATCTCTGTCATTTCCTTAGGATGTCCCATTGTACAACATTTCCCTTTTTTATGCACTCATTGTCCATAGCGGCAGGGAACTAGTTATCGATCTATGGAAAAGGCGGCTGAAAGTGATCGGAATATTTAGGGTCACGATTTGCTCTATGGATTTGCTGGCTGCCATGGAAATGCTTGGACTTGAAAAAACAAAGGTAGTTGAAGTCATTTTTTGTTAGTACTTGTTTGTTTTGTTTCTTTTTGTAATGTGTAGTTATGGATTTTTAATAAAAATATTTGTTTTGTTACTTGATTAATAAGATATACAAAAAAAATATTTTCCTTTTGTCGATTCCTTTTAGTTTATACTTATTAAATCTTTGTTTGTAGGTCGATTCCTTTAAGTTTATACTTATTAAATCTTTGTTTGTAGGCTTTATTGGCAGACATTCTGTTGATGTTGAATCACTGTTGTCTGGAAACAGCTGTAAAGGTTGAGATGATAACCTTGGAGAATCCGCAAGAAGTCAACCATATGAAGTAGATGACTGGGAGAGTGCCTCCAACATTTTGTCTCTTTATTTATTTTAATTCATACAATTCGACATGTTGTGGGATAATAGAGTGTTTTGTGTAACTTTGGAATTCTATTTTAAGTATAGAAGTTTTTGGATAAGTCTATATTCGTCCATCCACCATAGGGCAAACAAGGTTCAGAAAGCAATGGGGTGGAGTATTGTAAGCGTTATTATTTTTTTTCTTAGCCAATTATGCCTTTTGTTACACATCCCTCCAATTACTATATACGGCTTTAGTAAGACATACCTCCCCAAATATCTAGTAGTTTAGGTTTATCAATTTCAACTTAACCAAAAACTTTAAACTTGTTCAAGTTAAGGTACCGCAAAGCAACCTTTAGTAACATTAGTAGTATATAAATCCCCTAAGTATTTTAAATTTAAATTTAAATTTGCTTTGTTTAAGTTTTAGTACATTAAGAATTTCTATGTATTCAAGTTTAGTCACATTTCCTTTGTCTACGTTAATAAATTCAAATTTGGTATGTTTTTCAAGTTCAAATGCACATAATATCTATACTCAAGTTTAGTATGCTTTTTCTTATAATTAGCTTTGTCTTACAATTTTTGTAGTATTTTAAGAAATTACTAAATTGTGTTTCTCATTATGGACATTACATGCATCTAAGAATATGTCTGTTTCATTGTTATCCCTTTATTTTTTTACGGTCGTTCTGAAGGCAAATGTTATCTCACAATGTCAGCATTCATAGGGTTGACTGCCTTTCAAATTTTGGAACAAAACTAAATTAATAAATTAATATAGAAAAATAACCATTAAGAAATGCATTAACTGGTAACGAATTGCAGTAAACACAATGCCTAATCAAATTCTGACTTCCAGGCTTCCTATGTCAGACTCGTGATCTGAAATTGCAACATCCTCCAAAGTGACATGAATCTTCTTGCGAAAACTTTGGATTGTAGAATTAAAATCTTTGACCGGATGAAGGGATCTGCAAAACCTCACTAGATAGCATGAAATTCAACAACCTCGCCCTCAGGATGCCCTCAATCTCGACTTGCTCTCCAACTAGCCCGCAGGATCAGGTCACAAGGTTATTGGTACTTAACTAGTCATCGGGATTAAGCAACAATGGAAATAGCTCACAAGCAATCGAGTAAGAACTCAAAGGTTTGTATATTATATTGATAAAAATGGTGTACAATTCGTAAATGGCCTCCCCTATTTATAAGGTATAATTTTGCCAGTACAAATAGAAATTGGAATGATCTATAAAAGGTTAAAGAAGCTAAAACCATATTAAACTAAAATACCTAATTTAAATCTAAACGATGACCATATTCATCCAAGTAAATCAATTCAAATATTGGATGAGTTTTTGAATGAATCTTCCTTATCTAAACTTACCAAATCTAATTCTAATCAAGTCAAAACTAAATATTCTAAACACTAATTAAAATATAATTAACTCTTCTAAGCCGACATGTCGTAGTTAATGGGCCCTATTCTAAAATGAAATATATATTACAAATGATCACACTATCTCATTAAAACCCAATGGGAAGAATAGTATAGTGTTATTCTCCTAAAAATACTAAACCAAAAAACACTATAATAAATGACACTTTTTACCTCGTATCATTCTCTTTGTGGTCGAAAAATGTTGTCCTCAAAACGTGAACGATCTTAACAAATAACTGTAGATAAACATTCAACACCATCCCTACGAAGACCTGCTAATAAACGTTGACTGGACGCTGACTAGGATGCTGATGTGGCTCTGACTTGCGAGATAAAGAGAACCGGTGAGAAAATGATCCAGCTCGCCAGAAGTAGTGTCCGCTCAGGAGAAATTGAAAATCTCACGAGATGAAGAATTTCACTTAGAGACTGTATACGAATTAGGTTTTATTTATTTATTTTTATTAATTAGGCTTTTTAGAAGATAACACTATACCCTTTTTCCCATTGGGTTTTTGATAAGGTATTGTGATCATTTATTTTATTTTAGAATAAGGCCCATTAATTCAGCCATGTTGGCCTTGGAAGAATTAATGTTTCGGTCATGCATTTATTTTAGTGTTTAGAATATTTAGTTTTGATTTGATTAGAATTAGATTTGGTAAGATTAGATAAGGCAATATTCATTCAAGATTTATCTTGAAGAATATATAGTCATTTATTTTAGGTTTTCTAGTAAGATATGGTTTTAGCTTCTTAAAGCTATCATAAGGCATTCCAGTTTCTATATTTATTGGCTGAAATTATACCCTATAAATAGGGGAGGCCATTCACGATTTGATTTAACACACTTTTATCAATCAAATATACAACCTTTTGAGTTCATACTCTTTGCTTGCAAGCCAATGTATTGTTGCTTAGCCCTGAGGGATAGTTAAGTATCAATAAACCTTGTAATCTGATCTTGAGGGCTAGTTAGAGAGCTCGTCGAGATTAGGCGTACCCCAAGAGCTAGACACTTGAATTTCGTGTAACACAGTAAGCGTGTATGATTTCCCTTATTTTGTCAAAGATCTTAATTCCACAATCCGGATTCTTTGTTAGGGGATTTATATCAAGACTTGCGTGTGATGCTAACGCACATTCAAAGTGATTTGTGTATTGAATTCACGCGTCTAGAGTGCAAACTCGCGCTTGCGGACCACGCTTGCAGACCACACGTCATCATTTTTTCTTAGCCTGGAGCTTTCTTGCTCTGTGCTTCTCTACGCTGGATTTTCCTTGAACTAGGAACGACTTATGAAGGTGCTGAAGGAGAACCTACAGATGATGATGATCCAGGTGGTTCATAGGTTGGAGGCAACAATTGTTCGAGGAAGACTAGGTCAGATTGGTCGGAGCAACACCGACGATTGGGGCAGCAAATAGAGTTGAGAAAAATAGAGTTCCATCGGAGATGATTGGAGCAACGATGATGATATGCGTTGTGGCTGTGGATGACGCTGAGCAGAGTTGATCGGCAGCGAGGATATCTAGCGGCGGGCAGCAGACAAACGGAGCGGCGGCAGGTAGGATGCCTAAATTTTTTTTGAAACTCAAAAATAAAATACATAATATAAAAATTTGCAAAACTCAAAACCCTTGATGAAAATCTTTGTCAATAAACTTTTGATTCACTCTAATGCCAACTGAAATGAATCTCCTTCCTAAGACTATGGATTACGAAATTAAAATCTTTGACCGAATGAAGGGATCTGCAAACCCTCACTAGAACATATGAAATTCAAGAACCTAGCCATCAGGATGTTCTCAATCTTAACTTTCTCTCCAACTAGCCTGCATGATCAGATCACAAGGTTATTGGTACTTAACTACCCCTCGTGATTAAGAAACAATGGAAATAGCTCGCAAGCAACGGGGTATTAACTCAAAGATTTTTATATTTGATTGAAAAAATGGTGTACAATTTGTAAATAGCCTCTCCTAATTATAGGGTATGATTCGGCCAGTACAAATAGAAACTGGAATGACTTATGCCAGGATAAAGAATCTAAAACCTTATTAAACTAAAATACCTAATTTAAATCTAAATGATGACCATATTCATCCAAGTAAATCAATCCAAATATTGGATGAGCTTTTGAATGAAAGTGCCTTATCTAAACTTACAAAATCTAATTCTAATCAAATCAAAACTAAATATTCTAAACACTAATTAAAATATAATCATAACTCTTCTAAGCCAACATGACCGAGTTAATGGGCCTTATTCTATAATGAAATAAATTACAAATGATCACACTATCTCATTAAAAATTCAATGAGAAAAAGAGTATAGTGTTATCCTCCTCAAAATACTAAACCAAAAAAACTATAATAAATGACATTTTTGACCTCATATAAAACCCATGGGTGCTTGGAACCGAATTTATTTCTGAACTCGGAAATCTATTATGCAAACATTTAATACGCCTGGATGAGCTCACATGCCTAGTCCAAGCACAAATTTCTAGAACCGAAAGCATTTTGTACACATGACAATTTTTTTTATCTCAGAAACATTACAAGGCGGCTAAAATAATTAATACGTGGTCGATTAAAACACCATGCAACACAATTCCTTGTGGCAGTTTCACACCGTTGTGCAATGAAGGGGTTGGAACCGCGGCAGTGCCAGACACATTGGCTTAAAAATGCCTCTCATGTTCTCCTTTAAGCACCTTTAACTGCCCCATCTTGCACTAGTGCTAGTGTTTAACGTAGTTTGTGTTGTTATTCACGAAAGTTAAATTTGTTTATGGAGTAAATTAATGTAGGATAAGTTTTAATAAACTATTTTTAATGATTTTTTAAAGGTTGAATTTTTCAATAAAATAGGGCAAAATTATAAATGGGTCAAATTGGGTCGAAATATAACCTAACCCAAATTTAGTTGACCTACTTGAACCAAATGGGACATTGACAGGCTCAAATGGGCCAGGTTCGGTGACCTTACAGAACGGATTTGAATAGAGGACATAACGATAAAGAGCTTGTCTTTAAAACTATGGTGGAGACTTCAATCAGGCAGCTCATTACGGACAAAATTCATGTGGTCCACACCTAACCGACATAAAACCACTAAAACCTGTAAAAAAAATAAAAGACGCTGATGAAATTGATTTAAAATACATACAGTTCAAAATAGGACAAGAATCAATATCATTCTGGGACTCAAGTTGGACTGAAATAGGGCCACTTACATATAAATGAGATTTATATATTGATTTACCTTTTTCTCAACTCACAGTAGTCGAATTCATCTAAAATCCTTCTAAGTACATTCAGGTACTCGAAAAATCCCCCCCCCCCCCCCTAACCTGCTAATCAACACATTGCAACAAGAACATCGAATCTTTGAAGATTACAAAGACATAATGATTTGGAAGTCTTCCTTAAATGGTTCTTTTACCCTAAAATTTGCCAATGAAATTATTAGGCCTAAAAGGGATAGTGTCCGGTCTTTTAAATATCTTTGATCTTCTTTGCTTCCAAAAAAAATTAGCCTTTTGAATTGAGATTAATGAATAGAGTGATCCCATTCCTAGATATTCTTGAGGATTTTACATTTAATTTGCCTTCTATGTGTTGTTTCTGCAAAATGGAATATGAAAGCATCCATCATTCATTCAGTAGTTGTAGTGTTATTTAAAACATATGGGATGAGATCGATAGTGTTTTTAATGTTCAATCTCATTCTCTAGGCTACTATGAGACAAAAGTTTTAACTACTAGATTATCAGAGGGAGATTTTCTTAACATACCAAGTTGATTAGGATTATTCCTTTGCATAATAAAATGGTTCATTTGGTGTGCTAGAAATAGATATTTCTTTGAACAAGAGAAACCATTTGCTGATATTATCAGAAAAATACAGATTTAGTATAATGATATCTTCATTGGTTTTAAATTGAATACTATGTGGAATCTAACCTCAGGATATCCAAGGATTTTTATATGCAGATCTAAATCAAGAACATGACAAAATATTGTTTAGTAGAAGGCTTCAGCTGCATTCAAACTAAATACTGACAGATCAGTTCTTCAAAATGAAGATGTTGGAGTGGGATACATTCTTAGATTTCAGTCCGGACACCAGATTTCTCAGCAGTTAGGCACATTCAAAGATGCATTAGTCTTGAGCAGAAGCCAAAGCACTTCAATATGGACTTGAAGCAGCTATCGAGACAGAATTTGGAAATTAGAGATTGAATGTGACTCTGAACTTCTGGTGAAAATGGTGAGTAAGGAATACAAAATACCATAGAAATGCATCAGTGAAATACAGGGGGGCCAGTATTAAATATGGTTCGTTGTTAAGTTCAATGTCATTTCATTGCAGTACACTCTATAGAAAATTACGGAGTCGTTGGTACTGTATTTTGAGAACAATGTCATTTCCGACATAGCGAGGGAGAGTTTTTGGTACCTAGACTCAATTATATGAATCCCCCTGCGAAGAATATGGATTGCGGAATTAAATCTTTGACAAAACAAAGGAACTCGCAAACCCTAGTGTGCCACACAAAATTCAGGAGTCTAGATCTCGGGGTATGCCTAATTTTGACTTGCTCTCTAACTAACACTCGGGATCTGATCACAAGATTTATTGATACTTAACTAGCCCGGGGTTAAGCAACAATGGAAGAAGCTTACAATAAACAAGAGTATGAACTCAAAGGTTTGTTATTTGATTAATAGAAGATGGTAAATTCGTGAATGGGCTCCCCTATTTATAGGCATGATTAGGCCAGTACAAATATAAACTGTATTGACTTATGCCAGCTTTAAGAAGCTAAAATCATATCTAACTGGAATACCTAAAATAAATGACTATATTCTTCAAAAGAAATCTTGAATGAATGTTGTCTTTATCTAATCTTACCAAATCTAATTCTAAATAAATCAAAACTAAATATTATAAACCCTAATTAAAATTTAACCAAAACTTTTCTAAGCCAACATGGATGAATTAATGGGGCTTATTACAAATGATCACACAATTAAAAAACCCAATAAAAAATAGAGTATGGTGTTATCCTCCTAAACTAAACTAAAATAATATAATAAATGATACTTCTGACTTTGTATCACTCAAAGTTCATAGAGTTGCCGTTGCTGGTGTGGAGTGCGGGAGGTGTGAACTCGTTTGGGTGGTTTGACAAAATGAAGCCGTTGGTGTGTGGGTGGTGAACTTCCAACACAGGAGTGTGATGTTGCATTTGGAGAGGATGGTGCGGTGGGCCGACAACATGGCTCGATGCGGAGATAAGACGAAAGGGGTCCGGTGATAGGGAGTATTAAAATGGAGAGGAAGAAGTTTGATCTGGTGTTGTGCGAAGAAGAGAGTACTTCTGGGGGTGTATGATTCTGGTGTGAGAGAAGAAGGGAGGGATTTCACGGGTAATATAGTATTTTTCAATTTTTTAAAAAAATTGTTTTTTAGTACATGGGTATAATAGTCAATTCACTGTATTCCGGCCAAATTTAGTTTCCTAGGGCTAGATTGAAACTTTCGACCAAATAATAGGGTTATAATAGCATTTTGAGATTTTATAGGGTTAGATTGACACTTTAAACCAAAACATAGGATTATTTTAGCAATAAACTTTTTTTATACTTTATTTTGTATGATTAATAAATCGGTAGTGGTCAGTCAAATCCACACCCTAACATGTGGTATTTTTTTCAATCATTATTTAAAGTTCACCAAATCTTATTTTAGGCAGGCTAAAGTTTGGGTAGGGATTGTTTCGTAATTATTAAATATTTTGTGTAAGATGTGATTCTTTTTAAAAGATACAAAATTTTTGGAAAAGATGAAGTTTTGTGTCAATTTTTACAGAAAGATGCCTGCCTAAATTTTAGACTAGATCACAGCAGACCGTCTCTTAAAAGTTGGAGTTGATCTTACTCTAATTAATTAATTTTAGATAAAGTCTTGAGAAATACCGTGTTTTCATAGGCATAAAGAGACACAGGGTTTATTTAGAGTAATAGGAAGTTAGGGGTTTATACTCTGCAATAGCTGCAAGTGAAATATTTGAGTTTTGGTTAAAAAAAGGTTTACATATTTAAAGTAAAACATAAAATAAAAGTTATATGTTACTTATTTGTGTTTTCAGTTAACTTTTTTTTTCTGTGATTCTTATTTTCTAATCTTTGATTTCTAAATATCTTCTGAAATTATTATATATATATAACGTTATAGGTTGAAACATAGATATTAAATCATAAAACTATGAAATTTGAGCTAATGAAAGGTTTGGGATCGTCGGCTACAGATCGCAAACATTGGTTGTGTGTTTGCTCCGATTTGTCCGGCGAGCCCCAATTTTCCCTGCGTCCCTATTTTTCTACAGCAGTTGCCGATTTCCATCTATCTCCGTTCATTTTCTCTGCTCGAGTTTGGGGACCTCAAGTTCAGTGGTCAATATTTTTCCTCTGCCTCAGTTCTCTTCTTCTCTAGTTGTTTTTTGTTGTCAGCGGCGTCTTCGCATCACCATTCGTTGTTCAGTTTAACTTCAAGCATCATGATCTAATTTTTTGAGATTCACGCGCCAAAGACATCTCTTGATCTGCACGCACCCAGCGTTTGGAGTCAGCCCTCCTGACACGCCTCCCCTTTTGGTACGTGAACCCACAAGCGTGCCATTCTCGAGTGGCAGCTCTTGCAACCTGCTCTAATTTATCGTGAGACGTGTCAATTTATCGTGACCTAGTTCATTTTATCGCAGCTCAAGTTGTCTCTTGCCCAGTTAGTGCTTTGTCAGTAGCCATTCAATGCTTTGTTAGCAGCCAGTCACCACCACGTCAGCATTAATTTTAAAAAAATAAAAATAATTTTATGGCTCTTTTCAATCAACCACGTGCCTATGGTATTATGTTTCGGGCCATTTTGCTCCTTCTTGCTCTAAGTTGCAAGGTGAATGGTATCAATTGCAATGTCAGTGGTGTACAAAATTTGGTCACTCTGCCCTGACGTGTCCTCACTTGGTCTTTTGGTTCTTCTTTTGCTTCTTTACCGCATGCTCGTTGGATAGCTGATTGCGGCACGACCAGCCACATGACCTCTTCTCTGTCCACTCTTGATTGCGTGAACAAGCGTGTTATTGTTTGTAATGAATCTGCTCTTAACATTACCCATGTTGGTCATTCTCGAGTCTCTAATTCGTTGTCCTTGTCTGATGTTTTGGTGGTTTCGCAAATTACAAAAAATTTGTTGTCTATTAGAATGTTTACTCATGATATAAATGTCTTTATTTGTTTGGACGATTCTTCTTTCACTATTTCGAACAAGTCTACTAGAGATGTTATTGGCAAAGGTCATCGTGATAATGGCCTGTATGTTTTGGACCATGGTGGTGCTGTTTTATGTGCTTTTGTTGCATCGAGTGCTTTTAAAGCATCTTTTGAACTTTGGCATAGTAGATTGGGTCATGTGTCTCACAACATCATTTCGTCCTTGAGAAAGTCTTGATGTTTGCCAGTTACTAGTTTGCTTCCTAAGCCTCATTTATGTCCCGCTTGTGATATGGCTAAAGGCAAGCATCTCTCTTTTACTGATAATTTAAAATGCGCACCACGCATACTTGATCTGGTTAATTATGATCTTTAGGAACCCTCCCATATTGTCCCTTGAGCTGGCTACTCATATTATAACATTTTTGTTGATGATTTTTCATGGTTTACTTGGTATTATCCTCTACGATGGAAGTCTTATTTTGTAGAGGCTTACAAGCAATTTGAAGCTTTTGTTGAGAACCAGTTTTCTACCACCATTAAAGTATTTTAGAGTGATGGTGGAACTGAGTATGTGAATCAGCGTATGCGGACTCATTTTGGGTTTAAGGGCATTCATCATCAGTTTTCTAGTCCTTACACTCCAAAACAAAATGGTCGTGCATAGAGGAAGCATCGTTATATTATAGAGACATGTTTATCGATGCTCTTCCATTCTAGCCTTCATCATTCATTTTGGCATGATGCTTTCTGTACGACGGTTTACATCATTAACAGACGGCCTACTCCAGTTTTATCTGGTCTGTTTCCACTCTCTGTTATTTTTGGCATACACCTGAATATTCCAATTTTCATCCAATTGGCTGTCGAGGTTTTTCTTATTTGAGGTCCTATGCTGCGCATAAACTGACCCCTCGGAGTATGTATTTTATATTTTTGTGATACAGTTCTCAGTACAAGGGTTATCAATGTCTTCATCCTCTTACAAAGAAGGAGTACATAACTTGCCATGCTTGGTTTGATGAGTTGATTTTTCCAGCTGCTCATACTAGCACTGTTACAGATTGTTCATCACTGGATGTTTATGCTTTTTTGGAGACTTCATCGGATCCACCCGAAGTGTTTGAGCCATCTTCTATAGCACAACCACCCATTATTTTAGAAAATTCAAATCTTCCAACTGTATCAGAAGCTCAAGGTTATTCACAAAATTGCATTTGTTTGCCACAAAAAGACCAGGAGCATGTCCAACACCAGCCGCCACCGCCGACTCACACGTCGGTCACCTCAGCTGCACGTGTAAACCACACACCACCTCTACAACCACCAACGTCTTCACCAAATTTATCGACTGCCCCTGCTTCTCCAGTGTTGTCATCACTGCTGACGTCTGCCAATGGTTTCATGCTCAGCACCTCAGCCTCCGCACCATTCTCGGGATTTGTTCCTTCACCAGTTGTGGGTCCCTCCTCTCGGCAACTGATGATTGCTCCCCTGGGTACTGGTTCTCTTCGGTACAATGATTGTTTTGACTATTATATTTCTAGTTTACTAAGTGCTTTATTTTCTAAGACTAAGCCTCGAAGTCATCGCTTGGCTGTTAAGGATCCGGAATGGGTTGCTATGGACTCAGAGATGGATGCTTTGCACACTCAACGGACATGAGAGCTGGTTCCTCATCCTTTCCATGAAAATGTTGTTGGTTCAAAATGAGTTTACCGATTGAAGTATAAAATGGATGGCCCATCCTCAGTTTACATATTTACGAAGGGTTTACCCCATCCTCAGTTTGAGTTTCTACATTCCAAGCTTTGCATTATGACCAGTCCTATGCTTTGCTTAAGGGGAGGGGGGGGGGGGGTAATAGAGATGTAAATCAACTAGAATCAGGATAAGAAAGGAATATCCTTTCTGATTAGGTTTTGTATATATCATCTTCCATATTTTTTCAGGTCATGTATACCCTTTGTACTCACTATATATATGAATACACACAACCACAATTATTGGTGAATTTTACATTCTATCATATTGTTTGAAATTTCCAATTAAACTTTGATTTTGCACTTTTGGAAACATATGCATTGAATTGAACCATTTGTAGCCATAGAAGAATTAATGTCAAACTTGGAAGAATTCATGTATGTTTAACTCGGTTGAATTCAATTCCATTAATACTGGGAATTAAATTCACGGGGATGTTAGGAAGATTGGAACTAGCATAAATTCAAACCCGATTTTAAGGTTTTCTTCCAACCAAGCATTTCTCTTTCTTACATCACTTTACTGGCAAATCCACAAGGAGATGATACTAGTTTTTATTTTCTACTCTTCTCTCATGAACTTCCCTGCTGCTCACTCTAGGAAGCTGATTGGTGTCATTACGGCTCCAGAGCCCCTTTCCGATCAACATTTAGTATAGGAAGAAACCTTTATCCGGCGGATCAAGTGGGGGAGGAGGCTGTGGAGGTGGTGGTGGTTTGAACGGCGGATCGGTTTACGGATTTGGGTTGGGATATGGAAGTAGCGGTGGATCCAACAGCGGTGGTGGTGCAAATGGAGGCAATGGTTTCGGTGCAGAATTCGGGTATGGTGGTGGAATAGGGCTGCCTAACTTGGGTATGGTGGTGGAATAGGGCTGCCTAACCCCATTGGCGGAAGAAGTGGATTCAAAAGAGGAATTGGTGGCGGAGGCGAAGGAGGCGAAGGAGGCGGTGGTGCAAATGGAGGTAGTGATTTTGGTGCAAGATTCGGCTATGGTGGTGGAATAGGGCTGCCTAAGAGCATCTCCAATGTAACCTTCTTTCTTTTAAACTTTTATTGCCACATAGGATTTAATGACCCCAGTTCTAAATTTGCTCTCCAACCCAAGGATCAAATACCAGAGTCAGTATTACGTGGATAAAATTTACATCGACCCTGTCAGAGTGACCTTCTCTTCTCTGAAGGTGAAATTGACGCTCGCTCTTTGCCAAATCAACCACAAAAATTGGGCGGGTGACTCAAATTTCGCTCTTTATGTGTGTACACGTCAGGAAAAATTTATTCATTTAATGTTTGGATTGGAGAAGAGTTCTAAAAGAATCCTGCAGTCAAAAATTTAAATATTACATCATACCGAAGGTGTGTGCAAGTTCCAATAAAAATTTACCATGTGTTTCCGATAAATAGGGAAGACTCTTATGCGTGGGAGATGCTCTAACCCCATTGGTGGAAGCAGTGGATTCAAAGGAGGAATTGGTGGCGGCAGTGATATCGGCATCGGAGGAAGCAACTGACATGTTCACTGCCTCTACCATTTAATTAAATGTGTGTTTTGTCTAGTAGTAACAAATAATTTTGCATTGGTTGGTCATAAATTACCAACAATTACACTATTTGATATCTTTTTTTGAATTTGCAACATTGTCAAAATTTTGCATCACAAATTAATTTCTGGAATACAAAAAAATGGGTTACTAATACTAGTAGTTGGTCAATATACAATGGGTTCCAAACTCTTACCTACTAGGTCAAATTTTTTAGCAACGATCTTGTGCAAAACATTTGCACATGGTTGGTTGTGAAGATGCTTCGGCATTGTTTCAATTTAAATTATTCAGGCTTTCATCCTTAAAAATGATAAAAATCATGCTATTTATTATTAATATTCATCAAAATTAAGTTAATTTCATTAATTTTAAATTTATGTAAGTTAATTTCATTAATTTTAATTTTATGTCAAATTCTGATAGGTGAGAATTCGAATTTAATTATTAAAATACGTGAAATATATTTTTACTAGATTCATCTAATTATTCTTAAAAACTTGAAAATATTTCCCAATGAATATATCTCTATTCGATCAAGTATGTATTATTTCACTTTCATTATATACAATCTCCATTCTCTCTCTTAATTATTCATTCTGTCCTTTCTCTACTAATCTACGGTAACAACCACTAGATACCACCGTATAACGGTAACAAATACACCAATAACGGCTCAATCCATTACCAGAATAGTACCACACAAACCAAGCCCATGGTGGCTCCGCCCTTTGGTGTGAGTCCGCCACCCACATACAAGTCTATTCTCACCCAAAGCTAAAACCCTAGAGAAAAAATATCAAGAAAATTGAACCCAATTGTCGAATACAAAGGAGAAATATCTGTATTGTTTAACGATAAAGAAATCGAGCACCTGTTGGAGACTTTTAAGCGCAACCTAGTCGGAAAATTTCCAAGAGGCTGCCCCTCTCTTGAATTCATTCGCCACCAGATGAAGAAGATAGGCATCAAAGGAGACGCTACAATCACAGCTCTGGACAAAAGGCACCTTTTCATCAAGTTCTAGCATGAAGAAGATATTCAAAGGTGCTGGATCAAACGCAATTGGAATCTGGGAGGTACGATTATGAAAGTTTTAAAGTGGACTGAGAATTTTGATGTCAAAGAAGAGCCATCCCTAGAACCCACCTGGCTAACTATAGAATTCCCCCCAACATGTTACCTTCACCTAGATTTTATCCCTCATATAGCTAGCAGACTTGGTTGATTTTTGCTGATCAACCTACCATAAACCACACCATACCTTCCACAATCAGATTGTGTGTAGAAATGGATTTGAAATGTGTTTTCCATGATAGAATTAGGATTGGATCAACTAAGGATAGTCAGTGGTATGACATTAAGTATGAGGATCATCCTTAGTATTGCTGTAAATGTCTAAAAATAGGCTACCGCACTGCTGAATGTGGTATAGCCAAACCAAGGGTATCAAAGGATCAATGGCTTAAAACAAAGGAGGTGTGGAAGAAAGTACCCAACATTGAGGAAACTATGGAAACAAGGACAAGGATGAAGTGAATCAGTTACTACAAACACAAGAATAGGAATTTCAGGATGCTGTGGAGACTATCCAACTGGAGATAATTGAGTCACAAACTAAGGAAACCTTGACATCAACAGAAGACCAGTAGAAAGGAATTAAATCAAAGCAAGATACAATCAATAGACAGAGAGCCTCTCAAAGTATAAATCATGACAAAATCAGGAAGAGAAGCTTCAACAATTGGAGCTCAGCAGATGATCTACAGATCATCAATAAAATCAATAAGCTCATTATGATAAAACTAATGTTTTTCATAGTTTGAGAAACTTTCAGTGGATAAAATTAGCAAATCTTATCCACGGGTACAATCTGTACAAGACAAAGAGGAAAAATTGGAAGATGCTACACCTGGTGAAGAACATCCTATCGAACACATCATCCCAGTAGAAGAAGAGGAAGCAGTCACATCACCACCTTCAACAGAACACCAGCACTCAGGTAACCAAGGTAAGCAACCTGAAAAACTTAGAAACTATTTTTGCTCACCAAATATGATGATCACTCGCTTGAAAGCAAGAACTAAGCCTTTTAATGAATATTAAGCTATTACTTTGGAATCTTAGAGGCATACCTTTTTCTCTGATTTTATTACAAAGGTTAATTCATACACATAACCAACCAATTTTAATCCTCATTGAGCCAAAACAAAAAGTAGATAAACAGGAAGATTTTGGGATTAAGCTTGGCTTTGATAGAACCCTTATGACCCAAGATTCTAGGATTTGGATTTTTGGCAGAAATGATTTTAGTCATACTCTCATTACATCAACCAAGATTTATTGCATTAAATGTCAACCAACCAGGTACGGACCAACTTTTCTCTATTTTTGCAACATATGGGAAACATTCTACGCCAGATATGTTAAGGTTATTTAAAGATTTAGTGGTTTAAGTGCCAACCTAGCTCACCCTACAATTTATGCTGGTGATTTCAATGTTTTAAAAACAATCATAGAGTACAAAGGTTGGTCTATCCCCAGATGTCAATAACATAATAGACTTTGACACATTCATTGAATCAAATAGCCTTCAAGATCTACCCACAGTAGGAAATCAATATACATGGTCTAATGGTAGAACCGGAATCCATAAAGTAGGATTAATGTGTAATAGTTTGTGGATGACTAAATTTTAAAATACCTCTCTCCATTAATTCTTGACACACATATATAGATAACAGGCTGTCCAAAATCTTTTAATTTTAGAACATGTGGATAGAGCACTCGGATTTAAAAGTAGTTATCAAAAAACCTTGGGAAGAGGAAATGGATTTCCAAGGAATGAAAAGATTTACCTTGAAGCTTAAAAGATTACAATCTATTCTAAAACATTGGAATAGAGAAGCATTTGGTAATATCTTCAAAAGTTGAAAGAAACGATGGCTAAGGTTCAAGAACTTGAGATTAAATATGATTTATCTAACTTAGATAAGGATTTAAATGAACTAGCTCAATCCACTGTTATTTTAAATCAGAGACTAAAATAGGAGAACCATTTATCGAAATAGAAATCAAGATTGAAATGGCTTTAGGGTGCAGATCTTAACTCTAAATATTTCCACAACTCTGTCAAAGAGAAGCGTGCTAGGTTGAGGATAAATAAGATTAAAAAGGAGAAAAATGTTTGGCTTACTGACTAAGAAGAGATAGGTGCACATGCAACCTCTTTCTTGCAGGACTTACTGATTGAGACAAACTTTGACATCATTGGTACTGCACTAATGAAATGTTTGGATTTCATACCAGTAATAGTCACATATCTAGATAACATAAACATGATTAGGTTGATAGAAATAGAAGAGTTAAAAAGGATTGTCTTTGGACTTAGTCAATTTAGTGCAACAGGACTCGATGGATACTCAGGTAGATTCTACCAGTATTCTTGGGACATAATAAAGGAGGATTTACTGCAACATGTACATGAATTCCAAATTTTTGTCCCTATCCCTCCTACCATATCGAACACTCTGATATATCTAATCCCCATAATAGACATACCTTTTTCAGTAGCTGACTTTAGACCTATATCACTATCTAACTTTGAAAATAGAGGAACAGAGTGCCTTCATTAAAGGAAAAGAGTTGCAAATAACATTATAGTTATGCGGGAAATGGTAAGATGTTTAGATAAAAAGGGACAATCTTTGAACTTAATAGCTAAAATTGACATGTGAAAAGAATTTGATAGAGTCTCTTGGATGATGATAAACTCCTTAATTCTGAAAATGGGTATCCATGGTCATTTCATAAAGCTGATACTCAATAACATTGCTTCAGCCCATTTCTCTATCTTGGTTAATGTCAAACCTAATGGGTTTTTCAAAGAAACTAGAGGGCTAAAGCAAGGAGATCCATTATCCCTAATCCTTTTTAATCTAATTACAAAGGTGCTCAATAGATGATTAAAATTCATGTTCAACCAGAAACTAATTGATCAATTCCAGACCCCAAGCCAAATAAGAGTAACTCACTTGTCTTATTCTGATGACACGGTGATTTTCTTCATGGTAACAAATATGTCACTAGAAAATATTGTTCAATTCCTTAGTCTACATGAGTAGGGAACATGACAAATGGTGAACTATAACAAAAGTTCCTTTTATGTCGGGGAGAAGACAAGCTTAACCTCCATTAACAGGATTAGAAATGCTACTAAAATGAGTCAAGACTTTTTTCCATTTACATACCTAAGAATCCTTGTCCTCAAAGGAAGAAAGAGGAGCTCATAGTTCTAGAAAACAGTTGAGAAACTAAATACAAAAGTTCAAAATTGGAGCTCTAAGTTATTGAAACAGGCTGGTTGAACAATCCTAATCAAACATGTTATCTTAGTTATTCCCCAATATTTATGGACAGTTATAGCACCAAATAAATCAGTGATACATAAATTAGAAGATATTTTCCTAGATTTTCTTTGGGGTAAACATGAAGATTCCAAATCCAAAAGACACTGGAGAGGCTGGCAAAATATAACACGGCCTTATCTAGAGAATGGGATACATATAAGAGATTTCCAAACAGTAATAGACTCCTTCTCAGTTAAGCTTTGGTTTAAACTTCAGGAAGGAACTAAACTGTGGTCCAAATTAATTTGGGCAATGCCAAAATCTGCAAGAAACTCTTATACCTAGAAAACATGTGTCAATGTAGGACAATGTGCATATGATAATTCTCTTGTGCTGCAGGGTAGGGGAACATGTAATTTTGGACTGCTAACTGGCTAGATAAGGGGTGTTTGGTTGACTTATGGCTATTAGATACACCTATACCACAACCGCACCTTACAGTGAAGGAGTTTTTTTATAAATAAACAAGCCTATTTCGATGATTTTAGATGTGGCTATTCTAACACTATCATGCAGGAACTAGAAATCAATTTTCATCTAAATGACCACCAAGATATTATGATTTAGAAGCTAGAATAATCAGGTAAATTCACTCTATCTTCATGCTATAAACTGTTAAGGAACAAGAGACAACAATCTCTATCTCTTAAAAATGTTTGGAATACTTTGTTACCAAGGAAAGTAGCATTTTTTACTGGAAGCTTATAAACAATATGCTGCCAATAGATAACATTATGTCTCGTTTTGGAATTCCTGTGACATCTAGATGTTCATTATACTTTAGAGAGAGTGAATTACTTGACCATGATTTTAACCAATGTTCTCTGTCAAAAGATATATGGCTTTATGCAACAAGCTTGCTAGATAGAAAGATAAATTACTTCCCACACTTTTCACATATTTTTGACTAGATGTCATGGTTTTGGTATTATAAAAAATCTTCAAAAATCATGCATCATTTCTATAACATCATGCATTCACTAATTTTTAGTCTGTTATGGAAGGCAAGATGTTCTAGCTAGCCTATATAAAGGAAAAAAACCTTGCTTGGCACAAAGATAAAAGATCTGAACAGATTACTGGTTAATATTTTCCCACTTAAGCCTTAGAAACTATATTCTGATTGTGATAATCTGAGAGCAAAGAGATTTATCCATTGCCAAAAAACTCCAGTAATGAAGATTATGAAAGAAATAAAGTGGGAACCTCCTGACATTGGGTTCAAACTAAACACTGATGCTACATTCTCAGAATTAGCAATCCCAAAAGCGGGGATTATTGTTAGGGACTTTCAATGCAGGTTACACTATGCTGGAGCAGACTACATTGGATATGCACAGAGTGCCATAGAAGCGGAGGCAATGGCAGATGTACTCAAAAAAGCTTCTTTCTGCTAACTGTTGAAATTGAATGTTTGCAAGTGGTAAAAATGATAGCTGGAACCAGAGTTTGGCCTTGGAGTTTCAGAATCATAGGAAGGAAAATTCAATAAATGTGTGCAGCCAGTGGAATTCAAGTCTACCATATATACAGAGAAGAAAATCAAGCAAGTCATCATCTTGAAAGAATGGCAAACAAAACAAGCAACTAAGGACCGATACAATGGAACCACCTAGATTTGAACATAGAAACTCGTGTAGCTATACAAGAAGACGAAGTAGGTCTCTGCAGCCTTAGGAAGCAAACTGTATCATAGTTAAAGGCTACAGTACACAGTCACATGCATTTCTCTAACTGGGATTAGTGTTTTGAATAGATTGCCTGGCCAAACGATTATTAACACGCTGGGTGGAGATAATCGATTTGGAATCGCAATCAAAGAAAAATACAACACATCGCTTTTTTGCTTTAGAAGCGCGATGTTTTTTTTTTACTCTATGTAACCTAACTGTCTATTTCAAGACCAATTTATGTTCATTTTATGGTTTGGGTAGCCAACATATTACCCCACCTTATGGTGGTTTATAATTTAAAAAAACATTCATTATATACAAATATTAATGTATAGTAATAGTGAGGGGAAACTGCAAGAAGTTCGATTAAGTAGGGATTTTCTTTACTTTCTTTATTATATGTAAAATATCAGAGAGGTCACCTGTTCACAGGTTAGGGATTTGTCTGCAATTAATATTGGTGGAGTGATTATCTTTGCGAGTCGATCCCATTATTTAGTGTCGGGTAACTAACTTTGAAAGAAGGCGGCAACAATGGCAGAAGCCGGAAGAGCCCAGGATGTCAATGGGGATAAGAGCAAGTGGACATCTCCTTTTCAGTCTTTTCAGGTGTAGGTTGTTTTGAATGGTCCAAATTGATGTAGGAGAAGGATAAGCACTAGTTTTGTCTGTGATGTCAATTATCATTTTTTTCTTTTCAATTATATTTGATTTTTTTCCTGTGTAAAAGTAGCATATATTAATGCTTTTTTAGAGTTACTGTAAGTGTTGAAATGTGCTTTTCTTCTTCTTCTTTGGAAAAGTAAACAAATGCAGTTACTAAATCAAAATGAACAATTAACTATAAATTAAAATCAAAAGTCATATAAAGTACAGCTAAATAATACACACTGAATACTAACATGTGTAACATATAAATAAATAAATAAATGAAGTTCGTATTTCGAAATGAATAATCAACAATACATGTAAAACAAAAAAAACAATACATGTAAAATAAAAGTACAACTAAAAAAGTACACGATGAATAATAACAGATGCAACATGTAACTAAATAAATGCAGTTCAAGTTTCAAAACAATCAGCAACAAATGAAAATAAATGGTCATACATAATACAAATAACAAGTACACACCGAATACTAACAAATGCAACATATATGTAAAAAAGTGCAATTCCCTTTCAAAATGAACAATCAACAACAAATGAAAATAAAAGGTCAAATACAGTACAACTAAAAAGTAGACATTGAATACTACAAATGCAACATATAACAAAAAATGCAGTTTCTAGTTCAAATTGACCAATCAACAACAACCGGAAAAAAAACATACACAGTACAACTAACAAGTAAACACTAAATACTAATAATTGCAATATATAACTAAACAGATGCATATTAAAACTTTATCCTTATGCAAATACAGAGCTTTACTTATAAACAATTAAAATAACTCGTACTTAAATTTATTAGACAACTGTAAAAAGTAAAAAAAAACCTTTTTTATTGTTAAATTGACATATCGCACAAGCTTTCACCTCCAAATCTTGGGTTTTTTCACTTCAACAAACAAGACCTTTTACCTCGGTTTTGCAAGACCTTTTACCTCATTTTTTGTCCTGAAAGAACCGAGGTAAATACCGACAGAGTAAAAAGTACATTTTTTACCACATTTTGGAATCGAGGTAAAAAGTACCTTTTACTTTGGTTTTCAACCAACATCGGTATTTTTTATGTGTGACGTTGATTAAGGCAATTGGTCCCCCCAAAAGAGATCGTAGCGTTTGTGACAAGGTCTGAATCCGCATACATGCGACGTCAGTTGGTGCAGCATAGCAGTCGATTGGAGATCAAGTGTTGTGACATCGCTGAAGCCGGCCATGTTCCAATATGGCAACGGTTCATGCGACGTTGCGGTTGCATCAGTTAGACATTACATATTATTAAAATATTTATTATTTAATGACACAACTTAGCGTTCATCGGTAGCCACTACATGCTATTAAAAATGCGATAAATTGTAAAAGGGATAAACGTCATACAATAATATAATTGACCTGATTTAATGTGTGATGGGAATGACGTGTTTAAAGCAACAAAACTATATGAACTAATACAATAACATGTAACAACATTATTAAAATGTTGATATGAATTTAAAAAATGAATTGTATTGAACCACCATTTTTCATGTTGTACTGCATTCTAAATGTGAAGGCAACTAGTGAATTGACAAGTCCGTCGAACTAGATGTTTAAAGTCCATTGATGACTCTCTATGTCCCTATTACAACAAATACATAGTAAACAAAATATAGGTTAGAATAGGTCATTCCTCAAAATAATTTCACAGAATGGAGTGAAATGTAGACGACATTAATCCCAATTTGAATAAAGTATCTGATATGTTACCTGCCGCTGTCGTATATCAGAGAAAATGACATCGCAAACACCTATTCAACAACGACATCGCTTTGATACTAATATATATGTTAACAAGTTCTAGACATATGCGACCTCGACCTTTGTTCGGTAACATATTGCATGGACCGATGCAATGTTACCAACCTTGTACATTTATACTATAGTCATAAAAATCTTAGCATCATGTCTTACTGTTTACAAACATGGCATTATCTTGTAAAAAAAACAACGTTCAGTATATAACATGCAAAACAATCATCATATACTCATTAAATATTATATGCATTAGTCAATAAAGAAAAAAACATGTTCTAAGATTATCACCAAATTTGTAGATAAATATGGAATTGGTTGAAAAATACCTCAAGGGATTTGAACCACTAGATGTTCCACCCTTGGATCTTGTTGATGTTTGAGAGATGCAATTTGATTGAGCTATCTTTAACTATTGTATGGTGTGAATCGAATGGATGGTGTGTTAGTTTGGGTGTTGGTTTTGTATTGTTAATGGTAAATGAGTGTAATTGCTGAGTTTTATTTACTTGAAATGGGGTTGGGGGGAAATGTCACACTAATTGACGTCGGCCACTTTTCGGTTTTTGTTTTGTTGTATGCGAGCAGACTGCGGCGTTGAACATATTTCCCATAGTTGAATTTCTAAAAAGTGTAGTAAAATCCTGGGTGTTTAGATTGCGTCCCTTCTGTCAAACAATTTTTGGGAAAAGCGGAACTAAATTGTCATGAATATTAAAATAAGCAACCGTCAACCATCAATTTCCCCCACTTGCTAGGAGGGACCTATGTGAATTTTTTTAAAAAAAGAAAATATTAGTCCCAAACCCGATTACAATCGCTTCGAAAAGAAAGTTTCAGATCTGAAGTTGAACTTATACTATCAGAGTGTAATAAAGAAACTGGTACTAATCAACATATACTTCACAAGTTATTTTGAATGACACCTTTTATACTTGTAAGTAATGTGCTACAATTTACTCTAGGTCATGTGCTATCGCTTTAAAATATTTCATGGACAGAATTCTATTACACTTTTATTTCCTAAAAAAATAAAAATATGAAATTTCATGCGATTCTATGTGGTGGAAATTATTTCTTTCATAACTCTTATTGTAGGGGTACAAATGGAATACTGAGAAAAATGTTTGACGATCACCCCAGTGTAACCGTTGATGACCATAGTGGAACATTGTGGTCATGAATATATGATTTAGTTAAGTGTATCTCCATTTTACATTCATGTTCTCCCAATTTGTCAGAGGGTCCTATGTGCAAAGTTTAAAAAATTCAATTTTACTCCGAAACCCAATTATGATCGGTCCGAACAGAAAAGTTTCATATTTGAAGTAAAACTTATACTATCCAAGTGTAATAAAGAAACTAGTACTAGGCAACATATACTTCCAGAAGTTTTTCTGAATGACACCTTGTATACTTGTAAGTAATGCGCTACAATTTACTCTAGGTCATGTGCTATTGCTTTAAAAATCTTCATAGACAGAATTATATTACATTTTTATTTCCTAAAAAACCTTGAATATGAAATTTCATATGATTCTATGTGGTGGAAATTATCGTTCTCATAACTCTTATCGTAGGGGTAAAAATGGAATACATAGAAAAATGATGGAAGATTACCCGGTGTATCCTTTCATGATCGTAGCGGAATATTCTAAACATCAATTGATGATTCGGTTGAGTGTATCACCAGTTTTACATTTCAAGTTCTCCTAATTTGTCAGAGGGACCTTTGTGCAAAATTTTAAAAAATTCATGGTTAGTCCCAAACCCAATTCTGATGGGTCCTAAAAGAAAGGTTCAGATCTAAAGTTAAACTTATACTATCCGAGCGTAATAAAGAAACTGGTACTAATTAATCAAAATATACTTCCACGAGTCATTATGCATGACACCTTGTATACTTTTAATTAATGTGCCACAATTTACTTTAGGTAATGTGCTATCGCTTCAAAAATCTTCATGGACATAATTCTATTACATTTTTATTTCCTAAAAAACCTAGAATATTAAATTTCATGCGATTCTATGTGGTGGTTCCCATCAAACTAGCTAGACATCAATGAAATTCACCATTTGTGTTAAAATCGATTCCCATTTAACTAGACGTCTATAAAGTTCCTGAAAATTTTTAGATTTCAATTCTTTATTAAGGTCTGCCATGCTTGTTTTGGTCAAATACATGCCCAACTATTCTGCTAGTGGGCCGAAATGTTCCGGCCCAAGTTAATAGGGTCTGGCATTGGTTGTATTTTGATAAAAAATCTTTAATACCGATGGACTTGCAACGTCGCATGAGTAGTTGGATTGTCACTGGCTTTAACCTATGCTAATGGGCTGAAATGGTGAGGCCCGCATGTAGCTTGGAAAACATCGTTCATGGTTCGTACCCTGTAAATATTATCGACTTACGTGCAACTTTGCAGATTAGGAGGTGAAATACCCAACGACCCGTACCGAATATATATGGAGCCCACCTCATACATCACTTCAAACATTCAACTTCTCAGTAAGTTTCTACACACTTTGACCCTTTCTTCTCAAAGGCATGCTCTCTAGATTCCATATATTACATTTTTTTTGTTTTTGTCATTAAATTTAATATGCATGTGGTGGATATTCCATAATGTTGTTTGATTTTTGCATTCAAATTTCCATGGATGTTTGCTCTAGGTAGTAGGAATTCGGGTTTGAAGTTCTCATTTGTTAATCAGTCATAATTTGTTGTTTATAACCATTTTGTGCCCTAGTTTTTGTCTGTTGAGACGACATTTGTAAGGCGGTAATGCGACGTCGCTGGTGCATCAGTTATACTTCTTTTGGGTAGAACTGTTAGTGACGTCGGTTATACTTTTCTCTCTGAAACCTAGTAATTGAAGATGCTTCCTTCTCTTCATTTTAACATATCGGTTTTAACGACTGGAAGGTGACGTCGCTATCGCAAGTTGACTATAACATTGTATAGACATGACGTGTTAGCGACAACGCTTATGAATGTCGGTTATGTAATTTTTGTGAGCCCTACAATAGATTAATTCACCAATTTATATCGAATTTCAGGAATTATATCTAACAGTGCTGGTTCAAGTAGACGTACCCCGATTGAGGTAAGTTATTTGTTGTACTGATTTAAATTCCATTCCATTTTCTATTTTTTTAATAATAATATTAATAGTTTCAATGTTCAAATTGTAGATCCCTAATGATTCAGATGAGGATCATCGTCCCAGGACCAAATCTGGGGAAGTCATTAGACACTTTGTCCACAAGCTTACCAGGACGAGCTTCGGTTCAATTCTGATATTGGTAAGTCCTCCCTTGTTACACATGATATGTTATATTTTCAATTCACTTTCTCTACCACTTTCATATTTACTAAATTTTATTCTTTATTTATAAAGCAGTACCTCACAGACCACATTTTATAGCTCCTATCGCGGTACATGACCCCCCGTTGTGTTGTGGTGTTATGGAAGGGTGCATGATATGCACTACTTGGGGGATAAGAAGTACAAGACCCTCCATCCAAAGGGGTTTGGAAAAATTCATGATGAGGACTGTGAAGGTGAAATCATAAGATAAAGAATTTTGATGAGAGAAAGAGTTATAGTTCTACAAGTATTCTACCTAGGTATATAAGGATCAAGAGACCTAAACCTAATATATTCAGTACGAGAAAACCTTTCTACAAGTAAAGAACCCTAGCCACCACTTCATCATTTTTCATACGTTTCATTTATCTTCTGCACCATAAACAACCACACAAACAAAATACGGATGTGATCAAGTAAAGAACGTAGGAGCATTGGAAGGAAACCTTAGATTGAGTTACTACTGCTCTAGAACGAGAAGGAGGCAAGGCAATTGTGGAAGTTTCTTAGTTGATTCTTGATCCATAGACAAATCGTAAGTTTAATATTCATTACCAAGTCACAATTAGGTTACAAACATAGGAAACTTCGTCTGAAATTATGAGTGATGTGTGTGCAAGAGTATATATGTTTTTCAGTTTGGATTTAGTTATGCAGTCATGTTGTACTAGAGATTTGAACATGTAACAGAAAATTAAAATTTATGTTGGATATACGAAATAAAAGATCATGAAATCTAATTTCTAATGATGTAAAATTTTGGTTTTTATGAAATCTGAGTAGAAAGTTATGGTCGATTTGGTATTGAGTGGTTAACCAGTAATCTGTCCAATTATTATGTGATTATTTCAGCAGTCACGTTGTACTAGGCATTTAAAAGTAGAAATAAGTAATTAAAATTTATTTATGATATACCAAATGAATGATATTGAAATCTATTTTCTAACAATTTATGATTTTTATTTTTATGACTTTCTAGTGGAAAGCTATGGCCAATTTATTACTGAGTTGTTAACCAGTAATCTATCCGATTTCAGTATGTGTGTAGTTCTGCAGTCACTGTTGTACTAGATATTTGAACATTAAATAAGTAATTAAATTTAGTATGATATACCTAATGAAAGACATTGAAATATTGTTTTTAATGATATATGATTTGGATTTTTAAGATGTTTGAGTAGAAATTTATTGTCAATTTAGTACTAAGTGGTCAATTAGTAATCTGCTGATTGCAGTGTGCGTTTAGTTCTGCAGTCACGTTAAATCAGAGAATTGAACGGGAAATAGGTAACTAAAATTTGTGTATGATATACCGAATGAAAATTATTGAAATCTAGTTTCTAATGATATATGATTTGGATTTTTAAAATATCCGAGGAAGAAGTTACGATCGATTTAGTATGGAGTGGTCAGCCAGTAATCAGTCTGATTCCAGTGTGTGATAAAGTGAACTATTTGATGATCAATCATGTATGGATTCAAATGTGTGAACTATATAATGAAAAATAATTGTTTCTCATCCTTAAGGGTTTAATTTTAGAATTATCTAAATATATTGTGATTAAATATGATAGTTTTCATTAGTACTGGTCATCAGGAATTTTTCCGGTTCTAGTCTGTGTTAAAGTGAATTGTTTGAGCGTCAATTGTGTATAGAATTCAATGTGTTAACTGTCTACTGAAAGCTAACTGAGTCTTCTGAAGGGTTTTGGTTTCATAATTTTCAGAATAATTTGTGATGAGTTATGACTGTTAACGTGAGTACTGGTCAGTTTTAACTTTATCTATTCTAGTCCGTGTTATAGCAATTTGTTTAAGAGGTAATGGTGTATGGAATTTAAAGTTTAAACAGTAAAAGGAAACCTATAGAAGTCTAGTTTTTAAGGATTTAAAATTTGTAATTTTTGGGATGTTGTGTAGAGAGTTATGGTCGTTTTCGTGAGTATTAGTCAGCAGTGAATCCTTTAATTTCAGATCCATTTTACAGTTCCTTGTGTTATGTACAATTTGAAATAGATTTTAATGAGTTTGTGATACATCACATTCATAGGTTTCACCGAGAATCATAGTCCTTAAGTTGCAAAAAAGGTGAGGTTTCCTACCTTTTCTAAAAATTATCAAAACCAGTTTTACAACCAATCATTTTCTAAACCTTTTAAAAGAAACACTTTGAAAACCAAAAGCCATTTTACAATCGTTTTAAAACTTATTCCGATGTTTCAAAATCAAAATTTCTAAAATCTTTTTTCTAATTATTTGACTGAATTCCTTTATTTCAAATAAATTACTCGAATCTGCTTTCTGCAGTGCATATGCATATCTTGATCTTGATCATGTACTAGTTTACTATGGGTGTACCTTATTGCCCATAGCCTAATTTGTGCTTAACTATTTACATATTATGGGTGTACTTTATCGCCCATAGCCTTGTTTGCTCTTTATTGTTTACCTGATACTATGGGTGTATTTTATCGCCCATAGCCTAAACTGTATTATTATACTACTTATACATGTACTGCCTACCCTGGGATCCCAAACCCCTACTGAATAACCAAAACCATGCGAGGTCGACATAGGGTCTGATCACTTGGTTAGGCTTCTTTAGGTTCCGTCAGTTATCTCGAGATATACCCTCCCATGACCAGTAACGTTTTTCTACCTGTTGGCCCGAAGGCAGTTGGCGTGTTCGGCATAGCATTGAGTGATTATCAGGGGATCCCATTCTAAAGCCATAAGTAGAACGCCCTAATAACCTCCACCAGACCTGTATCCTTTTCTATGTGATGTTACTATCGTGCTAAGTGCTATAATGCCTTATTTTTTTGTGAGAAATAATTTTTATGTGATATTTCTTATGACTGATCATGCAGCATGCTTTCCCACTTACTATTTCAAGTGGATACAATTATTTTCTTAAAATTACATGTATGCATAGCATCCTGATTGCATCACAAAAAATAGTTTCGAACTTGGAACCCACACTGATGAAAGCGCTAGGTAAGGTACGCGCGTGACAAATCAGAGTGGAGGATGCCTGCAACCCTACACCCTTAGTTTCATTTATTTTGTTTGAAGTCGCATTTTTGGATTATGCAATTAGCATTTATCGTTTAAACTTTCTCGCTTCCGCTGTGGACAAGAATAATTGTTAAGATTTTATCATTGTAATAAATGTCCCCTGCTATTTTGGGCTAGGGTGTTACTAGGAGGAACTTGTGATCGGGGACATGCTACATTTTGAGGTGGTAGATGGTGTAGGGCCCGTAGTTTTTAATGTAACCATTATTCCTCACAGATTTGTCTGATTGTTGACTTTAAAACATTTGTTTAAAATAAATGTTTTCAATTTCAGAAAAAACATTTCTTGAATTTTATTATAATTCTTAAATGTCATATCAAGAATTTTCTTTCAATGTTATTGAATCCTTCTGATTTATGTAACTCTGGCCCTCTCCCTCTTTCAAAATATGTAACTCCGGCCCTCTTCCTCTTTCAAAATATGTAACTCCTTCTCCCTCCTTGCAAATTGTTTTTGCAAACAAATATTGGAACAGAAGGTGAACTGTAGACCTCCTACTTGATGGGCTATGATTGTTAGGCCCATGTAATATTGCGACACCGCTAAGGGGTTGAAATCATGTCGCTTAGTCCAAGTGGGGTGCAAAGTCATACTAGGTGATGGATAACCGACGTTGGTTTTTGGTCAACATCATATCGCCTTGTCCGATTATGTTTTTAACATTGCATATTTTAAAGCAGTTCAAAACTACATCATTACTAACGGGTATAAATAGGGGAACCCTAACAAAAACTTTAAGCAGCTATCCAAAAATTTCCTGCAAATTCCAACGGTCTCAAACTTCCTCCCCTCCATTCTCTTCTCCCTTGAAAAAGGTATGGATTTTCTAATCCCCTCACACATATGTTTTGTAATTATTACTTTGCAATGTTCAATCACTGGTCTGTGATTATATATGTTTTATAATTCTTACATTACAATTGGGTTAGATACTGTTTTGGTATGTTTCGAAAGGGTTTAACTGTATTTTGCTGTGTATAAAGCTTCATATTTTTCCAATTTTTTGAGTTTCTTTATGTTGCTGCCTTTGAATTATGCAACATCAGTTTCTTATTGGTCACAAATCAATCTATGCAATAATAAAGCGAGGTCACATATTCATTTATTCAATAACACATTTTTCACAATTTGTGACATCGGTTATGGCTCTGTCCTCTATTGGCATTGGCTGACAAGTTCGTGAGGTCGCATATATATGTTGACTAACCCACTGCTATGACCGACGTGACCCAGCGACAAATGGCCCAACGTTGCAAATTGCATTTTATACAATAGTTACCCACTTTACATTTCCACACCTAATGCTGGACTAATGGATGACGAAGGATCATCTAATTGACCATTTTAAGGTGTTTCCCCTATTTAAATATATACATATATATTTATATTTATATACTATCACAACTACACATCTCGTAACAACTAATACTTTTTGGTTTTGTACACTTCACTGAACAACAGAGCCACCCAGAGCCTTTTTTCTTCTACTTTGAACATCATTTAATGGCTATTGATAGCCCATGTTTCGATCACACTTTGAAGCAACTCAACATTGGGAAAATACCAACTTTGGTAAAGTGCTTGAATAAATTTCATTTGTTGATAATCGTATATGTATATATATATATATATACATTTATATTTCTAATCAATATTTTTTATTGGGACTTTAGTACATCTAGTGGGAGATTGTACATCTCCTACCAACTAAGAAGACCCCCGTAGTGCTGAGATGCTAAAGGAGAGACTGGCACATGAACTACTCAGGAGGTATGAAGATAAAGGACCTTTCCCCAAAGGGATTTGGCGAGTTCCTTAAGGGAAACAACCAACACATCGAAGACACCTTGTTCTTTGAGATGATAGAAACTGGGGTACCAATCATCTTCAAGGTCATCATTGTCCAAGCTGATTAAGTTTATTGTAATTTCTAGTCTGTGTGAACTAAGACAATTTTTATTCAAATTTATGTACTTGCAATGATATTCTAATGGCTACAGTTTTTCTGATTAATTATGTATCTTATTTGAAAATTATGTAATGGATTGTACGTGTTTTATGTGTGGTTTCATGTGAGCACTATTTTATAAATCATTTGTTGGTCTTGTGATTTTAAAACATTGAACAAAGGGGGTAAAGGTCCTAAACAAATTAGGGAAAGTTTCTTTTCTATCATTGTAAATTTCATATGTGTGACTTCGCAACGTCATTCGCAATTGTATCGCTAGCAATGATGTGTTAAGAAAAATCGGCACTGCTTCTAAGACAACAAAAAGCGATGTTGCACGCTACTCGGTAACATTATTTACTTCATTTTTTATCTTTTACCTTGGTTATTCTATTAATCGAGGTAAAAAACCAATTATTTACCTCGGTTTTCTATAACCGAGGCAAAAAAAAACCTTTTACTTTAGTTTTTGGGGGTTAAGAAAAAAATTGAGGTAAAAGGGCGAAGTAAAAGATCAGTTTTTCTGTAGTCTTTGTTAACTTGTGAAACTTTCGACAACTGAAATCTGATTGAGTAGTCTATGAAGCAAAAATCATGTTGAGAATCGGAAATGTGTTTATAGTTATAGTTACTCCTGCGTTTAAGTGTTGATTTTAGCAGGTTGTGTAATCTGTAAGAATTTGTTGATATTGATGAAGAAATATTTTTTTGACTCTACAAACAGATAGATGCTTTCCTTTGATTTTAACTTAAATATATTTATGTACTCCCTCCGTCCCAGGCAAATCTGCACACTTTTCATTTATAAGTGTCCCAAACAAATCTGCACACTTTCCATGTTAGGAAATATTTAACAAAACAAAAGACATATTTACCCCTTAAAGCCCATAATTTTACGCTACACTTTTAACCATTCTTTTTACGAAACCAGAGCCAAGCATTCCATTCTTTTCTCATTATCAAGAAACCCACTTCATCTCTTTCCTCTGAACATTTTTATCAACCATCCTAGAAAACCATTTGTTCACAAAACTCCATTGCTTAAAACACATTTTCTTCGTATGCACAAAAAAAGATCTGAAACCTTCGGTGTGGGCGCCGACGACCTCAAGAAGGAGGCCAGGAATACAACGTTCATCACCTGGGTTTCTTTGATTTTGGGACTTTCATCATTTGGGTTTAGTCGATTAAGGGTTTTCATCAACTTTCATCAAATGGGTTTCTTCACTGGATTTGAATTCCTCCAGGGAAACAATGGAAGTGATGGACTAAACTCTTCGGCCACAGAGTGATTACATCTTCAGGTTCGAAGCTTAGAATTTAGGAGCTTTATCTTAGAATCCCTCAGTAACCAAAAGGTTAGATGGCTTTTAAGATTTCTAGCTTCGGGTTGATCACCTCTATTTGGCTGGGTTTAGCAAAAGATTAGAACCGGGGTTTTAGAATTTTTGTGCTTTGGATCTGTCTGGGTTAAGTCGATCGGATTTGTATCTATGGAATCTGGTTGTTTTCCTATGTATTTTCCAGCGGGAGGCAGAGAGCGTCAATGGCATAGGCGGAGGGAGGCGCAGGCAGGAGGAGGAGAGACGGAAGGAGGACAGGCGGAAGGAACGAGGTGGCAAGAAGCTCATATCTGGAGGTTGAAGGCAGGGGTAATATAGTCTTTTCACGTGTCTCAAATTTGAAGGAGGCCTTTCTCTTTCTGCAGAAAGCTCTGGGACGGAGGGAGTACATGTATTTATTTGACATGATAGATTGTTAATAAGGCTATAAGAAAAACATATGAATTAACCAGACTGTAGCTACCAAAACACCCAACTGCCACTAGGGACAGTGGCGAAACATTGGGGGACGAGGGGGTGTCTAGTCCCCGCCAACTTTTTTTACTAAGGGTATTTTATATTTTCCCTTGTGTTTTGTTTGTTTTTTAATGGTAAAAAATAATCGTGGTCCCCCAAAAATAAAATTACAGTAGAATATACGTTGAATATAAACGCATCGGATCAATATTTAAGAAGAAAGTAGTTTAAAATGTTAGGATTCTTTATTTGTAATTGTAGAGTCCAACATGAAATTTTTGTTTTCTTTTTATCTAATTTTACCTTAATATTTTCCAAAATATACGTAATGTTTTGTTTTTTCTATATTGAAAAGGATATTGCAGAGACATTTAACATTTATTCATACTTTTTATATGATAAAAAAGAGGAGAGCACGAATTAAATAAAAATGAGAAGGTTATCCATTTCAAAAGTATCGATTTTGTATTTTCTTTAGTACAATTTTATCTTTATTATTCATTCTTTTTCCTTAAGTGAATTATTCTACTATGATTTGCTATTTTGAATGTCGATTCGATAAATTTTATATAATTGTTTTCCTCCCTATAGGAAATTCCTGGTTCAAAACCTAACTAGGGGTGTTCAAATTGCCCTACCCGACCCGACCCTCTTGACCCGACCCATTTGGGTTGGATTAGGCCAATGTCCCATTTGGGTCAAATGGGTCAATACAATTTGGGTTGGTTCAGGTATGGGTTGGGTTGGATTTTTACCCATTTTGACCCATTTGTAGGTTTGCCCCATTTTCTTGAGAAAAAATTGTTCTTCAAAAATATTATAAACACAAATTAGTTTAATACAGAATATCCACCATTAATTTACATCATGAACAAGTTTAACATTCTTGAAAAAATTATATATATAAAGATAATTTTAATTTGGTAAAAATACCATTAATTATAAGAGAAAAGTGCGTTTTTAACCCTATGCATTGGTCGAATGTGCAAAAATGACCTTGTGAAATCTGAAAGTGTAATAATAACCCTGGATTTCATTGACTAAAATGTCAACGATCAAACTGGCCAAATATTGTCTAATTCACCATTTACCCCTTTTATTAAAAATAATAATAAACCAAAAGGCAAAAAAAAACAAATTGCCCCTTTCCTTTTTCCTTTCTTCCTCCTTTCTTCCTCTGCCGACGAGCCATTTTCTTCCTCCTTTCTTCCTTCCATTTCTTCCCCCATTTCTCCCTCCTTATTTCCCCCTTCTCCCTCCTTTATTCCCCCTTTCTTCCTCCCTTTTCGGAATTGGTCACCTTCACGAATGGCGATGGGGGAGAGGGATGGGTAGGGAAGGGGGGGAGGGCGCTAAGAGTTCCACCAATAATTCTCAACTGCACACCAATTATCTCCACTTTATCACCAATTCCACCGCTTGCTGGGTATAGTTACAATAAGGGTACAGTTTAGGGTTGAACGGTTGCTTCGAGTCGGTTGAGCACGACGATGAGGCAGTGGAGCACGGCAGAGTGGAAGATTCGTGGCTAGGGTTTGGGGCGACGAGGATGGGGTTTCTAGTGGTGGGCGATGGAACGAAAGGGGTAGAGTTTGTGGTGGATGGCAATGGAGTCGGGGGGGGGGTATGAAGGAGCGGTAGGGGGCTGTAGGCGACGGAGCAATGCGGTAGCGGGGGTAGGGTTTATGATGGTGGGAGAATGAGTGATGGAGGAACTATCACAAGAAGGACCCTTTAGCACCGGTTTTTTTATGTTCTAGTGCCTAAGTAACCGATGAAAATTTAGCACCAGTTGGAAAATAACCGGTGCTAAATCCCAACTTTTCGCACTGGTTTTTTAGTTAGCACCAGTTTTTAAACCGGTGATAAAATGTACCGCTATAGCACCAGTTTTTCTTGTTAGCACCGGTTTTTAATCGGGTGCTAAATTAGCAATGGTTTTTTCTTTAGTACCGGTTGAAAACTGGTTGGAAAATCGGTGCTAATAAGAAAACCGGTGCTAATTTAGCACCGGTTACAACCGGTGCTAACAAAAAAACCGGTGCTAAATTTGTAAATTTTACACCGATTATTTTTAGCATGGATTATAAACTGGTGCTAAATATGCAAATGTAACACAAAAGTTTTTAGTTAGCACCTGTTTTGAAACCGCTGATAAAAAATTTTTATTGCACCGGTTCACTTTTAGCATCGGTTTGTAAACCGGTGCTCAATGTGTGTATGTTGCACCGGTTATGATTTGCACCGGTTTAAAAATCGGTGCTATGAGTGTAAATTTATCATCGGTTATTATTTTGCACCAGGTTTTTAACTGGACAATATTTTGCACCGGTTTATTTTTTAGTAGCGGCTTTGAAACCGGTGCTGAAAGCGTAAATTTTGCATCGATTATTATTCACACCGATTTCGTAATCGGAAGAAACCGGTGTTAAACGTGACTAACTATTGTGGTCACTGTAAGCCGTGGTGCGCTGCCGGTCTTTCAGTTCATCTTCACGCAGCCAGTTTCATTTTTACGCTTATTTTCCTACCCAGTGCATTCTTTTTCAAGGATGGTACCGATTATTTGTTGTGCGTAGTAACTGAATGGTGCACGAATAAAAATAGAACAAATTTTGGGCAACCATAATGCATAGACAAGAAGCAAGTTAAAAAAAGCATTGAGTTCGATGAACTATAATTTTCTATTAATAAAAGAAGAGCAACGTGTTTCTTAGTGGCCTAAGATACCGGAACCCCCCTCATCACAATGTTGACGAGTATTAAAAGTGAAGGTCAATTACCTTTCTCATAAGAGATAATACTAACCAATATCCGATGATGGAGGCAAGTCCCTGTATGACATTCAATTGAGCTATGCATTTTGGCAGAGTACATTTTGCGAAAACACAAACCTATTTCAGAGCAATTCTCCATAGTTCATCGCTCCCCAATGGAGTGTAATCTTCTGGAAATTTCTGAAACAATGTATTAAATCACATGTTAAGAAAAGGATATAGATGTGAGAGATTAACATATACATAAAAGCAATGTAGGAAAACGTACCGGAATAATGTCAATGTCATGCACGTGCCTAACAATTTTTTCCATGCAATACATGCAATGGTATCCACACTCCCAAGTACTACTTTGTATCTTGTGCTGATGTAAAAGAGAATTTGTTGAAACGATTACGAAGATGAAAACGACAGATGAAATATGACATTATGGGATAATACGTACATTAATGTTTATGAAATTCCATGTATAGTTTGAAGGGTAGGAGCTATCTTGGTCAGAATTGAACCGTCGATAGTTTGTTGCAATCCTACGATCGATGAAAACATATTTATGTCAACATATTAAAAAATAGTTTCAGAAATTACGGCTCACACAATATATGAAAATATATTAATTAACATTAATTGTAAATAATCGAGCCAAGAAAGTGAGAAACGTACAAGAACACATTTACATGAACAAACATTTTTGTAAAACATTGAAGTTGAAGGAATGACATGAATGTTTTCCACTTACAAATGAATCAATTTAAGGCATGACCTATTGCGTTTGCAAATTCCCCTAGTCATTGAGTCGATGCCATATACTTGATCTATTTTCGGTACGAGAACGAGAAAAAACCAATGGTCCCTAAAAAAAAGGAAACACCAAAATACTCAAAATATATTTTGATAATAAAATCACAGCATATGGTTGCTATTTCTTCCATGTGGCCGGGACTAGCAACTCAGAAAAGAAATGGAACTTACTCTCAATTGTATGGGAAGACGTACATCCTCGCTTGAGTGCGGCACATGACAGCCAAAACCTCGTCCGCAGTCAATTCCAGCCTTTGATTTGCCTTTTGAGCCATTGAATTTAAAGAGACCGGAATAAACTGAACGTGGCCTCCATGAACCACCCCATCACAAAGGTATCTTGCAAAATAATATTGTAAGTGAAACATATATGATGATACATCTATCTATAAATAATGTAACCATGCAATTCTCACGATGCCCATATATCAAGTTGGCACCCACTGATCCACTCCATTTCATCTTCTACATCCAAGCTGCTTATGAACCATCTTAGCTTGTTAGTAAATATGGCCATGTAGAATTCTTCAGATCCAAACACCTCCGTGTTGAAATTGATGCGGAGGACTTTGTTTGGTCCACATATTTGTGTAGATAGCCTTAAAGAATCATTATTCTGTTTAACAGCAGCGATGCATTCTTGGTCTTCCGTGACCCCCTAATTACTTTGATAATCTAATAATGTTATTTGACCAGTAGTTGTATATAATTCAGAAGTGGATCATATTGTAAATGCTAAAATAGGTTCTCACAAATATGTACTGGTTAGAAATCGACATGGGAGGATTTGGTTTCCCATTCTCCGTTGATGTAGTATTTCCTTTTGGAACATGCTAATGGGTAAAATGTTAGTCATGAATTGTAAAAAATTGGTCAGAATGAAATAGTCTGGGGGTATGTACCTCTCCTGTTACCGATCGAGCGACCACCTCTCCATGCGGAGTATCTTCCTTAGCCATCGCCTCCTGCAAGGGATAGTGTGTTAATAATATGCATCTGGATGTCATAGCCAGTGAATATGCTTATTTTTTTTTAACCTGTGTAGTGTCCTTGGCAAGTTTCAGTGTGAGGTTTATTTGAGGACTTCCAACTTCGTCAACTACCAATTCTTACGGAGGCGGTTGCTGCTCGTTCTAACGTCGTAAGCAGATGAAAAATGTATTATGTTTTAGTAATATCTAGAAAGATATATATGATTTGATAAGAAGAAGAATACAATTATCACACCTCATCATCCTCTTGCCCAATGACACTTATCAGCTTTCCCGGCCAGAGAATGTTATATCCAATGGCCTCAGTGACAAACTCAAATTCTTCGTGTTCAATTGGCAAAGGCGCCTTTGGAATGATCACAGGCCCACGAAGGTTTACTCGCTCCCACTTCATGGGTAAGTCCATTTTTGTGTCCTTTGGAAACAAGATACCAAATGCAGCTACATCTCTTTCTCCATCATGGTTCAAAACATATAGGCATCACTTTTTTCCTTTCTGAGAAAAAAACTCAGAGATTGGGGAAATACATCGGTTGCACAATAAGTAAGTGTTATTAAGTAAACAAAATTAAACAATTTTGTAAGTGCAATCGATAGATTATAACAAGAAATGATGTCTACATGTAGCTGCTGAAGGCTGCAGCGTGCTGCAGCTTTCGGTTTTCAGCTGAGACTGAGAGCTGGATCGCGCTGCAGCTTTCAGCATTCATCTGCCATGAAGTATCTATCAAATAAAACTATATTGGAAAATAGACATTTTCTTAGTTTACGTGGGAAAGAACAAGATGAAGATATAAGTGGGCCCAAACTACCAACATCCAAAATGAACATGATAGTAGTCAATATATCCCCACAAAATCATTTTTGACAAGAAATGGAAATCAAGAAACTAACAATCACTGAGCAAGAAAGGAGCTAACAATGAGGTTCATGGTATGGAATACCTTGTTATCCACTACGGTTCCTTGTGTGTCACTACATCCAGATGCTGAAGGAATGAATACCCGGGGGTGGAAGATGTAGCAAGGAAATTGAGGGCATCCAAGTGTGGGGGAATAGCTTTATCCAATTGTCCAGCTAGCCAATTTGTTTGGGCCTCAAATAAGACAACAAAATTTCCTTGAGCTCGATGACATCTGTTGGTAGTTTGTTTTAATTTTAGATTTCCTCAGAAGGTTTTGTGTTTATGCTCCCACATCGACTAGATGCGTAACGGCTCATATCCATATGTGGTAGGGCCTCGTTCACCTTGGACATTACGAAGCAACCTCTCCAACGACCCCTATGATCCTTCTTATCCGTTGCTTGAACGAGAATATCTTTTTTTCCTTGTATAACCAAATCTCCCTTTTGCTTCTTATCCCAAAATGAATTTCTAGGAAACAAAACATATATTAGCCATTACTATGCATTACATCTGAGAATATTAATAGAGATAGAATCAATTATGAATTATGCTCACAATAGTGGGGGCTGCTCTTTTAACGGAGTCATTGGTGTAGGTTGATAATTTCTTGTCCCAGTTAGCTTCAAGGAACACCTCCGAGCGGTCCTGTTTGAAATCCATGATTTGAACTAAAGCCTCCGCTTCTTCTACACTATGACCTGTATCCAAAAGCTCGTTAATTTTAGTCTTTCTTTTCCTCTTCTCAAGTTCTATTGCAACCCTACGATTCCCTCCACTGCCTATGTGATGGATGTACTCCTTCTGTGAGGCGCTTACTTTTGCTGCATAACTTAATGCCTATTTGGCCATCAATTTGTAAAGTGCTCTCAAAGTAATGACTAGAGATTAATAATTTTCAAGGAATTACCTTGAATTCAGGGGTTAATCTATGTTTCACAAATAGCTCCCACTTATTTTTTCCATCCAGCAATAATCTCTCCATGCACAACAACCAGGTTTTTTTCGCATGATGTATTTGTGCGCCACCTTAGTCTTCCAATTCCTCCACTTTTCCTCTTCATAAATTGTCCATTTATTTCAGAACTTATTCATCTCATTGGACGTCATTTTGGTTTGTATATCCCAACCAATCTAGTGGACAAAGATACAACTTGTTTGTGCAAAATGTGAGGAAGTTGACATGAACTGATGAAAATGAGGATTAGAACACACTTACGAGAATGTCTTCCCATGCATGTTTCTTTACATGGTCTGGGACTGACTTCCAATTATGCCATGTCTCGAAGTGGATTCTTCATCGGAAGGCATAGCTAACATACATCGACCATCGGCTGTGCAGAACTAGGGGTTCGAAGTCATCGTCGAAGAATAGTTTAAGGGCCTTCTTTTGCTTCGCTATCAAGATGGACTTGCACATGGCTGTGCCTCTACACTTGCAATATTCTTTAATCTCGAATTTGTCGAAGCTGCCACTCATGTCATCTTTTAACATAGTTTCTTCTTCTACCCCCGACTTTTTAGATCCTGAGAAATATTTGGGTGCATCGTGCACTTCCTCGTTATTGTCATTACAGTTGTCAGCTTTTGGAGGTGTAACGCAATTCTCTTCAATGGATTTTGTACCGCCGGAGTCAAACAATTTCTTCCTCGGCTTCACCATTAAATCTCTTGTATGAGTCAATCAAACATAAGGAAATCTTAATACAACACATCCGAAGATGAGATATACACTAACAACCAACCGAGAACATATTGCATAGCGGTAAAAACAGGGTTTGCAAAAATTCCTATGGGGGCAAAAAAAGGGTAGGCAAAAACAGGGTAGGCAAAAATTATAAAATTATTAGCAAACATATCATCTATCCACATGAAACACTACCCACACTAGTAACCCAAGAAATGAAAACACAAACTCACAAACTAAGAGACCCACCAAAATATAGCTATTCATTAAGCCTGGGAAAGATGCAAACTACTAATCAGTCATACCTTATTGGTACACACTCTCGGCGGTATTCTATTTTACCAAGATCCAGCCGGCTTTGTAACCCGCTTTACTGGACCGAAAATCCGACAAGAATGGGGACCAAATATGTGAAGCAGAATCTCGAGCAAATTTGGGAAGAAGGATCACGACCAAGATTGGGAAGTAGAATCGCTCGGACTAAATAGTGAAGGGATGGACAATATCTTTGGGAAAAATTGGCAGGGGGTTATGGTGGAGAAAGGGAAAATTTGGGGTTAAGGTTATGGAGGGAAGAGAGAAATCGGTAGAGGTGTTGGGGTGAGAGGGGTACGAAAATTTGGGGTTAACGTTATGAAGGGAATAGGGAAAATTTGGGAGGGAAGAAAAATGATGCTTTGTTGGGTCATTTTACTATTTTATACTTTCAAATGTTTTTTTAAAAAACATTTGACTAAATTATTTTTTTGGTCCCATACAAAGTATCTTTTACTTTCTTTTTGTCCCCATTTTCAAAACAACCCTTAGATGGTACCCAACAAATTCAAAATGATAATTTTTGGTCCCCTGAGTTTAAAGAAAAATAATAATGTCAGGAGGCAGGTGGTTCGAGGGCTAGAGGCAGGAGGTTCGAGGGCTCGAGGAATGAGGCTCGAGGCATGAGGTTTGAGGGATCGAGGGGAGATGTTTGAGGGCTCGAGGGGAGAGGTTCAAGGACTTAAGGGGAGTGGTTTGAGGGTTCTAGGGATCAAGGGGAGAGGTTCGAGGTTCGAGGATCGAGAAATAGAGTCTAACTAGGAATTAGTCTGAGTCAATACAAACATGTTTAAGTGCCTCGCTTGGTAGTAGCCTCACTTAGTTGCACTTGAGGAAAACTGTATTTGAGTCACCTCTTCAAGTAAGGGACGATAGGAAGACTGTTTTTAAGTCGCCGTAACCAATTATTGTATTGCTCACAAAAATATATAGAGTACAATAAGGAAACAGAATATGAGTAGAACTCTAGCTTAGTAACCATTTACTCTAACAATAGTCTAACAATATTAGATAATGATCTATTGTTAGACAGGAATAAATAGAATACAAAAGGTAGTGTAGTTCTACTAACACTCTGGCCTAGTCAACAGAACTTCTTCAGAAGCGTAAAAATCAATCCTGATTTACTATAACACACTCGAGCTCTCGAGCCCCTCGATCCTTCGAAACCCTCCACCCCTCGAACCCCTCTACCCCTCAAAGCCTTCCACCCCTCGAGGTCTCGAGCCCCTTGAGCCCTCGAAGCCATCCACCACTCGAAGCCGTCCACTCCTCGAAGTCATCCACCCCTCGAGCTCTCGAGCCCCTCGAGCTCTCGAACCCCTCGAGCCCTCGAAGCCCTCCACCCCTAGAAGCCCTCCACCCCTCGAAGCCATCAACCCCTCGAGCTCCACGAGCCCTCGAGCCCCACGAGCTCTCGAGCCCCTCGAGCTCTCAAGCCCCTCGAGCCTTTCGACCCGTCGAGCCCCTCGAAGCCCTTGACCCCTCGTAGCCCTCAACCCCTTGAAGCCCTCCACCCCTCGTACCCCTTGAACCTCATTCACCCCATCAACCCCTCGAACCTCGTCTACCCCTCGAACCCCTCCACTGCTCGAACACCTCTAATCTCGAACCTCTCCACCCCCTTGAGCTCTCGAGACCCTCGATCCATCAAAACCCTCGACCCCTCGAAGCCCTCGACCCCTTGAAGCCCTCCACCCCTCCATGCCCTCTAATCTCGAACTCCATGACCCTTCAAACCCATCGACCACTCGAGCCAATCGACCCCTCGAACCCCTCGAGCCCCTCGAGCCCTCGAGCCCTCGAACCCCACGAGCCCCTCGAGCCCTCGAGCCCTCGAACCCCTCGAGCCCTTGAAGACCTTCACCCCTCGAAGCCCTCCACCCCTCGAAGCCATCCACCCCTTGAGCTCTCGAACCCCTCGAGCCCTCGAAGCTGCCCACCCCTCGAAGCCGTCCACCCCTCAAAGTCGTCCACCCCTCGAACCCCTCGAGCCCCTCGAGCTCTCGAGCCCCTCGAAGCCCTCCACCCCTCGAAGCCCTTCACCCCTCGTACCCCTCGAACCTCATCCACCCCATCAACCCCTCAAAGCTCATCCACCCCTCGAACCCCTCTAACCTCGAACCCCTCCACCCCTCGAACCCCTCTAATCTCGAACCCCTCCACCCCCTCGAGCTCTCGAGCCCCTCAAGCCCTCGAAGCCCTCGACCCCTCAAAGCCCTCGATCCCTCAAAGCCCTCTAGTCTCGAACCCCTCAACCCCTCGAACCCATCGAACCCCTCTTACCTCAAACCCTTCTTAACCCTCACCCCATCGACCCCCTCGACCCATCGACCCCTCGACTCCTCGACCCCTCGAAGCCCTCCACCCCTCAAAGCCCTCTACCCCCTCGAGGTCTCCGGCCCCTAGAGGTTCGAGGTCTCCGGCCCCTTGAGCTCTCCAACCACTCAAGCTCTCCAGCCCCTGGAGCCCTTGAGCTCTCGTACACCTCGAGCTCTCCAGCTCCTTGAGGCCTCCGAACTCCTGTAACCTCGAACTCCCCGAGCCCCTTTTGCCCCTTGAGCCTCGATCTGTGCCTCTTAATACAATTAACATTTTTCAACCCATGTCTTTGTAAAATTCAGCCCAATTGGGTGTAAAATTCAGCCCATTTCTTACCTTGTCTTGGTGAAATGTGTTTGTGAAATTGCTCACTCAACCCGGCTAATACGCAAACACCTTTCCTCTCCCAAGTTCCCTCCACATTCCCTGCTCCTTCCACTGGCAAACTCTGTCCCCGTTCCCTCTGCCATCTCCGCTCCCTTTACCGACCGCGCTCCTTCCACCCTCCCTAATCCCTCCACCGTGCCCACTCAATTCCACCTCCACCAAGATCCGTCCCTTCCACCATACACCTTCCACCAAGCTAATGTCTGCGAAGCTCCGTCCTCCAAGCTCTGTCCGCCATCCACCGTCCGCACTCCAAACACCTTTCATAAGCGGATACACACTCGTGTTTGGTTTCCTATGGATTGTTTACAATCTTTCTATGTTACAAGTTTGATTTCATGAAAATGCCTAATTGTGATGAACCTTATTGTGCTTTTGTTTTTGAAATGTGTGTGTAATTGTGTACAAACTTGATTGTTTATTCTGAATGTCAAAAAGAATGATTCTGGAAAATAACTTATTGTATCCTTGAAAATTTTCAAGTGAGGTTATTCTGGATAGAGAATTTATTCATGGTAATGTTCATATTCTGTCCACCTAGTTTTCTTATTTTGCTTGTGCTTTTATTTTTGAAATGCGGGAGTAATTATGAAAATTCCAGATTCTATATTCTGCATGTGAGAAAAAATGAATCTGACCAAAAACCTGATTCTGTATGTGATCATCTGAAAGCTAATTCTTTATTCTGTATTCTAAAAGCTGATTGTGTATTCTTGAAAGAAAATTTTCATATCAGGTTATTTACGTCTTTCATGTTTCCCCTGCTTCCGTTCATATTCTGACCATCCAGTTATATAATATTCCATCGACATTCTGACCACCCGTTAATATTCTGGCTTGTGCTAACATTATACTGGCGCATTACATACCATAACACATTTATTTTACCAGGTATAGCCCCCAAAAAGAGTGCACCCAAGAAGAAGACCAACACCCAAAACTCAAGGAAAAAAGCCAGAGTCGGCGAGAAGGAGGAGCGTCAGCACGGGTCTCAGATTGTCCCCTCGAACAATCCAATACCGACCAGAGAAGAAGACTGTCATGAGGCAATAACTATGTTGAGACTTGAAACGCCCTACAAGGACTACGTGAACGAGCACGGCTGGGTAGGCTTCATCTCACAACCGCCTCGTGCAAGCTAGACCATGGCATGCGAGTTCTTGTCGCTCATGAAGTACAAGAATTTTCCAGATGTTTTCCTCTGTGGTCAGTTCGTTGAGCTTGCAGCGGATGTGATCAACAGGTTCTACAAATCCCACAGAATCCCTCGAGTTTGTACGAAGCCGCCGATAAAGTTTTTCAAAAAGGTTCATGGGAAGACATCATAAAAGAAATCTGTGACGATAGCGATGAAGTTATCCGAAATCTACCACAAGAATGGTCCAGCATTGAGAAGAAATACTTGACTGAAGACATGAACGTGTGGTACAGTTTTATAGCTGAAAGGCTTCTCCCGGTGAAAATGAATAGTGAGGTTCATCGGTCCCGTATGTTGCTGGTCTACAAGATCAAGAAAAACATGAGCATCGATGTTGGGGATACGATAATGGGGTACATCTGGGATTGTGTCAATACCTATAATTGCATAGTCTTCTTCTCACTCATCACTGCTATATGCGTGGAAGCAGGTTGCAGATTTAAAGATGATGATGTCACAATAATGCCAAAGCTTCCCATAAACCCTCTAATATTCTCAAAGAAGAAGAACGTTACTGAGCCATCTAGGGAAGAAACAAGTAAATCATCTAACGAGAACTTTGATGGGGATATGGAAGCATTGCAACTGAAGGTGGATCACTTGGTGCGATGGACATTGCGGGTTAGGAAGATTCTCACTGCCATGTGTGGCGAGAAGATCAAGGAATTAGGTCCAATCCCTACCTTAGATTCGCCAACATCCAACACCGGGGAGAACAGCTCGCGCGAGGATTGACTACCTACATTGAGCGCACATCTTCATTTTGTCAGGTTGTTTCTTTTGATAGGTTAATATGGAACTTTGATTAGTTGATTTTTAATTTGCAAAACATATATTGCTACTGTGTTGCTACTCTTTGGATGTGATTTTGGAATTTGACATTTCTAGTCTCGTAACCTATTCATGTTCTTGTCTTAGAGGAACCAAACAAGCAACTCAAGATAGGTAATGTGTGTGTGAAAAAGCTGCAGCTTGCTGAACCAAAAGAGTTGCAGCGCGCTGCAGCTGGCAGCAGCTACCATAGGAAAATGAAGGTAATTTTGTCCAAGGCTTTACCAAAACAGTAGTAGCACGCTGTAGCTCACAGAGCTGCTCAAAATGGGGACCCATTGGAACATAGTTGTAAAATAGTTAATAGCGGTACAATACACAACAAACTACAAAAATACATAAATTTTATCTTGAATTCATTGATCGACCCCCGCTAGTCTTCAACCATCTTCCTCTTCTTAGATTCCCCGTCTCCAATTTCTTGGCCATCTTCATCTATCCAAATACCATCTCTGTGTTTCCTCTGTATTGCTCCCGCCTCAATTCTGTTGTTATTAAGTAGAGGGGAACTCTAACCTTTCACTTGTAACTTCAAAATTAATTTCATCACGGAAAGAGAATTTCTTACCTTGTAACACAATAGACCAACCTACATTTCACGGGTCATTTACTTAGAAACCTTATCTTGCTTGTTCGGCCAAAATAAATTGATCATTTTCATATACTTCACGAGTCTGGTCAACAAGGGTAAATCCCATTGTGTCATCAGTTCGAACTCCAGTTCTGTTATCAAACCACTGGCACTTGAAAACAAGAATCTTGAATTCTCCATAGTCAAGCTCCCAAATCTCATCAATAACACCATAAAGCGACATCACAGTTAGGACTAGTTTATTTTCTTTCTTACTTGCTTGCCATAAAACGACATCACAGTTAGTCTCTGACTCAATGTATTCCCCACTATTTTGTGTTGTGCTCTTTAAATCTTGGTCCCTAGTAGCAAAACAGAAACCGTTTATGTCATATCCGGAATACCTCAAAACCGTGCAGTTAGGCTTCCTTGCAAATGCCCTAATTTTTGGGTCGTAATCACCTACATTGTATCGATCATATAACCAATTCACAAAATTGTCAATGTGCTCCAACTGAACTTTATTAGCCACGTGGGATGAGACTCTATGATCGAATTAAGGTGCTCGGTCACATAAGCAGTAGTCTCCATACAATTCCTCAAGACATACAAATGAACTAACATCAGATCACTATTCAATGGAGTAAATAACATTCCCAATGACCTCGATTTGCCCTCCTTCCTTCCAACATGTCGATTCTGGGGCACCCTAAAATTTCTATGTTCCTCCAAATAGCTGGAGAAAAATTCAATTACTTCTTCAATAACATACCTCTCAAAAATACTAGCATCCGGCTGACTCATATATTTCACGTATCCCTTGAAGACTTTCATGTGACGCTCGAAAGGATACATCCAACGAACAACCATGTGAACCATTATATCAAAAAAAAGATGAAGGGAAATACATTTCCATCTTGCATAGCACAACAAAAACCTCTTTTTGGAGGACATCCAAATGGTCCCGATCAATAGCCTTCCGGCATATGGAAGCAAAAAATAAACAAATTCTAGTGATTGAATTCCTTACGTCGGCCTCCATTACCCCACGAATAGCTATAGGTAATAGTTGTTGAATCAAAACATGACAATCATGAGATTTCAACCCGGCCATCCGACAATCCATCGTAACTAACCGACTCACATTCGATGAATAACCAATTGGGACCTTGACTGATTTCAAACTACCACAAACTGAGATTCTCTCCTCCTTTGAGAATGTACAAGGTGCAGGGGGCAAGTAAGTCCTCTTACCCTTCACTTCTGGGGCGAGGTCATTTTTGATTCCCAAATCAACCAAGTCTAACCGGGCATTCAAACTATCTTCCGTCTTCCAGGGAATATTCAAGAGGGTGCCTATCAAACTTTCACAAACATTTTTCTCAATATGCATCACGTCTAGGCAATGCCTAACCTCAAGATGCTCCCAGTACGGTAGATAAAAAAATATTGATCTTTTCTTCCATGGACCATCACAATGTATTATGTCCTTGCCCTTATACTTTCCCAACACCACTCTCAATTTCTTAAACTTATTATGAATCTTCACACCAGTTAGTGGTGTAGGGGATTTCCTTCCTTTTTTCCCACCAATAAAATTGACCACATCATCCCGATATTTATGGTTTCCTTGCAGCCATTTTCTATGGCCATACACTGTCTTTCTTCCATGTCTTAGCTGTTTGAATTCTGTCTTCTCCTCACAAATAGGACATGCTTTGTGCCCCTTCACAACATAGCCTGACAAATTTGCATAGGCTGGAAAATCATTGATTATGCAAAAAAGCATGACACACAATTGAAACTCCATATTCATATGGGCATCAAATACCAACACCCCTTTTTCTTCCCACAATATCTTCAAATCATCAATCAATGGTCTCAAATACAAATCAACCTCATTCCCAAGTTGTCTAGGACCTGAGATTAACAAAGGCATCATAACATATTTACATTTCATGCACAAATAAGGGGGCAAATTATATATAACCAACATCACGGGCCAAGAACTATGCTTCGATGACATATTACCAAATGGATTCATCCCATTAGTACACAATGCAAGGCATAAATTTCTAACCTCCGAACCAAATGAAGGATATTACTTGTCAAAATTTCTCCATTGTTCACCGTCTGCTGGATGTCTTATCTTGTCGTCGCTTGGTCTTCCCCGCTCTCCATGCCATCGTAAGTTCTTCGCATCATTTGAATTCACAAATAACCTCTTTAACCTAGGAATTAAAGGAAGATACCACATACACTTCAATGAGACCTTCTTCTTCTTCTTACCCAAACACCCATCATCATCATTCCTCACACCCTTATATCTTGAATGTTTGCACACGGGACATTGAACCGCATCCTTCAAATCACCATCATACAATACACAATCATTTGCACATGCATGTATTTTCTTGTATTCCAAACCGAGTGGACACAAACTTTCTTGGTCTCGTAAAAGTTTTTCAGTATTCCATTCCCTTCCGGAAACTTATCCTTCAGAAGCTTTAGGAGTGAATTCGCACTTGTATCACTCCATGAAATTGTAGCTTTCAAATTGAAAACCTCCATAAAAAAAGAGATTGTGGTATCTTTACTTTTACATCCCGGATACAATGGCTTCTCTTTTTTATCGAGCAAAGCACTCAACATTTTAGGCTTCCCCTCAAAATCTCTTACAATGTCATCAAACAGAGCATCAACGGTACATTTGTTTCCATCTACCTTGTCAAAACCACCGTTATGTCCTTGCTCAACCTCTCCATGAAATGTCCATACAATGTAACCATCACCAAATCCGTTCTTCAACAAGTGAAATCTAACAAGCCCACGATCATTAAACCGTTCACAACACAAGCATCTTTTGCATGGACAAAGTATCCTTTCCTCCCGACCAAAGACATAATCAAGAAAAGAATCAATAAATGCAATATGTTCACCACTCCCTCTAGCTACACTTGGATGGCTAACCATTTTTTCCCTCCATGCAAACATCGACTCTCGGTCCGTTGTATCTAAAAAACACATAATAAATAATTACACAAATTTTCATTGTTCAAACATAATAAAAATAAACACAATAAATTGCTACACAATAGTAAAAGTGTCATGTATAAGTATGTATATACATATATTTATATATACCATCTCCCAAAACAAACACAACCATGTTTACATCCACACTCATTTACACTTTCACAACATGATACTAAACCGACATGATGCTTATAGAAACCATTAATACATACGAATAAACTCTCTCCAAGATGCATTTATGGTTATTATAACTACTAGCTATTTCATTGAAATTCCAAGAAGTTAATGAAAACTTACATCCATGGGTCTTCTTTGCTTTGAGTTATTGCTCACATCCAAAAAATCTTCCATCAATGAAGGGAGAAGGAAACTACAAGTTCAGATCTAATTTTAGAGGGGTAGTTCGGAGCATTAAATGCTCAATTTAGCACCGGTTTTAGTGAATAGTACGTAAAACCGGTGCCATTTTTCCTATTAGCACCGGTTTTTAATCGGTGCAAAATCAAAAGGTGCCATTTTTCCCGATTTTTTTCCAGAATTCTTTTAGCACCGGATTCTAAAACCGGTGCCAAATATATACTTTACACCGGTTTTCTTTAATTTCTAGCACCGGTTTTCAAACCGGTTCAAATTTAGCACCGATTTTCGAAAGTTTTTAGCACCGGTTTTCCAAACTGGTGCCAAAATTTTCAATTCACCAGTTATGCGGATTTAAAGCCGGTTTTTGATATTTTTAGCACCGGTTTTTTGACGGCGGTATTCATCAGTTCTAGCACCGGTTTTCTGACCGGTGTTGCATTAACACTGGTTATCATAAAAAAACTGGTGCTAACATAATTATAACCGGTGCTAAATTAACACCGGTTTTAGAATTGGTGCTATCAAAATAAAAACCGTTGTTATTCAATTATTTGCACCAGTTTTTAAAACCGTTGCTAAGAAACCAGTTCTAGAGGGGGGTATCTATGGTAGTGAGGGTGGTAGGCGACGACGACGCAGCAGGGGGGACACGGTTTCTGGAGGTTGGTGACGAGGGGGCGAGGGCTAGTGGGTGTTAGAGAGATGTAGGCAGCGGTGGTGGGTGTAGGGAATAGCACCGTGGTAGGGAGAGGTGGTCGCAGCTCATTGAGCAGTGGGGAGAGGTGGTGGTGGTGGTGGTGGATTGTAGGCAGAGCTGGACGGATCTAGGCAGAATCCGATGGTGGCGTGGCAGAACCCGGTGGCAAAGCAACAACAGCGGAGCGGTAGGTCAGTAGAGCTGGACAAACTAAAGAAGAAGTAGAAGCTCAAGAAGAAGATGTGAGGGGCAAAATGGTCTTACAATTTTCAAGTTTTAAAATTAGGGGTATTTATATTTTTTAATGATTGTTCAATGGCTGAATTTGTGAGTCAACGCTGGAATTGAGAAAAATGGGTATAATTGCACAATTTTAAAAACATATAGGGTTACTTTCGCACTTTCAGATTTTGCAGGGTTATATGTGCTTTTTCTCAATTTAATAGAGCCATTTTATCACTTTTCCCTAATTATAAATGATATATTGATTATAATATGACATATATATGCATATCAAAAAATTAAAAGTATTCTAAGTAAGAAGAATAAAAATATTTGTATTTTTTAATTAAGTGAATATTTAATAATTAAATATAATATAATATTATTATTTTAAATTATAGGAAAATAATTTTTTATTTTACTTATTATTTAAATATTTAATACATTTAAAAATTATTCATTTTATTTCAATAAAATATAAAAATTGCTATCTTCTTATATGATTAGGGTGGATTGAAGTCATGTGTGACCTAGCCCTGACCGGACCCAACCCAAAACTACGATAATTTTGACCTGATCGGACCCGACCCATTTGTCCCATAATTTTGTTTGATTTTGGCTGTGACAATAGACCCACCCCACCCGACGGGTCAACATGGCCCGCTCTAGTGTTGAAGCTTGCTAGAAAAAATGCAATTCAAACAAAACCATAAATTTGAACCAAGCAAACACACATCATTCTACAAAAAAATACAATTCATACTGAAACCAATCATGATCCAAACATCCAAAATTTAAATTAGAGACAGAGTCAAGTTTCAACACCTTAGGAGTCATGGATTTACGGTGTAAGCATTTTACGTAGCGCTTTTATGCTGCAATATCAAAAGGCTTGCATTTTGCGATGGGCTGTGGAGGATGCTCATGACCATGATATGTTCTTGTTTTCCAATGGCAGGCAAGAGACGTTTCTTCCGTGTCAGACTCCAGTTCCTCCTGTGGTGGATTGGGAAGTGATAAAGAAGAAGCATTGGATGTTGAAGCGAGCGTTAATTTTGATGCCCCTTGGAATAACCCATGTTAGAAACTTACGAGTCTCAGGTAGGTTAAACTTCGTTAATGAAAATTAAAATGCGTGGTGGAAGGGAAATTACAAAATACGTTGGGAGATTAAAAGAGTTGGGGAAAAACACTGTTCATAAGCGAATATTTCTCGAGTTCGCAATGTGTGCCGTTTATATGTACACAAGTTACCAACAATATTTTTGATATTGGATCAATTTTTTGTTTTAAAAGAATCATTTTTCAAAAAAAGTGTCAACAATGCAGTTTCTGAAATATCAATAGATTTTGGAACGTTGAATTTCAAAACCCTAGGCAATCATCGTCCCATATTCCATATTCAAAAATTTCTTTGAGTGGTCCAAACATTATACGTCATCGTCAATGAACGGTAGGATAACCACCACAGATTGTTAAAGATAAAATTCCAGGTCTATTTAGTAGCACCAATCGCCCATAAAATCGACAAGGTCTCCTCATCCTTCTCCTAATCCCACCAACCCATCTAAACACTCGTTGAATCACCACATCAATCTACCACTTGGATAACATGAATTTATCAGTAAGGGATGATAGTCATAATCATTTCAAAGGTACTCAGTCTTCTCTTAATGTTTCAAATCTCAAGGAAAGGTGTGTTTGGGTAAGTTTTTTAGTGAACCTTTGTAATGTGGAGTGAATGGAGGATCCTATGTTAGAACCTGACATTTCATTAATCTATTTTCCAAGGGGATTTCATTCCTTCATTCTCTTTGAAAAAATGGTATTTGCACAAAACCCTAAACCCTCAATCTTAATTCTCCATTGTTCAAATTTGAAATGCATTTGCTTAGGTTTGTGTAGGTGGAATTTAGTACATCCAAGGTACAAAATTAAAAGACCAGCAATGGAATACATGATGGCTCCAATCGCATTTCCATTGGGTACCATGGGAGATGATAACACAATATGCATGGAATGCAAGGTAAGATTTTTATTCAGGCCAGATTATTACATTTACGCTATTGAATATCTTCTCGATCAAGTGATGTTCCCATGGAATTATTACTTAATAAATTGGATTTTTTTTAACATGTTTTATTACCTTCCAGACGTATGTCAAAAGACTATGGTGGCACCATTCATTTTCTCCCCACCTGTTGTGGAAGTTGAAGGAACATTTTGAAGATTCACGCAAAAAGTTGGAGGATATCCTTATAGTCATAGCTATTAAAACTCAATTTCCTTTTGTTAATTTCTGATTCAATACTAAAAGTTGTTTTGTTAATTTCTTATTCAATGCTAAAAATATTTTTTTATCGTAAAAATTTATACATTGTCCGTGTATTTAAAATAAAGTGAATTCAGTTCTGATTTCAGAACCTATATATGTCTGTCCCACATTGAATAGACTAATAATTAGCCTCCAACTTCTGAAACAGGAGTGCCAAATTGATTTCTGAACTTGGAAAGTGTGGTTTAGCAGTTCCAGATGCCTATTGATTTATAAGACTTGACATAGGAATAAGAAATGTTGACACTTCAAACAGCATAACATATTACCACTGCTGCAGGACGGGTTCATTAGCACCGGTAATTTCCTGCAATTGCATTGGTATTTTAGCCCTCTGAAATACCGGTGCATAAGTATAATGGTGTACCATTGGGAATTATAGGCACTTGTATACCATACCGGTGCTAAGAAATACTTAGCACTGGTATGTGGTACCAGTGAAAATAAAAGTGTATTGGTGCTATTTATTTCTCAGCACTTGTATGGATTACCGATGCTGGAAACCTACATTCCAGCACCGCTATACTTAGGCACTGATATTCAAAGTGGTCAAAATACCAATGCCTATGCTCTTTTGATCAATAAAAAAAATAGAAATCAAAATATTTAATAAAATACAAAACAAATGCACCAAAATATAGGAAAATACGTGAATTGAATTCAATGAACACTCAATAGTATTATTAAACTGATGTAGCTAAAACTAACTCTTATCAATCTACACTAATATAAGAAAAAGTGCTTTCAAACCAAGGTCAGAACTACAAAGACATTCAAATTTCCACACCAACTTAGCCTTTCTAGAACAAAGAGAATTCTATGCATTTTTGGAATGAAGTTCACTCAGCTTTGTTTTCTCAAGCATTTGACTTGACTTTAGAGCTAACTACACAAAGAAATTAGGGATCAGATCATATTCCATTCAGATTTATCATTACCCATTTAACCATGGATGGATGATTAGTTGTATAAGGAGCAAGAGAAACCTAGCATTACCAACCTCAGAATAATTGGTGTGATTCATCATTAGCATACACATGAAGCTTGGAAATAACAAAAGTCAGCATAAAGAGCATGTCAGATGCAAATTTTCAGTGTATGAACAATTTGATGAGTAATGTAACTACCCGGGAAATTGATCTGTGAGTAGGTTGAGAGAAGGAGGAGAAGCAACCATGAATACCTACAAATACATGGAAATGACACATTTACTAATAAACACAAAGATATACACTTGCGCACAAGGCAACACAATGCAATTTTAGAAAGTGAAAGGTTTAAAGGAACAACTGTAAAACAAGAAAATTAAAGTCATCATTCTCCATGTAATCAAATAATTTGGGCTCAAGATTGATTACTATATCCTTCCAAGATGCAGTTAACATATTGTAGAAAAGATGTTGGCAACTTGAATAATACTCCAATATAACCTCAAGAATAAGGTGTTACTTTAGCGACCAAATCCAAGACATGGTATGTAACCAAAGTTCAGATTAAAAAACCCTATGAAATACTTCAGATGATAGTAAAATAGGAATTAGTTCAAACTTCTAATAGTGGTTGAGTACAACAAATAGACGTTCCAAAAATCTATTAGTTTCCACTTCAAATTCAATATCACATGAGTTTTCAAGCCCAAATGATGAGGTAATTTCCTTATAAAATGATAAATCAAATGAATTTCATCACCAACCTGATTCAAGGAAGCTGCTAAAAGCACAATTTATAGACAGTTCTAAACATTAGGCTAAGTTTTAAAGTAGTCTAAATATTAGTCTTAAAACTAGAACATATATCAACTGAGTTTTACACAAGACTAAATTATTTTTTAGTCCCCTACAAAGTATCTTACACCATGTTTTGGTCCCCATTTGCAAATCAACCCTCAGATAGTACCAAACAAATTTACAACGTTTTGTTTGGTCCCCAAAGGTGGTTTTCAGGTAAATCGGAGCTGTTTTCCAATATAGTGAAGGGTATTTTCATAATTTTACTTATTAAAACATTTTAATTTTCTTTTATAATTTTTCTGTTAAACCATTTTCATTCTCCGCCGGTCATGTTATTCCACCGCCAACACCGTTGCTGCCAACCAGCGTCGCCGCTGCCACTCAATTTCAGAACCGTTTGAGGATGACAACCAAAAATTCTCACAGTTTCGGTTTACCTGAACCTTTGGCCAAAAGTCTCTATCCAAGTTCATCATCGTCGCTGCCGCTGTTTGGCCAAAATTCTCTACACCGGTGGTCCTAAGCAACGGAGAAAAATTGGCCCGTGCAAGCATACAGTTTCCCCTTTCTTCTTCATCACAAATCTACTAACAAACACACACGAGATTGTTAATGCGACACTTCCTGCAATAGTTTACCCTCTTCTACATTTACGAACTCACAGAGCGAAGCTCGACCTATTCTTCTTATGCACAATTAAACAGATTCTACTGGAGTTTGATTAAAAAAACACCAAACAATTACAAAAAAAACCTTCTAGGAAAATACAAAAACTCACAAAGTCCCATGACTTAAATCCAAAAGCAAAACATCAACCACAAAATAAGCAGGATTGTGACTCAATTTCAATAATTTATTTGAAATCATTTGAATCACCTGCGATGATGTTTTCATAGGGATGATGTTGAATTTTTTCCATTCCCAATCAGCCAATCATCGCCCTAATTGATCTCGCTCCAACATATTTTCTGAAGGAATTGGTTGTGAAAGAGGTGGCAGAGGAATGGAAACCGCCTGCAGTTTCATGGATGACATTTGGTGGCATCTTGGCAAGGCAGAGAAGAGGGCAGTGACAGAGCAAAAAGGAGAAAAAAGGGATGCGAGGTGAGAGAAATTTTTATCAGATAGTGAAGAAGATTGGATGTACTGCCATGACCCAATTTAGCTTATGACCCAATTTGGCTTATGGCACGTGCAAGCGGTGAGGAAGAAGAAAGGGGATACAAAGTGAAGTGGCAGAGAATGGTATACCTCTGACCAATTTTTCTCCAGCGTTGTTTTCTTTTTAAAAAAATGTTTTAAAGTCGAGGGAATAATGGTCATTTTACAAATTTGACCAATTTAACCATTGATTTCCCCTGAAAACCACCTCTGGGGACCAAAACATATCATTTTGAATTTGTGGGTTACTGTCCAAGGTTTGATTTGCAAACGGGGACCAGAACATGGTATCAGATACTTTATAGGGGACTAAAAAAATAGTTAAGCCTTTACACAATCCAAAATTGAAACACTATCAATTGGAAAATGATAATACAATTTAACTTCTTAGCTCCTGAAAATCAAGTAGCATTTGTATCTTACTCCTAAAATTAAGTTCTAAAAATAGTTACAGGCTAACTTAGATTATATATAATCAACAGACGCATACTGTCAAACACTTAAATGTAGCTATTTCTCCAGTTTGAATAAGCATGTTTCAGATTAAACTAATCTGATGCTCCAAAAATGGTAATGGAATTAAAAAAACATATTGCAGTACTTATGTTTTTCCGGCTTGAAAAGGGATCACAGTAGTTTAAAGCCCTTTGCTCAAGAGATTTTGGATCTAAATGTAAGGTATGTATTTGCAGAAAAGGGGGGGAGCTTCATTAGTGGTTCAGGAGGCAGAAGAGAAAGGATCGGCCTAGCACCAGCCATAGCTACTCTGGCATCGCGGCAAGGAGGAAGAACTTCTCGTTAGCTATGATGGGCTGGATCGACGAGTGCGCGAGATGAAAGAAGGGTGCTGGAGGAGGAACACACTAGCTACGAAGATGATGATGAGGTCCTAGAGGAAGCAGCTAGTGATAAAGACAGAAAGAGTGGGGTGGGTAGCAATGAACATCTTTAAGAGGTGGAGGTCACTGTGGGCTGGCGAAGAGAGTGTACGGTGGTGAAGGGTAGGAGGGATGATGAGGTGGAAATAGAATTAAGGTTTCCAAATTTTTTTATATAGAAATAAATTTTAATTGTTGATCACTAAATGGTTTAAGGAGATCATCCAACCCTAATGCTAAGTACGAATCGAAGTCAACAAGATATGTATCTAATAACTTCCCCTTCTCACGTAAAGCATTGTACCAATTTTGAGCAAATTGAGAAACGAACCTTCTAGCATAATATCTAGGATTGTTTCCGGTTGAACAAGATCTAGAAATTCCACGTGTTCAACCTCCTCTAGCCATATGTATTTGTTGGTGGTATTTGCAAGAATTGGGAGATGGATGGGCGATTGCGAGTTCGTAATCAGAGTAGGGTTTTGTGTTTTAGGGACTTTCTATGAAATGTTGTTAATGCCGAGTTCGGAAACTAAAGTTTGTGTCTTCAATGTATGAACATGAATAGTTTCCGAGTTTGGAAAACAATTAATCGAAGAAAAAAAGGTTCTCTTTGTTTTATCAAGAAGAGGCCCAAAAATGTTTTCGAGCACGAAAACTAAATCACCCTATATTAATGTAGTAGATGAGAACTTTTCAAACTCGTACACAATATTTCCGGGACCGGAAAGTGATTTGTGTGTTTTGGTCTTCTATGGTGGAATTCTTTCCGAGCTTGGAAATGCGTCTGGACTATAAATGCAAAGGTAAAACGAGTTTCCCAGCTCAGAATTACGCTCGTTATTTTGGTCAATTTCAAAATTGAAAACAAATTCACTTATAACACCCATGCTTTGGTGCACTATATAAATTTTGATAACAATCGATAAAAATCAACTAAAACAATATAGCGCAAAATTAATGCATTAAATTACGAGAAATTGTAAGAATTTAAAAGGGGGCATTAAATTCATAGAATGAAACAAGACAATATATTCAAAACCACAATGCAACTACCAAAGTATAATTACTAATAACATCTGAATCCATACATATCCAATCCATACATAACTAGTAATCATTTTCCCCCCTCGCCATCGCCGCCAAGATCATCATTGTCACCATCCTTGTCTTCACTCTCCGTGAAGACCGGCTCAAAATTAGGCGGTTTGTCATCTTCGCTCAATTCCAATTGTAGGCCCTGAGATTCTAGGAACACGAGATGCTGGGAATGAGCACAATTCAACATATCATGCGTCTCGCTCAAGTCCACACACATAAAATTGAAGTACTTGTCAATCTAACTTTCAAACCGTTGATGATACCTACAATAAGATTGATATTAATATTTATCAAAATGAGATTGATATTAAATTATTTATCACTTTCGAGTTCTCGATTTCTCTTCTCTCTCTGCTTCTTCTTCGTAGGCCCTCTTGGAAATTTTAGCTTTTTGACCGGGTATAGACGGAATGACCACTTGCCATCAGAGTCAAGGTGTAGGCCTTTGTGTTGGAACCAATTCTTGTCGTATTACTCCAAACGAAGAGGCTTATCTTTAGGAATGATGACCACCTTCTTTAGCACACTGGTTATTAAACCACCGTAGGGAAGATCTTTCTTCTTCATTTTCCCGGCCATCAACATGAATGAGATGATGGCGAAGCCTGGGTTTACCTTTCTAACCTCCATGGCATAGTATCATGAAGTTAGCAATAGTAGTCTCATAAGTATGGCCACCCTTGGGGAAACCATTAAGGCATATCCACTCATACACGACACGCTCATTTACGGTTAAAAAACTAATATCAAAACTCTCTGCCATACCGGCATCGCTTCCCGCCCTCTTAAAGTATTTCTGATGTATGTTATATTGTGTTCATATTTTGTGGGATTATTACAATTTTATTGAGATATAATTTGCACTTTAAGGTGTTTTTGGTGCAGGAATTCATGAAAGAGATGTGGATTTGAAGAAAATAAATATATTAACTTCCCATATTGATAATGATTGTATTATCTTCTTCCATTTGAAATTCCTTAATTTCAGGAATTAGTTATCAGAATATATTTTCTTTGCTTTTCTTCGGCAAGAAGAGTCTGATTGTAATTTGGTTTAGGTTGTGTAACCCGTGTGTATATATACAAGAGGCTTGCGGTAAAGAAAATACACAGAGAGGAGTAGTTTAGTTTAAAAAAATATTATTGAGGATTGCTTGAGTTCAGCGGCTGGAGAAAATTGCTGGGAGCAGAACTATTTGGTTGAATTAGTTACATCCATTGATTCCATGCGCACACTTTTAATTCAAGCTCCGGGTTTGTTATTTGTTTTTCGCAAATTATTAATTTAATATTTTGATTATGATTTATTATTATATTACATGTTTGTTTATTTTACTTATCATGAGTAGCTAATTTATATATCGGCATGGAATAACAAATATTAGTTTATGAATTGTGAGGCCTAATTGTTTTATAATTAATTCTTATGTGTTCTTGATTGTTCCTGGTTTATTTTATTCTTGATATATTTAAGCCTGATCAACTTGAATATTATTGGGATATTTCTATCTTTTTCTTTTTTTGAAGGATATTAGGAATGATTTTTGCTTGGATCCAGTACTTATACTTATCTAGATTACCTTTCAATTGATGAGCTGAGAAAATTAGGTATATCATATCTTTGATATCCTGAAAACAAGCATCTTTAGAGAAAGATTTATTTTCACAAATGATTTTGTTTCTACTGATCCAAAGAAATCAAGTTGTGACTAATAGAGCAGCAGTTATCAGATTTGACTGAATCTTGGATTCAGCCCCAAAAGATAGATAATATTCTACTCTACTCTTGAGGCTTCCAAAAACTGACTGTTGAAGTTGTAAAAGGTTATTAACTCTTTGCCATATAGCAATAGAAGAGGGGCAAGAGTTAAAGAAATGATCCAATGTATCGGAATGGTTCATGCATAGGGGACATTTAGAAGCTAAAGAGAATCCAGACCTACAAACAATATTATCAAATGGAAGGATTCCATTGAGTGCTCTCCACATAAGAACAGACATCTTTTTAGGAATGAAAGGGGACCAAACCTTGTTGAAATGTCTGATAGTTGATCTTTTTTGTCTGAAGATTCTATAGGCAGAGCTAATTTTGAAATTCCCATCTATGGTAGGTGTCCAGACAAGCTTATCTTCATGAGGGCTAACCAGTTTTACTTCCTGCAAGAAATTAAAAGTGTTGGTAGCCAGATGAGGCTCCAGATTTGGAAGGATAGTAGCTTTGTTGTTTATGAATGACCTTAGGGAAATATCCTCGAAGGGAATGTCCATCTCTTGAGGCCATTCATAACACAAAGCTCCATCGCCTATCCAGTTAGCATTCCAGAAAGAACAATCACCAATACCATAGATAACTCTAGAGAGGCTATTTGCCTTAGCAGTGATTTTACAAATTCTGGTCCAAGTGTGAGATTTTTTGTAAGAAGCAGGGTGTGACCATAAATGAGCAGACCATAGAGTATTGTTTTTTTGCAGTTTCCACCATAGTTTACAAGAGAAAGCATCAACTGTAGCATTTAAATCTCTAAATCCTACTCCATTTTCCTCAACAGGGATGCTCATTTTTTTCCAGGATCTCCACTTTTTTCTTTCTGTGTTGTCACAGTTCCCCCAGAAAAGTCCAGAAGCAATTTTTTCCATTTTTTTAAAACTATCTTTGGGGGACTTAAAACTGCAAACATATGCGTGGGAATTGAAAGAAGACAATGATTAATCAGTATGATCTTACCTGCAGTAGTTAGCCATCTATTCTTCCAATTATTGATAGATTTCTCCATTCTTTCCAAGATAGGTTGGTAGTGAACCTGTAGATTACGATCTGGAAAGATAGGGACTCCTAGATACTTAAAAGGGAAAGAGCCTTTCACCATACCTAGATTTCTCCATTGGGATATTTCTATCTAATTCCACCAATACGTAATCGTTGGAAATGGTTAGTAAGTAGTGAGTTCTTGTGAAAAACATCTAACTAGCTAAGACTGTAATAGCAGGATGCATAACAATTAAGCGTGTGTTACTACTTGCGAATACTTGGGTAATTGTTGTATCAGGTTCTTTTCATTCTTAATTCTATTGAGATGTGTATCTGGTTTAACGAATACTTTCTGGGGGCATCTTGGTAAAAGAAAAAATTAGTTAATTATAATTAGTTAATTATAATTGGTTACTTGTCGATAAAGTAAGAAAGAATTGGGAAGCTTAAACGTACCTACTTTCCTATAACTGATAGAGGCATATGAATGGATTTATCTTTGCACCTATGATCGATGTTTAACTAATGTGAGTTATTCCGAGCTGATTACCTTATTCATATATTTTATATATTTTTATATCTGTTAGTTGAATTATTATTTTATATTAGTTAGTTGCATTATTAGTTGTTAGATAAATCTGAAAATTAAGGTGTGGTGGCTACACCAAAAGTGTTCTATATTAGTAGGTATTTTATTATAGTTTTTGCTCCATTCCTCATGGGATCGACTCTGCTTACTACTGTGCTAATTTCATCTTAAGAGTTGCAGATTATGTTGGAGAGAGAAATGACGTTCACCAAATTGGCGCCTTTGCCAGAGAGCTGTAAGTCAATTTCTATAATTTTGTTTCCTACTAATTTGTGTTTTTCCATGCTTGGTTTATGAGTAGATCATCCAGGCCAAATTTAATATTCGACTCAAAAGTTGAGAAGACAGCGAAGCAGAACAAAAGGCGAACAAAGGTGTGGAAAGCAGGTTCTGCTGAGACCTTTCGGTTTGGCCAAACTGAACACGTCACAATTTCAACAACCACCTTTGATTTGGGAAGTGATATCGAGATGGACGGAGCTGACCGAAACCCAAATCCTAGGCAGAACCCAAACAACCCATACACGTGGGAACTTAATGGTTATAGTGAAGATGACCCCCCCCACTCCTATTCAGCTGCCAGAGACCGAAAATCCTATTGAAATCAAGCTAGCATTCCTGTACGTACTTCCAAAGTTCCACGGACGAAGCACCAAAGACCCTTACAATTTTTGAGCGAATTTATCAAGATTTATAAGGTTCAGAAGAGGCCATCCACCGTGATGAAATATCCATTCAAATTGGTGGCATTCCCATTCAATTTGACAGGAGCAGCAAATCAGTGGTTTTTTAGCTTGCCCTCAACTCCATTGTGACATGGGCAGAATTGAAGATATTGTTCTTGGAGTACTACTTTCCAGCCACAAGAAAATATGCCTTGAAGAAGGAGATCATAAGCATCAAGCAAGAGTATGATGAACCATTGAGTATGTATTGGTTGAGGTTCAGGAAGTTGGTAGAAAGTTTCCTTAATCACTGAATGACGGAAGGCCAGTTACTTCAATGCTTCTACCAAGGGATGACATCCAGCAACAAGGACTTGGTAAATTCTTCCAGTAGTGGTGGATTTTCTCACCTTTGAGTGAATGAGGCTAGAGAGATCATCTAGAGGTTGGTGGATTCCAAGAAGGAGTGTTATCAACAGGAAGTCCGAATCTTGAAGAAGGTGGCACAGACATGCACTCCCAAACAAGATGAGATCGTTGACAAGTTTGCATATGTACAAGAAGGACCTTGCAATACTTGTGGAGCCGTCAACCATACGACGCCGCAATGCATTCTTACCATGGGAGCGATACCTGTCCAAGAAAATGCTATGGGAAATTACAATGAGAGGCAGCAAAAAGATGGTCCATATCCCCAAAGTTTCAATCCAAGGTATAGAGATCACCCAAACTTCCATTGGAGAGAACAAGGTCCCCTACAGCAGTGGTTTCAGCACCACCATCAGCCTTATGTTCCACCAATGCAATGAGAAGCCCCAATTTTTCCTCAACCCCATAGAGGTGGTCAAGGGAAATCTATGAATGATAAGCTAGACATAATGATGGACATCATGCAAAAATAACACCAAAGGTTTGAGGAGATCGAAGCAACTGTGGAGGAGCATATACGACAAATCGCCCATTTATCGAATTCCATGATGAACTCAGAATGAAACAACCAGGGTGACCCTCTCAAGTTAAGTTAAATCTACATGAGATAGTAAATTAGGTCACATTGAGAAGTGGTGAAGAAGTTGGTGCATTGCCTTTTAAATCCACAGTAAAAAAAGATGAAAGAACTCACTGACGAGGGGTCCTGTTTTCCCAAACGGAACCCTGCGACAGAAAATCAGTTTAAGAGTCGGAGGAAAAAAGTGATGCCACCATCATAAAACACCAAAATCCCGAACTTCCATAGTTCATGCATGACGGTAAGTCTAGGGTGTCAGCGGAGGTAAGTAAAAAGCCAACCTTACATGATCCCTCGATTAAAATTCTTCCACCATTCCCTAGTAGATTAGAAAAGAAAAAAGAAGATGATATGGATTTTGTCTATATTTTTAGAAAAATGGATATTAATCTTCCATTCTTGCAAGCCATAAAGTTACCACCAGTAAGCAAGTTCTTGAAAGATTTTATTGCAGGAAAGCCAAGAAATTCAAGCAAGATCATGATGGGTGAATCTGTGTCAGCTGTGATTCAAAAGAAATTGCCTCAAAAGTGCAAGGACCCAGGTATGTTTTCCTTACCTTGTTATATAGGATATAAGAAGATCAATGCTGCCATGTGTTATTTAGAAGCTTCAATTAATGGTATGCCATTATCTGTGTATCAAACTTTAAATGGAGCTAAAATGGTAGACACTAAAGTAGTATTTCAATTGGCAGATAGGTCTTGCGTGTTTCCTGAAGGTTTCTTAGAAAATGTGCTTGTGAGAGTTAATGACTTTATTTATCCACCAGATTTTTATGTGGTAAAAATGAATCATACTAGTGATATGGGAACACAAGGGGTATTTTTGGGTCGTCCGTTCTTGAAGACATCAAACACCATTATTAATGTTGGGAATTGAACTATTTCTCTTGATTTTTTTGGTGATAAGTACATACTCAACATTGATAAACCCATGCAAAAATCTATAGATGCTGAGAATGTGAATGCAATTGATCATACTGACCCATTTGTCCAAGATTCTCTTGGACTAAAGTTTTACAAGATAAGATGGGAATTCAAATTCCTCAAGTCCAGAAGATATAAATGTTCAAGTCTTAAGCGATAAGGAAATTCGCAAATTGTTGTGTTCACTGTACTCTCAGAAAGTGGTGCCCAAAATTGAAATAAATCAAGGAATGCCCAACTCAACTCAATCTGAAGTGGATGTTCTAAAAAATTCCAAATTTCATACAGGGTCCAGTTTGCCCAAACGGGATCCGTCCACCAGACTAGTCCCATCGGATGTGAAAACCTCAAATTTGGAGTTGAAGGCATTACCACCCGATCTGAAGCATGTTTATCAAGGAGATGATAATACTCTTCCAGTGAGTATGGAGTCACTCAAGTGTGAGAGAGAAAGAAAGTTCCAACTCCAAGAATTGGGAGATCTGCGATTGAAAGGTTTTGATCAAGCTATGCGGTACAAGGAGAGCAATAAGATGTGGCATGACAGAGATTTGAAGTCAGAGAAATTTTTGGTTGGGTAGAAATTTCTTATTTATGAGTCCAACTTTCGACATATGTGAAGGAAATTCAAGTCTAAATGGACTAGACCACTAGAAGTGGCTTATGTTTGGCCTGATGAGATGGTAGAGATTATAAGTATGGACGCAAAAAGGGCATTCCTCGTCGATAGTCATCGCCTTATGCCATACTATAATACTTCTCAGGTGGCATTAATGGAAGAAATTCCATTGTGCCCAACAAATAGTCATTAAAGGCCTCTGAAAGTCTAGCCAAAGTCTATAAACAAAAACGCTAATTGGGAGGCAACCCAATTTTCTTAGTTTTTTTTCTTTTAAGTTTTTTTTAAAATCTTTTAGGAATTTCAATTTCTCATCTGATCTCAGTTCTTGATCTACAGAGTTGAAGTACTTGAATTTGCACCATGGAGAATTCACACCTTTGGAGAGTTGGGACTCGCAGGGTTCCATTTGGCCAAACTGGAGATCTGCGGCAGAACTTGATTCGGATACAACACTCTCTTCTTGTCGGGAATTCCTCCAAAACCCATAGTTATAAGTTCCCTCTTTCCCTTTTATTTTATTTATCATGGTGTTTGACTATGTGTGAAACTTTTTCCCATTAGAACTTTGCTTTATTTGCTTGAGGGCTTGCAAAGTTTAAGTGTGAGGAGGTTTCTTGTGTGTTTTATTTTGTATTTTTGAAAAAAATAAAAAAGAATAATTTTTTATTTCAGTTTTTTACAATCAAACATGTGTTTCTGTATTGTTTTGAGTCGATAATTTGGCATGAATAAATTCTAGTACCATGCCAGTTGTAAACTTCATTGTAACAAACTTGGTAAATTTGACATGCCTTGAGGTTTTTTAATGAGATATTCTATGATTTGTCAAATTTGATTGATATGATTTTTGGGATGATGAAAAAGGACGAGTTTAATTGAATATTTTAACCTACTAAAATGAGGTTTGAGCTAGAGTAGAGCACTCTCTACATCAATCTTTATTATGGGAGATCACATTGTTATAATTGGAGTTTTTATGTGTGAAAGTGATGGAAGGCATTAGGATGAACCACACAGCTTAAATTTCCTACCAATTACATTAACCCCTAGTGTAACACTTAGAAGTTTTGACTACGTTCTTTGATATGAGTTACTATATATTTAGCCAAAGCCTTGTTTTATCCATTCTCTTGGCCCTATTATGCATGTTCTTGGAGTTGATGTTGATGAATTCATCCACTTTGTTCTCTTGAGTTGATGACATTACAGAGTATGTGTCCAGTTTTCCCATACAGAATGGTTTCAAAAATTGAAGGCTGAATTTGGCCAAACTGGAGGGCGTAACTATGAAAAAAAAATCTTATTGTTTGTTATGTTGCGATTTTTCTCTTAAAATTACTGATTTTGGAGTATATTGGAGAAGAATGGTGCTGGGAAATTTTAAAAAAAGAAAAAAAATAAAATAGCACCTACATTTGATGTGATATTACTTGGCTTTCTCATAAAAACCATGAGATGAAGATTGTTGGTGAATGTCTACTATATATGAGTGATGGTTGAAGAAAAAAACATGCATAATATTTTGATCGATATTGTTTGAGCTTAGAACCCTTATGATCTCACCAATCTGAATGGTCTCTAGCCCCATTACAACCCTTGAGAAAGACCTTCCTGATTTGCATATTAACTTCTCTATGTTATAACTTGTGAATTATTTGAGTGATTGTCCTTCATATGCTGAGACTGATTGAGTGAAACCATGAGAAAATATTCACTGCTTGTCCGATTTTGACTGAATTGATGATTGAATTTCATGATCTTAAACATTTTCATTTAAATTACTTCAAGGGTTGAAAATTTATCGTTATAAGAGTAGAAGCTAGAGTTTACATGTTGAATTTTCGTTTGTCTCGTTGTGTGATTTGTGTCTCTATCTTACTTTTTCTTTTTATAGGGCCATTTTAGATAGAGTCTTATGAGGGAATGAGAACTTATGAACACTGGATTATTGATTGCTCTTATATTCTTCACTTTATACTTGAGGGCAAGCATGATTCAAGTGTGAGGATGTTTGATGGTGTTATATTGTGTTCATATTTTGTGGGATTATTACGATTTTATTGAGATATAATTTTCACTTTATGGTGTTTTGGTGCAGGAATTCATGGATTGTGAAGAATTGAGAGGGAGCTATACATTGTACTCTTTTTCCCTTAACCAACAGTTTTTTCCCACTGGATTTTCCAGGTTAAGGTTTTTAATGAGGCGATTTGCTCCAATGGAAAATGTTCTTATTTTATAAGACGTATTTCTAGGGATGAAGGAAGATGGGCAAAAGAAGAATTGCTGAAGTTATGGGGTGAAGTGAATTATTGAAGAGATGTGGATTTGAAGAAAATAAATATATTCACTTTCCATATTGATAATGATTGTATTATCTCCTTCCATTTGAAATTACTTAATTTTAGGAATCAGTTATCAGAATATATTTTCTTTTCTTCCGCAAGAAGAGTCCGATTGTAATTTGGTTTAGGTCGTGTAACCTGTGTGTATATATATACATGAGGCTTGAGGTAAAGAAAACACACAGATATACACAGAGAGGAGTAGTTTAGTTTACAAAAATATTATTGATGTTTACTTGAGTTCGGCGGCTGGAGAAAATTGCTGGGAGCAGAACTTTTTGGTTGAATTAGTTGCATCCATTAATTTCCGTGCGCACACTTTTAATTCAAGCTCCAGGTTTGTTATTTTTTTTTCGTAAGTTATTAATTTATTATTTTGATTATGATTTTTATTATATTATATGTGTGTTTAGTTTAATTATCTTGAGTAGCTAATTTATATATCGGCATGGAATAACAAACATTAGTTTATGAATCATGAGGCCTAATTGTTTTATAATTAATTCTTATGTGTTCTTGATTTTTCCTGGTTAATTTTATTCTTGATATATTTAAGTCTGATTAACTTGAATGTTATTGGGATATTGCTATTTAATTCCACCAATACGTAATCGTTGGAAAGGGTTAGTAAGTAGCGAGTTCTTGTGAAAAACAGCTAACTAGCTAAGACTGTAATAGCAGGATGGGGAACAATTAAGCGTGCATTACTACTTGCGAATACTTGGGTAATTGCTGTATCAGGTTCTTTTCATTCTTATTGCTATTGAGATGTGTATCTGGTTTAGCAAATACTTTCCGGGGGCATCTTGGTAAGAGAAACAATTAGTTAATTATAATTAGTTAATTAAATTGGTTAACAGTCGATAAAGTATGAAAGAATTGGGGAGGTTAAGCGTACCTACTTTCCTATAACTGATAGAGGCATATAAATTGATTTATCTTTGTGCCTATGATCGATGTTTAACTAATGTGAGTCATTCCGAGTTGATTACCTTATTCATATATTTTATAGATTTTTATATTTTTTAGTTGCGTTATTATTTTATATTAGTCAGTTGCATTATTAGTTGTTAGATAAATCTAAAAATAAAGTCGTGGTGGCTTCACCAAAAGTGTTTTATATTAGTAGGTATTTTATTATAATTTTTGCTCTGTTCTTCATGGGATCGACTTTGCTTGCTACTGTGCCAATTTCATCTTAAGAGTTGCAGATTATTTTGGTGAGTGAAACGACGTTCACCAATTTCCTAGCCATAGCAATGGGATAAAGAGGAGTAGCATTGCTCACGCCTGGCCAAACATGTGTGTGATAAATATCGAGGGGACCATTGGGGTAATCGGGCCTTAATATCTCGGACGTGATGTAAGGGCAATCTAGGGTTGTGTTAATTGTATATGTAGTAACTTAAACATCTTTCCCATTCACCCTAGTCATATCTCTATTGTTGCTATTTTGACCAAAATTTTCATTAAATTGAATCACTTTATCAACATAAACCGGCTCATCCATACATAGTAATTTCTCTAGATGTTGTGTTTTGAAATGTGCAAGCATGTAGCCTAGTCCTAAGGGTTCAATGTCCGACTCTAGTTTTCCTTTCAAAAATAAACTTTACTACTTTGAATTGATAAGTTTTCTTTTCAAAAAATCAACATACCTATGCTCGGCGGTATCACTAAAATTGTTTGTGGAAGCACGAATTTGTGTCAAAGGAGGATGGCTCCAATCACTTTCCTTTGACCTAGCGGCAGCACTCCTACGACTCATTGCTAATAGAATTTTGGGGGTTGACGGTTTTGGATTTTGAAATTTGCTAATGAAGGGTTTTGAAGAATGAATGCTTGGAATTTGATTTGGGGGGGTTTTAATCTGCCCGTTTCCCTTTTTTAAAGGGAAAAAGGGTTTCTGAAGTCGAAATATTTTGTGTCATTTAAGTCAAAGAGAAGACTCATTTATGAGTTCAGGAACTTTTCTCCGAACTCACAAACCCTTTAAGTCGAATTAGAAAAAGGCATAAAGGGTTTTCAAATGGGCATTTATACCCATTTGAAAACCCCTCCTTTCCTCTCTTTCTCCCCTCCAAAAACCCTTCCAAACCCATATCATCAATCTTTTTCATCTTCAAAATCTTCCATTTCAAGTTTTGATGAGTTGAGGTAGGTCTACATCACTTAACATCCAATTTCTCACTTAAATTTTCAAATATCAACAAGGGTTTTCAATGTTATGCAGGTATAACATATGAAGGAGTATTTCATACCCAGGGTAAATGTACTCTTCAATATATAGCTAGAGTTTATTATTTTCTAACATAAATGATCAAGCACAAATGTTTTTTGGTTCTTTCTACCCAGGGTTTGGATTTTGTGATTGTTATTAATTTTATTTTAAGTGGGGTTTGTCAATTAATGATAAGTTGTGTATAATATTAGGGTTTTGTTTCCTTGGTGGTGGGGGTGTTAAAATGATGCAAGGTAATTGATAGTAAATGGTATAATTCTATATTTATTAATTGAGCAATGGATTAGTGTGCTTAAATTCTAAGTTAATTGCTAGGTTTATGTTGATAATATTTTTTTTGCTAATACTAGAGTGGTAAATTTAAAGTCAATTGAATTTTTTCAATTGCTTGGGTTTAGTACAACATTTCCTATAAATGTTAGTAACTTATTTGTTTCTGATGTTAAGTTATTTTTGATATATTTGTTTATGTAGCATTTAAAATGGAAACTAGAAAATGGACTTGTGACGATGTGTCACGGTCTGGTAATGTCAATCCCTCAACAACGGACACGAAGTGGAATGACGACGGTACATGGGATCTAGGAAAACACCAAACTCATTGTAGAGCATTGGAACGTAGAATGGTTATGAAAGAGTTAACATCGTTGATTTTTGACAAGTTGGTCAATTGTGTGTCGAAGTAACGTGCCAAATGGTCTAGTTAGGGGGTGAAGGTTGGTAGAACAAGGGTAGATATAAAGTAAGATACTTGGCATGATGTCTCAAATGAATACAAGGACACTTTGTGGAGGGAGTGCAAGGTAAATCTAGTGAATAATTTTTCCTACATTTTTCTTCTACAATTTGCCTTCACATATACTCCCTATCCTCATACCAATTTGTTTCATAATATCCATAGAGGCCTTTTCAAATCGAAGCACAAGATGTTGGTGCTTTGCGAAAGAGGGCTATGTTCATGATAATAAAGAGTTAGCATGAACATGAATACACTTTGTCCAGAGAATACAATTTTTGTGATAAGAAAGGTGATCGCCCATGGGTAACTTATACGCACATTCAACCCGAAAGCTAAGAGATTCACGAGAAAAGGGCTTTGGAGAGTAGTGAAAATGTTAGTAAAAAAATATGAAAATTAATAGTATAATTAATTACATCAAAATGTCTATACTGTTAACATGAACCCAACATCTCCCCTAAGGTACAAGGGGAGTAAAACAATGTGTATCCAGGGAGAATAAAATTCCTCACCGATTGAGTCGTGGGGGTTATTTCTTAGCGGCAATCGAGCTAGTAAAGGGACGTCTAGAAGAACGTGTGCATATTGCAATAGCATGTGGGATGATGGAAAATGAGGCAAGGGCATCTGTGCAAACAATTTCTATGGATGACATTGAGAGGTGTGATCTATTTCTCAAAGGGCATCAAAATAAGAAAGGTCTATATGTCAAGGATGAAGAGAAACTACTTACCGAAGGAGTTGCACATAAATTTTTAGGTAAATAATTTATTAAAGTGGACTAAGTAAATGTTATATCCAAATAACAAAAGTATATCTAGTTATGTGTTCACTTAGGCAAAATTGAAGAAGGATCCATTAGAAGGCGAATTCATACCAAGCGATAAACACGACGTCCTTTGTGAAGCCATGGAAAAACCGGTTCATCCGAGTTGGGTCAGAAGAATGAGTAGTTTCATTAACCAACGGAAATCATTTGGGATCATACAGTCCTACAATGGAACGGAACCCTCGGGAGTACATTCATTGCAAAAAAAACCCAACTCCAAGACAAACGAATTGAGCAACAAGAAATTGTAAATCAAAAGTTGGTCCAACACATTAGGCTAATCATTTGGAAAACTTAGGGTTCACGACATTCTCTCAGAGATGTTGAGGTAAATATTGCAAGGCAATCGTTCAAAATCCAGGAATCGATAGACAATTGATCAAACCCGAAAACCTTGACACTGCCACCATCTCAATTGAAAAAAAGGTACGAATGATCATTATCTAAATTATTTAACTTTGATTTATGTTTTATATTTAATACATATTTTGCATATGTTTTAGAAATCATGTCCGTGTGAACTATACATTGATCATGGCGTAGACGGTAAGCCAATATATGTAGCCGATGGAGTTTTGCATGAGTTAATGGAACATCATCACTCCATACCAATTGCGAAAGATCTTTCGAGGGTTTCCTTGGAGAATTCTTTGGTGATAGGCACCATTTTGCCAATCCGGGACTGAGAATACAAGCATTTCCAAGGAATTTTCCTTACTTGGTCACATAAACTTATATACGCCAATCCTATCTAGGATGGACATGTGAAGGAAACAATGCCTCAGTCACCACAACAAATGATGACAACACCAAAACCGGTCAAATCAACACCAAAATTGGTGCCAACAACACCAACTAGGGTTAGACCTCCATTGACAACATCCAACGTCCCGCGAGACTTACTAGCTTTGTACGTGTCCTTCATAATTTTCTACAACCCCATGATCAAAACTCAACATTCACATTCTTAGGAAGTGAATGTGTATTTATATGCAAACGTGAAATCATGGAATTATGGAGTGATTTTGAAGACCTATGGAGTTCTGAGAAAGTTAATCAAACGATGATGTCAATCTACACCTTGTGAATGATTTTATTCATTTTATTTCACTATTTTATTTATATATAACTAAACATTACTGCAATTAATTCATACTATGAATTTGTCTAGGTACACATTTTTTACGAGTGATCAAAAGAAAGGATATAATGGATACATGTGTCTGGTTATGATACAGGAATTTGGTTGTACAAACAAGACATGATCGACAAAATTGCATATTCCTAAGCCGAAGGGATAAGATGTTTTTCATTGCGCTATACATCGAGAGGTTATTTACTACGTTCAATTTTATTACCAATATTGTTTCTTCAAATTTCAAATAATGAATCATTTTTTTCAGGGACCATTGGAGACTAATATATATTACCCGCAAAGAAGCGAGTGTATTGGATGGATCCCCTCTACTTCCAACCGTCTGATCTATTTGTTGAGATTTTGGAATCTGCCATGAACGAAAATAATGAGCAAACAAATTACTTGTTTCACATGGTCAAAATCAAGGTAGGTTGACTAGTAAGTTCATTTCCCAAATACTATTCTCAATTATTTAATGCAATAGGCTTTTCATATTCAAATTTCATGGGGCAAAAAATGTTTTTTGAACTTGGAAACATTCTACGTGATATTGTTTCTGAACTCAGGAACTGTTATATGTAAAAAAATGCTCTTCACAAAAATTCCAGAGAGAGACCGGAAAGTGGATACGAGCTCCTAAACTACGCATCATTTTACAAAAAGCAAACACACAGTTAGTTCAAGTTTCTGAGTTTGGAAACTTTAGACAATTTTTTATTTTGGAAAGTTAGCAAGGCACGAGGGAAAATCTCTAGTTTCCAAGTTTGGAAACAAATTAAAGGCGTTTCCACGTGCAAATTAAAGGCGGTTTTTAACCGCCTTTAATGGCGCAATGTGAAAGGCGGTTCTCGAAACTGCCTTATTTTCATGTTGATTTAAGGCAGGGCTAGTGAAGGCACCTAAAAAGTTACTTGAAATTGTTGAGGGAACCGCCTTTAATAGGCCATTTCTACACTAGTGAGGGGTGTTCAAATTGTTGACCTGTTTAACCCGACCCATTTGACCCGGCTCATTTTGGCCAGGTTGGGTCAATGTCTCATTTGGATCAAATGGGTATATTCAATTTGGGTAGGGTCGATTATGGGTTAGGTCAGATATTTACCCAAATCGACTAGTTTCGACCCATTTGTATTTTTGCCCATTTTCTTGAGAAAAAATCATTCTTTAAAAAAGTCATTAAAAAATAAATAGTTTAATTAAATATATCCACTATTAGTTTAATTCTTAAAATTTTTTAACTTTCTTGGAAAAATAATATATTAGTAAAAATAAAAATAATTTTGTAAAACTACTATTAACTATAAGTATTATATTGATTAAATATAAAATATATATTCATAATTACATACATCAATTTTAGTAAAATTATATTTTAATAAAAATATTAAAAGTGTTCCAACTAAGTACAATGAAACTTATTGCAATTTTCTTTATTAAGTAAATAATTTATAATTAAATAAAATATAAGATACTTATTTTAAATCAGTAAAAAGTGCAAAAATGACCCTATTAAATTGAGAAAGTGCAGATATGACTTTGTAACATCAAAAAGTGCTAAAAAAGCCCTAAATATTTTTTTTCCAAATAGTGCAATCATACCCTAATTGAACTATTCCGGCATTGATTGAAGGAATTCAGGCATTGACCATTTGTGAAAAGACAAAAATACCTCTTACCTTAAAACTAAAAATCTACTAACAATTACACCCCTAACCCTAAACTGCTTCTTCTTAAACTTTAAACACCCTAACCCTAAACCACCTACTGCCACTATCGCCCGCCTAGCACCATCGTCACCGCCGCCGAGCACCGCCACCATTGTTGCCAGACCACAAAGCTTTAATCGGGATTCCATTTGCCGAAGCTTAGGTTGTTCTGCCTAACATTCTTTCTCGATTAAAGACAATCAATACTAAACCATCAGAGGAGTAATTATTAGAAGAACATAGGTCGTCGCTCTGCCTAACATTCTTTCTCGATGAAAACTTTCAAACGAAAACCTCCCCCAAGTGCCGCCACTAACTAGCCCACTACCACCATCTCCCCCTCCTCTTGCGCCTAAATCCTAACCACCCACTAACCAGTCATGAGTCACGATCCCATAATTGATTCCTTCTTTCAAACATTTATGTTCAAAGCTTTTTCCTAAAAGATAAGTGTTTTGAAGTGGAAATTGCTTAACAGATTACTAGCAATGCCTGATGTTTTGGAAGACTACAACTTTCATTTGCCTTCTATTTGTTTGTTCTGTAATCAAGCATCTGATTCAAAACATCACACTTTCAACTCATGCATTGTTATCTACAGTCTTTGGAAGGAATTGAATAAGATTTTAGCTTACATGTTCAAAATTTCCATAAATTATGGGATAGTCACTACCACGGGAAGACACCTGTAGCACCGGTATTTTTGCTTCGTAGCACAGGGTATTTGAAGGTAAAAAAAATGGTGCCTAATTAACCGATGATATGGTTTCACCGGTTAGAAAAAACCTGTGCTAAATTGCTTCTATTAACACTGGTTTTATTTAGCACCGGTTTAAAAAACCGGAGCTATAATGTACAAAACTAGCACCAGTTTTTTTGTAACCACTGCTATGTAAAACCGGTGTAAAATTTATCCTTATAACACCGGTTTTAAAACCGGTGCTAAATAAAATTTTGTTGAAACCAGATTTTGAACCCGGTGCTAGAAGTGTATATTTTGCACCGGTTTTATTTAGCAGCGGTTATAAAACTGGTGCTAAATATGCATATTTAACATCGGTTTTTAGGTTGCACCGGTCCTTAAACCGCTGATAAAAAATTTATTTGCACCGGTTATTGTTTAGCACCGGTTTGTAAACCGGTGCTAAAAGTGTGCATGTTGCACCGGTTTTTTTAGCACCGGTTTTTGAACCGGTGCTAGAGGTTTATGTTTTGCACCGGTTTATAAACCATATCACCGGTTATTAGTTTGCACCTGTTTTTTAACCGGTGATAATAGGTTATATTTAGCACCGGCTTATTTTTTAGTAGCGGTTTTGAAACCGGTGTTAAAAGCGTAAAGTTTTCACCGGTTATTATTATTAGCACCGGTTTGGTAATTGGAAGAAACCGGTGTTAAACATGACTAACTATTTCGGTCACGGTAAGCTGCAGCGTGCTACCGCCTTTTCAGTTCATCTTCACGCAGCCAGTTTCGTTTTTACACTTGTTTTCCAACCCGGTAAGTTCTTTTTCAAGGATGGTACAGATTATTTTTTGTGCGTAGTAACAGAACGGTGCACGAATAAAAATAGAATAAATTGTGAGGAACGATGATGCATAGAGAAGAAGTAGGTCGAAAAAAGCATTGAATTCAACTTGAAATTTTTTTTTACTAGCAACAGAAGAGCATGACGTGTTTGTTAGTGGCATAAGATACTGGAACCCGCCCTCATCATGGAGTTGACAAGTATCAAAAGTGAAGGTTAATTACCTTTCTCATAAGAGATAACACTAACCACTATCCGATGATGGAGGCAAGTCCCTGTATGACATTCAATTGAGCTTTGCATTTTGGCAGAGTACATTTTGAAAAAAAACAAACCCATTTCAGAGCAATTCTCCACAATTCATCGCTCCCTATTGGAGTGTAATCTTCTGGAAATTGCTGAAACATTGTATTGAATCACGTGCTAAGAAAAGGATATATTTGAGAGAGAATAACAAATACAAAAAAGTAGTGTAGGAAAATGTACCTCAATAATGTCAATGTCATGCACGTGCCTGACAATTATTTCCATGTAATACATGCAATGGTATCCACACTCCCAACTACTACTTTGTATCTTGTGCTGATGTAAAAGAGAATTTGTTGAAACATTTAAGAACATGAAAATGACAGATGAAATATGACATTATGGGATAATACGTACATTGATGTTTATGACATTCCATGTATAGTCCGAAGGGTAGGAGGTATTTTGGTCGGAATTGATCTGTCGATATTTTGTTGCAATCCTACAAACGATAAAAACATATATTTATGTCAACATATTAAAAAATCATTTTCACAAATTGGGGTTCACACAATATATGAAAAAATATATATTAATTATCATTAATTGTAAATATTCGAGCCAAGAAAGTGATAAACGTACGAGAACACATTTACGTGAACAAACATTTTTGTAAAACATTGAAGTTGAAGGAATGACATGAATGTTTTCCACTTACAAATGAATCATTTTAAGGCATGACCTATTTCATTTGAAAATTCCCCCAGTCAGTGAGTCGATGCAATATACTCGATCGATTTCTGGTACGAAGACAAGCAAAAACCAATGGTCCCTTTAAAAAAATGGAAAAACCAAAATACTTAAAATATATTTGTGAAAATAAAATCACAGCATATGGTTGCTATTGCTTCCATGTGGCCGGGACTAGCAACTCAGAAAACAAATGGAACTTACTCTCGATTGTACGGGAAGACGTATAGTCTCACTTTAGTGCGGCACATGACAGCCGAAACCTCGTCCGCAGTCAATTCCACCTTTTTATTTGCCTTTTGAGCCATTGAATTTGAAGAGGCCGGAATAAACTAGACGTGGCCTCTATGAACCAACCCATCACGAAGGTATCTTGCAAAATAATATTGCAAGTGAAACAAATATAATGATACATCTATCTATAAATAATGTAACCATGTAAATTCTTACGATGCCCATATATCAAGTTGGCACCCACTGATCCACTCCATTTCATCTTCTACGTCCAAGCTGCTCATGAACAGTCTTAGCTTGTCAGTAAATATGGCTGCGTAGACTTCTTCTGATCCAAACACCTCTGCATTAAAATTGATGCAGAAGACTTTTTTTGGTCCACATATTTGTGTAGATAGCCTTAAAGCATCATTAATCTCTTGAACAACAGCGATCCATTCTTGGTCTTCCGTGACCCCCTAATTTCATTGAGAATCTAATAATGTTAGTTGTCCATTACTTTTATATAATTTAGAATTGGATCATATAGTAAAGGCTAAAATGGGTCCTCTCAAATATGTACTGGTTAGAAATCGACATTGGTGGATTTGGTTGCCCTTTCTCTGTTGATGTAGTATTTTCTTTTGGAACTTGCTAATGGGTAAAATGTTAGTCATGCATCTGTAAAAATCGGTCGGAATGAAATAGTATGGGGGTATGTACCTATCCTTTTACCGATCGAGCGACCACCTCTCCATGCGGAGTATCTTCCTTACCCACCGCCTTTTGTAAGGGACAATGTGTTGATAGTATGCATCTGGATGTCATAGCCAGTTAATATGCTTATATGTTTAACATGTGTACTGTCAATGGCAAATTTTTGTGTGCGGTTTATTTAAGGACTTCCAACTTCGTCGACTACCAATTCTTGCGGAGGCGGTTGTTGCTCGTTCTCCTACGTAAGCAGATGAACAACATATTATGTTTTAGTAATATCTAGAAAGATATATATGGTTCGATAATAAGAAGAATACAATTATCATACCTCATCATCCTGTTGCCCAATGACACTTATCAGCTTTCCCGACCATAGAATGCTATATCCAATGGCCTCAGTGACAAACTCAAATTCTTTGTGTTCAATAGGCAAGGGTGCCTTGGGAATGAACACAGGTCCACAAAGATTAACTCGCTCCCACTTGATGGGTAAGTCCATGTCCATGTCCTTTGGAAACAAGATACCAAACGCAGCTACATCCCTTTCTCCATTATGGTTCAAAACATATAGGTTGCACTTTTTTCCTTTCTAAGAAATAAACTCCTAAATACATCGGTTGGAAAATAAGTAAGTGTTATTAAGTAAAAAAATTAAATAATTTTGGAAGTGCAGTCGATAGATTATAACAAGAAATAAAGTCTACATGTAGCTGCTAAAGGTTGCAGCGCGCTGCAGCTTTCAGTTTTCAGCTGAGACTGAGAGATGCATAGAACTGCAGCGTTCAGGGTTCATCACATCCATGAACGCTCTATCAAATATAAAACGATTGGCAAAGAGACATTATCTCATTTTACATGGGAAAGAACAAGATGAAGATATATAAGTAGGCCCAAACTACCAACATCCAAAATGAACGTGATAGTAGTGAATGTATCCCCACAAAATAATTTTGACACAAAATGGAAAACTAGAAAGTAAAGATCACAGAGCAAGAAAGGAGCTAACGATAAGGTTCATGGTATGGAATACCTTGTCATCCGCTACGGTTCCTTGTGGCTCACTACGTCCAGATGCTGAAGGAATGAATACCCAGTTGTCCTTATTCGCGGGGGTGGAAGATGTAGCAAGGAAATTGCGAGCATCCAAGTTTGGGGGAATAGCTTTACCCAATTCTCCAGCTAGCCAATTTGTTTGGGCCTCAAATAAGGAAACAAATCTTTCCTTGAGATCTATGACATATGTTGGTAGTTTGTTTGAATTTGAGATTTCCTCAGATGGTTTTGTGTTTGTGCTCCCACATCGACTAGATGTGTAATGGGTCACAGCCATATGTGGTAGGGCCTCATTCACCTTTGACGTTGTGGAGAAACCTCTACAACGACCCCCATGATTCTTCTTACTCGTTGCTTAAACAAGAATATCTTCTTTTCATTGTATAACCAAATCTCCCTTTTTCTTTGTATCCATGAGCATTTTCTCGGGAACAAAACATATATTAGCCAATACTATGCATTACATCTGAGAATATTAATAAAGATAGAATCAATTATGAATTATGCTCACAATAGTGGGGGCTACTCTTTTAACGGAGTCGGTGGTGTAGGTTTATAATTTCTTGTCCCAGTTAGCTTCAAGGAACACCTCCGAGCGGTCCGGTTTGAAATACATGAATTGAACTAAAGCCTCCGTTTCTTCTACACTATGACCTTCATCCAGAAGCTCGTCAATTTTAGCCTTTCTTTTCCTCTTCTCGAGTTCTATTACAACCCTACGATTCCCTCCACTGCCCGTGTGATGGATGTACTCCTTCGGTGCGGCGCTTACTTTTGCTACGTCACTTATTGCCTATTTGGCCATCAATTTGTAAAATGCTCACGAAGTAATGACTAGAGATTAATAATTTTCAGGGAACTACCTTAAATTCAGGTGTTGATCTGTGTTTCACAAATAGCTCACACTCATATTTTTCCATCCAGCGGTAATCTCTCCATGCACATGAACCTGGTTTTTTTGCATGATGTACTTGTGAGCCACCTTAGTCTTCCAATTCCTCCACTTTTCTCCATTTATTTCGGAACTTATTCATCTCATTGAATGTCATTTTGGTTTGTATATCCCAGCTAAGCTAGTGGACAAAGATACAACTTGTTAGTGCAAAATGTAATGAAGTTGACATGAACTGATGAAAATTGCAGATTAGAACACACTTACGAGAATGTCTTCCCATGCATCTTTCTTTACATGGTTTGGGACTGATTTCCAATTATGACATGTCCCAAAGCGGATTCTTCGTCGAAAGGCATAGCCAACATACATCGGCCATCGGCTGCGCATAACTAGGGGTTCGAAGTCATCATCGAAAAATATTTTAAGTGCCTTCTTTTGCTTCGCTAGCAACACGGACTTGCACGTGGCTGTGCCTCTACGCTTGCAATATTCTTTTATCTCAAACTTGTCGAAGTTCCCACTCATTTCATCTTTTAACATAGTTTCTTCTTCTTCCCCCGACTTTTCAGATCCCGAGCAATATTTGGGTGCATCGTCCTCTTCCTCAATATTGTCATCACAGCATTCAACTTTTAGAGGGGTAACACAATTCTCTTCAACGGCTTTTGTACCGCCAGAGTCAAACAATTTCTTCCTCAGCTTTGCCCTTCAATCACTTTTATGAATCAAATAAACATAAGGAAATCTAGCCACATGGAACACTACCCACACTAGTAAACCAAGAAATGAAAACACAAACTCACAAACTAAGAGACCCACCCAAAATAGCTATTCATTAAGCCAGGGAAAAATGAAAACTACCAATCACTCATAAGGAAATCTAAATACAACAGATCCGAAGCCTTCGAGTTTCTAATAACAACCAACCGAGAACATATTGTATGCGGGAAAAAACAGGGTTTGCAAAAATTTGTCTTCGGCCAAAAATAGGGTAGGAAAAAACTATGAGATTATTAGCAAACATATCATCTATCCACATGAAACACTACCTACACTAGTAACCCAAGAAATGAAAACATAAACTCACAAACAAAGAGACCCACCAAAATATAGCTATTCATTAAGCCCGGGAAAGATGCAAACTACCAGTCACTCATACCTTATTGGTACACACTCTCGGCGGTATTGTATTTTGCCATGATCTAGCCACTTAATAGCTGCCCGCTTTACTGGACCGAAATTCCAAAAAGAATGGCCACCAAACCTTGTGAAGCAGAATCTCTCACAAAATTTGAAAGCAGTATCGCGGCCAAGATTGGGAAGTAGAACCGCTCTAACTAAATGGTGAAGGGATGGGTGATATATTTGGGAAAAATTGGCAGGGGGTTATAGTGGAAAGAGGGAAAATTGGAGTCTAAGGTTGTGGAGGGAAGAGGGAAATCGGTAGTGGTGTTGGGGTGGCAGGGGCCCGAAAAGGTTATGGAGGGAATATGGAAAATTTGGGAGGGAAGGAAAATGATGCTTTGTTGACTTAGAGCAGAAGTCAAAAAGTATAAATAGTAGCAATTTGGCAATTTCATAGCAATTTTATAACATTTTTATAAACAATACAAAAATTTATAGCAATTTTGGAGACTTTGTGTACTTACTGTTTCATACAATATTTTTAAAATTGGGTTTATAGTGTTCCAGGTCCTTTTTTTAAACAGGAATTGTTGCCTGAAGGCTTACATCAAGCGGTTTCCGTAGATTTACATCAGATATGGGATAAACCCATATATACTGATAGAGAAAGACACTAGCTAAATATTACAATTATAATCTAAGACCTTAATAACTAATAGAGAAAGACACACAAAGGCACTAATCGATATTGCAATACTAATCAAACACCAATGTGGCAGTGTGATGAGAAGGGTACATGAAGGATAAGTGGCTTTCACTGTGCAGTCTTAGTGTAGCCTCAATATAAATCAAGCTCTCGACTACTATCGATCACAGGCAAACACAGTGAAGTATCGAGTCTTGACTCGCAACTGTAGGAGCTGAGACTTGAGGAAGAAGTCCGGAGCATACGCCGAGCAGACACCAACCCTTATACTATTACTTGTACACATAGAATAGCTAGAGAAATAGAGTCCAATCAGGAATTAGTCTGTGTCAATACAAACATGTGTAAGTGCCTCGCTTGGTAGTAGCCTCACTTAGTTGCACTTGAGGAAGAGTGTATTTGAGTCTCCTCTGTAAATAATGGACGACTGGAAGACTGTATTTGAGTTGCTGAAACAAATTATTGTATTGCTCACAAAAATATATAGAGTACAGTAAGGAATTATAATATGAGTAGCACTGTAGCTTATTAACCATGACTTGTCAAGAATCCATCAATATCTTATCAGAAACATGATTTACTCTAACAATAGTATAACGATATTAGAGAATGATCTATTGTTGACAGGAATAAATATAATACAAAAGGAAGTATAGTCCTTCTAATACTCTAGCCTAGTCAACATCACTTCTTGAGAATCGTTAAAATCAATCTAGATTTACTATAACACCCTCGAACCCCTCGGACCCCTCGAACCCCCCCACCCCTCGAAACCCCCCACCCCTCGAACCCCCCACCCCTCGAAACCCTCCACCCCTCGAACCCCTCCACCATCGAACCCCTCCACCACTCGAACCCCTCTACCCCTCGAACCCCCCCACCCCTCGAACCCCTCCACCCCCCGAACCCCCTACCCCTCGAACCTCCAACACCTCAAACCCCTCTACCCTTTGGACCCCCCACCCCTCGAACCCCTCCACCCCTCGAAACCCCCCCCACCCCTCGACACCCCCAACCCCTCCACCCCTCAAAACTCATCGACCCTCGAACACCCCCACCTCTCGAGGCCCTTGTCCCCCCTTAAACGCCACGACCTCTCGAACCTCATGACCCCTCGACCCCTCCAACCCCTTGACCCCTCCAACCTCATCGACCCATCAAACACCCCCACCTCTCGAGGCCCTCGTCCCCCCCTTGAATGCCACGACCTCTCGAACCTCACGACCCCTCCAACTCCTCGACCCCTCCAACCTCATCGACCCATCGAACACCCCCACCTCTCCAGGCCCTCGACCCCTCGAACTGGGCATTCAAACTATCTTTCATCTTCGAAGGAATATTCAAGATGGTGCCTATCAAACTTTCACAAAAAATTTTCTCAATATGCATCACGTCTAGCCAATGCCTAACCTCAAGATGCTCCCAGTACGGTAGATCAAAAAACATTGACCTTTTCTTCCATGGACCATCACAATGTATTATGTCCTTGCTTTTATACTTTCCCAACACCACTATCAATTTCTTAACCTTATTGTGAATCTGCACATCAGTTAGTGGTGTAGGGGATTTCCTTCGTTCTTTCCCACCAACAAAATTGACCACATCATCCCGGTATTTATGGTTTCCTTGTAGCCATTTTCTCTAGCCAAGATACATTGTCTTTCTTCCATGTCTTAGTTGTTTGAATTCCGTCTTCTCCTTAGAAATAAGACACGCTTTGTGCCCCTTCACAACATAGCTCGACAAATTTCCATAGGCTGGAAAATCATTGATCGTGCAAAAAAGCATGGTACGCAATTGAAACTCCACATTCATATGGGCATCAAATACCAACATCCCTTTTTCTTCCCACAATATCTTCAAATCATCGATCAATGGCCTCAAATACACATCAACCTTTTTCCCAGGTTGTCTAGGACCTGAGATTAACAAAGGCATCATAACATATTTATGTTTCATGCACAAATATGGGGGAAACTTATATATAACCAACATCACGGGCCAAGCACTATGCTTCAATGACATATTACCAAATGGACTCATCCCATCAGTACATAATACAAGGCGTAAATTTCTAACCTCCAAACCAAATGAAGGATATCGCTTGTCAAAATTTCTCCATTGTTCACCATTTGCCGGATGTCTTACCTTGTCGTCGCTTGGTCTTTCCCTCTCTCCATGCCTTCACAAGTTCTTTGCATCTTTTGAATTCGCGAATAACCTTTTCAACCTAGGAATTAAAAGAAGATACCACATACACTTCAATGGGACCTTCTTCTTCTTCTTACCCAAACACCCACTATCATCATTTCTCACACCCTTATATCTTGAATGTTTGCACACGGGATATTGAACCGCATCTTTCAAATCACCGTCATGCAACACATAATCATTTGGACATGCATGTATTTTCTTGTATTCCAAACCGAGTGGACACAATATTTTCTTGGCCTCGTAAAAGTTTTTCGGTATTCCATTCCCTTCCGGAAACTTATCCTTTAGAAGCTTTAGGAGTGAATTCACACTAGCATCACTCTAAGAACTTGTGGCTTTCAAATTGAAAACCTCCATTAAAAAGAGATTATGGTATCCTTACTTTTACATCCCGGATACAATGGCTTCTCTTTTTCATCGAGCAAATCACTCAACATTTTAGGCTTCCCCGCAAAATTTCTTACAATGTCATCGAACATAGCATCAACGGTACTTTTGTTTCCATCTACCTTGTCAAAACCACCGTTATGTCCTTGCTCAACCTCTCCATGAAATGTCCATACAATGTAACCTCCGTCAAATATATTCTTCAAAAAGTGAAATCTAACAAGCCCACGATCATCAAACCATTCACGACACAAGCATCTTTTGCATGGACAAAGTATCCTCTCCTCCCAACCAAAGGCATAATCAAGAAACGAATCAATAAATACAATATGTTCACCACTCCCTCTAGCTACACTTGGATAGCTAATCATTGTTTCCCTCCACGCAAACATCGACTCTCAGTCCGTTGTATCTATACAACACATAATAAACAATTACACAAATTTTCATTGTTCAAACATAATAAAAATAAACACAATCAATTTGCTACACAATACTAAAAGTGTCATGTATGTGTATATGTATGTGAATCGATCAACTAGCTTGTTCTTGGGATACATATATATATACCATCTCCCAAAACAAACACAACCATGTTTACATCCACACTCATTTACACTCTCACAACATGATACTAAACCGACATAAAGCATATAGAAACAATTAATATATACGAATAAACTCTCTTCAAGCATGCGTTTATGGTTATTATAACTACTAGCTATTGATTGAAATTCCAAGAAGTTAATGAAAACTTACATCCATGTGGCTTCATTGCTTTGAGTTATTGCTCACCATCCAAAAAATCTTCCATCAATGAAGGGAGAAGGAAACTACAAGTTCAGAAATAATTTTAGAGGGGTAGTTCAGAGCATTAAATGCTCAATTTAGCACCAGTTTTTGTGAATAGTATCTAAAACCCGTGTCATTTTCCCTATTAGCACCGGTTTTTAACCGGTGCAAACTTTAACGGTGCCATTTTCCTGCCTTTTTTCTGGAATTCCTTTAGCACGGGTTTTGTTCATTTTTAGCACCGAATTCTCAACCGGTGCCAAATATCTACTTTAACCGGTTTTCTTCAATTTTTAGCACCGGTTTTCAAACTGGTTCAAATTTAGCACCGGATTTCAACATTTTTTAACACCGGTTTTTCAAACCGGTGCTAAAATTTCCAATTCACTGGTTATGCAGATTTTCAGCACCGGTTTTCAAACTGGTACTAATTTAAAACCGGTTTTTGTAATTTTTAGCACCGGTTTTTTGACCGGTGTCAGTTTCACACCGGTTTTCATCAATTCTAGCACCAGTTTTTTAACCGGTGTTATAATAAATAGAACCGGTTCTAACACAATTATAACTGATGCTAAATTAATACCGGTTAAAAAACTGGTGCTAACAAAAAAACCATTGCCATTACATTATTTGCACCAATTTTTTAAACCGGTGCTAAAAAACTGGTGCTAGAGGTGGGTCTCTGTGGTAGTGTAGAATTGGGGTCATGTGGTTGATCCAATTGTATAGCACTCGTACGAAGCGAGGTGAGTCACTACTAGAAAACAGGTACATATGCATCGGTATAAATTCCTGAGCATAGGATACCGATGCAAATGTACACAATTGCATCAGTAAAAATAATGTAACATCAGTACCGGTGCCTTTGAATACAAATGCACCGGTAAATTGTCAACCGGTGTAGATGAACCCTGACTTTGCATCAGTAGTCAATGTATAGGTTGTTATGACTGGTGCAGTTTTTCTTTATTACATTGGTACTGGATTGCCGGTGTGTACCAATTGTTTTTTTAATACTTTGGCATCAAATGTAAAATTTTTACACTGGAAATATGAACTTACCGGTGCATATATCCAAAAAACCCGCCAAAAGGCTAAATATCTACACAGGTCACTGTGTGTACCGGTGTATGAATTACAAACGCACCGGTATAATATTAATACCAGTGTATAAACTCGCATTAAATGCTTACTTACCACCTTTTTTTGGTGGGTTAAAAATGGGATTCTTGGGAAAGTGAGTCCATTAATGGTATTTTTTTTGTTGATGAAAGCATTGAATGATCCTAAATGAAGACCCTTGAAGGTACCATTTTTTGAATTGCATTGATGAATATTAATGATTTCATGTATGGTTTTGGTTGGTAGAGATATATTTGTTGTGTGTTTGATCATTTGATAGTGATTGAGGTAGAATTGCTGATATTAGTATTTGATTTATTCTCAAGGTTGATATAGTTATAATGCTATAACTACTGATTTTTATGATGTTGGACATGTTAAGAATGTTTTAATTGTAATGCGGAATATTGGTGTATGTTGCATTATTAGGATGTTGTCATGAAATTCTATCGTATTAAATGTGTTGAAGTTTTATTGTTGGACATTAATTGATATGCAGAGTTGTATCCTGCCATCGAGAGGAGTAAGCATGTGTATGCCAACGTTAGTAGGGTGAGCGGTGAATATATTATGTTCGTGGATGAGTTCTTGGACCATTCATTTAGTCGCGAGAAGCGAATATTATGTCCCTATCGTGATTGTAGAAATCAAACTCGTACTGATAAAAAGGACAAGCTGAAACTCCATTTGTATAGCCGGGGGTTTGTGAAAGATTATGTTGTGTGGACCTTTACGGGGAAAAATCACCACCGGAAGTGAGAGTTAGCAGTGAGGGAAAGTTTTTTAGGAATGCTAAGTTGGATGACATGTGTGAGGAGGTTGTTAATGAGTTTAGAGAGAGGCCTGAGGTTTTGGCTAACTTCCTTGGTGAGAAGGATACACCGTTGTATCTCGGTTACAAAAAGAAAGACATGGTTATGTCGTGTTTGATGGAGTTGTTTAATTTGAAAGGTATTGGGTCATGGAGTGATACTATAATGAATAATTTTCTTAAGTTTTTTAATGATAAGCTTCCATCCGAAAATGGGGTTCCGATAACCTTCATGAAGCTAAGAGAATTTTTTGTTCGATGGGATTAGAGTATGAAAAGATAAATGTTTGTCCAAGAAAATGTGTTTTATATAGGTGTGACCTAAATTATAAGATTGTTTGTCCGGTATTTATGTGTCGTGTTATAAGAAGAAGAGAAATGTGGGTGTTGGCGGAGAGCATGTTGTGTCTGTGAGTAAGCGGGTGCCCACCAAATGTATGTGGTACCTTCCAATTATTCTGAGGCTAAGATGGTTGTTTAATAATGATAAGGATGCAAAGAACTTGACATGGTATGTAGATAGGGGAGGTTGTAAATATGATGATATGATTCGACACTTGGCTGATGTAGACCAGTGGAAGAAATTTGATATGATGTAATCAAAGTTTGCACCTGAACCTAGGAATTTGATATTTTCTTTGTGTACTAATGGTATGAACCCATTTGGTAATATATCATTGAAACACAGTTCATGGCCGGTTATGCTTTCCATTTACAATCTCCTCCCGTACTTGTGCATGAAGAGAAAATATGTGCTGATGCCAATCATGCTTATGGCCCGAAACAACCTGGAAATGACATAGACACTTATCTTGCTCCTCTGATAGAAGATTTGAAGGTGCTATGATCGGTTGGCACCTTAATGTTTGATGGTTTTAGTGGTGAGGAGTTTGCAGTGAAGGCGATGCTTTTTTGTACCATAAATGATTTCCCAGCATATGGTAACCTTTCTGGGTATGTAGTCAAGGATCACAAGGCTTGCCCAATTTTTTAGGATGAGACAGATTACCATTAGTTGAAAAATGGGCGTAAGACCATTTATTTAGGTCAACGTAATTCCAGCCGTTGAAGCACAAATTGCAGGATAACACAGTTACATTCATTGGTGGGAAGGAGAGGAGAAAGACACCCAAACCATTGACTGGTGTAGCCATTCACAACAAGGTGAAGAAATTGGTTGTTTTTCTTTGTAATAAGTCATCCAAGGGTGGTAGGACCGTAGACGGACCGTGGAAGAAAAGTTCCATTTTCTTTGATTTACCGTACTGGGAGAATTTGGAGGTTTGCCATCATTTGGATGTGATGCATATCAAAAAGAACATTTGTGAGAGTATGATTGGCACACTTTAAAACATTTCTGAGAAGACTAAGGATAGCTTGAATGCGAGGAAAGATTTAGTAGACCTGAGTCGGTTGGAACTAGCACTGGAGGAAAGAGGGAAGTGATCGTACCTACCTCCTGTCCTTACAATTTGTTAATGCTTTGAAATCACACGATTGTCATTTCCTTATGCAACAACTTTTGCCCGTTGCGATACGAGGGTGTTTAGATGAGGAAGTTAGATTTTCAATTATGTGCTTGTGTTTCTTCTTCAACTCAATATGCGGGAAAAATATTAGTCGGCAACAGCTAGATGAACTGGAACAAGATGGTGTTGTTGTTTTAGGCCTTTTGGAGAAGTATTTTCCCCCATCATTCTTTGAAATCATGGTGCACCTAGTGGTACACTTGGTAAGGGAGATACGTATATGTGTGCCTGTCAGAATGCATCGGATGTACCCCTTTGAGTGTCATATTGCTATTTTCAAGGGTTATGTTCATAATCGTAGTCAGCCTGATGCCTCCATTGTTCAAAGGTATGTCAATGATGAGATAATCGAGTATTGTACATCGAACATGGTTGGAAAAAAAGAGGTTGGTGTTCCAGGTAGCACAACTGAAAAATAGGTTCATACGCACTGGTATAAATTCATGAGTACAGATATACCGCTGCGTATGTAACCAATTGCACCGGTATTTATCATGTTAACATCAGTACCGGTGCAAATAAGTACATACGCACTAGTATCCTATCAACCAGTGTAGAGTTCACCTATTTTTTCACCGGTGTTAGTTCTACCAGTGTAGCAATGTCAAATATATTGCACCGGTATTATTCGAATATGTATTTGTACCGATACAATTGCTAACATGTGTACCGGTACAGGATTACCGGTGTGTACTTATTTACCCTTTTATTAATTTGTCATGAAGAGGTAAAAATTTTAAACCGGTAATGGGAAATTACCGATACAGAAACAAAAAAGAGTGGAAAAATTTGCATTTGTACATCGGTTACATTTAGCATCGGTGTAGGAATTGATCATGCACCGGTATTTTCTTAATACCGGTGCAAAAATAAATTCTTATTCATGAATTTTGGTGCAAAAAGTATTAGTTTTCGCACTGGTATTGTGATTGTACCGGTGCAAGACCGGAAGATATGCTCCTTTTGGCTGAAATCTACACCAGTAACGGATTTTATTGGTGTAAAATGCTTCAAATGCACCACTAAAGTCTAAATACCGGTGTAGAAAATAGCATTAAATGCTCACCTACCCCCTTTTTTTACAGGGTTAAAAATGGGATTTTTGGAAGAAGAGGTTCATTAATAGTATTTTTTGGTTGATGAAGGCATTGAGTTCTCCACAATGAAGACCCTTGAAGGTACCTTTTTTTAATTACATTTATGGATATTAAGGATTTCATGTATGATTTTGGTTGGTCGAGATATTTACATTTTGTGTTTGATCATTTGATGGTGATTGAGGTAGAATTGTAGATATTAGTTTGTGATTTGTCCTGAATGTTGTTGTAGTTATAAGGCTATGGCTTTTGATTCCTATAGTGTTGGACATGTTAAGAATGTTGTAATTGTAATGTTGGTGTATATTGTGCATTTATGATGTTGCATGATTATGAAGTCATAATGAAAAATTCTATTGTATTAAATGTGTTGATGTCTGATTATTTGACATTTATTGATATGTAGAGTTGTATCGCATCATCAAGAGGCGTAAGCATTTGTATGCCAACGTAAGTAGGGTGACCGATAAATATATTATGTTCGTGGATGAGTTCTTGGAGCATGCTATTAGTCGAGAGAAATGAATAGTATGTCCCTCTCGTGATTGTGTAAATCAAATTTGTACTGATAAGAAGGAGACCCTGAAACTCCATTTGTATAGCTGGGGGTTTGCAAAAAATTATGTTGTGTGGACCTTCATGGGGAAAAATCACCACCGGAAGTGAGAGTTAGTAGTGGGGGAGAGTGTTTTGGGGATGCCAAGTTGGATGACATGTGTGAGGAGGTTGTTAAAGAGTTTAGGGGAAGGCTCAAGGTTTTGGCTAACTTCATTGGTAAGAAGGATACACCATTGTATCCCGGTTGCAAGAAGAAAGACACGGTCATGTCGTGTTTGATGGAGTTGTTTAATTTGAAAGGTGTTGGGTCATGGAGTGATACTAGCATTAATAAATTGCTTAAGTTTTTGAATATTAACCATCCGGAAATGGAGTTCAGGATAACCTTTATGAAGCTAAGAGAATTTTCTGTCTGATGGGATTGGAGTATGAAAAGATACATGTTTGTCCAAATGAATGTGTTCTATGTAGGTGTGACCTAAAGGATAAGATTGTTTGTCCGGTATTTATGTGTCGTGTAATAAGAAGAAGAGAAATGTGGGTGTTAGTGAAGAGTATATTGTGTCACTGAGGAGGTGGGTGCCCACCAAATGTATGTGGTACCTTCCTATTATTCCGAGGCTGAGAAGGTAGTTTAAGAATGATAAGGATGCAAAGAACTTGCATGGTACGTAGATAGGGGAGGTTGTAAATATGATGATATGATTCGACACCCGGCTGATGCAGACCAGTGAAAGAAATTTGATATGATGTATCCAAAGTTTGCATCTGAACCTAGGAATTTGAGATTTTCTTTGTGTACTGATGGTATGTACCCATTTGGTATTATGTCATTGAAACACAGTTCATGGTCGGTTATGCTTGCCATTTATAATCTCCCCCTGTACTTGTGCATGAAGAGAAAATATGTGCTGATGCTAATCATGATTTATGGCCCGAAACAATCTGGTAATGACATAGACACTTATCTTTCTCTTCTGATAGATGATTTGAAGGTGGTATAATCGGTTGGCACCTTAATGTTTGATGGTTTTAGTGATGAAGAGTTTACAGTGAAGGCGATGCTTTTTTGTACCATAAATGATTTCCCGGCATATGGTAATATTTCTGGGTATGTAGTCGAGGGTCACTTCTACTACTATTGGTCACTGGAACATAAAAAAAATGATTTGTTGCATATAATTCGTATCTTGCCATGCCTCATTTGTTGGTTTGTGTGGTGCTCAAGATATAGATACCTATGTGATTCTATTAAACCAAACAGAGAACTCATTTTCAGGAAAATTATCATGCAACTTCTAGACATTTTTACTGCTCATAAGCTGGAGTTTAAATTTTCTTTGATTGCTAATAAACCCTCTCTCTTATACCCCCCAACGTGGACATCTTAAAAATAAAGGGACTGATATACTTGTCCACTGGAATCATCCTCAATCCGTGAAGCTAAACTCAGATGGCTCTGCCTTACAAAATAGGGGAAAATGTCTTGGTTTTGTCATAAGAAACTCCTCTGGGGAGATGCTGATTGCAGGTGCTAAGTATCTAGGGCAAGGAAATAGTTTGAAAGCTGAAATAATGACATTTCATCTAATTCTGGCTTAAATTTGTCGGAATGGGCATTTTTGCATTTTTCCTTATTATCTAGGGTTATATTTGCACTTTTAATAATCAGAACATTATATTTGCACTTATGTGAATTATATAGGATTATATATGCACTTCTCTCAAACACAAATTAATTATACAGTTATAATCTTTTCATGTTGAACATACTATGTATTTTTATTAAGCGGCACTACAATACTTCAGGGTTGTCATTTATGAAAACTAATAGAGATATAGTTGATTTAGAATCAATTATATCTCTATTACAAACTGTGCTAGTTCATCGTATGCCTCTCCCCCACAACCTATATGGCGCCTGGCGGAGGAACCAATTCCAGTGCACAATCATATTGCAACACTCATCCCAATTATATCCCTTCGGTAAATCAGATCAACTATTTCTTTGGAAGAAGGAATGGTGTCGTTGATCCACCACAGCCGAGAGACCCAATCTTCAATCCTTACTTCCAAGTGGTTAAAACACTTAGCGGTCCAACCGATCATGGCAAATATCTATGTAATAAATAGAATAAATACTAAATAATTATATTAATTATAGAAATTATAAAAATGATTCTAACTTGTTGAATTTCAAGCTATCTTGGACTTCCATCTTAAAACCAATTGGAACACTCCACGACCCATATTGGGCCAAATTAAAGTGATCCACACATCGGCCCAATAACTCAATATGGGCTCTGATACCATGTTGAATTTCAAGGTATCTTGGGGTGTTGAAAGATATATCCCACATCGGCTACTAAAAGACTAAATGACTTACATATAAGGTATTGGGTCACCTCTACTTAGTATCAATTGGTTTTAAGATGGAAGTCCAAGATACCTTGGTACTAACAATTTTTTTGTGTACATATAAGGTTATTCAATCCCTTACCAAGCTTTAAAATGTTATAAGAAAGTTGTCTCAAAAATCGATATCCAGGGATTTTTTCCAGGAAAAAAAAGCTAGTGCCCCAATTGAATGTTCAGGCGGTAACTACATAAGTAGTCGAATATATTAATATTGTGTCTTGAAAGACGATATTTTCATAAGTTATGAAAATGTCATAGTTTAAAATGTAAATTAGAAAAAATGAAGATAAAATTTTTGGTTTGCATGAATCGGATTATAAACTTTATTACTACTACACGTTTCATAATAAATTTTTAATATTGTAACTTAGACCTTTTACCTTTTATTTTTCTAATTAAATCATATTTTTCTATAATTTATCAAAATACCATCTTTCCCAAAACTTTGCAAAATATTAAACATGCGCACGAAAATGGTGTAGAACCTGCATCTATGTTTCTCAACCCATTCGTCTAAAACTAAGAACAACTTGAAAAAGGAGAGCGTGCGTGCATGGGGGTTGCCAATAAATTGGATTTTTAAAAAGCCAAGTTAAGTGCCCAGTCGTGATGCTCAATTGTGTACTCCACATTGTTTCAACTCTATTTGCACTTACTATTGCATGACATGGATATTTGTAACGATAATTTAGGGTAATAATATCAGTATTTTGACCTCCAAAAATACCGATAGTATGTATAGGGGTGTAAAAATGCAACACATTTGCATCGATAAAATGAATCGGTGTAGAAAATTATTTACACCGGCATCTTAGACCGATGTATAAATTTTGGAATCACAATAAATCTGTACCGGCATTATTTGGAACACCGGTGTAGACATTTTCCACCGATAATTAACATAAGAACCGGTTAAACCGTAATTTGTACACCGGTATTGAATATAACACCGGTCTTTCTTTTGTAGTCAGAATATTTTTTTTTTTGCACCGGAATAGATTGCACCGGTATTTTTTTTACATCGCCATTATTATACTTTATGCACCGGTATTATTTAAATAATTTAAAATAAATTATTTAAAATGTGATTTATTTTTACACCGATACATTCATTTTATACATGTGTATTATTTGGCTAAATTTTACAATGCCCAATTTGTTTTCCGATGGTACCTCCCGGATCGGGCAACGACAGCCTAAGATACTTGTGACCTATTATAAATTAGAAACCTTTGAATTAGTAAGAAATTTGAAACATCCTATTACGAAATATCGCTAGCAAAACACGGGAACATTATTCAAACTATGAAATAGAAGAAGTATGTTAAGAAAGGAATGAAACAAAGTAAAAAATCACACAAGTTTAGTATAACCAAACACCATCTATAGAATTCTAATATCATCAGCCCTTCAAAATAAACCATCGACCTATTATGTCGGTCTTATCATCCAGAAGTTGCAACGTAGTGTTCGCCTACTGCTGGTAGTCTCCGAGCCAAGCCCCAGACCATCTCTCTGCTACACCTTGAACTTCGTACACATGGTACGGGCGCTTACCCTTTAGAAAAATTTGTTAATTTCAAACTTACACTGTTAGTTAATAATGTTGCGTTTACTAGAAATTAATAATAACAAATTTTGAGATGCAAGGTTTACCTCCAAGATATTGTTTGTCTTTGGATGATTACAAAATTCTTCCATGAAGAGCATGATGGAGTACCCGCATTTTCACGAACCATTCTAGGTTCGGTACTGCACAGGAAAGGTAAATGTAATTACTAACCCTAAACATAAAATTTAAGGGATGAAATGACAGAATGACTTACCATGATGTTGTTGATTTTCCAAGAGTATTCGAGTTCTGGCTCTGTCTTTCTCTTTTCCCTTTGGTATGCGCAAGCAAGCCTGTAAAATGGTCACTTCTTCCCCATAGATCACCAATCTTGGATTTTTTATTTGATTTGATTGAAATATCAAGAAATGACTCTAAGTTCAACCCAGTTTGTTTGTTTGATACCCCCTTACAATGTATCCAGAGTAAAAACCTTATCCATTCTGGGACGGATAATGATGAGGTATCAATGATCGCTGTTAGAAAATTATGTTAACAAATTAATGAAATGGAAGTGGTTTGAAATGTGAATATAATTATCAGGAAGAAATACTTACATTCTTATGTAGGGTACAATGTAGTACTCAGCATCCGTTGCCTTAATTGTTTTCCAAATTAGTTTGAAATGTTGTTCGACCTCCTACTTGAAGTTGTTCAGGTTGCCACAGCTGGATTGGCAGAATTGGACACGACCTGAATTAGTTTCTTATATTTTCTCCCACATGTGCCTGTAACGTTAATGATACTGAAAATGAATTCTTGATAATTTAAAAAACATTAAGGCTGTAAATTTTCAAACTCACCCCATCCACACATCGACCTGCGCATTATCAATCCAGGTCATCGAACACATGTTCCCTAGTTTCTTTCCAAACTCAACAAGAACTTCTATTCTAACACTGGAGGTGTAATGGTGTGCGAATGTTGATGGTCAGAACACTGCAAAGAACATGCAGTCCTTATTCTTTATCATTTCCAGGATATCGACATTTGCTTCCTTTATGAAGTGCCCCATAATTGGCCAATCTATCAGGTCTCGTTTGTTGAAAATCTATGAATGTGAAATGATCACTTGAGCATGTAGTATTGAACTGTCGTTGTTAATGAATAATAATGGTACTTGTTTTAGAGCATCACCTGTTTTGGCTGCCTATTCAATCTTGGCTCGTCAGTATCCTGTTACAAGGACTAATGAATATGGATACGCAAAAGTACTTTGAGAAATTGAAAAATAATGTGTTACAAGAATGTACCTCATCGTTGTTGGTGAGAATCATAACCTTCTCGTCATCATCATCTGTATCACCTTCGGCATTGACTTCATCGATGTCACTTGGTTCCTCATCTTCCTTGCCTATTAAGGACACCGGCCAATCCACGACGTCATTGAGAGCCTTTCCAACATTATCAAAGTGGTGGTTCGCCGAAGGCAATCTCTCTTTCGGATAGAGGACTGGCTTGCATACTCTCACTTGAGCAACACTTCCTTGTTGGGTATCGCGACGACGAGATACCTGTCGCAACCCATGGGTGACCATTTTCTTCTTCCCAACAATTTCTCTAATAAAAAGAGTCATGCGTTCTCCATCCTGTTCTTATAATATTTTAGTGATTAGATAAAATGGTTATGGAGATATTTCAGATGTGTATTTCAATGTATAGGACATGCATAGATTATTGACGGTGTACCTCTTCATCCCTTCTCCATCGCTGGGATCTTCACCGGACTTTGTTACAGTTGCAGCAATGTCATCCATCGCCTTTTCTATAAACTTCTTGGGATTGTCAAGGCCTGGTGGAATCTGAACATCGCTTGTAGATGCTAAGCCCTTCACCAATTGCTACAGGTACAATACCATGGTTTTCACGATCGGTTGATCGTTAGATGGTCGCCTCTATGGTGTCTTTTTGGATGAGGAACTTCTACCGCACTTGCAACGGGAAAGATGAGGAACAACCACTGATGTTGGTAGACCTGTCTGAGTTCCCCTGTACCTGCCTAGGTGGTCCTTCTTCTTTGTCACTTTTATGAGAATGTCTTCACCTGACTGTAGTTCCAATGCTCCTTTTTCCTTAAGCTCGTTCAATTTCAACTGAGAATCACATAGGAATGCAATTTTTTATATGAATAATGTGAAATACAATTAAAAATTATTATTTAAAAGGTCAATTTAGGCATAACTTACAATGTCCGGTGCGATTGTCTCAACCTCTTTCGATGTGTATAACCCTTTCTTATCTTTGTTTGCCTCAAGGTAGACAAGAGATCTGTCAGGTGTGAAATCCTTTTGAGTGAGTTGCTGCTCAATCTCCTTGTCAGTGAATTCCTTGGTGGTTAACCTCATTCTCTCTTTCTCCTTCAGCTCCTTAGTCAATTTGTCACGGATGTATCAATTACCCCTTCTGCTCGTGTGGTGGGTGCAATCCCTGCCCTTGTTGCATTCAATATTTGTCACCCTAAACCTCTGATATTGTTATAAATAAAAATTTAGTTGAATAGAATTTGTGGGCAACATAGCTATTAACAAGTATTAATTTTTTCATCATACCTGAGAATTCAGAATGCCGGCGCCTCTTTTCAGACAAGTGCCATTCATTTTCATCAATCCACTTGTACTTCTCCTGTGCTGGTATTCCTGTTTTATTGATACATTTGTCTACGTCGTTAATAAACCTATTTGCCACCTTTGTCTTCCAATTCCTATGTTGGTTTTTGGTCCTCTCTTTAACCTCCTTCTTCAGCATTCCTAGTTACTTGTCTGTCATGGGTGTTTCAATTGTGAAACTCCCCTGGAACAAATCATATGAAAAGGCATGAAATTGATTACGTCTTAACTAATACTTTACCATGAATAAAATTTTAAATTAAAATTGTTAAGAGTTTTACCAGAACATCCTTCCATGCCTCTTCCTTAAAATCTTCAGGGATATCGCTCCAGTGTTTGTATGCATCAAATCTGATGCGGCACCAGAAAGCGTAATTTCCATAAGCGTGCCACGTTGACCAATTCTTATTGCATACTGCTTGATTCCTATGGAACTCAAATACAAATGGAGTTGGAGTGTTATGCTTTGCCAACATCAGAGACTGGCACGTGCTAGTTCCTCGCCTCCTCAAAAAACCTTTTACCTCAAACTTGTCCCATCCTTTTCCTTTTTTCCCTCCAGCTATTGTCAAGTTGTCGTCCGCTTCATTAAATGCTGGCCTTCCTTTGATGGTGCTCTTTCCATTTCCCTTGCGAATTAGTGTTTTGACCAACCTTTTACCGGTGTCTTCTCCTCCAACATCCCCTATAATAACATCACCATGTTCCACGATTTCTTCCTTCTCTTCACTAGTCGGATCATTTTTTGTATCTTCAACGGGATCCTTTTTGGTGGAGGTTCTTGGTCCACCACATCAACCTCCTCATTGACCACATGTTTCATCTCATCTTCCTTCTTCGTAATCGGTCGCTTCCTCTTTGTGTTTAATTTCCCTTTTTTCGGCTGCATCTAAAACATTTGAATAGAAAATTATCAATCTATAAAATAACGGTACTTAAAGATCAACATTCATAGAACATGGTGTAGAACTTGATCAACAAATTGATGAAAATTTTGAACAAAACGTGGCATATAAATTGAACAATTCATACATAAAACTGCATTATGTAATACATAAAAGTTTATATAACATGGGATAGAAATTGAACAATTAAGTCATGGAACTTGTTATACAATGAAATGGAATCTTATAGAAGTTGATAGAATACCATACCGATGTCTTTGGATTCATAAAATAAGCATGCAACCGAGCAATTAGCACTCCCCCCTAACGTGACTATCAACATTATCACCAACCAAAAAACTATAGTACTACATCATCCATCCACAAAAACGCAAACCATTTTAACCACACTATTGTATAAACATACCATTCAAGTTACCCTTTCAACTTTTTGTCAATTTATATGTTTTTTTTCATAGAGGCAATTGGTCGAACATGTGTTGTGCGTGAAGGTTGGAATGGTGTTTTGAAGAGAAATTGATATGTTAACCCATGGTAACATAAACACCAACACTTACCTTCACCAATAGAGAGCTTTTGTTGCCACTACCACAGAGACCCTCATCTGGAACCAGTTTTTTAACACCGGTTATGAAAACCGGTGCAAATCATGTTTTAGCAACGATTTTTTTGTGTAAGCACCGGTTAAAAATATTTTTGCACCGGTTATTTAAATAAAAACCGGTGTTATTTTTACACCGGTCGGGAAACCGCTGCTAGAATTTGTGGAAACCATTGAGAGTTTAGCACTGGTCAAGAAACCGGTGCTAAAAACAACGATAACCGGTGTTATATTCGCACCGGTTTGAAGACCGGTGCAAAGAATCCTATAAAACTGGCGTGATGTATATTTTTGGCACCGGTTATAGGAACCGGTGTTATGGGATGTAGAAACCGGTGCTGAATGCATTTGTGGAAAAAGGTGGGAAAACTGGCACCGGTTTTGTGTACTATTGACAAAAACCGGTGCTAAATCGAGCATTTAATGCTCCAAACTTACCCTCTTAAATTAGTTCTGAACTTGAACATCTATTATTAGATGGTAGATTTCTTGGGAAGGTGTGCAATAACTCAAACAAATGAAGACTCTTGGAAGTAAGTATTCATTAGTTTTTGGGAATTTCAATCAACTAAAACCATAAATGCATGATTGGAGGTAGTTTTTTCATATTTATTATTGGTTTCTCTTTGCCTAGCTTATGTTGGTTGAGTATCGAGTTGTGAGAGTGTAAATTAATGAGTGTTGATGTGAACATTTTTGTGTTTCTTTTGGTAGATGATATATATGTTTATATGTTTCCCGAGAACATGCAGTTGATCGATTCGCATACTTATACACGGACATAACACGTTTAGTATTGTGTAGCAAAAGGATCGTGTTCATTTTCATATTTTTTACCAATGAAAATATGTGTAATGGTGTGTTTTGCCTTGTTTAGATACAACGGACCAAGAATCAATGTTTACGGGGAGGGAAAAAATGGTTAACTGTCCAAGTGTAGCTAGAGGGAGTGGTGAGCATATTGCATTTATTGATTTGTTTCTATATTATGCCTTTGGTCGGGAGGAGAGGATACTTTGTCCATGCAAAAGATGCTTGTGTCATGAACAGTTTGATGATCGTGGGGTTGTTAGATTTCACTTCTTGAAGAACGGATTTGACGGAGGTTACATTGTATGGACATTTCATGGAGAGGTTGAGCAAGGACATGACGGTGGGGTTGACAATGTAGATGGAGACAAATGTACAGTTGATGGTATGCTCGATGACATTGTGAGAGATTTTGAGGGGTAGCCTACAATGTTAACTGCTTTGCTCGACGAGAAAGAGAATCCATTGTATCCGGGATGTAAAAGTAAGGATACCGTAATCTCTTTTTTTATGGAGGTTTTCCATTTGAAAGCTACAAGTTCTTGGAGTGATGCAAGTGTGAATTCACTACTAAAGATTCTGAAGGATAAGTTTCCGGAAGGGAATGGAATTCCGAAAAACTATTATGAGGCCAAGAAAATATTGTGTCCACTTGGTTTGGAATACAAGAAAATACACTCATGTCCAAATGATTGTGTTTTGTATGACGGTGATTTGATAGATGCTTTTGAATGTCCCGTGTGCCAAAATGCAAGATATAAGGGTGTGACAAATGATGATGATGAGTGTTTGGCTAAGAAAAAGAAAAAGGTCCCATTGAAGTGTATGTGGTATCTTCCTATAATTTCGAGGCTGAAGAGGTTATTCGTGAATTCAGAAGATGCGAAGAACTTGTGATGGCATGGAGAGCGGGAAAGACTACATGACGAGAAGATAAAACATCCGGCGGACGGTGAACAATGGAGAACTTTTGACAAGCGTTATCCTTCCTTTTCTTCGGAGGTTAGAAATCTCCGTCTTGCATTGTGTACTGATGGGATGAATCCATTTGGTAATATATCATCGAAGCATAGTTTGTGACCCGTGATGTTGGTTATATACAATTTGCCCCCATATTTGTGCATGAAACGTAAATATGTTATGATGCCTATGTTAATCTTAGGTCCTAGACAACCTGGGAATGAGGTTGATGTGTATTTAAGATCATTGATCGATGATTTGAAGATACTGTGGGAAGATAAAGGGGTGTTGGTATTTGATGGCCATATGAATGAGGAGTTTCAACTTCGTGCCATGCTTTTTTGGACGATCAATGATTTTCCAGCCTATGGAAATTTGTCGGGGTACGTTGTGAAGGGGCACAAAGCATGTCCCATTTGTGAGTAGAAGACTGAAATTCAAACAGCTAAGACATTGAAGGAAAACAGTGTATCTTAGCCATAGAAAATGGCTCCACGGAAACCATAAATACCAGGATGATGTGGTCAATTTTGTTGGCGGGAAAGAACAAAGGAAATCCCCTACACCACTAACTGGTGTGCAGATTCACAGTAAGGTTAAGAAATTGAGAGTGGTGTTGGGAAAGTACAAAGGCAAGGGCAAAATACATTGTGGTGGGCCTTGGAAGAAAAGGTCAATATTTTTTTATCTACCATATTGGGAGCATCTTGAGGTTAGGCATTGCCTAGACGTGATGCATATTGAGATAAATGTTTGTGAAAGTTTGATAGGCACCCTCTTGAATATTCCTTGGAAGACGAAAGATTGTTTGAATGCCCGGTTGGATTTGGTTGATTTGGGAATCAGAAATGACCTCGCCCTAGAAGTGAAGGGTAAGAGGATGTACTTGCCCCCTGCACCTTGTACCTTGTCTAAGGAGGAGAGAATCTCAGTTTGTGATAGTTTGAAATCAGTGAAGGTCCCCATTGGTTATTCATCGAACGTGAGTCGGGTAGTTACGAAGGATTGTCGGATGACGGGGTTGAAATATCATGATTGTCATGTTTTGATGCAACAACTTTTACCTATTGCTATTTGTGGGGTAATGGAGGCCGACGTAAGGCACTCAATCCCTAGACTTTGTATATTTTTTGCCTCCATATGCCAGAAGTCTATTGACCGGGACCATCTGGATGTCCTACAAAAAGATGTTGTTTTTGTGCTCTGCAAGTTGGAAATGTATTTCCCTCCATCCTTTTTTGATATAATGGTTCATTTGGTCGTCCATCTAGTGTGGGAGGTAAATATATGCGGTCCAGTTGGCATGCGTTGGATGTATCCATTCGAGCGTCACATGAAAGTCTTTAAGGGATACATGAAATGTATGAGTCGGCCGAAAGCTAGTATTGTTGAGAGGTATGTTACCGAAGAAGTTATTGAATTTGTCTCTTGCTATTTGCAGGGACACAGAAAATTTGCGGTGCCCCTGAGTCGACATGTTGGGAGGACGGGGGCAAGCCGAGGTCGAGGGGAACGTTATTTACTCCATTGAAAAGTGATCCGATGTCAGTTCATTTGTATGCGTTGAGGAATTGTTTGGAGACTACTGCTTATGTGACCGAGCACCTTAATTTGATAACAGAGTGTCATCCCACGTGTCCCCCTAATAAAGTTCAGTTGGAGCACAATGACAAGTTTGTGAATTGGTTATATGAACGATGCAATGTTGCTGATTACAACCCAAAAATTAGGGCATTTGTGAGGAAGCCTAACTGCACGGTTTTGAGGTATTCTGGATATGACATCAACGGTTTTTCTTTTGGTACTAGGGACCAAGATTTGAAGAGCACGGCACAAAATAGTGGGGTATACATTGAGTCGGAGACTATGTGGCAAGCAAGTAAGAAAGACAAAAAACCAGTCCTAGCTGTGATGTCGTTCTATGGTGTTATTAATGAGATTTGGGAGCTTGACTATGGAGAATGCAAGATTCCGATATTCAAGTGCCAATGGTTTGATAACACGACTGGGGTTCGAAATGATGATCCAATGGGATTTACCCTTGTTGACCCGATTCGTGTGGCATATGAAAATGATCAGTTTATTTTGGCCGAACAAGCAAGACAAGTTTTTTATGTAAATGACCCGTGCAATGTAGGTTGGTCTGTTGTGGTACAAGGTAGGAAATTCTCATTCCGAGATGAAATTGATTTTGAGGTTAGAAGTGGAAGGTTAGAGTTTCCCTCTATTTCCCCTCTACCTAGTGACAACGGGATTGAGGTGGGAGCCATACGGAGGAAACACAAAGATGGAATTTGGATAGATGACGATGGCTGAGAACTTCGAGATAGTCAATCCAAGAAGATGAAGTTGGTTGTAGACTAGGGGGGGTCGAACAATGATGTCGAAGTTAAAATTTATTTACTGTTTGTACGTTGTTGTGTTTTGTTGCCCCTGGAAACTAATATAAGAATATCTCCCAATTTGTTGCCATTTCGAGTAGTTCTGTCCGCTGTAGCGTACTCCAGCGCTTTTGGTAAAGGCTGGTAAAAATATTGGCTTTCTATTCCTATGGTAGGTTCTGGCCGCTGCAGCTCCACTGGTTCAGCGCGCTGCATCAATTTTACACACACATGAACCTGAAACGAATTGCTCATGCAGTACGTTTAAGACACTAGCACAAATACATTATGTGGCTTGAAAGCTAACATTCCAAAATCACATCCAAACTTTCAACAAAGGAGCAATTTATGTTTCGAAAGCAATCAATGTACGAGTCAGACATCCAAATTAAACTAGCAAATGAAACAACCTGATAATACAAAGATGTGAGCTCAATATGGGTAGTCATTTCCTCCACGCCCTCTTCTCCACCATGTTGGGCCTTGGCGAATTAAAGGTAGGGATTGGACCCAATTCATTGATTCTCTTGCCACACATGGCTGTGAGGATCTTCCCAACCTGCGATGTCCAGCGCACCAAATGATCTACCTTCAGTTGCAGTGCAGCCAAGTCCCCATTCGAGTTCTCATTCGATGATTTACTTGTTGCTGCCCTAGATGACTCAGTAACATTCTTCTTCTCCAAGAATATGAGAGGGTTTATGGGGAGCTTTGGAATCATTGTGGCATCATCATCTTTGTATCTGCAACCTGCTACCACGCATATTCCAGTGATGAGTGAGGACACGCCTATGCAGTTATGGGGATTGACACAATCCCAGATGTATGCCATTATTGTACTCCCAACATTGATACTCATGTTCTTCTTTATCTTGTAGAGCAGTAGCATACGGGACCGATGAACCTCGCTATTCAATTTCACGGGGAGTAGCCGGGCAGCTATGAAACTGTACCACACATTCATGTCTTCATTCAAGTACTTTTTCTCTATGCTGGACCATTCTTGTGGTAGATTCCAAATTACTGTGTCGTTGTCATCACATATTTCTGTGATGATGTCCTCCCATGAAGCTTGTTCAACGGCGGTGTCAGCAGCTTCGTACAAGCTCGAGGGCTTTGGTGGGATCTTGTAGAATGTGTTGATCAAATACGAAGACAATTCGACCAAATGATCCCAGAGGAAAATAGTTGCAGAATTATTGTACTTCATGAGCGATAGGAATTCACATGCCATGGTCTGGTTTGCACGTGTCCGTTGTGCGATGAAAGCCTTCCTAGTTGTGCTCCTTCACATAGTTCCTGAAGGGCTTTTCCAGCCTCAACCCTCTCTCAAGGATAAGGCCCCTCGGGATGAAGTTCTTGTACACAGTAATTTGCTCAGTACAGTCCACCTCTGTGGCTGGTATGGGCTCAGTCGACGGAACAATTTGAGTCCCGTGCTCGACATCCTGCCCCTCTACCACTCTAGCCTGTTTGGATGGGCTTTTGGTGTTCTTCTTTTGCTTGGTTACAACTTTTTTGGGGGCCATGTCTGTTAAAATAAATGTGTTAACAGAAGCCAGAATGCAAAACGGTAAATAATACACAATTACAAAGGTAAATAATACGGAATCAACTTATTCTAAATGAAGCATTTGTTCTCGTCGGCTAAATATGGAATAATGTTTATTCACAGTGAATCCCAATTTCAGACAATATTAATAGAACTAAAATAATTACACTATAAATCCTGGGATGAATCAATGGGCCACCCAGAATCGCATGTCATGAACAATCAGGGTATGCACAAAATTATTCACCAATGCCGAAAATGATAGCACAGTGAGGGCATTGACATGATGAGGCATTATCATGAAATCAACCCTTGAGCATGAAAAAATTACTGAACAATCAGGTTATGCACAAAATTATCATATCATATCGGATCATGGGTTATGCCATCCAGAATCACATATCATGAACAATCGGGTTGGGCACAAACTGAAGGATCATTAATCATATTTACTGCCTGTAGCGAGTCAGATTCAATAATGAGGTTGGGATATCTATCCAGACACATCTGACAGGCCATAAGAATTGCCTTAACTTCAGCTTCCAGTGGAGATGTGGCTGTTATGGTCTCTGATCTAATAAGGATTGGTAAACCTTGGTGATTGCGAGCAATTAAGCCAATTGAAATAGAGGAAGAAATCCAAGATGCATCCACATTAACCTTGATCAAACTGTGATCTGGAGATTCCCAGTATATTGTGGAAATAGTTGGCTTTGGTGGTGGTCTGGGGGGAAACATCAGAGAAGGGAACTAAAAACTTAGGTTAGGAAATATAGTTGGGAAGCAGGGGGATGAGGTAATGGAAAGGTAGAGAGTATCTGTAATTTCCTTGCTAGATGGTTTCAACGCATTAGCGGTTAGACAGGATTCTTTATGAACGTGGAAGTCTCTCACGCACCATTTATTTTGGGACGGAGGGAGTATAAGATTTTAAAGATTTTACGATCTTTTCCGGGTCCTGGGGAATATAATACATATCCCTCACATTTGAATGGATTATTTTTTTAAAATTAAAGCATTTGAAATTATAGACACCAAAATGTGCCAACAAAGCTTCATTTTCATTCCCTCCAAATGTTTCCCTTTTCCCTCATATCCTTCACCCTCGGTTTCCGTACCCTTCCCTCCCCACCACATTGAACCGAGTTCTTTCCACCCACCACAGCCCTAATCCCAAGTTTCCCCTCTTCCCACCATAACCCCGTGCAGATTTCCCCCAAAAACAGTGGCCCTCCCTTCACCATTTATGTCGGGCTTCAACCTCCCAATCCTGGTCGCCAACCAAATATACCAATTTTTTCGACATTCAACTCCACAAATTTCGTACCCAGGTCAGAATCTTCATAGTGGAGGGGGTAACCAAGAAGGCCGGCTGTTGATGGAATAAGGTAACACCCATTGGTAGTTTCCATCTTTCCCAGGTTTAATGAGTAGCTATATTTTGGTTGGTCTCTTTGAATGTGAGTTTGTGTTGACATTTTTTTTATACTATTCTGGGTGTTGTTTCATGCTCATACATGATATGCGTGCTTGTTATGTCATAATTTTTTCCTACCCACGTGCCCCCTATACGAATTTGTTGAACTCGGTTGGATTTTCGTGGAAATCCGAAAAGGGATGTGTTGGATTAATGTTTTGCTTGTGTTTCATTTACTCATAGAAGAGATTCAATGGCGCCGCCGAGGAAGAAATTGTTTGACTCTGGTGGTAGACAAACTATTGCTCATAAATGTTTTACCCCTCCGAAGGATGCCAACTGTGACGACAATAGCGAGGAAGGGGCTGATGCACCGATATATTGCTCGGGATCAGAGAAGTCGGGAGAAGAATAAGAAACTATGGTAAAAGAAGACATGAGTGAGAGCTTCGAAAAGTTTCAGATTGGATAGTATTACAAGCGCAGAGGTACAGCCACGTGCAAGTTCGCGTTGCTTGCGAAAAAAAAGAAGCCTCTGAAAATATTCTTCGATGATGACTTTAAACCCCCTAGTTATGCGCAGCCGATGGTCGATATATGTTGGCTATGCCTTCCGGCGCAGAATCCGCTTCGGGACGTAGCATAATTGGAGATCAGTCCCAGACCATGTGAAGAAGGACGCATGGGAAGACATTCTCGTAAGTGTCTTTTAATCCTCCATTGTTTATGTCAACTTCGTTACATGTCCCACTAACAGCATGTCTCCTTATCCTCCAGATTAGTTGGGATATACAAACGAAAATGACTTTCACTGAGATGAATAAGTTCTGAAATAAATGGACAATTTATGCAGGAGAAAAGTGGAGGAATTGGAAGACTAAGGTGGCGTACAAGTACATTGTGCAAAAAAACTGGGCTGTTGTGCATGGAGAGACTATCGCTGGATGAACAAAAATGAGTGGGAGCTATTTGTGAAACACAGGTCAACCCCTGAATTCAAGGTACTTCCTTCAATATAATTTTTCTCTAGTCTTTACAATGAGAGCAGTTTACAAACTGATGTCCAAACAGGCGGAAAGTGACGCAGCAAAATTAAGCGCCTCATAGAAAGACTACATCCATCACACGGGGAGTGGAGGGAACCGTAGGGTTGCAGTAGAAACGCTAAAATTGAGGCGCTTCTGGATAAAGGTCAGAGTGTAGAAGAAGTAGAGGCTTTAGTTCAAATCATGGATTTCAAACCAGACCACTCGGAAGTGTTCCTTGCCGCTAACTGGGACAATAAATTATCAACCTACACGAACGACTCCGTTCGAAGAGCAGCCCCCACTATTGTGAGCATAATTCATAATTGAATCTATCTCTATTGATATTATTTGATATTATCCCAATCAAATGGCTTATATTTGCTTTATTTCTTAGAAAAACCTTTTGGATAAGAAGCAAAAGGGAGAATTGGTTATACATGGAAAAGAAGATATTCTAGTTCAAGCAACGGGTAGGAAGATCACGGGGGTCGTTGGAGAGGTTGCTCCGCAACCTCTAAGGTGAACGAGGCCCTACCACATATGACTGTCACCCGTTACGCATCTAGTCGATGTGGGAGCACAAACACAAAACTATCTGAGGAAATTTCAAAATCAAACAAACAACCAACAGATGTCATCGAGCTCAGGGAAACATTTGCTGCTTTACTTGAGGCCCAAACAAATTGGCTAGCTGGGCAATTGGGTAAAGCTATTCCCCCACACTTAGATGCCCATAATTTCCTTGCTGCATCTTCCGCCCCCATGAACAAGGACAACCGGGTATTCATTCCTTCAGCATCGGGATGTAGTGACCCACAAGGAACTGCAGCGGATGACAAGGTAGTCCAAACCGTGAACTGCAATCGTATTTGTTCCTTTCTTGCTATGTGATTTGTAGTACATGGATTTCCATTTCCTGATTTGGATTGATGTTGTGGGGATACAGCTCGTTGCTGATGAACTCTGGAAGCTGCAGCACGCTGTAGCTCTCAGTCTCAGCTGGGCACTGAAAGCTGCAGCGCGCTGCAGCCTTCAGCAGCTACATGTACAATTCATTACTTCTTATCATCTATCGCTTGCACTTTCGACTTTATCTGTTTTCCTTCAATAGAGAATACTTATTTATTGCCCAACTGATGTATTTACCCAATCTCTAAGTTCATCTCTCAGAGAGGAAAAAAATGCTGCCTATATGTTTTGAACCATCATGGAGAAAGGGAGGTAGCTACATTTGGTATATTCTTTCCAATGGAAGCGAAAACTGACTTACCCATCAAGTGGGAGCGGGTAAATCTAAAAGGACCTATGATCATACCAAAGGCACATTTGCCGATTGAACACGAAGAATTTGAGTTTTTCACTCAGGCTATTGGATATAACATTCTATGGCCGGGGAAGCTGATAAGTGTCATAGAGCAACAGGATGATGAGGTGTGATAATTTTATTCTTCATCTCATCAGTGCTCATACATATATTTCTTGCTAATACAATGACATGATATGTTATTCATATACGAACGTAAGAGAACGAGCAACAACTGCCTTCGCAGGAAATAGTGGTTGACGAAATTAGAAGTCCTCAAACAAACCTCACACCAGTGCCTAAGGAAGATACTCCTCGTGGAGAGGTGGCCGCTCGACCGGTAAAAGGAGAGGTACATACCCCCATACTATTTCATTCCGACTGATTTTCTCCTATGCATCACTAACATTTTACCCATTAGCAACTACTAAAAGAAAAAACTACATCACCGGAGAATGGGCAACCAAATCCTCCCTCGTCGATTTCTCCCCAATACATATTTGTGAGAACTCATTTCAGCCTTTACATTATCATCCACTACTGAATTACATAGAAATACTGTTCAACTAACATTATTAGATTATGAATGTAATGATTAGGGAGCTACGGAAAACCAAGAATTAATCGTTGCTGTTCACCAGATTAATGATGCTTTACGGCTATCTTCACAAATATGTGGACCAGACAAAATATTCCGCATCAATTTCAGCACAAAGGTGTTCGGATCAGAAGAAGTCTACACAACCATATTTACTGACAAGATACGACTGTTCATAAACAGCTTGGACGCAGATGATGAAATGGAGTGGATGAGTGGGTGCCAACTTGATATATGGGCATCGTAAGAAGTGCATGCTTTCATTATTCATAGATACAAGTATCATTATATTTGCTTCACTAACCATATTAATTTGCAAGATACCTCTGTGATAGGGTGGTACGTGGAGTGCCACGTCCAGTTTATTCCTGCCTTTTCGAACTCAATGGCTCGGAAGGCAAATCAAAGGGTGGAATTGACTGCGGACGAGGTTTCGGCTGTCATGTGCCTCACTGAAGCGAGGATGTACATCTTCCCATGCAATCGAGAGTAAGTTCCATTCATTTTCCGAGTAGCTAGACCCGGCTACATGGAAGCGAAAGCAACCGTGTGCTGTGATTTTATTTTAAGAATCTTAAGTACTTTTGTTTTTCCCTTTTTCCCATAGGGACCATTGGTTTTTGCTTGTCTTTGTACCAGAAATCAATCGAGTATATTGCATCGACTCAATGACTAGGGGAATTTCCAAACGAAATAGATCATGCCTTAAAATGATTCATTTGTAAGTGGAACACATTCGTTTCTTTCCTTCAGCTTTGATGTTATTCAAAAATGATTGTTCCTGTAATTGTGTTCTTGTACGTTTCGACCTCTCTTGGCTCAATTATTTACAATTACTGTTACTCAGTATGTTATCATATATTGTGTGAACCCCAATTTCTGAAAATAATATTCCTCATGTTGACAAAATTAGGTTTCCATCTATTGTAGGATTGCAAAAAACTTTCGATGGTCCACCTTCCAACTACACTTGGGATGTCATAAACATTAGTGTACGTATCATCTCATACCTTCATATTTCACGTGTCATTTTCATCTTCGTAATCGGTTCAACAAATTGTCTTCTCCATCATCAGCCCAAGATACAAAGTAGTACTTGGGAGTACGGATACCATTGCATGTATTACATGGAAAAAATTGTTAGGCACGTACATGACATTGACATTATTCCAGTATGTTTTCCTACAATTCTACTATTATTTGTTATCCTCACATATACATCCTTCTCTTAACATGTCATTTAATGCATTGTTTCAGCAATTCCCGAAAGATTACACTCCACTGGGGAGCGATGAACTGCGGAGTATTGCTTTGAAATGGGTTTATATTTTTGCAAAAAATACTCTGCCAAAATGCATAGCTCAATTGAATATCATACAAGGACTTGCACAAATCGTCGGATAGTGGTTAGTATTATCTGTTACAAGAAAGGTAATTGACCATCTCTTCTGATACTCATCAAATTCGACGCTGCGGGGGGTTTCAGTATCTTAGGACACTACGAAACACTTCATGCTCTTCTTTTCCTAGTCATAAATTATACTTCATCGGATTCAATATTGTGTTTCAACCTACTTTCTTGTCTATGCATCATTGTGGCTCGGAATTTGTTCAATTTGTCTTCGTGCACCATTCTGTTACTATGCACAACATATATTGGGTACCATGCCTAGAAAAAAAAGGAACTGGCTGTGAGAAGATGAACGCTAGAAGCTGCAGCACGCCGCAGCTTACAGTGACCACAATAGTTACTCACGCTTTTAACATCGGTTTCTTTCGATTAGAGAAGCGGTGCTAATATTAAACGGTGCAAAATTAACGCTTCTAGCACAGCTTTCAAAACCGCTACCAAAAAAGGTGTGATCATAACCGGTGCTATATTTACTTCATTGCACCGGTTTTCAAACGGTGCAAAATTTAACCAGTGCAACAATTAAACAACTCTAGCACCGGTTTTTTTACCGGTGCTAACATATAACCGGTGCAATAAAATTGTTTTTTATCACCGGTTCCCAAACCGTTGCTAAACTATAACCAGTGCAATTTATTTTTCTGTCACCGGTTTAAAAACCAGTGCTACCTACAAACCATTGTTAGATAGAAAGATTTAACACCGGTTCCATAACCGGTGCTAACAAATCCGGTGCGACAAAATTTTATTTATCACCGGTGTTATAACCGGTGCAAAAATGACAAACTTTACACTGGTTTTTTCTAGCACCAGTTACAAAAAACTGGTGCTAATTTGTTACATTATAGCACCGGTAACTTAAACCGGTGCAAAAAATAACAAGTGCTAATAAAAGAAATTTAGCACCGGTTTTGCTTCAACCGGTGATAATGTAGCATCGCTTACTTAGGCACCGGTTTTTTAGCCACTAAAAAACTAGTGCTAGGAACCAAAACAACCGGTGCTAAAGGTGTCTTCGCGTGGTAGTGTGCTACTCCCTTTTGTCGAACTCGCCAAGAATGGAAAGGGATGATGAACTCGCCAAGTACTTTCTTCTCTTGTGCTATTAATAGTTGGCGAAGGGTTTCTTCACTTGTGTTCCTTCTCTTGTGTTGCTCAACACTTTATAGGATAGATGATTGGAGTTACACTGGTTGATGAGGAGTTGTGGTGGTTCAATTAAGTGTGAATTGAATGGGTGAAGTGGTGGATGATGGTTTTAAAAGAGAATTTGAAGGTGTTTGATGAGATGAGGAAGAGTTGTGGTAGTTATGGTCATTTGAAACAGTTTTGGATTCATATGAAATGTTTTTTTACACTGGGAATATGTACAGAATTGGTGTAAAATTTGTGAAGATGGGTTTGAAAATTTGCTAACTGTTCGGCACCGGTACGTATATCGGTGTAGAAAAGGAAAAAAGCAGCTCCGTGCAGCTGCTTTAAATGATTTTTTCACTGACCCGAGAGCAACACACAAATATTTAGGCTAACTGTTGTACACCGGTAAAAAGTACCTGTGTAGAAAATGCTGATACCGGTGTAATATTACACAAAAAGCAGCTGCATGCGCCTGCTTTAAATATATTTTTTTTGGAAAAATATGTTAAATCCGAGAGAAAATTTAGAAATCTTAGACTAAGTGTTCAGCACCGATATATTTACTGGTACAAAAACAGATGTACCGGTTTAAAGGTTTTTACGCCTTACTAAAAACTAAAGAAATTGAAAATTTTGAAATGCGCACCAAAAACTTGAACACATACACCGGTACTTGTTTCATATTACAGGTGTAAAAAAAGATTTTTATTTATTTAAATTCCCACTTATTGCATTTACCTCCCGTGCATTTTTCAAACAACCCCAATTATTGAAATTGATGTTTAACTATTTTGGATAGATATTGTACTAGTTGTTTCATGCAATGTCGACCACACATGGGTCGCATATGTTGACGTTACTAAGCATTGTTTAATTTCATAAAATTTGCATATTGACCCCAAACATTTCGTTCCACCCCTTGAAGCTCATTTCCACTGGCCCAAATGGAATTTTAGGATGCTCCATATTGAATAAGTAACGTTTCCGTACCTCAATGGTACAGAGGAACCCGCAAAATTCATTATATGTGTTTATTGCAATAATGTCCCCCAAACTGTGACATGCGATTACGACATGTTAGGAAACTACATAAACTACCAAATTTAATATTCTGGACTTAGATCATAATTGCAACATATTTGTACCCGGGTGGTGATTCGTCGTGAAGTGCTAGTAGGTGGTGTAGAGTAAACGGGAAGGGTTTACTTTAATGTTTCTATGTGTAATCTGAACATCTTCCAAACTAAATACGGAGTCCAGACCTGTTCGTTTCCCCTCATGCGGAACTTGAAAATACAAAAAGATTGTTTTGTGGACCATCTGGTTCGATCGGATTGCGATTTTGATTTACGAGTAAATTTTTTACTTTTTGCAATTTAGTCCCTCCAAGAATCTTGGAAGGGTCGAAATATAAAATTGGATCAGCATATATGCAATTCAATACACTATGATCATGTTAATGTATTGTAGACCTTACCGGTGGATTGAAGGCCCTGTAAAACCAACAATGAACATTTGCACTATGTTTTCCAAAATTGCACTATGTTTTCCAAAATTACACTATTGCCCATAAATTTACTTGGGGAACCTCCATAGCTCCTATTGATACAGTGTTTTTTAATTCTAACTATTCTTCAAATATAATGCAAGTAACCACTTAGGCCAACTATGTTCGATCTATCTTTTTTATCATCATGAGTGTATTTGTCCGATATAATTTTAAAAAATACGGTTTACAAATTTTTATTCAACCCATTATCGTGCATGTTTGCCAAAAGTAAAAATGTCAAACTGTCTATGTGGAACACTATCAATGTTTAGTACAAAATCTACTCCTTCTAACTGCAACTACACGTTTTCTACGAATAATAATGAGAAAATGGTTCTACCACGTCAATAGGTCTTATTACATCGCCATCACAGGCACTTGTGCTAATGTTTATGTCCTCGACAATGCCTCAACGATGTCAGGAAATTGATACTTCGTAACCTTGGCTATATGTTTGTGCCAAGATCTTTGATATTTGGATTCTTCAAGTATGTTTGCTACACCAACCTCCAAGGAAGCAACACACGATTCAATAGTCGTGACATGCGTTTCAGGTGTCAATCTGTAGAAAGAGTCCATGCAAATCTTACCCAATGGTTGGCCATAAACATCATGTGTACGAGAATTAACTCCTGCTCTTGAACAAAACACATAGATGATACCGCAATAAGTATAAGATCTCATCTGATCCCGTTCCCTCTGCAACATAGGACAAATTCGACGACCAACATTCCATCGAAGCTCCTTCTTTATTGCATACAAGAAGGTGAGACCAAGTTTGTAAACTTTTGTGTTCACAGTTACTGTATGGATTCTAGACGCCATGAAGTGATATCACTCATTCATTTCTGGAGTTAGAGTTTCTTAGATATTTTTCTCCAACCTGGTTTGACCAACTCATCTATGTCCGTAATTGCCCTAGTTACTATCCCAACGAACTCATTCTCAATTGGCTGTTCTAGAATATAGCCGCCATCACCTAGAAAATAGAGTGCAAGAAACTCGTCCTCATAATTTGGAACATTGGGCAACCGAAACAAGCAATTGATAGATTCTGGTGTAACATGGATAGTTTTACCACTACAATACTCATGATTGTAGCTCGTACTGCACTTCAATTTTGTGTAAAACTCACTTACAATGGTCAGGTTGAATGGTTGTGGAGTCTCGCAGAATTTTTCCCACCCAAGCTTCCAGATAGTTTGTTCAAATGGGGGAGATGCTCCAATTCCTCTCTCTATGTGATGACGGCGTCCATTGTAAGATTCATGGACCAACCTAGCCTTCTTAGACACAAGGTACTATCCGGGTAAGTGTGTGGTGATACTTTCTGCAATGATGGGGACGGTGAATGGTGTATCCTTTTCGAATTGGATTTGGGAGGCATTTCAAAAAACACATTGAAGCATTTCATCAAACACCTTACAAGCAAGTCAGGCTATTCATGATATCACAATGATTCTATTTCATATGCAATTGCTAATTAATCATACTGTGGAGGCATTGAAGTGGTTTACCTGATTATATGTTTACTTACGTAGGATTTCAACAAAGATGGGTAGTGATGGAGATGGTAATGAGTAAGAGATATAAATTTGGTGTTGTGAAAATGGGATGTTGAGAGGGTTCTAAGTAAAGGAACGTTTCTTTATACATTGGTACTCTATATATACCTGTATAAAAAGAGGCCTAAAGCAGCTGCTTTAGGTTTCTTTAAATAAAAAAAATATTTCTATCTAATCCGACCCAAGAGTAAATTTCAAAAAATATTTCTAAGTACTCACCACTGATACAATTACCAGTGCAAATTTAACAAAAAAAGGCTGCTATAAGCTGCTTTAAATGCCAAAAAATTAACATTGTCAGACCCGAGAGAAAAAACAAAGAAAAATTCTAAGTAGTGTGCACTGCTAGTATTACCGGTGTGTAAGTAAAAAACAGAGTACCTCCCTTGTTTTTCTACATCAGTAATTTAATCTTTATTGGTGTAAAAAACTAGCACCTAGTAGAAATTTTAATTCAAATTTAAACACATTATCATTGATTCAATTCATAAACACTCCATTAAAATCACGGATTATACCAACTAATTCATAAAAAAGTGTCAATTAAATACATTACACACTAAATTGCTTAATGATCATACATTTTTTTCACAAAACATGGTCACAAAAACAACGACCAGGAACGACCAATCTATCGTTTCCGCTTCAAGACATTGTCCCCACCTGCTATTTCACCTCTCTCATCCTCTCATAGCCCATCACCATAAGAACGCCTTCCAACAATGGGTCACCCAACATCTTCCAAACCAGGAAATACTTATGGAAACTCAGGACTATCAGTTATGGTGGGCTGATGAATCTCCTCATCAAAGTAAAACTTCTTCCCATGCAGCACCACATGATACTTCTCATTTGAAGGGTCCTGGATGTAAAAAAACTTGTCGTGTCTGGGTAGCTAAGAGGAACATGTTATCTTCATATCCTACACGATTCAAGTAGACCAAAGTAAACCTCATGGGCTTCTCAACAACAACATCGAAACCGTGTTCCACCCAACAACACTTGAAGACAACAACCTTGAACTCTGCATAATCTAACTCCCAAATTTCCTCAATCGCCCCATAGAAAGGTATCACAACAACAACCAGATGTTTATCTATCTTGCTCGTCTACCACATGGATTAATATTCAATTTATACACCACTATGTTTAGTGGTGCCCTTCTCGTCCTTCGCCAATGTTGAGAAACTAAGGCCATTAATGTCATAACTAAGGTATCATCTAACGGTGCAATTTGGATTCCTTGAAAACCCCCATAGGTTACTGGGCATCCCTTTGACATTACAATGATCGTAAAACCAGTTATCAAACCTTGAAGAATGCTTGATTTGAATTTTATTAAGGGGTCAGTCTGGATGAATGTCTTCTAACATGGAAACATGCTCTTCAACATAAGTTACAGTCTTGCTACTATTACGTAATAACTAAAGATGAACAGTCATCAACTCAGCGTGATAGGGTGTAAGAAGCGTACCCTTAGCCTGCTAATATTTTTCTAGCATATCGAGTTGAAGAAGAAACACAAGCGCATAATTGAAAATCTAACTTCCTCTTCCAAACACCCACGTATTGATATGGGCAAAAGATGTTTCATAAGGACATGACAATCGTGTGATTTCAAAGAATTAAGATGCAACGCATTATTCACAAACCGACTAACATTAGAGGAGTAACAAGAAGGTACCTTCATTCCTTGGATGCTCTCACACACCGATCTCCTCTCAGTAAATGACAGATTGTGAAGAGCGGGGGTAGGTACGTTTGCTTCCCTCTTGCCTCCGGTGCCAAATCCAACCGTATACCAAGGTCCACTAAATCTTTCCTCACATTCAAGATATCCTTAGTATTCTCGAGAATGTCCAGAAAAATTCCAATTAGACTCGTACAAACATTCTTTTAGATATGCATGACATCCAAACAATGGAAAACTTGTAAAATTTCCCAGTATGGAAAATTGAAAAAAATAGACCGTTGCTTCCAAGGTCCGTCTACAGCCCCACCACCCTTTGATAACTTCTTACCGAGAAAAACATTCAATTTCTTCACCTTGTTGAGAATAGTTACACCGCTCAAAGGTTTGGGTACCTTTGTCCTCTCCTTCCCACCAACGAACGCAACTGCGTCATCCCGCAACTTGTGATCTACAAGCAGGAATTTACGGTGACCCAAATGAATAGTCTTCCACCCATTCCTCAACTGATGGTAGTATATCTCATCCTCACAAATCGGGCAAGCCTTGTGACCCTTTACCACAAATCAGGAAAGGTTACCATGTGCCAAGAAATCATTTATAGTACAAAAAAGCATCGCCCTCAATGTAAACTCTTCACCACTATAACCATCAAACATTAAGGTGCTAACCGACCAATGCACTTTCAAATATTCTATCAAAGGGGCAATATAAGTGTCTATGTCATTTGTAGGTTGTTTCGGGCCTGAAATCATGATGGGCATCAACACATATTTTCTCTTCATGCACAAGTACGGGGGAAGATTGTAAATGGCAAGCATAACCGGCCACGAACTGTGTTTTGAGGACATATTCCCAAATGGTTTCATACCATCAGTACACAAAGCAAATCCCAAATTCCTAGGTTCAGATGCAAAGTGTGGATACATCCTGTCAAATTTCTTCCACTGGTCCGCGTCAGCCGGGTGTCGAATTATACCATCATCTTTACAACCTCCCCTATCAATGCACAATGTCAAGTTCTTTTCATCCTTTTCATTCTTAAACAACCTTCTCAACCTCGGAATAATGGGAAAATACCACATATATTTGGCGGGCACCCGGCTCATCACTGGCACAATATGCTCTCCACTGACAGCCACATTTCTCTTCTTCTTATAGCGTGACACATTACATAATGGACAAACAATCTTATCCTTAAGGTCACCCCTACATAGGACACAATTGTTCGGACAAGCATGTATCTTTTCATACTCCAATCCCATCGGACACAAAATTTTCTTAGCTTCATAAAGGTTATCAAGAACCCCGTTACCGGGTGGAAGCTTTTTATTCAAAAACTTAAGCAATTTATCATGCTAGTATCACTCCATGAACCCACACCTTTAAAATTAAACAATTCCATCAAACACAACATGACCGTGTCTTTCTTCTTGCAACTGGGATACAATAGTGTATCCTTCTCACCAAGAAAGTTAGCCAAAACCTCGGGCCTCCCTCTAAACTCATTAACAACCTCCTCATACATGTCATCCAACATACAATCCCCAAAACACTCTCCCTCACTACTTTCCCCATGAAAGGTCCACACAACATAATCTTTCGCAAACTCCCGGCTATACAAATTGAGTTTCAAGATGTCCTTCTTATCAGTATGAATTCAATTTCCACAATCACAACTGGGACATAATATTCGCTTCTCTCAACTAAAAGTATGCTCCAAGAACTCATCCACAAACATAATATATTCATCGCTCACACTATTAACGTTGGCATACACATGCTTACACCTCTCAATGATGTGATACAACTCTACATATCAATAAATGTCCAACAATCAAACATCAACACATTTAAAACAATAGAAATTTTCATGATGACATCTTATCATGAAACATCATAATGCACAATATACACCAATATTCCACATTACAATTACAACATTCTTAACATGTCCAACACTGTAGGAATCAAAAGGCATAGCCTTATAACTATAACAACCTTGAGAACAAATCACAAACTAACATCTACAATTCTACCTCAATCACTATTAAATGATGAAACACAAAGTGTAAATATCTCTATAAACCAAAACCATACATGAAATCCTTAATGTCCATAAATGTAATTTAAAAAAATGTACCTTCAAGGGTCTTCATTGTGGAGAATTCAATGTCTTTATCAACCAAAAAACATCACTAATGAACTTCTTCTTCCAAGCATCCTAATTTCAACCCGCTAAAAAAGGTTGTAGATTAGGATTTAATGCAATTTTCTACACCAGTATTTAGACTTTATCAGTGCATTTGTACACTTTTACACCGGTAACTGATGTTACCGGTGTAGATATGTAGCCAAAACTGGCATATTTTCTTCTCCTGCACTAGTACGATCATAGTACCGATGTGAAAACAAATAGTTTTGGCGCCAAATTTCCACAAAATTTTTTTTGTTCTGCACCAGAATTGTGAAAATAGCAGTGCGTGTTTAATTTCCACGTCGATTCTAATGGTAATTAGTGTACAGATGTAAATTTTTCCCGCATTTTAAAAATTTTTGCACCGGTAATTTCCCATTGCCGATTTAGAATGTTGTCCTCTTGGCGCCAAATTAATAAAAAAAGGGAAATATGTACACACTAGCAATCGTTTACCGGTGCACATGTAAGCAAATGCACCAGTCAAAATACAAATTCAGATAATATCGGTGTAAAATATTGGACGCTGGTACACCGGTAGAACTAAAACGGGTGCAAACATAGGTGAATTGTACACCGATTGGAAGGATACCGGTGCGGATGTACTTATTTTCACCGGTACTGATGTTAACGTGATAAATGACGGTTCAATTGGTTACATGTGCACCGGTATACCTATACTAATGAATTTATACCGGTGCATATGTACCTGTTTTCTAGTAGTGACTCTTGCTTTTTTTTACACTATTTTTTTCAAAGTTTGACCGCATAATTGGATAGATATATGAACATTAATATTATAGTATATGATATTGTTAAATTCATGATGACAAGTATTTTTCGAATATTATCTTTTTATTTGTCCTTATTATACGTAAGCAAATATATTAACAACCAAACATGTTTTTTGAATAGCGTGATAATGGTTTATGTGCAAATAGAGGTGGGACAGAAGCTAGATCTTTTTTAAAATTATCTCATATAATAGCAAGTTAGTCGAAAGTTGTGTTCTTCTAGTAGTGCTACTGGGGGTGTGTCATCTCGTCATTGCCCGAGTATTCTATGCGCTTGACGAGTGCGTGAATGAGCGGTCCCAATTTTACTTATTTGTTTTTGGTAATAACAAAATGGAAATTTAGGGGTTTACTATGTTGCTTATGTTAGAAATTGGGAAGAGTTGTGGATCATTTCTATGATTTAATTCTACAAGGGGTAAGTCATTATACAAACTATTCAATCCTTGTAAAGAGGTGAGAAACAACAGTTAAATGTTTATGAAATTATGTTTATACTGTGTGAGGATCATAAAATTCACATTCTAAGACTTCTTTGGACTTCTTCTAGATAATGAGTTACAAAGAAGTCCTTTGGTCTAACCCGAAATCAAATTTAATTTTCAACAATGATAACTCCTTTTTCATTAAGTATCTTAGCTTCTCAATCCATTTGTTTAAAATTAAGAACAACTTGAAAAAAAGAAAACCTGCGTGCGAGTTGCCAATAAATTTGGAGTTTTGAAAAGCTAAATCAAGTGCCCAATTGCTGCTCAATTGTATATCGTTTTAAAATTATCTCATAATATGAAAGTTAGTTATCCTATTACTAACAAAAAAATAGCTAGTTACCCTGATTCCACCCAACACCTGCATGCACACTCCCAGCCCAAAAGACAAGAAATAATACACACAGAAAATCACGTACGTGGTGCGAAAAGAGGAGGATCAGGATGAAGTACAGATTCTTCGCGATGACGGGTGCACATTGAGAAGGTGGAATCTATGTGATTACAGGATTGAGCAGGCGGTGACAAAGCAAAGCACAGATATGCTCTTGAGTATGTAGGCAATGACACAATTTAGGGTGAATCGGGATGTTTTAGAACCCTCTCACTGGTTAATGAACTTTACATAGCATCATCGTGCTGTAAGTGAATTCTCTGAGTGATTCAGTGATACCATGCTCTGATGAAACTACAAGCATGTTACATTGATAGACTGAACTTTAACTGATCAACGAATATACATTTGTCCCCAAAAGAGCTCGATTTGAGCATGCTCGAGCCTAAATTCGTGCCATTACCTACAAACGCCGGGTGGATACCTTCAGTGGCCTCTTCAAATATCAATAGTTTACAAATTAGTGATGCATCTAGGGTACATAGAAGCAAAAAGCTATTACAATAAAAGAACTATACTAGACTCAAATCACATAGGAGAAACAGATATTTGTTAGAATAAATCAGATTCCTGATTAGATTATGTTTTATTATGATTAGAGTTCTTTCCTTATGTCACCTCTATTGTACTCTCTATATATTCAGTCAGAATGATACAATTCCTTACAGAAAATTATTCGATCATGGTATCAGAGCAAGTCCGATCCTGATCAGAAATTTTTTCCTTTATTTTATATATTTTTTCGGACCTCCGTCTTCGGCCAATGCTGCCACAGCTTTCCTACCGTTCAATTTTTGTTCAATTTCCAACCAATTTCTGGCCAAACTTTCTGGCTAATTTCCGACACAAGTCTTCATCTCCAGCGATAAATTTTGGAAATTTTCCAGATTTGAAAATGATAACAACTCTACGATACCGTCCTTTGCGCCAATCACACTACCGATTTATCGGTCTTTGCCGCTGGTCAAGTCCCCAGTGTCGTTCTCAGCCTCTACGCACCGGATAACCTCTCCACAAGCTCCAGCTCCAGCTCCTCTCGTCTCCAGCTTCTCTCGTCAAAAACCTCAAGATGAAGTGCAGATTCTCCAGCGACGGTCTATTGTTCCCGGGCGCGCCCGTTACTTTCCCGCGAGTGAATCTCCGCAGCTATCCCTATCCCAACGTGTGGGCCACATGCAACTCTCCACCAAGGGAGTTTCTCACGTCCTCCAATTTCTCGCGATTTGAAGCTCTTTCTTGTGAGTTGCTCAAATTCTCGGGGTTTGTTTTCCACAGCTTCGTCAACAACCAATAAATTTTTGTGCAATTCGGTCAGTTGTGCAAGTTTTGGCCTTTTGCCATGGTTTATTTGGGCTCTATATCTCGGGAAGATTTCTCCACTAATTGGATTGTGGACAAAGTTTTGTTTCAGGTCAGTTTGAATGGTCCCAACCGTCATCCTTCGTCGAATCAATGGATCATTGATTCAAGTGCTACATCTCATATCAATGCTCACACCAGTCATCTTGATAAGGTACAATGTTATCATGGTTCTGATTATATTCTTGTTGGAAATGGTGAATCATTATCAATTTCTCACATCGGTCAGTGTCATTTCTCTGGTTTCTCTGTTAATGATGTCCATGTGGTCCCTAAGATAACTAGAAGTTTATTTTCCATTAGTAAGCTTACTCATGATTTACCTATCCCCGTTATATTTGATGCCAACGCATTTTCCATTGAGCCAAGCATACAAGGAAGATAATTGGTAAAGGTCATCATAGTTCACATCTTTATTTTCTTGAGACTGGTGATTCCAACTTTTTAGGCAAATTACGCTCTGGAAAGCTTCAGGCTTCTTTTGAGTAGTGGCACTCTCGCCTCGGTCATGTGTCTTATGATACTGTTCAGTTGTTAAGTCGATGGGGCTATATTATTGTTACTTCCACTATACTGCCATTTGTTAGTTGCTCTCCTTTCCAGATAGCCAAGAGTAGTTTTTTACCTTTTTCCACTAGTGACAAGCACGCAGCTGGTTTGTAGGATAAGGTGCATTGTGAGTTTTGGGGACCAGCCCCTGTTTTATCGGCATGTGGTTTTTCTTATTATGCAATTTTTATCGATGATTTTTTTGCAATTCACATGGTTTCTCCCGATTCGGTATAAGTCGGACTTCTATGACACATTTATCCAGTTTCACAAATTAGTCAATACCCAGTTTTCTGTTAGGGTTAAAAATTTGCAGACCGATGGTGGGACTAAGTTTAGTAATCATCAACTTCAGGCTCACTTCATATCATGTGGCATTCATCATCAAATGGCATTGCCCTATACACTTGCTTAGAATGGCCGAGTTGAGCGGAAGCATCATCACATCATAGAGACTGGTCTTGCCATTTTTTTTCACCCTTCCGTGCCACATTGTTATTGGGTGGAAGCTTTCTCCTCCACGTTTTACATCAATAACCGTCTACCTAGTTTAGTTCATGGTGGAAAATCACCTTTTCAGGTTGTTTTTGGTCATGTCCTTACTATACCCTCTTTCACCCATTTGGCTGCCGTGCATTTCCATGTTTGAGTGTCACTGCTACTGATAGGTTTGCAGCGCGATCCATTTTGTGTGTTTTTATTGGCTATAGCCCTCGTCACAAGGGCTTTCAGTGTCTCGACCCGACTTCTGGGTGCATCTATGTCTCTCACCAAGTTCATTTTGATGAAACTTTATTCCCTTATGTCGACCAGATGAAAATTATTGAGCGTCATAAAGATGAAAATATTGAGCGTCATAAAGATAGACTTCTGGCGGAGGGTTTCTCGTAGATTCTGGGTTTTGATTTTTTCCACACTTTTAGTCTTGTGGTCAAAGGTTCAACTGTTAGGACGGTCCTCACCATAGCCACCATGCGTTCGTGGCCACTTCATCAGTAAGATGCAAAGAACGCTTTCATTAATAGTGTTGTTGATGTTCCGGTCTATATGAATCAGCCCGTTGGTTATCAAGATTCTGCTAATCCATACTATGTTTGTCGCTTGCGAAAGGCCATTTATGGACTTAAGCAGGCTCCCCGAGCTTAGTTACAGCGTTTCATCTATTATCTGACACGGCTTGGTTTTCGATGCAGCTTAACTGATACTTCTTTATTTGACCTCTCAAGAGGTTCATCGTTACTATACATACTTGTATATGTGGACGATATCATTCTTACAGGAAATGACTCGACACTTCTTCGCTAGTTCATCGATCGGACACACAGAGAGTTTGCGCTCAAGGATCTTGGTGCTCTTCATTACTTTCTTGGTCTTGAAGTTTCGCCTACCTCCTCCGGGTTACTGCTTGGCCAAGAAAATTATGCTCGTGATATTTTGAATCAGACCGGTATGTCTGATGCGGTACCTGTTTCTACACAATTTATCACTGGTTCTCAGCTTCACAACTCTACTAGTCCTCCGTTCCGAGATCCTACACTTTATTGTTCTCTTATTGGTGCTCTCCAGTATCTCACTATCTCTCGCTCGTATTTGGCATTCTCGGTCAACACGGTCAGTTAGTATCTTCAGGATCCCAGCAATGACCATTTTGCTGCAGTGACATGGATTTTGCAGTATGTTCGTGGCACTATTCATTTTGGTCTTATCTTTCATTCTGCCAGTAATCCTGAGGTGTCAGGGTACTCTGATGCTGACTGGGCCAGATGCCTGGAGACTTGTCAGTCTACTTATGGTTATGCGGTTTATCTTGGTGGAAATATAGTTTCTTTGAGTGCCATGAAACATCCCACTATTTCTTGCTCTAGCACTGAGTCTCAATACCGTGCTCTCGCCAACACTGCTTCAAAAGTGTTATGGCTCACTCATTTGCTTCGTGATCTTCGGGTTCCGCATTCTGGTTCTCCACAGATGTTATGCTACAATATTAGAGCTATCTTTTTTGCTTAGAATCCGATGGCACACAAGTGGGAAAGCACATCGACATTGACTACCATTTTGTTCGTGAGTTGGTGACATCTGGAAAGTTGCACGTCGCTCATGTTCCGACTTCTCTTAAAACTGTGGACATCTTCACCAAGGGGCTCTCTCGTCAGCTGTTCGAGTTCTTCAGGTCCAAGTTGTGCATCGGTGAGCATCCGACACTTTGCTTGAGGGGGGTGTTAGAATAAATCAAATTCCTGATTAGACTATATTTTATTATGATTAGAGTTTCCTTATTGTGCCTCTATTGTACTCTCTATATATTCAGTCATGAATAATACAATTCCTTAAGGCAAATTATTCTATCAATTCTTGTATATATTACCTATTAGTGATTGAGTACGCACTGGCAATGCCAGTATGTATGTGAAGGGACTTCCATCGGAGGAAGTTTGGCATACAACACCGGAGCAAATCCGTGCTTTGCTTTTTTGTGCCATTGTCTGAATTTGTGTTATTCCCTAGAATCCATGATGGTAAAATGCATTAACCAGTGAGCGGGTTAAACTCTGGCTGAAACTTGATATTATGAATAGATGCATATCAGATCCCGTGCGGCAGATGGACAGAGCAGATGTTGTGCGGAAGATGGATAGTGCAGATGTCGTGCGACGGTACTTCCTTAAGTTGATCTCCATCTTTCGCAACAAATTGCACATCAATCATTATCACGCTATTTAAGGAACATATTTGACTGTTATTATATTTAACTATGCTTAATAACTGTAAATAAGAAGTTGATATTTTGTAACTACTTGTTACAACGAATTCAACAATACTACATGTGATAATATTATTGCTCGTATATCTATTCAAATATGAAGTTAAACTTTGATAAATAAATAGTGTAAAAAATGAAGTGTGCAATTTGAATTGGAACGGAAGGAGTACGAGTAATAACAAGTGTTAACACAACAACAAATTAGAGCTATCGTAATAGTGGTGCGATAGTACTTCCTTAACTCTTGTGATTACTCATACTCCCTCCGTCCCAATTCCATCACCATTATATATTTTACAGTTTATGGATGGAATTTATGATTTACTCTATATACATTATAATTTATGGATAAGAAATTTTACTTTATGGATGTTATTTGTACTGTTAAAATGGATTTACAGTTATTTTGATGAGTTTTATCATGTTGTGTCATTTGTTTAAAGATAATAGTGGTGATCATGGAATTTTTTGTTGTTTTGTGTAGATTTATTTGTGGTTATTATTTTTGAACGTATAATAAATCCTTTGATTTTGATTTTGTTTTTGATTCTGATTCATAGCTTTTGTTCGTTCCATTCAGTTTTATCTCGTTTGGATTCTAATGTCATGTGGTATCTTTTATGTTATAATAAAACCCTTGTTTGTTTCAAAATAGCATATAGTTCCATCTTTGTCAATATCCTTTAGTCATTCCGAGTTGGTAAGACTATAGCCTTAATCTTCAAGAACTCGCTCAACATGCCAAATTGCCAGAAACGTAAATTGATCCAAATTTTATGTTGATTATGCACATATAAAGCACAAAAAATGCACAATTTAACATTGGAAATATCATGAGTATGATCTCTTTGGACACAATATAACAATTTCTCACTAATCCAAAGGAAGAATGTGTTTGAGCTATATTCAGACAAACTCCATTCAATATTTTTTAGAAATTAAAGGCCGTTGTATCAACTAGTGTCCATATTAACCATAACCAAAACAAAAAAATGATTGCAATTGAACCATCAAAGGCATCAATTATAATCGATACCAAAAGGATCTGAACTATTAAACTGACCCTAAAGCTTCTATTTAATCAGAACATAGGTAAGAGTTCTTTTCACTTTGGTAAAAAAGTGCAGTATCGCTGAAATTCAGAGAATTCAAAGTATAACATGAATGAATCAAAGCATCCAGATTCTTAAACACTTTCAACACCTTCTAAAAACCATAAACACACTTATCCATACTATACAAAAATTAAGACAGCATATCTTTAAAAATCATTCAAATGCTCAAAGGAAAAAAAACATGGAAACATTAAGACAACATTTCTTGCATTTACCACAATGAAGAATGAATCTAAGTTGCAATTTCCGTTAGACTTCCAACTTAGTCAAGCAGGCTTGAACTTAGTCTAACAATTAGTCTGAAATGCACGACACAACATTTTCCTGGAATCCATGTTGGTAAAATGGAGGCAGTGCCTTGTAAGGAGAAAGATGCAATCAATTTATCAGACGTGACATTATCAAGGGATGCCGTGCGGCAGATGGACAGAGCAGCCGCCGTGCTGTGCGGCAGTAGTTCCTTAAGTAAATTACAAAACAAATGTAAGGTAAGTAAATTTAAATATAAATTTAGCGAGTTATAAATAAACAGAGAAAGTCTCTTCTTAACATTGAACAAATTATAAAAAAAATCCATTTCAATTATTTTTAACATCAAATTATAATTATATACTAGTATATGATACATTTTAACTTTTTTTTAATAGTTGTATGATCACTCATTGCAATATATTAAAACAAACACCAAATCATCTCATTAGTTACGTCAATTATAAAATGACCCTGACTAACTGTTAGTCGGTCTAAAAAAAACTTTTTGAAATAAATATCTTTTTTTCATCTTCTACCCCCCGGTACAACATACAATTATTCGGGAAAGCATGAATTTTTTTTCAATTCCAATCCCATAGGACGAAGAACTTTTTTCACTGCGTACAACCTATCCAGTATCATGTTACCTACGGGGAGCAAATCCCTAAGCAATTCTAGAGTTTCGTTCATCGACTTATCGGTTCACCCAAATTTGTCTTTCAAATTCATTAACCTTAAAGTCGCACTAAGTATCGAATGTTTCAAACCATTGTACAAATGTGTTTCTTTGTCATCAATTAAAGCTTGTAATACTTCGGGTTTACCTTTGAACTCTCTTGCAATATCCTCAACCATTTCATCAAATTCCGCATTCCCATCTAATTCATCTTCAACATTCATTTCACTCAATTCAATCATCCGAGACGCTTCTCCAACCTCCCCATCCCACACCCAACTAGTCTAGCTAGTTTGAAACCCCTTCATTATGAGATGTGCCCGCAATTTATTCCTTCCTACATACACATCATTTTTACAATGTTTACACGGACACCGGGCTCACACCCCACCATTTTTAGAAGCATCCTCAAACACAAACGTGACAAATGTTTCGATCAATGACATGTAATTGGTTGATTTTCTAAGATCATTACCAATAAGTTCATTGTGTTCCATTATCCTACACTTCAATTACAATGCAACCCATTCGACAAGTTTAAACATTAATCATGACCCGCCACTATTAAACCTAAATACAAACCTTAATTCCAAATTTTACCATGAAAAACCACAATTTCAAGATAATTTCCACGCACATAATTATAAATAATTCCTACCTTCTTCAATGGAAAATGAGGCTCTTCGATGTATTTGTTGGGTTTACTTCTTCAGCAATGGATTGTAAGAAGGAGCAAAACCCTAAAAATGTCATTGTTTTCAAAGTTCAAATAAATGGCTCATTTTTTTATAACTGCCGGGTTCCGAGCTCGGAACCCACATTCAGAAATAACATTATCCCCGCAAGACATTTCTGTGCTCGGAAACATAACCCCCAATCATATTCCAAGTTTGGAAAGAGTATCGTCTCTTCATAAACCCAGGATGGATCATCTTTCGGACTCGAAAATGTAATCGGCCCCGGTTATGAACTCAAAACTAACCTATTTTAATGGTGGTTAGAGACAACTTCCTTTAATTAGGGCTAATTAAAGGTAATTATAACTAAAACTACCTTTAATCAACGGTAATTAAAGGTGGTTATTTGAAAACTGCATTAACTTAGAAAATAACCGCCTTTAAATCGTGATTGCTGGTCCCGACTAAGGGTTCTGAGTTAGAAACTTCTCAACGAAGGCGGTTCCACATTTTTCCAACCGAAACCACCCTTATTAGGCGCCTTTAATAGGCTCGCCTCCACTAAGGAGATTAGGGTTAATAAACAATGCATGATTAACTTTAAGATCAGAAAATATAATGATTCTATCTTATGTGATGTTATACCTAAGGAAGCTAGTCATATTTGTTAAGTGGACCTTGGTAGTTTGATCAAAAGTCTATGCATGATGGTTACATTAACAAAATCACTGTGATTAAGGATAGAACCAAGTATACTTTGACAACATTATCTCATGTGGAAGTCCTTAAGACTCAAAAGCGCATGAAAGTCGACAAAGAGAAGTATATGACTAAAGAAATGGTGGTTAAGCAAAACCCTACTCAGGGTTTGAGTGAATACAGCCACAAGGTGATAAAAAGGAGAAAAAAACCTGGTAATTTTGACCAATGACCGGGGAGGGCCGAACCACAGTCAGGTAAGTCGCAGAATAATTTTGAAAAGTCGCGAAAAATCTTGTTTTCACATCTTAGTCCTTTAACATTGATTTACATGATGAGACGGGAACTTCCTACTGATTCTAGTGAATCATTTTATGCTTCAATAAGAGATGTGAATCGTTCTTTTTATAATCATTCTTTCATGCTTATACATTTTAAAGAAAGTTATTTTGGCAAGGATGATATTCCTATTCATGTTCCTCCACGGTTTGCTGAGATGTTACAGGAATTTTAAGATGTCTTTCCAGATGAACTACCTCATGGATTACTACATGTGCAAGACATAGAACATCAGATCGACCTACTTCCGGGTTCGGTTATTCCAAATGGATTGGCATATAAAGCAAACCCTTAGGATACAAACGAACTACAATGACAAGTTGGTGCTCTTCATTACTTTCTTGGTCTTGAATTTTCGCCTACCTCCTCCGGGTTACTGCTTGGCCAAGAAAATGCTCGTGATATTTTGAATCAGACCGGTATGTCTGATCCGGCACCTGTTTCTACACCATTTATCACTGGTTTTCAGTTTCACAGCTCTACTAGTCCTCCGTTTCAAGATCATACACTTTATTGTTCTCTTATTGGTGCTGTCCAATATCTCACTATCTCTCGCTCGGATTTGGCATTCTCGGTCAACACTGTGAGTCAGTATCTTCAGGATCCCACCGATGACCATTTTGCTGCAGTGACATGGATTTTGCAGTATGTTCGTGGCACTCTTCATTTTGGTCTAATCTTTCATTTTGCCGGTAATCCTGAGGTGCTAGGGTACTCTGATGCTGACTGGGCCAGATGCCTGGAGACTCGTCTGTCTACTTATGGTTATGCAGTTTATCTTGGTGGAAATCTAGTTTCTTTGAGTGCCAAGAAACATCCCACTATTTCTCGCTCTAGCACTGAGTCTCAATACCGTGCTCTCGCCAACACTGCTTCAAAAGTTTTATGGCTCACTCATTTGCTTCATGATCTTCGGGTTCCGCATTCTGGTTCTCCACAGCTGTTATACGACAATATTAGAGCTCTCTTTTTTGCTCAGAATCCGGTGGCACACAAGTGGGAAAGCACATCGACATTGACTACCATTTTGTTCGTGAGTTGGTGACATCTGGAAAGCTGCGCGTTGCTCATGTTCTGACTTCTCTTAAAACTATGGACATCTTCACCAAGGGGCTCTCTCGTCAGCTGTTCGAGTTCTTCAGGTCCAAGTTGTGCATCGGTGAGCATCCGACGCTTCGCTTGAGGGGGGTGTTAGAATAAATCAAATTCCTGATTAGACTATATTTTATTATGATTAGAGTTATTTCCTTATTGCGCCTCTATTGTACTCTCTATGTATTCAGTCATGAATAATACAATTCCTTAAGGAAAATTATTCTATCAATTCTTGTATATGTTACCTATTAGTGATTGAGTACGCACCGGCAATGCCAGTATGTATGTGAAGGGACTTCCATCGGAGGAAGTTTGGCATACAACACCGGAGCAAATCTGTGCTTTGCTTTTGTGCCATTGTCTGAATTTGTGTTATTCCCTAGAATCCATGATGGTAAAATGCATTAACCAGTGAGCGGGTTAAATTCTGGCTGAAACTTGATATTATGAATAGATGCATATCAGATCCCGTGCGGCAGATGGACAGAGTAGATGTTGTGCGGAAGATGGATAGTGCAGATGTCGTGCGACGGTACTTCCTTAAGTTGATCTCCATCTTTCGCAACAAATTGCACATCAATCATTATCACGCTATTTAAGGAACATATTTGACTGTTATTATATTTAACTATGTTTAATAACTGTAAATAAGAAGTTGATATTTTGTAACTATTTGTTACAACGAATTCAACAATACTACATGTGATAATATTATTGCTCGTATATCTATTCAAATATGAAGTTAAACTTTGATAAAAAAATAGTGTAAAAAATGAAGTGTGCAATTTGAATTGGGACGGAAGGAGTACGAGTAATAACAAATGTTAACACAACAACAAATTAGAGCTATCATAATAGTGGTGCGACAGTACTTCCTTAACTCTTGTGATTACTCATACTCCCTCCGTCCCAATTCCATCACCATTATATATTTTACAGTTTATGGATGGAATTTATGATTTACTCTATATACATTATAATTTATGGATAAGAAATTTTACTTTATGGATTTTATTTGTACTGCTAAAATGGATTTACAGTTATTTTGATGAGTTTTATCATGTTGTGTCATTTGTTTAAAGATAATAGTGGTGATCATGGAATTTTTTGTTGTTTTGTGTAGATTTATTTGCGGTTATTATGATTGAACGTATAATAAATCCTTTGATTTTGATTTTGTTTTTGATTCTGATTCATAGCTTTTGTTCGTTCCATTCAGTTTATCACTCGATTTATCTCGTTTGGATTCTAATGTCATGTGGTATCTTTTATGTTATAATAAAACCCTTGTTTGTTTCAAAATAGCATATAGTTCCATCTCGGTCAATATCCTTTAGTCATTCCGAGTTGGTAAGACTATAGCCTTAATCTTCAAGAACTCGCTCAACATGCCAAATTGCCAGAAACGTAAATTGATCCAAATTTGATGTTGATTATGCACATATAAAGCACAAAAAATGCACAATTTAACATTGGAAATATCATGAGTATGATCTCTTTGGACACAATATAACAATTTCTCACTAATCCAAAGGAAGAATGTGTTTGAGCTATATTCAGACAAACTCCATTCAATATTTTATAGAAATTAACGGCCGTTGTATCCACTAGTGTCCATATTAACCATAACCAAAACAAAAAAATGATTGCAATTGAACCATCAAAGGCATCAATTATAATCGATACCAAAAGGATCTGAACTATTAAACTGACCCTAAAGCTTCTATTTAATCAGAACATTGGTAAGAGTTCTTTTCACTTTGGTAAAAAAGTGCAGTAGCGCTGAAATTCAGAGAATTCAAAGTATAACATGAATGAATCAAAGCATCTAGATTCTTAAACACTTTCAACACCTTCTAAAAACCATAAACACACTTATCCATACTATACAAAAATTAAGACAGCATATCTTTAAAAATCATTCAAATGCTCAAAGAAAAAAAAACATGGAAACATTAAGACAACATTTCTTGCATTTACCACAATGAAGAATGAATCTAAGTTGCAATTTCCGTTAGACTTCCAACTTAGTCAAGCAGGCTTGAACTTAGTCTAACAATTAGTCTGAAATGCACGACACAACATTTTCCTGGAATCCATGTTGGTAAAATGGAGGCAATGCCTTGTAAGGAGAAAGATGGAATCAATTTATCAGACGTGACATTATCAATGGATGCCGTGCGGCAGATGGACAGAGCAGCCGCCGTGCCGTGCGGCAGTAGTTCCTTAAGTAAATTACAAAACAAATGTAAGGTAAGTAAATTTAAATATAAATTTAGCGAGTTATAAATAAACAGAGAAAGTCTCTTCTTAACATTAAACAAATTATAAAAAAAATCCATTTCAATTATTTTTAACATCAAATTATAATTATATACTGGTATATGATACATTTTAACTTTTTTTTAATAGTTGTATGATCACTCATTGCAATATATTAAAACAAACAACAAATCATCTCATTAGTTACGTCAATTATAAAATGACCCTGACTAACTGTTAGTCGGTCTAAAAAAAAACTTTTTGAAATAAATATCTTTTTTTCATCTTCTACCCCCCGGTACAACATACAATTATTCGGAAAAGCGTGAATTTTTTTTCAATTCCAATCCCATAGGACGAAGAACTTTTTTCGCTACGTACAACCTATCCAGTATCATGTTACCTGCGGGAAAGAGTATCGTCTCTTCATAAACCCAGGATGGATCATCTTTCGGACTCGAAAATGTAATCGGCCCCGGTTATGAACTCAAAACTAACCTATTTTAATGGTGGTTAGAGACAACTTCCTTTAATTAGGGCTAATTAAAGGTAATTATAACTAAAACTACCTTTAATCAATGGTAATTAAAGGTGGTTATTTGAAAACGGCATTAACTTAGAAAATAACCTCCTTTAAATCGTGATTGCTGGTCCCGACTAAGGGTTCTGAGTTAGAAACCTCTCAACGAAGGCGGTCCCACATTTTTCCTACCAAAACCACCCTCATTAAGCGCCTTTAATAGGCTCGCCTCCACTAAGGATATTAGGGTTAATAAACAATGCATGATTAACTTTAAGATCAGAAAATATAATGATTCTATCTTATGTGATGTTATACCTAAGGAAGCTAGTCATATTTTGTTAAGTGAACCTTGGTAGTTTGATCAAAAGTCTATGCATGATGGTTACATTAACAAAATCACTGTGATTAAGGATAGAACCAAGTATACTTTGACAACATTATCTCATGTGGAAGTCCTTAAGACTCAAAAGTGCATGAAAGTCGACAAAGAGAAGTTTGTGACTAAAGAAATGGTGGTTAAGCAAAACCCTACTCAGGGTTTGAGTGAATACAACCACAAGGTGATAAAATGGAGAAAAAAACCTGGTAATTTTAACCAATGACCAGGGAGGGCCAAACCACAGTCAGGTAAGTTGCAGAATAATTTTGAAAAGTCGCGAAAAATCTTGTTTTCACATCTTAGTCCTTTAACATCGATTTACATGATGAGACAGGAACTTGCTACTGATTCTAGTAAATCATTTTATGCTTCAATAAGAGATGTGAATCGTTCTTTTTATAATCATTCTTTCATGCTTATACATTTTAAAGAAAGTTATTTTGGCAAGGATGATATTCCTATTCTTGTTCTTCCAAGGTTTGCTGAGATGTTACAGGAATTTTAAGATGTTTTTCCAGATGAACTACCTCATGGATTACTACCTATGCAAGACATAGAACATCAGATCGACCTACTTTCGGGTTCGGTTATTCCAAATGGATTGGCATATAAAGCAAACCCTTAGGATACAAACGAACTACAATGACAAGTTGAGAATTTACTTCAAAATGGTTATGTGCGTAAATCTTTAAGTTCTTGTGATGTGCCTATCATTTTAGTTCCTAAGAGAGATAAAATTTGGCGTATGTGCATTGATTGTCGTGTTATAAAGAAGATAATCATTAATCATCCTATACCGAGATTGGATGATATGCTTGAAGATTTTCAAGGATATGTGATCTATACTAAGATTGATTTGACTCAAGGTCATTATCATAATCTAATTAGGGAGGGTGATGAATGGAAAACAACATTTAAGACTAAGTTTGGGTTGTATGAATGGATTGTTATGCCTTTTGGTTTAACTAACGCACCTAGTACTTTTATGTAGTTGGTGAACCATGTTTTGAGAAAGTTTATCGGTTTATTTGTTGTGGTTTATTTTGATGATATACTGATCTATTCAAAATTGACTAATGAGTATATTGAGCATGTTAAGATTGTTCTTGTTGCACTTTGTGAGTCTAGAGTGTATGTGAACATCAAGAAGTGTACATTTTGTGCTTTAGAAGTGGTATATTTCTTGGTTTTTTGGTGTCTTGGGATGGCATCAAAGTCGATGGAACCAAGATAGAGGCAATCAAGAGTTGGCCGACCCCTATAAATGCAAATGAGGTGAGATATTTTCATGGTTTAGCTAGTTGTATAGAAGGTTTGTGCGTGATTTTTCATCTATTGCTGCAATTTTAAATGAACTAGTTAAATAGGATGTGAAATTTGTGTGGGGAAAAAGCTAAGAGAATGCATTTAATGAATTGAATGTACGATTATGTAATTCTCTCATTCTTGCTTTACTAGATTTTAATGGTACTTTCAAGATTTACCGTTATGCTTCTGTTTTGGAATTGGTGTTGTTTTAATGCAAGATAATCGACCTATAGCTTATTTCAATGAAAAGTTAAAAGGACATTGCTCTTAATTATATATGAAAATAATTTTATACTACTGTGAGAGCTTTAGAAACATGACAACATTATTTATTTCATGAAGAATTTGTCATTCATAGTGATCATGAATCTTTGAAATACTTGAAAAGTCATATGAAGTTGAATAAGCATCATGCTAAATGGTCTAGTTTTTAGAATCGTTTCCTTATGTATAGCGATATAAGAAGGGGAAAGAAAATTTTGTTGTTGATGCTTTGAGTCATACACAGGTTTTACTTACACGATTGGAATGTATCATAATAGGGTTTTCATTCATAGAAGAATTATATTCCACTGATTCTAATTTTTTAGTTGTTTATGCTGCATGGAAGAATGGTGTTTATGATATATGTTTTCGACATGACGGGTTTTTATTTCGAGATAATAGGCTTTTCGTTACTCAATGTTCTGTGAAATAATTACTTGTTAGGGATGCTCGTTCAGATGGCTTTATGGGACATTTTGGTGCACTTAGAACTTATAATTTGTTGCGAGAACACTTCTATTGGCTGAAAATGACACTCTCTATCGACAGGGTTTGTAGGAATTGTATTGATTTCTTGAAGGCTAAGTCAAAAACTAAGCCTCGCGGTCTTTATACTCCATTACCTTTCCTACACATCCATGAGTTGATGTCTCCATAGATTGATGTCTCCATGGATTGATGTCTCCATGGATTGATGTCTCCATGGATTTTTTCCTCGGTTTGCCACGATCTCAATCAGATAACGATTCTGTCTTTGTTGCGGTTGATAGATTTTTGAAAATGGAACATTTTATTCCTTGTTGGAAAACACAAGATGCAAAGCATATTGCGAATTTATTTCTTAAGGAAGTAGTCCGGCTACATGGTATCCCTGTGAGCATAGTGTCTGATTGTGATGCTAAGTTCTTATCCTACTTTTGGAACACACTATGGCTTAAGTTAGGGACGGAATTGCTATTTTCTACAGCTAGTCATCCTCAAACTGGTAGACAAACGGAGGTCACCAATTATACTCTTGGCACTTTTCTTCGTGCCTTAGTACAAAAGAATTTGAAGAATTGGGAAGCGTGTATTCCGATAGTAGAGTTTGCTTAAATCGCACAATTTATTCTTCTACTTCTTTATCTGCATTTGAAATTGTTTATGAGTTCCTACCTATTGCACCTCTTGATCTAATTACTTTGAATTTTAAACATGTTAGGAACCTTGATGGAGAAAAGAAGGCTAATTTTTTTAAAAAGAAACTACATGAGAAGGTGCGCTTAAGGATTGAATGGACAAATGCTCAGAATGCAAATTAGGGCCAAAAATTGATGGGGTTCAAAAAAGGAGATTGGGTTTGGTTGCATTTGCACAAAGAAAGGTTTCTGAATGCTTGAAAATCTAAGTTAAGTCTGCATGGTGATGTTCCTTTTGAAGTGCTAGAACATGTGAATGACAATACTTACAAGATTGCTTTACATGGCGACTATGGTGTTAGTACTTCATTCAATGTTGTTGATTTATCTCCATTTACCTTTGAAGATGATTCAATTTTGAGGAAAAAACTTTTGACTTTAGATGGAACGATGCAAATGTCAAGACTACTACTACCATAGATAACGACATGCCAAAGCTTGATTAGACATTCAAAGGATATGTTCGAGATCCTTTAAGTGGCATGGCAGTTCCTATAACTAGGGTAAGAACGAAGCCTAGAGATGCGGTTTTGAATACTTTGATTGTTAAACTTCATGATGAAGAATGGAAGAATACATCAATATCAACGATATCTTGGATTAATTGTTCAAGAGTATCGAGAAAGTGAAGACATCGTGAAGAACACTATACTTTTGTCCCACTGGTTTTTTTTAGTGAGGCAGTGTGATCATTGTAAACAATTGTAAAAATATTTCATTTTGAATTTTAGATGTTAAGCTCGGCCATGTTAGCTTTGAAGAGCTTAATTTCAAAAATTAGTCCATTAGGGTTTAGAATATTCAATTTTGTTCTGACTAGATAAGACAATATTTATTCAAGATTTATCTAGAAGAACATTCGGCCATATATTCTTTTATTTTTGGTGTTCTAGTTAGATATGGTTTTAGCTTTTTTAGCTGCCATATGTCTTTTAAGTTTTAGTTTCTTATTAGGGTTTCTGACCGAATTTAACCCTACAAATAGTCCATTAGGGTTTAGAATATTTAGATTTTTTATGACTAGAATTAGATTTGACAAGATTAGATAAGACAATATTCATTCAAGATTTATCTTGAAGAATATTCAGCCATATAGTCGATCTTTTATTTTGGGTATTCTAGTTAAATATGGTTTTAGATTCTGTAAGCTGCTATGTGTCTTTTCAGTTTCTGTTTCTTATTAGGGTTTCTGGCCAAATTTAACCCTATAAATAAACCCAAAATTTAGGGTCAAACAAGTTTGGTCGAGCCAAAATTCCCATTGTTCAAGTTGGGTTGGGTTGGGTCCAGTCCCAATATCGAGCCATATCAACCCAAGTCATAGTAATTTTTAAAATAATTTATTCAATAAAATGAATAAATTTTAAATATTAAATAAAATGATAATTTATTTTCATATAATTTAAATAAGAATATAATATTATATTTAATTATAAATTATTCACTTAATAAAGAAAAATACAATTATTTTCATTCTACTTAGTTAGAATACATTTAATATTTCAAACAAAAGATATAATTTTACTAAAATTTATTTATAATATTATGAATATATATTTCATATTTTAATCAATATATTATTTAAAATTAATAGTATTTTTACAAAAATATTTTTATTTTATAAATATATATTTCATCAAGAATTGTTAAACTTGTCTATGAAGTAAATTAATGGTGAATATGTTGAATTAAACTAATTATTTTCATGATTTTTTTCTCAAATGGGGCAAAAATACAAATGGGTTAAAACAAATCGATTTGGATCAAAATTCGGCCCGACCCATACCTGACCTGAGCTAAATTGAATTGACCCACTTGACCCAAATGACACATTAACACGACCCGGTCTAAATGGGTAGGCCAAATTGGGTCTGAGTGGGTTGGGGCGGGCAATTTGAACACCCCTAGAAAGCACTTTGTATTTAATAGAAAAAAAGGTACAACTTTAATTTAATCATACATTGGTTGTTGGGAGGAAGCTCTGATACAAGTTTGTTGGAAAGAAATTTTGAATGGTTGAAGAAGAATTTAGAAAATTTTGGAGAGGATTAATGGTGAACTTGGAGAAAGAGACTATTTCTAAAAAGAGAAGATTTCTATTATTTTTTGACTTGATGCAAACTCTACTACATTACCCCTGTTCATATTAGCGACGTCATCCAACCAATGGCTAGGATCTTATCATCCCAACTTTAATCTAATGACTACAACTAGTTCTCTAGAATATTCTCTACAAATCCTTCAGAAACTTAATACTTCCTCCGTCCCAAATTAAACTGCATACTTTCCATTTTTAGCTGTCCCCAAATAAATTGCAATGGTCAGAATATACCCATCTCAGCCTAGTTGACCAATGGTGAAAAGATGAAAATACCCCTGGACCTTATAAATTACATGGATTTAATCTGATTAAGCCATTTCATTAGCAAACGCTAGGACGCGTGTTGCTTTATTGAGCAGTGTGCTGACCCATTTGAAAATGGGTCAGACTTATCACATGCGTGTCTTTCGCTATTCCCAATCTCCATTATTGCTCTCCTAACGCTCCCTTTCTCTCTTCTCTATTACTGCTCAATGCTCCATTCACATCTCATTTCAGTCTGTTGTCTTTAAAAAATCACAGCGACGCTCTCTACTCCCTCAAAGCTTGAAAACCCTAGCCTCTCCATATCCGATCTGTGGTGAAGAATTTGTGTTTCTGTTGAGCCTCCTTTGTTAATCGATCATCATTTTATGTTTTCAATCACAGCCTTTTGGTTTCCAATCTAGGGTTTTCTAAAAACGACGTTGGCCATTTTGAAAATGAACTTGATATCTGCGTCATTGGTTTCCATGTCACCATTTTATTGTTCTGGTCTGTGTTTGTGTCGGATTTTTTGTGGGTTTTGTACTGATTTGGTTGCTTCTTAAGTTGTGGGTTTCTTAGTTATTATGTGTTAAAACCGTTGAAATGTATACGGATCTTCAGTTTTTAAGTATAAAATCGGGCACATGCGAAGAATTTGTGTGGTTTTCGAGCTTTTGAGTTTAGAAACCTAGATTTATCGTTCTCTTCGTTGGATATTTTGAAGCCCTTTGGCAGATTTGACACATATATGCCCTAGTTTGTGGTTTTTTTCATGTGCCGGGTTCATTTCATCCTTGATTCATTGCAATTTGTGTTCTTTCTCAAGAAAAGCATGGTTAAAGTTTGATTATTGGAGGATTTGTTGTACTTCGTACCCAGATCTGTGACTAAAGTGCCCCTGTTCTAACTATTCTTCCTTTTTGGCCTATTAATGTTATAGATCTGACTTTGGTAGGGTGTCTTATGTTTTTATTCTTCGCAATTTTAAAAGATGTGACATTGGAAGTGCTTGCATGTGAAGTAAATGTGTTTTCCTGATAATTTTCAGTGTTGTGTTACGAAATTGTTCAAACCCGCTGTTTGTTTGCTTATGAATTTTCAGTGTTATGTTATGAATTACTGATACTATATTGTTTCTTACTGTTGCTAGTTTGATTTTCAAACCCTAGTCCCATCCCTAGACATAGAGAACGACTATTTTTGCATGCTATTCTTTGATTATGTAACCTATTCCCCACCCATTGTGTCTACCCTTACCTGATGGATCACGGTGAGAGGGTCATGGCTGGGCAGGGTGAGTCCCCCCTGCCAATCCTTGAGTGATTCCGATTATAACTCTCAGTTTCAGGCCAGTATTGATCCTACTTTATTTACTGGCCTTGATGACATTGGGTCACCACCCAAGGGCAGTAAACTCACCCCCCAGTGTCCTGTCCTAGACACCGACTCGTTTGAATCTGGGGATACCCCAGTGGCAACACGTTTTAGTCTTGTACTTGAAGCAATCCTGTATCACTCAGATTCAGATCCTGATTCTGATCCAACACATCTCCTTCATCCACATGCATCAAACTCCCCTGATTCTGATGAAACACTGCCCCCTGATTATGATGAAACCCAGCCCCCTGATTCTGATGAAATACAGCCCCCTGATACTGATAAATCTGATTCTGAATCCTGGTGTGATCCACACCATCAGTGTACTTTAAGGGTAATGAATTCCCTAAGTATGGTGAGCCTGGTTTCTGGGAAACTGGGGCCTGTCTATGATACGAATTAGGTTTATTTATTTATATTTATTTATTAGGTTTTTTAGAAGATAACACTATACTCTTTTTCCCATTGGGTTTTTTTAATGAGGTAGTGTGATCATTTATTTTATTTTAGAATAAGGCCCATTAATTCTGCCATGTTGGCCTTTGAAGAATTAATGTTTCGGTCATGCATTTATTTTAGTATTTAGAATATTTAGTTATGATTTGATTAGAATTAGATTTGGTAAGATTAGATAAGCCAATATTCATTCAGGATTTATCTTGAAGAATATAACCATTTATTTTAGGTAGTTCAGATAAATATGGTTTTAGCTTCTTAAAGCTGCAATAATCCTTTGCAGTTTCTTATTTATATTTTTTGAAGACCACGTACCTATGTACTATAAATAGGGGTGGTATTCAACATTATTTTTACCTTACAACCTTTAATCAATCAAATATACAACCTTTTGAGTTCATACTCTTTGCTTGCGAGCTAATCCATTGTTTCTTAACCCCGAGGGCTAGTTAAGTATCAATAAACCTTGTAATCTGATCCTGAGGGCTAGTTAGAGAGCAAGTCGAAGTTAGGCGTACCCCGAGGGCTAGACTCCTGAATTTCGTGCAGCATTGAAGGGTTTGCGAGTTCCCTTGTTTTGTCAAAGATCTTAATTCCGTAATCCAGATTCTTCGCAAGGGGATTCATATCAGTCTATCCTGGTAACTGGACTGGATATGTTCGTCATATTGATTCTGATGCTGGAAAATAAATTTATTACTCACAATTTTGTAATAAACGTACGCTTTTGTTTATGCAATTGCTTTAAGTTGTAATATTATTGACAATGTACTAACATGTTACCTTTAAATGTAGGTTTGCATAGTAGTGCAACTACTTTGTGTTGCTACTTGTCTGTGAGAACTTGTTTGCAACTTGTCTGTGATAGCCTGTTAGCAACTGTTTTATGCTGGGTACCACTCAGATTTTGACTTCGGATTCAGTTGAAACCCGGGTGGGTGTTACCCATTTTTCATCTGAATCCGATACAGAACCTGAGTTAGGCAGGGTATGTTTCATATCAGGGCCAATAATGGAGCAGTGAAAGTTATGCATGTGTATGTGTTTGTGGTTCTCATATGCAGCCATGTAGTAATGTTTCCAAAACTCACTAACCTTGGCTGGGCATATGTTAACTGTATTTTATATGATATATAATGGCTTCTCAAATTGTTTGTGATAGCATGTTTATGTGCTGGTTGAACACTTGATTAATGATGTAGCTGTGATGAATGATTAAAACCTGCAGCCATGCCTATCAGCCTCGAAACTGATTTGATCTTGGCTGGGCATGATGTGATTAAACCCATCTCTGAAATTATTTGCCCAATCCACCCTATATTAGTTGATAGCCACCTATGATGATATTGTTTGTTCACACTTAGGCAGTAACCGTGTTTATTGAAAAACACATGGATGGCAGCCTTGTAGTGTTTTTTGCCACGAAATGGTTGTGTGTGTCTATTCATCCATTACATTTTGGTTAATGTTTGTTTGCCTCAGTTCTAAAACAAAAATTTACAAAACACATGTTTTAGAAATTGCATGCATACTGAATGGAGTTTAGCCCTCCCAGTTTTTACAAGGTTGCCCTATAAACTTACCTTTACCAAAACTAACTGTTAAGTTTACCCTAGACCTGAATCTAGAAGCACAACCCAACAAAAGTACAAATCCCATGCACATCTGACCTATCTCCATACTGATCAGCAGGTCTTGAATGTGCCTTGTTCTTCTAATAGTCACCATGTGTTCCAAACAACCCCTTAGTAGCTCTGGGTGGGTCAACAATTACATTGTGGGGCAGCATCCCAAGGCTTCTTAGCCTCTCTTTACCCATATGTGGCAGTTTAAAATCATTCCCACCTCTGCATTTCATGATTTCCACCATGACGCATTGTAGACTCAGGAAAATCTTGTCAATAAGTTTTGGATCATATCTCTTAAATGCATCATACACAGCCTGCAGTAACTCATCTAGGTTTTGACTAGGGTTTTGCTGCTGTAAACATTGAATTGAGGCAAAAAACCCCCAATCCAGAATCTTTAGGTCGGATGATTTTGATGGTTGGCACACTAACTTTATATTGAAACCATCCAAGGTGGCTGCAGCTAGAAATTCAGGGTTATTTGCAAATATGTGACAAGGGGCATTATCTTGTTGTATGAAAATGTTTTTAGTTGCCCGAACTGGCCATTTCTGCTTGATTGCTGGTATCAGCTAATGAATCAACTTGTGTCTTATGATGTCTCTAGTTATGGATGATATGGGTTTGAGAATCATGGTTCCTCTAGGTCTATTTACAGTGGTGTACTTGGCTGGTACATAATCCACGTATGGAAACACCCCTATTTTCCAATCAAACATTACATTACCCACTAAGTCAAGTAAAGGTCTAGACACATCACATAAAAACATGAGTTTTGGAATATAATGCTTGCTTTGTGTGATTCTGTATGGTTCAGGTTCATTGGGACCTAGAATATACCTTGTTGTTGCCTCTGTCAAGTAGGACCACTTTTCATCAATGTGTATCACATTTTCCATAGGCTTGAACTGCATGTTACACTCCAGCTTACTTAGGCACCATTCTAGCCTTGATTCTTTGCATGCCAAACTTAGCTGTGAATGAACTGCATTAGTGTGGCTTCTGATCTCCTTGCTTGCTATAGCTCTATGTATTATGCTTTCTCCAACCTGCAACTGTATTGCTGTGCTCCGACAGGTTTGCCGGTACCTAAGTGGCACTGCCATTAAGGCCTCCACATCGATTGGTTTCTTGGTTCTGCCATAACGCCCATGCCTTTTTGAACGGGCATTCACGGCTTCTCCATTCTAAAGTTGCTGCTTCACACGCGCCCATATAGTAGAGATGGTCCGAACTGAACATGACCATCTCTCTGCTGCCTCCAGTCTCTGTTGCCGCTGAATCTACCCATTTTTTGAGTTTTGAAGCAGAGAATGGGCTATTTCCAGCCTCTGCTCATCTGTCAGGTTTGCCCCAACCATCACAGCTGTGCTCGATGATGAATTCAGAATGTAGGAGGGAGATTTGTTTTCTGTATCTGGCAGAACTGGCCAAAACTATTCTGAGATCTGCCCCCTTTTTTTTAGATTGGATTGGTTTGGGAGCTGTAATGAATGCCCCTATTTATAGAAGTTAGGCTGAAATTTTCAAACGTGTAAACAGTGGCTTCATTTGGCTCGGGAATTGAAATTTTGGAGCCAAAAATTAGAAAAATGAGGGAATGGTTACTGTTCCCGTCAGGGATCAGTAACATTTAAAGCTTTTTTGAACAGTAAATCAACTCTCAAATCAGAGTACAAAATTCAGCTTTTTTAACTGAAAAGCTGACCAAATTTCACTATTCAATTTTGCAGCCAAAATTCTCTTTCATACTATTTAATTTGGGACGGAGGGAGTATTATAAATAGATGGACAGAACATATGTCGTGCGGTAGATAAACAGTGCAGATGTCGTGTGACAGTACTAATTCCTTAAGTTGATCTCCATCTTTCACAATAAATTGCACATTAATTATTATCACGCTATTTAAGGCACATTTTTTACTATTAATATATTTAACTATGTTTAGTTAATGCAAATAAAAAGTTGATATTTAAAACTAGTTGTTATGGCAAATTCAACAATATTACATCACTACTATATATTTTATAATTTATGGATGGAAGTTATGGTTTAGTCTATATATTTTATAATTGGAAATTTTACTTTTTTGATGTTATTTGTACTGTAAAAATGGGTTTCAAGTTCTTTTAATGAGTTTTATTATGTTGTGTCATGCGTTTAAAAATAATACTGGTGATGGAATTTTCCGTTATTGTGTGTAGGTTTATTTGTGATTTATTATGATTGAACGTAAAATAATTTCTTTAATTTTGATTTGGATTCATGGCTTTTGTTTGTTCCATTGAGTTTGTCGATCCATTTATCTCGTTCAGATTCTTATGTTATGTGGTATTTTTTATGTTATAATAAAGCCCTTGTTTGTTTCAAAATAGCATATAGTTCTATCTCAGCCAATTTCCTAAATTCTTCTCCAAGTTGGTAAGACTGTAGAGTGTAGCCTTAATCTTCAAGAACTGGCTCAACATGCCAGATTGCCAGAAACGTAAATTGATCCAAATTTGATGTTGAGTATGTACATATAAAGCACAGAAAATGCACAATTTAACATTGGATATATCATGAGTATGATCTCTTTGGAACACAATATAACAATTTCTCACTAATCCAGAGGAAAAATGTGTGTGAGCTATATTCAGACAAACTCCTTTCAATATTTTTTGGAAATAAACGACCATTGTATCCACTAGTGTCCATATTAACACTAACAAAAAAAACATGATTGCAATTGAACCACCAAAGGCGTCAAATATAATCAATACTAGAAGGATCTGAACTATTAAACAGACCCTAAAGCTTCTACTTAACCAGAACATAGGTAAGACTTCTTTTCACTTTGGTAAATAAAGTAAAGTAGGGCTATACTTCAGAGAATTCAAAGTATAACATGAATTAATCAAGGCATTTGGATTCTTAAACACTTTCAACACCTTCTAAAAACCATAAACACACTTATCCACACTATACCACAATCTTTAAAAATCATTCAAATTCTCAAAGAAAAAAAAAAGAAGGAAAGATTAAGACAGCATTTCTTGCATTTACCGGGAATGAAGAATCAGTCTAAGTTGCAATATTTGTGATACTTCCAACTCAGTCAAGCAAGCTTCAACTTAGTCTAAGAATAAGTCTAAGTTGCACGGTGCGACATTTTCCCGGAATCCATGTTGGTAAAATGCAGGCGGTGCCTTGAGAAGGACAAAGATGGAATTACGTCATATTATCAATGGATAAGAAGTAAATTACAAAATAAATGTAAGGTAAATAAATTGAAGTATAAATTTAGCGAGTTATAAATAAATAGAGAAAGTCTCTGGTAAACACTAAACCAATTATAAAAAAAAATCCACTTTCAATGATTTTTAAGATTAAATTATAATTATATATACCTTAAGATACATTTTAATTTTTTTAATACTAAATTATTTTTTTAGTCTCATACAAAGTATCTTATACCATGTTTTGGTCTTCATTTGCAAATCAACCCATAGACGGTAACCAACAAATTCGAAATAATTTATTTGGTCCCCAAAGGTGGTTTTCTGGTAAAGCTAAATGGTTTTCCAGTAGAAGCAGGGGTATAATAGTAATTTTACTAATTAAAAAATATTTTCAATTAAAATTACCTAATGTTAATTTTATTTTTATTTTTCACCACCGGCCTTCTGCCGCTGCCGCCGCCAATTTCTATGAACGAACCTTCTGGGCACCACCGCCACCTCCGCACCTCAATGCCAACTCTGCCGCTAACCCAACTTCTTCAAAGCAACGCTGCCGCCTTGACCTTGAAAGCCTGCACCTCTGTGTCGCTGAAGAAGTCTTCAGCTTTGCATTGCTGGAGAAGTCTTCACCTCTAGGGACCAAGCGGAAAAGAAATCGAAGCAGAGAAGTGGTGAAGAAGACGAAACGGAGAAGCAGCGAAGAAGATGAAGCGGTGGAAAGGACAAAGCGACGGAAGAAGAGCGGTGGAGAATACGAAGCAGGTGAAAAAGACGAATCAAGCGGAGAAGCCGGGGTATAATGGCGGAGAAGACGAAGCAGGTAGAGAAGACGAAGCAGGCGGAGAAGAGGAGCAGCAGAGAAGATAGCGGAGAAGATGAGCGGCGGAGAGGATGGCGGAGAAGACAAGCAGGGGAGAAGACAAAGCAGGCAGAGAAGACGAAGCAGGGGTGTAATGGCGGAGAAGATAATGCAGGCGGAGAAGAGAAATAGGGGGAGAAGACAAAGCAGGGGGAGAAGACAAAGCATGGGTATAATGACGAAGAAGACGAAGCAGGCGGAGAAGACAAAGCAGGCGGAAGACGAGCAGCGGTGGCAAGCGAAAGGTGGCGGCGGCGGTGGCAGGCGGAAGACTAGCAAAGAGGACGTCCAGTTTTTCTTTTTCTTTTTTATTTTTTAAAATCAGGGGTATAATGGTCAATTTACACATTTTGACCAATTTTACCATTGACTTTCTCTGAAAACCACATTTGGAGACCAAACAAATTGTTTTGAATTTGTTGGGTTGCAAATGGGGACCGAAACATGGTATAAGATACTTTGGAGGGGACTAAAAAACAATTGTCTTTTTTTTATAGTTATATGTGCTCATTGCAAGAAATTAAAACAAACATCTAATCATCTCATTAGTTACGTCAATTATAAAATGACCCCGACTAACTGTTAGTCAGTCTAAAATAAGAAATAAATATCACCTTTTTCAATATATCTTTTTGATAAATTAGGAATAATAAAAAATCGAAAAAATCTTTTACTAGACCGACTACCAGTTAGTCCAATTATAAAAAACCTCATTTTTATAAATTTATGATCGAATTATAATTATTTATATGTTGAGATTCATTATGAAAGGTTTTCATATTGTAGGAACCTCATGGAAATAAATAAAAGTAAATATGAAATCACCCCATTAGTCATACTAATTATAAAAAAAGTAAAGTGCTCATATGACCCTATGTTTTGAGGGTTTGTGCTAATATGACCCTGTGAAGTTGGAAAGTGCTAATATAGCCCTGTGTTTTGCCAAAATGTGCTAATATAACCCTACTGACTTGATTTTGGCTGGAAATACATGAAATGACTATTATACCCCTGTTTTAAAAAATATTAGAAGACAATTATGCCCTTTTCTTCTCTTTTCTTCTGCTCCTTTCTTCTTCTTCTCTTTTCTTCTTTTCTTCTCCGTTTTTCTTCTTCTCCTCTTTTATTCTTCGTTCTCGTCTGAACCTGTAGCTCGTCTGAACCCTAAGCTCTCCAATTCCATTTTTTCACACTTCTTTTCTTCTTCGTTCTTGTCTGAACCCCTAGCTCTGCAAATCCCCTAGCTCATCTGAACCCCAAGCTCTGCAATTCCCTTTTTTCACACTCTGCAAATCCCCATTAATTTCTAGAGGGTAGGGTTTGGTGGTCGGAGGAGGAGGTGGATGGTTGGTGGTCATCCGGGGCAGATGTTAGGGTTTGGTGGTCGGAGGCTAGGCTAGGGTTAGCGGTGGATGTATGGCTGAGCAGTAGTAGCACGATGGAGTGGCGATGAGGTTTAGGGCTAGGGGTAGCGGGGATGGCTTAGGGTCAGGGGTGGCAGGGGTTAAGGCGGCGGCGCACGACGGAGCAGAGGCGGCGCACGGCAGTGGCCATCTGTTCTTCATCAGAGACGGTGGTTGGCTCCTCCATCTCTCTCTGCCATTGACCTCATCGTAAGCTTCACTCTGTTTCTCTCCCTGTGTTTTCGTTATTAACATTGGATCTGATTGAGTGGGTGGCGGCGCACGACAGAGCAGAGGCAGCGACGCACGATGGAGCAGAGGCGGCGCACAACAGCAACCATCTGTGCTTCATCGGAGATGGCGGTGGGCTCCTCCATCTCTCTCTGCCATTGACCTCGTTGTAAGCTTCACTCTGTTTCTCTCCCTGTCTTTTCGTTACCAACGTTGGATCCGATTGAGTGTTTGATGAATATGTGCCCTTATTAATCGGCATTATTAGATTGGGATTGGGATTGAGGATTAGGTTTTTGAATAACATGCATTTTTGGTGTTGTGATTGTTCAGGTGAGGGAGTTGGAGACGGATCTGTTTTGTCAATTTCTTGGCAGGAACAGGTTTTTCTTAATTTTTCATCAATTTCGTCAATTTCTTGATTTTTCTTGGCTGGAACTGGTTTTTTCCAGATTGTGGCTGGAACTGGTTTGGATTATCATTTCCAGATTCTGGCCGGCGGTGGCAACAGAGGTGGCAGAGCGGCGGCGGAGGTGGTGGAGCAGCGGCGGAGGTAACGGAAGTGGCTGTGGCTATGGTTATGGAGAAGAAGAAGAACCAAGGGTATTTTAGTCAATATATTTTAATTTGAAGATTAGGAGTATTTTAGTATTTTTACATTTGGTCAATGCCGGAAATAACAAAGTCAATGACGGAATAGTGCCATAGGGTTATATCGGCACTTCTGATGCAAAACACATGGCTACAATATCACTTTTCAACTTCACAGAGTCATATTAGCACAAACCTCCAAAACATAGGGCCATATCAGTATTTTGCCCTTATAAAAATCACCCCTTCTAAAGGTTCGATGGACTAAAACAAGGCTTTGTGTACAGTTTTTTTTATTATCAAATTTACTATTTAAATTAGTTTTATCTACTAGAGAAAGTCCCATGTTAGACCGCATAACGACAAGTCCAAGGATTAAAACATAAATAATAGAAGGTGGTGAATACACGTGTGGTACTTTTGATAATTATTTTATTGTTGAGTTTTATTTCAAAATATTCATAAAATTATAAGGACCTCTTTGAGAAAAAAATTATAAACATAATGAACACACTTTTTCTATCTTCCTCTAATTCCTCTCTAGGATAAGAAAGACACTCAACATAATCCATGTAAACATGAACTCGTAACACATAAAACATCAACATAAAAATAGAATCCTATATAACTTTTATTTGAAAATGAAAAATATCAACACTGTTTATTTTACAAACAATTTTGACAGATATAATATTGAAAACTCATCAAAATACATGTAATTCTCAACAACAAAAAATTAATAATAACATAATATTATTTAATAAAAAACTATAATGGTCAAAACATTAATCAATCCATCGAAATCATAACAAACACTACAATCACCTTTTTCAAAATACCAATATCAAACAATCCAGTCTTTTTATGCTTGCCCTTTCCAATCCTTGAACTTCATCCTACTTGCATTACTAGCCCTATAACATCAACTAGACTCAACCGAAGAAAATCAAACTAATGATGAAAATTTGAAACCTCGCCATTATTAGTTGATTGTCACTGGAACTGAATTATCAACAAAATAAATCTCAACAAAATACATGTAAACATCAACTAAAATTGCATACACATCAACAAAAGTTGATATACACGCATAAAAATCACTTAAATTGTACAACAACATCATCAACTAAACATCATTCGGAACCATGAAATTCCAGAAAAACTTAAAAACTACTAGGAAAAAAATAAATTGGATAAAAAATACCTTTATATGCTCTATGATGCATTATAAACTTAATTTCATAACACAAAAACCATGAACATATTCAAAATTAATCAATTTTGTAAACTTAGATTGAAAAAAATCCATGAATTAGGATTACAAAATTTAGAAAAATTATTTTAAAAACTACAATAAACCTAACACACGAGAGAATCGTATGTACCCATGTACAAATTGGAGAAAGTCGTGCCAAAAATGAAGAGAGTGAGAGAGAATTGGGAGTGAACATTGAGAGAAGATAGAAGATTAATGGAGAAAGAAGATGAATGAAGCTCAACCGTAAGGAGGAGAAAGATGAGAGAAAAATGAGGAAGAAATTTGGCTAAATGGATTATATAGTCAAAGATAAATGCAAGTAAGGTCCCCATACTACTGGAATACAGGTACATAGGCACCGGTAAGATTGTACCGGTGCCCAAATTACATTAGAACCATTATAATCATTTAAAAATTATAATATCGACGCCTTTGTAACATCTGCACCGGTAGACTATATACCGGTGAACTACATCGATGCCTAAGTGAGAAGAAGTAAGAAATAATAAAATTTTGACCATCTGTAAGGCACATAACGGTGTAGAGAACTAGTGCTATTTAGAAATTTATGCGGGAATAGATAACTCCTGCATCGATATAGTTGATGGTACCGGCGCTGATGTAAAAAAACTGCAGAAAATATTATATTCCAGGCCCGATTTAGAAATTTTTTGTTGGCACCGACAGATGTACAGGTGCCTATGAGGCAAGTAGGTGCACAATATCGGTGCTTGATTGTTAATGGCGTGGGTAATAAATAAATCCAGCATCAGTAGTGTATAGTATGGGAGCTGATGCAAAAAAAGCACAGGAAATTGTAAAAACTCAGGACTGGTTTGAAATTTTCCACTTAGCACCGGAAACATTTCTGGTGCTAGCTTGTAAAAACAAAATATAGCATACGTATTAGTAGATCATCTTGGTGCTACGGGTGCATTAAATAAACACCTACCACCTATTTTTAGCGGGTAAAAAGTGCAAAAGAAGTTGTTTTTTGAGTTCATTAATGGCATTTTTCGATGAGGGAGACATTGAATGCTCATCAATGAACTCCCTTGAAGGTACTTTATGTTTTGTTTAAATTCATAATTTATGGTGGAATATGTGTGGAATGATATGTTGCAATATATTTTTTGCATGTTTGATAATTGTAATGTTGCTTCGAACTCTTGATGAATAGGATTTGTTTACTAGTATTGTTAATGTATTGAATGGTTTTTTCATGCATGTGATTTCAAAGGGCGTGGTACGAATGTAATAACGTGATGTTGCATGTTGCATGTTACATGTTTATAGGGTGTGGTATGAACAAAAAAAAATTCAGGGTGTAAGTGTGAATTTTTGTGGAAGTTTAATTGTTGCACATTGTTTAAATTGTAGAGATTTACCGCATCATTGAGAGGTGTAAGCATGTGTATAACAACATTAGTCTAGTGAGTGATGAATTTATTGCTTTTGTTGGGGAGTTTATGGAGTATACATTTAGTGGTGAAAAGCGCATCTTATGTCCATCTCATGATTATAAGAATCAGAAGCATACTAATGATTGGGACTTGTTGCAACTCCATTTGTACAAGAGAGGGCTTTCAAAGGATTATTTGGTTTGGGCCTTTCATAGTAAGAAACCACAACTAGAGGTGAATGTAGGTAGCAATAGGGAATAGTTTAGGGATGTAAATTTGGATGACATGTGTGAGTAGGTGGTGGATTAATTTAGGGGAGGCTTGAGGTTCTGTCAAAATTTCTAGATGACAAACAGACACCATTATTTCCAGGTTGTAAGAAGAAAGACACTCTTGTGTCATGTTTGATGGAGTTGCTAGCATGAATAAGGTACTCAAGTTTTTGAATGAGAAGCTCCCTCCCCGGAAATGGTTTATCGAGCAACCTCTATATTGCAAAAATAATTTTGTGCCCAATGGGAATGGAGTATAAAAAAAGTACATGCATTCCTCAATTATTATTTTTCTACATAGGAATGATATGGAAAAAAGAGGTGGCTTGCCCTGTATGCCACGTTTCTCTTTATTAGGAAAGGAAAAAAGAGGTTGTTGATGAAGAGGTTGTTGTGAAGGTAAGGAAATGGGTCCTCACAAAATGCGTGTGGTACCTTCCTATTGTACTGAGCTTGAAGAGGTTGTTTAAGAATGTTGAGGATGCAAAGAAAATGACATGGTACAGTGATAGGGGTTGTCTTGATAATGATATCATTCGCCATCCTTCGGATGCGGATCAGTGGAAGAATTTTGACATGATTTATCTTATGCTTGCAGTTGATCCCAGGAATTTAAGGATTGTTTTGTGTACTGAAGGTATGAATCCCTTTGGTAACATGTCATCAAAACATAGTTCATGGCTGGTTATGCTTTCCATTTAAAATCTATCTCTGTATCTCTGCATGAAGAGGAAATATGTTCTGATGCCATCAATTATTTTGGGTCCAAGACAACCCAGAAATGACATCGATGCCTATCTAGCCTCACTCATTGAAGATTTGAAAGTTTTTTTTGTCTGAAGGTGTTGATGTGTTTAAATTGTTATCATGAGACCAAGTTCAATTTGAAGCCATACGTTTCTACACAATAAAATATTTTTTGCTCAGGTAATCTTTCGTGTTATTTGGTTAAGGATCACAAGGCGTGTCCTGTGTGCGAGGAAGCAACTGATTTCCAACAGTTGAAGAATGGTAGTAAGACTGTGTATCTGGGTTGTAGAAATTCCTCCCAACAAAGCACAATTTACGAGATGGAACAATTCATTTTGCTGGGGGGAGGGAGAGGAGGAAGGTGCCAAGAATATTGAGTGGGTTTTCCATTCACAATAAGGTGAAGAAATTAAATGCTGTTCTTTGAAAAAGATATCTAAAGTGTTTACCACAAATGGTGGACCTTGGAAGAAAAGATCATTTTTCTTTGATATGTCCTATGGGGAGAATTTGGAGGTTTTCCATTGTTTAGATATGATGCATATAGAGAAGAATGTGAGTGAGAGTTGAATTTGTACTCTACTTAACATTGTTGGTAAGACGAAGGACAACTGGAATGCACAGAAGGACTTGGTTGAATTCAGTATACAAGTTGATTTAGCTCTGGAGGTGAGAGATAAGCGAACATACCTACCACCCACCCCTTACAGTGTTTTTATCTGTGAGAGAAGGTCAATTTGTGAGTGTATTTAGGGAATTAAGGTACCATCTAGATAGTCTTCCAATGTTAGCCGTGAACGATGAATTGTGTCTTAATGCATTGAAATCCCATGATTGTCATGCCTTGATGCAACAACTATTGCCCGTGGCTATTTGTGGTGTTACAGAGGAGGTGAGATTCTACATCATGCATATGTGTTTCTTCCTCAACTCTAGTTTTCGTAAGAATATTAGCAAGAAAAGCTTGATGAGTTGAGCATGAGGGGATTGTAGTGCTCTGGTTGTTTGAGAAGTAATTTCCCCCGATATTCTTTTACATTAGGTCCATCTCATCGTCCATGTGGTTAGGGAGATCAGAATATGTGGTCTCGTTGGGATGCATTGGATGTACCCGTTTGAACGACACATGTGGGTCTCTAAGGATTATGTACACAATCAGAGCTGACCCGGTGCGAACATTGTGCAAAGTTATGTCACGAAGGAGATCATTGATTATCGCACTTTGAATTTGATTAAGAAGACAGGACTCGGAGACCCGTAGCATGTGCAAAGTGGCAGGAAGAATGGGATCTCACAGTTCAAAGGTATACTTTACACACCATTCAATGCTGAGTTGATGAAAGTTCATCATTATATTTTGTAAAACAGTAGTGTTGAGGAGAACATGTCACTATTAGAAGAACTCTATCCCAAATAGCTATCAAACTAGTTACAACTGGAGCATTCTGCAATGTTTGTCAATTGGTATTATAATCGTTAAAATGTGAAAGGAATTCTACCAAAACATCTGTAATTTTCAAGGACACCCGACTTCACCGGGGAGAGATACCAGGGCTATGACATTAATGGATACAGTTTTTTAACAGTTTCCAAAAACATCAAGAGCACAACTCAAAACAACGAGGTTTATGTGCAGTATCAATTCATGTGGGCGCAATCAAGCAAGAAAGACAAAAACAACATATCCTTCCGGTTATGACATTTTATGGAGTCATCAAGGAGATTGGGGAATTTGATTATGTTGAGTTTAAAGTGGTTATCTTCAAGTGCATATGGGTTGAAAATGGTATAGAGCTTTGTTCCTAGATACCCGTGGGTCGCAGGCAGACCTGAATTGAGTGGGCTACGAGAACTACAAGTTCATCTTAGCCGCCCAAGCTCAACAGGTATTTTATATCCAAGACCCAACCAATGAGAAGTGGCATGTTGTACTCAATGGGAAGAAGTTCTTTTTTGAAGATAAAATTGATCGGCCGTCAAATCTGAAACTGCAGTGTTTCCCTCTGCATTCCCTAGTTTGGAGGACATCGGTGGAACACCCGTATGTAGACAATCTTAGGGGGATGGATTGTGGGTGGAAGAGAATCGTCATATTGTGGGTGGTGATGTAGTCTTGAAAAGGAAAAGATAGGGTTTTATTTTTGGTGTATTATTCCCTTTTGTACCCTTTTTCACACCCCAAATTAATTATAAGTGGTCATTAAACTTATTATTTTTAACTTCTAGTTTTTTGTATATTTTTTTGATAAAATTAATATTTAATTTTCCTTAGCAACGGAATAAGAATTAAATATCGGTGCTAAAGAAGAGAGTATATGCTCTCATCCATGTAAAATAACCGATATATATAGTATTAGAACCGGTTCTATAAATATTTTATCTCTGGTCTGTTCAAATATATTTAAAATACCCTAAAGCATATGTGTCAGGGTGCATTACAATATTCAGGCATCGGTATATTGAAAATAGGCACCGATTTTGATACCAGTGCTTGATACATAGAAAATAAATTGAGACTTACTCTCTAGTATCTTAAAAAAAATTTAAAAGTGTTCTAGGCTGCCTTTCAATATTCAGGTACCGGTATAATGGAAATAGGCACTGGTATTCCTACTGGTGCTTGATACTTAGAAAAAAAATTGATACTTGCTCTTTGGTCTCTTCAAAAATAATAAAAATGTATTATAGCCGCTGCGTCAGGTTGCCTTACAATATTCAGGCACTGGTATATTGAAACTAGGCACCGGTTTTTGTACCGGTGCTTGATACTTAGACAAAAAAATGAGACTTGCTCTATGGTCTCTACAAATATATTTAAAATGCACTATAGCAGCTATGTTAGGCTGCATTTTTAGGAAATTTGTACCAGTTTAGATACCGGTGCAAGGTGTTTCTACCGGTGCGAATGTGTTTCCAGCTTGTTTAAAACATAATTTTCTGTAACACTTTATCATACGAACACAAAAAAAACTTCACGCCAAAGATCTAAAAACCCTATTTTCTGCAACACTTTGATCGTGCTTGATAAGGTAATATCATATTCTCGCATTAATCTTGTAATGATCTCATACAATTTAGTCATGTTTTGTTTTTGCAATGAAAACATAGTTTGCTGAGCTCATATCATAATCCCTAGTTTTCTATTCAATTGTGATTCTAACTGGAATAAGTAGATTTAGTTTTATAATTCATTGGGTGGTATACATATATATATATTCATGTTCTCATAATCGGATGTTTCATGTTGTTTGAATTTGTTTAAACTTTGAGTGAATCCCACCTGCATACAAGGTGTTTGTCGAAATACTGGTTGTCGACTACTTCGACATACAGGGCTTCAAAGGAAGGAATCTTAAGAAACCCACATCTTCACTTGTAGAGTTCACATGGCAGTCGGAAACACCCTTAGGTAATATATAGCTACTTGTTACTGTTGGGGAAAATTGAAGAAACTGCACCATACTCTGCAATTTAGTAGTCATGGATGTTCCAAGCACATTTAATGCTATCATAGGAAGGCTATGGATGAATAGAGAAAAAGCTATATGGTCTCCTTACAACCTGGTCATGAAGTTTCCAACTCTAGTCAAAATTGCAACTATAATAGGAAACTAACAAACGCAAGGCAATGCGTGGTTATCGCAATGAAAATGGGATAGTTGGATGACAAAGAGAGGATGATTAATGCAATCTCATATGCTAGACCCCCAGATCGGCGAGAATCGGCAATGAACCTAGTAGAGGAAATGAAGCTACTAAGCCTGGACAGTGAAGATACCTCAAAGTGTGTAAGAATAGGGAAACACCTTCCTAATGAAGAGAAAAAGAGAATCACACAAATCCTAAGAATCCACAAGGAAACTTTTGCATGGAACGTTCATAACTTAGGAGGAGTAGATCCACGCATTGCAACACACTCTTTGAATATCAGCAATGCGATCAAGGCGGTTAAATAAAAATAGTGTAGGTTCGCTAGCGATAGGCAAAAGCAATTGAAGAAGAAATTATAGCATTTCTTCAAGCGGGTATAATACGGGAAGTCATATACCCCAAGTGGCTTGCAAATCCAGTAATGGTAAAGAATTCTAACGTAGGGTGGATGATGTGCATTGATTTTACGGATTTGAATAAGGCATGCCCAAGGATTATTATCCTCTACCAAAAATTGACCAACTTGTTGAGGCGATTGTAGGGTATCAGGTGTTATCTTTCTTAGATGCATACAAGTGTTACCAACAGATATTGATAAACTTCAAAGACGCAGAAAAATGGCTTTCATTACAAGTTTTGGAACATTTTGTTACATAAAAATGCCGTTTGGACTAAAGAATGTAGGGGCAACATACCAGCGAATAGTGGATAACACATTTTGGTAATCAAATTGGGAGAAATTTTGAAGTGTATGTTAATGACATGGCCATCAAAAGAAGAAAGATCGATAGCTTCAAGCGGATCTATAGGAGACTTTATTAATGTGTGTTCGGGGTGGGCGCAGGAAAATTTTTACGGTACAAAGTGTCTTCTAAGGGAATGGAGGCCAATCTGGAGAAAGTCCAAGCTATAGTTAATCTTCCCGAACCCTGAGCTATCAAACAAGTGCAAGTCTTAATAGGATCACTGGCAATGCTTAGCAGGTTCGTTTCAAAAGCGACAGACAAACACTTTCTTCTGTTTGAAGTTCTGAGAAAGGCAAAGAAGTTTAGCTAGAACCAAGACTCCCAAACAACATATGAAGGCTTAAAAGAAAAACTGCTGGCACTGCCAACACTGAAATCACCCTCACCTAGAGATACGTTATATTTATATTTAGAAAATTTGCAGAATGTGGTTAGCTCTGTCTTGGTTTGCCTTATTGATCAGAAACAAGTGCCAGAATATTACATAAGAAGAATATTGCAAAGTGCAGAAAAGATGTACATACCGGTGGAGAAACTAACCCTAGCCTTAGTTTACTCAGCAAGAAGACTAGGAACGTATTTCCATGATTGGCCTCCATCCCCTAAAAAATGATGTTCCGCTTTGCGAGAAAGCTGTTTAGCAGCACGCAAAAGGCGCTCAACCCGATGACGTTTTTAATTAGCTTCACACTCCTCGCTAACTAAGTCTTCATACCTCCATTCCATATGTAAATACACAGGATAGAGTATTATACCCCTTCGCTCTATATGACCAAGATATCGAGCATAATATGCATTAAAATTAGTTATAGGACCAAATTCCTCGAAGTCCAGCTGCTTACTCATAAGATTAACAATCTCCTCATATTGTTCCATTCTAGCCTTGAAATTTCTAACTTCCTCTTCAATGCAATGAATATGCAACTGAACAATGTAAGATAATTTAATCCTTTGCCCACCACCTCCAACCGTCAAGTAACCATGGTTAGTGGATTGGCGTGATGATGAAGGAAGAGCTTCAAGATGATCCTTTTAATTAATACAAACTTGCTCCATTTCGCGAACAGATGTATCAAGAAGATTACATTTGGTACAAAGTTCTTCATTTTCTCCTCGAAGTTGTGTGTTTATGGCAAGTTGTTTGTCAATCCTTTTTCGCCAGCCAGCAGCAGAAGTTGAGAAGCTATCACACTCATCCTGCTTTTTCATAAGCTTAATCTGCAAATCATCAATACAAGCACATTGCTTATCAATAATTTATGTCTTCTAATGAGCTTTATGAGTCTTGCTCGTGGTATATTCTCTAGATTCTACTTGTTGGCAAAGCATCTTCGCAAAGTTTAGTAACTGATGATGAATAAGACCGTTCTGCTCGCTTAGAATTATACGAAGATCTCACAGAGCATCTTGGGTTTCCTTTACGGTTACACCCCACTTATGTTAAGGGTCATCCATGCCAAGTAGTATATACTTCAAATGAATACCCAAACATAGAGCCCATTCTTGAACGCCAACAGGAAGGTTAAGCGAGCGTATATACGTAGTAGCAGATTCAAGGTCGACTAACCAACAAACAATATCCTTGCCAAGAAATTTAACATTTTATCCGTCAGGAATAAGCTTACTACAGGGGAAACTTGTAGATGAAGATGGAGAGAATGAAGGAATGAGAAGTTTCCACCAATACATAAAGGAAACGACTCTATCCGTGTATTTAAATGAGAGGAAACAACCCCAACACACTCTTTTGTGAAGGATCGAGTGGAACAAAGAAAACTAATAGGCTCAGAAAGAGGGTTGTTATGTCCCATATAATCAAAGATTTTCAGGAATTTATGATTAATCAAAATATGGAGGCCCTGCACAAAAGTAAGGGTCATAAGAAAATGTTAAGCTACAAATATATCTACATTCATAACTAAAGTCCCAGAAACAGTACATATAAACATCAAAATATTATTTCAGATTACAGTTCAAAATCCAAGAAACAAAATACTCTAAGAATCGACTAACTTTGGTGTTAGGGTTAGGCGGAGTCTAACCAACAATGGTACTGACGTCTTGGCTCAGTCATTGAGTGGAATCCCTTCACTTAGCTGGTGGATGGAAGTTTCGGCATTCATAATTACCGTGCTAGAATCAAGATTTCGAGTTGTAACATTAGCGTTAGGCTTGAAGGGAAGTTCTTAGAAATAATTAAACTTACGCTCCTTAAGAAGGAAAACTGGGCAGGCTAGCGAGATGCGCAAGCAGGGCATATGGATGCCCCCCTATCAGCAACCTTTTAGATTAAGGCTTCATTCAGATCATCTTTCCTCTTCTCCTAGTTATCCATGCATGTCTCTTACAGTTACAAGTAGGGTTTCATTGGTGCTGATACTTCAGAGCCTTAAAATACCCGACAGTGCAAGCTCTCTTGGAGATAACCTGAAAAAACTGATAAAACACTTTGTCCTGCAAAGATGATCAACCAACACCTGGGGATATTGGGGCGATGCAGGACCATTAGTGTGCATTTCGTTAAACTCAGAACAAAGCTGAGTCACCTCCACTCCTGTAAGCCTAGCACAATCCTCGGCAACACTGACCTTTTCCTCAGTGGCCTTTATTTTCTCCTCGGCAGCTTTAAATGATTTCTCTAGGGTTTCACTCTTACCTCCAACATTGTGTACTTCTCTGATGTTAAATCATCAAAAGAATAATGTTTGGACAATTTCTTGCTTGCTATCTGAAGACTTTCACTGACCTTATAAGCAAAAAATAGGGAACAAAGTCATTCGCTGCTATACAAACAACATATTAAGATATAAGGAACAATACCATAGTTTGCTTGTAGACTTGCCACAGCCAGTGTGTTAGGTAAAGAATGGTTGGAGAAGATATTAGAGATCATCCCCTCTACCAACAGACCTTCTTTTTGCACCATTTTTTGCTAACCAGTTTGATTACCAGATCCAGTTTTCAATGAAGGAACAGTATGTCCCGAAGGCCCACTACCCCTATCCCCCTTGTTCTTCTTCTCTCTCTACACAACAAGGAGGCGAGGACCACCGGTCCCCCCTCCCTCAAATTTTTTCCCTTGTCCCTAGGGCCTGTAGCATTTGCATTCTTTGCAGCAGTATCAACACAAGCAATAGTTTCAGCCTATATAGCGGTCACATCCTTCTCTTTATCATTGCCTTCGAAGAGCGTTATGTCAACTCATCTTTTCATAGGTCCATATATGTCAAAATTTGAACAACATAGATAAAAATGAACACACAAGAAAATAAATAGGATAACAAGTTGCCAAATTGGCAAAAGTATAGATTCAGCACATTAAAATAAAAGCAAACAAAGCACCTTCAGCATCAGAGTCAGCGTGGCAAAGATTTTGTGTGTGCACACAAAGCGTGGCCACGATCTCCATCCCCTCGGTGTAACAGACACTCGAATGAGGAAGCTTACACTTAGGAACTTTGTAGTTCCAGGAAGATACATCAGATTCAAGAACCTTTTTAACTTTTATAAAAAAAGTATTTCGAATGCCAATTGCCAACATTACTAGGGAAACCGCTCATAAGTTCAACCCCAAAAATCACAGAATAGAAGGTGAATTCATCTTCGGTGTTTTTCACCTTTCGAGGGTGATATAAGTTACGAAACAAATCAATAGTAAAGGGTACGTTCACATTCTCACATACCCGAAGGAAGCCCATTATGATAGCGATACCCTTAGGATGAAATGTAGGCAATGACACTAAATACAAGAAAGTAAGTTCAATCATATGTTCTGGAATGGGGAAATACATGCCAAAGTTTAGATGAGTAACATGAAATATAGCCAGTAGGAGGAGTACACACACATTCAATTTCGGAAGGAGAATGAAGCATATAGCAGGATAAAAAGGGAAAATAAATTCTTTAAGTAGTTTCCGTACAAACTGGTCAGTTTGTTATGAATGATAGAAGATTTGGCAACTTGGTCAAAATCACCGTCGGAGGCAACATCTTCTATGAGAGACTTACCACGGTTAATGGAAGACATATCGATCCTAAGGTTAGAAGTAACAATTTTGGTTAAGGCCAAAATCCACAGACACAAGTTTCGCACAAGAAGGGTTTATAGAAGCCGGCCGGAGGAGATGATTGAAAAATAATTAGACAAACTACCACAGTTACCAGAATTAGAGGAACTACTCCTATGTATCAATCCCAGAAAAGAAAGACAAACAACAAAGACAGGGGAAAATATTTAAGAACGAAACTTACTCTGGAAGAAGATGAAGGAAGGAGGTGCATAAAAACCCTTGAAATATTTAGAGAAAACTAAATCTGTGGCTAAGAAGAAGAAGAGTTGAAATGAAAGTGACAAAGAATACTTAAGTATAAGCCATAAAAGGAATAATGGAGGAAGACAAACAGGTTAGAAGGATGCAATGATGATCTGACACAAAAGCAAAATCACCTTTTGCTTATAATGGGACAATGGCGGCACATAGAAAGACAACACATTGATTAGAGGCCACAATTAATTACTTATTTCAAATTCCTCATTTAAGATGCAAAGCAAAAATAAACGTCAGAAAATTGCGGACTTAAATACCAAGGAATGAGGAGCGAATCTCGGACTTTAGAAAAAAAATCATCGCCGAAATAGCCTTATCACGAGGAGCCCAAAATTTAAATATTCAAAAGTTGAAGAATGATTGAGGACAAAGATATAGCTATCAACATAACATCAATTCGCGATACTTACAACAGTAGCATTGTGCGACGAACGTTCCGTGCATGATCAACGTCACTTCACACTTAAGCTACACAACTGCACCATCATTTCATTCTTATAGTCTCCGTGGCTATGAGGGCTTATGGTGTATATGTGTCCCAATGATCAAAAGGCTAATGGCCGCTAGGCCCAACCTAATGTTATTTTAATGCAAGGTAGGTAAATTCGGCCCACGGCGAAGAGAAAGCAGGTGCGCACTTCCACTCGTGCCAGGATACGTGGGCTGAAGAATAAGGAACATGCAACGAACGTGATGACCACGAATAGAGAAAAAATAATCATGGTTTGCCCATAATCCTAACATCCAAAAAACAAGGAATTGCTAAGGATGTAAGTCTATAAATACAGCAAATTCTGAAGGAGCTAAGGTAAGCGCAACTATATCTAGAAATTCCAGCTCTGAAAGGGCGATAACTGACTTGATCTTCTGAGTCTTTTCCCCGAAATCACTTCTGGGACAAGTCTTGCAGGTAGAGGAGCTCTTGGAGAGGACTACAGCACACCTGAGCAACCTACCACATCAAAATATCTCAAAGCTTGTTTTAAAAGCTATTTTTTCTGCATCTTTCGGGTTTATCAATATTTGATGGTATCCCTTGTATGCGTCTAAAAGTGCTAAAACCTCGGACCCTGCAATCACTTCAACTAGTTGATCGAATTTTGAAAAAAGATAACAATCTTTTGGGCATGCTTTATTCAAATTTGTGAAGTCAATGCACATCCTCCAACCCGCGTCTGACTTCTTTACCATGATCGGGTTCGCTAGCCATTTTGGGTATATGGCCTCCATTAATATGCCAGCATGGAGCAGTGTTGTAACTTCTTCTTCTATCATTTTCTTCCTATCGCTAGTGAAGCAACCCTACTTTTGTTTAATTTGTTTGACCGTGTCATTGATATTCAACGAGAGGGTAGCAATGTTTAGGTCTACTCCTCCCATGTCCTGAATGCTCCATGCAAAATTTTCTTTGTGCCTTTGATGGATTTCAGTAACTCTTGATTTTTCCTCAGGCGGAGGTGCTTTCCTACCCTTTAATACTTTGAGCTATCTTCGTCATCCAAGCCAACTAGCCTCGTGTATTTTCCTAGGTTTGTTACTAATTCTTGTTAATCTGATAAACCATCCTTCGAGATTGTGTTAACCATCTTTGCCTCATCTCCAACTCTTGTTGTCTTCATTGTGATGACCATGCATTGTCTCACCATTTGCTGGTTTCCTTTTATAGTCACAATTCTAACCAGAATTGGGAATTTCATGACCAGGTGGTAAGGAGACACTCTGTTCACCCACATTCTTTCTATGATAGCATTAAACGTACTTGGAGCATCCATGACTACGAAGTCGCACAAGATGGTGCAATTTTTTCAAATTTTCCCCAATAGTGGCAAGTAGATGTATATTGCCAAGAGGTGTTTCTGCTCTCCCTGTGAATCCAACTAGCGAGGATGTGGACTTTTTTAGGTCAGATCACTTGAAACCCAACCTGTCAAAGCAGTTCACAAATAGTATTTTGACTGCACTTCCATCATCCACAAACACTCTATTTACAGTATCATTTCCAATTTTTGCAATAATTACCATGGGGTGATTGTGAGGCAAAGCGTTAGGAACTTCATCTTCCTCACTGAAGGTGATTTCTTCATCCGGGCAAAATCTTTAGTCAACCAATTCTTACGGGGAGGGGAGGGGGGTATCCTGCCCTAGCCTTCTAGGCATTATTAGACAATGACTCCTTAGGTCCATGTATGGACAAGATGACTATTTCCAGCACTTCGTCATTCCCATCATCCTTGTAATTAACTGTCGTAGTCATTCTTTGATATTTTGGCAGTTTGGACACTGTCCCTTGACTCCTTACTAATGTGTTTGCTGTTTTGTTAATGTAGCCATACTAGATTCCCATTCCTTTCTATATTGGCTTAAGAAGCCATTCCCCAATTCTTTTTCGATGTGTCTTCTTCGGTCTCTGCAATACTCAATATCATTACTATGGTCCTTGTGGAAAGCGCAATAATACTCTCTGGATCTCTTTTCTAGTGGTGCTAGCATAGGTGCTGGTTCTCGAAACAGCTCCTTGTTGAATTGCCGTATTTCTTTCATTGGCCTTGTCAGAGGTGTATCCTAGAATGGTGCAGCTTGAGAACCTAGTTCTCTCTCTTTGAAAGGGATGTTCCCAATACTTTCTGAAAATCATCCATCATTCGCTTTTTTCCTCGTTCTCGTTCTATCTTATGGTTGTTTGCTTCTTCTGTTCGTACATGCTGTTCAATCATCTTCTGTAGTTCCTTTGGATTTTCAGACATATTTTTGTCAATTCTTTCTAGAATTCTTCTGTTTACATGCCGCATGTGAACGCTCCTAGTGACGATTGGAATGACAATTCGAAAACTTGTAGCATTTTTGTAAAAAATCGATTATGATACTCTGCCAAGCTTTCATCATTTCGCTGGGCTATGTTATTAAGATCCGCAATCGTTTTGGTGATCATTTTCTTCTGATAGATGCGACCCGAGAATAGGTCTGACAACCGTGCCCAAGATTTAATACTTCCATTTGAAAGGTCTTTGTACCAATTGATTGTTGTTCCAAACAAAAATACGAGAAACGCCTCGCAAACTAATTCGATGTTCACATTGCGAAATCTCATGCTATTTCTGTATGAATGTAGGAACTCTTTTGGATCAGTGGTCCTATCATAGATTTTAATGTCCAAAGGAATGTTGAAGTCCTTTGGCATCTTAAAATCTCGTTGATGCGGTGCTAGGGGCAATTTGTCTACGTCATCTTCTGCGACAATGTCACACCACTCTTCTTCATGGTTAAAATTCTCATGCTTTTGGCTTACCTTTTTTTCTGGCTTTGAGGGTTTTTGCTTGAGCGTCTTGAACAATTGATCGTGAAGTCCTTCTCTAATAGCTTCTAGAAATGTCATGAAAGCCTTTTTTCCCTTGTCATGGTTATTATTCGGGGATTCTGCTTCCTCTTCTCCCTATTCTGTTTCTTTTTTACTATGTTCTTTGTCCCTATTTGGGGTGTGGTCCTGATGATGATGCATTCTTCTATGATGTCCAAGTGTTTGCTCTTGCGACTAATGATTATTGCTCTTCTCACTCCAGGTGAACACCATTGTTTACCTGAATGACCTTGAAATGAAATGAAATTTTTTGTCCCCACAGTTGGTGCCAAATGATGTGGTAGTTCATTCAAGCAAACTGCTTGCTCACTCCTTAAATCTTCTTCACGTGCAAAACTTATCCCGGAAATTACTCTGGGAAGAAATCTCTGACGATCAAGTCAGTTTTCTCTCCTAAGAATTGGAATTTCTCAAGATAGTAACGCTTACCTTAGCTCGTCAAGAGCTTGTTCGATTTATAGGCTGACATAGTTACAGTTCCTTGTTTTTAAAAATTTAAAATCGTGGGCACACTACGATCACCATGTTCTTCGTTTGTGGTCTTCGTGTTCGCTGCTCATCCCATGTTTCTCAGCCCACGACTTCTGCCATGACGAAAAGCCTCGCGTCTAGCTGCCTTGCGTCTTGGGCTGAAAAATGCTCATCTCGCTATAGAATGTTATTGGGCTGGGCCTGGCGGCCAGCAGCCTTTCAATTGTTGGGCTGCCTATACACCAGTTTAAAATATAAAACAAATTTAAAATTTAAGTTAACATTTTACTTTTTAAATTATTTAGCATACTATATTTATATAAGGCTGTAGATTATATATGAACTCTCAGGAGGGTTTCCCAACTCCGCTGCTTTGCCCGCCCGCCGCATGGCATTTGCACTATTTGTCTTTCCCTACTGAAATACAGTTTAAAATTAAGGAATTCTTAAGATTCTAAAAACCAATACCTAATCACCTAAAATAATTATGTACTCTATATATATATAAATATATATGTATAAATTAGCTAGGTATTTTATCACGGAATCTTACTTTGCAGTGCAAGTTCTCTTCCCGGGAAATCCAAGGGTTTCCAGTATGATGTAAACATAGGACAAATATTTGATTCTTCATTTTGGCTAGGGAGGGAAACCTTGATGCCTAATCTAGGAAACCTGATGCAGGTATCGACTGTTTGTGTGTAGGAATGAGTTCTAATGTTCTTCCAATAGGAGCACAAACTGGAGGTGCAATTTGGTCAATATGTCCAGATTGCAGCTCCAAGGTTTCCAGCCAGTTCAATGTTCGATAATGTTGCTCTTCCAAGGAACCTTGTTTTTAATGATCTTCCACAGGAGTAACTTACATTACTGAGTAATAGATATACAAAATGAATAGAAGATGGATAAACTGAGAGCAGAATAATTTAAGCAGCCAGCTGATAGAGGACTTTGATAAAGCAAATGGTTTGAAGCTTTAGAACCATTATGATTTTTACTGTTTTATATATTTTAAAGTTATCTTTTGGGAAACCATTTAGGCATTTTGAGTATATTAAAGGTTAATTGGCAAGGCAAGCAATTTTTTTGTTCCTTTAGCTTCAACAATGAGTATGGCGCCAACTCCTAATTTTGTTTTGGCTTCTTTTATTGTTCATGGAAAAGAAAGATGAGGTCTTCTTATGTTTTCGTGCGTTTCTTGAATTTCTCCGCACAAAAGCTGCTCTGGCCAGTGCCTGCCAACCTTATGCACCATTTCCCCATCCACCTGTTGAGTGTACTCCAGCCAGTGATTTCATAATTTTATTTAATTTAGGACTCTTTTTTCTCATTGAATTAAAGAGAAATGACAAAGCAGAAAGAATGATATAGTAAAAGAATAGCTAAAATGTATGATGAAGAACATGGAGGTGTATGTGTAATATTTCGATTCTTTTATAACTTAGTTTTGTGTTGAAACTCCTTTCATATTCAATCTTGTCAATTTTAAAGTGAGTAAATTTTAGCCTGTTTGAATACATGAATCTAGCGTGCGTATCTGTGCGTAATTTTAATTGGATGTTATTTGTACTTGTAAAAATGGATTTACAGTTTTTAATTTTAATGAGTTTATCATGTTGTGTCATGCGTTTAAAAATAGTAATGGTGATGAAATTTTTTGTTGTTGTGTGTAGATTTATTTACGATTTATAGTGATTGAATGTATAATAGATTTTTTTGATTTTGATTCATAACTTTTGTTCGTTCCATTGAGTTTGTCGATGGATTTATCTCGTTCGGATTCTTATGTTATGTGGTGTATTTTATGTTATAATAAAACCCTTGTTTGTTTCAAAATAGCAAATAGTTCTATCTCGGCCAATATCCTAAAGTCTTCTCCAAGTTGGTAAGACTGTAGAGTGTAGCCTTAATCTTCAAGAACTGGCTCAACACGCCATATTGCCAGAAACGTAAATTGATCCAAATTTGATGTAGGGTATGTACATATAAAGCACAGAAAATGCACAGTTTAACATTGGATATATCATGAGTATGATCTCTTTGGAACACAATATAACAATTTCTCACTAATCCAAAGGAAGAATGTGTATGAGCTATATTCAGGCAAACTCCATTCAAATGCTTAAAGAAATAAAAAGAGAAGGAAATTAAGACAGCATTTCTTGCATTTACCAGGAATGAATAATCAGTCTTAGTTGCAATTTTTGTTATACTTCAAACTTAGTCAAGCAGGCTCAACATAGTCTAAGAATCAGTCTAAGTTTCACATGACATTTGCCTGGATGAGACGTGACATTATCAATTGATGCCGTGCCGTCCGGCAGATTGATAGAGCAAATGTTGTGCCGTGCGGCAGTATATCCTTGATTAAATTACAAAATAAATGTGAGGTAAGTAAATTTATATATAAATTTAGCTAGTTATGAATATATAGAGAGAGTCTCCTTTGTATGTTAAACCAGTTATAAAACAAATCTCATTTCAATGATTTTTAAGGTGAAATTATCATTATATATACATTAAAATATTTTTATATAGTTATATGAACTTATTACAATAAATTAAAAAAAAACATTAAATCAGCTAACCTGAAATTTCATAATTTTTATTTTGATGCAGCGGGTCTAAAATTTCATAAATTTTATAATATTACTTTATTGCATTGCGCTTCTTATCGTATGACATTAAACTCATATAACTAATATTTTTTTAACCACCAAGAAATGCAGGACCATGAGAATTTTTTCTCAAATGTGGAATTGGTAGGATTCACTATTGTAGGAATAGACTATTAAAGATGGTTCAATTGGCAATTTAAAGACGCTTTTTAGGTTATGCCTTTAATCAATTTGAAAAGAAGGCAGTTTTGAGAAACGCCTTTAAAAATTGCCATTAAAGGCGGTTAAAAATCGCCTTTAATTAACACGGGGAACCGCCTTTAATTTGTTTATGAACTTGAAAACCGAGGTTTTCAAGTCGTACCTTGCAACCATTTCCAAACTCGGAAAGTCTCTCTTTGGAAATTTTTGGCTGAGCATTTATTTTCCTAAACTCATTTCTCAGTTTGGAAACTATATCGTGTAGATCGTTTCTGTGTTCAAAAAACTTTTTCTTACCTATGGAAAATGAACATCAAAGAGACGAAATACTTTCCAGACTCGAAAATGCAATCTGGTCTTGTGTAATAAATTTTGTTTCACTAGTATTACTTGCACAAAAATAGTCTCGATACATAGCCACAATTTAAAAACAATACACAATAGTATCTTGCACCTAAAAGAAAATCTATAGATAATGCTAACCAAACAATAATCTATAGATAGGAATAGAAATCACTACAAATCTATTCCCACATTTCTAAGGCTCAGTGTTTATTTAACTTGAGTGTCCCTACCAATATTGGGATTTCCCAGTGTTGATGGTCGATTGAGAATTAGATGCCTAGCCAATGAATTCCGCGCATTGTTGATATCATCTTGCGGGTAGGGTTTCCAATCCTTTATGAAAATATAAAAATAACATCATAGCACTAAATATTTGGCAAAGGTTAATTAGAAAAATTACCATGATCAATTGTGCAATAACCTTGTCAAGTTCAAGTACATCTTCTGGACTATGTCCATGCACTCGGACACGTATAACATGACGTTATAGCCGCACTCCTAAGTTTGAGCATGTTTCTTGTACTATATGTAAGAAACATAGATTCTTAAGACTATTGTATTGAATAATTGAGTATAGTATTTAGGGAATTGACATATGTGTAGACCACTTTGATTTGGACCACGTGAAATGAATAATTTTTTTGCTCACTATTTTCCTTCAATGCAGATTCCAAAATTTCAACGAATGCATTAGACGTTTGGAAGTGGAGGGGATCCATCCAATACAATCACTTCTTTGGGGGTACTATCAATATTAATCTCCTATGGTCCCTGGTGAGCATCTTTTAACTCGCCAAATAACATGCAAATTCTGATTAATACTAATCAGTACAATGGTAAGCAGGGTCGATCCCACGAGGAGCAAAAGCAATAATCAATAATTATTTTTCCTACTAATTGTAAAAACCTTTTCGGTGATGCCACAACGCCTCAAATTTCATGATTTTACTAATACTAAAAATGCAAATAATAACTCTAAAAAATGAGAAATAAATATATAAATGAATGATATCGGCTAAGAATAACTCATGCTAGTTATTATCGATCATAGGCGCAATACTGAAGCAATTCTTACACATCTACCGATTATAGGGAAGTTGGTACGCTTAACTCCCCAATTAATTCTTACTTTATCGACAACTAACTAATTATGATTAATTAACTGTTTCCCTTACCAAAATGTTTTCCAGAAAGTATTCGCTAAACTAGAATACATTTTGATAGCATTAAGTATTAAAAGAACCCGATATAGCAATTACCAAAGTAAAAGAAAATAGTAATGCACACTCAATTATTCCTTATCTTGCTATTACAGTCTTAGCTAGTTAGCTATTTTTCACAAGAATGTGCTACTTACTAATCCCATCCAACAATTACGTATTGGCAGAAATTATATGGTAGTATTCTAAAAACATTTAAGTTGATCGTGTCTAAACAGATTAGAAATAAAATTCAACCAAGAACAATCAAGAACAAGCAAGAATAAACTATAATGCAATTAGGCCTCACGATTTAAACTAACATTTGTTATTCTCTGCCAATATATAGATTAGCTACTCACGATGATTAAACTAAACAAACAAATATTATGAAAATATACTAACATGATTAATAACAATATAAAAACAATCTAATAAATTAATTGGAAATAGTGCACGCAGACCAAAGCTGCAATCTGTGGGCCACAATCAGAAGAAAAATTGTGGCAAATTGAGTGGTAAAGCTACGCACGGAAAATGAAGATGGGTAAAGAATTAAACAATAATATTCCAATCGCCTATGATTTTTTTGATTAAACCATCCATAGATGGGGGAAATTATATTTGGCCTTCCCAAGCCGTGAAATAAACAGAAAACATAAAAAAAGCAGAAGTAAAATGAAGCCGTAGCTTAGTTGTGATATACAATAGTGAGCAATAGGCTCGTGAAGCAACATTTGTTGCTTCCAAAAGAATGATAGTAATCCAAAAAATAGTTAGAGGATTACAAAAGCTCTTAGTCTATGTAGAGATCATCAAACTTATTAGTGAGACGAGTTAACGAAACACAAGGCAGTCCAAATCACTCCACATAGGCTAAAAGTGTATCCTCTACTAACAGAGAATGCAATAAGTGCACCAAAATTGTTGCAGCAGTAGAAGCCGTCCAAACAGTGAATCCCTTCCTCAAACATGAAGAGCAAAGTGAGTCCCTTCGTTAAACATGAAGAGCAGTGTGATACGTATTGGTTTATGAGCATGAGAAGCATTGTGATGCTGCCATCCATAGTAATAGCAGCAAACCAGCATAAATCCGTACACCACAAACCTGCAAATAACAGTCAGTAACAGCACAAATCAATAGTATCCATTCATTGAACCATCCTTAATGAAGGTGTACCTAACTGATCTAGCCTAATTAAACCTTGTATAGTATAAGATAGCATTTGGAATCTATTCATGTAGGAACTAGACTGAGCTCGGAGATAGGCTTTAGCCAATGAATTCGCCACTAAATTAGCTTGTCTGTGAATATGTAATAATATGATATGACCCAGAAGTTGGTGAATATCATCAGCCATTTGGTACAACTTCCAGTTTACATGGAGGGGATCAAGCACACTTTTAACAGCATTTAAACAATCAGATTCCATGTAAACAGGGGAAGAGAATTCTACACAAATATCCAGAGCAAATTGAATTGCTTTCAACTCAGCTTCCAAAGGGGAAGTAGCCTCTGTGTACTTAGTGTGAGCAGCAATGAAACTACCTCTAGAATCTCTGATAATCATTCCAAGTCCACACATGTTAGAGTAACAACACCAAGCAGCATCAACATTAATTTTGAAACCCTTACAAGGCCTTTTCCAAGCAATTTTAAAAATTTTCGGCTTTGGAATGGCTTTAATCAAAGGTAATAAAGAATGATCTGCAATGCTTAAGTCTATAGCAGAAGTAATGAAAACAGGTTTGGCACAAAAGGTATAGAAAATTTGTTCCCTAATTCGATTAAGCACTAAACCCGTAATTGGCAAGGCAGAGTCATATAAGCATTTGTTTCTCATCTTCCAAAGATTCCAGCATGTAATTAGAGAGGCAGTTCAGATTATTGTTGAATGCAGAGAACTCAAACCCGGATATGTAAGATAGCACGACAATCTTTCCCATATAGATGGAAAAGACCTATCCCTTATTCCCATGAATTGATGAACAATACTCCAAACTTGTACAGAGAAGGTGCAGGAATTGAAAAAATGGTCTAAGGTGTCCTCATGACTACTACACATGCAACATTTAGAAGGCAGACTAAATCTCAGTTTTTGCAGAACATTGTCAAATGGTAAACAAGAGTTAACCAGTTTCCACATGAAAATTGAGATTTTCTTCTCAGTTCTGGCATTCCAAAAATGTTTAGTAGAGGCAATAGTACCTGACTGTGAGCTGAGTAAGAGGTAAGTAGATTTAAATGTGAAATCACCTTTAAAACCAAGTTTCCATATAAGCCTGTCACACCTGTGAGTTGAGAGATTTGATTTCTGCAAAAGATAGATAGCATGAGAGGGCAGCAGAGGAGAAATTTTCTGGATCAAAAGTTGTTTATTCGAGATGAACTCTAAGACTGTACAGGCCGCCGAGATATCTAAAAGATTTTGATCACAGAAATCCATTATGGGGCCTATATCTAGCCAGTTCGGAGTCCAAAAATTACAGTCACCCCTACAAACTATTACTCTAGAGTTTGATTCTGCCCAATTGTTAAAAGAACATATCCTCTTCCAGTTAGGAGAAGATCTGGATGAGGGTGGCAGGGATGCAATGAAATGAGTCCATAAAGCCTCAGCCTTTTGATATTTCCACCATAGCTTAACTGAGCAAGTATCTATTATGGTGGTTATTGATCTAAAACCAAGACCATTTTGGTTAGTAGGTAGGCAAAGAGCATCCCATTTCCTCCATGATCTTTTAGGTTTAAGATCAATAGACCCCCAAAAGAATCTACTTAGTTTTTTCTCTATGATGGAAATAATCACCTTGCTAGGTTTTAGAACTGACCATATGTGCTGAGGGATAGAAAAAATGCAAGACTGTATTAATGAAATTTTCTCCCTAGAAGATAGCCATTTATTTTTCCAGCTTCCAATCCTACTATCAATCTGTTCAGGTAGTGGCTGGAAATAAGTTTTTTTTGCAATCCCCGTAAAAATAGGAACACCCAGGTATGTGAACGGGAAACTTCCAATTTTCATACCTAGAATCCTCTTTATATTATTAACTCTTTGAGCAGAAACATGTTTTCCCATGAAAATGTCACTTTTACTGTAGTTTATTTTTTGACCAGTGACATCTACAAATTTTGACAGGAAGGCTTTAAATCTAATCAATGATTTATTACCAGCTTTTAAAAAGACGACTGTATCATCAGCATAAGATAAATGTGAGATTTGTAGAGAATTACCTGGGAGATCATAGTGGGCCAACTTACCATTTTGAAAGATAAAAGCTAAATTCCTAGTAAAAGCCTCAGAGAAGATGTTAAAAAGAAAAGGAGAGAGGGGGTCTCCTTGTTTGATACCCCTTGTAGATTGAAAAAATCCGGCTGGCTTACCATTGATCAAAATAGAGAACCAAGCCTGTTGCAGGTTATTCATGATGGAGAAAATAAATCTAGCATGAAAACCAAATTTAGAAAGGACACTATATAGAAAAGACCACCTTACCCTATCAAAGGCCTTCTTAAGATCTAATTTGACAATGTAATTTGGATCTCTTCGCTTCCTATTTAGAAATCTTACCATTTCTTGTAAGTAGATGACATTGTCTGAGATGTCTTTACCTTTAAGGAAAGCTGTTTGATGTGGAGAGATAAGTTTTGCCATTAGAGGTTTAATTCTTTCCATTAGTATTTTTGAGCAAATCTTATTAACTACATTGGAAAGACTGATTGGCCTGTAATCATCGAAAGAAATAGGGGTATTTTTTTTTGGAATGATTGCAATCCAGGTACTACCAATTCTTCTAGAAATGTTATTTCCAACAAGAAAATCATGTGCAGCAGAAAGTAAGTCAGGTGAGATTATGTCCCAAGATTTAATGTAAAACTTTGCTGTAAAGCCATCTGGTCCAGGGCTGCTGTTCTTATTTAGACTAAAAACAATGGCCCTGAGTTCAGACAGAGTAACAGATTGCATAAGTCTATCATTATCTTGCTGGGTGATCAGCATAGGAATCTGACTCAGGAAGTGAGATTTGAAAAAATTACTATCAGAAGTACTATCATCTGTTAAGAGATTACGGTAGTAGTGAATGGCTTCATTCTCAATGTCATGTATATTATCTAACCATTGACCATTACTACTCTTGATTTTTGTAATCTTTAATCTAGATTTTCTTTCCTTAACAGAGTTATGAAAAAAGGTGGTGTTATTGTCTCCTTCCTTTAACCATTTGATTTTGGCCTTGTGTTTCCAGAAGCTTTTCTGTTCTGTTAGAGCCCTAACTAACTTGGCCTTCGCCTCCTTAAGTTTAACCAGGTTGACCACAGAAGCATTAAGATCATAGATATGTTCCTGAGCTTCTAGAGCCGTTTCAGCAAGCACCACATTGTCATGAATATTACCAAAATGTTCCTTATTCCAGATTTTGAGTTCTTTTTTTAATCTTATGAGTTTAAGATAGAAACCAAGCATTCCTGATTGGTTTAGAGGAAGGTCCCAGTTTTTCTTAATTACCTCTGAGAAATCTTTCCTTTTATACCAGGTGTTCAAAAATCTAAAAGACCTAGGATTAGATGGGATATCACTTCCAATAGTAAGTAGCATAGGATTGTGGTCAAAAGAGATCCTATTCAAACTTTGAACAGAGGAGGCTGGAAAAGTAGAAGATCAAGAAGGATTACAAAGACCTCTATCTAATCTTTGGATAGTGGGGTTTCTCAGCCTATTGTTACTCCAAGTAAACAGGTTACCAACAGTATTAATTTCTTCCAAATCCATTACATTGATAAAATCATTAAAATCCTTCATACTACCTAATTTAGGAGTAGATGGACCTTTATATTCATTTATAGATGTAATGGCATTGAAATCCCCAATAAAAATTGCATGTGAGTGAGTAAAGGACCTGAGATCAGACCAAAGGTTTTTCCCACCTTTTCTAGTTCTAAGGCCATACACAAAAAAGGCATCCATGCTTTTGTTCAGAAGGAGACTGGTCAGAGAAACAGCTAAGAATTGTAAATTATCACATTTGGTTATTAGGGATATACCAGCATTCCAAAAGAGCCAGATTTGACCATTCATTGCATACATGCAATTGTCATAGTGTAGCAGTTATCTGTAAGAATCACATTGTATATTATCATGTTTAGGCTCAATTAAGCAAAGAAGCTCAAACCTATGCCTAGTGATCAAGTTTTGAAGTCTTAGCATAGAAGTATCCATTCCCCTAAGATTCCAAACCAGAAATTTAATCTTAAGTGTTTTGTTATTCATAGGGAAACATTATTAGCGCTTTTTGATCTAGTCATGATAGTATTTAACTGAGTTAAATATGTCTCATTACTATGATTAATTTCTTTCCCTAATTGCCTCCCTTTTTTCAACTTGGATGATTTGGAATGTAAAATGGTAGAACTTACCTGACTAACCTGGCTGGCATTATTGTCTGAAATATTGTCAGGAGAAGCTCCCATGTGGGCAGCAACAACAAGCTCCGATACCTAAGCATTAGTTGGAAAACTGATTGGTGTGTTCCCCTCACTAGACTCATCTTCATCTGCAAGTGGGAGGAACCTGTTATGTCTATGTTTCTGCTGAGAGAAAATGAAATTTTTTGCAGCTATAATGGTATTGAAAGGTGAGAAAGACTTACCTCGTTTGCTAGGAATGTCATCCTTAGCAAAAACTTTCCTTGTGATGAGTTTTGGTGAAGCAGAGTGTGGGTGCTTGGACTGCTGAGCAGGAGACTGCAGTTGGGAGATTATGCACACTTCAGTAGCACTTAGGTCTCCCTTGGTATGTTCAACAATGTCCACCTCAGAAACCAGCTCAGCAACTATCTCCTGATTACTAGCCAACTGATCATCCGTCACAGAAACGAATGCAACAGGATCCTGAATCCGATCAACTATCTCCTGCTCGCCAATTAAGGTATCATCCAAAAGAACCATTTTCTCAGGATGTCCCTTCATCACCAAAGGCTCAGGAACCCCTTTTCCTCAGTAATTATGACTGTAGACACCTTCTTCTTTGGAACGTATTTGAAAGTTTGTGTAGAGAGTATTTTATATTTCTCAGCTACCGAAATACCAGAATCCCCTGTCTTATTGTTATCATCATGTATTAGGTTAACACTTTCATTAAGTTGACCCTCTGAGCCCTTTTGTTGATCCTTAGTTTGAAAATTTACCTTACCATCCCCTGAATTCATATGACTGGGGAGTTTATCCATCCTATAATTCTTGGTTCTCTTAAGCTCAAGATGTAGGTATATGCAATGGTTATCTTCATGTCCTATCGATTTACAGTGGTGACGGTATCGAGGCGTATCCTCAAATTCTAGGGGCAGCTTAACAACATTGTATTCAATTCCATCCTCCTCTATTCCCACTCTAATGAATGATGGCAGCTTATTTTTTAGATCAATTTCTACAAACATCTTCACTGCTGAAGGACGAGTGAGAGCAGCAGCAGCAGCATCCATCTTAATAAAATTCCCTATTTGATTTCCCATAAATTGCAGCATGGCAGTATTATAGAAGTAAACTGGAACATGGGGGATGGTGACCCATACCGGTACTATAGAAGATTCAGCCTCAGGTGAGAAATCCGTAGTCCATTTGAGAACCTTCATTGTGGCGTGGTTGAGAATCCACTGACCTTTGAGCTAGAGCCTCTAGTAATGTTCCTTGTCTTGAAAATGGATTAGGATATGTCTGGCATCGATCGATCCAATTTGGAATTTACCTTTGAAACCCACTGAGTTGAAAGCATCATTTAGAGCAGACATGGTTGGATTGCCTCTTGCGAACTTACCCACCAAAGCATTTTGGTAATGGGAGGCCAGGGTTTCTGCATCTCGACGAGATACCAAGCAGGTAATATCTCCTTTGTATTGGGTTTTAGGCACAATTTCGGGGTTAGAGGGAAGAGAAACATTTAGAGGTGGAGGACGGTTTCCTAAGGCTTGAAGAAATGATTTAGCCGCAGCGTTGCCACCGAGGCCAGGTGGAGGAGCGGCCATAAGCAGGAAGAAAAAACCAGTTTTCTGACCGTTATCAGTAAGGAAGATGGGGAAGAAGAACAAAGGAAGCTAAGAACGACGAGATACTATTGCGTTTTGGTTAGTGTGTATATCGCACCAATTTCGCACCTAGATACAGTAAAATTCTGCATATTAGTTTAAAATTCTCCAACAATGGCCTATGATTAAAATCTCTCTGGTGGAGAACGATTAAAACTCAAAAGAAAAGGAATTGTTCTCTGTTCTTGAAAACGGGGCCAAAAAAAAGTCTCCCTCTGTTCTCGAAAAAAAAACCCAAAAAGATTACCACAAAACCTCCTGACTCATACTCCGAAAAATAAAAGTTACATGTCTAGAAACCAAGTCAAAGTCTCCTTAGATATCCCTCTGGACCGAGAATTCCATACCTATTAAAATACAATCCTTTTCCAATTTAAATTCTGATTTGAAGAGATAAAATCTAATTAAAGTTTCAAATAATCTTCAAAATATCTCTAAAGATATATCCACAAATCTCATTAAAATCAGCCCAAATCAGCACCAAAATATCCGCTACGGTTCTGCTCGCCATTTTAACTGCTTCATTTGCCAAAATTTTAATACTTCTCACCAACATCCTTCTAATTCCTCTTGAGCCCAAAAACTGTGATATGCGACTAATAAAACACTTAAAGTGCACATTAATCCAAAAAATTATAGTTAATCCCAATAAAATAAACAACATAATTAATATACATCAAATATCATCACACTTGAGTCATGCTTGCCCTTTAAGTATGAAATGAGAATCAAATCATGTTTTTTATTACAAAGTCCCAAGTATCCCCAATAACTCTAAGAAAGACTCAAAAGAAAATAAAAGACACTGACTACAACCCAACGACAATTAAACTCAGCATACCAATCCTTGATTTCTTGATCCATTGACAAACTTTACCTTACTAATAACAAAGACTCATGTATAACACACTTGACACACTCACACATTTCAAATGACATTAGTAAACTCATCCTCAAATCAAAGCAAACCAACCATAAACTTAGTCGAAATCAGACATGCGTCTAACATTTCTCACGTTTCACACATTCGCTCTAGATGTAAGGGACAATCACTCAATATATGAATTTCACATGGCAATATTCAAATCATTCAATGCAAATCAGAAAGGTCCTTATTCAAGGTTGTAACAGGGCTAGGGGGAATAAAAATGAGGTAAGGTCTTAAGGTTCTAAGCTAAAAACATGAATATACATGCATGCACATTTCAGCCCAAAAATTTCTCAATCAAAGTAATTTTTAGTCATCATAAAGTGGAAAAATCTGCTCAAAACTGGCTGTAGCTACAAAGTGTTGGTGCTGGAATTTTTTTTCATTTATTTTTTTCAGTTTTTTTTCATCATTTTTTCCTTCTTTTTTCTGGGCACATCAACCCTCTCTTTTTCCTGTATTTTCCTGCACCAAATCACCCATTTTATTATCATTTTACTGCACCTCTGAAATTAGTACCACAGTCACTTAATACATCAAAATCAAGGTACTCACTGATATTTCTTGAAGCACATCAGCATCAAATAATCAGAGAAATCTATCATAATCACAAGCATACATATATAAGGGACACAAAAGAGGGGATAAAAATAGGTTCTGGCTTCATTTTTTCCGTGGCTCAAACAAAGAAAAAGGTCAAGGCTACAAAGGGTTTACTAAGGGTGATGTATAGTAGGCAATATAAGATGTGGGATTAAATCCTAATGCCTTTCATTATTTTCACACAAAATAATTCAAGTAATGCCATGACTCTCAAAAAAATTTTGATGTAGAGACTGTTCCACTCTAGCTCAAACCCCACTTTTACTGGGCTCAAATTACTTGTCTTTTTTCATCATTCCAAGTATCATCTAGGCCAATTTACACCAATTATAGTAGACCCATTTACCAAGTAATTTTAGAGGTATATCAAGTAGCCAAATATATCACACAAGAGCTTTCTCACTAGCAGATTCAGTCCGCCAAGAAACAATAATATCATGAATAGTATGTTGAATTTGACTCGACTCAAAAAAAATCAAAAATAATTTTGTATTTTTATTAAATGACACATAAACACATAAACCTCCTCACACTTAAACATTGCTTGCCCTCAAGCATGCTTAGTAAAAATGTAAGAAAGAACAAAACCACCTAAAAACTGGAAAACAATTCTGAAGAAAAAGAAAGTCAGGGATGGGGGAACTTATTGGGAGGGGTTCGGAGGAATTCCCAACAAGAAGAGAGTGTTGTATCCGAATCAAGTTCTACCACAGACCTCCAGTTTGGTCAAACAAAACCGTGCGAGTCCCAGCTCTCCAAAGGAGTGAATTATCCACGGTGCAAATTCATGTTCTTTAACTCTATAGATCAAGAATTGAGAGCATATGAGAAATTGAAATTCCTAATAGATAAAAGAATAAAAAATAATAAAAACTTAAATGAAAGAAAAAAAACTAAGGAAATTGTGTTGCCTCCCAATTAGCGCCTTTGTTTATAGTCTTGGGCCAGGCTATGGATGTCATCAATTTGGCTGGGTGGTGTGTAGAGGAATTTCTTTCTCACACTTGAGCATCTCAATATCCACTGGAAATGTATTATCACCATACTTCAGATCAGGTGGTAACGGCTTCAATCCCAATTTGAGGCTTTCACATCAAATGAGACTAGTTTGGCGGACGGGTCCGGCTTGGCCAAACTAGACCCGGTGCGCCCTTCTGAATTTTTCTGAACATCCGACTTGTATTGAGTAGGGCTGGGCTCTCCATGGTTTACTTCAGTTATGGGTACCACTTTCTGAGAGTAAACTGAACACAACAATTTGCAGATTTCTTTATCACTTGATGAGACTTGAAAATCTACCTCTTCTGGAATTTTCATCATATCCTGTAGAATTTTAGTCTTAAGAGAATCTTGGACAAGAGGATCAGTATGATTGATGCCAAACACATTCCCAGAATCTAAAGGTTTCTTCATGGGTTTATCAATGTTGAATGTGTACTTATCACCAAAATAATCAAGAGAAATGGTTCCATCGCCAACATTAATAATGATGTTTGCTGTTTTCAAGAATAGATGACCCAACAATACCATTGTGTACCTTTATCATTACTATAATTCATTTTTATCACATAAAAATCTGCAGCGTACACAAATTTATTCACTCACACAAGCATATTTTCTAACAACCCTTCAGGACATACACAAGATTTATCTGCCAATTGAATCGCCACTCTAGTGTCTACCATTTCAGCTCTATTCAAAATTTGATACACAGATAATTGAATAACATTAATCGAAGCTCCTAAATCACACATGGCAACATCAATCTTCTTATCTGCAATGTAACAAGGTAAGGAAAACATACCTGGGTCCTTGCACTTTTGAGCCATTTTCTTTTTAGATCACAGCTGACATAGATTCACTCATCATGATCTTGCTTGAATCCTTTTGCTTATTGATGGTAACCTTATTTCCTGCAAGAATGGAAGATTAATCTCCATTTTTCCAAAAATTGATACAAAATCCACAAGCTCTTCCTTTGAATTTTCTAATCTACGAGGGAAAGGAGGCAAAATTTTAAGTGAAGGATCATGTAAACTGAACCTCTTACTTATCTCAGCTGGTACCTTGGATTTACTTTTATCTCTGGTCTCAGTATGCTCAAGATTGTCAAATTTTATGGTGGTTTTGTCGCATTTTTCCTCTATTTCTTGATTATGAATTTTTGCTGTAGGGTTCGGTTTGGGCAAACTGGACCCTTCGTCAGTGAACTCCTTCGCTTCTTTGCTTGCGGATTTCAATGGTAACACACCAACTACCTATCCACTTCTGAGTGTAACCTGATTTACCATCTCATGAGGGTTCAATTGGACCTGAGAAGGCAACCCAGGCTGCTTCATCCTAAGTTCATTCAAAGAATTTGACAAACGGGAAATTTTCCGTGCATGCTCCTCTAAGGTTGATTCGGTCTTCTTGGATTGCTTCACCATCATATCCATCAACATATCCATCTTTTCATTTAGAGATTTCTCTTGACCACCTTATTGGGGCTGGGGAAAACCCAGAGCTTCTCGTTGCATTGGTGGAGCATAGGGTTATTGGTAATGTTGAGGCTGCTGCTTCGGAAGGGGACCTTGTTCTCTCCACTGGAAGTTAAGGTGATCCCTATACCTTGGATTGAAATTTTGGGGATATGGTCCACCTTTTTTCTGCCTCTCATTGAAATTTCCCATAGTATTTGCTTGGACATGTATCTCTCCCATGGTCAGAATGCATTGCGACATCGTATGGTTCACTGCTTCACACGTATTCCAAGGCCCTTCTTGTACAGACGCAACCTTGTCAACGACCTTGGATATCATTTTCTTCATTGTTTACATCCTTTCCTTGATCTCATTTTTTTGGGAGTGGATGTTTGTGCCACCTTCTTCAAAATTCGTACTTCCTGCTGATCATACTCCTTCTTAGAGCCAACCAACCTCTTAATGATCTCTCTAGCTTCATTCACTCAATGATGCCAAAATCCACCACTATTGGAAGAGTTCACCGAGTCCTTGTTGTTGGATGCCATCCCTTAATAGAAGCATTGAAGCAATTGGCCTCCCGTCATTCGGTGATTAGGGCAACTGTCTACCAACTTCCTGAACCTCAGCCAATACATACTCAAGGGTTTATCATACACTTGCTTGATGTTTGTGATCTCCTTCTTCAAGGAATCTGTTCTTGTGGCTGGAAAATAGTACTCTAAGAGCAATATCTTCAATTTTTCCCATGTCGCAATGGAGTTGGGGGGCAAGCTCGAAAACCACTTATTTGCTGCTCCTGTCAAACTGAATGGGAATGCCATCAATTTGAATTGATCTTCTGTCACCATGGATGACATCTTCTGAACCTTACAAATCTTGATAAATTCGCTCAAAAAATTGTAAGGGTCTTCGGTGCTTCTTTCGTGGAACTTTGGAAGTACGTTCAGGAATGCTAGCTTGATTTCGATAGGATTTTTTATCTCTGGTAGCTGAATTGGAGTGGGGGGGGGTCATCTTCACTATGACCATCAAGTTCCCACATGTATGGGTTGTTTGGGTTCTTCCCAGGATTTGGTTTCGGTCAGCTCCGTCCATCTCGATATCAGTTCCCAAATCAGAGGTGGTTGCTGAAATTGTGACGGGTTCGGTTTGGCCAAACCGAAGGGTCTCGGCAGAAACTGACTTTCGTGCCTTTGTTAGCTTTCTGTTCCGCTTGGCTGTCTTCTCAACTTCCGGGTCAAATATTAAATTTGGCCAGGATGATCTGCTCATAAATCAAGCACACTAACACACATATTAGTAGAATTTTTTAAAAAAAGAAATTGACTTACTGCTCCCCGGCAACGATGCCAAATTGGTGAGCGGCGTTTAACTCGCCAAATAACCTGTAAACTAATATTAATACTAATCAGTACAACGGTAAGCAGGTTCAATCCCACAAGGAGCAAAAGCAATAATTAATAATTATTTTTCCTACTAATTGTGAAAACAGTTTTGGTCATGCCACCACGCCTCAAATTCGGTGATTTTACTAATACGAAAAATGCAAATGATAACTCTAAAAATGAGAATACATATATAAATGAATGATATCGGCTAAGAATAACTCATGCTAGTCATTATCAATTATAGGCGCAATAATGAATCAATTCCTACACATCTACCGGTTATAGGGAAGTAGGTATGCTTAAACCCCCCCCCCCCAATTCTTTCTTACTTTATCGATAGTCAACTAATTATGATTAATTAAATGTTTTTCTTACCAAAATGTTCCCAGAAAGTATTCGCTAAAGCAACACATTTTGATAGCGTTAAGTATTAAAAGAACCCGATATAGCAATTACGAAAGTAAAAGAAAATAGTAACGCACACTCAATTATTCCCTATCTTGCTATTACAGTCTTAGCTAGTTAGCTATTTTTCACAAGAATGTGCTACTTACTAATCCCATCTAACAGTTACATATTGGCGGAAATTAGATAGCAGTATTCTAAAAACATTTAAGTTGATCAGGCCTAAACATATTAGAAATAAAATTCAACCAAGAACAATCAAGATCATGCAAGAATCAATTATAATGCAATTAGGCCTCACGATTTAAACTAGCATTTGCTATTCTCTGCCGATATATAGATTAGCTAATCATGATGATTAAACTAAACAAACAAATAATACAAAAATATACTAACATGATTAATAAAAATATAGAATCAAATAAATAAATTAATTATTTTAGGAAATAGTGAAAGCAAACCAAAGCTGCAATCTGCGCACCACAATCAGAACAAAAACTGTGGAAAATTGAGTAGTAAAGCTATTGGAAAATGATGGTTAAAAGGTTAAAATTGGTCAACTTTTGGGCGTCATTTTGAGTGGGACCCAAATGATTTTTGGATTGGTGGATATCATTATTGGGTTCTCCTCCATGAGTACTATAAAATCGACTATTTAAACTCTCAAAATGGATCAAGGGTGAATGAGATATGAATGTTTGAAATGTCACTCTTGAAAGAGAAAAATTAGGTGGAAATTGGCCCAGGTTAATTTTTCTCTGGAATGTCCAAAATGCATATGGACCATGTGGAAGTCTTCGGAAGGCCCAACTGCATAGTATATATGGAATTGCTTGTGTGGAATTCTTAAGAGATAAGAACAAAATACTTCCATATTTTGCGAGATATATTTTCTTAAATAAATATGCGGTTTACAATGTTTAATACGATGAAGAATATTTGTGCAAATATTTCTTCCATTTCCAACAGATTTGATTCCAGTATTCATGGAATGTCTCGGATTTGGTGAGTTAGTGATTGGAGAATATTCTTCTCTAATTATAGAAAATCAGAATATCATGTTTCCATGATTAGGGTCTCTTAGAGCAGTATAAATAGAGCCTCTAACTCAGTTAGAAATTTTTGTACCATTCTCAAGTTCCTCATTTATTCTAAACTTGACTTTCACTTCTTTCTTTCTCTGTCGGTGATAGTCCTTCAGGCCTTGCGTGAATTCCAGGTAACTCTTAAATGTTAATTGTTAAATGCGATGGTTTTATCCTAGGAAACGATGTCCCTGACGGGACTCATTCGTTTCAAGGACAGCGAGTGTTACTCATGACTCCATCATTACATGAAACATGATTTATGCATTGATTATTTGTAATTTAAGCTTTTTGATTGTATGCTTGAATAATTAATAAAAGTTTATTATTCTTGCATATGTTAATTGCTCGTTCAATTTTTGTTATTTGATTTTTCGCATGATATAATCAATATATGTTCAACAGTCTTAAAACGAATGAAATTTGTTGAATTATATTGATTCGAAAATTGGATACCGAATTTGCAAATGAAATATGCTTTCCATAAATATTGCATAAGGACACTGCATGTATGATTAAGGTTCCAAAATTGCATATTTTGAATTAAATTGCTTTCGTCAAATAGTGCATATTTTGTGATAGCATGCTTAATTTGTGTATGCATAATTATTTACACCCTATGCATGGAAATTGCAAGTCTGCGCATGGAAATTGCAAGTCTGCGCATGGAAATTGCAAGTCTGAATAACTACTATAGTTAGTAATACTATCACTGTATCACGTAATTGTTGATATAGTATTTATTTACTGAATATTAATATACTGTAACTGAGGTATATATTGAACAAGGAGTGATGGATTCCATGCTTTGATTGCATTCTAATGGTTTTGGTTATTTACAACAAAATCATAAAGAGCAATTGTTATGTATAATTATTTAAGAGAAAGTCCCAGGAAAGGCGCCATTTCCATAAGCTTATGGACAGTCCTCAGGGGCATTTATCTTAAATGTTGTAATTTTTTATAAAATTTAAATAATGCATTTTATAAGTTAAAAAAGTAATAATATGTATTTGATGGTGAAAATATAAAAATACATGATATAAAAAAAATTCAAAATTTTAAATTTTTGTATGTAATTAACAAATGCAGTATATAAGGTAAGAAATAAGTGGTCTATCCATAAGCTTATGGACAGACTGCCTGTCAGGAGACCTACTCATTATTTAAAATATTATATTATGATATTTAATGTGTACTTATATTTAATGATGAATAATATTTGTATGTACACATTGCATGAATACCAGAACCATGTCGAGCAATGACGCTGCGAAGACTACCCTTGGGGCGATGCCCCTTGTGGTTGTTCCTCATGCTGAGAAACCCTAGAAGTTCAATAATGGTATGAACTTCAAGATGTGGCAACAGAAGATGCTCTTCTACTTGTCCACTATGGGTTTGGAACGTTACGTTCACGAAGATCGTCCCGTTGTGGATGAGAAAACCACTAAGGAAGTTCAAGATGCTGCAGTGGAGTGGAACTCTAAGGAGTACATCTGTCGCAACCTCATTTTGAATAGCCTTAACGATGCCATTTGGAATGTGTATCAGGTGAAACAACCTTCTACGGTGTTGTGGGAAAATCTTGACCAAGAGTACAGGGGTGAGGTAGTTGGATCCAAGAAGTGGGTCATCGGCAAGTTCCTCGACTACAAGATGGTTGATGCCATGCCTGTGGTCAGTTACGCTCAAGAGCTTCAAATGATGATCAATGAGCTGATAGCCAAGAAGATAACAATGTGCGAGACTCTCCAAGTCTATTGCATCATCGAGAAGCTACCTCCAAGTTGGAAGGACTTCAAGAGTTATCTGAAACACAAGCGAAAGGTGATGACCAGGAGGGATCTAATCTAAAATCTTTGTGCTAAGGAGGATAAATGCATCTCTAAAAACAGGATGAATGGATCTGTGTCTCTGGCAAGGGCCAATCTCGTGGAGGTTGGTGGGAGCTCCAAATCGAAGAAGCCCAAGGCAAAGAAGGGATCTAAGTTGGGAGCTAAGGGTGGAGTTACGAAGAAGTCGAAGTTCACTGGCAAGTGCTACAACTGTAACCTCGTTGGCCACGAGTCCTCCGAGCGTAAGAAGCCAAAGAATGCCAAGAATGAGGCCGACATGGTTGAAAATCTTGCACTAGATGTGAATAACATCGATATGTGTGCTGTGATTTCTGAAGTCAACCTGGTGAACCCCAATCCAAAGGAATGGTGAATTGACACTGGTGCTACTAAGTACATTTTCTCTATCAAGGAAGTGTTCTCAAACTTCAAGGCAATTGAAGATGGAGAGACCATCTACATGGGAAACTCTGCAACTTCTATAGTGAAAGGACGTGGCACTGTGGTGCTGAAAATAACATCTGGGAAGGAGTTGACTTTGAATAATATTTTGTATGTGCCAGACATTTGCAAGAACCTTGTGTCCGGTTTTGTTTTGATCAAGCATGGCTTTAGGCTAGTGTTTGAGTCTGATAAGTTAGTCTTGTCAAATCAAGGTATGTTTGTAGGCAAAGGTTATGAGCTAGATGGTATGTTCAAGTTGAACACCATGGTTGTACCTCTTAAGAAAGATGAAATGAATGCTTCTTCTTCTACTTACATGATTGATTCTTCCAATTTATGGCATGGTAGACTAGGACACATTAATTATGATTTGATAAGAAGATTAATTAAAATGGAGAACATACCTAACATGGAAATTGATGCAAATCATAAGTGTGAAACTTGTGTTGAAACTAAGTTGACTCGAACGTCTTTCAAACAAGCTAAATGAAGCACAAAACATTTTGAGTTTATATACACCGATATCTGTGATCTCAAGTTCATACAAACAAGAGGAGGTAACAAGTATTTCATCACCGTCGTGGATGATTGCACGAAATACTGTTATGTTTACTTGCTGAAAAGAAAATATAAGGCAATTGAGAAATTTGTTCTCTACAAAACGGAAGTTGAAAATTAACTTGATAAGAAGATCAAGGTGATTAGAAGTGACTGTGGAGGTGAATATGTAGAGCCATTTAGGGACTAGTGTTCTGAACATGGAATTATTCACGAGGTCACTGCCCCCTACTCGCCTCAATTTAATGGTGTGGCTGAACGTAAAAATTGCACTCTTCGGGAAATGATGAATGCGATGTTAATAAGTTCTAGGTTTCCACAGACCAAGTGGGGGGAGGCTATTTTGACGGTCAACTATCTTTTGAATAAGATACCCCATAAGTATGAGAAATGAACTCCCCATGAATTGTGGAAAGGTACAAAGCCATCCTTTACAAACCTGCGAATGTTGGGGTGCCTTGCGAAGGTCTTAATCCCACCCCCAAGAAATTAAAGATAAGACCTACAACGGTTGACTGTATATTTATAGGACATGCACATGAGAGTAGTGCTTATCGCTTCCTTGTACATGAATCTCTTCATCCCGAGATTCACAAGAATATGATCATGGAATCAAGAAATGCAAATTTCTTTAAGGATGTGTTCCCTGCCAATGAAAGGGCCGAATCATCAAAGAGGACCATTGAGTCACTAGACAAAGGCTTAGTAATTCCTGACGATCTCGAGGATCAACATGAGGAAGTGGATAAGCCTAGACGAAGTAAACAGATTAGGATCAAAAAATCATTTGGTCTTGATTATTTAACGTTTAGGCTTGAAAGCGAGCCACAGAGCTATAAAGAAGCTGTGAATTCGTCTGGGGGCCTATATGGAAAGAAGCGATTAAAAGTGAAATCAACTTGATTCCACATGATCATACTTGGGAGCTAGTGGACTTGCCTCCGAGGTGTAAACCACTGGGCTACAAAAGGATCTTCAAGAAGAAGATGAGTGCAGATGGCTCGATTGACAAGTATAAAGCTAGATTTGTAATCAAAGGTTACAGACAAATGGAAGGTCTTGACCACTTTGATAATTATTCTCCAGTCACGAGAGTAAGCTCCATTAGAATGATACTTGCTATCACCGTGTTGTGTAAGCTTGAGTTTCATAAAATGGATGTGAAGACTACCTTCTTGAATGGAGATTTAGAGGAAGAAATCTACATGGAGCAACCTGAGAGGTTTATGGCTCCCGGTCAAGGAGGAAAAGTCTACATGTTTTTGAAATCATTGTATGGTCTCAAACAAACACCAAAGCAATGGCATGAGAAGTTTGACCATGTCGTCCTTGCCAATGGTTTCAAAATAAATGAGTGTGATAAGTGCGCCTGCGTGAAAGACATGGAAAATGGATATGTAATCCTATGTTTATATGTAGATGACTTGCTCATTATGGGTAGTAATGAAAAGATGATCAAATCTACCAAGGACATGTTGAATTCTCATTTTAACATAAAGGATATGGGACTGGCAGATGTAATCTTGGGGATAAAGATCATCCGAAGCTCTGATGGTATCACCTTAACCCAGTCTCATTATGTAGATAAAATCCTTGAGAAATTCAACAAGAATGACTCAGAGGTGGCGATGATTCCAATAGATCCAAATTTGCATCTAGGAAAGAACAAATTGGAGGTTATTAATCAGGTGGAGTACTTGAGAGTCAGTAGAAGTTTGATGTACTTGATGAATTGTACCAGACCAGACATTGCCTACACTGTAAGTAGGTTGAGTAGATACATAAGTAACCCCAGTATGACTCACTGGAAAGCGATAACAAGAGTACTGAGATATCTATATTTTACTCGTGATTATGGTCTACATTATTCAAGTTATCCAGCTGTAGTTGAAGGATACAGTGATGCAAACTGGATACATGATATAAAGGATCTGAAATCCACTAGTGGGTATGTATTTACACTAGGTGGAGGAGCAGTCTCGTGGAAGTCCTCTAAAAAAATGGTTATTACTCGATCCATGATGGAATCCAAGTTTGTTGCCTTAGATAAGGCGAGTGAGGAGGCCGAATGGCTCCTTCAATATGTAGAGGACATTCCTAGATGGCCGAAGCCTGTACCAGCCATGTGTATACATTGTGATAGTGTATCTGCTATTGGAAAGGCTCAAAATATGCTCATTAATGGGAAGTCTCGTCATATTTGACGAAGACATAGTTCTATAAGACAACTTCTCTCAACTGGAATGATAACAATTGACTATGTAAGGTCCAAGGAAAACATAGCCAATCTCTTGACTAAAGGGTTTAATCGAGAGGTAGTTGAAACATCATCGACAGGAATAGGTTTGAAGTCCATTAAATGATGGGTTACGTATATGGACACCCAACCTATGTGACTAGAGATCCCAAGATCTAGGTTCAAAGGGACAACTAAACTGCAAAGACCCATTGCAATCACTGTGGGGATTTCATACCTCCTATCTTATTCCTACGATGAAGAAACAATGATGTGAATGGAGGTTAAGCATTAAGTTTCTTTTAATGATTCATGGCATCAAGTGTGTAGTACTTGAAAGAGTGCATAGTTTCCGGAACTGCTCTTACGCCAAGAATCACTCATGTAAGTTAGAAGTGTGGCCGCTTCGAAAGGGAATTGTTGGGACACAATTAGAAACCTTACAGAACTAGGTGTGTGCCATGGCCTGATTAATGGACACAACCAAGGAAAGCGCAGGGGCTAGGAAAGTTGTCCATGGGAAGTGCATTGTCGTTCACACAAGTGGTATGGGAAGTTCAAGGACATCGTGTCTACTTCCTAACCAGTGGGCTAAGTGTACTCTATTAAGGGAAAGTTCAAAAGGTGACACCTACTTATCCTATGCAGCATCTATGCCGTCGAAATGAATCTATCATCAAGTCAAACTCCGTGTCAGACGTGATTATTCTAGTTCCTACATCAATATCTATTCATGTGGGGGATTTTTTTGAAAATGATGGTTAAAAGGTTGAAATTCATCAACTTTTGGGCATCATTGTGAGTGGGCCACTTATTAGCAAACCACTCGAACATCATTCATAGCTGGAAATATCATCTACAGTGCCGCTTATCAGTAAACCACTCGAACATCAGCCGTAGCTGGAAATATCATCTAGAGTGTCGCTTATCAGCAAACCACTCGAACATCAGCCGTAGCAAGAAATATAATCTAGATTGCCGCTTATCAGCAAACCACTCAAACATCTTCCGTGGCTGGAAATATCATCTAGAAAGCCATTTTTCAGCAAACCACTCAAACATTAGCCATAGCTGGAAAGAACATCCAAAGTGTTATTTATCAGCAAACCACTCAACCATCAGCCATAGTTGGAAAGAACATCCAGAGTGCCGCTAACCAACAAACCACTCAATCATCAGCTGTAGCTGGAAAGAAATCTAAAGTGTCGCTTATCAGGAAACCACTCGATCATCAGCCATAGCTGGAAAGAATTCCAAAGTGATGCTTATCAGCAAACCACTCATTCATCAGCCTTAGCTGGAAATATCAACTAGAGTGCCCCTTATCAAGAAACCACTTGATCATCAGCAGTAGCTGGAAAGCAATCGAGAGTGCCACTTATTAGTAAACCACTCGATCATCAGCCATAGATGGAAAGAACATACAGTCATACTCTTCATAGCTGGTAATACTTCCTTAAGTTACAACGTTCAAACTTCTTGGTATTCAAACCTTGTTCATGCCTTCAAGGACATAGCTACCCCCTGGATGTGATCCGATCACCTTGTAAGGTTCTTCCCAATTTGCAGCCAACTTACCTTCAGGCTCCCGTCGACTTTTTTCATTTTTCCTCATCACTAAGTCCCCTGGGCTAAATAACACCTTTTTCACTCTCCTATCATGATATCTTTTTACCTATTCTTTCACTTTAGCCTCGTGTAGGGAAGCCAGTTCTCTCTTTTCTTCCACTATATTAACATCCAGGCCTCGATTCTCCTGATTGTTCATCTCATCCATGACTGCCATCATCCTTGGGCTAGGCACACTTATCTCTGCATAAATTACTACTTCCAAGCCATATACAAGACTGTATGGTGTTTCTCCAGTAGCAGAAGATTCAGCTATTCGATATGCCCACAAAATATTTGGTAGCTCACACATTCCATTACCTTCTTCCCCCTCGAGAATTGCTCTGATACCATTCATTATCACACTTTGGGTCACCACTACCTGTCCATTGGCCTATGGATGATAAACCTCTATTACCTTTTGTTTGATTTTATACTCCTCGCATCACCTCCTGAATGGGTCCTGAGCAAATTGTGTTCCATTATACGTGATAGCTGTCCAATGTTCTTCCAACAAAAATTAATGATTGTATTTTCCCTTATGTTCGTCAAGGGTTCAACTTTCACCCATTTTGTGAAATAGTCAATAGCTACTATAAGATACTTAAACTTTCTCGGAGCTTCTGGAAAAGGTCCGACTAGGTCGATCCCCCATTTATCAAATGTCAATGAACTATAGATACTTGTCAACTCCTCTTAGGGAAAGTGGGTTATGGGAGCATGTTTCTGACATTGGTGACAGACATGTATGTATCTGTTCGAATTGTCAAACATCATCAGCTAGTAATACCCCGCTCGAATGAGCCTCCTTGCCACTGACCAAGCCCATTGCTGACTACCGCATATTTCTTCATTGACTTCTCTTATCAAATAATTGGCTTCATAGGGAGTAACACATCAAAGCATTGGTTGTAAATGGCCCCTTCTGTATAATATTCCTTATTGCAGCATATATCTCGGAGTTTTCAGCCTTATCTTTCTCACCTCCACTTCATTTCCCAGCAGAACCCCCTCTTGAAGGTATCTAGCTATAGTCGTAATCCAAAGTATCTTCCTCCTCGACAACCATAACTAGAGGTTCTTTGAAACATTATTTGTTCAGAGTTTCCATGAACAACTGCCTCTGGGATTGGGCTCCTAGGTCTGAGGAAGCAAGCTTAGTTAGAGCATCTACTTTGTGATTTTTCTCTCTTGGGACCTGAGTTAGAATGTATGATTTAAAATAATTAAAAAGATTTCTCACCACCTCTAGGCACCTCTGCAGGTTACGTTCCCTAGATTCATATTCTCCATTCACCTGTTAAACTACTACTTGAGAGTGGGTGCAGATTTCCAGGTCTTCCACTTCCAGTTCTCTGGCCAGTCACTACCCCATCCTCAAGGCTTCATACTCGGATTCGTTGTTTGTAGCTTTAGATGTAAAGTTTAGTGTATAAGGGTATTCTTGGCCATCAGGACTGGTTATTAATACCCTAGCTCCGCTTCAACCTGAATGTGACAAACCATCTACATATAATTTCCATACTTCATTTTCTTGCATCTCTACCCCTCGAGGTAAGTCTTGGTGCACAATGGGTTCTCAGATTTCCACTATAAAATCCGCAAGTGATTGACCTTTGATCACGACTCTGGGTTGGTATCAGATATTGTTTTCTCCTTACTCCGCTGCTTATTTCAACATTCTCCCAGAAGCCTCTGGTTTTAACAAGATCTGCCAGATTGGATGGTTTGTGAGCACTATTATCTTATTGGGAGGTCGTCGTTGTACCTCTCAAAGTTAATGATTTTAATCCCTAATGCTTCCTATCTACAATTAAGTAGATAGTGGTAACTCGGGGTCGTCCACGAGAACATAGATCTTTTCAAGTGTTTAAACATATAGCAGAGAAAACATACTAGGCATATACATATATATACATATAAAAGCATGTAAATGGGTGGGGGTTGGTTTTTTATCCTAAGTTATCAAATTGAAAAACAAAAATTAGAAAAACAAGAGAACTATGCTAATCATGCCATACAACTAAAGAGAAGACAAAAATGATAATTAACGGAGCCTTGGGGGCAATCGACTTCCACTTCCAAATTTCCTATAGCTCATTGGTTCATTGACTCATTCAATTACATTTATCGTCTATGGGGAATGTTATCACTTATCATTCGAAGATCAACATTCACTTCTCCTTAATAGTAGTTTTCAAAGACAAACAACGATAATTTGAAAACCTCATTGATGATCAGCCTAGAAAAACAACATCATAGGGGTATTTCATCAATGGCATTTCACCCAAAGAACCATAGGTTTGATAACAACAAGCCTTCTACTAAAGACATAGTCATTTAACCAAACAAATAATTTATTAGTTTAACTTAGAACAAACAACATTCAAGGTTCAACCTTTCTTTGCATCTATAGGATAAATATGAGAAAATTCCACACTAACATACTCATCTAGCAAAAAAACCACAAATTATACACAAGAAGTTCTAAATCCATGCCTTTGGATTTCATATCAAATGAGCTAAGAAATTTGCAACTTTCCTAACACTCTAACATTTCATTACAAACATTTCATATACTCAAACAACCCATGGTATAAATGAGGTAAAACACGACATTAATGACATAATAAATGCTCTCCAATAAATTTTCATAAATGAGAAAATATAGAATCTTACTACATAAGTATGGAAGCTTCAAGCAATTGCTCCCAAGAACTAGATTTAGCTACAAGAGTTCATACTAATTAATGCTAACAAACCAAACATACTAAACATACTACAAGAGAATTTAAAGGTGAAAATGGTGAACACTAGGGTTAGAAATAGTACCAAAATGCATAAAGAAGATGATATGAATGAGAGGAAAGAGAGTGCTATTTATAGTACAAAAGGGATAAGGTTAGGTTCTGACCACCCGTTGGTCGCGACTTGCGATAGGTTCTTTGCGACTCGCGACGGGTTCCAGAACTTAACCTTGTCTTCTTTTCTTCTTCTTGTGGTAAACACTCATCTTCAAAATGATTCCTCTCATTTTTCAAGTCTTCAATTATTTGAAAAAAGTCTTCAAAGTCTTCAAAAAATAGTCGTCATGTCTTCGAATCAAGTCTTCAAAGTCTTCGAAAACTGATCTTCAATGGCCTCCAGTCTTCAAGCCTCCATGTTCTACCTTTGTCACGCAAAATCCACTTAGAAGAGGTAAAAGAGTGTAAAGTTGCTCTTACCCCTCCTAAGAGAATTTTAAGGTAAAACACAAGCTCTTTATAATAAAAGAGCACAAACGTGGCCCCCAAAAGTACTAAATTATGCACATAAAATGTACACATTGAACCTCCTCACACTTAAACCTTACTCTCCCTTGAGTAAGAAAAGATCCAAGCATACGAAGGAAATGACGTATCCACATCCTAACTACTACCCCAAAATTCTCAATATCACACATCCCAATGTTAAGGTCAAATGAGAAGTTTCCCACAACCCCCATTCCTAAATCTACCCAAACCATATCAACCCATCAATTCATTTCTATCTCTAAAACATTTCCAAATCTCGAATTGACAATCCAAAATCCAATGGTACAAGGTGAAGCTTAAGACACGTACAAAGTTCAAAACACATGCTCCACTGTATACCAATATATCAACCTAAAAAAGAAGTATATTAACGATCAAGAGTTTCATAACTTACTTCGTCTTCCCATGCTAAATTTCCCACTCGCAAGAGGTCTTAAGATGCCAAGCTACACGATCCATCCATATGGCCACCACAACCTTATGACTCCAACGCCGACAAATGAGTGAACACATAATATTTTTCCTTTTTCTCTCTTTCTCTCATTTTTCCTATGAGCCCTTTCGGGTTTTCATCCTAGCCACACGTCATGTTTCTTCGGCTTACATCTCACATTTTTCCACACATTAAGCCTCTCATTTTTTCCTAGGTCACCCTCTTGGGTTTTCAACCTATCAGGGCCTCCAGTGTTTCCTAAGATTCCCTCACAGGTTTTCAATTTATCGGGATTCCTTTTATTTAAATTTTTATCATTTTCAATTTATTTGCAATTTTTTTCATGTTTTTCTAATCCAAAAAAAGTAGCAAAGTTCTTTCCAAATGTTAAGGCTAAGAAAATATCAAAGCCAACATCATCTAACTACAACAGAAAAGCATCCCAAACCAAAGGGAAAAATATCCAAAATAAAGCAAAAGAATTATCCAAAAGTAGCAAGTCTAACAAAATATTTCCAACTCCAACCGTGAAATCAGTAGATACCCCTCCCAACACTTAGAACACTACATTGCCCTCAATGAAGAAAAATAGGGCAAAATCGAACAAAGCGAAGAATGGAAAGGGTAAGGATATGATGCTCACAAATCACTGCAGTGAGGAAGAAAGGCTACCACCGAAATAACGTTGCTGATAACGAGCCAGCCAATCTATGCTCCTCTGCCTCCTTGCTCTTTGCCTCTCATCTTCTGGATTGGGGCCTAAGACACCTCCTGCCTAGGACTACATCTCATGGAAGCGAGCTAATAGGTGATCAATCTCCTCATCAATGTCGATCAAGCAACATTAACGAAAAAAAATGATGACCTAGTAGTTAGAAAAAATTTCTGATTTCACCTCTTGTCCAAGTTTTTCCTTCTTGACTCCAAGCATTTCGCCCTTCAAAATTCCAATGCCTTAGTTTTAAGTTGCTACAAAATCATTGAAAAAAACTGTGAAAAGCACAAAGCAAAACAATATAACTAATGTCAAATTCAAAACCAAGCAACATTAACGGAAAGTTACGAATGACGATCCATATAATCAAAACCAAGTATTTTTAACGTCGTCAGCACAACTTACTCCTCTTATTAGAGCTTACTTGCAAAATGAACCGAGATGATTGTCCCTTTGCCCCAATCCGGGTTAAAACAATGGGGATTCACATCATCCCCAAACAAAACCTTCTTCAAATAGCTAAGGGTTTCTTCATGTTCCCTCAACATTTCCAACAACTCACCTTTTTGTTCCATGGTGATATCAAGCACGTGAGCATTTGGGGGTTTCTCTCCTTCTCAAAGGGGTAAACATTTAGGAGCTTTCGGTGGTGGTTTGCACTATTCCACCAAAGTCTTCTCAAGAGAATGAGGGAAAACCAGCCTTATTGGCTTACCCATGGACACACAAAAAGTGTTGGATGTTGCTTTGCCAAGAGTATATTCACCATTTTTGTTTTCCTTCAAGTTAGTACTAACAACATTTGAAATCAAGGAATCACTCAAAATATCATCTAGGGCAACATTTAAGGAACTACCATCTTTGGGCTCAATTACATCTTGCACTTTATCATCAATAACATGAATAGCTTGGCAGGAATGGTATCTACTAGGATGATCAATAGAATTATTAGTGTCAAATTCTACCTTCCGCCCATTAAATTCCATGGTCAATGTTCCTTTATGCATGTCAATTATGGTCCTTGAAGTCTTTAGAAATGGCCTTCCTAAAAGAATAGGTTTAGCACTATTGTCACCTCCCATTTCAAGAACATAAAAGTCCAAGGGGAATGTCAAAGAATCCACTTTCACCAACACATCCTTCATAATAAATTTTGGGTATGTACTAGAGTGATTGGCTAGTTAGATAACAACCCCGGTTTTGTTCAAAGTGCCTAGATTTAGACTTTCATACAAGGAATATGGGATCACATTGTTGAAGCACCCAAGTCTAACATGGCCTTGTTAAGACATTTGCCTCCTATCTCATAAGGGATTGTAAACATTCCCGGATCATAACATTTTGGGAGCATTTCATCATCAAACACGGCAGAGACATATTCACTCTTCAGACTTTTTTCCTTACTTTTCAATTTTTGTTTCCTATTGATAGTACAAAATTCTTTAAGAAATTTAGCATACATAGGAACTTGATTTAGAGCATTTAAGAGTGGAAAATTTATCTCATATCTACGAAAGACTGCGTAGATATTCTTGGTGTCCTCCTTGGTTCTCATATCCTTTAATGCCTCCATAAATGGTGGTTCCGACGCATAGATAGGGATCTCTGCCCTTTTTGACTTCTTGTGTGGTGGGGATGTGGCTTCAGGATTTGATCCGGATCTTGGCACAAATGTCTCCACCTCGATTTCTTCATCTTTGCTTTCTTTGGTCAACTCCTCGACCTTCCTTTCATTGTCTTCTTCTTTCTCAACAATCTGCTCAACAATAACCCTTGCTTAGGGATCCTTCAATTCCCTTCCACTTCTCAATGAGATTTCACTCACATTTTGTCGAGGGTTGATCTTCGGTTGGGAGGGTAGTTTACCCTTTTCCCGTGACTCCATCCAATTCACCACTTGAGCTATTTAGCTCACTTGAATTTCCAAGTTCTTGATGCTCGCCTTGGCTTCGTCTTGGAATTTTTCCCCTTTTTCCGCGCACATGCTCAATCGGTGAATGGTTTGCATCACCTCAACTTTTGTCAATCCTGAGCTCTCCCCTTGTTCTCGGGGTTTGTCGTGGAGCCTTTGAAACTTTTGTTGAGATGGCCTATATTGTTGCTGAGGAGACCAATACGGTTGATGATAATTAGATCATTGATTCAAACTTCCTATTGATGAGGAGCCTTGTTAATCCCGACTTCCACTTCCAAAATTCCTATAACTCATTGATTCATTCACTCATTCAATTACATTTATCATCTATGGGGAATGTTATCACTTCTCATTCGAAGATCAACATTCATTCCTCCTTAATAGTAGTTTGCAAAGATAAACAATGACCATTTGCAAACCTCATTGGTGATCACCCTAGACAAAAAACATCATAGGGGTATTTCATCAATGGCATTTCACCCAAAGGACCATATGTTTGATAATAACAAGCCTTCTACTAAAGACACAGTTATTTAACCAAACAAATCGTTTATTAGTTTAACTTAAAACAAAAAATATTCAAGGTTCAACCTTTCTTTGCATCTATAGGATTAATATGAGAACAATCCACATTAACATACTCATCTAGCAAGAAATACCACAAATTATAAACAAGAAGTTCTAAATCCATGCTTTTGGATTTCCTATCAAATGTGTTAAAAATTTGCAACTTTTCTAACACTCTAACATTTCAATCATACAAACATTTCATGTACTCAAAAAACCCATGGTATAAATGAGGCAAAACACGACATTAATGGCATAATAAATGCCCTCCAATAAATGTTCATAAATGAGCAAATATAGAATCTTACTACATAAGTTTGGAAGTTTCAATCAATTGCTCCCAAGAACTAGATTTAGCTACAAGAGTTCATACTAATTAATGCTAACAAACCAAACATACTACAAGAGAATTTAAAGGTGAAAAATGGTGAAAACTAGGGTAAGAAATAGTACCAAAACGCAAAAAGAAGATGATATGAATGAGAGGAAAGAGAGTGCTATTTATAGTACAAAAAGGATAAGGTTAGGTTCTGGCCACCCGTTGGTCGCGACTTGCGATAGGTTCATCGCGACTCGTGACGGGCGCCAGAACTTAACCTTGTCTTCTTTTCTTCTTCTTGTGGTAAACACTCATCTTAACAATGATTCCTCTCATTTTTCAAGTCTTCAACTCAATGAAGAAAGTCTTCAAAGTCTTCAAAAAATGGTCTTCGATGGCCTCCGGTCTTCAAGTCTTTATGTCTTCCAAGTAAGTCTTCAAAGTCTTTGAAAAGTGATCTTCAATGGCCTCCAGTCTTCAAGCCTCCATGTTCTTCCTTTGTCACGGAAAATCCACTTAGAAGAGGTAAAAGAGCGTAATGTTGTTCTTACCCCTTCTAAGATAATTTTAAGGTAAAACACAAGCTCTTGATAATAAAAGAGCACAAAAGTGACCCCAAAAAATACTAAATTATGCACATAAAATGTTATGCACATAAAATGGACACATCAAACCTCCCCACACTTAAACCTTACTCGCCCTCGAGTAAGAAAAGATCGAAGCATACGAAGGAAATGACATATCCACATCCTAACTACTATTCCCCCAAGTCAATACCTCACAAAACTCTCAATATCACATATCTCAATGTTAAGGTCAAATGAGAAGTTTCCCACAACCCCCATTCCTAAATCTACCCAAACCATATCAATCCATCAATTCATTGCTATCTCTAAAACATTTCCAAATCTCGAATTGACAATCCAAAATCCAATGGTGAAGCTAAAGACATGTATAAAGTTCAAAACACGTGCTCCATTTTATACCAATATATCAACCTAAACATCAAGTATATTAACAATCAAGAGTTTCATAACTTACTTCGTCTTCCTCCGCAAAATTTCCCACTCCCAAGAGGTCTTAAGATGCCAAGCTACATGATCCATCAATATGGCCACCATAAACTTATGACTCCAACGCCGGCAAAAGAGTGAACACATAACATTTTTCCTTTTTCTCTCTTTCTATCATTTTGCCTTTTTCTCTTTTCTATCATTTTGCCTAAGAGCCTTTTCGGGTTTTCATCCTAGCCACACTTCATGTTTCTTCAGCTTACATCTCACATGTGTCCACACATTTAGCCTCTTGGGTTTTCAACTTATCGGGATTCTTTTATTTGATTTTTTTTCATTTTCTATTTTTTCAATTTTTCTTCATGTTTCTCCAATCCAAAAAAAAGTAGCAAAGTGCTTTCCAAATGTCAAGGCTAAGAAAAATATCAAAGCCACCATCATCTAAGTACATCAACAGAAAAGCATCCCAAAACAAAATGGAAAAATATCCAAAACAAAGAAGAAAAAGAATTATCCAAAAGTAGCAAGTCTAACAGAATATTTCCAACCCTAACCATGAAATCGGTAGATACCCCTCCCAACACTTAGAGCTCTACATTTCCCTCAATGTTGACAAATATGGCAAAAGCATACAAAGGGAAGTATGGAAAGGGTAAGGATATGATGCTCACAAATCACTGATGTGAAGGGCCACCACCAAAATAATGCTGCTGATAACGAGCCAGCAAATCCGTGCTACTCTCCCTCCTAGCTCTCCATCTCTCTGCTCCTAGATCAGAGCCTAAGACACCGCCTGCCTGGGACTGCATCTCATGGATGCGAGCTAATAGGTGATCAATCTCCTCATCCATGTCGATCAAGCTCTGGGAAACAAACACGTTGTGCTCCAGTATATGCTATCTTGGAGGAAAAATCCATCCTACATGGTCTGAATCATATGCTCATAGAAATCCAGTGGAGGCTAGGAATAGTGAGGTGGCACATAATCCTCCTACATAGGCTCGGTCACTAGTGGAGGCTTCGGGGAGTGCTGCTGTTGTCTCTAAGAGAAAGGAAGGTTTCTATCATCACGGTGGACAGGGGCTGGACCAAGGTCATGGAGCTCGTGCTTGAAGTTATCTCTGCACGAGGAGTCGGGTGAGATTGCCAAGTCCACTACGGGTGTATCAAACTCCAACTTTGTCTTGTTGGGCTGAGGAAGTACCATGAATGTGACCTTCCTGGCACCAAATAACCAGTGGAATACTCCCCATGGTCTGGGTGGGGCTGAGCATCTCGAATTGGACCAATCTCTCTGCACTGAGGTAGGAAGTGCGCCTCCCTAAGCGTGGAAAGTCAGCCGGTGGAACCAATCCTAGGTACTCCGCCAAGCGGCCTATCATACCTCCAACCATAATATTCCCCTTCGGCTTCCCTACCACCTCTACAATCCTCTTCATCCATAGCTCCGTCCATAACCCATATCCCAGTCCCTCACTCATCAAGTGCCATAGGAAGTGAATGTCGTTGATAGGCACATTCGTCAACTCCACCGAGAAAAGTACCGTAATAGCCAAAAGTCAGTGCACATAATGGAGTGTGGGGTGGATGATGATGCTACTCTTGTCGTTGAAGTTTTTCGGCCTCATGTTGATGACACGCCAGAATTGCATGTCCTTCTCAATCGATCATTCCTGGACCTGTGGGTCCAACCTCGCCCGTATCTCTGCAGTGTTCCATCATAAAGCATTCTCAACCCTGCAAGATGGTCATCTCTTAAGATATATCATCTAGGTGGAAGGTGATATACCTCTCGCACGGTTGGTCATCCCTCATGCTGCATATCCTGACCGTGGATAGGAACTCTAGTGTATATCGCTAGTAAGAGAGGGCACTCTTGCTCATGAAACCCTTCATCCCCCCTTTGGCGGGGAGGAATCGGATTAGCTGGGTAAGCCCAAGAGCATCCAATGTGGGCATGTCTATGAAACTTGTCTCCTTGAGCTGACGGTTGGCTAAGGCCTCCCATCTCTCTGCGTAGGACCCGGTGATCCGAGTCAAACCCTTGTACCTATCAGAAGGAGGAGGTACAGGGCTCAACTCCGGAGCTAATAGTGGAGGTGGAGGTGGAGGTGGAGCGGTGGTGCGCCCACCTCGTGGAGGAGCCCTAGGTCTCTTGGTAGGGCCCATATCTAACAACCACAACATACAAGTCAAACGCATATGAATATACATATATGCAATATTATAAAATCATACTCAACCTTGAATTTTTTTTTTCAATCATCACAAACCAAATCAATTCCAAGTCAACTAGTTCGAGTCCTAATCACAATTACATACACAATCCATGTTATATCCAACATGCCCATATTTTCAAGTCCATGAAGTTCTCAAATAGTTGAATATTTAATATGCTATATTTCATAATCACAGTCATGCCTAACTAGTTTAGTCACCATTAGTACATCTATAACGTCAACATTCAAGTGAGTCATGGCCAAACTATCCTAGGAAAAATAACATTGCATCCAAATAACAACTATGTCTAATCAAGGGCCAACATGCCTCATATCTAGTATGAGCCACAATCCATTCTTAACCAAAGCAACACCAATAACATAATTAAAGCATAAAACCAACACGAGCAAATCAACACACTCAAAGTGCTTATGATGTTATCTCACATCCAACTAATCCATAGGTACAATATATTCACATGATCTTTATCAGCCCAAATCTCAAGCACAATATATTCACAAAAATCAACAAAGTTCCAACAATCCAATTTCCTAAGGCATCAAACATAATCCACATAATATCCAATAAATAGATTATACAACATAATCATAATTGAAGTTTAATAAAGTGAAGAAATGTACCATTCATATGCTTAAGAGGAAGAAAGAAGGAAGCCCACAACCAATTTGAATTCAGATTGTCCAAAATCACAAAACCCCAAAATTCGAAGGTTTGTGTTCTTCAAAATTTTATGGTGATTTGTGGGTAGAGATTGGGAAGATGTTGGATTGGGAAGTGGTGTAGAGCTTTGTGGGTAGAGATTTGTGGGTAGCGGCGGTGAGTGGTGACCTCAAAGAGGTGGCACAGCTGAAATGGCAGAGAAGATAAAAGGAAAATGGGGAAGGAATGAAAATTTTACTTGCTGTTCATTTTTTAAACTGCTCTGCACGACCGTCGTGACTCGCGATGGGTAGGTTAAAAGGTGCTTCAGGTCAACATTCACGTCACGACTCACGACCATTTTGTCGTGACTCGCGATGGTCCATTGTGACTCGCAATGGAACCGTTGCGACTCGCAAAAAGTGGAGCCTGAGAGCTCCATTTTCAGAAAAAGCTCTGATTTGGTTGCAACTCATGATTCTCTATCGCGACTCGCGATGGGACCATCGCGACTCACAAAAATTGGAGCCCAAGATCTCTATTTTCAGCCAAAAATCCCGATCTGGTCACGACTCGCGACCACTTCTTCGCAACTCGTGATGGTCCATTGCGAATCCCAACGAGGCCATCGTGGCCCGTGAAAAGTGGAGGCTGAGGTTCAAAATTTCCACCAAATATTTCTAAGCCCGTCGCGACTCACGACGGGCTACCTACCTGGTACTTAGAAAATTTTTCTGATTCCACCTCTTGTCCAAGTTTTTCCTACTCGACTCCAACCATTTCTCCCTTAAAAATTCCAATGCCTTGGTTTCAAATTGCTACAAAATCATGAAAAAACAAACCGTGAAAAGAACAAAGCAAAACAATGAAACTAATGACAAAATTCAAAACCAAGCAACATCAACGGAAAGTCAGGAATGACGATCCTGATAATCAAAACCAAGCAACATCAACGGACGGTCAGGAATGACGATCCTGATAATCAAAACCAAGTATTTTAAACATTTTTTGCATGACTTACTCCTCTTCTTAGAGCTTACTCGCAAAATGAATCGAGATGATCGATCCCTTTTCCCCTATCCGGGTCAAAACAATCGGGATTCACATTATCCCCAAACTAAACCTTCTTTAAATAGGTTAGGGTTTTTCATGTTCCCTCAACGTTTCCAACAACTCACCTTTTTGTTCCATGGTAATCTCAAGCACGTGAGCATTCGGGGGTTTCTCTCATCGTCCAAGGGGTAAACATTTAAGAGCTTTCAGTGGTGGTTTGCACTCTTCCACCGAAGTCTTCTCAAGAGAAGGAGCAAAAACCACCCTTATTGGCTTACCCGTGGAGGCACGAAAAGTGTTGGATGTTGCTTTACCAAGAGTGTATTCGCCATTGTTGTTTTCCTTCAAGTTAGTACTAACAACATTCAAAATCAAGGCATCACTCAAAACATCATCTATAGCAACATTTACGGAACTACCATCTTTGGGCTCAATTACATCTTGCACTTTATCATCAATATCATGAATAGCTTGGCAAGGATGGTATCTACTAGGATGATCAATAGAATTATTAGTGTCAAATTCTACCTTCCGCCCATTAAATTCCATGGTTATTGTTCATTTATGCACGTCAATTATGGTCCTTAAAGTCTTTAGAAATGGCCTTCCTAAAAGAATAGGTTTAGCACTATTGTCACCTCTCATTTCAAGAACATAAAAGTCCGAGGGGAATGTCAAAGAATCCACTTTCACGAACACATCCTTCACAATACCTTTTGGGTATGTGCTAGAGTGATCATCTAGTTGGATAGCAACCCTAGTTTTGTGCAAAGTGACTAGATTTAGACTTTCATACAAGGAATATGGGCATGCATAAATGAACTTTAGAGAATTTCATACAAGTGACTAGATTTAGACTTTCATACAAGGAATTATGGAACTTGATTGACGTCAACTTTCATACAAGGAAATTGATTTAGAGAATTTAAGAGTGGAATATTTACCTCACATCTACGAAAGACTTCGTAGATATCCGTGGTGTCCTGCTCTGTCCTTCTATCCTTTAATGCCTCCAGAAATGGTTGTTTCCGGCGCATAGATAGGGATCTCCGCCCCTCTTGACTTCTTGTGTGGTGGGGATGAGGTTTTAGGATTTGATCTCGGTCTTGGCACAAATGTCTCCATCTCAAATTCTTCATCTTTGCTTTCTTTGGCCAACTCCTCGGCCTTCCTTTCATGGCCTTCTTCTTTTTCAACCATCCGCTCAACAACAACCCTTGCTCAGGGCTCCTTCAATTTCCTTCCACTTCTCAATGAGATTGCACTCACATTTTGTCGATGGTTGTTCTCCGGTTGGGAGGTAAGTTTACCCTTTTCCTAGGCCTACATCCAATTCACCACTTGAGCTATTTGGCTCACTTCAGTTTCTAAGTTCTTGATGCTCGCCTTGGCTCAATCTTGGAATTTTTCACCTTTTTCCACGCACATATTCAATCGGTGAATGGCTTGCATCACCTCATCTTTTGTCAACCCCGAGCTCTCTCCTTATTCTTGGGGCTTGTCTTGGAGTCTTTGAAATTGTTGTTGAGGTGGCCTATATTGTTGTTGAGGAGACCGATACAGTTGATACTAATTAGCTCATTGATTCAAACTTCCTATTACTGAGGAGCCTTGTCAACCCCGACTTCCACTTCCAAACTTCCTATAGCTCATTGATTTATTCACTCATTCAATTACATTTATTGTCTATGGGGAATGTTATCACTCCTCATTCAAAGATCAACATTTATTCCTCCTTAATAGTAGTTTGCAAACACAAACAACGACCATTTGCAAACCTCATTGATGGCCACCCTAGACAAACAACATCATTGGGGTATTTCATCAATGGCATTTCACCCAAAGGACCATAGGTTTGATAACAACAAGCCTTCTACTAAAGACATAGTCATTTAACCAAAAAAAAACATTTATTAGGTTAAACTTAGAACAAACAACATTCAAGGTTCAACCTTTCTTTGCATCTATAGGATAAATATGAGAACAATCCACATGAACATACTCATTTAGTAAGAAATACCACACATTATACACAAGAAGTACTAAATCCATGTTTTTGGATTTCATATCAAATGAATTATGAAATTTGCAACTTTCCTAACACTCTAACATTTCAATCATACAAACATTTCATATACTCAAACAACTCATAGTATAAATGAGGCAAAACACAACATTAATGGCATAATAAATGCTCTCCAATAAATGTTTATAAATGAGAAAATATAGAATCTTATTACATAAGTTTGGAAGTTTCAATCAAATCCTCCCAAAAACTAGATTTAGCTACAAGAGTTCATACTAATTAATGCTAACAAACCAAACATACTACAAGAGAATTTAAAGGTAAAATTGGTGAAAAAAGTACCGAAACGCGGAAAGAAGATGATATGAATGAGAGAAAAGAGAGTTCTATTTATAGTACATAAAGGATAAGGTTAGGTTATGTCCACCCGTTGGTCGCGACTCACGACGGGCGCCAGAAGTTAACCTTGTCTTCTTTTCTTCTTCTTGTGGTAAACACTCATCTTCACAATGATTCCTCTCATTTTTCAAGTTTTCAACGCTTTGAAGAAACTCTTCAAAGTCTTCAAAAAATGGTCTTTGACGGCCTCCCATCTTCAAGTCTTCATGTCTTCGAAGCAAGTCTTCAAAGTCTTCGAAAAGTGATCTTCAATGGCCTCCGGTCTTTAAGGCTCCATGTTCTTCCTTTGTCATGCAAAATTCACTTAGAAGAGGTAAAAGAGCGTAAAGTTGCTCTCACCCCTCCTAAGAAAATTTCAAGGTAAAACACAAGCTCTTGATAATAAAAGAGCACAAAAGTGACCCCAAAATGTACTAAATTATGCACATAAAATGGACACATCACGTATGCCCCGTAAAATAGGGACATAACCTCCTAGCTGCATGTACCAGAGCTAAGATCAACCTCTCGAGGGTAGTGTACCTCGTTTCCGGCCCCTACAAGGCACGACGAAAAAAATAAATTGGGTACTGCGTTCTCTCTCTTTCTTTTACTATAACCGTACTAATTTCTAGGGGCGAGGCCGAGATGTATATATGTAGTGTCTCCCCTCTTTCAAGCTTCATAAGAGTAGGTAACACCCTCAAATGCTCCTTTAGCTGTTTGAATGCCTCATAACATTTTTTCATCCATTAAAACCTCTATGCTCTTCGAAGTACATCATTGAAGGGGAGATGCTTCTCAGCCCCTTTTGAAAGGAATCTACTCAATGCTGCCAGAGACCCTGTAAACTTCTATACCTCTTTTAACGATTGTTGATTTCTCATTATCATTAGAGATTCCACTTTCTTGGGATTCACATTGATACCCCTCTTGGACACCATGAATCCAAGAAATTTCCTTACTCCTACCCCAATAACACACTTGGATGGGTTTAACTTTAATTTTTCCCCTCGAAGCATGTTGAAAGTTTCCTCTAAATCCACTAGGAATTCCTCATGGCTTCTGCTTTTTACTACCATATCATCTACATAGATCTTCATATTCCTTCTGATTTGCATTTTGAACAATTTATCCACCAATCTCTGATAAGTTGCTCCAACATTCTTTAGCACAAATGGCATCTTTTTGTAACAATAAGTACCCATGTATGTAATGAATTATGTCTTCTCCTTATCATCCTCTATCATGAGTATTTGATGATACCCTTATGTTCATAAAAAAAAGGCCAAAACTTGATATCCAACAATGGCTTCCACTAACTTATCAATTGGTGGCAGCAGGTGGTTGTCCTTAGGGCAGCATCTATTCAACTCAGTGAAATCTCTACACATTCGCCAAGCCCCATTGTGTTTTGGGACCATAACCGGACTGGTTATCCACTTGGGGTAGAGAACCTCTTCAATGACATCTATTTTTAATAACTTTTCAACTTCTTCTTTAATGGCATCAGCCCTTTCGAGGGCAAACACCCACCTTTTTTGCTTTACAGGCTTTATCAATAGTTCTATATTCAACCTGTGCAGTGTCAGGTCTGAGGGTACTCCCATAAGGTTAGAAGTATCCCATGAGAATACATCCCCATACTTCTCCAACAAATCTCTCAATGTCGCTTTAACGCTCCCAGGTATCAATTTCCCAACAGCAACAGTCCCAGTATCTCGAATGGGCATTTGTGTTATGTCTACGGTTCCCACTTCTCCATGTACTGATGCCATATCTCTATTTCCTCGCCTCTCTCACTGTAGTAAGATTACAACTTTTAGCCGCGATCTGATCTCCTTGAATGGATGTTATCCCCTTTTCAGTTGGGAATTTCATCATAAGATGGTAAAGAAATCATACAGCTTGAGTCTGTCACATCCACGACCTTCCAAGGATCACATTGTAAGGGGATAAAGCATCAACACCAGCGAAATTACAGCTTGTAGTTATCCCTTTATCACTATCTTCTACTCGAACCATCAGGGTTATCTCCCCGAGGGGAAATATTGGGTTCCCAGTGAAACCAGAAGGTGAGGTTGAATTTTTCAAGTTACCAATCATTAAACATTACTTCTGCTCCACTTCCATCATCGATGAAAACCCCTTTCACCAGAGACGTTCCAATCATCGCTGAGACTACCATGAGCGTGGGGCATCTTGTTTTGAACTACATCTGCTTCCGAGAACGTTACCATCTCATCCGACCAAAATATTTTATGGCGGGGTTCTCCCACACAGACCCTTCGTGCATCCGCTCTCATCATAGCATCTGAGGATATTTCTCCTGCAAGACCATTGATAACATTAATCACTCATCGACCTGTTGGATTTTCTCCATTTATGTTACCCTGATTACCCCCTTGTTGCTCATGTGGTCTCTCCTGTCTTCCATACTGCCCTCTATCTCGGACCATTTATTCTCGTGTCCTTATATCTCCCCTACCCCTATTATTTTAATTATTTCTTCTATATGACTACCATTGATTACTTTGAGGTCTTGGAGGCCCAATCTGATTTTGGGGCCCTAGTTCTCGAAGGCATCCTTCCCTCTCACATCTCTCGATCTCCATTCTTAACTGCGTATAATAATTTGTGCCATAGCCATAATCGCTGTGGTGATCACAATATCGGTTTGTTGCCCTCCTAGCCATTATTGTGTTGTTTGTGCTCTGCATAGGTAGAAGCGGTTAAAACAATCCTCTGTATGTACTCAGAATCTATGCAGGAGTTCTTCCTCTAAGGGCTAGTAACATGGAAGCATACCTCTCAAATGCGGTTCTAGTCGGTTCCACTGATATTTTTCCTTGAAAGTCTACAATTTTTCAGGTCTTCTCTATGGTCTATCTTTTTTCTTCCGGGTAGCTTCCTCTACTCTCGCATGTTGCTCTACTACCTCCTGAAGTTTTTTCAAGGACTTAGGAGTGTTTGTACTTATCTTCTTGTACAAATCCGTATTTTACATCCCCAACAAATACCCTTAAATCACTTCATTCTCAGTGGTTTCTATTACTCCCAAACTCTCATCCATATAACTATGATAAAATACTCTAGTGCTTTCTCCTGGCATTTGCTTTGTTTGATACAGTTCTAATAGGATTTTTGTGAACCTTTTCTTCTGTGCATATTGGCTTAACAATGCCCCACTAAAGTCTCGATAGGAGTGAAGCGAACCTCACGGTAGCTTGTTGAACCATTCCTGGGCCTTCCCTCATAGATAACTCCCCTCCAACTTGCATGTCAATTTTTCATCAAAGTCTCTCGAATTCATTAAACCTAGGAACATTTGGATGAACTCTCGAGGATCTGTCTCTCCACTGTAGGTAGGGAGTCCCTCTGGAGGTTTACTTCCATCGGCCAAAAAACTCATGTTATCGATGTACTGAAGGCGATCCCGCCGCCTGACCCAATGGCCCAATCAATATATCTAGTTCCCTTTTGAGGTAATAACCCACCTCAACTCTTGACTCTTACTGCCTTCCCATTACATTCAGACTTCATTCATTACCTTCAAATTGCAAGGGATATGTAGGTTGCACTCTTGCATTCCCAGGATTTTCCCAAGGCTGCACAAACCCCGGATAAGCAAGCAATTACCAGTAAGGATTGTAAGGCCCCTGATCGACCATCACTCTATGTAATCCTACATTTGCGTATCCTGGGATACCAGAAGATGTCATCATCCCATACGTTGTTTCCATTCCTAGAAGTGTAACATTTGAAGTAAACAGGGCTAGGGGAGGCATCAAATACACTAGCCCTTGTGGGTAATCCAGGATAGAAGGTTGAGGTATTGCTTGTAATGTTTCTTCAACATATGTCGGGTAAGGATAAGCTATCATAGGCTGAGAGTTCATCCCAACAGTTATTCCCAGAGGCGAGGGTAGAAACACATCGTATGGGCTCTAGAACCCTTCGAGGGGGGAACCAGTTACCTTGCCGCAGCTAACACCTGTGCTGCTTGCTCTAGATTTTGATTTTGTCACGTTCCCCCTACATTCTGATACCCTTACATGGTCGCTCTTAAGCTTCCATATAGGAATCAGCAGAAACCTCTTTGAACCTTCCATCATTGTCATCCCTCGAGCCAGCTGGTCCACTCTGAGCAGGCCCAAGGTTTTTGACCTCTTGTCCTGCAGTCATCTCCGGGGGTCTCAAGAACCCTTCAACATCCCTCGCGTAGCCACAGTCATAGTTGGATTAAGTCTGCTTGTGGTCTATACCCTTTCGTGTTCCACAGCCGAGATGGGCTCCCGCATTAACTCAACCACTGATAATTGAATATCCCCCATCACGGTACCTTGTATCTTCTGTGGGTTAACCATATTGGTTCTCTCAGATTGTGCTTTCTTACCGGTTCTTGTACCTTTCAACCTTAACCTCTTACTCCTTCTAGTGACCGTAGACATAAACTTTAGAAACCCTAATGTGGCTTAGTCGTTCCCCACAGATGGTGCCAATTGATACGTATGGTACGACCGAACAGTTCACGAGCTTGGGTGTCTCGAACCAACCTGTAATAAAACTATCCCTGGGGATCCCAAGAGTCAGTCTTCCGATGCTTAAGTCAGTCAAAGAATATGTATACGGTTTAAGAAAATGAATGCATAAAATGAATACATACCTGGTATTTATACTATACGTCATAAATAGCAATACCTTTAATTATAGCCATCAATACCTCATAAATGCAGTGATTATTATAGCGCTCAAGGTATGCCATAATTGGGCCGCTGTTAATATGGCCCAACATACCTTTTGGGCCCGACCTCTATCATCCCTAGATACTGTAATCCACATCATTGATGAGATGTGTCATTGATGTGATATCAATGCACCACAAAAATGACACATGATATCACATCAATAACACATCTCATCAATGATGTGGATTACAATATATAGGTATACAACAAATCAAAGTCTAACCGAAATAAGATTCTAAGTGTATTAGGAAATTACCATCTATAACTAATTCCATAAGCAAATTAATTCTATAAGGTAACTACCATCTATACATTTCCTACAGGGAAGGAGTTTCTATTTCCTTAACACTTTGAGACATAAATTAAGAAAGGGATTGTGCATTGTGTTTTTGCACACGTACATTGAGGCCCTGATGTCGCACGAGACCGGCTCACATTTATAAACTTGAGAATATAATATTGAATCACAATAAGAAAAAAAACTCAAAATTGCAGCAACAAAATAAACAACAGATTAGAAAATTTTCTTCATTAGTTGATGACCAATCTGCCATTACATTACAATTTACATTATTATCACAAATCCTGAAGGCTATCATCTTCCACATTAACAATACTATCAAGCCCTGTCCTCATGAGGCACACCGATATCAAACAGAATGAAACCGGAGGCGGGATCGAAGACGTACGTATCCTTCACCAGGAACCACAAGAAGAGCTCGACTCCAATCAGCGTCTTGTGCGTCAGGTTGGCTTTAACCACGCGGTTGAAAAAGATTATAAATTTTCGGTGGCCGAACGTAAACCTCACATGCACACCGCCCAAAAAATACGAAACACGCACAGACACGCACGCTAAATGCATGTATTTAAACATATAGAGCCATTACAAAATTAGGAGTTGGCATACTAATTGGGAAATTGTTGAAGATAAAAGAACAAACACATTACTTGCACAGGTTTTTTTTTCAAAAAAAAACTCAAACTGTCTAAATGGTATCCCAAAAGAAACTTTTGGAAAAAAAAAACAGCATAAATCTTAATAGTCCACAACTTCAAAACCATTTGCCATATCAAAGTAATCTATCAGTTGTCTGCTTAAACTATTTTGCTATCAATGACGTAGATTACGATCCTATGGAATATCATTATAAATTATCAAACATTGAGTTGGCGGGAAACTTTGGAGCTGCAGTCTGGACACATGGAACCAATTGCACCTACATACATTGGGCATAAAGGCTTCCCTTCCTAGCCAAAATGAAGAATCAAATCCTTGTCCTCATGTCCTTACTTCATACTGGAAACCCTTGGATTTCCTGGGAAGAGAACTTGCATTATTTTATTTTATAAAAATTAAAAGTTTACTTTACATAAATATTTTATTTAGAATGACATGATGAATTTTAAATATGGATTATATTCATCAATTAAAATGATGAAAAAAATTAATGAATCTAGCCTAATGTTAATTAGTAGATATGTAAAAGAATTAGAATCAGGATAAGAAAGGAATATTATTTCTGATTCTAATTGATTTACATCTCTATTAATTAACATTAGGCTAAATTCATTAATTATGTTCATTAGTTTAATGCTATGGCTCTATTCCAAAAGTTCTCTGGCTAGATTCATGGTATCAGTCAGGTCTCTCTAAAACTCTCTAGATTTTTCCAAAAGTTTCCATATTTACCTCCCTGTGATTTTCGATCCTTGGTCACGCCCACCCACCTTCGTCTTTGCCGATCTCCGCCACTTCTCCCTGCTTACTGCTAATCGTCATTCGAAATCACTCTCGGCCGTCGCACGCTCCCGCATGTGCTGCCACTCTAGATCCTACATGTCGTAGGCGTGAACTTCGTGCCGCCAGATTTGCCACCTGCTGTCTTGCCGCTGCTACTCCATCTAAGCACAAAAGTTTAATCAGTTGTCCACTAACTTTCACAAGCTTGTTGTGTGTTTCGTGCGATTTCATATCTCTTTTGTGTCTGGATCTGTTTCTGCCTTTTTCCTGATGACGCCAATTGCGCTTCCATTATTGATTAGTTGCACCACCATTAAGCTTGATGGTTCCAAATATGCTCACTGGCGTACTCAGGCTACCTATGTTCTTCATACTGTCAAGTTAATTGGTTTTGTAGATGGATCTGGCAAGTGCCCTGATCCACATGCGAGCTCGAATTCCAAGGAAACCAATGATAAGCCTTCTAAGGATGTCAATGCTCGTGATGCTTGGATCCAGCAAGATGAACTGGTCTAGGCTGCTATTTTCTCATCGTTGACATTGTCTACGATGTCAGTAATTGACGGTATGGTCACTTCTGCTCATGTATGAGCTGCTTTAGCTACTTAGTACCAGAATAATTCTCGTGCTTGCACTACCACAGAGACCCACCTCTAGCACCGGGTTTTTTTTGTTCTAGCACCGGTTTTTTCGTAAAAAAATGGTGCCTAAGTAACCGGTGCTAAATTAGCACCGGTTTTTTTTGTTAGCACCAGTTTTTTTGTTAGCACCGGTTTTTCAACCGATGCTAAATTAGCACCGGTTTTATTTTGTTAGCACCGGTTTTTCAACCAGTTTTTTTGTTAGCATCAGTTTTTCAATCGGTGCTAATTTAGCATCAGTTGTTTTTGTTAGCACCAGTTTTTAAACCGGTGCTAATTTATTTACGACGACGAAAAAAAATCCTTCCTCTAAAAGCTGCAGAGCGCTGCCGCTTTCAGAGAAAGGAAAAAAGACTCAAAATTAACAATTTTATTCCACATTAATTTAATAATAAAATCAAGTTCACAAAATTAATAATTTATTTCCACATTAATGTATACAAACACCTTGTCTCGCACGACTATGACAAGAATAATAGTCTTAATTATACAATAATAAAACTACTGCACCACAATTTATGGTGCAATGCCTTCACTTATAGCTCTAGAATCTCAGTTTCTTCTCCACTCTTGCAAAAACAAAGATGAAATGAGTACATAGTTGGGAGAACCGAACCTATCAGCAGTAATTATAATTCTCAGATTCCGAATAGGAGGTAAAGAAAGTTACAAGTGGTTACTGAAACAATCTAATGATTCTGGAAAAATGATTGACAAGAACAAGATGGACAATAAGAATGATTACTCATTGTGGTTAAAGAGATATTCGTTTGAAGCATAACTGTTTCTAGGAAGTGGCTAAAATCCTTGGAATGAGAATGAAATAATCTTGAACAATCCATCAGGTTTGCATGTACCTGCACGTTGCAAAAATATCAGTGTATTCATCGCCTCCACCATGGATAACCTAGCATATTCATGGTTTAATTCACCCTTAACTATATAAAATATTACTTCATCACTTTAGAGTCTATGAAGCATAGGTGTGGAAAAAAAGAGATAAGAAAAGAGAAGGGGAACAAAAAAAGAGAACTCACTTTTAATTTCAGAAAGCTACACTAACAAATAAAGAAACTGGATACTATTAGAGAACCATAGTGAAAACAATCAGAAAAAAATGAATTTGGAAATATGGAAATTTTGTACAACAAACGTTCTTCATGCATTTGGAATTAAAAAAAATCCAACATGCAAGATACAAGTTGGATGAAGAGATGAAGAGAGAATTATAGTCCTCAACAAGGCTCCTCAACTTTAAGGCAACACATTTATTTCTAACCTTTTGTTTTGGCCCTTTTGGGTCATTCGTCTGGAAAAGACATGAATCTCTGGATACCTCCCCTGGGGATTTGACCAATTACCACTATAACCTCCACTATAACACAAAGCAGAAAAGAGCAGAAGTGATGAACATTCGGGAACGACATATATTTTTCTCAGAGGGTTTTCAATTCATAAACATCCTTACACATGCAAGAGAAATCCACGGGCTCATACTATTATCTATTATGCCATGTTTTTGTGCGGTGGCTTCATCGAAGTTTGGGTCAGAATTGGTCTACTCGCAAAACACAAGGTGAAAGCAGAACTTCCTGATGCTTCTTTCAAAGAACAGTGTGCACACTATGAAAATGGTAAGACACAAGCTCAGATTCCATGCAACTTCCAAAATTAAACAAAATAGTACATCAAAGTGCTTATGAAATCTCTAGTTTCACTAACACTAATCAACCTGCCTTTTCTTTGTTGGTGGAAATAAAATGTGCAGGAATATGTATACCACACTTGAAAACCTGCTAACTTACCCTAATAATCATCTTGACCTAATAAGTTCAAAACCAAATATTTGATTTCCACAGATTTATGAATTCAAGCATATGCAGAACATAACATAAATGAATTTCTTAACCTTCGGTTCCAAATTCTCTTAATCATCTATGCGTGATACTGAACGCGAAAAGTGTAGATGAGTGATACAACTTGAAATATTGATCAATAATTGACAGTTAATATAAACACCTGCAACAGTCTTTTATTGTCTAAAAATTGAAACACGTTCAGTAGTTAACAAGAACCAAACAAAGAAGAATTCATACTGCGATTCTAATCAGATTGTAGCACATCATTTATAATAGAGTGACCATAATTATATCAACAACCGACTACTGATTGCTATAGAGACAGCTCCTCTAACCTCTATTTTTTATACCCTTTGTACAAAATAAGCTAGTGTATGCATTACTGAATCGAAAGCTAATTTTGGTTCATTGATATAAATTATAATTAAGCTAGTGTACTAATTATTTTCAACTGAAGTTCAGTTAGACAAAGAAACAAACACCTAGAATGCAATACGCATTTGATGTAATTATAATTTGAAGACCAACAGAGTAACACTTCATGAATCGGAAGATTAATTTGACTGAAACCGAAAGAGAACAATAAATTGAAATCAAAGGCAACATGAAAGCTAATGACAATAGAAGGTGGAGAAGCTGTCCAAAATATCAGAAGCTGGAAATTGATTTACAAGAAAATTATTGAAATGAACGAGAAGATGCGAGAACAAGACACGTAAGGGAATATTCATGGTTTAATTCACCAAGAATTTGATTTTACGAGACTAAATGGATATTTCTGGCACGCAGATCAGACAACATCACTTTAGAGTCTATGAAGGATGGGAGTATAGGACTAATAGTACTACACTAATACACAAGTTTGCCGCTAAAGATAGAATATACCCATATCTTGGTTGCAAAATTCAAAAGATAGGCATGACAAAAGCTTCACCACATTAATAGTTTACCCAAAAAAACTGATTGGCTCTTTGATGTAAAGGACTTGAGCTCAAAAGACAAAAAGAACAGCAGACAAGGAGAACCAGCTCAAAATAATGAAACCACACAATCCCAGTTTGCTAAAAAATTTAAAGATACAAACTTTTAGCAATCAGAAGGAAGAAAAATAGAAAAAAGATCTAAAACCAAGCATAATCAATAACTAACCTAACAAAATGTGCTTCAAAAAATTATAATAGCAATATGTATATTGACATCGGCTAAAACGAACTAGAATGGAACTTCATCAAAGATTCACCTGTGCATTAGTAAGCGCGGCCGGCGATGGGAGCTTCGGCAGAGGGGAGATGTGCGGAGGTGGTGGAGAGCATCATCATCGGTGGTGGAACCCTCTAGCGGTGGTGGGGCTCCTTCTCCGACGGATGAACCCTCCAGCGAAGGTGGTGGAACCCTCTAGCAAATATAGGGAATAAGAACCCTTTGCTAGCGGGGCTCCTCCAACGATGGTGGAACCCTCCAGTGATGGCACAACCCTCCAGTGATGGCACAACCCTCCAGCGGTGGCGGAACCTTAGGTTCTTTGCGTCGAAAGAAAAGGGACAAGGCTTTGAGCGGGAAGACAAGTGGGAAGATCCTCTCCCTCACCGGCACCGGTGCCATCTCCCCTTCCTTTAACTTCTTCAGGTGATGCGTGGCCGGTGGCTGATCAGTGGAGAAAGCCAGAGGAGATGGAGGGACTGTAGGGTGTGGGTTCAATCGAATCAAATTGGGGCAAGGGAGAAGGAAGGCTAAGTATATGAAAATTTGAGACAGGTTTGAGCCAAAATTATGGGTTTGAGCCAAAATTATGGGTTTGAGCCCATTAATGTTTTCATTAGCTAAAATCAAATAAAGTTTGACCGTTAATTAGTTAAATTCAACTTAGTTATTAGTGTTTATATATTGAAAGCCAAGTAAGGGTTGACCATTGATTAATCAAAGTTAAACATTTTTGTTTGTATTTATTATATACTAATTCAAATAAACTTTGTTCATTAATTAGTAAAATTCAACTTTTTTATTAGTGTTTATAAATTGAAAGTCAAGTAAGGGTTGACTGTCGATTAGTTAAAGTCAACTTAGTTATTAGTGTTTATATATTGAAAGTCTAGTAAAGTTTGATTGTTGACTAGACAAAGTCAACCTAATTATTAGTGTTTATATATTGAAAGTCTAGTAAAGTTTGACCATTGATTAGAGAAAGTCAACCTAGTTATTAGTGTTTATATATTGAAAGTAAAGTAAAGTTTGACAGTTGATTAGACAAAGTCAACCTAGTTACTGGAGTTTATATGTTAAAAGTCAAGTATAGTTTCACAGCTGATTAGTCATAGTCAGCCTAGTTATTAGTGTTTATATATTGAAAGTAAAGTAAAGTTTGACCGTTAACTTGTTAAAGTCAGCTTAGTCTCCACTGCTTATGTATAGAGAGAGTCAACTAAAGTTTGACCATTAGTTAGTTAAAGTCAACTTAGTCACTAGTATTTATATATAGAAAGTCAACTAAGGTTTGACAGTTGATTAGACAAAGTCAAACATGTTTATTAGTATTTATTATATACTAAATCAAATAATGTTTGACATTTAATTAGTTAAAGTCAATATTGTTATTAGTGTTTATATATTGAAAGTCAAGTATAGTTTGACCGTTGATTAGTCAAAGTCAGCCTAGTTATTAGTTTATATATATTGAAAGTCAAGTATAGTTTGACCGTTGATTAGTCAAAGTCAGCCTAGTTATTAGTGTTTATATATTGAAAGTAAAGTAAAGTAAAGTTTGGCCGTTAACTTGTTAAAGTTGTATTTATGTATACTAAATCAATTAAGGGCTGAGAGTTAATTAGTTAATGTTAACTAAATTTTATTCTTATTTGTATATATTAGGTCAGTAAAGGTTGATCATTGATTAATTTAACTTAACTTAGTTAGTAGTTAAAGTCAACAAAAGAAGTGAACATTTTTTAAAGTTTTAAAAAAATAGCTTAGAGCGGCTGTGCAGCTGCTTCCAGCTCATGAAATTTCTGGGAAGATTATTTGATATTTGTAGCGAATATTTTGAAATCTTTGGCAGAAAATTTGAACTTTGAAAAATTTCGACGAATATTTAGAAGTGGTTGGCGGGAAGATAGAATTTTCAAATATTTAGGCGATTTCTTTGGTAGGAAAATGTTTTTGGTGATTTCTTCGGCAGGAAAATATTTTTGGCGCTTTCTTTGGCAGAAATTATTTTAGCACCAGTTAAACCGGTGCTATTTTTAAATTTTTAGCACCGGTTCTAAAAACCAGTGCTATTTTTTCCAAAACCGGTACTATTTAAAATTTTTGGCTATTTCTTTAGCGGGAAATTTAATTTCAAAAATTTTTAGCACCGGTTACAAAACCGGTGCTATTGTTTACAAAAAACGGTGCTAAATTATATATTTTTTGGCAATTCCTTTGGCAGGAAATTGTTTTTGGCAATTTCTTTGGCGGGAATAACTTAACATTTTTTAAACATTTAGCACCGGTTTAAACCGGTGCTATTTTCTTCCAAAACCGGTGCTATTTTTAAATTTTTAGAACAGGTTGGAAAATACCGGTGCTAATTTTCCCAAAACAGGTGCTATTTAAAATTTTTTGACTATTTTTTTGGTGGGAAAATGAATTTTGAAAATTTTTAGCGCCGGTTTTATAAAACCGATGCTATTGTTTACAAAACCAGTGCTAAATTAAAATTTTTTTGGTGATTTCCTTGCTGGGAATAATTTTAAAATTTTAAATTTTTTAGCACCGGTTTAAATCGGTGCTATTTTCTTCCAAAACCGGTGCTATTTTTTAATTTTTTGCACCGGTTTAAACCGGTGTTATTTTCTTCCAAAACCGGTGCTTTTATTTAATTTTTAGCACCGGTTGAAAAAAAACCGGTGCTATTTAAATTTTTTTTGGCTATTTCTTTGGCGGGAAAATGAATTTTGAAAACTTTTAGCACCGGTTTTACAAAACCGGTGCTATTGTTTACAAAAACCGATGCTAAGTTTTTGTTTCAGCACCGATTTTTAAAACCGGTGCTATTTTAAAATTTTTCGCTATTTCTTTGGCGGGAAAATGAAATTTTCTAATTTTTAGCACCGGTTTTTAAAAATCGGTGCTAATTTTTCCAAAAATGGTGCTATTGTAAAATTTAGCACCTTTTTTTTAAAATCGGTGTTAAAATTAAAAAACCGGTGTTAAATTAACACCGGTTTTAAAAACCGGTGTTAAAATTTAAAAAACCAGTGCTATGAGATTTTTAGGACCAGTTTTAAACACCGGTGCCAGAGGTGGGTCTCTGTGGTAGTGTTGTTGTCTTTGTATCTATGATCATATGCATGGCATCGTCAAGATGAACAGCCTGTTCAGGCTTATTATTCTTGTTTTAATGACATTCTTGATGAATTGCATGTTCTTGGTTATCCTCTAAATGATGAGGATATTGCTGTCATTTTTTGTCGTGATTTGAATGATTAGTTTTCCCAATTTTCCTCCACTCAAATGGTGAAAGACAGTTTACCACCTTTATATACTATTGTTGCTGATGCTGAGGCTTTAGAGTTTCATCCAAAGCTCGTTCGTCTACCTCAGGACATGCACATGCTGCTTTCTCTTCTAGTTATCAAACGTTCGGACAGGGAAACTGTGGAAGGGGAGGTTGGGGCAATAGACGAGGAAGGGGGGTTGAGGCTGCGGCCTTGAACATGGTGGCGGTCGGAATCCGTTGTCGACTGGCTGTGGTCCTCCTGCGCAAGGTGGCCGTGGCGGTGGTACATATACGTGCCAGTGGTGTTATCGTCCCGGTCATATTGCTAAATATTGTTACAAGCTTTCTCATGTTTCTCGTGATGATGTTGCAAATACCGCGAACACAATTCAGTCACAATATTATTAGCAAAATAATGCAACTTTGAATTGGTACATGTACTATGGTACTGCCAATCACATGACTGCTTCTGCTTCGAACCTGGATAGCGTCACTCTTTATAACAGTAATCGTCGTGCTTATTTTGGCAATGGTTCTTCTTTGCATATTTCCCACATTGGAAAATCCTGAATTTCTAATTCCCTTACTTTATCTGATATCTTGGTTGTTCCCACATCACCAAGAATTTGTTATCTATTACCAAGTTAACTAGAGATCTAAATGGTTCTTCTTTGCATATTTCCCACATTGGAAAATCCCGAATTTCTAATTCCCTTACTTTATCTGATATCTTGGTTGTTCCCACATCACCAAGAATTTATTATCTATTACCAAGTTAACTAGAGATCTAAATGATGTTGTTTGTTTTGATGACACTACTTTCACTATTCACAACAAGGTTACCAAGGAGCTCATGGGCCGAGGACACAGTGAGGGAGGTCTCTACATTTTAGATTATGGTGGTGTTGCTTTACTTATTTTTCTCAATTCAAATAAAGCCAATGCCTCATTTGAGCTATGGCGTAGTTGTTTAGAACATGTTCTTTTCAATGTAACTTCATCTTTAAATAAGACTGGCAGTTTGTCAGTCACTAGCTTGCTTCCTAGGCCTCATTTGTGTACTTCTTGTGAGATGGCTAAAGTCAAGCGTCTTTCTTCTAACGATAATTTAAAACATGCACCACGCATACTTGATTTAGTTCATTATGACCTCTGAGGACCTTCACATGTTTTCTCTCACGCGGGGGTACCATTATTATGTCATTTTTATTGATGATTTCTCTCGGTTTACTGGGTTATTTCCTCTACGGCGAAAGTCTAATTTTGTGGAGGCAAGCATGCAATTTGAAGCTCTTGTTGAGAATCATTTTTCTACCACCATCAAAGTATTTCAGAGTCATGGTGGAACCAAGTTTGTAAATCATCGCATGCAGACTCATTTTGCATCAAAGGGCATTCATCATCAGCTTTCTTGTCCTTACACTCCTAAGAAAAATGGTCGTGTAGAGAGGAAGCATCGTCATATTACAGGGATAGTTCTGTCGATGCTCTTTCATTTTGGCCTTCGCCATTCACTTTGGTATGATGCTTTCTTAATAGCAGTCTACATGATCAACATATTACCAACTCTGGTTTTTATCTGGTCTGTTTCCACTCTTTGTTATTTTTGGTACTACGCCTGACTACTCCAATTTTTATCATTTTAATTGTCGAGTTTTCCCGTATTGAAGGCCATATGCTCCGCACAAACTGGCCCTTAGGATGTTGTGTATATTTTTGGGATACTGTTCTCAATACAACGATTATAGATGTTTTGATCCTGTTGCGAAGAAGAAGTATATCACTTGCCATGCTCGGTTTGATGACTTTTTTTCCGGCTACCTGTACTGTAGATGTTTATGCTTTTTTGGAGCCTTTGTTAGCTTCATCGGAGGTCTTTGAATTGTCTTCTTCAGGACAATCACCCATTATTATGGAAAATTTAAATTTTTCCGATCAATGGATGTTTCTGCTTTTTGGGAGCCTTGGTCTGTTCCATCAGAGGTCTTTGATTCATCTTCTTCAGCACAATCACTCATTATTATGAACAATTTAAAATCTTCGAATATACCGGAAGCTCGGGGTTCTTCAAAAAGTTGCATTTGTCTGCTACACGCTAACCAACAACATGATCGATGTTAGCCAGCGCGGCACCATAGTCATCATCGCCGTCACGCCCAACTCATGCGCCGGCAATCTCAACCGCGCTTGTGCTTCGTACACCACCCTTCCAGCCATCGGCGCTTTCTCCAACTGCACCGACTGACCTAGCTTCTCCAGTGATGCCATCAATCACTTTCGCCTGCTCCCCAACGTCTGCCTTAGGTTTCGATGTCTCAGGGTCTGTGCATGCCTTGGGATCCATACCTTCTCTAGTTGTGGGTCCTTATTCCTGACATCTGATAGCTACTTGTTTGTGCACTAGTTCTCTACGGTATAAGGATTTTTTCTGATTATGATATTTTTGGCTTACTGAGTACTTTATTTTCTAAGACCAAGCCCTGCAGCTTGAATAGGTTGCACTGGTTTGTGCACTGGTTGCACTGGTTTGTTTGTGCACTGGTTCTCTTCGTTCGGTTGTCAAGGATCTTGAATAGGTTGCTGCTATAGACTCATAAACTGATACCTTACACATTCAACAGACGTGGAAGTTGGTTTCTCGTCCTTCAAATGCCAATTTTGTTGGTTCTATATGGGTTTATCAATTGAAGTATAAATATAATGGCTCCCTTGACCAATACAAAGCAAGATTAGTTGCTCAAGGTTTTTCGTAATTACCTGGCTTTTATTATGATCATACAGTCCAGTGGTGAAGGAATTGATGTTCGTAATGTTTTATCTCTTGATGTCCATCGCAATTGGCCATTGTGATAGCTTGATGTAAATAATGCATTTTAAATGACATTCTTGATTCTCCGATTTACATGGAGCATCATGTTGGATACAAAGACCGTATGAGTCCTGATTATGTTTGTTGCCTACGCAAGGCCATTCATGGTTTAAAGAAAGCTCTCTGTGCTTGGTTTTAGTGGTTTAGTTCTTTTTTACTGGCTCGGGTTTTGTATGCAGCTCTTCCAATACCTCCTTATTTGTTTTCTCGCAGGGTGCCTCTTTGCTTTATTTGTCGATTTACGTTGGTGACATTATTCTTACTGGGAATTATGATAATCTTATTTGGGATTTTATTGATCGGGTTAATCAGGAATTTAATATTACCGATATTGGCACTCTACAGTATTTTTGGGATTGGAGGTTGTTCGTACTTTCGACAGCTTATTCTTGGTCAGGCCAGATATGACAAGGACATTTTACTGCGAGCTCGCATGCAAGACTATGCGCCAGTTTCCATCCCATTTGTGGCTTTTTGCAACTGTTAAGCTCTTTTGGTAACCTATTTGGAAACCCTACACTTTATCTTTCTTCGGTTGGTATGCTACAATATTTATCGATTACATGTCCCGACTTGTCCTATGTTGTGACTACGGTCAGTCTGTATATGCAGGCTCCTACTAATGACCACTATCAAGATTTCACTCGGATTTTGCATTATGTGCGTGGTACACTTCACTATGGACTTCAGTTTAGCGCAAATTCATCTGCTTTACTGGTTCTGGGTTACTCTGATGGTGATTGGGCTTTTTGTATAGAGACTCGTAGGTCTACATATGGTTATGCCATTTTCCTTGGTGGCAAACTAGTTTCATGGAGTGCTAAGAAGTAGCCTACAGTTTCTCATTCTAGTTCAAAATCAGAGTGTCATGTTATGGAAAATACTGCCGCGGAGTTAGCTTTGTTGATGAATCTTCTTCGGGACTTATGTGTGAGGACACGCACACTACCTGTGTTGTTCTGTTATAATAATAGTGTTCTCTTCATAGCCCGGAATCCAGTTTCTCACTAGAGAGCCAAGCACATTGATATTGACTATCATTTTGTGTGTGAGATGGTGTCTTCTGGAAAGCTCTGGGTTGCTCATGTTTCTATAGACTTGCAGTTTTCTAACATCTTTACAAAGGGTTTATCCCGTCCTCAATTTGGGTTTCTACGTTCCAAACTTTGAGTTGTGACCAGTCCTACGCTTCGCTTAAGGGGGGTAATAGAGATGTAAATAAATTAGAATAAGGCTAAGAAAGGAATACCCTTTCTGATTGGTTATGTATATATCATGTTTCATATTTGCTTAGGCTTTGTATACCATTTTATTCACTATATATATATATACATGAATACACACAACCACAATTATTTGTGGGTTTTACATTCTATCATTAATTATACTAATGAACAAATTAGATTAAAGCCTTGGTTTATTTTCAGTCCAAAATCCTAACCTAAACCCAAACCCTAGTACTATAAATAATCGAAATCCTAATAGCCTTCCATTCTCCTCTAGACCGCCTCCCTCTTCTCTCTTCTATTCAGAACGTCGCTCTCCCACCCACGTCGGCCTGCTCTGCCACGCCACCAGTCGGACCTTCATGTTGAACTGTCGTTCCACCAGACAAGTCGAATAGGTAGCTGAGGTGCCACCAGCCACGAATAACAGGCGATCAAGGTGCCACCAGCCGCAACGAACATGTACTCATCGAATCCGGTGTATTTTGTAAATTCAATTGGGTGTATTTTGTAAATTCGATTGGGTGTATTTTGTAAATCATTTTCAATGTAAGTTGTAAATCCATTTTGGTTGCTGTAAATTTGATTTGGCTATTGTAAATTCTATTTATCAATCCAATTTGGCTACTGTATTCTGGCCTGGAAAATGCTTGGTAATCTTGCGGGAAAAACTGCAATTGGTTTTTAACTACCGAAACCAGAATCAACGTCGTCGATTCTGCTTCCGATAGTTTGTTTTAATTCCAAATTTGAATGTACAATATCGCACTACTTTCATTTTTGTATGCTTTTACTGTGGTTTGGAAATTATTTGCGACATTGCACCACGTTCGGTCGGTCACATTTTTTACCTCGGTTATTTTTAAAAAAATGAGGTAAAAAATACTTTTTGGTTTTAAAAAATACTTTTTAGTTGAAAGTACTGGAGGGAAATTAGTACTGATTAATAGTTGTTTATATTCCTTGCCTCAACACTTATGGGCTGTAACTAATCCCCCGAAACACATTATTAAATCTTTTGAAAAAAAGCTGGCTAGGTTTTTTTGGGGAGAAACCGATGGGAAAAGAAATAAGACATGGAAAAAATGGACAGATTTGGCAAAACCAAGATCTTTAAATGGCTTAGGCTTCAGATCTATCCAAGGAATAGTAGATGCATGCTCCCTTAAACTTTGGTGGAACTGTCAGTTAGGAGTAACACTGTGGTCCAAACTGTTGTGGTCTTTACCACCCTCACACAGGAACTCTATTACTTGGAAACGTATCTGCTCAGTAAACTCCTTAGCTGAAGACAATTCCATTATTATTCATGGTAAGGGGACATATAATGCCTGGACATCTACTTGGTGCCCCAATGGTCCACTGGTAAATAAGATCCCAAGCAACATAATTGACATTTTCCAGGGATACTCCATATCAGATTTCATTAATAACAAATCACATATTTTACCTGTGATATCACTTTACCTGGAAAATGATACTGCCATTTTCTTACAGGAAACTGAATTAGTGGAATGCAGAGATGACAGACTTATAAGGAAACCTGACACCTCCGGGAATTTTACTTTCAAATCTGCATATCGAACAATCACTTTCTCTCCAGGTAATTTCCCGGTTAACAAATATGTTTGGAATGTCGTATTGCAAAAAAAGGTTTCGATTTTCACTTGCAAATTGCTCCACTCTTTTCTACCCTTTGATGACATACTTATAAGCTGTGGTTTTAGTTTGGCTTCCAAATGCCCGGTTTGCTGTCATTCTGACTCAATTAACCATTTTTTCATATCATGCACACTGGCAAAGCTATTTGGAATAATCAAACTTCCCTGATTCTTTTCAATCTGCCTGATCATCAATCTATTGCTCAGAGATTTTACTCTCTATGGAACTGCTATGATTTACCCAAAGGTTACCAATTGATTTGTAAAATACTCCCATCGATTATCTGCTGGTGCCTTTGGAAGGCTAGAACTAGGTATATTTATGATCAGGTTCCTTTCTCGGTTAACCTCATCTGTAGGGAGATTTCTGGCCTCATCAACCTCTCCCTCTACTCATGCCCTGTAGCTTTCAGTACTCATACTGGTCTCCCTAACCCACTCAGACACCTCACACCCATTCTCAGACCACCTCCGAAGCCAATTATAAAACCAGTCTCATGGGAAAAGCCAGGCAGAAATTGCATAAAAATAAATACCGATGCTTCTTGGCTCTCATACACAGCCTCTGTTGGGTTTATTGGGAGGGATAGCTCCGGCCATCCTCTTTTCATTAACTCATTTTCTATAGAAGCAATATCTCTTCTTCATGCTGAGATGTTAGCAATCCTTGCTTCATGCCAATCCTTGCACGACTATGATGGCTTGACCATAATTGAATCTGATTCTCTACTTGCCATTAATATGATTCATGATCCTTACTCAGCCAACTGGAAGCATTTCAATTTGGCTTATAAGATAAAGAACCTTTTACACGGAGTAGTGCTTCAACATGTATATAGAGAATGTAACTCTGTGGCAAATGCTATTGCAAAATTTCACTCATCTAATAACCAGCCTCTTACTCTTATTAATTTGCCGATCAATATCAAGGGCCTTATTGACTTGGATAGGAAGCAGGTTCCTAATCTCAGAATATACAGGTGTGGCCATACTAGGACATGATACTGCTTATGGTAATTTCTCCTTTGCAGGTACTAGCCACCAGTTTTCAACATCAAGATGATGATACTCGTACGGTCCATGATAAGCTCGGCGGAAATACACTCATGTTCATCAGCAGATCAGCCTCTGCATACTCATGCTGCACTGTTGCAAGTGCCTACTTCTAGTTTGCTGATCTGCAGTTTTTCAGCAATCTCCTAGCTTAGATTTCTCCCTTTTGCTAGACCGATTAATAGCTCACTACAACTTAGTTAAGTTGCCTAGCCAAATTACCGATTAACATGGGGTGTGGAGATTCGTACATTTGGAATCGCAACTTACTAACTTTACCTGGTACTACTGATTCTGTATATCTATTAGCCTAGGCAATCCATTTTGCGGGCAACGCTGTTGCATTCTGTAAAAATCTAACTACTCTACTATAGTTTTCTTGGCTTGGGGTACCAATACATCAACCCCCACCCTAGGGTGCCTTCTATTTAAAAAAAATACTTTTTAGTAAAAAAAATACTTTTTACTATGTAACTATTTACCTCGATTATTTTTCTTAAAGTAACTGCTATAAGTGTTCTCTAGAATCGAAGTAAACGGTCATGTTTCTTGAAATAGTTCTTGCCCTTTAAACAATTGATGTTCAGAGTATACATTTAAGTGGACCATAGCCGTTGTTCAAGTAGACGTCGGATAGGCATTTCATATGATTATCAATATTGTTTTTTTTTATTGGAAAGACACTCGAAGGTGGGGGTTGGTATTTTGGTACCCCAAGCCATAACAAGCCAAAGTAGTTTTGTGTTTAAATTTACAGAAGGCGACATCGTTGCCCGCAAAATGGTATGACCAGCCTAGTCTATGAATTATTTTTCATATGATTATAAATATTGTAGAGAGATCTCTCTTTTTTTTGGGGTGAAAATTTGTAACGGATGCAAATAGAGTGAATATTAAACCAGTAACATTTGGGGAAGGCGTATTCAACGAATGTGTCTTCAATTTACTTTTTTTTTTAATTTTTAACGTGAATGAAGAGGCTTTTTTCTTTTTTTTACTTTGAACATTTATGTACCACAATAAAAGAAAACAAAATAAAACGGAATGAAGATGGCACATTTAGCTAATTTTATCTCAACAATTTAGATGGTTTAATGGAATTTTGATGACATAGATACAATTGGTTTGACGATGATACTCCGTAGAATTTTGGTCGCCAATGTTAATTAATTAAATCAAACTTGTACTCACGTGACAATTATTAGTTTTATAATATTGAACAATATATTATTAAAATAATATTTAACAATTTTACTATTAAAATTATATTAGCTAGAATTCAAATAATTAGGAGATCAAATCCTGTATATTATGTTTATAATCATATAATTTTATTTAAAAAAATACCTGGAATAATATATATATATATATATATATATATATATATTACTAGTATGTAATTCAAGTTTACGTTTAAAATCATAATTACTTTATTTAACTCTATCTTCAATATTTCTGTGTAAAACTTTTTAAATATCTAAAAATATTTGATTAACACACATCCTAATATATTTATTTTAATGGCATCAATCAAGCTATCAATATCTTGATAAATATTTTGGCAAAGTTTTGGCAAAGACCATCTTTCCACATGTTTATGAAAATATAGGGTTTAGTTAGAATTATAAAAGGTAAAAGGCCTTAGTTACAATATTATAATCTTATTATTCAACATGTAGTAGTTATAAAGTTTATAACCCGATTCATGCAATCCAAAAAATTTATACTCATTTCTTCTGATTTGCACTTTAAGCCTTGATCTTTTCATGACATATGGAAATACCGTCTCTCAAGAGACGGACTCAAATATTTTTGTGCCTATATATTTCATAATTTATGGATGAGAATTTTACTTTTCTATTATTGTATTGCAAAGAGGGGGAGGTTTAGAGAGAAAAAAAACTAATGAGTTTTATCATTTGTAGATGTTGTATGATGCGTTTAAAAATAGTAATGGTGATGAGATATTTCGTTACTGTGTGTGGGTTTATTTACCATTTATTTCGATGCGTTCGATCTTCAAATTTCTTTTTTCTTTTCCAAAGTATAATTGACTGTTGCACAGATGGTGTATGAAGAAGCAGTCCTTTCTTTAGGGTTTTTGGATTCTAATTTTGGAAAAACAAGGAACGTATAACGCAAGGAGAGAACACATTATTTTAGTCAATATTAAAAATGATGAGAATTCTCTATTTTTTATAAAAACAATTTTAAAAAGGTAAAAATGATTAAGATGCATTTAGCAAATGCATCCTCTATTTTTTCAAACTAAATAAATAAATAAAATAACGAAAAGGACGTCCTCCTTATTTGCATCCACATCGAATTTTCTTATTGTACTGCTTCAAACCTGTGAATGCCCCACTGTTCTTTGCTAGACACTGGTTTTGCATTGAAAAAAAAAACTACTATGCATGGTTTTATGCGGTTTCTAATGTCCCGCGTCATTGCTAAATTTTAAAAAAGAAATGTATTGCTCAATATTGCTTGCAACTAATAAGAAATGCATTTTCTGAGTTAAGTTATGTTGCTTTCTTGTGTTCTAGGGATAATATCATGTGTTAATATGCGGTAAAAAATATTAATAATGTATGTTTTTATTCATGATTTCAAGGTACATTATATAGTAGCACAGAATACTTGTACAATCTAGGAAAAAGAAATAGAATCTAATTATAATTACAAGTTATATCTAATACTACTCCTCAAGTTGGAGCATGGGATCATAAATGTCTATTTGCCAAGTAATGAATGAAATTGGTTATGTCCGAAAGCTTTGGTAAACAAGTCTGCAGGTTGATCTGAAGTGCGGATATAATGAGCAGCGATAGTACCAGACTGCACAAGATCCCGGACATAGCAATCAACTTCAATATGCTTCGTACGTTCATGGAGCACCGGATTCGCCACAACTTAAAGAGCATATTGAATGTCACAAAATAAACGCAAAGGAATAGTACGTGCAACCCCCAAGTCTTTAAACAAAGACTTAAGCCATAACAGTTCACAACAGATAACAGCCATAGCACGATACTCTACTTCAGCAGATGACCGAGAAACGGTAGGTTGCTTCTTAGTCTTCCAAGAAACTGGATAATCGTCAATCATCACAAATTATCCGGAAAGAGAACGCCGGTTAATAGGGCATGTGGCCCAATAAAAATCACAGTTAGTAGTCAACTGTAACACACTACGAGAAGAGAGAAACAAACCTTTACCAGGATGACTCTTCAAATAGTGCAACATGTGAACTACAACTTGCTAGTGAGGAACACAACGAGACTTCATGAACTGGGCAAGTGTATGAACAGAATAACTGAACTCAGGACAAGTGATGATGAGGTAGACCAGGCACCAACAGGACGTCGGTATTGCTCAGGATCATAGTAAGGTAGACCTTCAACACGCGTAAAATTGTGTTGTTGCTCCATCAGAAAGTCAGTCAGTTTAGAAGCAGATAAACTTGTGTCAGATAAAATATTCAGGGCATATTTCCGTTGTGAAAGAAACAACACATCCTATCTTCTAGCAATCTCTATACCCAATAAATACTTAAGCAGGCCAAGATCTTTCATGTTAAAACAAGAGCTCAGTTATTTCTTAAATTCAGAGATAAGCGATGAAGAACTACAAGCAATAACCAAATCATCCACATGAACAAGAACATGCAAAGATACCAAACCACGGGAGAGTGTAAAAAGAGAGTAATCTACTTTACTTTGAACAAATCTAAATGCACGAAAAAGCCAATTGTGAGGGACCTGGTGAAGACCATAAAGAGAATACTGAAGGTGACATACATGTCCATGGGTCGCTGGATAGCCAGGGGGAGGCCATATGAAGACCTCCACATGCAGATCACCATGTAGAAAAGCATTATGCACATCCATTTGATGCAGTTCCCAACCATAAATAACTTTAAAAGACAGGAACATGCAAGCCGTACTCATCTTCGTAATAGGAGAAAATGTCTCAGTATAACCAATCCCTTCAATTTGACGATTTCCAAGAACCACCAAGCAAGCTTATAATGTTTAATAGTACCATCAGACTTAAACTTGGTACGGTAAACTGATTTGCAACCAATGGCAGTCTTATCTAGAGGTAGAAGAGCCATTGTCTGTGTCTAATTGCACTCAAGCGCATTAATCTCATTAGCCATAGCATCTCTCCAATGAGCATGCTTTGACGCCTCGGAATAAGTGGTGGGATCTGCACTAGAAGTTACTGTACCCAAAAATCTAGAATGTGTACTAGAAAATTTATCACAATTTACATAATCAGTAAAAGGATAGAGAATACTTGAGGATAGTGATGACGTATGAGTGATTTTAGCACCGTAGGGAGGGAGGGGGGGTTCCTCAGTAGTAATAGCACAGACATAATCATCACAAACATAATAGTCCAAGTAAGAAAGAGGTCAACGATTGCAAATACTCTATCGGGGAAGAGGCAGCTCAACGGCAGGAGGTGCCGCCTGAGTAGCCGACGTAGCAGGCAGTAGCTAGTGGCTTGCGACATAGTCTGGAGTAGGAGACATTGCGTCAAGTAGCAGTGCAGTCGTTGGGTCTAGAGACGCCAGTGCGTAAGGCGCGTGATCGTTGGGTGCTGGCGGCATGTGTAGCGCGTGTGGAAGTAGCGACTTGGGTTGCACATCGTCGGTCTGAATCGATAAAGTAGGTGCCTGGTGGTCGGGGCTAATTTTTTGATCTGGCTGTAAAGGAAGAACGGCGACCAGCGGAAATGGCAGGACAATGACTGGCGGGAACGGTTTCGCGGCAACAAAGGTGATGATGGCGATGAGGTGGTGGTGCTGTCGAGATGACTGATGAGACTGATATTAGAGTGACTGCATACGGGAACTAGTCTTCAAAAAAAATTGGCATCCTGGTTGTGGAAGAAAGTGCGGGATTCCAAGTCATAAAGGCGATAGCCTTTCTTTCCGACAGGATATCCAACAAACAAACATCGCCAACTTCTTGGTGCAAACTTGTCACGGAATCTGGGAACATAATCAGCAAAGCACAAGCATCCAAACTCCCTCATATGTTGGTAGTTTGGAGCTCATCCATAAAGCATCTCAAATGGAGTGCGACCATTGAGTTGTTTTGTAGGTGTCTGGTTAATCAAATAAGCAGCAGTAAGAACAAATTCTCCCCAAAAATCAACTGGCGGATTAGCTTGAAATCGCAAGGAACGTGCCACATTCAACAAATAGCGATGCTTGCATTCAACCCGGCTATTATGATGTGGTGTATCAACCATAAATGTTTCAAAAAATAATCCTAGATTCAACAAAGTATGATCTCAAAGGCAGAAATATAGTACTGTTATTAGCCCGGATGCGCATCACTGAGCGCCCAAACTGGTTCTTGACCAAAGCACAAAATTCCATAAATCTAGAAGCCACATTTAACTTAGCAACTAACAAATAAACCCAAACAGCTCGGGAATAATCATCAACTATTAAAAAAATATAACGCACCACTAGAAGATGGTTTTCTATAAGGACCCCAAACATCACAATTTATTAGTTTAAACAATGAACTAACATTTGAAGAACTCAAAGAAAAACTATGTCTAGTCTGTTTTACTCTATAACACAGAGTAAAGAATGGAAGTATTATTGGTGCTAAAATCAATAGAAGAAATAGAAGAAAATACCGTAGAGGAAGGTTGTCCAAGATGCTGATGCCATAAATCAGAAGTAGACATAGAAGCAACTATTGGAAAAGACTGCAGGATAGGAGGACGAACACGAGTATCTAGCATACAAAGCCAATAAACCCCCCCCCCCAATTTTCTATTCACCCACGCCAATCACAGTCCTCGTACTGATTTTCTACAAAATGCAATAATTTTCAGTAAACAACTCTAGACAGTTTAAGGCAAATAACAATCTAGAGCATGATAATAAGTTGCATCGCAAAGTAGGTATGTATAACACATGATTAAGGGTGACATCACCAAAGCAAATAGAATCATATTGTGTAGTAAACAACACAGATCCATCAGGAAGAATAACATTCACAGTATCGATAACAGTAGTAATATCAGTAAAAGAACCCTTATCATCTGTCATGTGATATGAGGCTCCCGAATCAAGAATCCAAGGTAAAGTAGACTTACTTGATCCATGGTTAGATAGAGAATTAAATTTATTAAATAAATGCATGGTCATGCTCCATCGGTCATCAGACAGAGTAGTGCCAAAATCAGATCAGGTAGAGGAACTGCCATTGAAGGCCGCCGCAGCACTTTAGGTGTGTTCATATTATGTGGGATTATTGTAATTTTATTGAGATACAATTTGCACTTTAGGTGTCTTTGGTGCAGGAATTCATGAATTGTGAAGAATTGAGAAGGGCGTTATACATTGTACACTTTTTCCCTTAACCAATGTTTTCTTCCCACTTGGTTTTTCAAGTTAAGGTTTTTAATGAGACAATGTGCACCAATGAAAAATGTTCTTATTTTATAAAGATATTTTTCCAGGAATGAAGGAAGAAGGGCAAAAACAGAATTGCTGAAATTATGGGGTAAAAAGTGAATTAAAAATTGCATGCTTGGGTTTCATAATATTCTGGAAGATTACTATGTTACACCAGGGGTATTCCGCAGCATTGCATCAACTGGATTACGATTTGCTTTAGTTATTTGTTAATTATAATTTTTTATTATTATTTATTAGTTTTGTTTAATTATTATGAGTAGCTAATTTATATATCAGCATTAAATAACAAGTATTAGTTTATGACTCGTGAGGCCTAATTGTTTTATAATTGATTCTTATGTGTTCTTAATTGTTCTTGGTTTAATTTATTCCTGGTGTGTTTAAGCCTGATCAACTTGAATATTATTGGGATATTGCTATCTAATTCTACCAATACGTAATCGTTGGAAAGGGTTAGTAAGTAGCGAATTCTTATGAAAAATAGCTAACTAGCTAAGACTGTAATAACAAGATGGGGAACAATTAAGTGTGTATGACTATTTGCTTTTACTTTGGTGCTTGCTATATCGGATTCTTTTTATTCTTAATGCTTTCAAAATGTGTATCTGGTTCAACGAATACTTTCCGGGGATATTTTGGTAAGGGAAATAGTTAGTTAATTATAATTGATTAACTATCGATGAAGTAAGAAAGAATTTGGGAGGTTAAGTGTACCTACTTTCCGATAACTGATAGATACATATGAATTGATTTATCTTTGCGCCTATGATCGATTTTTAACTCATGTTAGTTATTCCGAGCCGATTACATTCATCATATATTTTCTAGATTCTTATATTTGTTAGTTTTCATTTTATTTCATAATTGATATTAGTTAGTTGCATTTTTGGTCGTAGAAAAATCTTGAATATTAAGGGGTTGTAGCTACGCCAAAAGGTTCTATATTAGTAGGTAATGTTTTAGTTATTACTTCGTTCCTCGTGGGATCGAATCTGCTTACTACTGTGCTCATCTCATTTTTAGAGTTTGTAGATTATTTTGGTGAGTGAAACAACATTCACCAGATAGCGACATGGTAACGTTGGTGAACGGCGACGAAGGTGAACGGGTCGCGGCGAAGGTGAACGGGTCGTGGCGGCGGGAACCCCGGATCTAGCGGCGGCGATCGGCCGAGCAGCTGGCGCCGTCTTCTTAACGGCAATGAATTTCTCCCTCATCTCTGTGTACTATTCTAGATAGTCTGTGAGATGGAAACGGGAAGCTTTATCATGACCCTTTCGATGGCAATGCATACAAACGAGATTCTTGCTATCAGCCGAAGTGAGGACAACTGGAAAAGAACCCGTAGGTGGTGGGCATCTTGTGACATATGCCATGGAGTCAGAAGAAGGCTTATGAGACCTGAAGACAGCTCGGTGATTCTCCTCCTGAGCAACAAGCGCATACACGTGCATGACTGGTGGCAGTGAATAAAGACTTATGATATGGGATCGCAAGGCGTGATAGCCTTCATCAAGACCATAGATAAACTGATGGATCAAACCTTTTTCTCTCTCTTGGAGAACACAACAGGTAAGGTTACAGGTGCCAAACGGTTTGCAAGTGTCTCAGGGGAAAACTAAAGGAGGTAGTAGAGAATTGTAGTCCCCAAACCGCTTCTTTAGATTGCAAAATTGAATGGTGATGGTCTGACCATTCTACCGAGAATTATGAATATCTTCACGCATCTGGATAGGGAATAATTGACCGTGCGTTACTATTTTCTTTTACTTTGGTAATTGCTATATCGGCTTCTTTTAATACTTAATGCTATCAAAATGTGTTCTGGTTTAGCGAATACTTTCTGGGAACATTTTGGTAAGGGAAACAGTTAATTAATCATAATTAGTTGACTGTCGATAAAGTAAGAAAGAATTGGGGGGTTAAGTGTACCTACTTCCCTATGACAGGTAGATGTGTAGGAATTGATTCATTATTGCGCCTATGATCGATATTAACTAGCATGAGTTATTCTTAGCCGATATCATTTATTTATATATTTCTCATAATTTTAAGTCTTCATTTGCATTTTTAGAGTTAGTAAAATCACTATATTTAAGGTGTGGTGGCATCACCAAAAGGTTTTAAAAAAATTAGCAGGAAAAAATAATTATTGATTATTGTTTTTGCTTCCTGTGGGATCGACCCTACTTATCATTGTACTAATTAGTATTAATCTGAATTTGCAGGTTATTTGGTGAGTGAAACGACGCTCACCAGTTTTTCATTATTGGTCTAACTGTTAGCCAGTCTAACTGGAGTTTTGTCTTTCTATAATTTGTTTGAAAATATAAACAAAATGGAAATGTAATTTGAGATTTATTTTTAAATTATTTATCAAACTATAATACATTAGGCAGCAGAGTTATATATGAATAATGAACTCTCAGTAGAATCCCCCAACTCCGCCCCTGCTTAGCCCATCAGCCGCACAACGTCCGCACTATTTGTTCGCCTTATGTTGAAATACCGTTTGAAATTAAGGAATTGTTGAGATCGTAAAAGTCAATACCTTATTACCTAAATTAATATTTACATGTTTGTATATACTAGGTATTTTATCATGGATGTTCATAATGAAATGCAAGTTCCCTTCCTGGGAAATCCAAGGGTTTCCAATATGATGTACATGAGGACAAGGATTTGATTCTTCATTTTGGCTACGAAGGGAAGCCTTGATGCCAATGTAGGAATGAGTTCTGCCAACAGGAGCGTAAACCGGAGGTGCAATTGGTTTTACGATAGAAAAAATTCTGTAGAGATGTACAAGCGAAAAATGATGTTGGCATTCAGTAATGTTCTCCAAGCAGCCGGAGTTTGAGGGTTAGTTCCTGAACCGCACTCCGAGACAGAAGCACTATCAAGTTGTCGATTTTGGAATGATGTTTTTATAATGAAAATATGATAGGGTCAAGAACACCAACCAAAGGAAGCTGAACAGAAATCAAACCAAATCCTAGCTGTTTCATCTTGCTTCTTGAATTTAGGTGTGTGTCTATGCGTGTTTCATGTTTTTTAGCGGTGTGCGTGTGAGATTTACATTTGGCCACCAAAATTTATCATCTTCTTTAACCGCGTGGTTAAGGCCAACCTGACGCACGACGCTGATTAGAGTCGAGCTCTACTCGTGGCTCCCAGTGAAGGATATCTGCATCTTCGATCGTGAGTCCGGTTTTATTATGTTCGACATTGGTGTGCCTCATGTGGACAGGTATGGACAAGGTGGTGAATGTGGAAGATGCATGGTAGCCTTCAGGATAGTAATAATAATGTAAATGTAATGCCAGACTGCTCATCAACTAATGAAGAAAATTTTCTAATGTGCTGTTTATCTTGTTGCTGCAATTTTGAGTTTTCTTCTTTTTATTGTTATTCCCCTTCTCCTGGATTGCTCATTGCGCACAAAGTTGCCATTATTGGCTTATTATTTTAATTTTAAGGCTATTTTTATTGAAATCATGCCTTCTTTCAGTTCAAGCAGTCATTCTCTTAATCAATGGATTGTTGATTGTGGGGGCAACAACTCATGTAACTTCTCGGATTTCTAATCTTGACAGGGTACTTTCTTACCGTGGTTCTAATACTGTTTCTGTGGGCAATGGTGCTTCATTATCGATTTCTCATATATGCCAATGTGATATTTCTGTACCTACGTGATGTGCTCGTGGTTCCTCAAATTACAAAGAGTTTAGATTCCATAAGTATACTCACTCAAGATTTACCAATTACTATTATATTTGTTACTGATTTGTTTCTCATTCTGCATAAGTACACCGGAAAAGTCTTTGGTACTGTCCGTCATAAAGCTGGCCTCTATTATCTTGAAAGTGGAGGCACAAGTTTCTTCAGTGAACTTCATTCCGGAAAAATCCGTACCTCATTTAAGCAATGGCATTCTCGGCTTCGTCGTGTGTCTTATGACACTCTTCAGTTGTTGAATAAGTAGGGTCGTATTTCTGTTACCTTTATTTTACCTGCCCCAGTTAGTTGCTCCTCATGTATGATGCCTAAAAGCCGTTGTCTACCCTTTTCCACTAGTGATCAACGATCGACCTCTTTGTTGGAAAAAGTTCATTGTGACTTATGGGGACATGCACCAGTTTTAGGAGTGGTTGGTTATTCTTATTAGGTTATCTTCATTGATGACTTCTCACATTTTACTTAGTTCTATCCCTACCACAAATCCTGTTTCTTTGATGTCTTTTGATGTTCTAGAAATTCATGGAGACCCAATTTTCCACTAAACTTAAAGTTTTTCAATGTGATGGAGGGGCAATGTTTACTAATCATCGTCTTTGTGATCATTTTATCTCTTGTGACATTCATCATCAGATGTCAAGCCCTTATACCCCTGTTCAGAATGGTAGAGCTGAGCATAAGCACTCTCATATAACTACTGCAGGACAGGAGTATTTGCACTGATAATTTAGGGCAATAGCACTGGTGGCCCCCCAAAATACCGGTGCGTATGTATAGGGGTGTAAAAATGCAAAACAATTGCATCGGTAAAATGAACCGATGTAGAAAATTATTTGGACCAGCATCTTAGGCAGGTGTATAAATTTTAGAATCACAATATATCTGCACTGGTATTGTTTGAAACACTGGTGTCAACATTTTGCACCGGTATTTAACATATGCACCGGTGTAAAACCGTGATTTGTACACCGGTATTAAATATAACACCGGTCTTTCTTTTGTAGTCGAAATGTTGTTTTTTTGCATCGGAATAGATTGCACTGGTATTGTTTTTACACCGGTATTACTATAATTTATGCATCGGTATTATTTAATAATGTAAAATAAATTATTTAAAATGTGGTTTATTTTTACACCGGTGCATGCATTTTATACCAGTGTATTATTTGGCTGAATTTTGCAACGCCCAATTTGTTTTCCGATAGTCCCTCCTGGACCATTTCCGAGGCAACGACAGCTAGAGATACTTGTGAATTATTATATATTGGAAACCTTTGAATCAGTAAGAAATTTGAAACATTTTATTACGAAAATATCGCACGCAAAATATGCGAACATTATTCTAACTATGAAATAGAAGAAGTATCTTAACCATGGAATCAAACAAAGTAAAAAATCATACAATTTTAGTATAACCAAACACCATCCATAGAATTCTAATATCATCAGCCATTCAAAATAAACCATCAACCTATTATGTCGTTCTTATCATCCAAAAGTTGCAACGTAGTGTTCTCCTACTGCTGTTAGTCTCCGAACCAAGCCCCACACCCTCTGCTGCACCTTGAATTTCATTCACATGGTACGATCCTTTTTCCTCCGGGAAAATTTGTTAATTTCAAACTTACACTGTTAGTCAATGATGTTGCGTTTACTAGAGATTAATAATAACAAATTTTGAGATGCAAGGTTTACCTCTAAGATATTGTTTGTCTCTGGGTGATTAACAAATTTTTCCATTAAGAGCATCATGGAGTACCCGCATTGCCAAGAACCATTCTGGGTTTGGTACTGCACGGGAAAGGTAAATGTAATTACTAACCCTAAACATATAATTTGAGGGATGAGATGACAGAATGACTAACCATGATGTTGTTGATTTTCAAAGTGTAGTCGAGTTTTGGCTCTGTCTTTCTCTTCTCCCTTTGGTATGCGCAAGCATTCCTATCAAGAAAGTAAATTAAAATTGTTACTTCTTCATGTATATTACCAAACTATGATTTTTTATTTGATTGATTGAAATACCTAGAAATGACCCTGAGTACAACCAAGTTTGTTGGTTTCATACCCCCTGGCAATGTATCCAGAGTGAAAACCTCCTCCGTTCTGAGATGGATAATGATAAGGTACCAATGATCGCTGTCGGAAAATTATGTTAACAAATTAATGAAATGAAAGTGGTTTGAAATGTGAATATAGTTATCAGGAAGAAATACTTACATTCTTATGTAGGGTACAATGTAGAACTCAGCATTCGTTGCCTTCATTGTTTCCCAATTTTTTTAGTTGTTCAGGTTGCCACAGTTGGATGGGCAAATTGGATGCAACCTGATTAGTTTCCTATATTTTATCCCACATGTGTCTGTAACATTAATGATACTGAAAATGAATTCCTGATAATTTAAATAACATTAAGGGTGAAAGTTTTGAAACTCACCCCATCCACACATCGACATGCGCATTATCGATCCACGTCATCAAACGCATGTTCCCCAGTTTCTTCCTGAACTCGACCAGAACTTCTATTCCAACACTGCAGGTGTAATGGCGTGCGAATGACGTGCGAATGTCGATGATTGGAACACTGGGATTAACATGCGTTCCTTATTCTTTATCATTTCCATGATAGAGGCATTTGCTTTCTTTATGAATTGCCCCATGATCGGCCAATCCGTCAGGTCTCGTTTGTTAACAATCTGCGAACGTGAAATGATACGAAATGATCACTTGAGCATGAAGTATTGAACTATCATTGCTAATGAATAATAATGGTACTCATTTTAGTGCATTACATGTTTTGGAAGCCCATTTAATCTTGGTCTTGTAGATGGACAGAAATTAGCCGTTGACTGGGATTTTTGCTTGCCAATATCCTGTTAAAAGGATTAATGAATACGGATACACAAAAGTACATTGAGGAATTGAAAAATAACGTGTTACAAGAATGTACCTCATCGTCGCTGGTGAGAATCATAACCTCCTTATCATCGTCTTCCGTATCACCTCCGGCATTGACATCATCGATGTCACTCGGTTGCTCATCTACCTTGCCATTAAGGACATCGGGCAATCCACGACGCTATTGAATACCTCTCCAAAATTATCTAAGTGGTGGTCCACCGAGGGAAATCCTGACCTAGGACGGAGAATTTGCTTGCATACTCTCACTCGAGCAACACTTCCTTGTTGGACACCCCTACGATGATATACCTGTCGCAGCCCATGGGCGACCATTTTCTTCTTCCTGGAAATGTCTTTAATTAAAAGGGTCAAGCGTTCTCTATCATGTTTGTATAGTATTTTAGTGAATAGATAAATTGGTTATGGAGATATTTCAGATGTGTATTTCAATGTATAGGACATGCATCGAATATTGAAGGTGTACCTCTTTATCTCCTTCTCCGTTGCTGGGCTCTTCACAAGCAATGTCATCCATCGCCTTCTCTATAAAGTTTTTGGGATTATCCAGGCCTGGTGGAATCTGAACACCGCTTACAGATGCTAAGCCCTTCACCAATTGCTCCAGGTACGATACCATGGCTTTCACAACCGGTTGATCGTTAGATGGTCTCCTATGAGATGTCTCTTTGGCTGAGGAACTGCTATCGTACATGCTGTGGGAAAGATGAGGAACATCTACCACTGTGGGTAGACCCGTCTAAGTTCCCCTGTACCTGCCGGGGTGATCCTTCTTTGTTGTCACTTTTATGAGGATGTCTTCACTCGACTATAGTTCCAATGCTCCCTTTTCCTTAAGCTCATTCAATTTCAACTGAGAATTACACAGGAACGTAATTTTTTATATGAATAATGTGTAACACACTTAAAAATTAATTTAAATGGTCGATTTTGGCATAACTTACAACGTCAGGTGCGATCTTCTCAACCTTTTTCGATGTGTTTAACCCTTTCTTATCTTTGTTTGCCTCAAGGTAAACAAGAGATCTATCAGGTGTGGAATCCTTTTGACTGAGTTGTTGCTCAATCTCCTCGTCAGTGAATCCCTTGGTAGTCAACCTCATTCTCTCATTCTCCTTCAGCTCCTTAGTTAATTTTTCACGGATGTATCGATTACCCTTTCTGCCCGTGTGGTGTGTGTAATCCCTGCCCTTGTTGCTTTCAATATTTGTCACCCTGAGCCTCTAATATTGTTATATATAAAAATTTAGTTGAATAGAATTTGTGGGCAACATAGCTATTAACAAGAATTAATTTTTTCATCATACCTGAAAATCCGGATGCCGACGCCTCTTTTCAAACAAGTCTCATTTGTCTTCATCCATCCACTTGTTCTTCTCCCATGTTGGTATTCCATATTTTATTGATACCTTTGTCCATGTCGTGAATAAACCTATTTTCCACCTTTGTCTTCCAATTCCTATGTTGGTTTTTTGCTCTCGCTGTAACCCCATTTTTCAGTGTTTCTAGTTGCTTGTCTGTCACAGGCGTTTCAATCGTGAAGCTCTCCTGGAACGAATCTTATGAAAAGGCATGTCATTAATCACATCTTCACTAAGACTTTACCATGAATAAAAAATTTAAATTACAATTGTTGAGAGTCTTACAAGATGATTCTTCCATGCCTCTCGCTTAACATCTTCAGGGATATCGCTCCAGTGTTCACATGTGCCAAATCTGATGCGGAACCGGAAAGTGTAATTTCCATAACCGTGCAATGCTGACCAATTCTTAATGCATACCGCTTGATTCCCACATAACTCAAATGCAATAGAAGTTGGAGTGTTATGCTTTGCCAAAATCACAGACTGACACGTACTAGTTCCACTATCACAAGAAAGCCCCTTTAGCACCGGTTTGTTTTGCAAAAAAACCGGTGCCTAAGTAACCGATGCTAATTTAGCACCGGTTGGAAAAAAACCGTGCTAAATCCCAACTTTTAGCACCGGTTTTTTAGTTAGCACCGGCTTTTCTTGTTAGCACCGGTTTTTAAACCGGTGCTAATTTTAGCACCAATTTTTTTGTTAGCACCGGTCAAAGCATCGGTGCTAAATTAGCACCGGTGCTAACAAAAAAAACTGGTGCTAAATTAGCACCGGTTGAAAAACTGGTGCTAACAAAAAAAACGATGCTAAATTTAGTACCGGTTTTTTTCGTTAGCACCAGTTTTAACCGGTGCTAAAATATTTACGACGAATAAAAAAATCTCTTCCTCTGAAAGCAACAGCGCGCTGCAGCTTTTAGAGGAAGGGAAAAAGACCTGAAACAGAGGAAGCGGCAGTACGCTGCAGCTTTTAGAGGAAGAGAAAAAGACCTAAAACTAACAATTTAATAGGACATAAATTTAATAATATAATTAACTTCACAAAATTTATAATATAGAAATAAAACCAAAACAAATTATGATACAAAACTAATAATCAATGAGAATAAACATTGCGCGGGAGACCTTGGAGAGGAATCAATCTCACCATGCCAGAAGCTTGGAAACCATGCTAGAAGCTTATACCAGAAGCTTATACCTTAATAAAGACGTTCATATCAGTATATCAACCTTCAGTACTTAACGAGGCTACATAACTCAATTTGATTCAGTCACACATCAACATTCGGTAAAGTAAATCACAAAATAATCCACCAAGATAAACACATATCTATCATATTTGTCCTATGCTGATTCATAACATTAATGAAATGAATGTAACAATCTTACTCACATAAATCCTATGCTACAGAGCAAAATTTAAAGTAAAATACAACATTAAAATGCCAAAGTAAAACATATCATCAAGCATCAACAGAAACTTCATTTGAGTGGGACTCAAAATATGTTTGCTTTTCCCTCAAAAGTCATCATTTAACTTGTAGCATTCATAACAAATGGGCTAACAACCATGCATTTCACATGATATGACAAAGTTCATACAGTTGAAAGTGCATAGTATGTAAGATATGTAAGATGGGCCAAGTCAATTCACCCAATGCTACATCATTTCTCAAAGACTAGAAGATAGGTGCAATAGTGATTCAAATAATGCATAACAAATCTAGTAATGGAGTAAATTTACATCCATCAAAATTAAATCACAGAAATTAAACATGCAAACCTGTCAAACATCAGGGTTCTCATCATTATAGGCTTCCAAAAGGAAAAGAAGCATACCTCAGGCTAATTTGAACACTATATTGAACTAATCAGAACACATAAATTTTCAATAAAAAATGCAGGCAGTAGGGTAAAATTGATGCAAGATGTTTCGTCAATTGATGCAAGTGTTACTCCCTCTATCCGAACTTAAGTTGGACAATTTAATTTTTCACGTTTGATTTAAAATGAAAACACAGCAAAAGCAGCAAACACAACAAAAAACAGAGAGAAGAGAACTTTTGATTATGTGCAGCAATGATTTTTTCAGAACATATACCTAGTTAAAGTCAACTTAGTTTCCGAGTTTTTATATATTGAAAGTCAAGTAAACCTGGGAATGAACTTAAAAGTACCAGAACCATATAGGCGCGGTTCTACTATCATCTAGAATGACAATATAACTATTCTTTGCATAAATGCCAAACAAAACATAAGCCAATTTGCAGTAACAATTTGAAACCATCTATATAATATAATTCATCAATGATCACAAAAAACAGTATTAAAATCAGAAGAGAACATACGTTAGGGGACCAAAAGATGAAAAGGGGCAAAATTCAATGGAAAAACAAAGAAACTCAAAACAGTTTCTAGCAAACATCATTTCAACATAGTAATACATCATCTTATAGAATTATGATTAAGGGGAAAATTTGGAGCATCATTTCATACATCAGTTATATCCAAGGTGAGAACCATATACATTATACAGTATAATCAAACTACAAATGAAGAGTAAAAGTGCTAAACCTTCGGGACTGGCTCTGTAATCAAGTTAGTTTCCAGTCCCCCACCGCAATGTTTCTGGTCAACGCCCCCACATTCATCTTCTTCTTCCCCTGCAATTCAAGCATTTTTTCTCTATCAGCAAAACATCAAACACTTGGAGAGCAAGCATAAGAAAATCCTAGCACTCCCATTTTAGGATTTTACAGTCGACAACTACGTAACCCCACATAACCTTTACATAAGTAAATGAAAATAGCCTAGCATCTCTAACACCCCAGAAATCATAAGAAAACGAGCAGAATTCAAAAATATAAAACCCTAGGAAAATCACCCCCCAAACCCAGATTTTACCCCTAAATCTTAAAGAGGGAATAAGAGAAACTAAATACATGAAATCAGAGAGCAAAAATGAGACAGGATCAAGGAAAAAATACCGAGTTCTTACCATTTATGGCGAAGCCCTATTATACGGGCAGTCGGCACTGCGGAACCTTCATTGCCAGCAATCGACCGACGACGTTCGCCTCAGATGGGGGGATAACGACGATGAAGAGAGACCTACAAGCAGTGGCAACGATCGACAGATATATTAGCGAACAGTGGGTCTGTGCATCGAAGGAAAAAGGGACAAGGCTTTGAGCAGGAAGACAAGATGCCGCGAGATCGCCTCCCTTACTGGAGCCGGTGCTGGCACCATCTCCCCTTTCAGATGATGCGTGGTTGGTGGCTGATCGGTGGAGAAAAACCAGAGGAGGGGGAGGGTTCGATCGAATGAAATTAGGGAAGGGAGAAGAAAAACTGAGTATATGAGAATAGGACTTGGGGTTTGAGCCAAAATTATGGGTTTTTCCCATTAAAGTTTTCATTAACTAAAATCAAATAAAGTTTGACCGTTAATTAGTAAAAGTCAACTTAGTTATTAATGTTTGTTTATTGAAAGTCATGTAAGGGTTGACCGTTGATTAGACAAAGTCAAACATTTTTATTAGTAAATATTATTATATACTAATTCAAATGTAAGTTTAACCGTTAAATTGTTAAAGTCAACTTTGTTATTTGTGTATATATATTGAAAGTTAAGTAAGAGTTGACCGTTGATTAGTTAAAGTCAACTTTGTTATTTGTATTTGTATGTAGAAAGTCAAGTAGGGGTTGACCATGGATTTGTTAAAGTGAACTTAGTTATTAGTGTTTATATATTGAAAGTCAAGTAAAGTTTGACCGTTGATTAGACAAAGTCAACCTAGTTATTAGTGTTTATATATGGAAAGTCGATTAAAGTTTGACCGTTGATTAATATTTATATATAAAAAATTAACTAAGGTTTGACTGTTGATTAGACGAAGTCAAACATTTTTTATTAGTATTTATCATATACTAATTCAAATAAAGTTTGACCGTTGATTAGTTAAAGTTAACTTTGTTATTAGTGTTTATATATTGAAAGTCAAGTAAAGTTTGACCGTTGATTAGACAAAATCAACCTAGTTATTAGTGTTTATATATGAAAATTCAGGTAAATTTTGACCGTTGATTAATATTTATATATAGAAAATTAACTAAGGTTTGACTGTTAATTAGACAAAGTCAAACATTTTTTATTAGTATTTATCATATACTAATTCAAATAAATTTTGACCGTTGATTAGTTAAAGTTAATTTTGTTATTAGTGTTATATATTGAAAGTCAAGTACAGTTTGACCGTTGATTAGACAAAGTCAACCTAGTTATTAGTGTTTATATATGGAAAGTCGAGTAAAGTTTGACCGTTGATTAGTATTTACATATAGAAAGTTAACTAAGGTTAGACTGTTGATTAGACAAAGTCAAACATTTTTTATTAGTATTTATCATATACTAATTCAAATAAAGTTTGACCATTAATTAGTTAAAGTCAACTTTGTTTTTAATATATATATATTGAAAGTCAAGTATAGGTTGACTGTTGATTAGTCAAAGTTGGCCTAGTTATCAGTGTTTATATGTTGAAAGTAAAGTAAAGTTTCACCGTTAACTTATTAAAGTTATATTTATGTATACTAAATCAATTAAGGGTTGAACGTTAATTAGTTAATGTAAAAGTTTTTTATTCTTGTTTTTATATATGAGGTCAGTGAAGGTTGATAGTTGATTAATTTAACTTAACTTAGTCATTAGTTAAAGTCAAAAAAAGAAGTGAACGATTTTGAAAGTTAAAAAAAATAACTTAGAGTGGCTGCGCAGCTGCTCCCAGCTCATGAAATTTTTGGGAAGATTATTTGAATTTTTAGCAAATTTTTTGAATTCTTTGGCAGAAATAATGAAATTTAAAAAATTTTGAAAAATATTTAGAAGTTTTTGGCGATTTCTTTGGGCGGAGGTATTTTTTTGGCGGGAAAAATTTAAAAAGTTTTAGCACCGGTTTAAACCGGTGCTATTTTCTTCCAAAACCGATGCTATTTTTTTAAAAGATTGCAATTTCTTTGTCGGGAAAATTTTAATCCGGTGCTATTTTCTTCCAAAACCTGTGCTAATTTTTCCAAAACCGGTGCTATTTTAAAATTTTGGCCTATTTCTTTGGCGGGAAAATGGGTATAGAAAATTTTTAGCACCGGTTTTTAAAAACTAGTGCTTTTTTAAAAAATTTTAGCACAGATTTTTAAAACTGGTGCTAAATTTTACAAAAAACCGGTGCTAAGTTTCAAATTTTAACACCGATTTTTAAACCGGTGCTTTTCTTTGCAAAAAACGGTGCTATTCCTTAATTTTTAGCACCAATTTTTAAAATCGGTGCCATTTTTTACTAAAATCGGTACTATTTTGAATTTGTTGGCGGGAAGATAGAATTTTACAAATATTTAGCATCGGTTTTTAAGAACCGGTGCTAATATTTTCAAAACCAGTGCTATTTAAAAATTGTTTGCTATTTCTTTGGTAGGAAATGAGTCTCAAAAATTTTCAGCACCGGTTTTTAAAAACCGGTGCTATTTTTTACAAAAAACCGATGCTAAGTTTTAATTTTTAGCACCGGTTTTAAAAACCGGTGCTATTTTTTTGCAAAACCCGATGCTATTATGAAATTTTTAGCACCGGTTTTTAAAACCGGGGTGCTATTTTGAATTTTTTTGCAGGCAGGTAGAATTTTACAAATATTTAGCACCAGTTTTTCAAAACCGGTGCTAATATTTTCAAAACCGGTGCTATTTAAAAAAAATGGCTATTTCTTTGGCGGGAAAAATAAAATTTCCAAATTTTTAGCACCGGTTTTTAAAAACCGGTGCTAATTGTTTCCAAAACCGGTGCTATTGTAAAATTTAGCACCGGTTTTTAAAAATCTGGTATTAAAATTAAAAAATCGGTGTTAAATTAACATCGGTTTTTAAAATCAGTGTTAAAAATTAAAAAATCGGTGCTAGATGGGGGTCTATGTGGTAGTGTTCCTCGCCTCCTCAAATAACTGTTTACCTCAAACTTGTCCCATCCTTCTCAATTTTTCCCTCAAACAGTTGGCCTTCCTTTGATGGTGCTCTTTCCCTTTCCCTTGCGAATTGGTGTTTTGGCCAACTGTTTACCGGCGTCTACTCATTCAACATCCCCTACAAGCCGGGTCATTTGTTTGATTTGTATCTTCCTTAAATTTTATCTTCAATGGGATCCTTTTTGGCGGTGGTTCTTGGTCCGCCACATCAACCTTCTCTTTGACCACATGTTTTACCTCCTCCTCCTTCTTCGTAACCGGTCGCTTCCTCTTCGTGTTTAATTTCCCCTTCTTCTGCGGCTTCTAAAATGTAGAATTGAAAATTCTCAATTCATACAATAACGGTACTTACAGATCAACATTGATAGAATGTGGCATAGAACTTGATCAACAAATTCATAAAACTTTTGGGCAAAACATGGCTTAGAAATTGAACAATTCATACAAAAACTATATTATGTAAGGCATAAAATTTTATATAACACGGCATAGAACTTGAACAATTAAGGCATGGAACTTGATATAGAATAAAATGGAACCTAATAAAAGTTGATAGAATACCATACCAAAGTCTTTGGATTCATAAAATAGGCATACAACCAAGCAATTATCACTCCCCCCTAACGTGACTATCAACATTATCACCAACCAAAAAAATATAGTACTACATCATCCATCCACAAAAAATGCAAAACATTTTAACCCCACAATTTAGGCTAACTTTTGTACACTGGTAACAAGTACCGGTGTAGAAAATGCTGATACCAATGTAATACTTCACAAAACGCAGCTTCTTGTTGTTGCTTTAAATATTTTTTTGGAAAAATATGTTGAACCCAAGAGCAAATTCGGAAATTTTAGACTAACTGTTCAGCATCAGTATATTTACCGGTGCAAAAATAGAAATTACCAGTGTAAAGGTTTTTGCGCCTAATTAAAATTAAAGAAATTGAAAATTTTGAAATGTGCGCCATAAAAATGAACACATACACCGGTACTTGTTTAATATTACCGGTGTAAAATTTTTTTGTTATTTATTTAAGTTCCCACTTATTGCATTTACCTCCCGTGCATTTTTCAAACAACCCCAATTAATCAAATTGATGTTTAATTATTGTAAATAGAATTTGTACTAGCTGTTTCATGCAAATATCGACCATACATGGGCCCCGTACATTGGTGTTACTAATCATTGTTTAATTTAATAAAATTTGCATATTGACCCCAAACATTTCATTCCACCCCTTGAAGCTCTTTTCCACTGGCCCAAATAGAATTTTAGGAAGCTCCAGATTGAAAATGTAACGTTTCCGTACCTCATTCGTACCGAGGAACCCGCAAAATTGATTATATGTGTTTATTGCAATTAGGTCCCCTAAATTGTGGCATGGGGTTACGACATGTTAGGAAACTACATAAATTACCAAATTTAATATTCCGAGCTTAAATAATAATTGCAACATATTTGTGTCCGGGTGGTGATTCGTCCTGAAGCGCTAGTAGGTGTTCTAGAGTAAACGACAAGCGTTTACTTCGATTTTTCTATGCGTAATCCGAACATCTTCTAAGCTAAATACAGAGTCCGGACCCATTGCTTTATCCACATGTGGAACTTGGAAATACAAAAGGGTTGTTTTGTGGACCATCCAGTTTGATCGGATTACAATTTTGATTTACGAGTAAACTTTTTACTTTTTACAATTGAGTCCCTCCAAGAATCTTGGAAGGGTCGGAATATAAAATTGGCTCCACATATATCCAATTCAATACATTATGATCGTGTTAATGCATTTATATACCCTACTGGCAGACGGAAGGCCCTATAAAACCAACAGTGAATGTTTGCACTATATTTTCCAAATTATACTATTGCCCACAAATTTACTTGGGGAACCTCCATAGCTCCTAATGCTACAATTTTTTTAAATTCTAACCATTCTTGGAAATTTGGCGGTCTTGAAGTAACCACTTAGGCCAACTACGTTCGGCCTATCTTTTTTGTCTTCATGAGTGTATTTGTCCTACAGAATTTCAAAAAACGCGATGTACAAATTTTTTATTCAATTCATCATCGTGCATGTTTTTCAAAAGTAAAAATGGCAAACTGTCTAAGTGCAACACAATCAATATTTAGTACAGAATCTACTCTGTCTAACTGCTACTACAAGTTTTCTACGAATATAACGAGAAAATGGTTCTACCCCATCAGCAGTACCTGTTGCATCACCATCACAAGTACTTGTGCCAACGTCCATGTCTTTGACATCGCCTTCGCGGAAGGTTAGGAAATCGATATGTCATAACCTTGGCGATATGTTCGTGCCATGATCTTTGATATTTGGATTCTTCAAATAAGTTTGCTACACCGACCTCCAATGCAGCAACTCTGGATTCAATAGTAGCGACAGATGTGTCAAATGTTTTTCTATAGAAAGAGTCCACACAAATCTTACGTATTGGTTTGCCATAAATGTCATGTGCACAGGCACTAACTCCCACTCTTGAACAAAATGCAGAGATGATAATGCAATAGCCATAAGATCCCATCTGATCCAGTTCCCTCTGCAACATAAGACAAATTCGACGACCAACATTCTATCGAAGCTCCTTATGTATTGCATACAAGAAAGTGGGGTGAAGTTTGTGGACTTCTGTGTTCACAGTTACTGGATGGATTCTAGACGCCACAAAGTGGTACCACCCATTCATTTCCGGAGTTAAAGTTTTCTTAGGTATTTTGCTCCAACCTGTTTTGACCAAATCATCTATCTTTATACTTGCCTTAGTTACTGTCCCAATGATCTCCTTCTAAATTGGTTGTTGTATAATATAGCCGGCATCACCTAGAAAATTGAGTGCGAGAAACTTGTCCTCATTTTTTGGAACATTGGGAAACCCAAACAAGCCATGGATAGATTCTGGTATGACAGGGACAGTTTTACCTCTACAATACATGTGATCGTAGCTTGGTCCGAACTTCAAGTTTGCATAGAACTCACTTACAATGGTCAGGTTGAATGGTTGCGGAGTCTTGCCAAATTTTTCCAACCCAAGCTTCCAGATAGTTTGTTCAAATGGGGGAGATGCTTCAATTCCTCTCTCTATGTGATGGCGGTATCCTTTGTAAGATTCATGAACCAACCTAGCCTCCTCAGACACGAAGGTACCATCCAGATAAGTGTGCGGTGATACTTGTGGCAATGATGGGGATGGTGAATGGCGTATCCTTTTTGAATTGGATTTGGGAGGCATTTCCTAAAAAAACACATTGAAGCATTTCATCAAACACCTTACATGCCAGTCAAGCTATTCATGATGACACATTCTCATTTATTCTATTTCATATGCAATTGCTAATTAATCATACTATAGATGCATTAAAGTGGTTTACCTGATTATGTGTCAACTTACGTAGGATTTCAAAAAATATGGGTAGTGATGGAGATGGTACTGAGTGAGAGATATAAATTTGGTACTGTGAAAATGGGGTGCTGAGAGAGTTTTAAAGAATGGAACATTTTTTATACACCGGTATTCTACATATACCGGTGTAAAACGAGGCCTGGAGCAACTGCTTTAGGTTGCTTTAAATTTAAAAAAATTCTATCCAATCCGACCCGAGGGTAAATTTCAAAGAATTTTTCTAAGTACCCAGCACCGGTACAATTACCGATGCAAATTTAACAGAAAGCAGCTATGTTAGGCTGCTTTAAATGCCAAAAAAATTAACATTGTCGGACAAGAGAGAAAAAAATGGAAAAAATACTAAGTAGTGTGCACTGGTAGGAGTACCGATGCGTAACTACAAAACAGAATACCTCCCCTATTTTTCTTCACCGGTAATTTAATCATTATCGGTGTAAAAAATTAGCACCTAGTAGAAATTTTAATTAAAATTAAAATAGATTTTCATAGATCAAATTCATAAACACTCCATTAAAATCACGGATCATACCAACCAATTCATAAAAAGTGTCAATTAAATACATTACACGCTAAATCGCTTAATGATCATACGATTTTTAACAAAACATGGTCACAAAAACATGGTCACAAAAACAATGACCAGGAACAACCAATCTATCGCTTCCGCTTCAAGATATTGTCCCCACCTACTATTTCACCTCTCTCATCAACCCACAACCCATCACCATGAGAACGCCTTCCAACAACGGGTCCCCCAACATCTTCTAAACCAGGAAATACTGATGGAAACTCAGGATTATCAGTTATGGCGGGCTGATCAATCTCCTCATTAAAGTAAAACTTCTTCCAATGCAGCACCACATGATACTTCTCATTCGAAGGGTCCTTGATGTAAAAAACTTGTCGTACCGGGTAGCAAAGATGAACTTGTCATCTTCATATCCTACATGATTCAAGTCGACCAACATGAACCCTATGGGCTTCTCAACAACAACACTGGAATCGTGTTCCACCCAATGACACTTGAAGACAACAACCTTGAACTCTACATAACCCAACTCCCAAATTTCCTCAATCGCCTCATAGAAAGGCATCACAGCACTAACCGGATGTTTATCTCTCTTGCTTGCCTGCCACATGGATTCAGATTCAATATATACATCACTATTTTGAGTGGTGCTCTTCTCGTCCTTCGCCAATGTTGAGAAACTAAAGCCATTAATGTCATAACCAAGGTATCGTCTAACGGTGCAGTTCAACTTCCTTGCAAATGCCTGTAGGTTACTGGGCATCCCTTCAACATTATAACGATTGTAAAACCAGTTAACAAACCTTAAAGAATGCTCGACCTGAATTTTATTCGGGGGCCAGTCATGATGAATCTCTTCCAACAGGGAAACATGCTCTTCAACATATGTTACAGTCTCACTATTATTACGCAATACATACATGTGAACAGTCATCAACTCAGCGTGATAGGGTGTATGAAGCGTACCCTTGGAACGTGGAATCACATTTTGTCTTCTACAGTGGGGTCCACCTGGAACACCAACCGCTCTTCTTCCCACCAAGTTCGTTGTACAATACTCGATGATCTCCTCAGTGACATACCTCTGAACAATTGAGGCATCTTGCCAACTACGATTATGAACATAACCCTTGAAAACAGCCATGTGACACTAAGAGGGGTACATCTAATGCATTCCAACATGCCCGCACATATGTATCTCCCTAATCAAGTGTACCACTAGGTGCACAATGATGTCAAAGAATGACGGGGGAAATTACATCTCCAAATGGCATAGAACAAAAGCAGCCTCTCGATCCAGTTCATCTAGTTGCTGCCTGCTAATATTTTTCCTGCATATCGAGTTGAAGAAAAAACACAAGCGCATAACTGAAAATCTAACTTCCTCTTCCAAACACCCACATATTGCTATAGGCAAAAGTTGTTGCATAAGGACATGACAATTGTGTGATTTCAAAGCATCAAGATGCAACTCATCATTCACCAACCGACTACCATTAGATGAATAACCGAAAGGTACCTTCATTCCTTGGATGCTCTCACACATCGATCTCCTCTCAGCAATTGACAGATTGTAAGGAGCGGGGGGCAGGTACATTCGCTTCCCTCTTACCTCCGGTGCCAGATCCAACCGTATACCAAGGTCAACTAAATCTTTCCTCGCATTCAAGTTATCTTTAGTCTTCCCGGGAATGTTCAGAAGCATTCCAATTAGACTCTTACAAACATTCTTTTTGATATGCATGGCATTCAAAAAATGGCGAACCTCCAAATTTTCCCAGTAAGGCAAATCGAAGAAAATGGACCGTTTCTTCCATGGTCCATCTACAGCCCCACCACCCTTTGATTACTTCTTACCTAGAACAACATTCAATTTATTCACCTTGTTGTGAATAGCTACACCGGTCAAAGGTTTGGGTGCCTTTCTCCTCTCCTTCCCACCAATGAATTAAACCACGTTATCCCACAACTTGTGACCTAGAGGCAGGAATTTACGGTGACCCAAATAAATATTCTTCTGCCCATTCCTCAATTGATGGTAATCTGCCTCATCCTCACAAACTGGGCAAGCCTTATGACCCTTGACCACATACCCGGAAAGGTTACCATATATCGGGAAATCATTTATGGTACAAAAAAGCATTGCCCTCAATGTAAACTCTTCACCACTATAACCATCAAATATTAAGGCGCCAACCAGCCAAAGCACCTTCAAATCTTCTATCAAAGGGTCAAGATAAGTGTCTATGTCATTTCCAGGTTGTTTTGGGCCTGAACTCGTGATGGGCATCAACACATATTCTCTCTTCATGCACAAGTACGAGGGAATATGGTAAATGGCAAGCATAACCGGCCACGAACTGTGTTTCGAGGACATATTCCCAAATGGGTTCATACCATTAGTACACAAAGAAAATCTCAAATTCCTAGGTTCGGATGCAAAGTGTGGATGCATCCTGTCAAATTTCTTCCATTGGTACGTGTCATCATCTTTACAACATCCCCTATCAATGCACCATGTCAAGTTCTTTACATACTTTTCATTCTTAAAAAACCTTCTTAGCCTCGGTATAATGGGAAGATACGACATACATCTGGCAAGCACCCGCCTCCTCATCGGCACAACATGCTCTCCACCGACAACCACATTTCTTTTCTTTTTATAACGTGACATATTACATATTGGGCAAACAATCTTATCCTTAAGGTAACCCCTATATAGGACACAATCGTTCGGACAAGCATGTATCTTTTCATACTCCAATCCCATCGAACACAAAATTCTCTTCGCTTCATAAAGGTTATCAGGAACCCCGTTACCGGGTGGAAGCTTTTCATTCAAAAACTTAAGTAATTTATTTATGTTATTATCACACCATGACCCTACACCTTTCAAATTAAACAACTCCATGAAACACGACATGATTGTTTGTTTCTTCTTGCAACGAAAATAAAATGGTGTATCCTTCTCACCAAGGAAGTTAGCCAAAACCTCGGGCCTCCTTCTAAACTCATTAACAACCTCCTCACGCATGTCATCCAACATAGAATCCCCAAAACACTCTCCCTCACTACTAACTCTCACTTCCGTTAGTGATGTTTGCCCATGAAAGGTCCACACAACATAATCTTTTGCAAACCCCTAACTATACAAATGGAGTTTCAGGATGTTCTTCCTATCACTACGAATTCGATTTCCACAATCACAACATGGACATAATATTAGCTTCTCTTAACTAAAAGCATGCTCCAAGAACTCATCCACAAACATAATATATTCATTTCTCACCCTACTAACGTTGGCATACACATGCTTACGCCTTCGATGATGCGATACAACTCTACATATCAATAAATGTCCAACAATCAAACTTCAACACATTTAATAAAATAGAATATTTCATGATGACTTCCTAATCATGCAACATCATAAATGCACAATATACACCAATATTCCACATTATAATTACAACATTCTTAACATGTCCAACACTATAGGAACCAAAAGCCATAGCCTTATATCTACAACAACCTTGAGAACAAATCACAAACTAATATCTACAATTCTACAATTCTACCTCAATCACCATTAAATGATGAAACACAAAATGTAAATATCTCTACTAACCAAAATCATATATGAAATCCTTAATATCCATAAAAAGAATTTTTTTAAAAAAAAGTACCTTCAAGGGTCTTCATTGTGGAGAATTCAATGCCTTTATCAACCGAAAAACACCATTAATGAACATCTTCTTCCAAAAATCTCATTTCTGCCCGCTAAAACAAAGTGGTAGGTGAGCATGTAATGCGATTTTCTACACCGGTATTTAGACTTTACTGATGCATTTGTAGCCTTTTAAACCAGTGAAATCAGTTACCGGTGTAGATATTAGCCTAAACCCACGTATTTTCTTATCCTGCACCGGTACGATTATAGTACCGGTGCAAAAACTAATAGTTTTGGCGCAAAAAGAAAAAAAATTGCTCCGGTATTAAGAAAATACTGGTGCGTGTTCAATTCCTACACCGATTTTAATAGTAACCGGTGTAAAAATGCAAATTTTTGCCGCAATTTGTTTAATTTCTGCGCCGGTAATTTCCCGGTTATCGATTTAAAAATTTGTCCTCTTGGCGCCAAATTAATAAAAAAGGGAAATATGTACACACCGGTAATTGTGTACCGGTGCACATGTTAGCAATTACACCGGTCCAAATACCTATTTAGATAATACCGGTGTAAAATATTTGACGTTGGTACACCAGTGGAACCAACACTGGTGCAAAAATAGGTGAACCGTACACCGGTTGACAGGATACCAGTGCGTATGTACTTATTTGCACCGGTACTGATGTTAACATGATAAATACCGGTGCAATTGGTTACATACGCACTGGTATACCTGTACTCATAGTTTTATACTGGTGCGTATGTACCTGGTTTCCAGTAGTGTATCACAGAGACAGGGTTAGCCATATTATATCACCCGTCATTTTTGAAGTACTATTGGGTGGATGATTTCTCCTCAGCGGCTATATTATAAACTGCCTACCTAGTTTAGTTCTTGATGGTAAATCTCTGTTCAAGGTAGTTTACGCCATTGCCCTGATTATTCCCTTTTTCATCCATAGGGTGGTTGTGTGTATCCATATTTACGTGAAATTTCCACTAATAGGTTTGCGCCCCGTTCCATCCCATGTGTTTTCATTGGTTGCTCACCCTCTCATTTGGAAATTTCTTCTTTCATTGAGCCCACAGTTGCATCATCTTATTCGCTGGCTTCCAAAGCCACTAATGTTGATCATGTCTCTTCTCCTATTACTACATATTCATAGTTGCCATGTGATTTGTATCTCTCACATGTGGATCAACTTACTCTTGAGCTCTCACAATCCCCTCCCCAGGGTTTGCTTGTCCCTTTAGCTCCATCATGACCATCACGATCTCCTCCTCGTCTGACTCATCCTATGGAGACCCATTCTCGAAATGGCATTTTTCATCCAAAACAATATTCTGGTTTTGAGGTTCACGATTTTCTTGCAGCACTTCTTTTGGAGAGTAGGGCTATCGCTTAGCCCTTAAGGATCCTAAATGGTTTGCCGCTATAGATGAGGAGATGCGGGCTCATTATAACCAACATACTTAGGATCTTGTTCCACGTCCTTCTGGTGTCAACGTTGTTGGCTCCAAATAGGTGTATCACCTCAAGTATAAACCTGATGGAAGTATCGATCATCACAAGGCACAACTTGTTGCTCAAGGATACTCTTAGGTACGAGGATTTGATTTCACTCACACTTTCAACCCTATGATCAAAGTTGTGATGGTGAATGTTTTTCTCTCCTTGGCTACTTTGCGCAGTTGGCCGCTTCATCAGCTTGATGTTAAGAATTCCTTTTTAAATGGTGTCCTAGATGTTCCTATACATATGGAACAGCCTGCTTGTTATAAAGATCTGCTTCAACACTCTCATGTATGCCAACTTTGAAAGGTCATTTATGGTCTCAAGTAGGCACCTCGTACTTGGTTTCAGTGCTTTAGTACTTTTCTACTCCAGTTAGGATTTATATGTAGTGCAGCAGATACCTTTCTTTTCATCTATTCTTGAGGTTCTCAGATGCTATATTTGCTTGTCTATGTTGATGTCATTATTTTGACTGGAAATGACTCTTTTCTCATCAGCCAATTTATCTCTCATACTTATCAAGAGTTCTCCATAACGGATCTTGGTCATTTGCACTACTTTCTCGGCTTAGAGATTTCTCGGTCTAGTACTGGTGTTTTCTTGGGAAAAACCAAGTTTTCTATGGACATTCTTCAGCGAGCTGGTATGAAAAATACTACTCCCATCTCTATTCTCTTTGTTCTGGGTAGCCAACTACATAGCACTTCTAGTCCCGAGTTCTCCCATCCCACTTTGTACAGGTCACTCATTGGGGCACTTCAGTACCTCGCCATTACCCAGACATATATCTCTTTTTTTGTTAACATGGTTATCCATTTTTTATAGAGTCCACGTGATGATCATTTTGAAGCAGTTACCAGGATCCTTTGTTACATTCGGGGCACTCTTCGTTATAGGCTTTCTTTCTCGCCATCCTCTGGCTCCCTTCTTATTTTGGGTTACTAAAATGCTGGTTGGCCCCATTGCCTTGAGACTCTCCGCTCCACTTTTGTATATGCTATTTTTCTTGGCTTCAATCTTGTTTCTTGGTCAGCTAAGAAACAATCTACTGTCTCTCGCTCCAGCTGTACGTGAATTAGAGTATTGTGCTATGGCCAATACCACTGCCGAGTTGGTATGAATATGTCACCTTTTGAGGGATCTTCGTGTCACTTATGCCTTGCACCCGCTTCTCTTGTGTGATAACAACAATGCCATCTTTCTCGCCCAAAATCAGGTTGCACACAAGCGGGCAAAGCATATTGACATCGACTACCATTTTGTTCGTGAACTTGTGGCCTCTAGAAACCTGCGTGTTGCTCATGTTTCTTCTTCACTTCAGGTTGCTAACATCTTTACTAAGGGTTTACCTCTCTCTTTGTCTGAGCAGTTTCAATCCAAGATTTGCATGTCGTCAAATCCCATGCTTAGCTTGAGAGAGGGTGGGGTGGGGGAGGGGTGTTAGAGTATAGTCTATGTTCATTGTATAGCTCTTATGTATTCCTAGGAGTCTAGAATAGTCTATATGTATTCCTTGGATTTTATTCATTGTATTCTACTCCACATGTACCCTTATTTATACATATAATGAAAGGCCACGTAGGCAGAGAGTTTGGATTCTTTCAAGATAGGAACTATTGATGAATCTCTGATAATTGCTCTGACAATCACAATGTTGCATGTGTTGATCAAGAGTCAAGACTCAAATTGCTCTAAAAAACTAAAACAAAAAGGAACTCTATGTTTACTTATTTATTTATGCTGAAGCTCGTAATCAAATGTTACTATATTATCAATTTATTAAATCCTAGTAATGTGCTGAGAGAGTGAGACCATAGTTTGCAAAGCTGGACTGCATTATCATAAGTATTTTGAAATAAAAAAACAGAAGTCTAGAAGAATGTAACATGATGCAGAACAATCTCGCCTCGAAGGAGAAAAACAAAGCCTTTGTCGGTCCAATAACTTAAGAACTAGAAACTCACCGGCCTTTTCAAGGTCAATCAACACCGGTTTCGTCTTGTACTCTGTGGAAGCTAATTTGTCATTCCCCGCGTCAGCCAAGTCCTCTGGTTTTCCATCTGTTAACTACAACTAAAAAACACACACACACGCATATATATACATATATTGACAAGTGTGGTTGTAAAATTTGAACGTGTGATTTCATTGATGGTACAAGGGTACAATATATATAAACAGCACATACAAAATCATAAATGGAAAAGAATTCTATCTAGAGTGTAATAATATTGCAGAAGATGTTCACAAAATATCTCCTACACTCCTCAAGTTAGAGCATGAGAATCTCGAATGTCCAACTTTCCAAACAAAGTCTAAAAGCTCTATCGTTCAAGCACCTTTGTAAACAAATCTGCTGGCTAACTAGCATTACGAATATGATAGGTAACCACATCACTAGTCTGATTCAAATCACGAACAAAATGATAGTCAATCTCGATGTGCTTCGTCCTCTCATGAAACACCAGATTGGCTGCAATATGAAGAGCTATCTGACTATCACAATACAAACGCATCAGAGTAGGATGCACAACTCCCTAGGAACGAAAAAATGACTTGAGCCACGACAACTCACAATACGCTACTGCTATAGCCTGGTATTTCGCTTCAGCCAAAGAAAGAGAAAAAATTGGTTGTTTCTTCATCTTCCAAGAATCCAGAGATTCATCAATCATTACAAAATATCCAGTCAAAGATCTTCTAGTAATTGGGCAAGCCACCCAATCCGAATCATATAATGTCGTAAGCTGAAGCAAACTCTTAGATAACATAAACAAATCTCGACCAGGATGACTCTTGAGGTAGTGCAAAATGCGCAGGGCTACTTGCCAGTGTGCTAGCCGTTATTTCTCCAAAAACATATCCAAGGTATAACTGAATAGCTAAGCTCAGAATGAGGGATGGTAAAATAAATAAGCATCCCGATGAGACGCCAGTACTACTCCGAATCATCAAATAATGGACCATCATCTCACACCAAATTGTGTTGTTGCACTATGGAAAAATCAGTGGGTTTTGCCGCCAATAACCCAGTATCTGATAAAATATCCAAGACATATTTCCATTGACACTGAAACATGTCATCAGGGCGACGAGCTATCTCATTGCCTAAGAAATACATCAGGGGACCAAGATCCTTCATATGAAAAAAAGAGCACAGATACTACTTGAATTTAATCATCATCGCATGAGATGAACTAGCAATAATAAGATCATTAACATAAAATAGAACATGAAGAGACACACTATCTCAGAGATAAGAAAAAAAAGAGTAATATATCTTACTGTGAACAAAACCAGAGAGTCGAAGAGTAGCAGCAAGCTTAGCAAACCAATTTCGTGGAGCCAGTCAAAAACCATAAAGAGATTTTTGTGGCTTGCAAACCAAACCAGACGTCGAGAGTCTATAACTTGGAGGCTGATACATGTATACCTCCTCCTCAAGATCGCCATGGAGAAATTCATTGTGAACATCCATCTGATGCAAATCCCAACCACGAATAGGAGCAAAGGCTAAGAAAAGACGAACCGATATGGTCTTGGCAACATGAGCAAATATCGCAGTAAAATCAGTGCCCTTAATCTAACGATTACGAAGAACAATCAAACGCGCCTTGTAGGGCTCAATGAACCATCAGACTTGAACTTGGTTTGATACACCCACTTGTATCCAATGGACTTTTTACCAGGCGGGGGAGGAGCAAGAAGCCACGTATTATTCCACTTGAGTCTTCAATCTTGTCGGACATAGCAGTGCGGCGAGAAGTATCAACATAAGTAACTAGATCAGCAACATATGTAACTGCAGTTAAAAATCTAGAATGCAAAACCAAATAGTTATCACAGGAAACCTAATCAGTAATAGGATAACAAGTACATGTAGGCAGTGCAGCAGGCGACGAGAGATCAACAGAAGGGGGTTTATCGAGCGAGTAGCACTGACGATATAATCCTTCAATTTAACGGATGGTTAACGAAGATGAGTACTCGAAGGACTAACTGGTCAAACAAGCTCAAGTGGGAGCTCTGGATCCAACCGCAGCTCAGAGACAGACGACGGATTGGCAGATGGCGGCGATGGTAAGTTCGTCGGTAGCGACCGTGACTCGGTGACAAATAGCTACGGCTCGGGCTAAGAAGGTCGTTGATGGGTCAAAGGTGATGTCATCGGCAACTCAGTATAAGACTCCAAGTCATAAACACGCCATGCTTTCTTGTCAACTGTATAGCCAAGAAAGACACACTTCTAACTTCTAGATGCAAACTTATCACGTAGTTGTGGAAGGTGAGACGCAAAGCATAGACAACCGAACACACAGAGAACATTGTAAGCTGGTGCACGACCGTACAAGAGCTGGTGATGCGATTGGCCATCTAACATAGGTGTTGGTGTGCGATTGATGAGGTAGGCACCTATAAGAATGCATTCTCCCCATAAGTCGATGGGCAAATAATCTTGGAAATAAAGAGCATGAGCAACATTCAAAACATGTTTGTGTTTTCGTTCCACGCACCCATTTTGCTGAGGTGTATAGACTGTGGAAGTCTAAAAAATGAACTCCTTTCTTTCGAAAATATGATCTGAGAGGTAAGAATCCAGCTCTGTTGTCAACTCGAACCCATTGAATTGGATGGCTGAACTGTGTTTGAACAAAAGCAAAAAAATCTTTCATCTTCAATGGTACTTGAGACTTAGAAACCAATAAGTAAACCCAAACAGATTGGGAATAATCATCAATTATGGTCGAAAATGAAAATGCTCCACTTGAAGAAGGTGAACATAAGGCCCCCAAACATCACAGTGTATTAAGTTCAAACAAATGACTAGCCTGAGCAGAACTAACAGGAAATCTAAGTCTATAATATTTTCTCAATGATAGATTGAGCAAGAAATAGTTTTATTAAAATCACTAGTAGGTAGAGAAATAGTTGGGATAGAAGAAAACATCGAAGAAGACAAATGTCGAAAATGCTGATGCCATAGAGCAGACAAAGACACTGATGCAGCAATGGACACAGATGGCTGTGTAGACTGTGAAGCTCCCAATCTGTACAACCAATAAACCGCTCCTCACTGTTCACCCGTACCAATCATTGCCCTCGTGCTGATATCCTGTAATAAACATAATTTTTTGGTAAGCAAATTTAGACATTTTAAAACAGCAGTTAACTTGGCAAACGATAAAAAATTGCATCGTAGTGCCAATATTAGCACAATAAGATTCACAACAATATCTTCAAATCAAAGTTTTCCATGTTCAACAACAGTAGAAACAGATTCATCTGGAAGTATGACATCAACATTATCAGCATGCTCAACTTCATAAAGAAGATCGTTGTAGGAAGCACCGGTGTCAAGAAATCAAGGTAAAGCAATCTTACTTGATATATTGTCAAAATGATTAAACTTAAAGTACATGTTTAAAACCGTTCTCCATTGCTCTTTGGACAGTGTCAGATTGAAGGCAGACTGATCGAAATCAGTAATCACATCGGCAGCGGCTCCCGCTGGTGGAGTGGCAACGACCATGGGCTAGGCGGCTCCAGCGAACATTGCAACATGCAGGGCGTGGTTCTTTAGATTTGCACTAGCTTTCTAGCTCGATGGAGGGGCCCAGTTTTCTGTAAACCAATCCAGATAGCTATTGATACAGAAACAAGTAGTAACATCATGACCCTTTTGGCAACAATGAGTGCAAGAAAGAGGCCGATGATCAACAACGGCGGCGGGGTTGCTTCTCAGGGCAGCGACGGCTGACTTCGAACCGGAGGATTGCGCCCGACGATGTGCAGCAAAGGCCATGGTGTATGTCATGTTAATAGATTCACGAGCTGAGATGATAGGCTTCTGACGCTCTTCCTGAGAGATAAGCGAGTAAACCTTGTCGAGTGAAGGTAATGGGTCCTGTGTGGGATATAAGAGCAAAGAGTAGCATAGCTCTCGTTTACACCGATGAGGAACTGATGAACCATCTCCTTCTCTCGATCAGCCTGAACTATAGCAGGCATTAACAGCCTGACCTTTTGGACGATAGTTGTAAATGTCTGCATGAACCTGAGACATACGTGGGCCATTGCAAACAGAGAAACACTGCTGGAGATCATCCCACGGTTCCTTAACCGGTTATAATAAGTGATAACATAATGAATGGATGGTCTGAACAATCCAACCACTAAGTATAGAATTCAAACTACTCCAAATATTAGCAAAAGGTTCACTGGGCAAAGGCTTGGTGATGGATCCATCCAAGAAACCAAGCATATGTCCATAATTAAATCCATAACAAATAACAGTACTCCAATCATTATATTAATCACTCTTCGAGACCACAGAAAAAATAAGAAAACATGTGTGATCTAACGAGTGAATATAGTGTGGATGCGATGCAAGCAGAATATCGAAATCACTAGTAGGAGGCTGGGAATCGGAAAAGGCCGAGGCATCAGCGCCGAGCAGAAGTTGGCGAAGCGCACAATGGAGCAAGAAAGTTTTATCGAGCGGCAACGGATTAATGAAATCGTTGATGGGTAGCAGCGGATCAACGACCGGAACATGGACGACATCAAGGTTTTCAATCACAACCTGATCAAGTGGATCCATCTGACGGTGATGGTGGTGCGTGAACAACAAAAACACGTGAGCGGAAGGCGGAAGCATGTGTGGACGATGAAGAATGCACGCGGCAGTGCGTGGAGAAACAGAAGAGGATACGGCAGCGGCGGCGCTGAACTTTCCGACGACGGCGGCAGACAATGAGCCTAGGGAGGCAGCTTTATGAGTGGTAGAAAATTTTTAGGGTTTTCAGGATTCTCAGGATTTTAGGCTCTAATGCCATGTAAATTATGAACGTACGATTTCATTGATGGTACAATATATAGACAGCATATACAGAATCAAAAATAAAAAAATATTCTATATAGGGTACAATAATATTGCCGAAGATGTTCACAAAATATCTGCTACAAATGTACACGAGGGAACTAATACCCCAATCATGGGACTGCAAGAGGCAAAACAAATTCAACATCTTAGCATCATTGTTTTGGTACAAGCTAAAATGTAGAACCTACCCTCAGCTGCAACTACCGTCTGCTTACGATCATCAGACGCATCTCACAGGAAAAGCATAAGACAGATTATTCATTTTCACTAGGAGATTTTGCACTCCTCCTAAACAGAAATAAAATTTATAATAATTTAAACCAATGTGACAATTGAAGACTTGTAGTAGAAGAGTTGTAGTATAATTCCACTAGTCATTACATTAATTAGGAGTTTTATCCAGCTTACACTAGAAACTTACATTACATTAATTAGGACTTTAATCTAGCTTACTCTAGAAGCTTCCTTGTAACTATAAATATTCTATCTAATCCTAATGAAGACTTACTTTGGGAAACTATTTTAACATGGTATCATTTTTGCCTTAGTCGATCCATATTTCCTCTCTTTTTCATCTTCCGCCGCCTCTCTTTTTTTTTCTCTTTCATTTTGCCAATCACATCCATGGCTTCCGACTCTTCTTCAGACAAGCTTTCTTACAACACTTTAATTAATATGCTTACGGTCAAGCTTTCTTCCTCCACCTATTTAACTTGGAAGCGTCAAGTTCACCACGTTCTTCGTCCTCAAGGAACTTTCGGTCATCTCGACGGCACCACCCCGTGTCCGCCACTTCCGACTCCGCCATCGGAGGCTTCTTCCTCCTCCAATCCGCTCTCTCCCGGTGATGACAAGGCTGCCCGGAATACTTTTCAAGGTTCAAAAGCTTCTTATGATGCCTGGATTTCAGAGGATCAACGGCTTTGTGCCTTGCTTTACTCTTCACTCACTCATGAAGCTATGAATGAGGTTTCTCATTGTGAAACCACCAAGGAGATTTGGGATACTTTTGCCTCCGCCTATCAACATCGCAGCGCCTCTTCCTCCATAAGCCTTTGTCAACAGGCTTCACTCACACGTAAAACGGGTTCGGTTCATGACCTTCATCTTTCTCTTAAATCTATATTTGATCAACTTTCTGCGATGGGTGAACCCAATTCTAATCGTGATAAGATTAGTTAGTTTCTTACTGCTCTTGGCCATGAGTTTAAGGAATTTAGTGCCCCTCTTATTAATCGTGTTCCTTTACCAGATTATATGAATGTGGTTGATCAAGCCAAAGGGCATGAATCCATTTTACAAAATTTGGAGAAAATGTAGTCTTTATCTATCCAAGGGGTTCCTACTACCGGTCCCGTGGCATTCCAGGCGACCACTGTTGCAGCAGAAGGGGGCGCGTGTGCCCACGCACCGACTGGAGACGCGCGTGTTGGCGGCGAGTGGCGGTCACGCGCAGCCGGGAACCGCCGTTCCAACGGCCGGTGTTCTGGCAGAGGTTCCTAGCGTCCTTCTCAGCAGTACCGTCACCCCAGATTTGGTGGTGGTGCCTCTCCTATTCAATGTCAAATTTGTTGGAATTTCGGTTATGCCACCGATCAATGCTACAACCCCGCCCCTCGTCCGGTGGCTCACGCTCATGTTCCTCAGTAGGTTCCTCATGCTCCAGTGATGCAACCCACTTTTCCTCTTGCGCCATCTTCCACTGTGCTGGATTGGTATGTTGATTCCGGTGCGTTGTCTCACATGAGCTCCTCAGCCTCCAACCTTGAGCACATCACACCATATCCCGGTAATTCTCTTGTCTCCGTTGGTAATGGTGCTCATATATCTATCTCTGCTATTGGTGATGCTCAAGTGACTCCTTCTTTGCGGTTGTGTGATGTTTTGGTTGTGCCACAAATTACAAAAAATTTATTGTCTATTAGCAAACTTACACGGGATCTTGGTGTTCTTATCACTTTTGATGATCGCTCATTTATTATTCAGCACAAAGTTACCAAGGCGATCATGGGGTGAGGTCACAGTGAGAATGGTCTATATGTCTTGGATCGTGGTGAAGAGGCACTTTTATCTTTTGTTAGGCATAATAATAATCGAGCATCTTTTGAGATTTGGCATGCTCGTTTGGGACATGTGTCCAACAACATTATTTCTTTTTTGAAAAAGAATGATTTTTTATCGGTTTCTTCTGTGTTGCCTAAATCGAGTATTTGTGAGCCTTGTATGATGGCAAAGGGGCAGAAATTATCTTTTGTTGAAAATTTGAGACGTGCTAAGAATGTTCTTGAGTTAATTCATTGTGATTTATGGGGGCCTTCACCAATTTTATCTCGGAATGGATTTTCTTTTTATGCTATATTTGTGGATGATTATTCTCGCTTCTCCTCGCTTTATCCTATTCGCCGGAAGTCCGATTTTGTTGATATTTATTTTCAATTTGAGGCACTTGTGGAGAATCTCTTCTCTTCTCGCATCAAAGTTTTTCAAAGCGATGGTGGTACCGAATTTCTCAACAATCGATTGCACTCTCACTTTGCCACCAAAGGCATTCATCATCAGGTCTCTTGTCCTTATACACCCGAGCAAAATGGCCGAGCCGAGAGAAAACATCGTTATATAACCGAAATGGGTCTCACTATGCTTTTTCATTCACATATGCCGCTTTCTTATTGGGATGTTTCTTTTGCCACAACTGTGTACACTATCAATCGCCTACCCACTCCTGTGCTTGGTAGTGTTTCGCCTTTTGAATTACTCTTTGGACGTCCTCCTATCTACTCAAATTTCCATCTGTTTGGTTGTCGGGTTTATCCATATGTCTGTCCTACTGCAACTCATAAGCTTGCTCCTCGTAGTATTACATGTGTATTTCTTGGCTACAGTGCTCATTACAAAGGCTTTCAATGCTTAGATACTACCACAGGTCATATCTACATGTCTCGCCATGCTCGTTTCGATGAGACATGTTTCCATCCTCAAGCATATCGCCCGTGGCTCAGTTCTCCTCCTTGGATGTCTCTTCCTTTATTGATTCGGATCTTCCTACTTTATCTTTTTCGAATGCCACTACTAAGGCCTCTGCCTCATCTTTGGGTGACTCCACTCCGGATTCCAGTACTCAGCCTTGCTCGGTGTGTCTGACTTCACTGCCTCCGTTGGTATCTACTACCACTCTTGTTCCCGAGCTTCCTCTTTCCGAAGCCTCTCCGTGGGTTTCTTCTCCTCCATTGGCACACTTTTCTTCCTCGAAATCCTCCTCTGATGCTCCCATTTCTCCTACGCCTGTTCCTCGCACTCATCGGATGGTTACTCGTTTACAGGATGGCACTCGGGTTGCTCGTGATCTTGGCCCTGATTTTGAGGTGGCTGGTTTGGTAGCTCAACTGCTTACTCAGCAGGAACCCCGTGATTATAGGGATGCTCTTCGTGATCCTGAGTGGGTGTCCGCTATGGATGAGGAGATAGGTGCTCTGAGGCAGCAACAGACATGGGATTTGGTACCTCGCCTGGCTAATGTTAATGTTGTTGGTTCAAAGTGGGTCTATCGCTTGAAATACCGACAGGATGATTCTATTGATTGATACAAGGCTCGATTGGTGGCTCAGGGATATTCTCAGATTCTGGGTTTTAACTTTGATCACACTTTCAGCCCTGTGATCAAGGCCACTACTGTTCGTACTGTTCTTGCTATTTCTACTATGAGGAAGTGGTCTCTTCATCAGCTTGATGTCAAGAATGCCTTCCTAAATGGGGTTCTTGATGCTCATGTGTATATGGCTCAACCGGCAGGGTACAAGGATCTTGTCATCCTGATTATGTCTGTCGCTTACGAAAAGCTATCTACAGCCTCAAGCAGGCTCCTCAGGCTTGGTTTGACCGGTTCAGTTCCTATGTTCGGGGACTTGGTTTCTCATGTAGCTTGTCCGACACATCTCTATTTGTGTTCTCTCGTGGAACTGTTCTTCTCTATCTTCTTGTTTTTGTGGATAATATCATTCTGATTGGGAATGATTCCGTAGCTATTCGACAGTTCATTGCCCGTACTGATCGTGAATTTTCTATCAAAGATCTGGGTTCCTTAAACCATTTTCTTGGGCTTGAGGTCACTCATACCTCTACTGGCTTGTTTTTGTGGCAGGCCAAATATGCTCGGAATATCCTTCGTCGTGCCGGTATGACTGATGCTTCACCGGTTTCGACACCATTTCTGCCTTACTCCCAACTTCATAGCAGCACTAGTGCTCCATTTACTGATCTGAAGCTTTATCGATCTCTGGTGGGGGCTCTTCAGTATCTCACCATCACTCGTCCTGATTTGGCTTTTGCGGTTAATACCGTTAGTCAGTTTCTTCAGGATCCTCGGGATGATCATTTCTCTGCGGTTACTCGTATTCTTCGTTACGTTCGTGGTACTCTTCACTGTGGTCTTACCTTTAGTTCGGATGGTGTCCCTGAGGTTTTTGCCTATTCAGATGCGGATTGGGCTCGTTGTCTGGAGACTCGTCGTTCCACTTATGGCTATGCTGTTTTTCTTGGTGGTAACTTGGTCTCTTGGAGTGCGAAGAAACAGCTCACGGTTTCTCGTTCTAGTTCGGAGTCTGAATATCGCGCTTTGGCTAATACAGCTGCGGAAGTTGCTTGGCTCACCAATCTACTTCGTGACCTTTGTTTTCCCCTTTGCCGATCGCCGCTCTTACTTTGTGACAATAACAGTGCTATCTTTCTGGCTGAGAATCCGGTTGCTCACAAGCGTGCCAAGCACATTGATATTGATTGTCATTTTGTGCGCGAGTTAGTTGCTCATGGCAAGATTGGTGTAAGTCATGTTCCATCTTCATTGCAAGTGGCCGACATTTTCACCAAGGGGCTGAATCGCACCTTGTTTGAGTTCTTCCGTTCCAACCTTCGCGTTTCGCTTAATCCGACGCTTCGCTTGAGGGAGGGTGTGACAATTGAAGACTTGTAGTAGAAGAGTTGTAGTATGATTCCAATAGTCATTACATTAATTAGGAGTTTTATCTAACTTACTCTAGAATCTTCCTTGTAACTATAAATATTTTATCTAATCCTAATGAAGACTTACTTTGGGAAACTATTTATTTTAACAACCAAGATTAACACCTTCATAAAAATCCAGAAGCCTGATGTATATAAGTTCGCTACACCTAATTAGATTGCGAAATGAAAGTAAAATAAAATTGTGAGCTCAGTTATAGAGTTTCATGCAAGTATGGAATAATCACGAGTATAAACGAAAGAGGCTTTTACTCAAACAGAATTGAGATCGTAATGCTCACCTGTTACTGTGGCAGAGGGAGTGGGGATGAACAGAAAAGTTAGGGATTCCGCCGGACGCCGGAGTCGGTTTTACTCGTGTGTTTGATTGAAAACCAACGTGGGTCCAAATTTCCATTATTGATATCTTTTAGTCAAAATATAGTCCTTTTCAATAATTTGGCCAAAATCCCATGGGCCATTGATAAAAGTACTCTAAAAGTCTTACTAATAGTATTGCATTCATCAAAAGTATCCTTCCTCCCTCTCTGAACTCTATTTCCACCGGTGTTATTTGACATTGTTCACTATTAAATTTTGATAGCCTATTTGAATAAATATATAAATAAAAATATTATCGTATATGATATTGTTGAATTTATTGTAATAAGTATTTTTTAAATATCAACTTTTAATTTGTCATTATTATACGTTATAAATATATTGACAGTCAAACATATTTTTTGGACGTCGTGATAATTGCTTTTTGTGCGAGTACTTGCGCAAGGGAGCTGGCTTACTAAAATGGGCGAGTTTGGATAGCACTACTCTGTAGAAGTTGGTGAGGTAATGTTGTTCTGTCTCTCAGCTGCGGATCACCATTTCTGACAATGAACAAGGGACTCTTCGTACTTGGTGTAGTCTGTCTCTGTCCTTTAGAATTATGTCCATTATTTGAGGGCATTCTATGTATGTTATTGTTTTTATATTTTTGCCGTGCAAGTTATTTTTTGTTCTTTTAGATTCAACTCTAAATTTGTTATGACTCTATCTGTTTGAATACATGTATCTAGCGTGTATGTACGTGCATGTTTTGTGCTATTTTGGGCAGTGTGCGTGCGAGAATTACGTTCAGGCACGGAAAGTTCATCATCTTCTTCAACAGCGTGGTTAAGGTCAACCTGATGCGCGGGAGCACTGATCGGAGTGGAGCTCTTCTTGTGGCTCCCAGTGAAGGATATCTACATGCATAGCTTCCCCAAGATATAAAATAAGAGCTCAGTTCAATCTTCTAGACTAGCTAAAAGATCAATGGCACAATGCTATAATTGTTAGATTTTAAATAAGAACACAATTTTTTGTGCAGAAAACTTACTGCTTTTCTTCATATATTTTGCTATAAATAGTATTGAAAAACAAGTTACAAAATGGGAATAACAAATGTTCCTAAATGCTTCTAAATGCTCCTAAATGAGGAGTTACAAAATAGGAATAACAAATGTTCCTAAATGCTTCTAAATGCTCCTAAATGAGGAGTTACAAAATAGGAATAACAAATGCTCCTAAATGAAATTAAACACAAAGAAAAAAAAAACCGACAAGATTTATTACTAACAAATCACCCCCTAATCTTGTCGTTGCTTATGTTGTGTTGGCAACACCAATCTTGCTCCTTAGCTCCTGGAAACGAACTCGTCCAAGTGCCTTCGTCAGAATGTCAGCGAGCTGCGCTTCCGTGTTGATGTAGTCAATTTCAAGATCACCCTGTTCCACATAATTTCTAATCAAGTGGTAACGTATATCAGTGTGTTTACTTCGATCGTGAAACACAGGATTTCAGATAAGATTGATTGCCGATTTGTTGTCCACCAGTAACGTTGGTGCTTGTGGCTGTTCACCTTGCATTTCTCCAAGCAATCTACTAAGCCAAACACCTTGGCAAGCGGTAGTGGCAGCTGCAATATACTCTGATTCGCACGAAGAGATTGCCACCACCCGTTGTTTCTGTGATTTCCAACTCACCGGAGATTGGCCTAGGAAGAAAAATACTCCCGTCGTGCTCTTCCTGTCGTTGATGTCTCCAGCCAAATCAGCATCACTATAACCTGTCAAAAGTAAAGGTCCAACACCTTTTCCATACGAAACTCCAAAATCTAGAGTTCCCGCCACATAGCGTAGAATATGTTTCACCGCTGCCAAATGCTCAATTTTTGGCTCCTCCATAAATCAGCTAACATAACCAACTGCAAAAGTAATGTCCGGCCGAGTGTGAACTAAGTACCTGAGGCTTCCTACCAAGCTGCGGTAATACGTGGCATCCACCGGTCTCCCGTCTCCGGTCTTGCTTAGTTTGAGCCGTGCCTCCATTGGTGCCGCGCATGGATTGCACTCTTCCAGTCCGGCCTTTTGTAAAAGCTTCCTGGCATAAGATGATTGGCAAAGAGTGACCAAACCCTTCCGTTGTTGTACTTGGATGCCGAGGTAGTAACTTAGTTCGCCGAGATCGCTCATCTCAAAGAGATTGGTCATTTCCTTCTTGAACTTCGTCAGTTCTTCGATTGAAGTTCCGGTGATGATCAAGTCATCGACGTAAATCCCAACTAGAAGTTGCTCCTGCCCGTTGCTTCGGCGATAAACCGCGTGCTCGGTTTCACATCGCACAAACTCCAAGTCGCGGAGACTTTTGTCAAGTTTGGCATTCCAAGCCCTCGGAGCTTGGCGTAGTCCGTAGAGAGCCTTCTGAAGCCGGAGAACCTTGCCTTCGTTGCCTTGAATTTCGAAACCCGGCGGTTGCTTGACGTAGACCTCCTCGATCAGATCACCGTTGAGGAACGCGGTCTTGACGTCCATGTGGTGGACCGGCCAACCATGGTGAGCCGCAAGCGCGATCAGCACTCGCACGGTTTCCATCCTTGCGACGGGAGCGAAGACTTCCTCGTAATCCACCCCCTGACGCTGTACATAACCCTTCGCCACCAGCCGTGCCTTTCGTTTCATAACCTCCCCGACTGCATCCTTCTTGAGTTTATAAACCCACTTCAGGCCGATTGCTCGTTTTCCCAGTGGTAGCACAGTGAGGCGCCAACTTTGATTCGCCTCAATACTGCCCAACTCCTCCACCATCGCAGCTCTCCACCCTTCATCCTTCTCGGCTTCAGCAAAGGTTGTCGGTTCGTTGGCGATGAGGAGACACTGTTCGTCGTCTTCTGCTTCAACAGGGGCAGTTTCTTCGTATAGACTTTTTAGCGTGCGGTACCGGAGAGGCGCCGGAGATGGTTCTGAAGCACCGGTTGGTGGGGACACAAACTCCACCGTGAGCGGTGGAGGTGCAACCAAAGTAGTTTGAGTGACTGGTGAGGGCACGTCTCCGGCTTCGTTTCCTGTGGAGATTCCGGCGTTTGAAGATGATGCTCTCTCCGCGTGCATCTTGCTCCCTGGAAGGGTCCAGTTCCATGCTGCATCCTCATCGAAGACGACGTCGCGGGAAATTTTTACCCGGTCCATGGCGGGGTCGTAGATGCGGTACCCCACGGTTCCAGTTTCGTAACCAAGCAGCACCATCGGCGTGCTCCGGTCCTCCAGTTTCTTCAACCCCGGCTGCGTGGCCTTGACATGCGCGACGCACCCAAACACCCGGAGATGGTGCACGCTCGGCCGGCACCCGTGCCATGCTTCGTAGGGTGTTTTGCCGATGACGCTTTTCGTGGTTCCCCGGTTCAGGAGGTAGACCGCCGTCGTCACAGCTTCTCCCCAAAACCTCAACGGCATGCCTTTGGCCTTCAAGAGGCACCGTGCCATGCCAACCACCGTTTGATTTCGTCGTTCGACCACGCCATTTTGCTGGGGCGTGTATGGTGCCATCGTTTGTCGGTGCACTCCGCGGTCGGCAAAGTACTCACCGAGTCCATGAGATGTGAACTCACCTCCACGGTCGGTCCGCAGCGTCTTCAACTTGCACCCGCTTTGCCGTTCGGCTGCTGCCACGGTCCTCTTGATGGCGTCCGCCGCTTGATCCTTCGAGGCCAACAAGACTACCCACATATATCTACTAAAATCATCTACCATTAGTAGAAAATATCGTTTACCTCCAGGGGTTTGTGGCTCGATGGGTCCACACAGATCGGCATGCATGAGCCCAAGGCGCTCGGTAGCTCGGTTCTTGGCTTGGCGTGGAAACGAACCGCGTTTCTGCTTCCCGGCCAGGCAAGCGTCACACAGGCGCTCGGCGTCACCGAGCAGCGGGAGTCCGTGCACCATCTTCTCTCGGGCCAGGCGACGAAGAGCCTCAAAATGCATGTGGCCGTACCTTGCATGCCAGCGCCACCCATCCTCACACCCGTGCACCGCAAGGCACACGGGCCGTGCCAAGTTCAGATGCAGGAGGTAGAGGCGCCCTCGGCTTCTTGGCACCCGCGCGAGCAAGCGCCCGCCTTGGTCCCGTAACGCGAGCCACCCGTGCTGGATCCTCATGTCGTACCCGTTCTCGTCCAGTTGACCGAGAGAGATGATGCTGCTATGGAGCCGAGGTATGTAATACACCTCGTCCAACTTTAGATGCTCACCGTTCCGGCACGTAAAAAGAATCGTGCCGATGCCTTCTATTTCCACAGAGGTGTCGTCTCCCAACTTGACCGAGCCTCGTACATTTGTGTCTAGCTCGGAGAAGAACTCCCGTTTTCCGCACATGTGGGCACTCGCACCGGAGTCGAGGACCCATGTCGTGTCACACTGCCCGGGCTCCTTTGTGGACAGTGCTTGAGACCGCACCTCGCTGAGCAGGACGCGCTCCTCGGAGGCCTAGTTCCCGATCGTGAGGGAGTGAAGCCTTGCCACAAGAAGCGTTGGTTCCTCCGTTTGGTCTTGCACGAGGTTGGCGCGTTCCCTCCGTTCGCGCCGTGGCTCGGGGCAGTACTTGGAGATGTGGCCGGCGTATTTGTTACAATTGTAACACTTCATCTTCGTCAAGTCCCGGTCACCGCTTACTGCACGTTGGCTTCCGTCTCGGTCATGGCTTGGTTTCTTCCCCTTCTGGAAAGCCTTGCCTTTGCCTTTGTTCCCGGAGCTAGAGCCCCGGCCCCGTGCGATCCATTCTTGTTCCGTGAGTAAGACCTGGCCGCTGGTGTTGTCCATGGTGTTGATGGAGCAACGTTCGGCTGCCGATCTGAGCCGGCCGATGAGCTCCTCCACCGTCATGCCGTTCAAGTCGAGCAACGTCTCGATCGAACAAGCGATCTGGGCGTACTGGCTCGGCACCTCCCGCAAAAACTTTTGGACCACCTTGATCTCTTCTATGGCATCACCGAGAGATCGAAGGTTATTGACGATACCCGTAATCCTCATGCCGAAAGCGTCGAGCGACTCCCCGTCCTTGAAGGTGATTTGCTCGAACTCCTTGCGCAGACGCTGCGCCGTGGCCTCTCGCACCCGATCTACGCCGACTCGCATCATCCGGATGGCTTCCCAAGCCTCGTGTGCCATCGTTTTGACAGCTAGCGTCGGTACCATCTCCGGTGGCACCGCGCGGATCAACGCCGAGAGAGCCGCCATGTCTTCCCGTTCGGACGTATCTCCGATGCCGGAGGTGGCCTCCCATAAACCTTGTGCCCGTAGGTTTATCTTCATCACGAGAGCCCATTCTATGTAGTTTGTTGTCGTCAACGTGGGATACACGATGTTGGCACCAAGATTTGTCCGTTCGTGGATGATCACTTCGTTATGGTTCCGCCGTGCCATGCTCCGTCCACGCTGCCTTCCACGTCCCCGCGGTGGCGACAGCGAAATCTCGTGCTCGCCAGACATTGTCGCCGTGATCGTGCGAGGCTCTGATACCAAATGTTAGATTTTAAATAAGAACACAATTTTTGGTGCAGAAAACTTACTGCTTTTCTTCATATATTTTGCTATAAATAGTATTGAAAAACAAGTTACAAAATGGGAATAACAAATGTTCCTAAATGCTTCTAAATGCTCCTAAATGAGGAGTTACAAAATAGGAATAACAAATGTTCCTAAATGCTTCTAAATGCTCCTAAATGAGGAGTTACAAAATAGGAATAACAAATGCTCCTAAATGAAATTAAACACAAAGAAAAAAAAAACTGACAAGATTTATTACTAACAATAATTTCCTCTACATTGCACAGATAAGAACTAAGTTAACTGTAATGCTACGGAGACAGAGGGGGGCTAAGCTAAGCTGGGAACATCGAAGCACATGGCTGTTCCCCGGCGACTATAAAACAGCATAAGCTGCAATAGTTGTGTCACGGTGGAAGTAATAGCGACTTCAGTGAACTCTTACAGGGCGGCTGAAGGAGTAACTGGAGTATCTTCAGTCCGAGTCATCACTAGCAACCCTTTTTCCATGATCAGCTCCCTTTGGCCCAGAAGGAGGAGCAAACAAAGCCTGCCACGAACACAATGCCATGTGCGGGGATTTCAAGTCTAGGCTTCTTAAAAAGATGAAGAGGCAGCTTCTTGGTCAGGGCCGTCTATGACCATGTTCAAACACAGCTTTTGAATGGGGTCACAAAATTGTATTATTAGCTATTATATATATATGTAGATAAAATATATATATATATATATATGCTATATTTATTTTTAGAAAATTAAACCTAATCCTTCTGCAAGTTGTTTTTCTTTCTTGGACTTCTTAGTTCAGCACATTTACAACTTTTCGACCAAAGTACCTTTCTACTTGTAAGAACTCAACTTGTATTATTTTTTATATTTTATTTAATGGTAATTAAGTAGTATTATTAGTTTATCTTTGTCTTTATATTTTGTTTTGAAAAGCCGTAATATCCAAATAATATAAAATTTATTCTATAATTTTATGTTAATATATTTAGGGTTTATTTTGCATAGGGCCTTCAAATTATTAGAGGTGGTCCTGTTCTTGGTTCTTCACAATATCATTTGTTGCACTGAAAATGCTGTCACTGTCCTTAGTCTTGGTCACAGCAGAATAGAGCTTGAACTTAGATTGAATAATCCCACATAACGGGACGGATTGAGAATCTCCCTTGTCTAGAATAATCTGAATCACATAACGAGCTACCATATGTTCATAGTCCCGAGTAATGAACACCGTGAAAATGAAGAGTTGACGTAAGAACAGGGGGCAATCCTTCCTCTTGGATTGTATCGTAAGATGACTTATTATCTAAATGCATCTTCGCAGCATATTCATTGAGCATAGACTTGAAAAAATTAGTATCCTGGTTTACAGCAGGGAAATCTCATCCATGGGTCTTTTATGGAGACTTCCAGGGTGACTCTTGCAGCATCTTGTCTGCTCACTTTCACTGAGTAAATGTCTGAGATGTACAGTGCACTCTGTGCGGTAACGGTGCACCGGAACTTTGGGGCGTGCGGAGGACCCTCGTTAATTGTATGGTAAATAGGAATCGGCAACAAAGTTTTCGAGGTGTATTCCTCAACTTTATTCATCAGGAATACCCTTGAGAGTAATACTCGCCGTCGGCTGCAGAGGTAGAGGTGGCGCCGTGAAACGTGACGCAGGCGCCGTGCAGAAAGATTCGGAAGAAAGTCAATGTCTTTCCCTTCGAAATCTGAGCAACATATATTCTTAAGCAAACGATTAATTTTCGTTTGAACTAGTCTTCGTGTGGGTGGTGGTCGTGGGCTGAGCAGGTGTCATGCGACAGCAGGGCCTCGATGTATGTGTGCAGGAACACAACTTTGTTCTTTTAGGTACAAGTCCTAACTTTTTTATTGCTCTATCTGTTTGAATGCATGCATCTAGCGTGCATGTTTTTACTTTTTTCGTGCTTTTTTGAGCGATGTGCGTGTGAGATTTGTGTTTGGCTGCCGAAAGTTCATTATCTTCTTCGACCGCACAGCGTGCACTGATCTGAGTCGAGCTCTTCTTGTGGCTCTCGGTGAAGGATATGTCCGTCCTCGATCCCGCCTCCAGTTTGATATTGGTGTGCCTCATTGAAAATGTGAATATGAACATACCTTAATATGTGTTGCTGCTCTGAGCTGCTTTTGTTGGCTACATGATTTGTCAAATCGAAATCATGGATAGGAAAATCCACAAATGTCTCAAACTTGTGCTTCATAGACCTGCTGTACGAAAATTTTTTAGGATGAATGACAAGCTCTTCAGGAAGCCTCCAAATATCCAACTTCTTACTAGCCTGCCGTCTCTCCTTGCATCCTTTTTTTTTTTTTTTAATAAATCCACCTGTGATGGTGGGGGGTTTGGCAGACCCCTACCCGTTTATTAATTAAAATAAAATGGTACATAAAAGAGGGGGGCATAATAACCGTACCTCGATGATTCACTGTTGATCTTAATTCTAAACATAAATCCTGAATCTATCCTAAAGATCAACAGCCTCAATCAATTAGACAAAAGTGAATTACATTTAGGAGTAGCTATCTATCAAATGCAGGTTCTGAAATGGGGGAGTCCATCAGCATCCAACCTTACCTGTGCTGCTACAAAACTGGGCAATTCATTGGGACCATATAAATTGCTTACCTGTTCGCGGATGGCCATCTTTGCGAGCGTGTTGGCTGGGCCGTTTGTTTCTCTGAAGATGTGGCATATCGTGTAGTCCATACCTCGAAGCTCGGTCCATATCTCTCTGATTGTCCGCTCCAGCATCCACGGTATCTTGTACTGCTGCTTGATCATGTGTATTAGCACTAGGGAATCCGTCTCAATTTCGATTTTGGTGATGCCTTTGTCGCGAGCGATCTGTAGTCCGAGTAGAAGAGCCGTAGTCTCAGCCTGCAAAACAGAATCTGCAAGAAACTTTGTGGAACTTGCTATAACTACTTTTCCCCTATGGTCTCTTATTATACAACCAGCCCCAGCCTTCCCCAGCTTAAAGGCACCATCAATGTTTAGTTTAAAATGTGCCGGTTGTGTCCATTTAAGAATTTTAATTTTCCTCCCTTTATCGGTTTTCTGACTTACTAGAATGGGTGTGGGAGCTAGAATCCATTTGAAGTCCATCTTAAAAGCAAGTATGGTATCATTTAAGTGGATTACTATTTGCCTGAAGATCGTCATTATATTCGGTTTGGTATCTTCGAATATGTAGCTGCATCTCGCTCGCCATAGATACCAATGAACTACACTGGGTATGATACGGATTATCTTTGAGTAATATGCTTCTTTGGGTGAGAAGTTCCAGTAGAAATAAATTCTATCCCAAATTAATTGGAATTGATGATTTGGGATGTTTAGCACCGTGTTGACTAACTCCCAGAGGTGATTGACCTTGGGGCAGGAGTTAAAGCAATGGTGAATTGTTTCCGAGTGGTTGATGCAAAAACAACATCTCGAAGGAAGGTGGAAATTAAGATCTTCTAGCACATCCGGGAAAGGCAGTAATCGGTTAAGGAGCTTCCAATTGAAAAGGCTGATTTTTTTTGGTAGTATGTTGGACCACAGGTGTGAGTATGATGGGATTTCCAGCTTCTTTTCCCTGACCAGCTCGTAAGCTGATCGAACAGTGAAAGCCCCTGACGTTGTGGGTTTCCATATGAGATTGTCCTCGTATTCCTTGAAAAGGGTGTAATCCATTTGTAATGCTTGGACAATGGAGCCTGGGATGAGATCTTTGAACTGGTTTAGAAAAGATGTTTTGTCACTTAGAAACTCTGCAACGGTTAATTCCTCGTATGGAAGGTGCGCGGGATTAGTAGAGTGATCTGCCAGAGGGCCTAGGGTCGTCCAATTGGAGTACCAGAAGGAGATGGATCCTGCGCCTAGAATTACCTTGGAGTTCTCAACTGCCAGGTCAGCTACCTCTATAATGCGCTTCCAGGTTTTGGATTTCTTTTGTGCGTCAGTCATGGACCACATTACCTTAGCCCATAGAGACTTCCTTGTTTGAAGCTTCCACCAGAGTTTAATCGAGAAAGCTTTAATTAGTGTGTTAAGGTTCTTAAAATTCAGGCCATTTTCAGAGGTAGGAAAGCACAGTTTCTGGAAAGATTTCCAGATTCTCCGGCTTTCAGATCCTTCCGAATTTCTATTCCAGAAATATCGGGCGAACGCTCTTTGAATTTGGTTGATTATGTGTATTGTTGGCCTCAGAACTGTTATTAGATGAATTTGCATGGAGGATAAGACGTGTCTGATCAGTGTGGCTCTGCCAGCTGGTGAGATGAGTTTGTTTTGCCACTGGTTGATCTTATTGTGGACAGACAGGAGCATTCCTTGGAAATGGGAGTTTTTGTTTCGTCCTGTGAAGATAGGGCATCCAAGGTATTTGAACGGGAGCGCACCCTCCATCATTGACGTCTCCCTTTTAATCATTGTTAGGATTCTATTTGAGGTGTGTTTAGATGTATAAAATGTTGATTTTTCGTAGTTAACTTTTTGGCCCGACGCCATCTCGTATGATTTCAAAAAGATCATTAAGTTTTGGATCCCTTTTTTAGAGTACCTCAGGAGGATCGCCGTATCATCTGCGTAGGATAGATGAGAAGCATGGATCATTCCCCGTGGGAGTTTATAAGGCTGGATATCCCCGTATCTAGAGAGGAAGTTGAGATTGTGTGTAAATGCTTCGGCCATGAGTATGAACAGCATAGGAGATAGGGGATCTCCCTGCTTTAAACCCCTAGATGCAGGGAAGAAGCCGACTGGTTTGCCGTTGATCAGGACAGAGAAGTGTGCTGCTTTGATGTTCCGCATTATTAACCCGACAAGGGCTTCTGAGAAGCCCTGTTTGTGTAGCACATTTGTAAGAAATGACCACGAGACTCTGTCAAATGCTTTCATCATGTCTAATTTGATTATCATGTTGGGACTGTTTAATTTAGTGTGTAGATGATTTGTATACTCCTGCATTAAAAGAACATTGTCTGCGATTTCTCTTCCGGTAACAAAAGCAGATTGTTCTTGACTTATTATGGTGTCCAGAAAAGGTTTTAGTCTTGATGAGATCACTTTCGATAGGATCTTGTTTGTGAAGTTACTTAAGCTTATTGGCCTGTAATCTTTGAAAGATGTGCTCACATCTTTTTTGGGTATCAAAACGATCTGGGTGGCGGAAATGGTTCTAGGGATCTCAGAGCCTGCTAGGAAATCCTCCACTGCCTCTAACACATCTTGTTTGATGATCTCCCAGCAGCTATGGAAGAAATATCCAGAGAAACCGTCAGGTCCTGGAGCTGAGTGTCCGTTCATGGTAAAAACTATCTTGGTTAGTTCCTCTAAGCTAATATTCCGTGTAAGGCTAGCATTCATTTCCGGGGTGACAACTCTTGGGACATTGTCTAGTAGCCAGGCAGAGTTGGCTCCCAGAGGGTCTGTGTTTTCAGCTGTTAAGAGATTTGAGATAAAGCATACCGCCTCTTCCTCTATATCCTTCATATTCGTAAGCCAAGTGCCACTGGTGGATTTTATTTGGGAGATGGTTTGTCTTTTATGCTTAGAAATGATCGATCGATGGAAGAGTTTCGAGTTCGCATCTCCTTCCTTTAGCCACTTTAGCCGAGACTTTTGTTTGAGGAATGTTTCTTGATTTGTTAAAGCCAATTTGAGCTTCGCCTTTGCTAGATTTAGGGCTTGAATATTTTCCGTTGTTTCATGCTGTTGAAGATCTTTTTCCGCATTGTTCAAAAGGTCTTCACACATTTGGACCGTGTCGAAGACGTTCCTGAAAGTCTCTTTGTTCCATATTTTAAGTGAGTACTTAACCCGTTTAAGTTTACATGTAAGTCTTTGAAGCCCTCTGAGGTTAGTGTGGCTTGTCCAGGCGTCCTCCACCAATTTCATGAATGCTTTGTGATTGACCCAGCATTCTTGAAATTTGAATGGTTTTGGTGAGGATGGATGTAGCTTTTCGGAAACTGAGAGGATGAGCGGGGTGTGATCCGATCCGTCTCTCGCTAAGGTTTTAATACTTGAGCTGGGAAAGGCAGTCCACCATAAGTTGTTGGATATGCCTCGATCGAGACGTTTCCAAACCCTTCCTTTGGTTCGAATACCTGTCCAGGTGAATAGACTGCCGGAAGTGGGGATTTCACTAAATTCCTGATTAGTAAGGAATTTGTTGAAATTGTGGATACAATTTTGATTAGGAGTGGATTGGCCAAGATATTCCTCGGTTTTGGATATGACATTGAAGTCGCCTATGAGACATAAAGGTTCCCTTTTCCGTTTTGCTATTGATTGCCACAGTTTATTCCTTTCTTGGATCGAGTGCTTAGCGTAGATAAATCCTATCTGACAATCAGTAGGTATTGTGGAATTTTTAATCTTCACTAGAACCATCTGTTCCTCCACTTGAACTATGTCAAGAGTGATATCTTCGTCCCACATCAACCATATTTTATTAATTGGGTTGGCATAGGCTTGTTTGAAGCCTAGAGTGTTAGAGATATTGTTTATCTGGACAGAATCCAGCATGGGTTCCATTAATGCGCAGACTTTGATTGAGTTTTTCCTTTTGATATGTCTTAAACGGATCTGAGTCGGTTTATTCCCGATTCCCCTAATGTTCCATGCGCATATACTGACACTAATCATGGATAAACCTTAGATAGAGACGATGAGGATCGGGTCAAAACCGTTTTAGGAGTTGAGGAGTAATCTTTCTTTGTATATTTCCTTTGAGTTTGTTTTGGTTCCGTTCGGTTACTGTTCAGTATTTTGGTTAATCTTAAATGGTCTTTCTTTAGGATATCTTTTATTTCATTAAATTGAAGGGTATGTTGTTCCTTTAAGAGTTCTTTTTGCTGCATACTAGTTTCGGTGTTAATCCAATCTAAAAGGGGGGGAATTTTGGTTGAGGGTGAATGGGGAGAGAGGTGCGTATGGAAGACCTGATCAGATAATGGGGGAATCTCCACCGTGAGGTTATTTATAATTGCTGGAGTTATTAAATCGGCTTCCTTGGTTTTGGGTGATGCTTCGGGAAGTTGGGTATCGTTTGGTAGATTTCGGCCCAGTGATTTATTTACTGTTTCCACTTGTTGATTCTGATTCGGGAGGGGGGAGTTGAATTGGTTGCTATCATTTAATTTACTTTGGGCTGAGATAGTGTGAGCCCTCTTTTTTGTCCATTTATTACTGCTCATGCCCAGATTTTCAATCTTCTCTGACCCATTGTTAGAGCTAACCAAAGTTGCCGAATCCTTTCCAGATTTCACAAACGTCTTTTTCCCAGAAAGTAAAACATTAGAATCAGTTTGAAAATGCAGAGTCTTTTCCACAGATATAGAGTCTTTTCCATAGACAGAATCAGTATGAGAGTTATCAAGAGGGATAGGGGATACCTGGGATCCTCGTCCGAGGATCACTACTTCATTGCTTGTCTCCGAGTTTGAAGCTGCTGTCACGGTGTTAGGGGCACTGTCCGGAGACTCCTTCTGCTGTTGCGGTTTTGCTTTATAAACCATATGAGTCTTATTTCCGGCCGCCTCCAAAGTCATTGGGTCTTTACCATTACCTTTGAACCTTCCCTGTTCTCCTTTTAGCTTGAGTTCATTCCCTGCATTTAAATTTTTGCCCTGTGGCTTCCATGGAACAAATTTACTTGGGACATTTTCCATCCTGCAAACAGAGTCTGAGTGGCCTAATTTCAAACAGTTAGAGCAATAAAGGGGAACACCTTCATATTCCAAGTACTGCCAGAACCCCACATTCCTAAAACTGAGCCAAATCCTTTCCGGTCTAGGCTTTGTAACATCAATTTCTACGCAAATCCTAGCCACATGAGGTCTTGTCCGATTAATGGAAGCTCTATCTACCCTGATTGGGCTACCCACAAGGTTTCCGATCGACATAAGCACATTATACTCAAAGAACTGTTGTGGTAACCCAAACAGAGATATCCAAATTGGGACTATAGGAGAATCAGCATTGGGGTTAAAATTGGGCTCCCATTTTGTGATTCTAATCGAATAAGGTCCAAAATCCCAAACTTTATGTAGCCAGCATCTATAATAGTCATCAGGAATCGAGAAAGAGATTAGAACCTGTTTGTTATCGAGCAAAGAAATATGGTTTTCTCCCTTGAAGCCCGCCGTGAGGAAGTCCTTCCGGAGCTTCTCCAACTGTGGCCGGCTGCGAGAAAACTTCCCTATTAGCGTCCATCTGAGAGGGGCCTCGAGCTTGAGACATTCTTCATCTGAGAAATGGAGCCCCGGTTCGCCCAGATGGTCGGTTCTTGGCTTAGGGATGAACGGAGTACTTTGGATCTCAGCGTTCGAGTTGGGGAGGTTCAAAGCTTCTCGTAATTCCTGACGCACCGCTTGAGCATATGAGAACTGAGATGAAGGCGGAGGCTCCGCCATGGTGGCGGTGCCGCGATGTGAGGAAGACGAAGGCGCCGCAATGAGTGAAGAGAGTTCGCACCTCCACTATGTGTAAATCGCCCACAGTAAACCCCTGATGATAATTAAATCGCCGCTACTGGCAGTCCTCTCCTTGCATCCAACACAATACCTTCACAAACACAAATAACCCAATCAAATTCATAAATACTGCGCCCATTTTAATTTATGTTATACTTTCTTCAAGTGGAACCATATTTTATCAAAAGTGCAAATATAACCATGTAAAATTTAAAAGTGTAATTCTAACTCTATTATTTGATTGAAAGTGTCAATATAATTTTGGGAATGTGAATTTGGCCGGAATTTGTGAATTGCTTATTATCAAATATTGTTTAAATTTGTTTTATTTTTTCATAACACAAATTCTTGTTTTAGACCGACTAATCGTTATACACGGTCATTTTACAATTGATGTAACTACTGGGGTGATTTGATGTTTATTTTTCTTTACAACGAGGTTTCTACAACTTTTAATTTTAATTTTTTAATATTTTAATGTATAAATAATTATAATTTAACACTAAAATTATTATAACAGGGGGTTTCATTATTGGTCTAACCGTTAATCAGTCTAATATGGGAGTTTGTCATTCTATAATTTGTTTGAAAATATAAAACAAAATTGAAAGGTAATTTGAGATTTATATTAAAATCATTTATCAAACTATACTTACATTAGGCAGTAGACTTATATAAGAACTCTCAGTAGAGTTCCCCAACTTCGCCCCCCTGTTTCGCCCATCAACCGCACAGAGGCCGCACTATTTGTCCACCCCTTGCTAAAATACAGTCTGAAATCAAGAAACTGTTGAGATCACAAAAGTCAATACCTCATTACCTGAATTAATATTTGCATATTAATATATACTAAGTTTTTTTTATCACGGAATCTTATATTTCAATGCAAGTTCTCTTCCCGAGAAATCCAAGGGTTTCCAGTATGATGTAAGGACATGAGGACAAGGATTTGATTCTTCATTTTGGCCAGTAAGGGAAGCCTTGATGCCTAATGTAGGAAACCCGAGTCAGGTATCAATGTATGTTGTAGGAATGAGTTCTATCAACAGAAACGCCAACGGGAGGTGCAATTAATTTTATGATAGAAGTCCATGGATTTAAATTCTATAGAGATGTACAAGAGAACAATGATGACGACATTCTGTAATGTTCTCCAAGCAGCCAGAGTTTGAGGGTTAATTCCTGAACCGCACTCCGAGATAGAAGCACTATCAAGTTGTCGATTTTGGAATGGTGTTTTTATAATGAAAAATTGATAGGGTCAAAGATCAAGAATACCAACCAAAGGAAGCTGAGCAGAAATCTTAGCAGTTTCATCTGGCTTCTTGAATTTAGGTTATATATTGAGTTTAGGTGCGTGTCTGTGCGAGTTTCGTTTGGCCCCCGAAAGTTTATCATCTTCTTTGCCCATCTGGTTAAGGCCAACCAAACGAAATCGTATGGAAACGTGAACTCAAGCATTTTTTGAACTCAGAGACGAGAGAAGAAGAGCTAGCAACTTCGGAATCTGAATAACACCTTTGTTGGGAAGACTACTGAAGCGAATGAGTTTTGCTCGCACACGAACACTGAGAGGACCAGGTGAATGGAGTGCGCATGAATGGTGCATATTGTCTAAGACAAACGGCAACATTTTGATTTACTATCTTGTTACTGCGTAGGGATCACATAGGCGTAGGGATCACATAGCTCAGTGTTTACTTATTTACATGTTCAGTTCATCGCGGCTTTTAGAGGAGGCCGTACGGGAGGTGGGTTGAGTAGGTGGCGTGCGGTAGTACTGAAATTACTATTCCTTCTTCTAGTACTATCCTTTTAGCATGATTTTTCATGTCAATATGACCATATACACCATCTCTCTGTTGGATATATATTGATTATATCATGTAAAAAATTAAATAACAAAAATTGAATGAGTAATTAACATATTTAAGAATAATAAACTTTTATTAATTATTCAAGCATACAATCGAAAAGTTCAAATAACAAATAATCAAAGCATGAATCATGTTTCAAGTAATCACAAAGTGATGGAGTCACGAGTAACACTCGCTGCCCTTGAAACGAATGACTCCCATCATGGGCATCGTTCCCTGGGATAAAACCATCGCAGATAGCAATTAACATTTAAGAGTTACATGGGATTCACGCAACGCTCGAAAGACTATCACCGACAGAGAAAGGAAGAAGTGAGACTCAAGTTTAGAACAAATGAGGAACTTGAGAATGATGCAAAAATTTCTAACTGAGTTAGAGACTCTATTTATACTGCTCTAAGAGACCCTAATCATGAAAACGTGATATTCTGATTTTCTATAATTAGAGAAGAATATTTTCCAATCACGAACTCATCAAATCCGAGACATTCCATGAATACTCGAATCAAATCTGCTGGAAAAGGAAGAAATATTTGCACAAATATTTTTCAGTGTATTAAACATGGTAAACCGCATATTTATTTAAGACAAGATATCTCACAAAATATGGAAGTATTTTGTTCTCATCTCTTAAGAATTACACACAACCAATTCCATATATACTATGCGGTTAGGCCTTCCAGAGACTTCCATGCGATCCATACACATTTTGGACAGTCCAGAAAAAAATTAATCTGGGCCAATTTCCTCCTAATTTTTCTCTTTCAAGAGTGACATTTCAAACATTCATAACCCATTCACCTTTGATCCATTTTTAGAGTTTAAATAGTCGATTTATAGTACTCACGGAGGAGAACCCAAAAATGACATCCACCGACCCAAAATCCATTCGGGTCCCACTCAAAATTATGCCAAAAAGTTGACAGATTTCAACCTTTTAACCTTTATTTTCCAACAATCCCCCACATGAGTATATATTGATGTAGGAATCAGAACAATCACGCCAGAAACGGTGTTTGACTTGGTGATAGATTTATTTCGACGGCATATATGCTGCACGGGATAAGTAGGAGCCACCCTTTGAACATTCCCTTGAGAGAGTACACTTAGCCCACTGATTAGGATGTAGACGCGATGTCTTTGAACTTCCCCTACCACTTGTGTGAACGACAATGCACTTCCCACAGACATCTTTCCTAGCCCTTGCGCTTTCCTTGGTTGTGTCCATTAATCAGGCCATGGCACACGCCTAGTTCTGTAAGGTTTCTAAAGAATTGTGTCCAAATAATTCCCTTTCGAAGTGGCCACACTTCTCTCTTACATAGGTGATTCTTGGCGTAAGAGCAGTTCCGTAAACTATGAGCTCTTTTAAGTACTACACACTCGATGCCATGAATTATTAAAAGCAACTTAATGCTTAACCTCCATTCACATCACTGTTTCTTCATCGTAGGAATAAGACAGGAGGTCTGAAACCCCCACATTGATCGCGATGGGTCTTTGCAGTTTAGTTGTCCTTTTGAACCTAGATCTTGGGATCTCCAGTCACATAGGTTGGGTGTCCACGTACGTAACCCATCATTTAATGGACTTCAGTCCCATTCCTCTCGATGATGTTTCAACTACCTATCGATTCAACCCTTTAGTCAAGGGATTGTTAAATATGACAAGATTTCCCATAACAGAGCATATTTTGAGCCTTTCCCATAGTAGATGCACTATCACAATGTATACATATGGTTGGAACAGGCTTCGGCCATCTAGGAATGTTCTCTACAAATTGAAGGAGCCATTCGGCCTCCTCACCCACCTTGTCTAAGGCAAAAAACTCGGATTCCATCGTGGATCGAGTAATAACCGTTTGTTTAGAGTACTTCTATGAGAATGCTCATCCACCTAGTGTAAATACATACCCACTAGAGGATTTCAAATCTTTTATATCGTGTATCTAGTTTGCATCAATGGATCATTCAACTACACTAGGATAACTCGTATAATGTAGACCATAATCACGAGTAAAACGTAGATATCTCAGTACTCTAGTTATCGCTTTCCAGTAAGTCATACTGGGTTTACTCGTGTATCTACTTAACCTACTTACAATGTAGGAAATGTCTGGTCTAGTACAATTCATCAAGTACATCAAGCTATTGGGTGCAAATGGGTATGCCAGACGAAGTTTCGTTCAAATAGTACTATTGAACGTCACAAGGCACGCCTAGTGGTTCTTGGAAATCGCCAGGTTGGAGGAATTGATTACACTTAGATCTTTGCTCCATTTGCGAAGATGAGTTCTGTTAGATTGTTCCTGTCTGTTGCTATTATAAAAGGTTGGGAACTGCATCAGATGGATGTTTATAATGCCTTCCTACATGGTGATTTACATGAGGAAGTGTTCATGCATCCTCCGTCTGGCTATGCTGTACCTCCTGGTCAAGTTTGTCGCCTTAAAAAATCTCTTTACGGTCTTCATCAGGCTCCTCGAAATTGGTTTGCTAAACTATCTCAGGCTTTACGGGCATTTGGTTTTGTTCAGAGTAAGTCCGACTACTCTTTATTTGTCTATTTCCGTGGATCAGTTTCTTTACATGTTCAGGTTTATGTGGATGATTTGGTTATTGCTGGTAGTTCTTCTTCGCTCATCTCTGAGTTCAATAAATACTTGGGTTCTTGTTTTCACATGAAGGACCTTGGTTTGCTTAAGTATTTTTTAGGCATAGAGATTGCTAGAAGACCCGAAGGGGATGTTTCTCTCGCAAAGGAAATATGCTTTGGACATCTTATCCGATACAGGCTTATCTTCTTCTAAACCAATTAATTTTCCGATGGAGCAACAACATAATTTGGCACGTGTTGAAGGTCCAGTCTTCCATGACCCGGAGCAGTATCGACGCTTGGTTGGGCGTCTAATATACTTGACAGTCACTCATCCTGAACTTAGTTATTCAATTCATACTCTTGCGCAATTCATGAAGTCTCCTTGTGTTCCTCACTGGCAAGCTGTGTTTCGTGTGTTGCATTACCTGAAGAGTCATCCTGGTCAATGTTTGTTTCTCTCTTCACGTAGTACTTTACAATTGACTGCTTATTGTGATTTGGATTGGGCTGCCTGCCCGATCACTAGGCGTTCTCTATCTGGTTACTTTGTTATGGTCGGTGATTCTCCGGTTTCCTGTAAAACCAAAAAGCAACCTACTGTTTCTCGGTCTTCTGCTGAAGCGGAGTATCGTGCTATGGTTGTTACCTGCTGTGAGTTGTTATGGCTTAAGTATTTACTCAAGGACTTGGGGGTTTCGCACTCCTCTCCTATGCGATTGTTTTGTGACAGTTAATCCGCTCTTCACATTGCGGCCAAATCCGGTTTTTCATGAACGCACCAAGCACATTGAAGTTAATTGTCACTTTGTTTGGGATCTTGTTCAGTCCGGTGTACTTATTACTCAACATATCCATATTGTAGACCAACCTGCGGATTTTTTAACTAAAGCTCTCGAACGCAACTAGTTCCATTCTTTACTGTGCAAGTTGGGCATTTTCGATCCTCATGCTTTAACTTGAGGATGAGTGTTAAAGAATTGGAATTGGATTTGTATTCTTATCATAATTGTAGATGTAATTGTATTCTATTACCTTTTCCAAGTTTGTACAGGTATCATGTACTACTATATAATGTATCATGAATTCATGAAATCACAACACACAGATCGATGTTGTTCACATCTCGTGCAATATTTTCAATCACGTTGGCACCATTCTTGGAATTCTTTGGCTTCTTACACTCAGAGGACTTGTGGCCAACAAGGTTGCAGTTGTAGCACTTGCCAGTGAACTTCGACCTCTTCAAAACTCCACCCTTAGCTCCCAACTTGGATCCCTTCTTTGCCTTGGGCTTCTTCGACTTGGAGCTCCCACCAACCTCCACGAGATTAGCCCTTGCCACGGGCACAGATCCATTCATCCTCTTTTCAGAGATGCATTTATCCTCCTTAACACAAAACTTTTGGATCAGATCCCTCATAGTCATCACCTTTTGCTTGTGTTTCAGATAACTTTGAAGTCCTTCCAACTTGGAGGTAGCTTCTCAATGATGCAATAGACTTGGAGAGTCTCACACATTTTCATCTTCTCGGATATCAGTTCATTGATCATCATTTGAAGCTCTTGAGCTTGACTGACCACAGACTTTGCATCAACCATCTTGTAGTCGAGGAACTTTCCGACGACCCACTTCTTGGATCCAACTTCCTCACCCTTGTACTCATGGTCAAGAGTTTCTCACAACACCTTACAAGGCTCCTTCACCTGATACACATTTCAAATGGCATCGTGAAGGCTATTAAAATGAGGTTGCGACAGATGTACTCCTTAGAGTTCCACTCCACTGCAGCATCTTGAACTTCCTTAGTGCTTTTCTCATCTACAATGGGAAGATCTTCATGAACGTGATGCTCCAAACCCATAGTGGACAAGTAGAAGAGCATCTTCTGTTGCCACATCTTGAAGTTCATACCATTATTGAACTTCTCGGGTTTCTAAGCATGAGGAACAACCACAAGAGGCATCGCTCCGGGGGTAGTCTTCGCAGCGTCATTCTCGACATGGTTCTGGGATTCAACCAATGTGTACATACAAAATTATTCATCATTAAATATAAGTACACATAAAAAATTGTGGTATAATATTTTAAATAATTATACATAACAAATTGCTCAATATGATTTTGTTGTAAATAACCAAAACCATTAGCATGTATATTTTCACAATTATTTAATGTATGCATGCAAGAACAACACTGCCAAATTAAGCATACATATTAAGGCATGAGTATTTCGTAAATAACTGAAACCGCATCGCATGTATATTAACCATTAGCATGCGTATTAACCATTCACATGTATATCAATATTTAGGCAGACATACTAATTTTCATGCACTTCAATTTCCATAATCAAAGCATGCACTCATATATATATATATATATATATGCATACCTGCAATTTTTAAATCAATATAAATCAACAAATTTCATTCGTTTCAAGACTGTTGGACATATATTGATTATATCATGCGAAAAATCAAATAACAAAAATTGAACGAGTAATTAACATATGCAAGAATAATAAACTTTTATTAATTATTCAAGCATACAATTGAAAAGCTCAAATAACAAATAATCAAAGCATAAATCATGTTTCAAGTAATCACAAAGTGATGGAGTCATGAGTAACACTCGCTGCCCTTGCAACGAATGAGTCCCGTCGTGGATATCGTTCCTTAGGATAAAACCATCGCAAATAACAATTAACATGTAAGAGTTACTTGGGATTCACGCAAGGCTTGAAGGACTACCACCGACAGAGAAAGGAAGAAGTGAGACTCAAGTTTAGAATGAATGAGGAACATGAGAATGGTGCAAAAATTTCTAACTGAGATAGAGGCTCTATTTATACTGCTCTAAGAGACCCTAATCATGGAAACGTGATATTCTGATTTTCTGTAATTAGAGAAGAATATTCTCCAATCACGAACTCACCAAATCCGAGACATTCCATGAATACTCGAATCAAATCTGCTGGAAAAGGAAGAAATATTTGCATAAATATTTTTCAGCGTATTAAATATGGTAAATCGCATATTTATGTAAGACAAGATATCTCACAAAATATGGAAGTATTTTGTTCTCATCTCTTAAGAATTACACACAAGCAATTCCATATATACTATGCGGATGGGCCTTCCAGAGACTTCCATGCGGTCTATACGCATTTTGGACAGTCCAGAGAAAAATTAATCTAGGCCAATTTCTCCCTAATATTTTTTTTAAGAGTGACATTTCAAACATCTATATCTCATTCACCCTTGATCCGTTTCGAGAACTTAAATTATCGATTTTATAGTACTCGCGGAGGAGAACCCAAAAAAGACATCCACCGACCCAAAATCTGTTCGAGTCCCACTCAAAACGAAACCCAAAAGTTGACGAATTTCAACCTTTTAACCATTATTTTCCAACACCATCACGGTACAACTCCTTTTCAACTGCAAGGAGACATCCCATATTTTTCAAAAGCAAATGCAAATCAAGATTCTCAACCAGCTTTCTTTACTTAACACTTGAAACAATGTTACACCTGAAAATACTCCAGTTCACATGAACATCTCCCAACAAAACTACTAGCAGAATTATAGGAACAATGTTTAGAGCTCCTAAAATCATCCACTAAACCCCAGAACTTTTAAACACATTCATAGTCCATTTTCCATATCTTTGAACATTGTTGAAACCTTTGTTGCACTAAATCAGGGACAGGTACCTAAATGGAAACATGGACGAGAAATGGAAAATTTTAAAAATTATGAATATGGGAACAACAAGGGGACGAATAAAATATAATAATAAATATATATAATATTCAAAATTTAATATCAAATAAAACAACTATTCAAAATTTTTAATGTTCAAAACAAATGAAAGATGCAGTATATATTGACCTTCTTTATTCTTTTTTATCAAACAAACCAAGTACTACCATTTTTGTTTTGTTTTTTGCTTGCACGTTGTTAACCCTATATAGTTATTGACTTAGTCTAGGCTGTTATTCTAGATAACTATCAATCAGGTTTGAATCCCTTCGATTAAGGGATCTTGTAACTGTATATACTTATTTATAACTATATCATATGTTAGAAATATAAATCCCACAAGATATCTATTAGCTTGAGAAGATGGATAACAAAGAAAACGTAAAGAAAATAAAGGAAATAATGGACACAAGGATTTACGTGGTTCGGTCAAGTTGACCTACATCCACGACCGGAGGAGACCGGAAACTTCACTCTATGTGGAGAAAGTATTACAAGGCTTTGCCTACCACCTGTGAAGGAATTATGTGGCAAAATATAAAGATGAGGGCTTTGGCGTCTACAACTATAAAGGAGAGCTAACGGGATAATAAAGCAAGTAGCAAAGGAATGCTCTGTTTGAGGTGTGTTTGAACTACTAAGTTCATCCCCTATTTATGCTACTCCAAGTTCACCAATGACCAAGAGCTCTCAAACAAAAATTATCTCAATATCCCAAGAAATCCTCATCCTTGCTTCAAGCATGGGTTGTGAACATTACTTCCAAATGGTTCTTGCCAAAATACCATCATAGTTGAACCTCAATAGTCAAAGAAATAATGCTTCAACTTGCTAAACATGGGATGAGAATAGTGTTGCAATTTAATGCTTTGACTGATTGTCTTTGCTATCCTCGAAAGAAGTGAATGTTCATGGACAATTAGGTGTAGACCACATTTCTTCACAAATCTCCACCTTGGTCCGAACCCCAAAACTAATAGCTTAATCACCCTCCCCCGGCATGGCCCTAATGGGCCGAATCACCAACAATGAACACCAATCAAGTCCAAGCACAGCTTGAACTTGAAATAGGGAAGAGCCTTCGTGAACATATCAGCAGGATTATCTTTGTATTGATTTTTTGAACAAAGACCTTCTTCTCTGCAATGATATAACGAATGAAGTGGTACTTAATATCAATATGCTTCGTTGTCTCATGATACATCTGATCTTTAGTCAAGTAAATTGCACTTTAACCATCACAGTGAATGGTAGTAACCCTTTGTTGTAGAGTTAATTCGCCGAAGAGACCTCTCAACCATGAAGCTTCTTTGATTGCCTTTGTGACTGCGACATATTCTGTCTCAGTAGTAGATAAAGTAACTACATGTTATAGAGTAGCTTTCCAACTAATTGCACAATCTCCAATGCAAAATACATAACCTGTAAGAGACATGCGCTTATCAAGATCACCGGCAATGTATGAATCTACAAAACCAACCAGAGTGTTATTGGTTCTACCAAACTCCAAACACATATTCGAAGTACCCTTTAAGTATCTAAGAATCCACTTCACAGCCTGCCAATGTGATTTTTCCAGATTGGCCATATACCTACTAACAACACTAACAACTTGTGAGATATCAGGGCGAGTACAAACCATTGCATACATTATACTCCAAAATGAATTTGAATAAGGAAATCTATCCATATATTCTTCTTCTTCATCTAATTTTGGTGATTGGGTAGCAGATAGCCTGAAATGGCTACCAAAAGGAGTGCTAACTGGTTTGGCATCATGCATGCCAAATAACTCCAAAACATTCTAAAGGTAACTCTCCTGGGTCAGGTATAACTTTCCAACTCCTAGATCTCTTCATATCTCCATACCAAGAATCTTCTTAGCTGCACTCAAATCTTTCATCTCAAATTTATCATCTCAAATTTACTATTCAACAAGGCCTTTAACTCATGAATTCCTGCAAGATTCTTAGCCGCAATGAGCATGTCATCAACATATAATAGCAAATAAATGAATGAGTTATCTTGTAACTTTCGGAAGTAAACACAACTATAATACATGCTCCTGGAAAAACCATGACCTAACATAAATGAATCAAACCTCTTATACCATTGTCTTAGAGACTGCTTTAATCCATACAAGGATTTCTTCAACAAGGAAACCCGGTCTTCTTTACCTTGAACTTCAAAATGTTCAGGTTGAATCATATAGATATGTTCATCTAATTCACCATGCAAGAAAGCTGTCTTGATATCCAGCTGTTCTAACTCCAGATAATACATGGGAACCAAAGCAAGCAATACACGAATAGAGCTATGTTTCACAACAGGTGAGAAAACATCATTGAAATCTACACCCTGTACCTGACTGTAGCCTTTTGCGACCAATCATGCTTTGTACCTTGCCTTATCAACACCTGAAGAATCTTCCTTTCTCTTGAAAACCCATTTGCAACCAACAATTTTCTTTCCTTTTGGTGGTACCACAAGATCCTATGTTCTATTCTTGTGTAGAGATTCCATCTCTTCGTTCATAGCCACCAACCATTTGTCTAAATTAGCACCTGAAACTGCATATGAATATGTGGAAGGTTCCTCGTCTCTACATGTTTCCTGTGCCACTGATAAAGCATATGCAACCAAATTGCATACCTCAATAGTGGTCGAATGTCACGTCTCGGTCTATCTCTGGCAATGGAATTTTCCTCATCTCCCGGTTGATCTTCAACACATTTATGATCAGATTCTTCAACTTCTTGGGTTGAACCACCAATCTCCAAATACACCATTTTTTTGCACCATCCTCTTTTTCTGAATCACAAGGATTACAAGACTCTTTTCCAGGATGTAACATATAAGATTCCTCAAATCTAACATCTCTACTAATTACAAATCTGGGTGATTTGGGATCAGGATATCACAATCTATATCCTTTCACCCTTGAAGCATAACCGAGGAAAATACATTTCTTAGCCCTAGGATCTAGCTTTCCCTCGTTAACATGCATATAAGTTGAACACCCAAATATTCTTAAATTAGAGTAATCTGCAGAAGTACTGACCAAACTTCCTCTGGAGTATTGTAAGAAGTGCACACGGAGAGCGGTTGACGATGTGACAAGCCGTAGATATAGCTTCTGCCGAAAAGTCTAATGTCAAATTGGTATTGAGATCATGCACCGAGCTATTTCCAAAAGAGTAAGATTCATCCGCTCTGCCACACCATTCTGTTGAGGCGTCATTCTAACAGTACAATGTCAAGTTATTCCTTCATTTTTGCAGAACTCAATGAATTCATTTCCACAAAATTCTAACCCATTGTCAGTCCTCAATCGCTTAATTTGTTTTCGTGTCTATTTTTCAATCAAAGTCTTTCATTGTTTAAATGTTAGGAAAATATCACTTTTAAACTTCTAAAAATATACCCAAACTTTTCTTGAATATTCATCAATGAAAGTAAGCATATATCTTGCACCACCCTTAGAAGGAACACGAGAGGGCCCCCAAAGATCAGGATGAATGTAATCCAAAGTACCTTTTGTTTTATGAACTGCAGATGAACGAAAGCTAACTCTTTTCTGCTTTCGAAAAATACAGTGTTCACAAAAGTCCAACTTACTAGTACTTTGACCACAAAGTAGACCTCTCTTGCTTAATAATGTTAAGCCTTTCTCGCCCATATGTCCCAACCTCATATGCCACAATTTGGTGATGTCTTCATCTGAGAAAGTTGAGATAGCCACTGCCTCAGTTACTGTAGATCCTTGCAAAACATACAGAGTGCCAACTCTGCAAGCCTTCATTAGCATAAGAGCACCTTTATAGATTTTCAGTATTCCACATCACCTGAATATCTGTACCCGAGAGCATCAAGAGTTCCAAGAGACATGAGATTTTTCTTTAAGTCAGGAACATGCCTAACATTATTGAGTGTCCTAATAATGCCATTGTACATTTTTGTTTGAATTGTTCCCCTGCCAACAACCTTACAAGGAGCATTATTACCCATCAAAACAATTACACAATCCCATTCTTCATAAATGGAAAAACACCCCCTATAATAACTCATGTGGTAAGAACAACCCGAATCTAAGAGCCACTCACTAGAATACCTTGATTTATTATCCATGGCCACAAATATGATTTTATCACTCTCATCTTCTGCTACACTAGCTTCACCAGCATTGCTGCTATTCTGCTCATTTTTATATTTTTCTTTACTTTTCAATTTAAACAATCAACCTTAATGTGCCCCTTTTTCTTGCAATAGTTGCAAATTTTATTTCTGTAGCTAAAATTTGACCTCCCTTTGGATCTACCACCTTCAGAATCTCTTCACCTCTACCCCTTACAAACAAACCCTCTGCATGAGTTTCACTCGATTCCTCCGTAATGTCCCTATTAATCTGCTCTTCAGATTTTAAAGCAAATTTTATACTATTGTATGAGAACGACTCTTTCCCATAAATCATAGTATCTCAAAAATACTTAAAGGACGGGGGAAGGGAACATAAAAATAAAAGGGATTGATCTTCTTCATCAACTTTAGCATATACATTCTCCAAATCCAAAATGATGGAATCAAATTTATCAAGATGTGAGAGTATAGATGTACCTTCTGCCATTTTCAACATGTACAACTTTTGTTTCAAATAGAAGCGATTCTCCATTGTCTTCTTCATGTATGTAGATTTCAACTGATCCCACATACCTTTGGTAGTTCTCTCACTAGAAACTTCCTGCAAAACCTTGTTAGAGAGATTTAAAATAATGGATGATCTAGCCTTCTTGTCCAGATCACAAAAAAATTTCGGCGACATATCCGCTGGCCTTTCCTCCACTCCTTCAAGGGCTAGCTCATATCCGTCCTGGATTAGGATGGCTCCCACCTTGAGTTACCACATACCGAAGTTTACATTATGGTCAAACTTTTCAATAGAAGTCCTTGCTACCGTCATGATGGCTAATAGATAAAAAATGAGATACGTCTCTGATACCAATTTTTTATGAATACGAATCCTACGAGATATCTATTAGCCCGAGAAGATGGATAAAAAAGAAAACATAGAGAAAAGAAAGAAAATAATGAACACAAGGATTTACGTGGTTCGGTCAAGTTAACCTACATCCACGGCCGGAGGAGACCGGAAACTTCACTGTATGTGGAGAAAGTATTACAAGGCTTTGCCTACCACCTATGAAGGAATTATGTGGAAAAATATAAAGATGAGGGCTTTGGCTTCTACAACTACAAAGGAGAGCTAAAAGGAGAAGAAATAAAGTAGCAAAGGAATGCTATGCTTGAGGTGTGTTTGAACTAATAAGTTCATCCCCTATTTATACTACTCCAAGTTAACCAATGGCCAAGAGCTCTCTAAAAAACATATCCCAATATCCCAAGAAATACTCCTTCTTGCTTCAAGCATGGGTTGTGAATATTACTTCCAAATGGTTCTTGCCAAAAAACCATGATAGTTGAATCCCAATAGTCAAATAAATAATGCTTCAACTTGCTAAACATGGGATGAGAATAGTGTTGCAATTTAATGCTTTGAATGATTGTCTTTGCTATCCTCCAAAGAAGTGAATGTTCATCTACTTGGAAGCGCGCCAAAAAGATGGCATCACCTCCACTCAGTCATCGGAAGCCAACGCCACCACTTGAACCATCGGATGCTGCTCATCTCTATCACCATCTCAGGATTCTGCCGTTTCTAAGGACAGGTCTTTCACTGCTCCAGATCAAAGCTCAGATCGTGGCCAAGATCGCAACTCTGATCGATAGCATTCTATTTGTCAAATATGCACCAGGCCCAATCATGAAGCAGTAAACTGTTTTCAGCAAATTTATCTTCACCTGTTCCCGCCGACTAACTGGAATGCCACAGTGAAGCTGGTAAGTCAGCCTTTACTATCACAACTTCCAGGCCTTCTGATATTGGTGATCTTTAGTACGTTGACTCTGATGCAACTAATCATGTGATAGGAGATCTCAGCAATCTCTCCATCCAGAACACCTATAATGTCAATTCTATTCTTAATTTTGATACATTAATGGAGTATCCACATATGTGATCTACTTCTGAGATGTGTTATTCTCCTCTCTAAATGATCGTTATACCTCTAAATCATCTAACTACTACTAACTAATTTTCTACAATCTGAGCTACTCTCTCCGTCCCAAAATAAATTACAAAGAGAGAAAAATGGCTGCAAAATTCAACAATAAAAATTGGATTGATGGCAGTTCAAAAAGCTAAAAATTGGACACTAATTTGACATAAATCGTATTGACATAAAAGTACTTAAAAACCTGATAATCCCTGCCCAAAACAGTAATAATTCCCTCTGGAAACTAATGTTTGACTCCAAAAAATTTCATTTGGAGCCAAAATTACATCTTTGAGCCTCTGTTCATATAATTCAAAATTTGAGATTCACAACTATAAATAGGGGTATTTATTACAGCACCCAACCATACCATTCAAAACCAAAAAGTACTCTCAGAAATAATTTTTGGCCCGTTCTTGAAGAACTAGTCAGATACATAAAACCCTAATCTCTCATTTTCTACTTCTTCATCATTGAGCGATTGAGCAGTGATGGTTGGGAGAAACCTTACAGATGACCAGAACTAAGAAATGGCTCATTTTCTGCTTTAACACATCGAGAATGGACAGATCGAGCGCCAGCAGAGAGTCAAGGCAGCACAAAGATGGTCATGTTCAGTGTGGACCATCTCTAACATCTGGGCGCGGGTGAAGCACCAGCTTCAAAATGGAGAGGTTGTGTGTGCCCGTTAAAATAGACACGGGCGATCTGGCAGAATAAAAAAACCAATCGACATAGAGGCCTTAATGGCAGTGCCACTAAGGTACTGGCGCACCTGCCGGAGTAAAGCATCACAACTCCACTTTGGAAAAAGCAGCATACAAAATGCTACAGCAAGCAAGGAGATTAGAAGCCACACTAGTATTGTACATCCAAGCCTAAGCCTAACAATGGAATGCAAAGAATCAAGGATAGAATGGTGCTTAAGCAAACTGGATTGCAACATGCATGTCAAGCTAATGCACTATGTCATACACATCGATGAAAAGTGGTTCTACTTCACAGAGGCAACAACAATGTATATTCTAGGTCCCAATGAACCTGAACCCTATAGAATCAGTAAAATTAGGCATTACATTCCAAAACTCATGTTTTTATGTGCTATTTGTAGACCAATATTTGACATAGAGGGTAATGTAATGTTTGATGGGAAAATAAGGGTCTTTCCATATGTGGAGTATATAGCAGCCAAGTACACCACTGTAAATAGACCTAGGGGAACCATGGTGCTTACACCCATATCATCCATCACTAGAGATATTATAAGGGACAAGTTGATTCATGAATTCATACCATCAATCAAGGCTAAATGGCCAGTTGGGGCTAGCAAAAATATTTTCATACAGCAAGATAATTCCCCTACCCACATATTTTCCAATGACCCTGAATTTCTAGCTGCATCCACCTCAGTGGGTTTAATATACATTTATGTGCCAACCATCAAAATCATCTGATCTTAACATTTTGGATTTGGGGTTTTTTACCTCAATTCAAAGTTTATAGCAGTAAAACCCTTGTCAAAACCTAAATGAGTTACTACAGGCTTTGTATGAGGCTTTTGAGAGATAGGATCCTAGGGTCACTGACAAGATTTTCCTAAATTTACAATATGTCGTGGTGGAAATCATGAAATACAGAGGTGGTAATGAGTTCAAATTGCCACATCACTACCACAGAGACCCACCTCTAGCACCGGTTTTGTAGCACCGATTTTTAAAACTGGTGCTTAATATACCATAGCACCGGTTTTTTAAAATTTTAACACCGGTTTTTAAAACATGTGTTAATTTAACATCGGTTTTTTAATTTTAACACCGGTTTTTAAAAAACCAGTGCTAAATTTTACAATAGCACCGGTTTTGGAAAAACTAGCACCGGTTTTTAAAAACAGGTGCTAAAAATAAGAAAATTTCATTTTCCTGCCAAAAATAGCCAAAATTTTTGAAATATCACCGGTTTTTAAAATATTAGCACCGGTTTTAAAAACCAATGTTAAAAGTAAGAAAGTAGCACCGGTTTTTGTATTTTTTTTAAAATAAAACCATCCGTAGATGGGGGAAATTCTATTAGGCCTTCCCGAGCCGTAAAAAAGACATAAATAAAAGCCGTAGCAAAAGTGAGATATACAGGGATGCTCACTGGCTATTGGAGCGACGCTTGTTGCTCCCAAAAGAATGAAAGATACATATGAGCAGCAAGTCGGAGGAGAAGGCCTCTTTATCTATGGTGGAGAGAATCGAAACTTATTAGTGAATCCGGGGAGAAACACAAGGCAGTCGAAACCCTCTCCACATAAATAAAGAGAATACCTCCATCTCATACCGGAAGTAAATGTCAAAAAGACCTATCTATTTGCAGATGGCTCTCCATCCTAGCTAAAAAACAAAAGTCCAGTATGTGCAGAAGGAGTAACCAGCCATCCAGGTCTGAATCGCTTAAGGCAACAAAAGTCCATCTTAGACAAATCCATCACCAAAACAAGGCCAGAGGCAGCAAGATTCCATGATAGCATGAAGCAGGATATCAGCATGTGATCTGCATGAAACAAATTAATCAGTAGCATCCGAACTAGGTAGCAATCCGCAGAGAAGGAGTACTCATTTGATCCAGTCTAACTAAACCCTGGACTAAGTTAGGAAGCAAAGAAAATGTGGGAAAAGCTAAATTACACTTTTGAAGCAGACATGATTTTGCTAGAGAATGAGCAACCTGATTTGCTTCTCTATATATGTGCACAATATGTATGTCCCCCAAAGAATGATGGATCTCATCTGCTAAGCAAAGCATTTTCCAGGGAGATCTAAGTGGATCATTAGCATATAGCACAGCACTAATGCAATCTGATTCCATACAAACAGTGGAAGTCAAAGAAGTGGAAGCTTCTAAAGGAGATATAGCATTAGTATATGAAGTATAAGCCTCCTTAAAGCTCCCTCTACTATCCCTAATAATCATACTAAGCCCACACATATTGGTATTACAGCACCAAGCAGCATCCACATTTACCTTAAAGCCCAGTTTTGGCCTATCCCATGCAATTTTCCAGATTTTAGGCTTTGAGGGTCGTTTAATGAGAGGCAGGTAGGAGTGGTTAGAAATACTGAGATCAAGGGAAGAGACTATATATACAGGTTTAGCACAGAATGAATAGAAGATTTGATCTCTAATCTGCTGAAGCACAATGGTAGGGGAGGGCTTGACAGAATCATAAATGAATCTATTCCTCATCTTCCATAGATTCCAAAAGGTAAAGATTGCTGCAGTTCTAACTATAGTAGAATGTAATGTAGACAAAGTGGGAAGAGTTAAGTAGCATGATAATCTGTCCCAAACAGAATGGAATTCCCTATCCCTAATACCCATGAACTGATGTATTGATTTCCAAACATTCAAAGAAAACTCACATGAGTTAAAGAAATGATCTAGATCATCTTCATGCAAATTACACATACAGCATTTAGAGGCCAAGCAAAATCTCAGTTTTTTAAGGATGTTGTCAAATGGTAGATAGGAATTTGTCACTTTCCACATAAACACTGAGATTTTTTTTTCAAATCTGGAGTTCCAGAAATGAAGAGAAGAAGCAGTCTGACCTGAGTTGTTGAAAAGTAACAAATAAGTTGCTCTGAATGAAAAGTTACCATCTGCACCTGGCTTCCATATTAATCTATCAGGTCTATGGGGTGATGTTTTTGAATCCTGCAAAAGAGCAATAATATCAGGATGCACCGGTTTTTGTAAAAAATAGCAACGGTTTTAAAAACCGGTGCTAATTAAAAATTAAAACTTAGCACCGGTTTTTGTAAACAATAGCACTGGTTTTGTAAAACCGGTGCTAAAAGGAATCAAAATTCATTTTCCCGCCAAAGAAACAGCCAAAAATTTTTAAATAGCACCGGTTTTGGAAGAAAATAGCACCGGTTTAAACCGTTGCTAAAATTTTTAAAAATATTCCCGGCAAGGAAATCGCCAAAAACTTTAAAATTTAGCACCGGTTTTTCTAAACAATAGCACCAATTTTATAAAACCGGTGCTAAAAATTTTCAAAATTCATTTTCCCGCCAAAGAAATAGTCAAAATGTTTTAAATAGCACCGGTTATGGGAAAATTAGCACCGGTATTTTCCAACCGGTGCTAAAAATTTAAAAATAGCACCGATTTTGGAAGAAAATAGCACCGATTTAAACCGGTGCTAAATATTTTAAAAATTTTAAGTTATTCCCGCCAAAGAAATTGCCTAAAAAATTTCCCGCCAAAGGAATCGCCAAAAAATTTAAAATCTAGCACCGGTTTTTGTAAACAATAGCACTGATTTTGCAAAACCGGTGCTAAAAATTTTTGAAATTAAATTTCTGGCCAAAGAAATAGCCAAAAATTTTAAATAGTACCGGTTTTTGAAAAATTTGCGCCGGATTTTAAAACCGGTGCTAAAAATTAAAAAATAGCACCGGTTCAAACAGGTGCTAAAAATCTTTCCGCCAAAGAAGTTGCCAAAAACATTTTCCCACCGAAGAAGTTGCCAAAAACATTTTACCACCGAAGAAGTCGATTAATATTTTAAAATTCTATCTTCTCACCAAACACTTCTAAATATTCGTCGAAATTTTCAAAGTTCAAATTTTCTGCCAAAGAATTCAAAATATTCTCCACAAATATCAAATAATCTTCCCAGAAATTTTATGAGCTGGGAGCAGCTTCCCAGCTGCGCTGCCGCTGTAAGCTATTTTTTTTAAACTTTCAAAATCGTTCACTTCTTTTGTTGACTTTAACTAATAACTAAGTTAAGTTAAATTAATCAACGATCAACCTTTACTGACCTAATATATACAAATAAGAATAAAATTTAGTTAACATTAACTAATTAACGTTAAACCCTTAATTGATTTAGTATACATAAATACAAATTTAACAAGTTAACGATCAAACTTTACTTTACTTTCAATATATAAACACTAATAACTAGTCTGACTTTGACTGATCAACGGTCAAACTAAACTTGACATTTTCAATATATAAACACTAATAACAAAGTTGACTTTAACTAATTAACGGTCAAACTTTATTTGAATTAGTATATAATAAATACTAATAAACATGTTTGACTTTGTCTAATCAACGGTCAAACCTTAGTTGACTTTCTATATATAAATACTAGTGACTAAGTTGACTTTAACTAATCAACGGTCAAACTTTACTTGACTCTCTATACAGAAACAGTGGAGACTAAGCTGATTTTAACAAGTTAACGGTCAAACTTTACTTTACTTTCAATATATAAACACTAATAACTAGGCTGACTTTGACTAGTCAACGGTCAAACTATACTTGACTTTCAATATATAAACACTAATAACTAGGTTGACTTTGTCTAATCAACGGTCACCCTTTACTTAACTTCCAATATATAAACACTAATAACTAGGTTGACTTTCTCTAATTAACGGTCAAACTTTACTAGACTTTCAATATATAAACACTAATAACTAGGTTGACTTTGTCTAGTCAACGATCAAACTTTAGTAGACTTTCAATATATAAACACTAATAACTAAGTTGACTTTAATTAATCGACAGTCAACCCTTACTTAACTTTCTATATATAAACACTAATAAAAAAGTTGAATTTAACTAATTAATTATCAAACTTTATTTGAATTAGTATATAATAAATACAAAGAAAAATGTTTAACTTTGACTAATCAATGGTCAACCCTTACTTGACTTTCAATATATAAACACTAATAACTAAGTTGATTTTAACTAATTAACGGTCTATATTTATTTGATTTTAGCTAATGAAAACTTTAATGGGCTCAAACCCATAATTTTGGCCCAAACCTCATGTCTCAAATTTTCATATGTTTAGCCTTCCTTCTCCCTTGCCCCAATTTGATTCGATCGAACCCATTCCCCACCGTCCCTCCGCCTCCTATGGCTTTCTCTGCCGATCAGCCACCAGTAACGCATCACCTGAAGAAGTTGAAGGAAGGGGAGATGGTGTCGGCACCGGTGAGGGAGAGGATCTTCCCGCTTGTCTTCCCACTTAAAGCCTTGTCCCTTTTCCTTCGACGCAAAGAACCTAAGTTTCTACCACTACCGGAGGGTTACACCGTCTCTGGAGGGCTCCGCCACCGCTGGAGGAGCCCTGCTAGTAGAGGGTTTTATTCCCTATTTTTGCTAAAGGGTTCCGCCACCGTCGCTGGAGAGTTCTTCCGTCAGAGAAGGAGCCTCACCACCGCTGAAGGGTTCCGCCACCTCTTTGTTTTCCACCACCGATGATGATGCTCTCCACCACCTCTACCCCGCTCCCCTCTACCGGAGCTCCCATCGCCGGCTGCGCTTACCAATGAACAGTTGAATCTTTGATGAAGTTCCATTCTACATATTGTTATGATAATTTTTTGAAGCACATGTTGTTAGGTTAGTTATTGATTATGCTTGGTTTTGGATCTATTTTCTGTTTTTCTTCCTTCTAGTTGGTAAAAGTTTGTATCTTTAAATTTTTTTGCAAACTGGGATTGTGTAGTTTCATTATTTCGAGCTGGTTCTCCTTGTCTGCAGTTCTTTTTTTCTTTTGAGCTCAAATCCTTTACATCAAAGAACCAATAAGTTTTTTTTGGTAAACTATTAATGTGGTGAAGCTTTTGTCATGCCTATCTTTTGAATTTTGCAACCAAGATATGGGTATATTCTATCTTTAGCAGCAGATTTATGCATTAGTGTAGTACTATTAGTCCTATATTCCTATCCTTCATAGACTCTAAAGTGATGTCTAATCTGCGTGCCAGAAATATCCATGTAATCTCATAAAATTAAATTCTTGCATGAATTTCAGTATTAAGAAAGACATGGGTAATATTTTTTTCCTGCTATGCTTTCAAATGGTGTGCTCGTCTTGTGTTGTTTGGAAGTTTAAGATTTTATTTATACATTTTGTGTGAGCTTTTGTCTTGAAGATCTCTTTTCAAATCATTATATGTGTAATGTTTAAGTGGAACTTTTATTCGGTCTAAATTTGAGGATGGTTTTAAACTTATAAAGTTTTGAATGTGGACAAATAAAAACATGGCTGAACTTTGTGATTTCTCCATATTAATGTTTGATTCTTTGTTTTACCCATGCTTTGTTGTCACTGTTTCAAAGAATGGAGTTTGGCAACTAAAGATAGAAATTATTATGTTGCAAGTTTGCCATCTTTAGTTTGGTTTTAAACATCTGGTGTTTTCTTGTTCATATGGTTATAGATAGCCTTGATTTTGGGATAGGATGGTGGAGATTTGATTGCATTAACCATAATCAAGGTGGGGACGTTGCTGCACATAAACAAAAGTTCTCTTCTCTCTATTTTATTTTGTTGTGTTTGCATTTTAAATCAATCGTGAAACGTTAAATTGTGTAACTTAAGTTCGGATAGAGGGAGTAACACTTGCATCAATTGACGAAACATCTTGCATCAATTTTACCCTACTGCCTGCATTTTTTATTGAAAATTTATGTGTTCGGATTAGTTCAATTTAGTGTTCAAATTAGCCTGAGGTATATCTTATTTTCCTGTTGGAGGCCTATAATGATGAGAACCCTGCTGTTCGACAGGTTTGCATGTTTAATTTCTGTAATTTTGATGGAGTTTACACATGTGGGCACTTGAAGATCTTCAGAGACTTCTTGTACTATTGCAGAAACAATACAACCTTTTTATAAGGATGGGTGAAGTAATATTTTATATAGTTAAAGGTGAATTAAACCATGAATATGCTAGGTTATCCATGATGGAGACGTTGAATAGATTGATATTTTTGCAATGTGCAGTTACATGCAACCCCGATGGATTGTTCAAGATTATTTCATTCTCATTCCAAGGATTTTAGCCACTTCCTGGCAACAGTTCTGCTTCAAACGAATATCTCTTTAACCACAATGAGTAATCATTCTTATTGTCCATCTTGTTCTTCTCGATCATTTTCCAGAATCATTAGATTGTTTCACTAACCACTTGTACCTTTCTTTACCTCCAATTCGGAATATGGGAATTATAATTACTGCTGATAGGTTTGGTTCTCCCAACAATGTACTCATTTCATCTTTGTTTTTGCAAGAGTAGAGAAGAAACTGAGATTCTAGAGCTGTAAGTGAAGGCAGTGCACCATAAATTGTGCTGCAGTAGTTTTATTATTGTATAATTAGGACTATTATTCCTGTCATAGTCGTGCGAGACAAGGTGTTTGTATACATTAATGTGGAGATAAATTATTAATTTTGTGAATTTGATTTTATTATTAAATTAATGTGGAATAAAATTGTTAATTTTGAGTCTATTTCCCTTTCTCTGAAAGCTGCAGCGTGCTGCAGCTTTTAGAGGAAGGGTTTTTTTTTTGTCATCGTAAATAAATTAGCACCGATTGAAAAACCGGTGCTAACAAAAAAACTGGTGCTAACAAAAAAACCGGTGCTAACAAAAAAAAACCGGTGCGAATTTAGCACCGGTTACTTAGGCACAGGTTTTTTTTACAAAAAAACCGGTGCTAGAACAAAAAAAATCCGGTGCTAGAGGTGGGTCTCTGTGGTAGTGCATATTGGAAAAGAAAGGCTAAGAAGACTTGGTATGCTACCCATAATTTTATTGTAGACTCCGGTCTGGTAAGGGGTTGTTTGGAACACACGGTGGCTATTTGGAGAACAAGGCACATTCAAGACTTGCTTATCAGTATGGAGCCGGTTTAGATATGCAAGGGGTATGTACTTTTGTAGGGTTGTGCTTCTAGATTCAGGTCTAGGGTAAACGTACCAGTTATATTGGTTAAGTTATATTTATAGGGCAACCTTGTAAAAGATGGGAAGGCTAAAATCCCTTTTGTATGCAGTAATTTTTTAAAATCAGGTTTATGACCTGAGGTAAAAACAAATAGACCTAGAATGTAATGGATGGTAGGGCACACATAGTAATAATGAGGCAACATCCACTATAAGGCTACCATCCAAATGTTTTAAACAAACATGGTTGTTTCCTAAGTGTGAACTAAGATTATATCATCGCGGGTAGCTAACAACTAATATAGGGTCAAGTAGGAAAATAATATCAGAGTTGGGTTTAATCACATTATGCCCTGCCAAGATCAAAACAGTTTCATAACTAATAAGAATGGCAGCATGTTTTAATCATTCATCACAGCTACATCATTAATCATGGGTTCAATCAGCAAATACACATGCCATCACAAACAATTTCACAAGCTATAATTTCTATTTTTAAATACAGTTAATATATGCCCAACCAAGATCATGCAGTTTAGTTAACAACACTGGATGACTGTATATCTAACCCATATAAACATGCATCACAATTTACTGCTCCATTATTGCCCCTAATATGAAACATGCCATGCAATGCCAGACACAGGTGCAGCTTCAGATTCACATGAATAAAGGGCTATGTTTCCTAGGATTCAACTTAATCTGATTGGTAAAGGCTGCACATTTAAACATAAACAACACACAGGTTCATGTACCCAGCAAACACAAGTAGCACATAACCTATCACGGACATCACAGAATCACAAAGTTGCTGTCAAAAGTAACAACGGTCAGACTCTATACACAAACCTGCATTGAAAGGAAAAAAAGGTTAGTATGTATTAACCAAATAAAAAGATAAATTAATTAATGTACACAAACAATGTAAAGTTATAGACCTGAGAATAATAAAACTATTTTTCATCTGCTGAATCATTTTTGGGCACATACTTGCCAGTTACCAGGGTATAGAGCAGCCCCTGTTTCCCAGAAACCTGGCTCACCATACTTAGGTAATTCATTACCCTTGAAGTATACTGAAGGATGGGGATCACACAAAGATTCAAAATCAGATTCATCAGAATCAGGAGGTTGTGTTTCATCAGAATTAGGAAGGTGTTTCATCTGAATCAGGGTGGTGTTTCATCTGAATCAGGGGGCTGTGTTTCATCTGAATCAGAGGGTTGTGTTTCGTATGAATCGGGAGGTTGAGTTTCATCTGAGTCAGGGGGCTATATTTTATCAGAACCAGGGTCTGAATCTGAGTGGTAAAGGACAGCTTAAGGAACATGGCTAAAATGTGTGGCCAGAAGGTTATCCTAGGATTCAAATGAGTCAATGTCAAGGGCAGGGTACTGGGTTGGGATAACATCAGTGGGCTTGAGTTGTAAATCAATATCTTCAAGGCCAGTAAATAGTGTGGGATCAAAACTGGACTTACACTGACAGTCATAATGGGATTCATTCAAGGGCTGTAAGGGGTAGACTTATCCTGCCCAGCCATGACCATATCACCCTCATCCATCAAGAGAGTGTACACACAAGGGGTGGGTATGGGGTTTGAGATGCAAACAAGCATAAGGGAAAAACCAAACAGTATATCAATTGGGGTAAATAAATCACAGATAAATTAGCAGAACAACAAGAATATGAGCATTGAAGTCACAGATAAACATGAAAGAACATAAACAGTTATTAGAAAAAGAAAAAAAAACCTCACATGCAAGGAGTTTTTTAATTGCAAATGAACTTTAAAATTTTAAATATTACCGCAAGAAACCCTAATTGATGCTAATCTATGAATTAAAAAACTTAGAACACCAAGAACAGGGCCTTATGTCACAGATCAGGCAACGAAATTGAAGAAAACAACAGAGTTTTAGAACTAAATCATGAATAAGCATTGACAAGTATCACAGAAAGAAATATAAATCACATGCAATAGGTTTTTAGAGCATAGGTTCTTTAAAAAGTAAAAATTTTATAATGAAAAACCCTAATCGAGGCAAATCTATGATTAAAAAAACATAGAACAGTAAGAACACGAAGAACGGGGGCATTTCAGTCATAGATTGACCAAAATCCTTCAAGAATACCATGGATAATCACAAAATAAACATGCTTTTGTTATCAAAAAATTCATAAACTAAAAAAATCTTCACATGCAATAGGTTTTTAGCAACAAAACTCCAGATCCATGGATATTCTAACAGATTGAAAATGTAAAACACAACGAATCGATAACCCACAACTCAAAAACCAAGTATATGAGTTCAAAACCCACCAAATCAGTGAGCATAACACAGATCGTGACTCAAAATGATGTGATGAACATTAACAAAGCATAAATCATGTTAATTTGGAAAACCCCCAACCAACACACAAAAACCCTAGTCTGGAAAAACTCAAAAGGTGTGATAAAAAGTACCTGTGCATTTAATCACAAAGGACCATTGAAAGCATCATAAAAACGAGAGAGAAATACCCTGGAACTGATAGAAATCAGATCTGGAATGGCTAGGATTTTCTGGGTCGAGGGAATTGAGAGAGAAAGGCTGTGATTTTGAAGAGAGAAAAGAGAGTAAAGTGGAGCGTTCAAGAGTAATGGAGAAGCCAAAATGTTGCGTTGGGAGAGCAATAATTGTGCTTAGGAAGACCAAAAATGAGGCATGTGATATCTTACCCCAATTTAAACTCAAATTCGCATACCTCCACCATAAAGACAACACGCGTCCCAGGGTGGGCTAGGCTTGCTAATTTATCAGGTTTAAGGCTTGTAACTTCACAATCTATGATGAACCTTTACAAATTGTGAGACAGTGGGAGTATTTAATATAGGAAAATGACCAATGCAGGAAAACGGTATTTCTTTTTAAGGAATGCAGAGAAAAAATTCTTGATTCCTTGAATTGCAGAGTATGAACATGGAAACAAGTTGTCGTACTCTGGAACAAATAATGCAGGACTGAAACTCATAGATAACCCACAAAATTCAACTAGAATGGTAATCAACAGAGAGAAAATCGGACAATAGAAATCAATATCATTGAAATCCATATCGATTTAGGACGACAGACAGAATATTCATCGAGAAAATAGATACAACAGCAAAAGCCCCTATTGAAAATCACTATATACTCTATAGCCTAATCTAACCAAGCTTCATTACGTGTGGAAACATGTTCCAGCCGAGTTGGTAATCACTACATCACCAAAACTAATTACTTCCTAAAGAACAAAATGGAAGAGCAAATAAGACAAGCTATCAAATTCGTAGAGAGTGCGGCCCTACTACTTCAAGGCGTAGACGACATCCATAGGAGAAATTTCTATTACTGTGGCTACAGTAGCACACATTGGAGGTTGTTGTGGAGGATGCATTTGGCAAATGAATATGCCAAATGCGTCCTCACAGTTTTTGATTTTTTTTATTGTGACTTTCTGAGGACGCATTTGCCAAATACGTCCTCGTTAATTTTCTTTTTTTTGTTCAGGGATTGAAGAGGACGCATTCCCCAAATATGTCCTCAGATTTCCCTTTTTTTTAAAAAAAAATTCAGTGTTAATGAGGATGCATTCACGGATTGCGTCCTCCTATACTGTGCTAATTTCTGTGCCGCCACATCGATGAGGACACATTCGTTAAATGAATCCTCCAATTCGCGTTGATTTCTGTGCTGCCACATCGACGAGTACGCATTCTATGCACCACCCTTTATCTATCAGAATTGTTGTAGAGGCGTGAGGACCATTCAGGTCCATTGCTGGCCTTCAATGATTAGTTCGGTTAGTAACAATGCTCAATAAATTGATGTTCTTTTGGAATATTGCAGTGTCGTTGAATCTGAATCCGCATCCTGGCCGCCGCCACATTTTTGACTCCCTAATCGTCACTAAAAGCTAGCATTGATTAGTGTTGAATAGGACTGTCACTTAGGGTGCATGCTACATTTATATATATATATAGTAACTCTGGTTATGAGTTTTTGTATTTTGCAGTTCCATTGCATCTTCACATTCTTAGTTTAAGGAGTGGTAGGGTATCAAAAGGCTAATCCTAACTTTAAGAAATTGATGTTCACTATCTATCATATTTGATTTTGATTGATTTCATGTTTTGCAAGTCAAATACCGTTCGATGGATGACTATGTAAACACATCAGAAAGTTATATAAATTGTATATGTATGGGGATTGAATACGTGGAGTTTCTTAGAAACACCTATACCATGCACGAATTTCGATGGATGACTATGTAAACACATTAGAAAGTTATATAAATTTTATATATATGGGGATTGAATACGTGGAGTTTCTTAGAAACACCTGTACCATGCACGAATTTCGATGGATGACTATGGAAACACATCAGAAAGTTATATAAATTTTATATGTATGGGGATTGAATACGTGGAGTTTCTTAGAAACACCTGTACCATGCACGAATTAAGAAGGGAAATGTAATATAATTTATAATTCTAATAAGTAATAAGTAGTATCTAATAAAATTTTATTATATCTATATGAGAATTATACATGATGTAATATTTAAAATAAATTAATATATTTATCAATATTATAATATTTTTAATTTTAAAACAAAAAATCAACTTGATCCTTGTTGATATATAGTAATTAATTATGTTATATTTAAATGAAAAATTATATATATATATATATATGTGTGTGTATTTTATATAGAAAAATAATAAGGGTTATATAGAAATACTTTACATTATAAAATATATAGTGATAAGAATATGAAATATTTATTGAAATGAATCAATATTAATTAAAGTTATAAAGTTATGGTTCTTTTAAAAGAAAATAAAAAAACTATTCTTAATTATAATTAGAGGCATATTAAAACATATAACATATAAAAAAACTAAGTCTAATTTAAAATATATGTTTACTAAACTTTTTAAAAGTTTAGTGTATAATTTAGGTAATGCATTGTATAAGTAAAATAATATTATATATTTACATAAAAATATATATGTATTTTACAAGTAACAAAAATAAATTTTTTGTTCTATTAATTATAAAGAATATATTGATACAAATAAGAAATATATAAATATAATTAATCAAAAACTATATACTCCTTTAACACTCGTATAATATAGATGCACGATTTAAACTATAAATAATATATTGATAAAAGTATAAAATATTTAGTACAGTACTTTTTTTTAAGAATATAGTAAAAGTATCCTTTTTTAGAAGTAGGATTAAAATAATAGTAATATTTACTAAATAAATATTTTTTGTAATTAGGTAAAAAATATATATAATTTTGAATAAAATAAATAAATATTATATTATTATATACTGTTTAAATGTTGTTACTTTTAAATATTCACATTATTTTTAAAATATATATTTTATTAACTATTTTTTATTTTTATAATTGAATAAAATATATTCTATAATTAATAATATTGATAATAGTAGTATTAGTTTGATATTTTATAATAAAATCATAGAGTAACTTCAAAGATTTATAACATTTCAAACTAAAAAAAATTAATAAAAAAATTTGTGCATAATTTAAAAAAAAATTAATTGGGATCTCGACTTTTAAATATTTTTTACAATAGTTATTTAGATTTACCTTCAATGAAATAATGATATAGTAACATCCTTCAGTAGTTAGGATTAGTGTTTATCATATAATAAAATAATTCTATTTGTAGATTTAGTTACTTGGAACTGTTTCCCGATCATGATGTATTGTTGATCATGGTGTCTCCTATTTTTATAGAAAATAAATCTGATATTTACATGGAGTTTCTTATGACTGATCTTATGTATCAAATGAGTTTGTCTCAAGAGCCTTCCAATCAGCTTAGAAACTACAGATATAGAGGAAAAGAAAAAACTCGTATTCTTGAAGTTGAAGTATATTTGTATTCTTGAAGTTGTGAAATACAGGATTTTGGTGGTGGATGGACATTTTTCTTCCTATATCTGGAGTTTCATGGTTAGCAGCAATTCTCTTTGCTAATGTTTCTTTCCATTTTGAGGCATATAGGGAGAAAAATGTCCATATATCTGTATTTCACAACTAAATTATCGAAAAATGCCATTGAAATCATAGTATCCAATTCAAAATTATCGAGGAAGCCAAAATACGTCCTCTGGAAAGTCAGCCGAAAAAAATTATTACAGCATGAGAATGCGTCCTCTAAACGGAAATTTCTTTTTTAAAAAATAAGAACAATGAGGACGCATTCTAAAAAGTTTGCAAAAAAAATCAAAACACTTTGAGGACGCATCAGAGAATGCGTCCTCCGCCATCGTTTCCAACTTCCACAGGATGCACAATTGCATCCAAATTTGAAAGATCAAGCACACAAAAATAAAGCACTTCATCCATAGCGGTGACAGTCTTGCGGCGAGCGTGCTCGGTGTTGAAGAAACCAGCAAATCACTACAAGCCACGTGGGCAAAGTTAAAACAGAAAATGGAATGAAAACAAAACGACAACAGCTCCTGCGTTTAATTAAGTCTTCAAACGTTCTTGGCGCCAGATTTGAAAAACTGTTGCCTCCTCGCCAAAATCCAACTGAAGCCAACAAAAGCTTCATCTTCATCTTCTTCCTCCAAACTCAGCTGCTCAACAGAGGCTTTACATCAATGGTTTCTTCACCCCCTCCTCAAGCTCAGCTGGGGAAGCCCGAAAGCTGAGATTGAAGAGATTAGTAAAGAATGAAGCTGCAGGAAGAGACTTTGTGAAAATGTCTGCCAACTGAAAACGAGAAGAGACAAAAGATGGCAGCAAGAATCCTTCCAAATAATAATCTCGCACCAGATGGCAATCAATTTCAAGGTGTTTAGTCCTTTCATGGAACACGGGATTAGCAGTGAGATGCAGAGCTGCTTGATTATCACAAAAAAGTGGAATGGGAAAAGAAATATGAAGGTGAAGATCCCTGATCAAGTAGCTGATCCATTTGAGCTCACAGGTAGTCATGGAAAGACTCCTATACTCTGCTTCTGCTGAGGACTTAGAGACTGTGGATTGTTTCTTAGACTTCCAAGAGATCAAGGCTGAACCCAAAAAAACAGCATAACCTGTAACTGATCTCCTAGACACCTTGCAAGAAGCCCAATCTGCATCACAATAGGAATGGAGTTGAAGATCATTCTGAGCAGGATAGAACAATCCAAAAGGAAGATGATGATGCAGATATTTCACAATGTGGAGAGCACCAGAGAGATGATGATGAGTTGGTGCTTGAACAAACTGACTGAGTTGATGAACTGCAAAAGTAACATCAGGCCTAGTATAATTGAGGTAGAGAAGTCTTCCAATGAGTCTTCTGAATTGACTTGGATCAGGAAGCAGTGGTGAGGATTCATCATGCACAAGCCAGGAAGAAGGAAGAGGAGTTGCAGTAGGCTTACAGTTCAGTAATCCACAATCTGAAACAATATCAGCAATGTACTTGGATTGCAAGAGATGAAGGCCAGAATCTGTTCTGTGAAGTTCCAAACCAAGGAAATAGTTAGCTTCCCCTAAGTCCTCAATAGTAAACTTCTGATGCAAAGAATGTTTAACAGCCACAATAGCATCAAGTGAAGTTCCCATAACTAAGACATCATCCACATAGACTACTAAAGCCAGCATGTACTGAGAAGTGAACTTCAGAAACAAACAGTGATCATGATGAGATTGATCAAAACCAAGGCTGAGTAAATGTTGTGTAAACTCCTTATTCCACTGCCTTGAGGCTTGCTTTAAACCATACAAGCTTTTTGTAAGTCTGCAAACCAACTGAGAATCAGGAATTACATATCCATCAAGCAGTTTCATATAAACCTCTTCATCAAGATGCCCATGTAGAAATGCATTGTTAATGTCAAGCTGATGCATATGCCAGCCTGATGCAGCTCCAGTAGCAAGAAGTAATCTGATAGTAACAGCCTTAGCAACAGGAGAAAAAACTTCAGAAAAATCTATACCTTCTATCTGATTAAACCCCTTTGCAACCAGTCTAGCCTTATGCTTTGCTAGAGAACCATCTGCATTATATTTGGTTTTGTACACCCATTTTGATCCTATGGCCTTCTTTCCTGGTGGTAGTTTAACCAAGTCCCAAGTATGATTCTGCTCAAGGGCTGCCAATTCCTCATTCATAGCCTGGATCCACTCAGTAAAATGCTTAGCCTGATGATAGTTGGATGGTTCAGGAACCTGTGAAGAAGAAACCACACATGCAGGGATAATGGACTGAGGCTCAGAAGGTAAGAGAACTGAGGAAGAAACAAAATCCTTTGTCCATATAGGTGCCCTGATGACCCTAGTACTATGCCTTAAGGAATTTTCAGCAGGTGGTGAAGGTGTGACTGGAAGAGGTTCAAGGAATTGAGGAGTAGGAAGAGATGGCTGATGATCATGTAAAAAAGACTCTGAAAAAGGAAGTGAAAAAGAAAAAAGACTAGGATCAGAATATGGAAAAACAGTCTCATGAAACATGACATCCCTTGAAATGATGACTTTATGATGTTGCAGATCAAAAAGCTTGTATGCTTTCTGACCTAAGGGATATCCAATAAAGACACAAGGAAATGCTCTCTCAGATAGCTTGTCTTTGTGTGGTGTGGTGTTAGTAGCATAAACTAAACACCCAAAGACTCTGAGTGACTGGAAATCTGGGAGTTTGTTGAACAAAAGCTCATAGGGAGAGTGCCATGAGAGGACTGATGTAGGCAATCTATTGATAATGTATGTTGCTGTTAGAATGGTCTCACCCCAGAAATCTTTTGGAAGGTGAGATTGGAAAAGTAAGGCTCTAGTAACTTGAAGAATGTGCTGATGCTTCCTTTCCACTACCCCATTTTGTTGGGGAGTGTAAGGACAAGATTTTTGATGAAGAATACCTAGATCAGAAAATAACATCTCACAATCTTGGTTGACAAATTCACTGCTATTGTCTGATCTAAAAGACTGTACAATGGTGTGAAACTGAGTCTTCACCATATTGAAGAAAGTTCTGAGTAAATGAGAGATTTGATCTTTTGATTTAACTAGATAAGTCCAAGTACTTCTAGAAAAATCATCCACAATGGTTAAGAAATACTTGCAGCCAGATATTGAAGGTATTTTGTAAGGCCCCCACAGATCAACATGAATAAGCTCAAACAACTTTGTTGTAAAAGATGAACTAGAATGAAAGGGCAATCTGTGTTGCTTAGCAATAGGACATACAGTACAGAAAGTATCCATTTCAGCAGAGAATTTAAGTACACTGAGATGCTTCATGACATCACTAGAAGGATGCCCTAGTCTACAATGCCAAGAATGCAAAGGAATATCAATATTCTGCCTAACAGTGTTCACTACAGTATCTGTGATGTTTTTATTCTGGAAACTTGACTGAATTCTTTTCTTGATTTCATCTGGCTTGAAAGATTGCTGATCTAAAATGTATAATCCATTCTCTTCTCTTACTGCTGCAAGGACTTTTCTAGTCTTGTGGTCCTGCAGCAAGCAGAGATTGGATGTAAAACTGAAAAAGATTGGCATAGTTTTAGAGAGTTTACTCACTGACAAGAGATTATATTTGAAATCAGGAACTAGGAGGCAGTTTTGTAAAATGACTGAGGGAGTAAGAGCAACTTCTCCTATGGCTTGAACAAACTTTGTTGTGTGATCAGGCATGTAAACAGGTGTAGGTGTGTTGACTGATGAAAAAGATCTAAAAACTGACATATCACTGCACATATGACTTGATGCTCCACTGTCCACAATCCAACTATTATTAGACAATGCAAAAACACTGAGTGAAAGATTTGTGATCACACTACCTGAGTAATCATGATAGTGACTGTAATCAATTGGTCCTCCATAGTCCTTTATCACCTCTTTCTCCTTCTGCTTCTTTTCAAACTGCATCTCAACCATCTTGGCAATCATTGCATGTAGTTTTGTATCTGTGTCATTAACTGGTGTATCTTCTTCCTCTGCTACTGCATGAGCAGCATGCCTGTGGAATCCTTGCTGATACTGCTGTACTCTTGTAGCATTTGGTGAAGGATATTGTGGCCTCTGAGGTCCACTAGGTAAGTACTGCTGCCTCATAACTTGCTGTTGAAGAGGTGGTTGTGATCTTGTTCCCATGTCTCCTCTATTTCCTTCCCACCAATCAGGATATCCTTTTATCTTGAAACAAATATCCTTGGTGTGGCCTAATTTCCCACAATGCTCACATTTTAAATCAGGCCTTCTTACAGTTCTCATCCTCATTGCATCATTTTGCTGATCAGTCATTGCATCTCTATATTGATGTGGAACCTTGCTGTCTCTGTACACTCTCACAGCCATGGCTGAGTTATGATGATTATCCTGATAACCTTCATGAACAGCCTTCTGTCTTTCCACTTTTGAAATCATAGAACATGCCTTATTGACAGTTGGTGCAGGATCCATAAGCAATATTTGATGACTAATAGCCCCATATTCATCATTTAGTCCCATCAAAAACTGACTCAATTTGTCCTCCTCTTCTTCAGCAGGAAGACAATCATAATTAACACATCCTGCACTACACCTTCTTCTAGGTCTCAAACATCTAAATTCATCCCACAGACTTTTAAGTTGTGTATAGTAAACAGATACAGATTCATTTCCTTGCTTTAATTCTGCAATATCTCTCCTAAGTTTATGCAACAAAGGACCATTACTTTCTCCAAAACTCTCCTTAATCTCATTCCACAGTGTAAACACATCCTCATAAAACATAAAACCTCTTGCTAGTTTAACAGTCATCGAATTCAAAATCCAGGAAAGTACAGTAGAATTCACCTTATCCCATTGATCATAAATCTCATCCTCTGGATCTGGAGGTCTGATTTCTCCTGTAAGAAACTTCAGCTTCCCTTTGGATCTGATAGCTCGAACCATAGCCTTGCTCCATGTAATGTAGTTGTATTCATTCAGAGGCTCAGCAACTAGTACAAGACTATTGTTCTCACCACTTTCAAGCTTATATGGATCATTTCTCTCTTGTTTCCTTCGCTGATTATGGCCAGATCCAGCAAAGGATCGTGCCACAGAATTGACTGAATCGTCGTCAGAAGACATGTCTGATGGATCTTAAAACAAAGAAGATTTCAAGAGGAATTCAAATCTGCATTCTCATTGCACGGATCGGATGCTCTGATACCATGAAGAAACCAGCAAGATACAGAAGAAAAATAAGAAAACAGATATAGAAGAAGAAGAATTTCTGATTCAGGTTATGGTTTTCCAAAGGCACACAAAAAATGTGTTGCCTGATCTCTTGGTTTATATTCGGCCAGCAAAACAAACAGATTACAACCATCAATCACTACAAGCCACGTGGGCAAAGTTAAAACAGAAAATGGAATGAAAACAAAACGACAACAGCTCCTGCGTTTAATTAAGTCTTCAAACGTTCTTGGCGCCAGATTTGAAAAACTGTTGCCTCCTCGCCAAAATCCAACTGAAGCCAACAAAAGCTTCATCTTTATCTTCTTCCTCTAAACTCAGCTGCTCAACAGAGGCTTTACATCAATGGTTTCTTCAGGTGTAGGTAACGATGTCGAGGATGGCGTTCTCCAAGAAGATTTTAAGGATGTCGCGAGTCTCCTTGTAGATGAGGTAGATGATGCGCTTCACTTCTCCCATGCGAGCTAGACGCCGTATCGCCGGCTTGGTGATGCCCCTGATGTTATCTAAAAAACCTTCTGATGCCTCTCACGCCACCTTTTCCCAAACCCTTCCCACCCTTTCCTCTGCCAGACATTTTCACAGAGATGTTTTGATTTCACGATTTGATAGTTCCATGTGAGTGCATATACGAGAGAAGGAGAGGGTGAATGGGTGGCCATTGGATTGTAGGAGGTAATCGATGGTACATATTGGTGATCCATGAAAAAGTGTTTCGAGGGTTTTGACGTGTCGACAAGGGTTGAATCCAGCGATTTGGAATGACTCTTTCAGTGTGTGATACAGATCGTGTTCCTTTTTTCTTTCCGAATGCGCAGGACAGTATTTTTCCCAAATTTGGGAGGGCCCAACTGAAAATTCTAATAGATGTCTCTTTTCATTTTTGTTTTGTTTTTTTTCCTTTGAAAACTCTTCCTTTTTCATATCCAGTGAAAGATTGTGTTTGTTTTTAACTTTGACATTTTCTAAGAACTTTTATGTCCAAAATTGGAAATTTTAAAAGGGATATATACTAATATAATCCTATCTACTTGCATAAGTACCAATATAACACTCAGATAATTTTTAGTGCAAATATATCCCTAACTAGTTAATGTAAGTGCCCATGTAACCCTCAGACCTCATTTCCAGCACGGACTTCCATTTTTCGGTGCTAACCGTATGTGAAATTTTTGAAATACCCTTTGTGTTAAAATTTGAATTTCAATTGACAAAATTGCCCTTTAATGGGCCCCACCTGAACTATGCTGTAAAGTAATATTTGCTTCAAATTTTTTTTTTTTTGCCTTGTCTCCTAGGTTACATAAACATGCCATTGTGTTTTGTCTTCCCACCGTTTTGCCGCCCCGTGAGCTCCACCGCCACCGTCCGTCAAGCCCTAGCCATGAAACTTGTCCCCAAAAGTCCTAACCCATATTCTGGAGATTATTGTTTATCGTCTGTTTGTCAAGGTAACCCAATTCCTTACTCAAACCCTAGTTTTGAATTTGGGGGAAATCCTGATCAGATTTGAGTCAGACTCTGCAACGCAGGAATCAGACTCTGCAAACTCACAAATGAAGTATGTTTGTCAAAATTTTAGAAAAGAAGATATCATTTCTCAAGGGTTTACTGTAGACAGTCGGCTAAGTCGAAGATTCCACCGCCCCGTCAAACTTTTTGGAGAGCCACTAAGCCGCCGGAATTGACCACTACAACGCCACCGGGTAGAGAATTGGGCTGGATGTATGGTAGCGTGTAGAAAAGGTTCGATTTTATGAAAGTAGGGTGTAAAATCATATATTTGTGTTGGATATTTTATTGGCAGTTTTTGTGAACATATTTGGAAACGAAAAACTTTCTATGTTAGAACAATCGATAGGAGTATGTTCACGCCAAAATTATTTTATGGAAAAAGGGAGATAGAAGATTATGGTATTTGTGATTTATGGAATTATGAATATTCGTCTATAAGAGAGGCGTGTGAAGCATACTTGATTTATGAAAAATCCCTACATATATGAAGTTGATATTTGTGAAGGAAAATCCCTTTATTAATGGGATTTGAATATGCTTCAAGAAGCTGATTTGGAATTGGAATATTGTAGAGATAATCATGGAGAATTCGAAACTGCTCATGGATATAAAAGGGGACAAACATGGTTGCGTTCTACATGGATTTAATAGAGCAAAAATCTGCATACAGATTTTTGAGACTTTCGAGAATTGCTGAGAGCCAAATTCCTATGTTCCAACATACCTGACTTGCTGTTCAAAGTTCAGAATCACATACCTTAATTCCTCAGGAGGAGGAGATCCAGCATCGACGAGTTTCGAGGTCAGAGGGAGTCTGATCAAGGCAGATCGGTAGCTAGGGAAGCTAGCGGAAATCACACATTATAGTTAGTAAAGATAAGTCTTTTGTAATATTGTACTGTGCCTTTCTAATTAGTGGATTCATTTTGAACTAGGCCAGACCCCACAGATGTAGGTAGATTTCACCGAACTGCGTAACCAAGTCGTGTGTTGTTTGTGCTTTAAATTACTACGTACTTGGTTAAATAGGTTACGTTGGAACATATTAATAAGGATTAGTCAAAATTCGATAAAACCAAAATTTCATTTGGTATCAGAGCTCGGTCACTTATTATTCCCTTGGTTGTGTCAAGAAAAGTGTGATCCAGTTTTACCATGGCGACTAAAGAAGGAGCTTCGGTGTCTCGGCCACCCTTACTAGAAGGCAACAACTACAACTATTGGAAGGCACACATGAGAGTCTTCATCAACTCATTGGATGAACTTGCATGGTTTTATGTTGAGAATGAGTGGAATCACCCTGCTGAAGATGCAGAGGCAATAGAAGGAGAGTCGAGTCAAAGGGTGCAGAAACTCAAAGACAAAGCGAGTTGGACGCATGATGACCTCAAAGCATCTCTAGCGACTTCAAAGGCACTGAATGCAAACTTCACTGCAGTTGATGAAAACCAGTTCAAACTCATCTCTACATGCCATCAAGCCATGAAGGCATGGGATATTCTTCAAACAGTTCATGAGGGAACGAGTCGAGTTTGTGAGTCTAAACCATAGATGTTGGCTACAAAGTTCGAAGAACTCAAGATGGAGAAAGATAACACTATTGCTATATTCAACGGGAAACTCAAGGACATCTCCAACATGGCATACCAATTTGGAAAGGTTTACAAAGAAACGAAGTTGGTGAAAAAGACCTTGAGATCACTTCCTAAGAGATTTGCAATGAAGGTTGCGGCAATAGAAGTAAGAGACGTAGCCACCATGAGTCTAGATGAACTAATGGGATCATTACAGACATGTGAGATGACTTTCCAACAAGCTACAAAAAAGAGTCCCAAAGGATTTGGCATTCAAAACATCTTCATCAAAAGACAATCACGAGTCTGAGAGTGATGATGAGTTTGAAAAACCTGCACTTATCACGAAGAACTTTTCAAGGATGTTGAAGAAGGTTGTTAACAAGAAAGCTCATGAAAGGTTTGGCAGAAATAGACCAAAACCACAAGATTCTGGGAATAATCATGGAACGAGATTTGAGCAGGGAAATCAGCAGTTCTTCAGAAATCAAAGTAATGAACAAAAACAGCCTGGACGAAGAAGAAACAGGGAAAATCATAAGTCATAAGTCATGGAGTGAACACGAAGAAGATGACAAAGATGAAGAGGAACTTACCAGTAACTATGTTGCGTTTGGAGTGAAATTCCATGATACAGCGGAGGATGGATGTTCCAACATACTGAATAAAGCCAAAGCCAGTGAAAACTACGTATGTTTCAACATTGATCCGTATGAAGCACCCAGTGATGAAGATGATGGACTTTCTGTAAATGATGAAGAAATCTACAGCACTTATGAAAAGATGTACACTATGTGGGTTCAAGTAGTTGACACAAACAAAGAGCTGAAAGAAGAAAAAAGGAATTTGATAGAAACAGAAAGAGATTTACGAGTGAAAGTTGCTGAGCTTGAAAAGAAGAATGAAGAAATAAATGGGAAAATGATATTAGCAATCAAGAGAACTGAGACGTCTGAAGCAACAATCTCTAAGCTAAATGATGGAAAAGTAAAGCTTGACGATATTATAGACATGGGAAGGAACTTTGGTGATCGACACGGTATTGGATACGGAAACACACACAAGATTGAAGCACACAAGAATCCAGTGACTCTCAAAACCAAGATTCGAGAAGTGAAATGGAAGTTTAGCATGCCTTATCAAAGAAAACCGCTCATCTGTAGCTACTGAACATATCAAGGTCACTCAGAAGAACAATGCAGAAAACTAATCAGAGACCAAATGTCAGGACGATAACTCCCGGTATGTTCCAACATAGGCGAAGTCCAGAAAATAAAACTGATCAGAAAGGTCTGGGTTGTCAAACAATCTAGCACCTCTCTAGTGGCACACACTTCGCTCATATCCTATTCCAGAGATTTGTGGTACTTTGATAGTGGTTGTTCTCACCACATGATTGGCACTCCAGAATTTCTCACGAATATCACTCCATACGATGGCGGATATGTGACTTTCGATGATGGAAAGAAGAACAGAGTGATTGGAAAGGGGGAATTGAAAATTGAAGGTTTCCCAGTGTTCACCAGTGTACTGTATGTTGAAGATCTGAAGGTAAATTTGTTAAGCATAAGTTAGTTGTGTGATGACAATATGATAGTGGAATTTCAGAAGGACAAATGTGTTGTGAAACACGGAGAAACCAAGGTTCTTTCAGGCATAAGATCATCAGACAATTGCTATCTGTTGGAACAAGAAGTACGATGCATGATATCGAAGCAAGATGAAGGAGTTCTGTGGCACAGAAAGCTCGGTCACATCAATTATAAAACATTGGTGAAAATTGCAAATGTGAAAGTTGTACGAAGGATGCCTATCTTAACCAGCAAGGATGGAATCGTATGTGGACCATGTCAGCAAGGTAAACAAATTTGATCTCCCCACTCTTCAGTTCAGTATATAACCACCTCTAGAAATCTGGAATTATTGCATATGGATTTGATGGGTCTAGTCAATACGCCAAGTATAGGTGGAAAGAAATATATCTTTGTATGTGTTGATGATTTATCCAGATTTACGTGGGTAGCTTTTCTAAAAGATAAATCTGATACGTTGGAAGTATTTAGAAGTCCGGCTATAAAGTTACAAACAGAAAAGGGAAGTCCAGTTGGGAAGATTGTTCGAATTTGTAGTGATCATGGTAGAGAGTTTGAGAATTCTCAATTCAGTAATTTTTGTGACGAGCTTGGAATTCAACATGAATTTTTGGCACCTATTACCCTTCAGCAGAATGGTATTGTAGAACGGAAAAATTGAACCTTGCAGGAGATGGCTCGTGTTATGTTTGCTGAGAAAGAAATTCACAAGAAATGGTGGGCAGAAGCGATTAATACAGCTTGTTACACAAATAATCAAGTGTATCTGCGACCATTCACCAGTAAAACATCTTGTGAGATTTGGAAGGGCAGGAAACCAAATGTCTCATATTTTCATGTGTTCGGAAGCAAGTGCTACATTCTCAGAGATAGAGAGCAATTAGCAAAATTTGACAATCGGAGTGATACACGAATTTTTCTCGGGTATTCTATCAACAGCCGTGCCTATAGAGTTTTTAATCATCGAACCAACACTCTCATGGAATCTATAAATGTTATTGTGAATGATTCAGAGGAAGAACGACAGCCAGATGTTGTAGAAGAAGAACCCAAAAACACTCATTTTTCAACACAGCCTCATCAACCTGACAAGGCAGATCCATCAGTTGAAGTTGAACCTCGTCAACATGTTGGAACAACTGAGCTGAGCAATTCTGAAACTGCCAAAACTGATCATGTTGGAACATTGTCTCCTGCTAATGAACCCTATGTTCCAACACAGAATCAACCTGAATCCAACATGCGAAGTACTCGATTGGTTCCTCGAGTAGATTACCAAAGGCTAGCGGGATTGCATTGCTTTGTTTCTCTCATTGAACCCAAGAACTACAAACAAGTCTTGCTGGATAAATATTGGATTTCCGCTATGCAAGAAGAACTAAGTCAGTTTGTACGAAATGACATCTGGTATCTTACTCCTCGTCCCAAAGGCATTAATGTCATTGGTACGAAGTGGATTTTCAAGAATAAGACTGATGTTGATGGTCTAGTTACTCGAAATAAGGCTAGACTAGTAGCTCAAGGATATACACAAGTGGAAGGGGTCGATTTTGATGATACATTCGCACCAGTTGCCAGGTTAGAGTCCATTCAAATATTACTTGCTATTGCCTGCTCTATGAACTTTATGTTATATCAAATGGATGTTAAGAGTGCATTTTTAAATGGAGTGGTGAACAAAGAGGTTTATGTTGAACAACCTAAAGGATTTGAGGATCCTCTTTATCCACATCATGTGTATCGCCTCAAGAAGGCTCTATACGGTCTAAAGCAAACACCCAGGGCATGGTATGAACGACCTACTAACTTTCTTCTTCAGAAAGGCTATCATCGAGGGGGAGTAGATCGCACTTTATTTGTGCTTGAAAAGTCATCAAAATTTCCGATTGCTCAAATCTATGTTGACAATATAGTATTTGGTTTGACTTCGTCCTCCATGGTACAGGATTTTGTCACCATCATGCAATCCGAATTTTAGATGAGCATGGTAGGTGAACTCACATACTTTCTGGGATTGCAAGTAAAGTAAGGAAGGAATGGTCTGTTCATAAATCAGAATAAGTATGCTCTAAATCTAGTGAAGAGGTTCGGATTGAGCAATGCTCGAGCAGTTCGAACTCTTATGAGTGTTTCTGACAAACTGGTAAAGTATGAGAAAGGAGTTGCGGTTGATCAGAAATTATATAGAGGTATGATTGGAAGTTTACTGTATTTAACAGCTAGTAGACCAGATATATGTTTCAGTGTTGGGATCTGTGCAAGATTTTAGGCTGATCCAAAGGAGTCGCATCTCACTGCAGTTAAACGAGTTATTCGATATGTAAGTGGAACTTCTGAATATGGTGTCTGGTATTCTAAGAGCCAAGATTATGAATTCATTGGGTACAGTGACTCTGATTGGGCTGGTAATGTCGATGATCGAAAAAGTACCACAGGTGGATGTTTCTTTATTGATACAAACTTAGTGTCTTGGTATAGTAAGAAACAGAATTCTATTTCCTTGTCCACTGCAGAAGCTGAGTATCTTGCAGCTGGAAGTTATTGTGCACAATTGTTATGGATGAAACAAATGTTGAAAGACTATGGAATTCATCAAGGCCCCTTGAAGATTTTATGTGACAACACAAGTGTAATTGATATCTCAAAAAATCCAGTCCAGCACTCGAGAACAAAACAAATTGATATAAGGCATCACTTTATTAGAGATCTGGTTGAAAGGAAGGAAGTGGAAGTAGTCTATTTTCCAATACACGAGCAATTCACCGATATCTTTACAAAGCCGTTGGATTCCGCCACTTTTGAAACCTTCGACAACACTTAGGTGTTTGTCAAATTTGAGGTAATTCTTACCTTAATTTTACTGTAAATATTCTGTTTATTTTTGTTTAGAAATCGAAAAAGAACAAAAAAAATAGAAAGAAGAAAAATGTACAAAAATAGAAGATGGGTTTTATGGTATGTTGGAAGTTATTTTTGATGTGATATCTTGAGTTGACAAGAAGAAAAATGGTCATCATTAGACTTCTTGGAAAACCAAAAAGGAGTGTCACAGGAAAAGAGAAGAGTTGAAGAGTTTGTGTTAGATTCAAAATTGTCCAAAACCTTTCAAGTCCCTCTTTCTCGATTCACTACCATTCTTCTCGGCTTCTTTCAAAATCAGCTATACACTATCCCCACAATCTTCCCCCACAGCAACTCCGTGCTAAAGAATGTTTAACCCCCCAACTATCTTACACGTGAAGAAGAGCTTTCAGAAATTTCACAACCCTCAGAAGTCATGGAGGAGGAATAGTTTACGGTCAATATTGAGTCGGCATTGTCATAAGGGAATGGACATTGTGCAGACCTAGTTGTGGCCGAACCGGTTCCTGAAGAAAATCAAGGTCAATGTGAAGGAAATTCTGTCGAAGAAGAACAACAGTCGGATCATGTTGAGGCCGAAGTACTTCCCGAAGGAAATATTGATCAAGATAAAGAGCATGTTGTAGAGGAAGAGGCAATAAACGGAGGAAAAGAGTCTGGTGGTTTGGGAATTGATGGCGACGGACAATAAAAACTCATCGGTGCTAAAATAAAGGGTTCTTATGGAAAGGTAACTGGTCCTGACCCCCCTCCTTTAAAACTGATGGGTATGGAGTTTAAGAGCGTAGATGAAATTTTTGAATGGTTAGAGGCAAACAGGGTCGCAGTTGATTTAACCGAAATCAAAAGTATAGAGGGTAAATACCTGACTGTTCAGGTTAAACAACTTGTGACTGGTAATATAGGTGATATAAGGAAAATTGAGAATTGGAATGTGCAATTTCTGATGGGTAAGTATGCCGAGTACAGAGAAAAGGATAAATATAACGTGTATTGCCGCATTCCCTATCCAAGCTATGTGGTTTGAAGGGAGATTAGTGAGGAAGAAGCTGCTGGAAGGGAGGTTGTAAAATATGGAGACAAATTACAGGTTGGCTTCTTTGATTCAAATGCTGCACAGAGGATGGAAGAACTTAGGAAGCCAGTGATAATTGAGTTGTCTGATAGTGATGAGGAAGACAGTGTTGTGCATGTTCCAACACAGCAGCTTAAAGATGAAAATCACATGGAGGTGGATTCTGATGCTTACATAGGAGGAGGAGACCAGAATGATATATCTGGTAATGAGTTTGATGAGCAACCTAGAGAGCCAATGACTGACCAGAATGACTCGGATCAAGCACTGTCCGATAAAGAGGAAGAAGCTGAAAGTCCTGAGTGTGTTCAAACACAGGATCTTCCTGATTTGAATTATTCAAGTGATGAAGTGCTTGATGAATTTTTAAAGATGGCAAAAGGAAAGAGGAAGGTGAATGTTTCAAAGATTTCTCCACCTGCTAAGAAGCTCAAGAGAGATCAGAAATTACCAAAGAAGAAAGTCTTGCCACCTGTTCCTGTAAGTAATGCATTGTCATTTACTTACTTTGATTTAAAAAGGTGAAGAAATGGGAGAAGTCTTTTCTGAAAGAAAATTTATCCCTGAGAGACCAGTGGACTTAGTAGCATACAGGGAGAGTGGCTTCTCAGATTTTTTGGAGGTAATAGGAATGACAAAAGCAGCCACGGTTCAACTACAGTATAATAGACAGGTGGTTATGGAGGTATACTCTAACCTAATGGTTGGAAATCTGGAAGTCGATTCCCCTTGGTTTGGAAGGGTTTATGTGAGGGGCAGGATAATTGACTTGTTTGCTACTAGAATTAACAAAGTATTAGGTCTTCAAACACCAGAGACTGATGGAGTTTTTCCTGATGATTTGGAAGTCTCAGATGATAAAATCCTAGAGACTATCTCAGGTGGATATAAGACAGAGTGGCATGCGATGGGATATTCACAGGCTTCATGCCTAACTTCCAGATTTTTTGGGCTATATCAAATTGCTGTAAATTGCTGGATGCCGTCGTCAAATACTACTGCACTGACCAGGGAGATGGAAAAGCTTTTGTTCTATGTTGGAACACAGAAGCCTGTAAACCTTGGATTATTTATTCAGCAAAATCTGGTCAGACAAGCCACTACTCCCAAGGCTAAACATGCCATTATATATCCCTCTTTGATTTCAGCAGTGGCTAAAACTGTGAAAGTGAAGGGCAAGGTTGATGATTTAATCATAGATGCAGACTTTCTGAGGCAAACTAAGAAAACCTTTGGGTTGAGGCATATTCATGGTTTACCATGGAAACCAGAAGGCTCTATATCAGCAGCAGGAGGAAAGGAGGCCAAGAGGAGGCCAAGATAGTGATTGTGAATGCAAGATTGGGAGCCATTACCATTCTAATTGCATTGCTAGAGGCAGAGAAGACAAGTTTGGAGAAAGAGAAAGCACGGTTGGAGGCTTGAACCTGATATGGATTTCTGCTCTATGTTCCAACATAGAGGTCAAACTCGGGAATGTCTACTGATACTTAGGCAATTGCTGTTCTTTTGTTGCCTTTGGCATATGTGTGATCCCAGGGGGAGAATTTTGGATATTTTGGATTTGTTTTTGTGGCTCTATAATCTGACTGAATTATTTTATCTTTTGATGGATTTCTGGAATTCTGGTTTTCATTTTTTCAGATTAAGTAGTGTGTATATTGTGGATATGTTCCAACATAGGTGACATTTGGAAGACCTATGTGTGTGACAAGTTTTTTTCATTGTGAAGATTCATGGCCAAAACATTATGGGTTCACAAAATTCCAAAGGGGGAGATTGTAAAATCAAATATTTGTGTTAGATATTTTATTGGAAGTTTTTGTGAACATATTTGGAAACGAAAAACTTTCTATGTTGGAACAATCGATAGGAGTATGTTCACGCCAAAATTATTTTATGGAAAAAGGGAGATAGAAGATTATGGTATTTGTGATTTATGGAATTATGAATATTCTTCTATAAGAGAGGCGTGTGAAGCATACTTGATTTATGAAAAATCCCTACATATATGAAGTTGATATTTGCGAATATATGGGATATATTGTGGTAAAGAAAATCCCTTTATTCATGGGATTTGGATATGCTTCAAGAAGCAGATTTGGAATAGGAATATTGTGGAGATAATCATGGAGAATTCCAAACTACTCATGGATATAAAATGGGACAAACACGGCTGCGTTCTACACAGATTTAATAGAGCAAAAATCTGCATATAGATTTTTGAGACTTTCGAGAATTGCTAAGAGCCAGATTCCTATGTTCCAACATACCTGACCTGTTGTTCAAAGTTCAGAATTACATACCTTAATTCCTCGGGAGGAGGAGATCCAGCGTCGACGAGTTTCGAGGTCAGAGGGAGTCTGATCAAGGCGGATCGGTAGCTAGGGGAGCTAGCGGAATTCACACATCATAGTTAGTAAAGATAAGTCTTTTGTAATATTGTACTGTGTCTTTCTAATTAGTGGATTCATTCTGAACTGGCCCAGGCCCCACATATGTAGGTGGATTTCACCGAACTGCATAACCAAGTCGTGTGTCGTTTGTGCTTTAAATTATTACGTACTTGGTTAAATAGGCCACGTTGGAACATATTAATAAGGATTAGTCAAAATTTGGTAAAACCAAAATTTCATAGGGTTTGCGAAAGGTAGCATACACAACGCTGCTAGGTCAAACTCACTGGAGCGATGCCGATTCTGCCTATATCAGACTCCACAATGCCGGAGAACAAAGTATGGTTGGGAAGATCGGTAGCGTGCTTGATTTTTTCTTCAACAGTAGAGTGGCGGAAGAGGCGATACGGGCCAGGGTTAGGGCGGGAATGGAAGACAAAGGGTGAGTTAATGAGCTGAGGGCATTATGGTCTTTATTTAATTTTTAGTTTTTCAATTATTTTTTAGTGGGGGTAAAATTGACTTTTTCATTGAATCCGGCCTTCAGATGTTGAAATGGGTAAAATTGCACTTACATAAGATAGGTAGGATTTATATCCGCACTTTCAGTTATCAAAAGATGTAGTGACACTTATATCAACTAGGTAGGATTATAAAAAAAATTTATTTTAAAATTATAGTGTATTAGTAGTATACTACATTGTTAAAAGCTAGTCTTTTAGGCTTTGTTTTTCCTTTTTCTTCCTTTCAGTTTTTTTAGTTTGTTTTATAATTATAACAATCATGTTAAAATGCAGAATAGGGGAAGCATTAACTTGATTAACTAACTTTTCCCCCCCACGTATATGTACTTTCTCTTCTATTTTTTTTTAAATGGGACACTTTTCATTTTGACAAAGTCTTGGAAAAAATACATTTCCATAGGTTTATGGAAAAATGCAATTTTATTGGAATAATAGAAAAGTAAAAGATTTTAGTTGCAATATTAAAAATTTAGTATACAATATGTAGTAGTTATGAAATTTATAACCCGATTCATGCAACCCAAAATTTTTATCTTCATTTCTTTTAATTTGTACTTTAAATTTTGATCTTTCCATGGCTTATGAAAATACCATTTTTCAAGAGACAAACTCTTTCATTTTATATGTTTTTCAAAAATTATAAATTTTCTTTTATGATAAGAAAAAGGCAAAGTCTTGGGAAAGGCTTTCTTTCCATAGGCTTATGGAAAGACGAAATTTAATTAAAATAATAGAAGGTAAAAGGTTTTAGTTGCAATATTAAAAATTTATTATGCAATGTATAATAGTTACAAAGTTTATAACCTAATTCATGCAACCCAAAAATTTTATCTTCATTTCTTCTAATTTGCACTTTAAACATTGGTCTTTCCATGACTTATGGAAAGGCCGTCTTTCAAGAGACAGACTCGAAAAAAATGGATCGTGTTCAACAACTTATTAAATTTTGGGCAAAATACATTTATAACTCTGACTTTCGACTAAAAGTGCCAATATAATCTTGTAATCTGAGGAAGTGTCAATTTAACCCTAACTAATTATTATATGAGTCAATCGAACCCCAACTTTCAAAAAATTTATGCCGATATATCCAAACTCCTTAAATTCGGCGTTGACCCATGATATTATGGTAATGACAAGAAAGTGAAACTACGAAAATACCCTTGAATAAGAAGCGGGAAATTTGAATCGGTGGTGCTCACCCTCTTGAATTTGTGGTGGCTCGCCCTCTTGCGTTAGCGGTGGCTTGCCCAATTGGAGCTGGTCGTTTAGTGGTTCGTCGTGGCTAGGCTGAGCGGGTGGTGGCACATATTTTTTGCAATTGTCGAGGGGTGGCGGGTTGGGTTTCTGGGTGGGGCTGGGGTTGAGGTTAGCAGCAGAGAGTGAGGGTGGCGGGTTGGGGCTTGCAAGAGCTGGGTGAGGAGGAGGTGGAATCAGTGGTGGGGATAACGATGGTGGTTGCAGGAGGCGAGTGGTGGTTTGGGTTATGAAGTTTTGAAGATTAGGTAAGAAGGATGGGGAGCTGCCTAGCGGCGATGGCAGAGCACCGGCAGGTGGTAGCCAACAGGTGTGTTTGAAGATGAAGAAGAAGAAGTGTAGGGGTAGAATTGTCATTACATTTTCTGTTTTGAGTTCTTGGATAATTTTGTCTTCTCATGTTTGGTCAACCACTAACTTCATTGATTCAACGTTGGAATTGATAAAAATAGGTATGACTACACAATTTTACAAAAACTTAGGGTTAGTTTTGCACTTTCATAATTTTCAGGGTTATATATGCACTTTCATAATTTTATGGAATTATTCATATATTATACCCTTTTAATTACTTCAAAATAAAAATATTTTGATTAATTAATTAATACTTATTAGTCAAAATGACTTTAGAATTAGGAAAAAATTACTACACTAAATTATATAGTAGTTATTTAAGTACACTCGGTTGACAGCACCAAAAATGCAAAGCAAAGAATTTTATTATATTGTGCTTGAGATTAATTAATAGTAGTACTTATTAGTCAAAATGACTTCAAATATTTTTTTAAAAATTACTACATATAAATTACAAAATAGTTACTTAAATTCCCTTGATTGATAGCACAAAAATACAAAGAAAAAAAAACTCTATTATATTGTGCTTTGAGTTGGTGTATCTGCACAGCAAATGCTCAGCTCACTTGCCGCACGGCTCCCACTATTAGAATAAATCAGATTCGTGATTAGATTATGATATATTATTATTAGAGTTCTTTCCTTATTACACCTCTATTGTACTCTCTATATATTCAGTCATCAATAATACAATTCCTTACGGCAAATCATTTTATCATGGTATCAGAGCAAGTTCTGATCCTAAACCCTAAATTTTAATTTCTTGTTCAGCGCCTCCCTCCTTCTCTCTTTTCCGGCCCTGATCCCGGAGAAGTTCCCGTCAAATTCTTGAAACCTCTGGTGGCTCTTTTCTGTTCACTGGCATTAATCCTTTTGGTATTGTCATCTCCCAAGTTCCTTTCTTCAACCAGCGGCGGTATTCATCTCCGGCGTCCTCTCAATTTTCCTTCGCTTCGTCACCGGTGAATCAAGTTTCTATTTTCTAGCAAGTTCTTGCCCGTCGCCTTTCTCCAGCAACGCCTTCTTCCAGCGGCGAGTTTCCATCTTCGTTGTCATTCACTTCTAGCGGCACCGCCGACGTCTTCATCAGCAACGTCCAACGAAGAAGAAGATACCCGCGGTGAGATAAATGCGCCCACCCAAAGAAGAACCCTCCAGCGCATGAAAGTCACGCGTGAGTTGACTCGCGCAACAAGAGTGTTTCTCGCGTCCTCCAATTTCTCGCGAGTTGAAACAGTTTCTCGCGAGTTGGCATAGTTTCTCGCGAGTTGAAGCCGTTTCTTGCGAGTTGCGAGAATTCTTGCAAGTTGAGGCACTTTCTCACAAGTTGCTCAAATTCTCGTCAGCATCTAGTCAATTTTTGTGCAATTTTTTGGTCCTTTGCTATGGTTTATTTGGGCCCTATACCTCGAGAAGATTGCTCCACTAATTGGATTGCAGACAAGGTATTGTTCCAGGCCAGTTTGAATGGTCCCAACCATCATTCATCATTGAATCAGTGGATCGTTGATTCAGGTGCTACATCTCATATCACCGCTCTCACTAGTCACCTTGATAAGGTATACCGTTATCGTGGTTCTGATTCTATTCTTGTTGGAAATGGTGAATCATTATCTATTTCTCACATCGCCCAATATCATTTCTCTGGTTTCTCTGTTAATGAAAAAAATTGAAATTTAAAATATGGGTATTTGTATTGGGCTAAAAGGCAAAACCGGATGACCCAAATTTTGCCACAAAACACATCTCAGCGTAGCCAAATTTTGCCACGAACCCAATTTCAGCTTGTGGCTTGTGCTCAGCATTCTAGCCTCCAGCTCCAACCACCGTCGCCGCTACCGCCGTCCTGTTACCGGCCAGAGACTCTGGAGGCCATCCCACCACTGTCCATCCATCACTCCTTCAGCCCCACCTAAAAAAAAATCTTGGTTCCGCTTGTTAGAATAAATCAGACTCCTGATTAGAATATGATTTATTATGATTAGAGTTCTTTCCTTATTACACCACTATTGTACTCTATATATTCATATATTAATAATACAATTGATTACGGAAAATCATTCTATCATGGTATCAGAGCAAGTTTTGATCCTAAGCCCTAAATTTTAATTTATTGTTCAGCGCCTCCCTCCTTCTCTTTTTTTCGACCCTGATCCCGGCAAAGTTCCGATCAAATTCCGGTAACTTCTGGCGGCTCTTTTCCGGCTCTGATCGCAATCGTCACCGGTGAACTCAATTCCTTCATCTCCGGCATCCTCCAGCGTCCTCTCAAGTCTCAATTTTCAAGCAAAGTTTCCATCTTCTTCCAGCGGCGAAGTTTCCATCAGCGCCTTTTTCCAGTGGCGCCCTCTCCAGCGGTGCCCTCCTCCAGGGGTGGCTTCCTCCAGTGGTGCCTTCATCAGTAACTTCCAATGGCGCCTTCATCAGCAACTTCTAGCAGTGCCTTCATCAGCAACTTCCAGTGGCGTCTTCCAGCTCGAGCGGTGAGATCCACGCGCCCGTCTTCCAGCGCGTGAAAGTCACGTGCCAACTCGGCAGAAGAAGTAACCTCCAGCGCGTGAAGGTTACGCGCGAGTTGACTCGCGCAACGTCAATTTCTCGCATCCTTCAATTTCTCGCGAGTTGAACCTGCTTCTCACGAGTTGAACCTGTTTCTCGTGAGTTGAACCTGTTTCTCGTGAGTTGAACCTGTTTCTCGCGAGTTGAACCCGTTTCTCGCAAATTTATGAAAATCCTCGTCAGCACTCAGTCAATTTCTGTGCAATTTTGGTCTTTTTCTTTGGTTCATTTGGGCCCTATATCTCGGAAAGATTGCTCCACTAATTGGATTGCAGACAAGGTGTTGTTTCAGGCCAGTTTGAATGGTCCCAACCGTCATTCTTTGTCGAATCAATGGATCGTTCATTCAGGTGCTACATCTCATATCACTGCTCGCACCAGTCAACTTGATAAGGTACAACGTTATCGTGGTTCTGATTCTATTCTTGTTGGAAATGGTGAATCATTATCTATTTCTCACATTGGCCAATGTCATTTATCTAGTTTCTCTGTTAATGATGTCCTTATGGTCCCTAAGATTACTACAAGTTTATTAACCATTAGTAAGCTTACTCGTGATTTACCTGTTCGTGCTATATTTGATGCCGATGCATTTTCCATTGAGCACAAGCTTATAGGGACAGTAATTGGTAAAGGCCGTCATAGTTCTGGTCTTTATTTTCTTGGGACTGATGATTCCAGCTTTCTAGGCGAACTACGCTCTACAAAGCTTCATGATTCTTTTGAGCAGTGGCACTCTCGCCTCGGTCATGTGTCTCACGATACTGTTCAATTATTGAATCGACGAGGCCTTATTAATGTCACTTCTGCTATGCCTGCACCTATCAGTTGCTCTCCTAGTCAGATGACCAAGAGTAGCCGTTTGCCCTTTTCCACTAGTGACAAGAGCGCTACTGGTTTATTGGATAAAGTACATTGTGATTTGTGGGGACCAGCTCCTGTTTTATCTGCCGGTGGTTTCTCTTATTATGTCGTTTTCATCGATGATTTTTTGCGATTCACATGGTTTCTTCCGATGCGGCATAAGTCAGATTTCTATGACACATTTATCCAGTTAAAGAAATTCATTGAGAATCAGTTTTCTGCTAGGGTTAAAAATTTTCAGACCGATGGTGGTATTGAGTTTACTAATCACCAACTTTAGGCTCACCTCGTATCATGTGGCATTTATCATCAGATGTCCTCGCCCTATACACCTGCTCAGAATGGTCGGGCTGAGCAGAAGCATCGTCACATCACAGAGACTGGTCTTGCCATGCTTTTTCATTCTTTTGTGCCGCACTGTTATTGGGTGGACGCTTTCTCCTCTACGGTTTACATTATTAACCGTCTTCCTAGTTCAGTTCTTAGTGGAAAATCACCTTTTGAGGTTGTTTTTGGTCACGTGACTGGCTATGCCCTCTTTCACCCATTTGGTTGCCGTGCATTTCCATGTCTGCGTGCCACTGCTACTGATAAGTTTGTACCCCGATCCATTCCCTGTGTTTTTATTGGCTACAGCCCTCTTCACAAAGGCTTCCAATGTCTCGACTCGACTTCTGGGTGCATCTATATCTCTCGCCACGTTCGTTTTGATGAAAATTTCTTCCCTTATGTCTCATCTTCCATGGAAAGTCGTTCGATTTTAAATCTGGAGATTTCATCATTTTTTTATGGAACTGTTACTTCATCAATTGGGGCCACCACGCCTGTACTTGTGCTTGTGCCTGTGCCTATTCCAGCTGCTCCTTCTTCATCACCATCTTCCATCTGGACGGCCGACCCGGACCCAGCTCCTCAACTGCCGGCCATCCCACCTCCGCCACTGGCCACCATGCCTCATCCGTCGGCCACCACACCTCAGTCGTCGCCCCCAATGCCTCAGTCAGTCTCGACCATCCGTTCTCCAGAGTTTTCCGAAGGCCACTCTCCGGTTAGCTCTGCTCGATCTTCTTCTATGTCTTCAGCTGGTTCGATTCCTCCAGCTTCACCACCACAACTTCATACCCATCGGATGGCTACTCGATCTGCTACTGGTGCCATTCAGTGCCGGGATTATTCGAATATTATTGCTCATGGTCTCACTGCTGCACTCCTTTCTCAAACAGAGCCCACTGATTATCACTCTGCCCTTCAGGATCCAGCCTGGGTTTCAGCCATGAATGATGAGATAGTCACTCTTCATGTTCAGCACACTTAGGACTTGGTGCCTCGACCTTCGGACGTCAACATTGTTGGCTCCAAATGGGTCTATATGTTAAAGTATCGACCAGATGGCACTATTAAGCGTCACAAAGCTAGACTTATGGCGCAAGGTTTTTTGCAGATTCCAGGTTTTGATTTTGACCACACTTTCAGTCCTGTGGTCAAAGCCTCCACTGTTTGGACAGTTCTCGCCATAGCCACCATGCATTCCTGGCCTCTTCATCAGTTGGATGTCAAGAACGCTTTCCTTAATGGTGTTCTTGATGTTCTAGTCTACATGAAGCAGCCCGTTGGTTATCGGGACTCTGCTCATCCAGACTATGTTTGTCGCTTTCGAAAGGCCATTTATGGTCTTAAGCAGGCTCCCCGGGCTTGGTTTCAGCATTTCAGCACTTATCTGACACAGCTTGGCTTTCGATGCAGCTCAGCTGATACTTCTTTATTTGTTCTTTCGAGAGGTTTGTCATTACTGTACCTACTTGTGTATGTGGACGATATCATCCTTACAGGCAATGACTCGACTCTTCTTCGCCAGTTCATTGATCGGACACACAGAGAGGTTGCGATCAAGGATCTTGGTCCTCTTCATTACTTTCTTGGTCTTGAAGTTTCGTCTACCTCCTCAGGACTACTGCTTGGCCAAGCAAAGTATGCTCTGGATATTTTGAATGGTATGTCTGATGCGGCACATGTTTCTACTCCATTTGTCGCTGGTTCTCAGCTTCACAGCTCTACCAGTCCTCCATTTCAGGATCCTACAATTTATCGTTCTCTTGTTGGTGCTCTCCAGTATCTCACCATCTCTCGCCCGGATTTGGCATTCTCGGTCAACACGGTGAGTCAATATCTTCAGGATCCCAGAGATGACCATTTTGTTGCTATGACTCAGATTTTGTGGTATGTTCGTAGCACTCTTCATTTTGGTCTCAGGTTTTGTTCTGCTAGTACTCCTGATGTGTTAGGATACTCTGATGCTGATTGGGCTCGCTGTCTGGAGACTCGTCGGTCCACTTATGGTTATGCAGTTTTTCTTGGTGGGAATCTAGTTTCTTAGAGTGCCAAGAAACAGCCTACTATCTCTCGTTCTAGCACTGAGACTAAATACCGTGCTCTCGCCAACACTGCCTCAGAAGTGGTATGGCTCACTCATTTGCTTCGTGATCTTTGGGTTCCGCTTTCTAGTTTTCCACTGTTGTTATGCAACAATAGTAGTGCTATCTTCTTGGCTCAGAATCCAATGGCGCACAAGCGGGCGAAGCACATCGACATCGACTACCATTTTGTTCGTGAGTTGGTGACATCCGAAAAGCTGCGCGTTGCTCATATTCCGACTTGTCTTCAGATTGCAGACATTTTCACCAAGGGGCTCTCTCGTCCGCTGTTCGAGTTCTTCAGGTCCAAGTTGTGCGTCGGCGAGCATCCGACGCTTCACTTGAGGGGTGTGTTAGAATAAATCAGACTCCTGATTAGATTATGATTTATTATGATTAGAGTTCTTTCCTTATTACACCACTATTGTACTCTCTATATATTCAAATATTAATAATACAATTGATTACGGTAAATCATTCTATCACTGCCACTGCGTAGCATAATGGTCCTTCTCGATCAATTAAACTTGGTTTTTTGCCTCCATTTTGCATACATGCATCGCTGTAGAGTTTATCATGTATGGGTTGTCAATTATATGAAATATTCATTATTCCATTAACATAATTTACTATTGTCTTTTGGGTTGGGAGTGTGCGTTCAGGTGCTGGATATAAAGAAAGAGAAGACTGCTAGTTATGCTCGTGATGGGAAATCAATGGAGGAGTGAAATGTGCATATGTTAAAATTATAAGGGATTGTTGCATTCATTATATATTTAATCAAAGAAATATGACCAAACAATGTAATTGTAAAGTCAGGAGATTTGCATTGAATATTTAATTGGCAATTTTTCTGAACACATTTGGAAACGAAAACTTTCCATGTTGAAACATGCGAAAAGAGCATACACTACCACAGAGACCCCCCTCTTGCACCGGTTTTTTAACATCGGTTCTGAAAACCGATGCAAATCATGTTTTAGCAATGGTTTTTTTGTGTTAGCACCGGTTCTGAAACCGGTGTTATTGTGACAACGGTTAAAAATATTTTTGCACCGGTTATTTAAATAAAAACTGGTGTTATTTTTACACCTGTAGGGAAACCGCTGCTAGAATTTGTGGAAACCGTTGAGAGTTTAGCACCGGTCAAGAAACCGGTGCTAAGAATAATGATAACCGGTGTTATATTCGCACCGGTTTTAAGACCGGTGCAAAGAATCCTAGAAAACCGGTGTGATGTATGTTTTTGGCACTGGTTATAGGAACTGGTGTTATGAAAATGTAGAAACCGGTGCTGAATGAATTCGTGGAAAAAGGCGGGAAAACTGGCACCGGTTTTGTGTACTATTGATAAAAACCGGTGCTAAATCAAGCATTTAATGCTCCGAACTTACCCTCTTAAATTAGTTCTGAACTTGAACCTTATCCATTATTAGATGGTAGATTTCTTGGGAAGGTGTGCAATAACTCAAGCAAATGAAGACTCATGGAAGTAAGTATTCATTAATTTTTGGAAATTTCAATCAACTAGAACCATAAATGCATGATTGGAGGTAGTTTTTTCGTATTTATTATTGGTTTCTCTATGCCTAACTTATGTTGGTTGAGTATCGATCATGTTGTGAGAGTGTAAATTAATGAGTGTTGACGTGAATATTTTTGTGTTTCTTTTGGTAGATGGTATATATATTTATATGTATCCTGAGAACATGCAGTTGATCGATTCGCATACTTATACACGGGCGTGACACGTTTAGTATTGTGTAGCAAAAAGATCATGTTCATTTTTCGTATTTTTGACCAATGAAAATATGTGTAATGGTGTGTTTTGTCTTGTTTAGATACAACAGACCGAGAATCACTGTTTGTGTGGAGGGAAAAAATGGTTAACTATCCAAGTGTAGCTAGAGGGAGTGGTGAACATATTGCATTTATTGATTTGTTTCTAGATTATGCCTTTGGTTGGGAGGAGAGGACACTTTGTCCATGCAAAAGATGCTTGTGTCGTGAATGGTTTGATGATCGTGGGGTCGTTAGATTTCACTTGTTGAAGAACGAATTTGATGGAGGTTACATTGTGTGGACATTTCATGGAGAGGTTGAGCAAGGATGTGACGGTGGGTTTGACAAGGTAGATGGAGACAAATGTACAGTTGATGGTATGTTCGATGACATTGTGAGAGATTTTGAGGGGAAGCCTACAATGTTGAGTGCTTTGCTCGACAAGAAAGAGAAGCCATTTTATCTGGGATGTAAAAGTAAGGATACCGTAATCTCATTTTTTATGGAGGTTTTCAATTTGAAAGCTAAAAGTTCTTGGAGTGATGCAAGTGTGAATTCACTACTAAAGATTGTGAAAGATAAGTTTCCGGAAGGGAATGGAATTCCGAAAAACTATTACGAGGCCAACAAAATATTGTGTCCACTTGGTTTGGAATACAAGAAAATACACTCATGTCCAAATGATTGTGTTTTGTATCACGGTGATTTGATAGATGCAGTTGAATGTCCCATGTGCCAAAATGCAAGATATAAGGGTGTGACGAATGATGATGATGGGTGTTTGGCTAAGAAGAAGAAGAAGGTCCCATTGAAGTGTATGTGGTATCTTCCTATAATTCCTAGGTTGAATAGGTTATTCGCGAATTCAGAAGATGCGAAGAACTTGCGATGGCATGAAGAGCGGGAAAGACTACATGACGACAAGATAAGACATCCGACGGACGGTGAACAATGGAGAAATTTTTACAAGCGATATCCTTCCTTTGCTTCGGAGGTTAGAAATCTCCGCCTTGCATTGTGTACTGATGGGATGAATCCATTCGGTAATATGTCGTCGAAGCATAGTTCGTGGCCCGTGATGTTGGTTATATATAATTTGCCCCCATATTTGTGCATGAAACGTAAATATGTTATGATGCCTATGTTAATCTCAGGTCCTAGACAACCTGGGAATGAGGTTAATGTGTATTTGAGACCATTGATCGATGATTTGAAGATATTGTGGGAAGCTAAAGGGATGTTGGTATTTGATAGCCACATGAATGAGGAGTTTCAACTTCGTGCCATGCTTTTTTGCACGACCAATGATTTTCCAGCCTATGGAAATTTGTCAGGGTACGTTGTGAAGGGGCACAAAGCATGTCCCATTTCTGAGGAGAAGACTGAATTCAAACAGCTAAGACATGGAAGAAAGACAGTGTATCTTGGCCATAGAAAATGGCTCCATGGAAACCATAAATACCGGGATGATGTGGTCAATTTTGTTGGCGGGAAAGAACGAAGGAAATTCCCTACACCACTAACAGGTGTGCAAATTCACAGTAAGGTTAAGAAATTGAGAGTGGTGTTGGGAAAGTACAAAGGCAAGGACAAAATATATTGTGGTGGGGCATGGAAGAAAAGGTCAATATTTTTTTATCTACCATACTGGGAGCATCTTGAGGTTAGGCATTTCCTAGACTTGGTGCATATTGAGAAAAATGTTTTTGAAAGTTTGATAGGCACCCTCTTGAATATTCCTTGGAAGACAAAAGATTGTTTGAATGCCCAGTTGGACTTGGTTGATTTGGGAATCAGAAATGACCTCGCCCCAGAAGTGAAGGGTAAGAGGACGTACTTGCCCCCTGCACCTTGTACCTTGTCTAAGGAGGAGAGAATCTCAGTTTGTGATAGTTTGAAATCAGTGAAGGTTCCCATCGGTTATTCATCGAACGTGAGTCGGGTAGTTACGAAGGATTATCGGATGACGGGGTTGAAATCTCATGATTATCATGTTTTGATGCAACAACTTTTACCTATTGCTATTCGTGGGGTAATGGAGGCCGACGTAAGGCACTCAATCACTAGACTTTGTATATTTTTTGCCTCCATATGCCGGAAGTCTATTGACTGGGACCATCTGGATGTCCTACAAAAAGATGTTGTTGTGCTCTGCAAGTTGGAAATGTATTTCCCTCCATCCTTTTTTGATATAATGGTTCACTTGGTTGTCCATCTAGTGCGGGAGGTAAAGATATGCAGTCCAGTTGGCATGCGTTGGATGTATCCATTCGAGCGTCACATGAAAGTCTTTAAGGGGTACGTGAAATGTATGAGTCGTCCGGAAGCTAGTATTGTTGAGAGGTATGTTACCGAAGAAGTGATTGAATTTTTCTCTTGCTATTTGCAGGGACACAAAAAATTTGGGATGCCCCTGAATCGACATGTTGGGAGGAAGGGGGGCAAGCCGAGGTCGAGGGGAACGTTATTTACTCCATTGAATAGTGATCTGATGTCAGTTTATTTGTATGTGTTGAGGAATTGTTTGGAGACTACTGCTTATGTGACCGAGCACCTTAATTCGATAACAGAGTGTCATCCCACGTGGCCCCTTAATAAAGTTCAGTTGGAGCACAATGACAAGTTTGTGAATTGGTTATATGATCAATGCAATGTTGCTGATTACGAACCAAAAATTAGGGCATTTGCGAGGAAGCCTAACTGCACGGTTTTGAGGTATTCCGAATATGACATCAGCGGTTTTTCTTTCGCTACTAGGGACTAAGATTTGAAGAGCACGACACAAAATAGTGGGGTATACATTGAGTCGGAGACTATGTGGCAAGCAAGTAAGAAAGACAAAAAACCAGTCCTAGTTGTGATGTCGTTCTATGGTGTTATTGATGAGATTTGGGAGCTTGACTATGGAGAATTCAAGATTCCGGTATTCAAGTGCCAATGGTTTGATAACACAACCGGGGTTCAAACTGATGATCCAATGGGATTTACCCTTGTTGACCCGACTCGTGTGGCATATGAAAATGATCAGTTTATTTTGGTCGAACAAGCAAGACAAGTTTTCTATGTAAATGACCCGTGCAATGTAGGTTGGTCTGTTGTGGTACAAGGTAGGAAATTCTCTTTCTGCGATGAAATTGATTTTGAGGTTACAAGTGAAAAGTTAGAGTTCCCCTCTATTTCCCCTCTACCTAGTGAGAACGGGATTGAGGCGGGAGCTATACGGAGAAAACACAAAGATGGCATTTGGATAAATGATGATGGCCGAGAACTTTGAGACAGTCAATCCAAGAAGATGAAGTTGGTTCTAGACTAGGGGGGTCGAACAATGATGTCGAAGTTAAAATTTATTTACTTTTTTGTACTTTGTTGGGTTTTGTTACCCCTGGCAACTATTGTACAACTATCTCCCAATTTTTTGCCATTTTGAGCAGTTCTATCCGCTGCAGCGTACTCCAGCGGTTTTGGTAAAGACTGGTAAAAAAATTGGCTTTCTATTCCTATGGTAGGTTCTGGCAGCTGCAGCGCGCTGCAGCTCTGCTGGTTCAGCGCGCTGCCGTAATTTTACACACACATGAACCGGAAACGAATTGCTCATGCAGTTCGTTTAAGACAACAGCACAAATACGTTATGTGGCTTGAAATTTAACTTTCCAAAATCACATCCAAACAGTACCAACAAAGGAGCAATGTATGTTTCGAAAGCAAAAAATCTACGAGTCAGACATCCAAATTAAACTAGCAAATTAAACAACCTGATAATACGAAGATGTGAGCTCAATGTGGGCAGTCATTTCCTGCGCACCCTCTTCTCCACCGTGTTGGGCCTTGGCGAATCAAAGGTAGGGATTGGACCCAATTCATTGATTCTCTCGCCACACATGGCTGTGAGGATCTTCCCAACCTGCGATGTCCGGCGCACCAAATGATCCACCTTCAGTTGCAATGCTGCCAAGTCCCCATCAGAGTTCTCATTCGATGATTTACTTGTTGCTGCCCTAGATGACTCAGCAACGTTCTTCTTCTTTGAGAATATGAGAGGGTTTATGGGGAGCTTTGGCATCATTGTGACATCATCATCTTTGTATCTGCAACCTGCTTCCACGCATATTGCAGTGATGAGTGAGGATAAGCCTATGCAGTTATGAGCATTGACACAATCCCAGATGTATGCCATTATTGTACTCCCAACATTGATGCTCATGTTCTTCGTTATCTTGTAGAGCAGCAGCATACGGGACCGATGAACCTCGCTATTCAATTTCACGGGGAGTAGCCGGGCAGCTATGAAACTGTACCACACGTTCATGTCTTCAGTCAAGTACTTTTTCTCTATGCTGGACCATTCTTGTGGTAGATTCTGAATTACTGTGTCACAGTCATCACAGATTTCTGTGATGATGTCTTCCCATGAAGCTTGTTCAATTGCGGTGTCAGCGGCTTCGTACAAACTCGAGGGCTTTGGTGGGATCCTGTAGAAATTGTTGATCAAATTCGAAGACAACTCAACCAAATGACCCCAGAGGAAAGCAGTTGCAGAATTCTTGTACTTCATGAGCAACAGGTATTCACACGCCATGGTCTGGTTTGCACGCGGCGGTTGTGCGATGAAGCCTTCCCAGCCGTGCTCCTTCACATAGTTCCTAAAGGGCTTTTCCAGCCTCAACCCTCTCTCAAGGATGAGGCCCCTCGAGATGAAGTCCTTGTACATTGTTATATGATCAGTACAGTCCGCCTCTGCGGCTTGTATGGGCTCAGTCGACGAAACAATCTGAGTCCCGTGCTCGACATCCTCCCCCTCCACCACTCTAGCCTTTTTCCTTAGGTTTTTGGGTGTTGTTCTTTTTCTTGGTTGCACCTTTTTTGGGGGCCATGTCTGTTAAACTAAATGTGTTAACAGAAGCCAGAATGCAAAACGGTAAATAATACACAACCAGAAAGGTAAATAATACATAATCAACTTATTCGAAATTAAGCATTTTTCTCATAGGCTGAATATGGAATAATGTTTATTCACAGTTAATCCCAATTTCAGATAATATTAACAGAAGTAAAATAATTAAACTAGATGGACATTCTATAAATCCTGGGACGAATCAATGGGCCATCCAGAATCACATGTCATGAACAATCAGGGTATGCACAAAATTATTCACCAATACCGAAAACAAGAGCACAGTGAGGGCATTGACACAATGAGGCATTATCATGAAATCAACCCTTGAGCAAGAAAAAATTTCATGAACAATCAGGTTATGCACAAAATTATCATATCATATCGGAGCATGGGTTATGCCATCCAGAATCACATATCATGAACAATCAGGTTATGCACAAAATTATTCACCAATGCCGAAAACAAGAGCACAATGAGGGCATTGACATAATGAGCCATTATCATGAAATCAACCCTTGAGGAAGAAAATATTTCTTGGTACAAACCTTAGGAAAATAATCCCCTTACCTAATTCGGAGTACGGGTTGTTGATGAGTGGTGTTTGGTGTAGAGTCGACGATGGTCAGACAGAGCTTGGCCGATGAAGGGGCGCAGCTGGAGAAGTGGACGGCGGAGGGAGCCGGGACGGCGGAGGGAGGAGGGCACGGTTGAGGTGGCAGGGGATGGCACCGTGAGAGTAGAGGATGGTGGAGGGAGTAGGGGTCGGCGGAGGGCTTGGGAACGGCGGAGGAAAGGGCTTAGGAACGGTGGAGGATGGGGCTTGGGAACGGCGGAGGAATGGCCTTGGGAACGGCGGATGAAGGTGATGGAAGAGGAGAGGTTGTGGGCCAAAGACTAATACACAAACACCTTATACTAATTGGGCTGAAGTTTACATTTGTTTTGGGCTGAATGTTAGACCAATTGAATATTAAGTTTTAGACTCGAGGGGGTTTGATGGTCAAGTGCTTGCTGGCTCGAGGTCTCGAGGGGTCGAGGCTCGATGCATCCAGGGCTTGAGTACTTGAGTGCTTGATGGTTCGAGTGCCTGATCGCTCGAGGGCGGCAGGGCTCGAGAGCTTGAGTGCTCGAGGGATCCAGGGCTCGATGCCTCCTAGGCTCGAGGGCTCGAGAGCTTGAGTGTTCGAGGTATCTAGTGCTCGAGGGCTCCAAGGCTCGAGGGCTCCAAGGCTTGAGTGCTCGAGGACTCCAGGGCTCGAGGGCTCCAGGCTCGAGTGCTCGATGGTTTCAACGCATCAAATGGGAAAACTTGAAACGATTCCAAAGATCAGTAGCCAAAACTGGACTTATGCTTCCATAGGTAGAAACTGGGAATCCGCCATGTGAAAGCGCAAATGAGACTGTGAAAAATGGTAGCCATCGCGAAAGAGCAAGAAAAAAATCCAAAGCCATGAAGGGAAGAAGTCCATAACTTGATACAGAATAGAGGAAAGATCAGCAGTATCAATTTTATTTAAAGGCTTGCCTATGGATTCTAATATAAGGTGTATGAATACTATCCATATAGATTAAGCCTTTAATATGTGCCGGAATGTTGGTCACATGCAAAGGAGAAACCATCGCAGAGGATGCTTGATATTTCGCAATGGCATCCGCAACTGAGTTACATTCTCTATATGTGTGCTTGAGGGTAGCATGGGATAAAAGAGTGTGAACTCGGAAAACTAGAGGGTATAGGGTCAATTTGGAAACTGAAGGATCATTAATCATATTTACTGTCTGTAGCGAGTCAGATTCAATAATAAGGTTGGGATATCTGTCTAGACAGATCTGACAGGCCATAAGAATTGCCTTAACTTCAGCTTCCAGTGGAGATGTGGCTGTTATGGTCTCTGATCTAATATGGATTGGTAAACCTTGGTGATTGCGAGAAATTAAGCCAATTGAAACAGAGGAATTAGACCAAGATGCATCCACGTTAACCTTGATGAAACTGTGATATGGAGATTCCCAGTATACTGTGGAAATAGTTGGCTTTGGTGGTGGTCTGGGGGGAAACATCAGAGAAGGGAACTAAAAACTTAGGTTAGGAAATATAGTTGGGAAGCAGGGAGAGGAGGTAATGGAATGGTAGAGAGTATCTGTAACTTCCACGCTCGATGGTTTCAACGCATTAGCAGTTAGACACGTTTCTTTATGAATGTGGAAGTATCTCGCACACCATTTATTTTGGGACGGAGGGAGTATAAGATTTTAAATATTTTACGATCTTTTCCAAGTCCTGGGGAATATAATACATATCCCTCCCATTCGTATGGATTATTGTTTTTAAATTAAAGCATTTAAAATTATAAGACACCAAAATGTGCCAACAAAGCTTCATTTTCATTCCCTCCAAAAGTTTCCCTTTTCCCTCCATATCCTTAACCCTCGGTTTCCGTACCCTTCCCTCCCCACCACATTGAACCGAGTTCTTTCCACCCACCACATCCCTAATCCCAAGTTCCCCCTCTTCCCACCATAACCCCGTGCAGATTTCCCCCAAAAAAAAGTGTCCCTCCCTTCACCATTTATGTTGGGCTTCAACCTCCTAATCCTGGTCGCCAACCAAATACACCAATTTTGTCGACATTCTACTCCACAAATTTTGTACCCAGGTCGGAATCTTCACAGTGGAGGGGGTAACCAAGACGGTCGGCTGTTGACGGAATAAGGTAACACCCATTGGTAGTTTCCATCTTTCCCGGGTTTAATGAGTAGCTATATTTTGGTTGGTCTCCTTGCGTGTGAGTTTGTGTAGACGTTTCTTGTTATACTATTGTGGGTGTTGTTTCATGCTCATACATGATATGCTTGCTTGTAATGTCATAACTTTTCCCTACCCACGTGCCCCCTATACGAATTTGTTGAACTCAGTTGGATTTTTGTGAAAATCCGCAAAAGGCTGTGTTGGATTAATGTTTTTCTTGTGTTTCATTTATTCATAGAAGAGATTCAATGGCGCTGCCGAGGAAGAAATTGTTTGACTCCGGTGGTAGACAAACTGTTGTCGATAAATGTTTTACCCCTCCAAAGGATGCCAACTGTGACGACAATAGCGAGGAAGGGGCTGATGCACAGAAATATTGCTCGGGATCAGAGAAGTCGGGAGAAGAAGAAGAAACTATGGTAAAAGAAGACATAAGTGGGAGCTTCGACAAGTTTGAGATTTGAGAGTATTGTAAGCGCAGAGGTACAGCCATGTGCAAGTCCGTGTTTCTTGCGAAACAAAAGAAACCTCTTAAAATATTCTTTGATGATGACTTCGAACCCCTAGTTATACGCAGCCAATGGTTGATGTGTGTTGGCTATGCCTTCCGGCGAAGAATCCACTTCGGGACGTGGCATAATTGGAGACCAGTCCCAGACCATGTGAAGAAGGATGCATGGGAAGACATTCTCGTAAGTGTGTTCTAATCCTCCATTGTTCATGTCAATTTCGTTACATGTCGCACTAACAACATGTCTCCTTATCCTCCAGATTAGCTGGGATATACAAACGAAATTGACTTTCAATGAGATGAATAATTTCGAAATAAATGGACAATTTATGCAGGAGAAAAGTGGAGGAATTGGAAGACTAAGGTGTTGAACAAGTACATTGTGCAAAAAAAAACTGGGCCCTTGTGCATGGAGAAACTATCGCTGGATGGACAAAAATGAGTGGGAGCTGTTTGTGAAACACAGGTCAACCCCTGAATTCAAGGTAATTCCTTCAATATTATTTTTCTCTAGTCTTTATGATGAGAGCAGTTTACAAACTAATGTCCAAACAGGCGGTAAGTGATGTAGAAAAATTAAGCGCCTCATAGAAGGACTACATCCATCACACGGGGAGTGGAGGGAACCGTAGGGTTGCAGAAGAACTCGAAAAGAGGAAAAGAAACGCTAAAATTGAGGCGCTTCTGGATGAAGGTCAGAGTGTAGAAGAAGCAGAGGCTTTAGTTCAAAGCATGGATTTCAAATCGGACCGCTCGGAAGTGTTCATTGCCGCTAACTGGGACAAGAAATTATCAACCTACACCAACGACTCCGTCCGAAAAGCAGCCCCCACTATTGTGAGCATAATTCACAATTGAATCTATCTCTATTGATATTCTTTGATGTTATCCCAATCAAATGGCTTATATTTGCTTTGTTTCTTAGAAAAACCTTTTGGATAAGAAACAAAAGGGAGATTTGGTTATACATGGAAAAGAAGATATTCTAGTTCAAGCAACGGGTAGGAAGGATCACGGGGGTCGTTGGAGAGGTTGCTCCGCAACCTCTAAGGTGAACGAGGCCCTACCACATATGATTGTCACCCGTTATGCATCTAGTCGATGTGGGAGCACAAACACGAAACCATCTGAGGAAATTTCAAATTCAAACAAACAACCAACAGATGTCATCGAGCTCAGGGAAAGATTTGTTGCTTTACTTGAGGCCCAAACAAATTGGCTAGCTAGGCAATTGGGTAAAGCTATTCCCTCACACTTGGATGCCCGTAATTTCCTTGCTACATCTTCCACCCCCATGAACAAGGACAACCGGGCATTCATTCCTTCAGTATCGGGATGGAGTGACCCACAAGGAACTGCAGCGAATGACAAGGTAGTCCATACCGTGAACTGCAATCGTATTTGTTCCTTTCTTGCTATGTGATTTGTAGTATATGGATTTCCATTTCCTGATTTGGATTGATGTTGTGGGGATACAGTTCGTTGCTGATGAACGCTGGAAGCTGCAGCGCGCTGTAGCTCTCAATCTCAGCTGGGCACTGAAAGCTGTAGAGCGCTGCAGCCTTCAGTAACTACATGTACAATTCATTACTTCTTATAATCTATCGCATGCACTTCCGACTTTATCTATCTTCCTTCAATAGATAATACTTAGTTATTGCCCGACCGATGTATTTACCCAATCTCTAAGTTCATCTCTTAGAGAGGAAAAAAATGCTGCCTATATGTTTTGAACCATCATGGAGAAAGGGAGGTAGCTGCATTCGGTATATTCTTTCCAAAGGAAGCGGAAACTGACTTACCCATCAAGTGGGAGCGAGTAAATCTAAAAGGACCTGTGATCATACCAAAGGCACCTTTGCCGATTGAACACGAAGAATTTGAGTTTGTCACTCAGGCCATTGGATATAACATTCTATGGCCGGGGAAGCTGATAAGTGTCATAGAGCAACATGATGATGAGGTGTGATAATTGTATTCTTCTTCTCATCGGTGCTTATATATATCTTTCTAGATAATACAATAACATGATATGTTATTCATCTACGAACGTAGGAGAACGAGCAGCAACCGCCTCCGCAAGAAATGGTGGTCGATGAAATTGGAAGTCCTCAAACAAACCTCACACCAGGGGCTAAGGAAGGTACTCCTCGTAGAGAGGTGGCCGCTCGATCGTTTAAAGGAGAGGTACATACCCCTATACTATTTTATTCCGACTGATTTTCTTCTACGCATCACTAACATTTTACCCATTAGCAACTACCAAAAGAAAAAACTACATCACCGGAGAATGGGCAACCAAATCCTCTCTCGTCAATTTCTCCCCAATACATATTTGTGAGAACTCATTACAGCCTTTACATTATCATCCACTACTGAATTACATACAAATACTGTTCAACTAACATTATTAGATTCTGAATGTAATGATTAGGGAGCCATGAAAAACCAAGAATGCATCGCTGCTGTTCACCAGATTAATGATGCTTTACGGCTATCTTCACAAATATGTGGACCAGATAAAGTATTCCGCATCAATTTCAGCGTAAAGGTGTTCGGATCAGAAGAAGTCTACGCAGCCATATTTACTGACAAGATACGAATGTTCATGAATAGCTTGGACGCAGATGATGAAATGGAGTGGATTAGTGGGTCCCAACTTGATATATGGGCATCGTAAGAAGTGCATGCTTTCATTATTCATAGATACAAGTATCATTATATTTGCTTCACTAACCATATTAATTTGCAAGATGCCTCTGCGATGGGGTGGTACGTGGAGGCCACATCCAGTTTATTCCTGCCTCTTCGAACTCAATGGCTCAGAAGGCAAATCAAAGGGTGGAATTGACTGCGGACGAGGTTTTGGCTGTCATATGCCGCACTGAAGCGAGGATGTACATCTTCCCATACAATCGAGAGTAATTTCCATTCATTTTCCGAGTAGCTAGACCCGCCCACATGGAAGCGAAAGCAACCGTGTAATGTGATTTTATTTTAATAATATATCTTAAGTACTTTTGTTTTTCCCCTTTTCCCATAGGGACCATTGGTTTTTGCTTGTCTTCGTACCAGAAATCAATCGAGTATATTGCATCGACTCAATGACTGGGGGAATTTCCAAATGAAATAGATCATGCCTTAAAATGATTCATTTGTAAGTGGAACACATTCGTTTCTTCCTTTAGCTTCGATGTTTTTCAAAAATGATTGTTCCCGTAATTGTGTTCTTGTACGTTTCGCACTTTCTTGGCTCAATTATTTACAATTACTGTTACTCAATATGTTATCATATATTATGTGAACCCCAATTTCTGAAAATAATATTCCTCATGTTGACAAAAATAGGTTTCAATCTATTGTAAGATTGCAAAAAAATATCGACGGTCCAATTCCAAACAAAATAGGTCATACCCTTCCAACTACACTTGGGATGTCATAAACATCAGTGTACGTATCATCCCACACCTTCATATTTCACGTGTTATTTTCATTTTCGTAATCGGTTCAACAAATTGTCTTTTCCATCATCAGCACAAGATACAAAGTAGTACTTGGGAGTGCAGATACCATTGCATGTATTACATGGAAAAAATTGTTAGGCACGTACATGACATTGACATTATTCCGGTACGTTTTCCTACAATTCTTCTATGTATTTGTTATCCTCACATATACATCCTTCTCTTAACATGTCATTTAATGCATTGTTTCAGCAATTCCCGGAAGATTACACTCCACTGGGGAGCGATGAACTGTGGAGTATTACTTTGAAATGGGTTTGTATTTTTGCAAAAAATACTCTGCAAAAATGCATAGCTCAATTGAATATCATACAAGGACTTGCACAAATCGTCGGATAGTGGTTAGTATTATATGTTACGAGAAAGGTAATTAACCATCTCTTCTGATACTTGTCAAATTCGACGATGAGGGGGGTTTCAATATCTTAGGGCACTATGAAACACGTCATGCTCTTCTTTTGCTAGTCATAAATTATACTTCATCGGATTCAATGCTTTCTTCAACCTACTTTCTTATCTATGCATCATTGTGGCTCAGAATTTGTTCAATTTGTCTTCGTGCACCATTCTATTACTACGCACAACAAATAATGGGTACCAAGCTTGAAAAAAAGGAAGGACCTAGTCGTAAGACAAGCGTAACAAAGGAACTGGCTGTGAGAAAATGAACGCTGGAAGCTGCAGCACGCCGCAGCTTACAGTGACCACAATAGTTACTCACGCTTTTAACACCGGTTTCTTTCGATTAGAGAAGCGGTGATAATATTAAACGGTGCAAAATTAACATTTTTAGCACCGCTTTCAAAACCGCGATGCGATCATAACCGGTGCTATATTTACTTCATTGCACCAGTTTTCAAATGGGTGCAAAATGTAACCGATGCAACAAATAAACAACTCTAGCACCGGTTTTTTTTACCGGTGCTAACATATAACCGGTGCAATAAAACTATTTTTTATCACCGGTTCCCGAACAGTTGCTAAACTATAACTGGTGCAATTTATTTTTATGTCACCGGTTTAAAAACCGGTGCTACCTACAAACCGGTGTTAGATATACAGATTTAACACCGGTTCCATAACCGGTGCTAACAAATCTGGTGCGACAAAATTTTATTTATCACCGGTGTTATAACCGGTGCAAGAATGACAAAATTTACACCGGTTACAAAAAACCGGTGCTAATAAAAGAAATTTAGCACCGGTTTTGCTTCAACCGGTGATAATGTAACATTGCTTACTTAGGCACCGGTTTTTTAGCCACCCAAAAACCGATGCTAGGAACCAAAAAACCGGTGCTAGAGGTGTCTTCGCGTGGTAGTGATATTTACGCCAAGGATTTTAATGGAAAAAGAAGACATAATATTGTGGTATTTGTGAGTTATGGAAATTTGTATATTCTGCTAAATATAACAGGCGTATGAAGCATAGTTGGTTTATTAAAAATCTCTACATATATGGAGATGCGATTTGCGAATATATGGAATATATGGTGATAAGGAAAATCCCTTTGTTTATGGGATTTGGATATGCTTCAAGAAACATATTTGGAATAGGAATATTGTGGAGATAATCAAGGAGTATTCAGATCTGTTCATAGATATGAAAGGGGATAAATCACGGCTGCAAGAGACACGAATTTAATAGAAAAAAAAATCTGCACACAGATTTTTATACTTTCGAGAGAATTGCAAAGAACCAAATTTCTATGTTTCAACATACTTGACCTGCTGTTCAAAGTTCAGAATCACATGCCTTAATTCCTCGGGAGGAAGAGATCCAGCATCGATGAGTTTCAAGGTCAGAGGAGTCTGATCAAGGCGGATCGATAGCAAGGGGAGCTTGTAGAATTCACACGTTATAGTTAGTAAAGATAAGTATTCTGTATGATGTACTTTATATTGTGTCTTTCTAATTAGTGGATTCATCCTGAACTGGGCCAGGCCCTGCAGATGTAGGTGGAATTCACTGAACTACGTAACCAAGTCTTGTGTCGTAAATGCTTTAATTTATTACATACTTGGTTAAATAGTTCATGTTGGAACATACTAATAAGGATTATTTAAAATTTGGTAAAACCAAATTACGCTTGGTATCGGAGCTTGGTCACTTATTATTCCCTTGGTTATGTTAAGGAAAGTGTGATCCGGTTTTACCATGACAACTAAAGAAGGAGCTTTGGTGTTTCGGCCATCTATGCTAGAAGGCAACAACTACAACTATTGGAAGGCACACATGAGAGTTTTCATTAACTAACTGGATGAACTTGCATGGTTCTAGTAGAGAATGAGTGGAATCATCCTACAGAATATACAAGCTCTAAGGTGACAGAAGGAGAGTCAAGTTAAAGGAAGCAGAAACTCAAAGACAAAGCTAGTTGGACTCCTGATGACCTCAAGGCATCTCCGGCAAATTCAAAGGCACTGAATTCAATCTTCCCCGCGGTTGATGGGAACCAGTTCAAACGCATCTCTACATGTCATCAAGCCAAGAAAGAATGAGATACTCTACAAACTGTTCATGAAGGAACTGGTCGAGTTCGTGAGTCTAAACTACATATGTTGGCTACAAAGTTTGAGGAACTCAAGATGGAGGAGGATGACACTATTCCTATATTAAACGGAAAACTCAGGCACATCTCTAACATGTCATATCAACTTGGAAAGGTTTACAAAGAGACGAAATTGGTAAAAAAAACCTTGAGATCACTTTCTAAGAGATTTGCAATGAAGGTTGCGGCAATAGAAGAAGCAAGAGATGTGGCTACCATGAGCCTAGATGAACTAATGGGATCACTACAGACATGTGAGATGGCGTTTCAACAACCTACAAAAAGAGTCCCTAAGGAACTGGCATTCAAAACATCTTCATCAAAGGACAATCATGAGTCTAACAGTGATGATGATTTTGAAAAACTTGCACTTATCACGAAGAACTTCTCAAGGAGGCTGAAGAAGGTAGTTAACAAGAAATCTCAGGAGAGGTTTGGTGGAAATAGACCAAAGCCACATGATTATGGAAATAATCGTGGAACGAGGTTTGAGCAGGGAAATCAGCAGTTCTTCAGAAATCAAAGTAGTGAACCAAAACAGCCTAGACGAATTCAATGCAAAGAGTGTGAAGGATATGGACATATTCAGGCTGAATGTGAAAACCCAGAAGAAACAGGGAAAATCATATGTCACCTCATGGAGTGAAGATGAAGAAGATGAGAAAGACGAAGAGGAACTTACAAGCAACTATGTGGCATTTGGAGAAAAAATCCATGATGCATCGAAGGATGGATGTGTCAACACACCGGACAAAGTCGAAGCTGAATGTTCCAACATAGATCCGTATGAAACACCCAGTTATGAAGAGTGATGAAGAAATCTACAACACTTATGAGAAGATGTACGCTATGTGGGTTCAAGTTGTTGACACAAACAAAGAGCTGAAAGAAGAAAAGATGAAGTTGATGGAAATAGAAATAGCATTGCGTATTAAAGTTGCTACACTTGCAAAGAAGAATGAAGAAATAAATGGGAAACTGTTATTAGCAATAAAGAGAGCTGAGACTTCTGAAGCAGCAATTTCTAAGTTAAACGATGGAAAAGCAAAGCTTGACGATATTCTGGACATAGGAAGGAACTTTGGTGATCGACACGGTATTGGGTATTGCAACACACACAAGAGTAGAGTGATTGGAAAATGTGAATTGAAGATTGAAGGTTTTCCAGTATTCACTAGTGTGCTGTTTGTTGAAGATCTGAAGGAAAATATGTTGAGCATAAGTCAGTTGTGTGATGATAATATGACGGTGGAATTACAGAAGGATAAATGCATTGTGAGACATGGAGAAACCCAGGTCCTTTCAGGAATAAGATCATCAGATAATTGCTATCTATTGGAGCAAGAAGTATGATGTATGATCTCGAAGCAAGATGAAGGAGTTTTTTGGCACAGGAAGCTCTGTCACATAAATTGTTGGTATGCCTTGAATATGTATTAGCCGCTCCGACGGTATAGCTTGTCTCTTTATTAGACTGCTGTTGATTTGGGCCGAATTATGTTTTGGCCTAGTTTGTCAGGGTTTAGTGGAGACAGCATATAAAGTGTCTCTCTTCTCTCTGTAAACATTAATTCTGATATAGTGAATCCATTTCTCGTGGATGTAGCCAAATTGGTGAACCACGTAAATCTTGTGTCTTGTTATTTTCGTTCATATTTTCTGTTCTTTCTCTATTCCGCACAACAAACTGGTATCAGAGCGGGGCTGATTGGGGAGAAAGATGTCTGGGTTGAACGTGAAGATCGACAAGTTTACTGGGAGAAACAGTTTCAGTTTATGGCAGATCAAGATGCGAGCTTTGCTGAAACAGCAAGGTTTGTGGACTCTGCTGACGAAGGATTTTGCAAGCAGTTCTGGCGATGTGGTGGGTCTGGAAGAAAAGGCACACTCGACGATTATGCTGTGTCTCGCGGACGAAATCATCACTGAGGTCTCAGATCAGGAGACTGCTGCACAACTGTGACTGAAGTTGGAGAGTTTGTATATGACGAAATCTATAACCAACAAGCTGCTTCTGAAACAACGCCTCTTTGGTCTCCGAATGCAGGAAGGTACGCAACTCAGAGACCATCTAGAGCAATTGAATACTTTGTTATTAGAATTGCGAAATATAGATTTGAAAATTGAAGATGAAGATGCTGCTTTGATTTTGTTAGTGTCTTTACCGCTTTCGTATGAGAATTTTGTTCATTCATTTATTGTTGGTAAAGATTCCGTGTCTCTGGAGGAAGTTAGATCCTCTCTCCATAGTAGAGAGTTGCGACATAAGGCAAACGGTACAGGTACAGAAAGTCAGGCCTCTCGCTTGTTTGCTATTGACGGAAACACAAAGGGCAAGGGAACCGGCAGTAAGAAGAAGGGCAAGAAGTCATCTTCAAAGGTTCCCAAGGCCAATGATGTTTGTAACTACTGTAAGGAGAAGGGGCATTGGAAAAAGGAGTGTCCGAAGAAGGCTAGTAAATCTGGGAGTACATCTGGTACAGCTGCTGTGGCTGAAGGGGATTTCAGTTCTGAAGATGATTTTGCTCTAGCTGCTACTGGGCAAAATAATCATCCTAATGCGTGGTTTCTTGATTCTGGGGCATCTTACCATATATGCCCAAGGAGAGATTATTTCTCAACTTATGAGCAAGCTGAGGGCATCATTACTACGGAAAATGGTGTTGCGTACAAGGTAGTTGGGATTGGTTCAATCAAGATCAGGACGCATGATGGTAGTTTCTGTACTTTGAATGATGTCAGGCATGTTCCATCGATGACAAAGAATCTGATTTCTCTTCCTACGTTGGATAGAAAGGGTTTCGTCTACTCAGGGAGTGATGGAGTTCTGTGTGTCTGCAAAGGTTCTAGGCTAGCTCTGAAAGGTGTTCTGCATGGTACTTTGTATTTTCTACAAGGTTCCACGGTTATGGATTCTGTTAATGTTGCATCTTCGGAGGTTCACCAGGATGATATGACTAAGTTATGGCATGTGAGGCTTGGTCACATGGGTGAAAGAGGGATGCAAATTCTGTCGAAATATGATCTTCTTGGTGGCCACAAGGTCAAGAGCTTGGACTTCTGTGAGCATTGCATTTTTGGGAAGCATCACCGCAGCAAGTTTCCTAAGGCGATTCATAGAACAAAGGGCACAATGGATTACATCCATTCTGATTGTTGGGGACCTTCCCGAGTTGAGTCACTGGGAGGTCACAGGTTCTTTGTTTCTCTGATTGATGATTACTCAAGGATGACTTGGGTTATCATGATGAAACATAAGAGTGAAGCTTTCTCGAAGTTCAAGGAGTGGAAAGCTTTGGTGGAGAATCAGACCGGGAAGAAGATCAAGAGGCTTCGAACTGATAATGGGCTGGAATTCTGCTCGTCTGAGTTTGATCAGTTTTGTAGGGATGAAGGGATTGCTCGTCATCATACAGTCAGGAATAAACCACAGCAGAATGGCGTAGCTGAGCGGATGAATCAGACATTGTTGGCGAGAGCGAGGTGTATGCTCTCTAATGCTGGTTTGGAAAGGAGATTCTGGGCAGAGGCGGTGAGTACAGCTTGTTACTTGATCAACGGTGGGCCTCACACAGGTATAGAGTGCAAAATACCTATGGAGTTATGGTCAGGTAAAGTTGTTGATTACTCCAAGTTAAAAGTTTTTAGTTGTACATCTTATTATCATGTAAGTGATGGTAAGTTAGAGCCACGAGACAAGAAGGGTGTCTTTGTGGGTTATGGAGATGGATTTAAAGGCTCCAGGATATGGTCTCCATCTGAGAAGAGGGTTATTCTTAGCAGGGACGTTGTCTTTGATGAAAATTCTTTGCTTAGATCTATGGTGAAGCCCACAGTTGTGCCAGAAACTAGTGGAGTTGATAAACAGGTGGAGCTTGAAGTCACTCAAGGTGAAAATAGATTGGAACAATTTAAGGTGGATCAAGAGCCACAGACAGAATCTGAGATACCGGAATCTCCACCACCAGATCCTCAACCATCAGGAGCTACAGTCCGCAGTTTAGCTCGGGACCAGGAGGGTTGGAGTTGGGGCGCCCAAGAGATATGGGTTTGAGGATATGGTGGGTTATGCACTACAGGTTGCTGAGGAGGTGGATACTCATGAGCCATCCACCTACAGAGAAGCTGTTTCAGGTACTAATGCTGACAAATGGTTTGTAGAAATGGGAGATGAGATGGAGTCCCTCCAGAAGAATCAGACATGGGATTTGGTTCAACAGCCTCAAGGGAGAAAGGTTATCACTTGCAAATGGGTTTTCAAGAAAAAGGAAGGGATATCACCTACAGAGGGAGTCAAGTACAAGGCTAGAGTTGTTGCTAGAGGTTTCAATCAGAGAGAGGGAGTAGTTTACAGTGAGATTTTCTCACCAGTGGTCAGACACACTTCCATCAGGGTGTTGCTAGTTATAGTGACACGTCAGGATTTGGAGCTTGAACAACTTGATGTGAAGACTGCTTTTCTATATGGAGAGTGGGAGGAAGAGATATACATGACTCAGCCAGATGGTTTCCAAGTTCCTGGCAAGGAAAAATATGTTTGCAAGTTGAAGAAGTCCTTATATGGGCTTAAGCAGTCTCCGAGGCAGTGGTACAAGAGATTTGACAGCTACATGCTTGAGTTGGGCTACACAAGGAGTTCATATGATTGTTGTGTCTACTACAGCAAGTTGAGAGATGAGTCATTCATTTATCTGGTGCTTTATGTAGATGACATGCTGATAGCCTCAAAGAGTAAGCATGAGGTTCAGAAGTTGAAAGGACTTCTTAGTGCTGAGTTTGAGATGAAGGATCTGGGTGCAGCTCGGAAGATACTAGGAATGGAGATTCTTAGGGATCGAAGTCAGCGGAAGCTTTTCTTGTCATAGAAAGGCTACATTCAGAAAGTGTTGGCTAGGTTTGGCATGTCTACAGCCAAGCCTATAGACACTCCTAGTGCTGCAAATATTCATCTCACCACCATGTTTTCTCCTCAGTCAGACGAGGAGAAGGAGTATATGTCTCGGGTTCCTTATGCCAGTGCGGTGGGGAGTTTGATGTATGCTATGGTTTGCACGAGGCCAGATTTAGCACAGGCAGTCAGTGTTGTGAGTAGGTTCATGGGGCAACCGGGAAAGGAACATTGGCAAGCTGTGAAGAGGATTTTCAGGTATCTTAGAGGTACGTCTGATGTGGGTCTCATTTATGGAGGTGATACCGAGTGCTTAGTTACAGGCTACTCTGATTCTGATTATGCTGGTGATGTTGACACGAGGAGATCGATGACTGGTTATGTATTCACTTTGGGAGGTTCTGTGGCTAGTTGGAAGGCGACTTTGCAACCTACAGTGACGTTGTCTACTACGGAAGCAGAGTACATGGCTCTGACAGAGGCTGCAAAGGAGGGAATATGGCTAAAAAGGGCTGGTTAGTGATCTTGGTCTACATCATGATCAGGCTACTGTGTACTGTGACAGCTTGAGTGCAATCTGCCTAGCCAAGGATCAGGTCCATCATGAGAGGACCAAGCATATTGATGTCAGATATCATTTCCTGAGGAGTGAGAGGAGAATCCGGGTGAAGAAAGTGGGAACTGCTGATAACCCCGCTGATATGTTCACCAAACCTGTTCCACATAGCAAGTTTTAACATTGTTTGGACTTGCTGAACATCAGAGCTGATTAGGTCCTCTATGGGCAGTCCCGGGAGTAGAGGGCGAAGTCTATTCATCTGGCACTGTAATGGTGCGTCTGGAGTTTCTGCTTTGAGGATTCAAGTCAAGGTGGAGATTTGTTGGTATACCTTGAATATGTATTAGCCGCTTCGACAGGTTAGTACGGGGATATCGCTGCCCGGTCAGCGAGTCGGGGGGTCCAGGGGGGCGGAGCGCACCCTGGCCTGGGGTTCTGGGGGGCGGAGTCGCCCCCGCTCCGACAGTATAGCTTGTCTCTTTATTGGACTGCTGTTGATTTGGGCCGAATTATGTTTTGGCCCAGTTTGTTAGGGTTTAGTGGAGACATCATATAAAGTGTCTCTCTTCTCTCTGTAAACATTAATTCTGATATAGTGAATCTGTCTCCCGTGGATGTAGCCAAATTGGTGAACCACGTAAATCTTGTGTCTTGTTATTTTCGTTCATATTTTCTGTTCTTTCTCCATTCCGCACAACATAAATTATAAAACATTAGTGAAAATTGCAAATGTGAAAGTTGTACGAGGTATGCCTATCTTAACCAGCAAGGAAGGAATTGTTTGTGGACCATGTCAACAAGGTAAACAAATTCGATCTCCTTACATTTCAGTTCAGTATATAACCACCTCTAGAAATCTGAAATTATTGCATATGGATTTGATGGGTCCAGTCAATACCCCTAGTATAGGTGGAAAGAAATATATCTTTGTATGTGTTGATGATTTCTCTAGATTTACTTGGGTAGACTTTTTGAAAGATAAATCTGATACGTTGGAAGTATTTAGAAGCCTGGTAGTAAAGTTACAAACTGAAAAGGGAAGTCCAGCTGGAAAGATTGTTCGAATTCGTAGTGATCATGGTAGAGAGCTTGAGAACTCTCAATTTAGTGACTTTTGTGACGAGCTCGGGATTCAACATGAATTTTCCGCACCTATCACCCCTCAGAAGAATTGTATTGTAGAATGGAAAAACAGAACCTTGCAGGAGATGGCTCGAGTCATGTTAGCTGAGAAAGAAATTCACAAGAAATGGTGGGCAGAAGCTATTAATACAACTTGTTATACAATTAATCGAGTATATCTGCGGCCATTCACCAGCAAAACATACTACGAGATTTGGAATGGCAGAAAACCTAATGTCTCGTACTTTCATGTGTTCGGAAGCAAGTGCTACATTCTTAGAGACAGAGAGTAGTTGGCAAGATTTGACGATCGGAGTGATACATGAATTTTTGTTGGGTATTCTATCAACAACCGTGCCTATAGAGTTTTTAATTATCGAACCAACACTCTCATGGATTCCATAAATATTATAGTGGATGATTCAGAGGAAGAACAAAAGTCAGATGTTGTAGAAGAAGAACCCGATAACACTCATGTTCCAACACAGCCGCGTCAACCTGACAAGGCAGATCCATTAGTTGAAGCTGAACCCCATCAACATGCTGGAACAACTGAGCAGATTGGTACTGAACCTATCGAAGCTGAATATGTTGGAACATCGTCCCCCGCTAACAAACCCTATGTTCCAACACAGGACTAACCTGAATCCAACATGAGAAGTACTCGATCGGTTCCTCGAGTGGATTACCGAAGGCTAGCCGAATTGCATTGCTTTGTTTCTCTCATTGAACCCACGAACTACAAAGAAGCCTGGCTGGATGAGTATTGGATTGCTGCTTTGCAAGAAGAACTAAGTCAGTTTGCATGAAATGACGTCTGGTATCTTACTCCTCGCCCCAAAGGCATTAATGTCATTGGCACGAAGTATAGAGCACGAAGTATAGAGCTATGAACATACAACCTAAGTGTAAAAGATAAATATACCCAAAACTATAGAGCTATGAATGAAACAAGTACTGAGTAATAGAAACCACCTTGTTGGGATATGAAAATGTGCACTTTCATGTGTTTCCTTCTATTCATTGAGTTCCAAGTTTAGATATGAACCAAGCAATAAAAGAAAGCTGAAAAGGGGCTAAGTTGTGCTTATACCAGTTTCATGGGGAGAGGATCACCTGCAGCCATGAATCCTATCAATTGCACAAAATCAGACTCACTTGAGACGGTCCACTGATGCACTGCTAGCACAACAACTAAAAACAAAATCCAAACATTATTACAAAAACTAAAATCTCCACAAGCTTATGTTTGCAATGGCTAATCAAAATAGATTATATCTAACTTTTAAAAAATTAAACATCAGTTGCGTTTGCATTTGCAATAATTCATCCAAAAGCTAAAACAAGCATAAATCAATTATAACTGCAGAAAATCTTCGTCCCACATAGCTACTCCAACCGATACCAAAAATCAAATTGTAATTTCAAAATGAAAATGAAGAATCACAAGCTATAAATACACTGAAACACACAAAATAAATAACCAGAGTTACGATCACCTGAGCTGGCCACCTGTGTGCTTTAGAGATTGCTCTTTATCACCATCAGCTAGTTCGTGACATATATACCACAATATCCTGAACATTTTGCTACAAATTCATAGGTTGAGTAATAAAAAACATATTGCAGTTGGAAGTCAGGACAATTTGTTGTCCATAGGCTGGAACATTGTTTTGCGAATTCTTGAAACAAAAGTATTTTTCCTATGGCAAACAAAATCTTAAAATATTACATAGTTCACCTATTTTATTATGAAGATCAGGTATGATGGCAAGCATTCGAGTATGGTATGGATATTTATTTTGCTACAGGAAATCAGAAACGGATCGGTTTCCCATACCTTATTATGCATCTCTTCCTTAACCTCTTGCTGGACGCCGCCTCAGGAATCATATTTAAAAACAAGTGTACTCTATAAGAAGGAAAATAACTACAGTTTACAGTCCAAGAAAGTAGTGAGGCATTATCCTTGTGTAAAAGTCAAACGAATCAAATGTCATCCCAAAGTGGTCTCATTAACAACTTCCGAACAAAGTTGTATGGATATTACAATTCCCAGGATCAATAATTCAATTTATGCGATGGAAACAAGAAATCCAGGTCCAGAGTTACGGGAAAAAATTCCTTCACAATTTAAATTCATACTTGGAAGTTTCTTAGCAAACTCATGGAGTAAATATATAATGAATCTGGTAGAATTTTTATGTGCACTATCGACAAGCAAGATTTTAGGTTAGTTTACGGTGTAACATGATGGTCCCTAAAGAAGCAACCAAATCGGCATAATAGATATAGGTAATACCAAACAGGATGTTGAGAGTTATGGAATTAGTATTATAGTTGTTATGGAATTAGTGTTAATTAGTATTGGTATTGGAATTGGATTTGTATTCCTACATTACGTGGATATAAGTGTATTCTGTTACCTTCTCCTAGCTGGGATAGGTTTCCTGTACTACTATACAATGTATCCTGAATTCATGAATAGAACACAGATTATTATCCTTATTTCCTAAATGGTATTAGAGCCTGAAATCCTAAACCTCTAAGAAAATATTCCGCTGCCACACAAAAACAAAACTGCAGCTTCCTTCTTCGTTTGTACCGCCGCCGTCGGAGAAGCTTCGGTGGTTCGTTCTGTCTCCAGAGAAGCTCTCTGCGGTTTGTTCTCCGTCTTCGAGCTTCCCGCCACCGATCTAACGTGGCCCGTCGCCGATCTCTGCCCACCGCCGAGCTCGCCATCAACCCCCGTTGGGTGATTGCCGCCGAGCCGTGTGCTATATGCAGCTTCGCTCCAGCAACTCGGTCCAGAGCTCGCCATCAACCGCGTCTGATAACGCTTCCTCGCTGCCGACGTCGCCAGCACAGTCGACAGAGGCCGACGCCGCCAGTCACCGACGACAGAGGCGCGCGTGAAATTCACGCGCGCGCCACACCCAGCAGCACGTGAACCCACGTGCAGTTGCCTCCAGGCGCGCTCTTCCCCTTCAGGCGTGTGTCTCCACGCGCCTGTGTCTCCACGCGCGTGTCCCCTTCAGCTCACTTTGGTTTCCTTTTTCTCCAGCTTTATTGCAAGAATTTATTAACTTATTATCCATTTGATTGCCATTTGTGTTATGGCTATTTTCGCCGGTGTAGTGACGTCGCCGCAAGGGTTTTCGGTGACCGCCTCCTCTGGCTTACCTACACGATCTGATTTTGGTCTTGCTTTTTCTGACGACCAATGGAGTACGACCATACATTTATTTAATCAGTTTGATTCATTATCTGACCATGGTTCCGGTAAGTCTACTTTACCTTGGATTCTTGATTCGAGAGCCTCATATCACATGACTGGTGACAAAGGTTCTCTTACTGATATTACTACTGCTACCAACACTGTGAATGTTATACTACCTGATGGATCTGTGTCGTCTGCTACACAATATGGGTCTATTTGTTTTGGTGATGTCACCCTTCCTCGTGTGCTCTACATACCTACTTTGCGATGCAATTTATTATCCTGTTCTAGATTGTTATCTGCTTTAAAATGCCTGGCCTTGTTTACTGAAAATTATTGCATTTTACAGAAAATCAGTAGGGGGATTGTGATTGGCGTGGGTGAACAGAAAGAGGGGGTTTATTGGCTTCGTCTGTTGGATACTCGGCTTCGTTCTCATATCTTACAATCTATTCCAACAGTTGCTTCGGTTTCTTCATCTGATTTATGGCATCAGCGTTTTGGTCATCCATCATCCACGATGTTATCTTCTATTCCTACTCTTGATTTTAGCACCAATAATACTAATATACCTTGCTCTGTCTATTATAGAGCAAAACAGACTAGACACAGTTTTCCATTAAGTTCTACAACTGCTACTGCATTATTTCAATTAGTACATTGTAATGTTTGGGGACCTTATTGTACTCCATCCTCTAGTGGTGCATTTTATTTTTTGACAATCGTAGATTATTATTCCCGAGCTGTTTAGGTTTATTTGTTAGTAGCTAAATCTGAAGTAGCTTCTAGATTTTTAGAATTTAGTGCCTTAGTCAAGAACCAGTGGGGAAGAACAATTCAACGAGTTTGGGCTGATAACGGCACTGAATTTTTGCCTCTCCGATCTCACTTTACTGCATCTGGGATCATTTTTTAGATATCTATGGTTGATACTTCGCAGCAGAATGGTCGAGTTGAAAGAAAGCATCGCCATTTACTCAATGTGGCACGAGCTTTACGATTTCAAGCCAATCTTCCTATTGACTTCTGGGGAGAATGTGTTCTTACTGCTGCCTACCTGATCAACAGAACACCGACACAGCTTCTCAACGGTCGCACTCCCTTTGAGTTACTCTATGGACAGGCGCCCAATTACTCTTCCTTACGAGTATTTGGATGTTTGTGTTTTGCTGCTCGTGTTCCAAGATACCGTGACAAGTTTGCTCCAAGAAGTCGTCGGTGTTTGTTCCTTGGTTATCCTGCTGGAAAGAAAGGTTATCGTCTTCTCGACTTGGACTTTTGAGTTATCTTTAATACTCGGGATGCTGATTTCTTCGAAGACCAGTTCCCGTATTCTGCATCTCAGCAATCCACTTCTTCAGATGAACTTGGCGGCGCCACCACTATACCGCCGATTTCCTCCTCCTACTCACTGGAACCATACGGTTTTCCTGATCAACCACCGGCAGCCCTTCCGCCGGTCAATACTGACCGATCAATGCCAGTCAATGCCGGTCAATACCGGTGAGTCAACGCCAGTCAATGCCGATGTGTCAACGTCGGTGAGCCATCGTCGGTCCGCACCGGTCGGTCAATTTTGGTCAACGCCGGGGAGCCAACACCGGTGACTCTTCGCCGGTCAATGCCGGCGACTATTCACCAGTCAACGATGGAACATCATCGACTACGCCGCCCGACGTCGGTCCCACTCCACTAGCTGCCATCGGTCCCACTCCACCAGCTATCGTCGTTCCACCATCCACCAGACAAAGTGTTCGTACTCGACGTCCACCGTCGTATTTGGCTGATTATGATTGTGATGATTCTACTTGTGCTCTTGTTACTGAAGACCCCCCTTCTTCGACTACGTTCCCTCATGCGTCATCACTTTCCTCAGGTGTTCTCTACCCTCTTACTGATTATGTAAATTGTGATAATTTTTCAAGTATGCATTCTAGATTTTTGGGTGCTGTAACTTCTAGTGCAGATCCCACTACTTACTTTGAGGCTTCCTATCATTCTCATTGGCAAGATGCTATGGTTGAGGAACTCACTGCCCTAGAGCGCAATCAGACTTGGACTTTGTCTCCTTTGCCTGCGCATAAGAAGGCTATTGGATGCAAATAGGTTTACCGGATGAAGTTTCGTTCAGATGGTACTATTGAACGTCACAAGGCGCGTCTAGTGGTCCTTGGGAATCGCCAGATAGAGGGCATTGATTACACTGAGACTTTTGCTCCGGTCGCGAAGATGAGTTCTGTTCGATTGTTCCTATCTGTTGCTGTTATACGTGGTTGGGAACTGCATCAGATGAATGTTCAAAATGCCTTCCTGCATGGTGATTTACATGAATAGGTGTTCATGCGTCCTCCGCCTGGCTATGCAGTTCCCCCTGGTCAGGTTTGTCGCCTTCAGAATTCTCTTTATGGTCTTCGCCAGGCTCCTCGGAACTGGTTTGCTAAACTGGCTCAGGCTTTACGGATATTTGGTTTTGTTCAAAGTAAGGCAGATTACTCTTTATTTGTCTTTTCCAGTGGATTGCAGTCTTTATATGTTCTGGTTTATGTGGATGATTTGGTCGTTGCTGGTAGTTCTTCTTCGCTCATCTCTGAGTTCAAGAAATACTTGGGTTCTTGTTTTCACATGAAGGACCTTGGTTTGCTTAAGTATTTTTTGGGCATAGAGATTGCTAGAAGACCAGAGGGGATGTTTCTCTCGCAAAGGAAATATGTTTTGGACATTCTATCTGATACAGGTTTATCTGCTTCTAAACCAATTGATTTTCCAATTGAGCAACAATATGATTTGGCACGTGTTGAAGGTCCAGCCTACCATGACCCGGAGCAGTATCGTCGCTTAGTTGGGCGCCTCATTTATTTGACGATCACTCATCCTGAACTTAGTTATTCAGTTCATACTCTTGCGCAATTCATGAAGTCTCCTTGTGTTCCTCACTGGCAAGCTGCAGTTCGTGTTTTGCACTATCTGAAGAGTCATCCTAGTCAAGGTTTATTTCTTTCTTCTCGTAGTACTCTACAATTGACAGCTTATTGTGATTCAGATTGGGCCACCTGTCCAATTACTATGCGTTTCTTATCAGGTTATTTTGTTATGATTGGTGATTCTCCAGTTTCCTGGAAGACTAAGAAGCAACCTACTGTTTCTTGGTCTTCTGCTGAAGCAGAGTATCGTGCTATGGCAGTTGCCTGCTGTGAGTTATTATGGCTTCGGTCCTTGCTGAAAGACTTAGAGGTTTCACATACCTTTCCTATGAAATTATTTTGCGACAGTCAATCAGCTATTCACATAGCAGCCAACCCAGTTTTCCACGAACGTACTAAGCACATTGAAGTTGATTGTCATTTTGTTCGAGATCTTGTTCAATCTGGCGCTATTGTTACTCAACATATTTATACGATTGACCAACTCGCGGATTTGTTCACTAAAGCTCTCGGTCGTAACCAGTTTCATTCCTTACTTGGCAAGTTGGGCATTTCTGATCCGCATGCTCCAACTTGAGGAGGAGTGTTATGGAATTAGTATTATAGTTGTTATGGAATTAGTGTTAACTAGTATTGGTATTGGAATTGGATTTGTATTCCTACCATAATTGTAGATATAATTGTATTCTTTTACCTTCTCCTAGCTGGGATAGGTTTCCTTTACTACTATATAATCTATCCTGAATTAATGAATAGAACACAGATTATTACCCTTATTTCCTACATGAGAAAATTAAACTACACAACCCACAATTCAATATATACAAACAATATAATCTTCAAACAAAAGGACTCTTTCAACTTTCAATAAAATAAAATAATAGAGAGAAATGTACCTTTATTCATCCATTTATAGAGCTAATAGTCAGTTCCATTCTCATTCTGCAATCAGGGAGTAGAAAAAATTGAATCAACCATTGGTACAAAACATCAAACACCTATCTCGCAAGAACAAAATAAAAAAGAACTCAAAGGGGAAAAGTCCAGTAAATTAGTGAGGCAAATTATTAAACACCTTGTGAGCTAGAATTAACACTTAAAAAGTTCCAAACAAAAGTTAAATCAACCAATAAAAACAGAAGCATAAGTTCACAGGAGAAGAGATGAAATCTATCGGAGCTAGTATTATGAAAAAGCGTTAGTATTCATGAGAAGGGACGATGAAGAAGAGTTAGTATTATGAAAAAGCGTTGATATTTTAGGATCTAATTGTTTGGTAATCAGAAAAGGTGAAACTTGTGGAATTCTCTGGAAACGAAAGGAAGAAGAACGAAGGAGGTGGAAGGAGGGAGACATAGAAACACGTAGGGAAGAAGACACACCCAAAATGGTGCGTTTTGGTCGACAAAGTAGGCTGGTGAAAGAGGGACAAAAATGACGCCATTTTTGCAATCGAAAAAATCAATGTAGCATACCCATTCCCACTTTTATAGTATATCCATATCCATATCCAGATTTGACTACACCGCGCTTTGTTTGTTGACAGGGCTGGTCGGCTTGATTGCAGCAACCGTGTTCCTGGATTGCAGCGCCGGCAACACACCAGTAGAAACTGCACCATCAAGTTGTGCGGGCTCCACCATGATAAAAATCGAGGTACAAATTAACTCTGCCAGAGAGGTTCGGTAGGTGAATACTCTATCCTAATTGGAATCAGTTGCTGGTGGCGCGTGGGTTGCACGCACGGGCCGTGAGCTTGCCCATCTCGATCATCTATTTTTGGTACCTGCCTTGTGTTTCTAGCAGCATTACGGGTAACAGAAGTACTGTTTGGGTTATGTTTGATTTACCCATCTCGATCAATAAAACTACATGCACCTAGAGCTGTCAATCTCTGACCTGAACCGAGAACTTGACTTGGATTGATACGAACGAATCAATCCAAAATTTGATCTGATCCGAGAAATATTGATACAAACCCGACCTGACACGATCACACTCAACCCAAAACCCAATTTTGACCCGAGAAATATTGACCTGTACCCGAACCTGACACCACCAAATTCAACCCAAACCCCCGAATATGACCCGATAATCTGGACCTGAACCCGACCTGAATACGAACCCAAATATGACCCAATAATCTGGACCCGAACCCAACCTGAATATGAACCCGAGATCAACCCGATTTAACATAAACCTAATTCAACCCGATAAATCAACTATATAACCCTGCGTGTAATCAACCCAAAACAAATGCAGTTATAAAAAGTCAATTAACATTCAATATGGAACAAAGTCAAGTTGGTTGTGCGTTAAACTAATCACAAATGGGGTTTTTAGCCATATGATTACTAGTACGTAAAGTCAATCCATAACAAATGTGAATACACAATGTTAAGTTAAAAATGCACACGACTAAATTTATAAATCTAATGAATAATAGTCAAATAAAGAGAGATGTCTCATTAAAATTATGGTTTTGAAATAGTAATTATAGAGAGTCGACTAAATATTAATTTCAAAAATCAGTTTGAAAAGTATTGAAAAATAATATTTAATAAATCATCACAAAATCTTGTTATAGACCGAGACACTGTTCGATGAGGATATTTTATAATTAGTGGGACTAATAAGAATAGGAAAAGTCTTGGGAAAGACGGTCTTTCCATAAGTTTATGGGAAAAACATGATTTATTTAAAATAATAAAAGGTAAAAGGTCTTAGTTACAATATTAAAAATTTATTGTACAACATGTAGTAGTTATAAAGTTTATAACCCGATTCATACAAGCCGAAAACTTTATCTTCATTTCTTCTAATTTTCCCTTTAAACGTTGGTCTTTCCATGGATTATGGAAAGACTGTCTTTTAAGAGACGGACTCATAAAAATATTTGATATTTAATTCTATTTAGTGAGATATATATAATTATGATAACCTTGAAAATAAGCTCAGCATATAAATAATTATTTTTTAAATAATTTGAATGAAATATTATAAAAACAATCATTTTTATTGTGTTTAATATGTACCGATTTCTAACTAAACTAATTACTTCACTTCACTACTCATATATTTTTCCTTATATAACTAAACTTCAGAATTGTAAATAAATTTCTTTATTTTCAATTTAAATGTAAGACACAAAAATACTTAAAAGTAATCCTAATTTTTTAATTACTAATGCCGCGCAATGCGCGGTGGGACCTTACTAGTTTTTTATTTTAAAAAATAGAATCAGAATATTTATTATAACACAAAATTGCACTAAAGTATTTTAAAAAGTGAATTGAATTCAATGAATACTCAACATTGCTATTCAACTAAGATAGTAGGCACAAAAGCATCTCTAACATATTTATGAAAAGTTACGCTATGGCCCAAAAAAATGTTACGACATTATTCTTCTCTCCAAATTACACATTTTTTGTCATTCTTCCATAAATATAGAAATAGAAAACAAATTTTTTTGGTGAAATGTTGAAAAGCGCTAGCACATGTTCTAGAGTAACTTAAAGTTGATTACTTAGAAGTAAGAAAGAGAAATTGAAAAGGATTACGGATATTTTCTTGTGCCCAGTTGTAGATAAATATTCAGTTACGAACTTGAAAAATACAATGGGGGTGTATAGGGTATCATCAGGTTCGAGCGGATTTCAAATTGGAGTTACGAGTAAAGTTTTTACTTTTTGCACTTTGGTCCCTCCAAGAAAGTTGGAATTGTCAAATCATGAAATTGGCGACACTAAAAAGTAATTCAATAATGTAATATTGCAAATTTGCAATTTGGGCATGTATGAGTGAACATAAGGGTCTTGAAAGTCAACATTGAATACTTCTACACAGTCTTGAAAAGTTACACTGTGGCCCAAAATTGTATTACCCTATAATTCGTTGCTCCAAAATACATTATTTTTTGTTATTCTTGCTTAAATATAGAAATATTAAATTAATTAATTTTTTGGTGAATTATTGGAAAGTGCTAATACGTGTTCTAGTGTAAATTAAAGTTAATTACTTAGAAGTAAGAAAGGGAAATTGAAAATGACTACGGATATATTTTTATTCCCGATTATTGATAAATATTTTGTTACGTACTTGGAAAATACAATGGGGGTGTGTATGGTAGTATCACTTTCGAGCAGATTTTAATTTGGAGTTACGAGTCAAATTTTTACATTTTGCAAGTTACAAGTTACAACGAAACAATACCTGATAATAGTGTAGTTGTAACAATAGTATTATTGAAATATAACCTAAATCAACCCAAATTTAATTGGGTGACATAATAACCCGATCTAAAATGAACCGACCCAAAATATATCTGAATTCAATGTGAAACATTATAAAAAGTAATTGACATAATCAGACCAGAACAAAACTTCAGTACAAAAAATGACATGACAATAACTCGATCCAATCCAATCCGACAATATTCTGACCCGACCCGATCTAATCCGAGTATTAAAATTACACGATAGTAACCCGACCCGATATTAACTCAACCCGACACGACCCAATCCGAGAAAAAAACTGACATGTTTTCAACCCGACACGATAAGTACCCAATCCAACCCGGTCTGACACGATAAATGAAATCAACATGATTCAACCTAACATGTTTCAACACGACACGTTTCCAACCCGATACAAATGTGACACGATAACCCAAATTGACACCTCTACATGCACCGCAATATAGTTTGTCATGACTAGGTATTGAATTCCATGCATTCGATATTCCATGAATAGAAATTACTCTGTGTGTGTTTTTTTATACATCTTTTGGGCCGGAAATGTGCGTGCAGATGGCGGGATGGAATTAGAATAGACAATATTTTTTTAGAAATTAATATATTTCTATCTAGATGAGATAAATTTAAAAAGATACACAAATTTTTTAAAAATAAAATGATGAGATGATCTTCTGTGAGTACGTCTAAATATTATGCAAAGATCATTCTAACCAACACAAAAGTTTATCTACCCTAAATTTATTTGTAACTTTTTAAAATGAATCTCATCTCAATTAAAATATTTAATAATTGCATAATAATCCTTGTATAAACTCTAGGCTGACTACAAACTTTGTGTAAAACGATACTCCCTCCGTTAGTGGCATCTTAGGTTTAGGTGTTTGGATTTATGTGAAAAAAATGAGTGGATGAAATTGAATGTAGAAAGTTAAAAGTAGAATGAGTTGATGAAATTGAAGGAATTTTGCCCAAAATAAGAAGTGTGCCAATATAAAATAAACATCTCATTAAGGCAAGTGTGCCACTAATAAAAAAACGGAGGGAGTACAAAATTGAGCTGTTTTAACAATGGGGCACCTAATTTAACTTTTCATAACTCTATTTTGTTGTCAACATGCCTCACACACATTCTTTTTTCAAGTTTCTTTTAATTTTGAATGAATTGGTTGAGAAACAAAGATAATTATTGAAAAATAATTATTAGTGCATGAGTACATTAAAGTTGTATATTTTTTATTATTATCAAATGTGAAGTGTTTTCCTTCCAACTTCATTCCTACTTCTCCCTCCTAAAATATTTTTTACATTGCAACATCTCTTCTCTCAAATAGATGACATCTCTTCCTCTCACACCACTCCCAACTGATACCACCGCAGGGAAACGTCGAGGATGTGATATCCAAAAGAGATATAGGATGAGGAATTCATGAGGCAATAGGTAAACCATTGGCGATGCTTCGGGTGCAGGCTGTAAATCGGGTTGGGGAGGGGATGATCATCAACTTCCGTGACATCGGGATCTTCAGTGACAGTAGACAGAGTAGGGTTGATCTCCTCTTCCGCATCATCAGATTCTTCAGCAGAAAGATACTCTTCTTCTTCTTCTTCTTCTTCTTCTTTGGTGTTCTTGTCTTTCAGCACATCCCACATGACGACTTCCTATAACTCTTCCTCGATGTCACTCTCTAATGACCTCGCAACAAACTCTCTCATCCTGAATAAACCAAACATTTTTTCGTTGACTTAACCCAATCAATAGTGCACGACATGATTCAACACATGGGCCGAACACGCCACGCCACGCCACGCCACAAAAGGAGCAAAGCACGTGGACTGGTTGTGGGTTGATTTTAATATTATGACAACACAACATGAAGCACAATAGGTACGGGAACGATAGGAACGTGCACGTGTGCTTTGGTTTTGGTTTAAGAATATTGTAAAACATACGTGAAGATGGATAAATAATTAAAAATGCAATATCTTGTAAATGCAAAATAAGGATACATAGTTATAAGTTTTTCTTTACTGTAATTAGTAGCACCAATTTTTATGCAGTTAGCACTGATTTTTATAAAGTAAGACTTTGTAACATTAATATATTTGGGAATTGAATGTTAGCCTAGCGGTTGAAGTCTAGTGCTACTACCATGAGGTCATGGGTTCAATTCCCACCAGGGCAAGGGGAGGGGAGGGATTTTATTGGGGGCTCATTTGAGTTATTACCCAATTTTTTTTTAAAAAAAAAGTAACATTAATATATTTAAAATAATTTTAAAAAATCAAGTTCAAACACATTTGCTCCTCCTGAGTATAATCAGTCGCATTATCTATAAATAATCAATGGACAGTGCATCAGGGCAAACAAGGTTCAAATGGCAAAACTCTAGCGGTGTAATGTGCAGGAGGCGGTGTGATAGAATGATTTGCCGTAATCAATTGTATTATTGATATCTAAATAAATAGAGAGTACAATTGAGGTGTAATAAGGAAAGAACTCTAATCATAATAAATCATAATCTAATCAGGAGTCTGATTTATCCTAACACCCCACCTCAAGCGGAGCGTCGGATGCTCGCCGACGCACAGCTTGGACCTGAAGAACTCGAACAGCGGACGAGAGAGCCCCTTGGTGAAAATGTCCGCAATCTGAAGAGAAGTCGGAACATGAGCAACATGCAGCTTTCCGGATGTTACCAACTCACGAACAAAATGGTAGTCGATGTCGATGTGCTTCGCGTTCTTGTGAGCCACTGGATTCTGAGCCAAGAATATAGCACTACTATTGTCGCATAACAACAGTGGAGAACTAGAAAGCGGAAACCGAAGATCACGAAGCAAATGAGTGAGCCAGACCACTTCTGAGGCAGTGTTGGCGAGAGCACGGTATTCAGACTCAGTGCTAGAGCGAGAAACAGTTGGTTGTTTCTTGGCACTCCAAGAAACTGGATTCCCACCAAGAAAAACTGCATAACCATAAGTGGACCGACGAGTCTCCAGACAGCGAGCCCAATCAGCATCAGAGTATCCTAACACATTAGGAGTACTAGCAGAACAAAATCGGAGACCAAAATGAAGAGTGCCACGAACATACCGCAAAATCTGAGTCACAGCAGCAAAATAATCATCTCTGGGATCCTGAAGAAACTGACTCACCGTGTTGACCGAGAATGCCAAATCCGGGCGAGAGATGGTGAGATACTGGAGAACACCAACAAGAGAACGATAAAGTGTAGGATCCCGAAATGGAGGACTGGTAGAGCTGTGAAGCTGAGAACCAGCTACAAATGGTGTAGAAACAGGTGCCGCGTCAGACATACCGGCCCAATTCAAAATATCCCGAACATACTTTGCTTGGCCAAGCAGTAATCCTGAGGAGGTAGGCGAAACTTCAAGACCAAGAAAGTAATGAAGAGCATTAAGATCCTTGATTGCAAACTCTCTGTGTGTCCAATCAATGAACTGGCGAAGAAGATTTGAGTCATTTCCTGTAAGATTGATATCGTCCACATACACAAGTAGGTACAGTAACGACGACCCTCTCGAAAGGACAAACAAAGAAGTATCAGCTGAGCTGCACCGAAAACCAAGCTGTGTCAGATAACTGCTGAAACGCTGGAACCAATCCCGGGGAGCCTGCTTAAGACCATAAATGGCCTTTTTCAAACGATAAACATAGTCTGGATAGACAGAATCCTGATAACCAACAGGCTGCTTCATGTAGACTGGAACATCAAGAACACCATTAAGGAAAGCATTCTTGACATCCAACTGATGAAGTGGCCAGGAACGCATGGTGGCTATGGCGAGAACCATCCTAATAGTGGAGGCTTTGACCACAGGACTGAAAGTGTGGTCAAAATCAAAACCTGGAATCTGCGAGAAACCCTGCGCCACAAGTCTAGCTTTGTGATGCTCAATAGTGCCATCTGGTCAATACTTGAGCCTATAGACCCATTTGGAGCCAACAATGTTGACATTTGAAGGTCGAGGCACCAAATCCCAAGTGTGCTGACCACGAAAAGCATCCATCTCATCATCCATGGCTGAAACCCAGGCTGGATCCTGAAGGGCAGTGCGATAATCAGTGGGCTCTGTCCGAGAGAGGAGTGCGGCAGTGAGACCATGAGCAATAATATCCGAATAATCCCGGCGCTGAATGGCACCAGTAGAAGACCGAGTGGCCATCTGATGAGTACGAAGCTGGGGCGATAAAGCTGGAGGAGTCGAACCAGCTAATGACACGGAGGAAGATCGAGCTGTGCTGACCAGAGAGTGGCCGTCGAAAGTCACCGGAGAAAGAATAACCGATACTGGCTGAGACATGATGGCCGGTGGCTGAGATGGTGGCAGAGGAGTGCTGGCCAGCGGCTGAGATATTGTGGGCGTTTGGCGAGGAGCTGGGTCCTGGTCGGCCGTCCAGATGGAAGATGGTGGTGAAGGAGGGGCAACTGGAATAGTCACAGACACAGGCGTGATGGCCCCAATAGATGAAGTAACAGTTCCATCAAAAAATGATGAAATCTCCAGATCTGAAATTGAACGATTGTCCGTGGAAAATGAAACATAAGGGAAGAAAGTTTCATCAAAACGAACGTGGTGAGAGATATAGATGCGCCCAGAAGCCGGGTCGAGACACTGGAAGCCCTTGTGATGAGGGTGATAGCCAATAAAAACACAGGGAATGGATCGGGGTGCAAACTTTCAGTAGCAGTGGCATGCAGACATGGAAATGCACGACAACCAAACGGGTGAAAGAGGGTATAGTCAAGCACATGACCAAAAACAACCTCAAAGGGTGATTTGCCACTCAGAACCGAACTAGGCAGACAGTTAATAATGTAAACCGCAAAGGAGAAAGCTTCCACCCAATAACAGTGCGGCACAGAAGAGTGAAAAAGCATGGCAAGACCAGTTTCTGTGATGTGGTGATGCTTCCGCTCAGCCCGGCCATTCTGAGCAGGTGTATAGGGCGAGGACATCTATGATGAATGCCACATGATATGAGAAGAGCCTGACGTCGGTGATTAGTAAACTCGGTGCCACCATCGGTCTGAAAAATTTTAACCCTAGCAGAAAACTGATTCTCAATGAATTTCTGAAACTGGTCTGCGCAAAACTGAGTCTGTGCAAACTCGGTGCCTTCACGCACCAAAACTGGGACTGCGCAAATTTGGCCAGACGCGTGTGGCTCCCACGTACTGGAGCTTCTTCTTCACGGACGGATCGCGTGAATCTCACGCGCTTAAGAATCCGTCGAGTTCTAAAACTAGGATCGGCTTCCTTTGTAGCAAAAGCCGGATCTTGAGCTTCCTCTGTATCCTCTGCGGTGAACTGGAGAAACAGCGGGAGACAAAACTAGAGACGCAGCGGGAGGAGGTCGTCGGCGAGAGGAGGTCGACGGCGAGAGAAGGTCGACGGTGCGACTGGACACGCGACTGGAACGGCGGCGTTGGAGAGGCAGAAGAAACTTGAAGACGACGAGGATCTGACGAAGCTGCTGCCGGAGATGACTTGAATGCCGGTGAAATTTGTCGTCGTGAGAGACGCCGGAAGTCGCCGGAAATTGGCCAGAACTTTGGCCAAAAAATTTGCTGGAATCAGGATCAGGAAATTATAATAAATTTATGATTAATGATTCAGGATCAGAACGTGCTCTGATACCATGATAGAATGATTTTCCGTAATTAATTGTATTATTGATATCTAAATATATAGAGAGTACAATAGAGGTGTAATAAGGAAAGAACTCTAATCATAATAAATCATAATCTAATCAGGAGTCTGATTTATCCTAACATGGTGGGCGAGCAACATGACTGATACTGATTTTGGGGCTGCAGAAATCTGGTGTTCGTGAAATTCTGTTTCACCTAAAGTCTATACTTTTATGCCAAGTTGTTTAACGTTTGGTGTTAAAACACGAAATAAAATAAGCAGTGCACACACAACTTGGTTACGCAGTTCGGTGCAATTACACCTACGTCTGCGGGGCCTTGCCCAGATCAGAAACCATCCACTAGAAAGCAGTCTTTAGTACAAGAAGCTTAACTTGAATACTAATCCATTGCTAACCTATGAGTGAATGTCGTGAGATCCCCTCACTGTCGATCCTACGTCGTTGAACCCTCACAAACAACACGTCTCCCTCGATCTCCTCCTCCCGAGGAATTAAGGCTTCCTTGTTTTTGATCTTTACGAACTTGGTCGGATGAATCAACACTCCTCCAAACACCACAGGCAGATCGCTCCAACACTTCTCACGTAGAGATGAATTCTTGGTCGCTTACTGATTGCGTTGTATCTTCTTCCTTTTATCATCTTCGCAATCCTGCCTTGTACACAACTCTTTCGTTGTCGAACTCTACCAAGAATAGACTTCTAGACTAAGGAAAGATCTAATTCTAATCTGGTATTTAAATGGACAATCCTTTATCAGTAGGAGTTGTACCATAAATAAACTACTTAATTAATTACTAACTATTACATGAATATTCGGTTACCAGAAATAGATTGCCACGGAATCACATATTAATCTTCACAATATTCTGTTCTGATCGCATGATTATCTTCCATAATTTGCTCCATAAATCGTGGCATGCATTCAACATCTACTCAGTCATCAATCATCAAAATCAATCATCAAAATCCGTCCAAGTTAAAGCATGCATTCAACATCTACTCAAAATCTCCAAATTTCTCCCCCTGAATTCATGAATATGTCAAGACATGATTTAGACATCAGACCCATCTGAACCATCCTCTGAACCAACAGCATCCTGAGTCGCTGCCGCCAACAAACCATCTCTTTCAGCCTCCAATGCAGCCAACTCCCCCTGAATCTTCACTACAGCAGCCTGATGGCGTTCAAGCAATTCCTGACACACTGCTGATCTTGCCTCAATAGCTCTCAACCGAGCCGCACCAGCATCCAAGCACGCTGTTTCCGGAGGTGTCCAGGGTAAATACTTTACAATTCTACCACTTAATGTTCTGAGGGTCGGCTTTAAGGTTTGAGTAGAAATCAATTCATCAGACTCCCTTGTGGCTGCACCCCCTTTTTGCAGCACCATTGTGATGACACATGGATGTACCAATGCTTCCTTCCTAGTCTTTCGAGCACAGTCCATGATATCGTTAAACACCAGTCTTCCCATATTGACCTTGTGCCTTGCTCCCGGGCTATATTGGAGTGTAGCCATTTCTTTGGTGACACTGGTATTATTGACTGAAGGAATCCAATTTTGTACTGCCACCATATACAGGCAGTAATACCTGGAGGTAAGGTTGGATGCAGGTATCTGCTGTCTACCAGTCACTGGCCATGTACTCTCCACGCCACCGGTAAGCTCCACTGCCATTTCATCAAAATTTTCTGGCAACTGGTGTTTGAACACCGATTTGTCATTCCTGGAAGTGCCACGCTGCAGACATTGATTCACTGCCTCTGGGGAGAACTCAAAAACTTCCCCTCGCACATACACCCTATGGAACCAAGGAGATTCCTCATCTTCACATTCCTCCTTCAGGTTGGAATAAAATTCCAACACTATCTGCTTGTTATAATCACCAAAGCATGTAGCAGCCCTAAACACCTTTAGATAGTGTAAATAATCTGTGAACCCACAGTCTCGGTATTTCTCGGAATCAGCTGGCCTTTCCGCCAGTATCTTCCTTCCACGGATAAATTCCCATTTTTCTTGGCTTGCTTCATCATAAAATTCAGTGCTAATAGCTTCACTAACCTTAGGTGCAGGTAGTGCCTGAGGCTCAACTGGTCTCTGCTGCCGGTCTGCACGTAACTTCTTCAGTTTCAGCCCAATCGGCTCATCACTATCCTCACTAGTGGCCATACTCTGATTTCTGCACCTCTTTGACCTTCGAGCACCCTTGGAAGCAGAGGCCACACTATCCCTGGCCTTCTTTGACATCTGAGTGGCATGCATTTCCCCAGACTCTGTTGGTGTTTCAACACCCACCTCCTTACTCTTCCTCTTGAGTCCACGTGTCTGTCTTGTCTCTAATGGTGTTTCAACACCAACATCAGGACCATCAGGAGTTTTCTCCCTCTCGGCCAGGTTCACAACTGGTGTTTGAGTACTAGTACCAGGCATATCAGCACCATCTACACTCTCCACAGCAATACTTTCATCATCTTCCTTCTCAGAATCGGACTTCAAAAACTCTGAAAGAGCTTCACTCAGCACAGAGGCATTCGCTGGTTCATTCATCATCGAAAATGTCTCAGCTTCATTAGCTCCCCCTGCACACCCTGCCTCCTCTTCACTATCACTAATCTCCACCACTGGGATGGGCAATCGTCTCAACGATTCTTGAAGCAGGAACATAGACCCATTAAAGCACTCTATTTCTTTGCCACTTGCTCTAGGAAAATCAGTGGATTTAACCACTTTAACCCAGGGTTGCACAACCACATCATCCCCTAGGCTTCTAATAACAGGCCTGTGCAGCGAACCTATTCTCGTATAGATGGTAAAAAACTGATATATTTCCTCCCCTACTTTGTACTGTTCACCAAAATCTACTCCAACTAATGTGGCATAAAATTCACTAATTTCACAGATTTCTCCAATGCCACCAGTTAACAGTTCTTTCAAATCAAATCCATTTATCTTTCCATGCAAATTCTTGAATTTCCGAAGATCAACATAATCTCTATTCTGAACCATCCACGCAATAAATTCCAGAACAGAGTAAAAGTAAATCCCGTCATGGACAAAAGAATGGTCAAACCTGGCCTTAGGGCGTCGAAAATTTACTCCATCCCACTTAGTTACCCTCTGTTCTCGACCTCCAGGGCATTCTCCCACGTCTACATCGGGGTTAAGCTCTTCAAAACGCGGATTCTCCGGAACTCGCACACTCGAGAAACCCCCAAACCATTTCTTGAAGGTAAAGTTCACCATTTTTGACGAGGTTTTGTGTGGGATATGCGGTTTCTGGGTTTTTGAAAATTTCAGGTTTGCTAGGAAGACAAGTGCGGGAGCTCTGTTTAGGAAGATGAACAGTTGAAGAACTTGAATTTGTGTGGGAATCAACCACTTGTCACTTCCACTTTCCTTTTTTGAAAACCAAAAAGCCACTCTACTTTCTCTTCTTTCAGAATACCATCATGCGAACATTTAAGCCCATCATCATAACTTTCTGGCCCAAGGTTAGCCCGTCTGATCTACTTCCCAATCAAGCAATTTTTTTCAGTACCACCAGCCCTCGGTGTTTAAACACGGCTTCTCATATTTTTTAGATTTTCGATTTTTCTAAATTTTTTTCTTTTTTAACTATATTTAAAAGTAAAAAAATGGAACAGTAAATAATACAACATAATGGACAGATCTGGGTACCTAACATTCAACACACACCCAAGTGCTGTTTGAGGCCTTCAAATGTCTCGCCATCCAGAGGCTTTGTAAAGATATCAGCCAGTTGTTCTGATGTCGGTACATACTGGACTGTGACTTCTCCTTTTTCAACCAAGTCCCTAATAAAATGGTGTCGGATATCGATGTGCTTTGTCCTAGAGTGTTGCACAGGATTCCTGGAAATATCAATGGCGCTCTTATTATCACATAGGACTGTCAAACTCACATCATTGAACCCATAGTCTCTCATCATCTGCTTCATCCATAATAGCTGCGCACAACAGCTCCCAGCAGCTAAGTATTCTGCTTCAGCCGTAGACAATGATATAGAATTCTACTTTTTACTGTACCAGCTGACCAGATTTGATCCAGCAAAGAAGCACCCACCAGTGGTACTCTTACGATCATCAGCATTCCCGGCCCAGTCAGAGTCACTGAACCCTACCAACTGCGAATCCTTGTTCCGAGAAAACCATACTCCATACTCCACCGTTTCACTTATATGCCGAATAATCCTTTTCACAGCTGATATATGTGATTCCTTTGGATTAGCTTGGTAGCGGGCACAGATATCAACACTCAAACAGATTTCTGGTTTACTTGCAGTTAAATACAACAGGCTGCCAATCATACTCCTGTACAATTTTTGGTCAACACTTTGACCCAGTTCATCTTTTGTAAGCTTGTCGCTGGTAGCCATTGGAGTGCGTACTGTTTTTGCACTTGTAAGTCCAAATCTTTTGATCAAGTTTTCAGCATATTTCTGTTGGTTGATGAAAAGACCATTCTTCTCCTGAGTAACCTGTAATCCCAGAAAATATGACAATTTGCCTACCATACTCATTTCGAACTCCTTAGTCATTAAGTCAACAAACTCCTTTACCAATACTGAAGAGGTAGATCCAAAAATAATATCATCCACATAAATCTGTGCGATCAGAATGTTTGTCCCCTTATGCAGCACGAACAGTGTATGGCCCACTCCCCCTCGACAATATCCCTTCTGAATCAGAAAGGTTGTCAGTCGCTCATACCATGCACGAGGTGCCTGCTTGAGTCCATACAATGCTTTATTCAACCGATAGACATGATTAGGAAAATGTGGGTCTTCAAACCCCTTAGGTTGCTCCACGTAAACTTCCTCCTTTACTAGGCCATTCAGGAATGCACTCTTGACATCCATCTGATAAAGAGTAAAGTCCAGAATGCAGGACACAGCCAACATCAGTCTGATCGACTCCAATCTGGCTACAGCTGCAAAAGTTTCATCAAAATCAACCCCTTCTACTTGAGTGTGCCCTTGAGCAACTAGTCGCGCTTTATTTCTTGGGACGTTACCATCCGCATCAGATTTGTTCTTAAAAATCCACTTGGTTCCAATCACATTCACATTAGCAGGTCGTGGGGTAAGATACCAAACATTGTTTCTCTCGAATTGCTGCAATTCTTCTTGCATTGCTGAAATCCAATACTCATCGAGCAGAGCTTCTTTGTAATTTTTTGGCTCAGTAAGAGAGATGAAACATGATAGTCCTGCCAATTCTCTGTAATTCACCCGTGGTTGATCCCTTAAGTGCATATGTCTAGCTGGATTTTGTTCAGATTCACTTGTTCCAGTTTCTGGAGTTTCAACACCAGTTGACGATGCTGGTGTTTCAACACCAGTAGGGTTCACTGGTTCGAGGATATCACTTTCACCAACAGTGTCTTCTTCTGAATCATCAACAACCACATTAATAGACTCCATGACTATTCCAGAGCGTTGATTAAGCACTCGGTAAGCTCGACTGGTAGGAGAATAACCCAAGAATACACCGATATCACTTCTAGATTCGAATTTAGCTAAAGGCTCTCGGTCCTTCAAAATATAGCACTTACTCCTAAAGACATGAAAATACGACACATCTGGTTTCTTCCCTTTCCAGATCTTATATGATGTCTTCTCAGTAAACAGACGTAGATATACTCTGTTGATGGTGTAGCATGCAGTGTGTACAGCCTCAGCCCAGTATCTAGCATTAATTTTCTTCTCGGCTAACATTGCTCGTGTCATTTCCTGCAGTGTTCGATTCTTTCTTTCTACTATACCATTTTGTTGAGGAGTTATGGGGGCAAAGAACTTGTGGTGTATACCAAGTGTCTCGCAGATGTCATGAAATTTAGAATTTTCAAATTCTTTTCCATGGTCACTCCTGATATGTGCAATTCTTACTTGAGTGGTTCCTTTTTCTACATGTAGCTTGTGCGCCAAGTTCTTGAAAATATCAGCAGCCTCTGACTTCTCTTTGAGAAATGATACCAACGTATACCTCGAGAAGTCATCTACATAGACGAAAATATACTTCTTTCCTGCCACACTTGGGGTATTGACTGGCCCCATCAAGTCCATATGTAGTAGCTCCAAAAGTCTTGACGTTGAAACATCATTTACAGCATGGTGTGGTATCCGAGTTTGCATTCCTTCTTTACACGATCCGCAAACTACCTCCTTGTTGTCACTGATTTCGGGAATACCTCTGACTGTATTCAGTCTGGAAATACGAGCTAAGGATTTATAATTTATGTGTCCCAATTTTCTGTGCCACAGAGTACTGATTTCCTTTTTCGAGTTGAAGCATGTGACGTCTTGGTCGAGCAAATAACAGTTATCCATTGATCTAGATCCAGTGAATACTTCAGTTCCATGGTTGACTACACATTTCTCCTTGTCGAAAAACACCGTCATTTCATTGTCACATATATGGCTAATGCTCAACAGGTTAGCTTTCAGACCTTCCACCAGTAATACATCTTGGAACACAGGAAGCCCTTTGATGGCTAACTCACCTTTGCCGATTATTCTACTGCGCTTCCCATCACCAAATCTAACATGGCCACCAAATCCAGGTTTGAATTTTTGAAGAAATTCAGGTACTCCAGTCATATGCCTTGAGCACGCACTATCGAAATACCAGGAGTTTCCTGTATATGCCCTAAAACAGACGAAACTTGAAAGACAAACATCTTGAGATTTTTGAACCCATACCTGGCTTACTGTTCGAGTGATGTGATGCGGACTTTGATTGACACGTGTGTTCAGAAATCCGATTTTGTAGCCTCTAGTGTTAAGTCGATGCCTCGTATCATATCCTGGCATGGTGTTGAAACTCCGATCTGCTGTGTTAACAGACAGTGTCCTAAGAAGCTTAAAACACCTATTCCTGACATGCCCTAGAGCTCCACAGTATCCGCATCGTCTGATCCTCTTGGTGGAAAAATTCCTCTCGATTATTCTTGGGGCTGGTGCGCCTTGATCTGCCTTGTTTCTCCACAAATTTACTGATCCTTTATAACCAATTCCGTATTTGGTCGTCTGTCCCATTCTTAGACAGTCTTCGAGCTTAGCTTTCCCTGTATTGAGACGTCTGATAGCTTGTTCTGCTGCCTCTGCTCGTTGCGCCACTTCAGCAAATTCCTTCTTGATTTTTTCCAGTTCACCAATTGCCTTTTCTTTTTCAAGTTCGTTCACTTTAGTTTTTTCACTTAAACTCTTGTTCTCAAACTTGAGCTCTTTGTTCTCGTCCGCTACTTTTAACCACATCTTGTACATCTCCATACTTTCCTTGCGAATGTCATCATCACTAATGCTCTTAGCCTCTTCATCTGAGCTACAACTCTCATCTTCATTCAGCACACCGAGACCTTCCTCAAAAGTGTCTTCCAACTCCACCATTGACACACCGAAAGCAACATGATTTGTATACTCCTCTCCATTCTTAACATCATCTCCTACGTCATCATCACTCCAGGTTGTGGCATACGATTTTCCTTGTCTTTTTAGCGTATTGGCACACTCAGCTTGTATGTGTCCAAAACCTTTCACATTCTCTGCACTGGATTTTCCTGTTCAGGTTGGGATTTGTCGATTTAAACTTTGGTGTTTCAACACCAGTTGCTTGGCCAAATCTTGGAGTGGAGTTTGCGTTAAGATTTTTGCTCCCACTTAACTTATCTTGTGGTTTCCTGCCCATCTTCTTCATAAATCTGGAGAAGTTCCTGGTTATGTTTGCAATTTCATCAGAATCTTCATTATCTGTATGATCTTCTGACTTTCCAGAATTTATGCTTGAAAAAGCCATCTCTTTCTTTCCTGTTTTGGTTTGCAGCATTTCCATCTCATAAGATTCCAGAGATCCCATAAGCTCATCAAGAGTCATTGTCCCTATTCTTCCATTTTCATTAATCATTGTGACCTTCATATTGAAACGTGGAGGTAACGCCCTCAGCACCTTCCTAACAAGCTTTTGATCTTTGTACTTTTTGCCAAACTGAAATGCTTTGTTTGCAATATCTTGGACTCGTCCATTGAACTCGAAAATAGTCTCATCTTCGCACATCTTTAGCTCTTCGAATTTTGACGTGTAATACTGCAACTTAGATTCTCTGACGGAACTTGTTCCCTCATGATACGTTTGCAACACATCCCACGCTTCCTTCGCAGTCTCACAATTTGAAATCATCTTAAATTGATCTTCATCCACTGCCGTGAAGATGGCATTTAATGCCTTTGAGTTGGACACGTGTGCTTTGTGCTCCTCGGTAGAATATTTAGAAAATGGTTTAGCCGTCGATGAGCTTAATCCCTCAGTTTCGTCACTTGAAGGTGGAGTGTACTGATTTATGACATAGTTCCAGGCTTGATCATCTAGTGCTCCAATGAACACTTTCATACTTGCCTTCCAATAGGCATAGTTTCCTTGTTCTAGCAACGGTGGTCGCATGACCGAAGCCCCCTCCTTTGGTGCTAAGGTGAAACCTGATCTCACTCTCCCTGTATAGGGGTCAGCAAGTGCCGTGCTCTGATACCAATTGAAATTCTGTTTCACCTAAAGTCTATACTTTTATGCCAAGTTGTTTAACGTTTAGTGTTAAAACACGAAATAAAATAAGCAGTGCACACACAACTTGGTTACGCAGTTCGGTACAATTACACCTACGTCTGCGGGGCCTTGCCCAGATCAGAAACCATCCACTAGAAAGCAGTCTTTAGTACAAGAAGCTTAACTTGAATACTAATCCATTGCTAACCTATGAGTGAATGTCGTGAGATCCCCTCACTGCCGATCCTACGTCGTTGAACCCCCACGAACAACACGTCTCCCTGGATCTCCTCCTCCCGAGGAATTAAGGCTTCCTTGTTTCTGATCTTTACGAACTTGGTCGGATGAATCAACACTCCTCCAAACACCACAGGCAGATCGCTCCAACACTTCTCACGTAGAGATGAATTCTTGGTCGCTTGCTGATTGCGTTGTATCTTCTTCCTTTTATCATCTTCGCAATCCTGCCTTGTACACAACTTTTTCCTTGTCAAACTCTACCAAGAATAGACTTCTAGACTAAGGAAAGATCTAATTCTAATCTGGTATTTAAATGGACAATCCTTTATCAGTAGGAGTTGTACCATAAATAAACTACTTAATTAATTCCTAACTATTACATGAATATTCGGTTACCAGAAATAGATTGCCACGGAATCACATATTAATCTTCACAATATTCTGTTCTGATCGCATGATTATCTTCCATTATTTGCTCCATAAATCGTGGCTAGAAAACTGCTGTCGGGAAAAACTAGATAGCAGTGGTGTTAAAACACCACAACATAAGTTCGCACAATATGCCACAACTAAGTCCAACTCCAGAGGGCTTTACAGTTCGAAATACAAAAATCTTAGTGTTTTGAAGGGGATGGATCAAATTTACGTTAGAGGACCTGATGATTCTAGCATGTTCCATGGTTCATTAGCGCTTTGCTACTGCACGACACCTGTTCAGCCCGCTTGCTGCACGAACCCCACTATTTGGTACTTACAATTTCACATTTATAGATTGTATGTTAAATTCATCCATAATCAATTTAACAAATCTCATCTTGTTCCTTCATTTGTATTTTTCTAAAACTTTTTCGCGATAGTTACAGCATGTTCGAGGTATATGTGGTCTAAAAGAAACATAAATGGGAACAGAAGTAGATAACACCACACATTTCCTACAGAGGGATTAAAAATTCTAGGCAAACAGACAATATGAAACCATGTCACCGACAATATTTTGACTGATGCCATGGAGAAGAAGCCATATAATTTCCCTAAATCATCATCAAATCCAAGAACTGGAATCGTAAGAATTATTTTCCTGTATTTTCTAAAACTGTATTGATTGTGGAAAAACAATGTTGGAATGCATGGATGTGGCAATATACGGTCTTTTAATCAACTTTTAACGCACGGTCTCAGCATTACTTTATCTTTCATTTCATTCTCCGATTTCAGCATTTTACTCATTTTATTACATCGTTATTGTTTTGGGTCCGGACCAAACATCTTGTTTCTGCTATTTTTTCTTTATATTATATCTCAATCATTTACTGAAACAGTGGAATTAAGGATTGTGACTATATGTGTTGCTTTTTATCCTGTTTACCTGCATGCATGCATCACAATTCAGCTTATCATCGCTGGGTTGTAAATTTTGTACATTTACTGTATGTGTGGCTTTTGGGCAGGGGGTGTGCGTGCGGGTTGCGGGTGGAATCGATATAGCAAGCTATTTGAAAAGGCACACTATTGAGTTGCTTATGGTCACCGAATTTAAAGCTAAATTTTGTACTACAATCCTAGCAAAAATGACATTTTTTTACTTTTAGAAGTCAAATTGAGTCAACTTTGATCATTAAATTATATTATTATATATTCAACACTATTATTATGTTATAGATTGTTGCATTTGTCATGTCATGTAAGGATGTATATAAGGTTTTTTTATGTGGGAGGTGAGGGCCCTATGAAATTTTGACAGATGTCAAATTCAAGTTACACGTAGAGGGAGAAAAGTATGGATGTATATAATAGTTATTTGAGTTAAACGCCCATATGACCACATGTTTTGATCGAAATTGCCAATATAACTATGTAAAATATGAAAGTGTGATTATAACCTATTATTTGCTTGAAAGTGTCAATCTAACCTTGAGAACCTGAAATTGGGCGGATTTTTGTGAATTGATTGTTATATCCCTGACTAAAAATATTTAAAATTCAAAAAAATTGAAAAGACTATATTGCCCTTATTTAATCACAAAACCTAATATTTCCACAACTCTCTCCTCCACAATTTGAAGTCGCTGCTCCTTCCTTTACCATTGTAAGAGCAAATCCGGCATGTCTAATCAGAAAACCTAACAATGGTGCTTGATTTTTCGTTATGCTCGCCACCACATTCACGATTTGAAGACGTTGTTCCTTCACCACATTCGCGCCAAGACCAATATAAAACGAAAACCACTCTGGGTGGTGTGCGTCGGTACGACAGGCTGGAATTCGAGGAAGCGGCGGCATAAGCACAGCTGAGAGAAGGTCAGGTGCGTCTGGGTGGGTGGTAGGTCTAGGTTGGGTGGGGCAGCGGTGCCATGGGCGTAGCTTAGGGAAAGCAAATTTTGGCGGGGAAGCCGTGGGTCTGAACTAGGCTGGGCAGGTGGAGGTGGTTTAGCGGTGGGTGGAGGAGGTGGTGGTGAGGCGGAGGGCAGAGGGATGGAGTCGGGAGCGAGAAAGGGCAAGGGGAAAGGGAAAAATGGAAAAGGGAAATGGAAAAATGGAAAAGGAAAAGAAAAAATAAAAAAAGGAAAAGGAGAAAAGAAAAAAAGGTAAATGAGAAATGACTATTTTACCCTTAAAATTAATGTTTTGACTGAACTTGACGCTTTGACCGGACGGAAGGGCCACGACTCAGTAATTCTGTTAGTAGAGGGGCAAAAAGTGTTTTAAAATTAGATATGGGGCCAAAAGTGAACGACAAAGGGAGTTCAGGGGCCTCCCAAATCATTCACCCTAATTTTTAACCAACACTTGTCAAAATTTATTGGACCTTCACCTCCCATATAAGTTTCCCTTATCGATGAGCTCTGTCGACGCAATACCCAAGTAGTTTAGTAAGGCTCTTCTGCCTTACCCAACTGATAACTTCCACCTCACCCTTAAAATCCCTCTCAGCCAGTTAGAGTTAGAGTCTCACATTGGTGGTTGACAGTCATATAACTCAATACGACGAACGACACTCTTTCCTTCGTTCACCTGTCCCTCATTTATTTTCAATACTTGTGGCCCCTCAACTAAAAATATTGTTGATTTGTGGCCCTTCTGTTCAGTCAAGGCATTAAGTTCGGTCAAAACGTCAAATATATGGGTAAAATAGTCATTTCTCCTTTTCTATTTTTTTCAATTTCCTTTCAATTTTTTTCTTTTCTTTTCCCTTTTCCCCTTTTAATTTTCTTTTTCGCTTGCCCTTGTCCTTCCCGCTCCTAAATCGGCCACCCACCACACCCACTATCTTGCCCTCTCCTTCAATTTACCACACGCAGGTTGTGCATCTCCTCTCCTACTGCCAGTTGGGATGACATTGGAGCCGGTGTAGTTTAGTTTACCCATCGTTCTTGAGGCCAAATCTCACCCACCGACGTTCTTGGAGTGGTAACGCAGGCTTTGAAACCAGGGTGCAAAAAATGGTAGCGGGAGGGAGAGAAATGCGTTGGCAGTGGATATCAGAGCAACCAGAGAAGAAAAATTCAAACTGGTAGCGGTCAGAGTCGGAGTTACTGAAGTCAACAAGCAGATTTAACGACTTTGGGTGGTTCGTCAATGATGGATCTGAGCGGCAGTGGACTTGGTCGGAGGAGAACAGAGCAGATTTGGAAGAGTAGAGATGCTCACTGGGAAAAATGGAGTCGCTGGAGATGATCGTCATTTTAGGGCAATGGTTCTGCGGTGGCGGCAAGGCCTTGAGTAATTGGTGGTGGTCTCTATTTGATTGGTAGGTGTCACAACGAGGTCCGATTTAATTGGCATCAGAGCGAAGGTGGCGAAGAGTGCTATTGTCATCCTAGGCTAGGGTTCTGTCGTCTTGGGCTAGGGTTTCGCGCGGCCAGGGGAAATTGATATGTTGCATCCTGGGGGTTGAGGTGGTGGTGGTGGTGTTAGAGCTGGTGGTGGTGCTGGTTGGGATGAGTGGTGGTGGTGGCTGGGGAGAGTGATGGTAGTGGTGGAGGTGGTGGCTGGCGGTGGTGGTGCTAGGGTTGGTTGTGGTGGTGATGTTGGGGAGAGTGGTGGTGGTGCTAGGGCAGGTGGTGGTGGCTGGGGAGAGTGGTGGCGATAGCGGATGTGGTGGCTGGCGATGGTGAAGGTGGTGGTGTTGGGGCTGGTGGCTAGGACAGGTGGTGGTGGTGCTAGGATGGGAGGTGGTGGCTGGTGGTGCTAGGGCGGTGGTGGGCGTTGAGGAAAATAAAGTCTATTGACTGTAACCTTTCCCTGCAGAAAAATTGAAACTTTTGGGTAACAGATGTGCAGATCTACAGAGGGAAGGAAGATGCTATGTAAATATAACAACAAATGCAGACAAAATATTAAGGCGGTGGCGGAAGTTGCGGAGCTGTGCTGGGAGTAGCAGTGGCTATTGAGATAAAGAAGAAAAACTTAGGGATATTTTTGTCATTACATTTTTTTATTTTAAGACTCGAGGTGGTTTAGTCTTTTTACATTTGGTCAATGCCAAAAACTACCTAGTCAATGCCAAAATAGTGTCAAAAGGTTATATCAGCACTTTTAATGCAAAACATAGGGTTATAATATCACTTTCTAATCTTACAGGGTCATATTGACACATATGAACAAAATATAGGGTCATATGAGTATTTTTCCCTTGATGAAAAGTTGCGTCTAATTGAATTATTTATAATCATTCACTCAATTATTTGTTATTCACTGATTGAATCATTCATTAAAATAATTAAATGATACACTCAATATACACTCAACAGCTAGGGTTTAAATGATAAATGGAAAATGGAAAAAGAAAAAAGAGAGGAACATGAAAATTAAAATGATTAATTTCCCCTTAAATTTAATGGTTTTAACTGAATATAACGCTTTGATCGGAAGGAAGGACTACGATTCAACACTTTTGATAGTTCAGGGGGCAAAAGTATTCAAAAAATAAATGGGGGGTCCAAAGGCGAACGATGGAAAGAGTTGGAGGGTCCCTGAAGTCGTTCGCGCAACTCAATATATAAGATCATGGGTTACTCATACATAGTATCAATTGGTTTTATGATTGAAACCCGTGATTCTAATATGGTACCAGAGCCCAAGGTTGGCTCGTTACCCCTTTTTGTCCACATTTGCGTGATGATTCATACCGTTGCATGTGAGTTAGAGTCCCATATTGGTGGTTGATAGTCATATAACTCAATATATAAGATCATGAGTTACTTCTACATAGAACCAATTGGTTTTATGATTGAAACTCATGATTCTAATACATGCTAACCCCTGATGGATCAAGAATATAATTAATTCGAGCAAAATGCATCTAAGATTCAATCTTTCAAAAGAAGTCTACATTGCAATTACTTATCAACACTTATTAATCTTTGGTCCTTTTTCTAACACAACTATTTGAATATTTACTTGCAGATGCGTGAAGATATTAACGCATGATTTCAATGATACTGATTTCTATTGCCTGATTTTCTCTCTGTTGATTACCATTCTAGTTGAATTTTGTGGGTTATCTATGAGTTTCAGTCCTGCATTATTTGTTCCAGAGTACGACAACTTGTTTCCATGTTCATACTCTGCAATTCAAGGAATCAAGAATTTTTTCTCTGCATTCCTTAAAAAGAAATACCGTTTTCCTGCATTGGTCGTTTTCCTATATTAAATACTCCCATTGTCTCACAATTGGTAAAGGTTCATCATAGATTGTGAAGTTACAAGCCTTAAACCAAATAAATTAGCAAGCCTAGCCCACCTTGGGATGAGTGTTGTCTTTATGGTGGATGTATGCGAATTTGGGTTTAAATTGGGGTAAGATATCACATGCCTCACTTTTGGTCTTCCTAAGCACAATTATTACTCTCCCAACGCAACATTTTGGCTTCTCCATTACTCCTGAACGGTCCACTTTACTCTTATTTCTCTCTTTTCTCTCTTCAAAATCACAGCCTCTCTCTCTCAATTCCCTCGACCCAGAAAATCCTAGCCATTCCAGATCTGATTTCTATCAGTTCCAGGGTATTTCTCTCTCATTTTTATGATGCTTTCAATGCTCCTTTGTGATTAAATGCTCAGTTTGTTTTTATCACACCTTTTGAGTTTTTCCAGACTAGGGTTTTTGTGTGTTGGTTGGGGGTTTTCCAAATTAACATGATTTATGCTCTGTTAATGTTCATCACATCATTTTGAGTCACGATCTGTGTTATGCTCACTGATTTGGTGGGTTTTGAACTCATATACTTGGTTTTTGAGTTGTGGGTTATCGATTCGTTGTGTTTTACGTTTTCAATCTATTAGAATATCCATGGATCTGGAGTGTTGTTGCTAAAAACCTATTGCATGTGAAGATTTTTTTAGTTTATGAATTTTTTGATAACAAAAGCATGTTTATTTTGTGATTATCTGTGGTATTCTTGAAGGATTTTGGTCAATCTATGACTGAAATGCCCCTGTTCTTCGTGTTCTTATCGTTCTATGTTTTTTTAATCATAGATTTTCCTCGATTAGGGTTTTCCATTACAAAATTTTTACTTTTTAAAGAACCTATGCTCTAAAAACCCATTGCATGTGATTTATATTTCTTTTTGTGATACTTGTCAATGCTTATTCATGATTTAGTTCTAAAACTCTGTTGTTTTCTTCAATTTCGTTGCCCGATCTGTGACATAAGGCCCTGTTCTTGGTGTTCTAAGTTTTTTAATTCATAGATTAGCATCAATTAGGGTTTCCTGCAGTAATGTTTAAAATTTTAAAGTTCATTTGCAATTAAAAAACTCCTTTCATGTGAGGTTTTTTCTTTTTCTAATAACTGTCTATGCTCTTTCATGTTTATCTGTGACTTCAATGCTCCTATTCTTGTTGTTCTGCTAATTTATCTATGATTTATTTACCCCATTGTGATACTGTTTGGTTTTTCCCTTGTGCTTGTTTGCATCTCAAACCCTAGACCCACCCCTTGTGTGTACTCTCACTTGATGGATGAGGGTGATATGGTCATGGCTGGGCAGGATAAGTATACCCCTTGCAGCCCTTGAATGAATCCCATTATGACTGTCAGTGTAAGTCCAGTTTTAATCCCACGCTATTTACTGGCCTTGAAGATATTGATTTACAACCCAAGCCCACTGATGTTATCCCAACCCAGTACCCTGCCCTTGACAGTGACTCATTTGAATCCTAGGATAACCTTGTGGCCACACATTTTAGCCCTGTTCCTTAAGCTGTCCTTTACCACTCAGATTCAGACCCTGATTCTGATAAAACATAGCCCCCTAACTCAGATGAAACTCAACCTCCTGATTCATATGAAACACAACCCTCTGATTCAGATGAAACACAGCCCCCTGATTCAGATGAAACACCACCCTGATTCAGATGAAACACATTCCTGATTCTGATGAAACACAACCCCCTGATTCTGATGAAACACAACCCCCTGATTCTGATGAACTAATTCTGAATCTTCGTGTGATCCCCATCCTTTAGTATACTTCAAGGGTAATGAATTCCCTAAGTATGGTGAGCCAGGTTTCTGGGAAACAGGGACTGCTCTATACCCTAGTAACTGGCAAGTATGTGCCTAAAAATGATTCAGCAGATGAAAAATAGTTTTATTATTCTCAGGTCTATAACTTTACATTATTTGTGTACATTAATGAATTTATCTTTTTATTTGGTTAATACATACTAACCTTTTTTCCTTTCAATGCAGGTTTGTGTATAGAGTCTGACCGTTGTTACTTTTGACAGCAACTTTGTGATTCCGTGATGTCTGTGATAGGCTATGTGCTACTTGTGTTTGTTGGGTACATGAACCTGTGTGTTGTTTATGTTTAAATGTGCAGACTTTACCACCCAGATTAAGCTGAATCCTAGGAAACATAGCCCTTTATTCATGTGAATCTGAAGCTGAACCTGTGTCTGGCATTGCATGGCATGTTTCATATTAGGGGCAATAATGGAGTAGTAAATTGTGATGCATGTTTATATGGGTTAGATATACAGTCATGCAATGTTGTGGGTAGCATACCAAGTCTTCTTAGCATGTGTTTTCCAATATACACTACCACAGAGACCCACCACTAGCACCGGGATTTTTTGTTCTAGCACCGGTTTTTTTGTTAAAAAAACATGTTCCTAAGTAACCGGTGCTAAATTAGCACCGGTATTTTTGTTAGCACCGGTTTTTTTGTTAGCGCCAGTTTTTCAACTGGTGCTAATTTAGCACTGGTTGTTTTTGTTAGCACTGGTTTTTCAACCGGTGCTAATTTATTTACGACGACGAAAAAAAACCCTTCCTCTGAAAGCTGCAGCGCGCTGCCACTTTCAAAGAAAGGGAAATAGACTCAAAATTAACAATTTTATTCCACATTAATTTAATAATAAAATCAACTTCACAAAATTAATAATTTATCTCCACATTAATGTATACAAACACCTTGTCTCACACGACTATGACAAGAATAATAGTCCTAATTATACAATAATAAAACTACTGCAGCACAATTTATGGTGCACTGCCTTCACTTACAGCTCTAGAATCTCAGTTTCTTCTCTACTCTTGCAAAAACAAAGATGAAATGAGTACATTGTTGGGAGAACCAAACCTATCAAAAGTAATTATAATTCCCATATTTCAAATTGGAGGTAAAGAAAGGTACAAGTGGTTAGTGAAACAATCTAATGATTCTGGAAAAATGATCGAGAAGAACAAGATGGACAATAAGAATGATTACTCATTGTGGTTAAAAAGATATTTGTTTGAAGCAGAACTGTTGCCAGGAAGTGGCTAAAATCCTTGGAATGAGAATGAAAGAATCTTGAACAATCCATCAGGGTTGCATGTAACTGCACGTTGCAAAAATATCAATCTATTCAATGTCTCCACCATGGATAACCTAGCATATTCATGGTTTAATTCACCCTTAACTATATAAAATATTACTTCATACATCCTTATAAAAAGGGTGTATTGTTTCTGCAATAGTACAAGAAGTCTCTGAAGATCTTCAAGTGCCCACATGTGCAAACTCCATCAAAATTATAGAAATTAAACATGCAAACCTGTCGAACATCAGGGTTCTCATCATTATAGGCCTCCAACAGGAAAAGAAGATATACCTCAGGCTAATTTGAACACTAAATTGAACTAATCAGAACACATAAATTTTCAATAAAAAATGCAGGCAGTAGGGTAAAATTGATGCAAGATGTTTCGTCAATTGATGCAAGTGTTACTCCCTCTATCTGAACTTAAGTTACACAATTTAACTTTTCACGATTGATTTAAAATGCAAACACAACAAAATAAAACAGAGAGAAGATAACTTTTGTTTATGTGCAACAACGTCCCCACCTTGATTATGGTTAATGCAATCAAATCTCCACCATCCTATCCCAAAATCAAGGCTATCTATAACCATACGAACAAGAAAACACCGGATGTTTAAAACCAAACTAATGATGGCAAACTTGCAACATAATAATTTCTATCTTTAGTTGCCAAACTCCATTCTTTGAAACAGTGACAACAAAGCACGGGTAAAACAAAGAATCAAACATTAATATGGAGAAATCACAAAGTTCAGCCATGCTTTTATTTGTCCACATTCAAAACTTTATAAGTTTAAAAACATCCTCAAATTTAGACCAAATAAAAGTTCCACTTAAACATTACACATATAATGAACTGAAAGGAGATCTTCAAGACAAAAGCTCACACAAAATGTATAAATAAACTCTTAAACTTCCAAACAACACAAGACGAGCACACCTTTTGAAAGCATAGCAGGAAAAAAAATATTGCCCATGTCTTTCTTAATACTGAAATTCATGCAAGAATTTAATTTTACGAGACTACATGGATATTTCTGGCACACAGATTAGATAACATCACTTTAGAGTCTATGAAGGATAGGAGTATAGGACTAATAGTACTACACTAATGCACAAGTCTGCTGCTAAAGATAGAATATACCCATATCTTGGTTGCAAAATTCAAAAGATAGGCATCGCAAAAGCTTCACCACATTAATAGTTTACCGAAAAAAACTTATTGGTTCTTTGATGTAAAGGAATTGAGCTCAAAAGACAAAAAGAACAGCAGACAAGGAGAACCAGCTCGAAATAATGAAACCACACAATCCCAGTTTGCAAAAAAATTTAAAGATACAAACTTTTAGCAACCAGAAGGAAGAAAAACAGAAAAAAGATCCAAAACCAAGAATAATCAATAACTAACCTAACAAAATGCGCTTCAAAAAATTATCATAACAATATGTAGGTTGATATTGGCTCAAACGAACTAGAATGGAACTTCATCAAAGATTCACATGTTCAGTGGTAAGCGCAGCCGGCGATGGGAGCTCCGGCAGAGGGGAGCGGTGTAGAGGTGGTGGAGAGCATCGTCATCGGTGGTGGGAAACGAAGAGGTGGTGGAACCCTCCAGCGGGGGTCAGGCTCCTTCTCTGACGGAAGAATCCTCCAGCGACGGTGGCAGAACCCTCTAGCAAAAATAGGGAATAAAAACCCTATATTAGCAGGGCTCCTCCAGCGGTGGCGGAACCCTCCAGTGACGGCGTAACCCTCCGATAGTGGTAGAACCTTAGGTTCTTTGCGTCGAAGGAAAAGGGACAAGGCTTTAAGCGGGAAGACAAGCGGGAAGATCCTCTCCCTCACTGGCGCCAGCACCATCTCCCCTTCCTTCAGCTTCTTCAGGTGATGCGTTGCTGGTGGCTGATCGGCAGAAAAAACCAGAGGAGGCGGAGGGACGGTGGGGTATGGGTTCGATCGAATCAAATTGGGGCAAGGGAGAAGGAAGGCTAAGTATATGAAAATTTGAGACATGAGGTTTGGGCTAAAATTATGGGTTTGAGCCCATTAAAGTTTTCATTAGCTAAAATCAAATAAATTTTGACTGTTAATTAGTTAAAATCAACTTAGTTATTAGTGTTTATATATTGAAAGTCAAGTAAGGGTTGACCATTGATTAGTCAAAGTTAAACATTTTTCTTTGTATTTATTATACACTAATTCAAATAAAGTTTGATCATTAATTAGTTAAAGTCAACTTTGTTATTAGTGTTTATATATTGAAAGTCAAGTAAGGGTTGACTGTCGATTAGTTAAAGTCAACTTAGTTATTAGTGTTTATATATTGAAAGTCTAGTAAAGTTTGATCGTTGACTAGACAAAGTCAATCTAGTTATTAGTGTTTATATATTGAAAGTCTAGTAAAGTTTGACCGTTATTTAGAGAATGTCAACCTAGTTATTAGTGTTTATATATTGAAAGTTAAGTAAAGTGTGACCGTTGATTAGACAAAGTCAACCTAGTTATTAGTGTTTATATATTGAAAGTCAAGTATAGTTTAACCGTTGACTAGTCAAAGTCAGCCTAATTATTAGTGTTTATATATTGAAAGTAAAGTAAAGTTTGACCGTTATTAGTGTTTATATATTTTAAATTTTGACTGTTATTAGTGTTTATATATTGAAAGTTAAGTAAAGTGAGACCGTTGATTAGACAAAGTCAACCTAGTTATTAGTGTTTATATATTAAAAGTCAAGTATAGTTTGACCGTTGACTAGTCAAAGTCAGCCTAATTATTAGTGTTTATATATTGAAAGTAAAGTAAAGTATGACCGTTATTAGTGTTTATATATTTTAAATTTTTTGGCGATTCCTTTGGAGGGAAATTTTTTTTGGCAATTTCTTTGGCGGGAATAACTTAAAATTTTTAAAATATTTAGAACCGGTTTAAACCGGTGCTATTTTCTTCCAGAATCGGTGCTATTTTTAAATTTTTAGCACTGGTTGGAAAATACCGGTGCTAATTTTCCCAAAATCGGTGCTATTTAGACAAATTTGACTATTTCTTTGGCGGGAAAATGAATTTTGAAAATTTTGAGCACTGGTTTTATAAAATCGGTGCTATTGTTTAGAAAGACCGGTGCTAAATTTTAAATTTTTTGGCGATTTCCTTGCCGGGAATATTTTAAATTTTTTAGCAACGGTTTAAACCGGTGCTATTTTATTCCAAATCCGGTGCTATTTAAAAATTTTTGGCTGTTTCTTTGGCGGAAAAATGAATTTTGATTCCTTTTAGCACCGGTTTTACAATACCAGTGCTATTGTTTACAAAAACCGGTGCTAAGTTTTAATTTTTAGCACCGGTTTTTAAAACCGTTGCTATTTTTTTACAAAAACCGGTGCTATTTTCTTATTTTTAGCATTGGTTTTTAAAACCGGTGCTATTTCAAAATTTTTGGCTATTTTTGGCGGGAAAATGAAATTTTCTAATTTTTAGCACCTGTTTTTAAAAACCGGTGCTAGATTTTCCAAAACCGGTGCTATTGTAAAATTTAGCACCGGTTTTTTAAAAACCGGTGTTAAAATTAAAAAACCGGTGTTAAAATTAAAAAAACTGGTGTTAAAATTAAAAAACCGGTGTTAAATTGACACATGTTTTAAAAACCGGTGTTAAAATTTTAAAAAACCGGTGCTATGATATATTTAGTACCAGTTTTAAAAACCGGTGCTACAAAACCGGTGCTAGAGGTGGGTCTCTGTGGTAGTGATGTGGCAATTTGAACTCATTACCACCTTCTGTATTTCATGATTTCCACCACGACATATTGTAAATTTAGGAAAATCTTGTCAGTGACCCTAGGATCCTATCTCTCAAAAGCCTTATACAAAGCTTGTAGTAACTCATTTAGGTTTTGACAAGGGTTTTACTGCTATAAACTTTGAATTGAGGCAAAAAAAACCCCAAGTCCAAAATGTTAAGATCGGATGATTTTGATGGTTGGCACACTAAATGTATATTAAACCCACCGAGGTGGATGCAGCTAGAAATTCAGGGTCATTGGAAAATATGTGGGTAGAGGAATTATCTTACTGTATGAAAATATTTTTGCTAGCCCCAACTGGCCATTTTGCCTTGATTGCTGGTATGAGTTCATGAATCAACTTGTCCCTTATAATATCTCTAGTGATGGATGATATGGGTATAAGCACCATGGTTCCCCTAGGTCTATTTACAGTGGTGTACTTGGCTGCTATATACTCCACATATGGAAAGACCCTTATTTTCCCATCAAACATTACATTACCCTCTATGTCAAATATTGGTCTGCAAATTGCACATAAAAACATGAGTTTTGGAATGTAATGCCTAATTTGACTGATTCTATAGGGTTCAGGTTCATTGGGACCTAGAATATACATTGTTGTTGTCTCTGTGAAGTAGAACCACTTTTCATCGATGTGTATGACATAATGCATTAGCTTGAAATGCATGTTGCAATCCAGTTTTCTTAAGCACCATTCTAGCCTTGATTCTTTGCATGCCATTGTTAGGCTTAGGCTTGGATGTACAACATTAGTGTGGCTTCTGATCTCCTTGCTTGCTGTAGCATTTTGTATGTTGCTTTTTCCAACGTGCAGTTGTGATGCTTTACTCCGGCAGGTGCGCCAGTACCTTAGTGGCACTGCCATTAAGGCCTCTACGTCGATTGGTTTTTTTTATTCTGCCAGATCGCCCGTGTCTATTTTAACGGGCACACACAACCTCTCCATTTTGAAGCTGGTGCTTCACCCGCGCCCAGATGTTAGAGATGGTCCACACTGAACATGACCATCTCTGTGCTGCCTTGACTCTCTACTGGCGCTCGATCTGCCCATTCTCGATGTGTTAATGCAGAAAATGGGCCTTTTCTTAGTTCTGGTCATCTGTAAGGTTTCTCCCAACCATCACAGCTCAATCGCTCAATGATGAAGAAGTAGAAAATGAGGGATTAGGGTTTTATGTATCCGGCTAGTTCTTCAAGAACTGGCCAAAAATTATTTCTGAGAGTACTTTTTGGTTTTGAATGGTATGGTTGGGTGCTGTAATAAATACCCCTATTTATAGTTGTGAATCTCAATTTTTGAATTATATGAACAGAGGCTCGAAGATGTAATTTTGGCTCCAAATGAAATTTTTTGGAGCCAAACATTAGTTTCCAGAGGGAATTATTACTGTTTTGGGCAGGGATTATCAGGTTTTTAAGTACTTTTATGTCAATACGATTTATGTCAAATTAGTGTCCAATTTTTAGCTTTTTGAACTGCCATCAATCCAATTTTTATTGTTGAATTTTGCAGCCATTTTTCTCTCTTTGTAATTTATTTTGGGACGGAGAGAGTAGCTTAGATTGTAGAAAATTAGTTAGTAGTAGTTAGATGATTTAGAGGTATAACGATCATTTAGAGAGGAGAATAACACATCTCAGAAGTAGATCACATATGTGGATACTCCATTAATGTATCAAACCCTTTACTTTCTCATCTCAGATTCTAAGAAATTGATTGGATTCTTGTGTAGTAATTATGTTATCTATTAGCTTAATCGTCACAAATTCAAAGCCGGCTTTCCTTGCCATGAATTTGTGGTGAATCACAATCATCCTTAAGAACCGCAACCATGGCATTTCCGTTCTTTTTTGGCAAGAATCCAATGAACCGGGTGCATAAAAAGGAGGTGTTACTCAACCTCAATTTAGTGTTGTTGAGTGGAAGAGTTGCGTTACTTTAGCCCTATATGGAAGGTGAAGTTGATTATTTGTTCAATTCGGTACAATCCTATTTAGGGCATGTTACATGAAAGATTTTTCCAATCTTTCCATTCGACAATTTGGTTATGAAGAAAATAAAATCAAAGAAAGACGCCTACCTATATCGGAAAATTATGTGTTCAGTGAAGTTTAAGAATTCACCGATGAAATGAGAAAGGACGAGGCAAGTACGATGGACAACAAGACCATATACTAGAAGTTAGACACTTAGTCATGGTTTAAAGAGGTAACACAAGTGTTTGGGAATTTCATAGCGAATGAATGAAGATCTGAAGAAAAGTGACAAAAAGTCTTCACATCGAAAGGAGAGATTTCCAATAGAACAAAGTCCTAGTCTCGACAATGATGAAAAGGATCCTCAAGTCCCTGAATTTCGATCGTAATTTCTCAAGGTGAATGAGACTTTGAAGTTGAAAGGTGTGAAATCTTGGAGGAAGAGCAAGAGGTAACACCATTCTAAGGTTCTTTGATGATAATATAAGGTGAAATATCTCGAGGAGATGTTTTTGCAATGGAGAAGCTCCAAGTTCTTCCTAAAACTAGGACTGCAGAAGGAGAAATAACTTCTCAAGATCCCGATGAACAATTTTTTGTCGAAATTTCTCAAGAAAAGGATGCATTGAAAAAGATTGAAGCGACTCAAGTTCATTATCTCATCCCTTTTGATAAAATTGAAACTCATGTTGAATTTCTGATGAATCTTGATGCTAGGAATATTTCTATTGAAATTGATGATTTGGAATCCACTGATAAAAAGGAGAAATGGATGCCATTGAGTTATGTGTGAGAAATTAGGATAAAAGATTATTCTTAGTTGTGCAGTGTACTTTTTGTTGGCATAAATGGATTACAAAACATGCTTCTTCCTTTATAATAGTTAATGTGATGGCTATTTTGCATACGCTTGCGAGTTGTAAACTTGTCGAAACTATAAGATGTTATGATCCATACATTTTAAATAATTTTCATATAGATTTAGATGTCGTTAAAATGGAAAAGAGAGATGATGATCGTGATTTCATTGGAAATTCTGGTAGAAAAAAAGACTTTAAGATGCGTGATTATTGCTTTTTGTGAGAGTATTTTCAACCTATGATGGACGAGGATGCCATATTGCTTGCATTCTTTGGCTGGGGATACTACGGGGATGAGGACCGAGACAGAAACGGTTTGGGGATGTCTCCCAAACATCCAAGGAACTCCGGAAACGACCATCCATTTCCTAAAACATTTGACCCAAAATTGAATGCGTAACACAAATTTGTATTCCAATTCAAGTATGTAGAGATGTTGTTTCCTAAAATGACTCCAATTCCACAAAATCCTCTATTTTATACTCGAGAAACACAAGGCACCACTGCAAAGTTGTAAACCCTCTAGATTTCTCTGTTTTGAACTATTTTCTCTGCCATCGTGCAATCTTCTTCTCCAGAACTCCACTCATCTTCTCGTTCTTCTCATTTTGTAAATTCAAAACTTTCAAATCTGTGTTTTTTCTTCATGTTATATGCTCTATATATCAATGTTTATGCCCTGATATTTTTTGTTTCATCATGCTCGATTTTTTTGTTAGCTTGTCCATGAGTTCTATGTAAAATAGTAAAAGTTATTCCTATAATGTGTTGTCTTATCTCTACTGTGCACTGGTGTAAACAGCATAAGAAGAAATATTGAATGATGGTAAGTATTGATTTCTTCCATCAATGATACTAGTATACATTAGATTGACAGAAGGGATTCAAATCATATTGATAGTTATCTAGAATAAAAACCTAGACTAAGTCAATAACTATGTACGGTTAAACCCCCCCTCCCCCCACAAGCAAATGGACAAGGAGGAACATGAGGCTTAGAACTGAGAGTGAGAAAGTGTTGATTCCCAACTGCCTTTGTGAAAATATCTGCAATATGATTAAGAGACCGAACATAACGAAAATAAGATCACCAGAGGAAACCCTTTTCCGTACAAAGTGATAGTCGATCTTGATGTGTTTCGGCTGCTGATGGAAGACCAGATTGGCCAAAAAAATGTAGCACTCAAGGTGTCGCAAAGCAAAATTGGAGGTGGTTGAACCGATGCATGCATCTCATGAAGAAGTTGCTGGAGCTAGATAAGTTCATCCATAGCAAAAGCAATGGCTCTATATTCTGCTTCAGTGCTCGAAGGAGCAACAACAATCTTCTTGCAAAAGGACCAGCTAATAAGATTACCTCCAATAAAGATAGCAATGCCATGCTACGATCTACAATCATTGGGATCCGAAGCCTAACTAGCATAAGAAAAAACCACTAGTCTCGAGCCTTTTGGAGAGCCAGACAAAAAGAAATTGTGCCCTTTGGATATCTGAGGATGTGTTTGACTGCACACTAGTGATTTTTTGTAGGAGAGTGCATGAACTGATACACCTAGTTGACTGCATAGGAGATTTTTGAATGATATATAATGACGTACTGCAAAGCACTAATGATGCTGCGACAAAGAGATGGGCCAAGAAGAGTTTTTCCAGCCACACCTAGGCGAGACCCTGACTCAGCTAGAGAGCAGATCGGATGAGCTCCAAACATGTTACTCCGCTCTAGGATGTCATAGATGAACTTCTGCTGTGAGAGCTACAATATTGAACCCTGGTGAGAGACCTAAATGCCCAGAAAATAGTGAAGAGTGTAGAAATCCTTCAATGCAAATTAACGATGGAGTAAACCAACAAACTCATCAATGAAGGCAGTGTGAGATCCAGTGATAACAAGATCATCCACATAGGCAAGGATGTAGACCACATGAGAGCTAGACTTCTTGACAAAGAGTGACGGATCAGAGACACACGCCTTGAATCCACGGTGAACAAGAAAGGCAGTGAGCTTCTAAAACCAAGCTTGAGGGGCATGCTTCAAGCTATAGAGAGCCTTACAAAGCATGCAGACATGAGATGGCTTGTATAGAGCAACAAAACCTTGTGGTTGATCTATAAAGACAGTCTTAGTGAGATCACCATGAAGGAAGGAGTTGGGACGTCTACCTGCTGAAGAGGTAAACCAACATACACAACTAGGCTTAACACAAGACGAATAGTAGTGGGTTTGACCACTGGACTGAAAAATGTCAAAGTAATCCACACCAGCTTCCTGGTGAAAACCTTTGGCCACAAGACGCGCTTTGTAGATCTCAATGGAGCAGTTTGACTTTCTCTTGACCATGTACACCCACTTACAACCAACCACTTTAGTTATCAGGGGACGCGGAACTAGTTTTCATGCCCGATTAGCCATTAAAGTGTCATATTCATTTTGCATATTATGATGGCAGTTTGGATCTTTAGAGGCTTGATGGAAAAATTTAGGTTTAAGAGAAGCTATTATATCAGCAGGAAGAAGATATTTAGTGGATAAGGGAGGTTTGGGTTTAAGAGAGTGGGTAGAGGAACAAGTAGTTATGGTATGAGTAGTCATGGTATGAGTAGTTATGGTATGAGTAGTCATGGTATGAGTAGACTGATCAGAGGGATGAAACCATGCAGGAGCATTAAGATAGGGAGTTAGGTCTAGATGAGGGGTTGAGGGGTTGAGGACTAAAGCGTTGGAGAGGTAGAAATAGGAGGTGATGGTGACGAGGAAGGCGAGACGGGATCTACCAGGGGAGTAGGTGGTAAACTATGATGAGATGATGGAATTGTAGTAGTGGGGATTTAAGCATCCTATCAGAGAGTGGATAATGGAATAAAGCAGGAAAAGGTGGTGGAGAAGGACACCAAGAGGACATATCTGGGTAAGAAAAGACTAATTCATCAAATACAACAAATCAGGAGATGTATGTCTGGGAGGTGGGTAAATGAAGACACATATATCCCTTGTGTTTGGAACCGTAACCAAGGAAGATACAAGGGAGAGAGCGATATTCTAGTTTTTTGGCAGTGTAGGGGTAAAGGAAAGGATATCATAGGCATCAACAGAGAAAGCTTAGTCAGGTACTTTCTCGTTGAGACATTGGTATAAAGATTTGTGAGAAAGAACATGAGTTATAGTGCGGTTGATCAGATAAACAACTATATGGAAGAATTGTTCCCATAATTTGATAGGCAGATGAGAGTGAGAAAGAAGTGTGAGGCCTTTCTTAATGATCATGCAATTGCAACATTCAGAAGATCTGTTTTGCTTCGGAGTGTGAGGATTGGAAACCTGAGGGCGAATGGCATGAGAGGCAAGAAGGGTAGAGATATTGTGGTATTCACCACCCCAGTCTGACTGAAAGGCTTTGATTTGAGTAGAGAGCTGGGGTTGGACAAGTTTGAGAAAGAGTTCAACAATGGTATAAACTTGGGATTTGGCTGAGAGAGTAGAGCTTGGTGAATTTTGTGCATTCATGAATAAAACTGAGATAATATGGACAATTAGAAGAAGAAAGCTCAAAGAAAGGACCCCAAACATCAGTATGAATTAAATCAAATGGTTTTAAAGAAACACTAGTGTGAGGTTACAAAGATAGACGATGGATTTCACCAAGTTGACAAGTGCCACAAACAGTGTCTAGTTTATTACAAGAAATAGGAAGACTGTGACTAGAGACAATGCGACGAAGAATAGACTCGTGCGGATAGGCTAGATGATGCCAACATCGAAGAGAGTTCCGCTCAATGTGAAATGAAGCAGAGGAACTGACTAGGGAGAACAACTGAGAGGAATAGTTTGGACTGCAGTAAAGATCATTTTCAATGGTTTCCCGTTGAAGAATATGTCCATGCAAATTCATAAAAAGACAATGGTCTGCGTGAAATTCAACATAAACCTTGTTATTAAGAGTAGGTTTAGACACACTAAGCAGACTTTTTGTAAATTTTGGAACACATAAGATATTACGCAGTTCTAAAGATTTAGTAGCATGATCAAAATTAAGAATAGAATTGACAGAATGGGTAATCAAAAGATATGTTCCTTCCCCAACTATGAGTTGGTCATTGCCATTATAGGTGTTATGGATGGAGAGATTACTGAGATCTCCTATCACATGATGAGTTGCATCAGAGTCAACGTACTAAAGATCACCAATATCAGAAGGCCTGGAAGTTGTGATAGTAAAGGCTGACTTACCAGCTTCACTGTGGCATTCAAGTTAGTCGGCGGGAACAGGTGAAGATTAATTTGCTGAAAACAGTTTACTGCTTCATGATTAGGCCTGGTGCATATTTGACAAATAGAATGCTATCGATCAGAGTTGGGATCTTGGCCACGATCTGAGCTTTGATCTGGAGCAGTGAAAGACCAGTCCTCAGAAACGGCAAAATCCTGAGATGGTGACAGAGATAAGCAGCATCCGATGGTTCGAGTGGTGGCATTGGCTTCCAATGACTGAGTGGAGGTGATGCCATCTTTTTGGTGCACTTCCAAGCAGATGAACATTCACTTCTTTGGAGGATAGCAAAGACAATCATTCAAAGCATTAAATTGCAACACTATTCTCATCCCATGTTTAGCAAGTTGAAGCATTATTTCTTTGACTATTGGGATTCAACTATCATGGTTTTTTGGCAAGAACCATTTGGAAGTAATATTCACAACCCATGCTTGAAGCAAGAAGGAGGATTTCTTGGGATATTGGGATAAGCTTTTTTAGAGAGCTCTTGGCCATTGGTTAACTTGTAGTAGTATAAATAGGGGATGAACTTATTAGTTCAAACACACCTCAAGCATACCATTCCTTTGCTACTTTGTTTCTTCTCCTTTTAGCTCTCCTTTGTATTTGTAGAAGCCAAAGCCCTCATCTTTATATTTTTCCACATAATTCCTTCATAGGTGGTAGGCAAAGCCTTGTAATACTTTGTCCACATAAAGTGAAGTTTTCGGTCTCCTCCGGCCGTGGATGTAGGTTAACTTGACCGAACCACGTAAATCCTTGTGTTCATTATTTTCTTTCTTTTCTCTATGTTTTATTTTTTATCCATCTTCTCGGGCTAATAGATATCTCGTAGGATTCGTATTCATAAAAAATTGGTATCAGAGACATATCTCATTTTTTATCTATTAGCCATTATGACGGTAGCAAGGACTTCTATTGAAAAGTTTGACCATAATGTAAACTTCGGTATGTGGCAACTCAAGATGGGAGCCATCCTAATCCAGGACGGATATGAGCTAGCCCTTGAAGGAGTGGAGGAAAGGCCAGCGGATATGTCGCTGGAAGTTTTTTGTGATCTGGACAAGAAGGCTAGATCATCCATTATTTTAAATCTCTCTAATGAGGTTTTGCAGGAAATTTCTAGTGAGAGAACTACCAAAGGTATATGGAATCAGTTGAAATCTACATACATGAAGAAGAAAATGGAGAATCGCTTCTATTTGAAACAAAAGTTGTACATGTTGAAAATGGCAGAAGGTACATCTATACTCTCACATCTTGATAAATTTGATTCCATCATTTTGGATTTGGAGAATGTATATGCTAAAGTTGATGAAGAAGATCAATCCATTTTATTTTTATGTTCCCTTCCCCCGTCCTTTAAGTATTTTTGAGATACTATGATTTATGGGAAAGAGTCGTTCTCATACAATAGTATAAAATTTGCTTTAAAATCTAAAGAACAGATTAATAGGGACATTACGGAGGAATCGAGTGGAACTCACGCAGAGGGTTTGTTTGTAAGGGTAGAGGTGAAGAGATTCTGAAGGTGGTAGATCCAAAGGGGGTCGAATTTTAGATACAGAAATAAAATTTGCAACTATTGCAAGAAAAAGGGGCACATTAAGGTTAATTGTTTAAAATGAAAAATAAAGAAAAATATAAAAATGAGCAGAATAGCAGCAATGCTGGTGAAGCTAGTGTAGCAGAAGATGAGAGTGATAGAATCATATTTGTGGCCATGGATAATAAATCAAGGTATTCTAGTGAGTGGCTCTTAGATTCGGGTTGTTCTTACCACATGAGTTATTATAGGGGGTGTTTTTCCATTTATGAAGAATGGGATGGTGTAATTGTTTTGATGGGTAATAATGCTCCTTATAAGGTTGTTAGCAGGGGAACAATTCAAACAAAAATGTGCAATGGCATTATTAGGACACTCAATAATGTTAGGCATGTTCCTGACTTAAAGAAAAATCTCATGTCTCTTGGAACTCTTGATGCTCTCGGGTACAGATATTCAGGTGATGGTGGAATACTGAAAATCTATAAAGGTGCTCTTATGCTAATGAAGGCTTGCAGAGTTGGCACTTTGTATGTTTTGCAAGGATCTACAGTAACCAAGGCAGTGGTTATCTCAACTTTCTCAGATGAAGACATCACCAAATTGTGGCATATTAGGTTGGGACATATGGGCGAGAAAGGCTTAACATTATTAAGCAAGAGAGGTCTACTTTGTGGTCAAAGTACTGGTAAGTTGGACTTTTGTGAACACTGTATTTTTCGAAAGCAGAAAAGAGTTAGCTTTCGTTCACCTACAGTTCATAAAACAAAAGGTACTTTGGATTACATTCATTCTGATCTTTGGGGGCCTTCCCGTGTTCCTTCTAAGGGTGGTGCAAGATATATGCTTACTTTTATTGATGAATATTCAAGAAAAGTTTGGGTATATTTTTAGAAGTTTAAAAGTGATATTTTCCTAACATTTAAACAATGAAAGACTTTGATTGAAAAATAGACACGGAAACAAATTAAGTGATTGAGGACTGACAATGGGTTAGAATTTTGTGGAAATGAATTCATTGAGTTCTGCAAAAATGAAGGAATAACTTGACATTGTACTGTTAGAATGATGCCTCAACAGAATTGTGTGGAAGAGCGGATGAATCTTACTCTTTTGGAAATAGCTCGGTGCATGATCTCAAATACCAATTTGACATTAGACTTTTGGGCAGAAGCCATATCTACGTCTTGTCACATCGTGCTCTCCATGTGCACTTCTGACAATACTCCAGAGGAAGTTTGGTCAGGTACTTCTGCAGATTACTCTAATTTAAGAATATTTGGGTGTCCAACTTATATGTATGTTAACGAGGGAAAGCTAGATCCTAGGGATAAGAAATGTATTTTCCTCGGTTATGCTTCAAGGGTGAAAGGATATAGATTATGATATCCTGATCCCAAATCACCCAAATTTGTAATTAGTAGAGATGTTAGATTTGAGGAATCTTATATGTTACATCCTGGAAAAGAGTCTTGTAATCCTTGTGATTCAGAAAAAGAGGATAGTGCAAAAAAAACTGGTGGATTTGGAGATTGGTGGTTCAACCCAAGAAGTGGTTGAAGAATCTGATCATAAACGTGTTGAAGATCAACCGGGAGATGAGGATTATTCCATTGCCAGAGATAGACCGAGACGTGCCATTCGACCACCATTGAGGTATGCAAATTTGGTTGCATATGCTTTATCAGTGGCACAGGAAACATGTGGAGACGAGGAACCTTCCACATATTCATATGCAGTTTCATGTGCTAATTTAGACAAATGGTTGGTGGCTATGAACGAAGAGATGGAATCTCTACACAAGAATAGAACATAGGATCTTGTGGTGCCACCAAAAGGAAAGAAAATTGTTGGTTGCAAATGGGTTTTCAAGAGAAAGGAAGATTCTTCAGGTGTTGATAAGGCAAGGTACAAAGCACGATTGGTCGCAAAGGGCTGCAGTCAGGTACAGGGTGTAGATTTCAATGATGTTTTCTCACCTGTTGTGAAACATATCTCTATTCGTGTATTGCTTGCTTTGGTTTCCATGTATGATCTGGAGTTAGAATAGCTGGATATCAAGACAGCTTTCTTGCATGGTGAATTAGATGAACATATCTATATGATTCAACCTGAAGGTTTTGAAGTTCAAGGTAAAGAAGACCTGGTTTCCTTGTTGAAGAAATCCTTGTATGGATTAAAGCAGTCTCCAAGACAATGGTATAAGAGGTTTGATTCATTTTTGTTGGGTCATGGTTTTTCCAGGAGCATGTATTATAGTTGTGTTTACTTCCGAAAGTTACAAGATAACTCATTCATTTATTTGCTATTATATGTTGATGACATGCTCATTGCGGCTAAGAATCTTGCAGAAATTCATGAGTTGAAGGCCTTGTTGAATAGTGAATTTGAGATGAAAGATTTGAGTGCAGCTAAGAAGATTCTTGGTATGGAGATAAGAAGAGATCTAGGAGTTGGAAAGTTGTACCTGGCCCAGGAGAGTTACCTTTAGAACGTTTTGGAGTTATTTGGCATGCATGATGCCAAACAAGTTAGCACTCCTTTTGGTAGCCATTTCAGGCTATCTGCTACCCAATCACCAAAATTAGAGGAAGAAGAAGAATATATGGATAGATTTCCTTATTCAAATTCATTTTGGAGTATAATGTATTCAATGGTTTGTACTCGCCCTGATATCTCACCAGCTGTTAGTTTTGTTAGTAGGTATATGGCCAATCTTGCAAAATCACATTGGCAGGCTGTGAAGTGGATTCTTAGATACTTAAAGGGTACTTCGAATATGTGTTTGGAGTTTGGTAAAACTAATAACACTCTGGTTGGTTTTATAGATTCAGACATTGCCGGTGATCTTGATAAGTGCATGTCTCTTACAGGTTGTGTATTTTGCATTGGAGATTGTGCAATTAGCTGGAAAGCTACTCTACAACATGTAGTTGCTTTATCAACTACTGAGACAGAATATGTCACAGTCACAAAAGCAATCAAAGAAGCTTCATGGTTGAGAGGTCTCTTTGGCGAATTAACTCTACAACAAAGGGTTACTACCATTCATTGTGATGGTTAAAGTGCAATTTACTTGACTAAAGATCAGATGTATCATGATAAAACGAAGCATATTGATATTAAGTACCACTTCATTCGTGATATCATTGCAGAGAAGAAGGTCTTTGTTCAAAAAATCAATACAAAGATAATCCCGCTGATATGTTCACGAAGACTCTTCCCTATTTCAAGTTCAAGATGTGCTTGGACTTGATTGGTGTTCATTGTTGGTGATTCGGCCCATTAGGGCCATGCCGGAGGAGGGTGAGTAAGCTATTACTTTTGGGTTCGGACCAAGGTGGAGATTTGTGAAGAAATGTGGTCTACACCTAATTGTCCATGAACATTCACTTCTCTCGAGGATAGCAAAGACAATCAATCAAAGCATTAAATTGCAACACTATTCTCATCCCATGTTTAGCAAGTTGAAGCATTATTTCTTTGACTATTGAGGTTCAACTGTGATGGTATTTTGGCAAGAACCATTTGGAAGTAATGTTCACAACCCGTGCTTGAAGCAAGGATGAGGATTTCTTGGGATATTGAGATAATTTTTGTTTGAGAGCTCTTGGTCATTGGTGAACTTGGAGTAGTATAAATAGGGGATGAACTTAGTAGTTCAAACACACCTCAAACAGAGCATTCCTTTGCTACTTGCTTTATTATCCCTTTAGCTCTCCTTTATAATTGTAGATACCAAAGCCCTCATCTTTATATTTTGCCACATAATTCCTTCACAGGTGGTAGACAAAGCCTTGTAATACTTTCTCCACATAGAGTGAAGTTTTCGGTCTCCTCCGGTCGTGGATGTAGGTCAACTTGACCGAACCACGTAAATCCTTGTGTCCATTATTTCCTTTATTTTCTTTACGTTTTCTTTGTTATCCATCTTCTCAGACTAATAGATATCTTGTGGGATTCATATTTCTAACATATGATATAGTTATAAATAAGTATATACAGTTACAAGATCCCTTAATCGAAGGGGTTCAAACCTGATTGATAGTTATCTAGAATAATAGCCTAGACTAAGTCAATAACTATATAGGGTTAACAACGTGCAAGCAAGAAACAGAACAAAAATGGTATTACTTGGTTTGTTTTGGTAAAAAAGAATAAAGTAGGTCAATATATACTGCATCTTTCATTTGTTTTGAACATTAAAAATTTTGAATAGTTGTTTTATTTGATATTAAATTTTGAATATTATATATATTTATTATTATATTTTATTCGTCCCCTTGTTGTACCCATATTCATAATTTTTAAAATTTTCCATTTCTCGTCCATGTTTCCATTTAGGTACCCGTCCCTGATTTAGTGCAACATAGGTTTCAACACTGTTCAAATATATGGAAAATGTACTATGAATGTGTTTAAAAGTTATGGGGTTTAGTGGATGATTTTAGGAGCTCTAAACATTGTTCCTAGAATTCTGCTAGTAGTTTTGTTGGGAGATGTTCATGTGAACTGGAGTATTTTCAGGTGTAACATTGTTTCAAGTGTTAAGTAAAGAAAGCTGGTTGAGAATCTTGATTTGTATTTGCTTTTGAAAAATATGGGATGTCTCCTTGCAGTTGAAAAGGAGTTGTATCGTGATGGTGTTGGAAAATAATGGTTAAAAGGTTGAAGTTCGTCAATTTTTGGGCTTTGTTTTGAGTGGGATTCGAACGGATTTTGGGTCGGTGGATGTCTTTTTTGGGTTCTCCTCCGCGAGTACTATAAAATCGATAATTTAAATTCTCGAAACGGATCAAAGGTGAATGAGATATAGATGTTTTAAATGTCACTCTTAAAAAATAAATATTAGGGAGAAATTGGCCCAGATTAATTTTTCTCTGTACTGTCCAAAATGCGTATAGACCGCATGGAAGTCTCTGGAAGGCCCAACTGCATAGTATATATGGAATTGCTTGTGTGTAATTCTTAAGAGATGAGAACAAAATACTTCCATATTTTATGAGATATCTTGTCTTACATAAATATGCGATTTACCATGTTTAATACGCTGAAAAATATTTATGCAAATATTTCTTCCTTTTCCAGCAGATTTGATTCGAGTATTCATGGAATATCTCAGATTTGGTGAGTTTGTGATTGGAGAATATTCTTCTCTAATTACAGAAAATCAGACTATCACGTTTCCATGATTAGGGTCTCTTAGAGCAGTATAAATAGAGCCTGTATCTCAGTTAGAATTTTTTACACCATTCTCAAGTTCCTCATTCATTCTAAACTTGAGTCTCACTTCTTCCTTTCTCTGTCGGTGGTAGTCCTTCGATCCTTGCGTGAATCCCAAGTAACTCTTAGATGTTAATTGTTATCTGCGATGATTTTATCCTAGGGAACGATGTCCACGATGGGACTCATTCGTTTCATGGGCAGCGAGTGTTACTCATGACTCCATCACTTTGTGATTACTTGAAACATGATTTATGCTTTGATTATTTATAATTTAAAATTTTCGATTGTATGATTGAATAATTAATAAAAGTTTATTATTCTTGCATATGTTAATTGCTCGTTCAATTTTTGTTATTTGATTTTTCGGATGATATAATCAATATATGTCCAACTGTCTTGAAACGAATGAAATTTGTTGATTTATATTGATTTAAAAATTGCAGGTCTGCATAAATATATATATATATATATATATATATATATATGTATGGGATTGCATGCTTTGATTATGGAAATTGAAGTGCATGAAAATTAGTATGTCTGCCTAAATATTGATATGCATGTGAATGGTTAATACGCATGCTAATGGTTAATATACATGCGATGCGGTTTCAGTTATTTACGAAATACTCATGCCTTAATATGCATGCTTAATTTGGCAGTGTTGTTCTTGCATGCATACATTAAATAATTGCGAAAATATGCATGCTAATGGTTTTGGTTATTTACAACAAAATCATATTGAGCAATTTGTTATGTATAATTATTTAAAATATTATACCACAATTTTTTATGTGTACTTATATTTAATGATGAATAATTTTGTATGTACACATTGGTTGAATCCCAGAACCATGTCGAGAATGACGCTGCGAAGACTACCCCCGGGGCGATGCCTCTTGTGGTTATTCCTCATGCTTAGAAACCCGAGAAGTTCAATAATGGTATGCACTTCAAGATGTGGCAACAGAAAATGCTCTTCTACTTGTCCACTATGGGTTTGGAGCATCACGTTCACGAAGATCTTCCCATTGTGGATGAGAAAAGCACTAAGGAAGTTCAAGATGCTGCGGTGGAGTGGAACTCTAAGGAGTACATCTGTTGCAACCTCATTTTAATAGCCTTCACGATGCCATTTGAAATGTGTATCGGGTGAAGGAGCCTTCTAAGGTGTTGTGAGAAACTCTTGACCATGAGTACAAGGTTGAGGAAGTTGGATCCAAGAAGTGGGTCGTCGGCAAGTTCCTCGACTACAAGATGGTTGATGCAAAGTCTGTGGTCAGTCAAGCTCAAGAGCTTCAAATGATGATCAATGAACTGATATCCGAGAAGATGAAAATGTGTGAGACTCTCCAAGTCTATTGCATCATTGAGAAGCTACCTCCAAGTTGGAAGAACTTCAAAAGTTATCTGAAACACAAGCAAAAGGTGATGACCATGAGGGATCTGATCCAAAAGTTTTGTGTTGAGGAGGATAAATGCATCTCTGAAAAGAGGATGAATGGATCTGTGCCCGTGGCAAGGGCTAATCTCGTGGAGGTTGGTGGGAGCTCCAAGTCGAAGAAGCCCAAGACAAAGAAGGGATCCAAGTTGGGAGCTAAGGGTGGAGTTTCGAAGAGGTCGAAGTTCACTAGCAAGTGCTACAACTGCAACCTTGTTGGCCACAAGTCCTCTGAGTGTAAGAAGCCAAAGAATTCCAAGAATGGTGCCAACGTGATTGAAAATATTGCACGAGATGTGAACAACATCGATCTGTGTGTTGTGATTTCATGAATTCATAATACATTATATAGTAGTACATGATACCTATACAAACTTGGAAAAGATAATAGAATACAATTACATCTACAATTATGATAAGAATACAAATCCAATTCCAATTCCTTAACACTCATCCTAAAGTTAGAGCATGAGGATCGAAAATGCCCAACTTGCACAGTAAAGAATGGAACTGGTTGCGTCTGAGAGCTTTAGTTAACAAATCCGCAGGTTGGTCTACAGTATGGATATATTGAGTAATAAGTACACCGGACTGAACAAGATCCCAAACAAAGTGACAATTAACTTCAATGTGCTTGGTGCGTTCATGAAAAACCGGATTGGCCGCAATGTGAAGAGCGAATTAACTGTCACAAAACAATCGCATAGGAGAGGAGTGCGAAACCCCCAAGTCCTTGAGTAAATACTTAAGCCATAACAACTCACAGCAGGTAACAGCCATAGCTCGATACTCCGCTTCAGCAGAAGACTGAGAAACAGTAGGTTGCTTTTTGGTTTTCCAGGAAATCGGAGAATCAACGACCATAACAAAGTAACCAGATAGAGAACGCCTAAAGATCGGGCAGGCAGCCCAATCCGAATCACAATAAGCAGTCAATTGTAAAGTACTACGTGAAGAGAGAAATAAACCTTGACCAGGATGACTCTTCAGGTAATGCAACACACGAACCGCAGCTTGCCAGTGCGGAACACAAGGAGACTTCATGAATTGCGTAATAGTATGAATCGAATAACTCAGTTCAGGACGAGTGATTGTCAAGTATTTTAGATGCCCAACCAAGCGTCGATACTGCTCCGGGTCATGGTAGACTGGACCTTCAACACGTGCCAAATCATGTTGTTGCTTCATCGGAAAATTAATTGGTTTAGCAGCAGATAAGCCTGTATCGGATAAGATGTCCAAAGCATATTTCCTTTGCGAGAGAAACATCCCCTCCAGTCTTCTAGCAATCTCTATGCCTAAAAAATACTTAATCAAACCAAGGTCCTTCATGTGAAAACAAGAACCCAAGTATTTCTTGAACTCAGAGATGAGCGAAGAAGAACTACCAGCAATAACCAAATTATCCACATAAACCAGAACATGTAAAGAAGCTGATCCACAGAAATAGACAAATAAAGAGTAATCGGCCTTACTCTGAACAAAACCAAATGCCCGTAAAGCCTGAGACAGTTTAGCAAACCGATTTCGAGGAGCCTGACGAAGACCATAAAGAGATTTTTGAAGGCGACAAACTTGACCAGGAGGTATAGCATAGCCAGGCGGAGGATGCATGAACACTTCCTCATGCAAATCACCATGCAGGAAGGCATTATGAACATCCATCTGATGCAGTTCCCAACCTTTTATAACAGCAATAGACAGGAACAATCTAACAGAACTCATCTTCGCAACTGGAGCAAAGATCCCGGTGTAATTAATTCCTCCAACCTGGCGATTTCCAAGAACCACTAGGCATGCCTTGTGACGTTCAATAGTACCATCTGAACGAAACTTCGTCCGGCATACCCATTTTCACCCAATAGCCTGATGTACTTGATGAGTTGTACTATACCAGACATTTCCTACATTGTTAGTCGGTTAAGTACATACACGAGTAAACCCAGTATGACTCACTGGAAAGCGATAACTAGAGTACTGAGATACGTTTTACTCGTGATTATGGTCTACACTATACGAGTTATCCGAGTGTAGTTGAAGAATCCATTGATGCAAACTAGATACACGATATAAAGGATCTGAAATCCACTAGTGGGTATGTATTTACACTAGGTGGATGAGCAGTCTCATGGAAGTACTCTAAACAAACGGTTATTACTTGGTCCATGATGGAATCCGAGTTTGTTGCCTAAGACAAGGTGGGTGAGGAGGCCGAATGGCTCCTTCAATTTGTAGAGGACATTCCTAGATGGCCGAAGCCTGTTCCAACCATATGTATACATTGTGATAGTGCATTTACTATAGGAAAGGCTCAGAATATGCTCTATTATGGGAAATCTTGTCATATTTGACGATCCCTTGACTAAAGGGTTGAATCGAGAGGTAGTTGAAAGATCATCGAGAGGAATGGGACCGAAGTCCATTAAATGATGGGTTACGTACGTGGACACCCAACCTATGTGACTGGAGATCCCAAGATCTAGGTTCAAAGGGACAACTGAACTGCAAAGACCCATCGTGATCACTGTGGGGGTTTCAGACCTCCTGTCTTATTCCTACGATGAAGAAACAGTGATGTGAATGGAGGTTAAGCATTAAGTTGCTTTTAATGATTCGTGGCATTGAGTGTGTAGTACTTGAAAGAGCGCATAGTTTACGAAACTGCTCTTACGCCAAGAATCACCTATGTAAGAGAAAAGTGTGGCCGCTTCAAAAGGGAATTATTGAGACACAATTCTTTCGAAACCTTACAGAACTAGGCGTGTGTCATGGCCTGATTAATGGACACAACCGAGGAAAGCGCAAGGGCTAGGAAGATGTCTGTGGGAAGTGCATTGTCGTTCACACAAGCGGTAGGGGAAGTTCAAGGACATCGCGTATACTTCCTAATCAGTGGGCTAAGTGTACTCTCTCAAAGGAAAGTTCAAAGGGTGGCTCCTACTTATCCCGTGCAGCATATATGCCGTCGAAATGAATCTATCACCAAGTCAAACACCGTTTCTGACGTGATTGTTCTGATTCCTACATCAATATCTATTCATGGGGGATTGTTGGAAAATAATGGTTAAAAGGTTGAAATATGTCAACTTTTGGGCATCATTTTGAGTGAGACCCGAATAGATTTTGGGTCGGTGGATGTCATTTTTGGGTTCTCCTCCATGAGTACTATAAAATCGGCTATTTAAACTCTAAAAACAGATCAAGGGTGAATGGGATATGAATGTTTGAAATGTCACTCTTGAAAGAGAAAAATTATGAGGAAATTGGCCCAGATTAATTTTTTTCTGAACTGTCCAAAATGCGTATGGATGGCATGGAAGTCTCTGGAAGGCCTAACCGCATAGTATATATGGAATTGGTTGTGAGTAATTCTTAAGAGATGAGAACAAAATACTTCCATATTTTGTGAGATATCTTGTCTTAAATAAATATGCGGGTTACCATGTTTAATACACTGAAAAATATTTGTGCAAATATTTCTTCCTTTTCTAGTAGATTTGATTCGAGCATTCATGCAATGTCTCAGATTTGGTGAATTCGTGATTGGAGAATATTCTTCTCTAATTACAAAAAATCATAATATCACGTTTTCATGATTAGGGTGTCTTAGAGCAGTATAAATAGAGCCTCTAACTCAGTTAGAAATGTTTGCATTTTCATGATTAGGGTCTCTTAGAGCAGTATAAATAGAGCCTCTAACTCAGTTAGAAATGTTTGCATCATTCTCAAGTTCCTCATTTATTCTAAACTTGAGTCTCACTTCTTCCTTTCTCTGTCGGTGATAGTCTTTTGAGCGTTGCATGAATCCCATGTAACTCTTAAATTTTAATTGTTATCTGCGATGATTTTATCCCAGGGAACGATGTCCACGATGGGACTCATTTGTTTCAAGGGCAGCGAGTGTTACTCGTGACTCCATCACTTTGTGATTACTTGAAACATGATTCATGCTTTGATTATTTTTTATTTGAGCTTTTCGATTGTATGCTTGAATAATTAATAAAAGTTTATTATTCTTACATATTGAATTTCTGTTTCACCTAAATTCTAAACGTTTATACAAAGTTGTTTAACACCATCACTCTGTGATTACTTGAAACATGATTCATGCTTTGATTATTTGTTATTTGAGCTTTTCGATTGTATGCTTGAATAATTAATAAAAGTTTATTATTCTTGCATATTGAATTTCTGTTTCACCTAAATTCTAAACGTTTATACCAAGTTGTTTAACAATTTGGTGTTGAAACACCAAGATCAGTTTGGTGTTAAAACGCAAAATGAAATACACAGTGCACACACAACTTGGTTACGCAGTTCGGTGCAAATACACCTACGTCTGCGGGGCCTTGCCCAGATCAGAAACCATCCACTAGAAAGCAGTCTTTAGTACAAGAAGCTTAACTTAAATACTAATCCATTGCTAACCTATTGAGTGGATGTTGTGAGATCCCCTCACTGCCAATCCTACGTCGTTGAACCCTCACGATCAACACGTCTCTCTGGATCTCCTTCTCCCGAGGAATTAAGGCTTCCTTGTTTCTAATCTTTACGAACTTGGTCGGTTGATTTGACAAACCTCCAAAAACCAGAGACGAACAGCTCCAACAACATATCTCACGTAGAGATGAAAACTTGGTTACTTCGTCCACCGTTTGCGTTGTATCTCTTCGCTTTTATCACCTACGCACTCCTTCCTTGTGTGTAACTCTTTCCTTGTCTAACTCTACCAAAAGTAGACTTCTAAACTAAGGAAAGATCTAATCCTAATCTGGTTTTTAAATGGACAATCCTTTATTAACAGGACTTGTACCACAAATAAACTACTTAATTAATTCCTAACTATTACAAGGAATATTTGTTTACCAGAAATAGGTTGCCATGAAATCACACATTGATCTCCACAATATTCTGTTATGATCGCATGATTTTCCTCCATAATTTTCTCCAGAAACCGTGGCTAAATACTTGCTGTCCAGAAACCTGAATTTTGATGGTGTTAGAACACCACTTCACTAGTTCACACAATATGCCACAACTAAGTCCAACGCTCCTGGACTTTACAATCTCCCCCTTGGCATATTTGTGAATTCATCAGCACTGATAACATAAACAACCAGATAACACAATTATCCAAACATCCAAACTGATTCAAAAATCAAACAAAATCCGAACAACTAATCAAAATCAATCAAAATCTCCAAGTTTCTCCCCCTGAATTCATTAATATGTCAAGAATGCCGTTTATTCCAAATTGTCATCAGAATCATCCGAACCACCATCAGCATCCTGCTCCTCTAAAGCTTCCTGCGTTGCTGCCGCAGCAATTCTTCTCGCTCCGCGTCCAATGCAGCCAACTCCCCCTGAATCTTTTCCACAATAGCCTGATGTCGTTCAATCAGTTCCTGGCACACTCCAGCTCGGGCCTCAATAGCTTTCAACCGCACCGTACCAGCATCCGAGCAAATCACTTCCGAAGGAGTCCAAGGTAAGTCCTTGATAATTTGACCACTCAGCATCCTGAGTGTCGGTTTTAAGGCTTGAGTAGGGATCCACTCATCAGAGTCCCTTATAACTGCTCCCTCTTTTTGCAGCACCGTGGTGATCACACACGGATGTAACAGAGCTTCCTTCCTGGTCTTGCGGGCACAGTCAATGATATCATTAAAAATCAATCTGCCTATATTTACCTTACGACGCGCTCCCAACCTGTATAGTAGTGTAGCCATCTCTTTGGTGACACTCGTGGTATTTACCGAGGGAATCCAATTATGCACGGCGACCATATACAAACAGTAATACCTGGACGTGAGGTTAGACGCAGTTATCTGCTGTCGACCAGTCACAGGCCATGAGCTCTCCACTCCACCAGTAAGCTCGACAGCCACCTCATCATAATTCTCTGGCATCTGGTGTTTGAACATCGATTGGTCATTTCTTGACGTGCCATGCTTCAGATATTTGTTCACTGCCTCTGGTGAGAAATCAACAATCTCTCCACGCACATAAATCCTATGAAACCAGGGTGATTCTTCATCTTCACACTTAGCTTTCAGATTCGAATAGAACTCCAGCACAAGTTGCTTTTTTATAGTCACAGAAACAGGTAGCCGCCTTAAACACTTTGAGATGGTGCAAATAGTCTGTGAATCCACATTCCTTATATTTCACAGCATCAGCTGGCCTTTCTGCCAATATCTTTCTGTCACAGATAAACTCCCACTTTTCTTGACTTGCATCATCAAAGAATTCAAGGCTAATGGCTTCACTCGCTTCAGGTGCAGGTTGTGCACTAGACTCAATTGTCTCAGCTTGCCTTTGCTGTCTGTCAGCACGTAGCCTCTTCAGCTTCTTCCCAATCGGTTCATCGCTGTCCTCTCCTGCTTCCATAGTCTTATCCCTGCATTGCTTAGAGTTTCGCACACCCTTGGAAGAGGAGGCCACATTGCCTCTGGCCTTCTTTGAACTCTGAGTAACAGGAGTTCTCACAGACTCTGGTGGTGTTTCAACACCCACCTTTCTGCACTTTCTCTTTGCCTCACGTGTCTTTCTGGTCTCGAGTGGTATGTCAACACCAACACCAGTACCCTCTAAGATGCCTTCACCACTGGCTATCGCAGTCAACTCTGCCAAGTTTTCAAGGTCATATCCCTCAGGATTTGGTTCCCTATCAGTAAATTCCACATCCTGTGCTTGATTCACAGGTACCTGGTCATCAACATTGGAGGTCACATCTGGTATTTGAATACCAGAAACAGTCACATCATCACACTCTGGGTTTTCCACAGCTCTATCCTCATCTTCTCCATTTTCAGAAACTGGCTCCATTAACTTTGACACAGTCTCACACATCACAGATGCACTCTCAGGTTCCTTCAACATAGACACTGTTTCAACTTCAACATCTCCCCCTGCATACGCTGTCTCTTTCAAGGTCTTTGTAGCAACCCAAAACCCCACATCTTCTTCCTACTGGGCTCTGACCGATCACGCGCACAGCCAAGCCCATCATCACAAATTTCTGGCCCATGTTCAGCCCTTCTGATCTACTTCCGCAATAAGTCAACTGTCCAGTAACTTTATCCCATAGTGTTTAAACACCATCACTTTCTCCTGTGGTGTTTAAATACCACTTCACCAAATTTTTTGGTATTTTCTGTTTTTCTATTTTTTCATATTCGACTGTATTTAAAGGAAAACAGTAAATAATAAAATAGAATAGACAGATCCGGGTACCTTACATTCGACACACTCCCAAGTGCTGTCTGAGGCCTTCAAAAGTCTCACCATCCAGAGGCTTTGTAAAGATATCAGCCAGTTGTTCTGATGTCGGTACATACTGGACTGTGACTTCTCCTTTTTCAACTAAGTCCCTAATAAAATGATGTCGGATATCGATGTGCTTTGTCCTAGAGTGTTGCACAGGATTCCTGGAGATATCAATGGCGCTTTTATTATCACATAAGACTGTCAAACTCACATCATTGAATCCATAGTCTCTCATCATCTGCTTCATCCATAGTAACTGTGCACAACAACTCCCTGCAGCTAAATATTCTGCCTCAGCCGTAGACAATGATATAGAGTTCTGCTTTTTACTATACCAGCTGACCAGATTTGAACCAGCAAAAAAACATCCACCAGTGGTACTCTTACGATCATCAGCATTCCCTGCCCAGTCAGAGTCACTGAATCCTACCAACTGTGAATCCTTGTTCCTAGAAAACCATACTCCATACTCCACTGTTCCACTTATATATCGAATAATTCTCTTCACAGCTGACATATGTGATTCCTTTGGATTAGCCTGGTAGCGGGCACATATCCCAACACTCAAACAGATGTCTAGTCTACTTGTAGTTAAATATAATAGGCTACCAATCATACTCCTGTACAATGTTTGGTCAACACTTTGACCCAGTTCATCTTTTGTGAGCTTATCGGTGGTAGCCATTGGGGTGCGTACTGCCTTTGCACTTGCAAGTCCAAATCTTTTGATCAAATTCTCAGCATATTTCTATTGGTTGATGAACAGACCATTCTTCTCCTGGGTAACCTGCAACCCCAGAAAATATGATAATTTTCCTACCATACTCATTTCAAACTCTTTAGTCATTAGGTCAACAAACTCCTTCACTAATGCTGAAGAAGTAGATCCAAAGACAATATCATCAACGTAAATCTGTGTGATTAGAATATTTGTCCCCTTATGCAGCACAAACAGTGTACGGTCCACTCCCCCTCGACGATATTCCTTCTGAATCAGAAAGGTTGTCAGTCGCTTATAACATGCACGGGGTGCCTGCTTGAGGCCATAAAAAGCTTTATTCAACCGATAGACATGGTCAGGAAAAAGTCCAGATACAGGATACCGCTAACATCAGCCTAATTGACTCCAATCTGGCTACGGGTGCAAAAGTTTCATCAAAATCAACCCCTTCTACTTGTAAGTAACCTTGAGCGACAAGTAGAGCTTTATTTCTTGTGACGTTACCATCTGCATCCGATTTGTTCTTAAAGATCCACTTGGTTCTGATCACATTTACATCAGCAGGCCGCGGGGTGAGGTACCAAACATTGTTTCTTTCAAATTGCTGCAACTCTTCTTGCATCACCGAAATCCAATACTCATCAAGCAAGGCTTCTTTGTAATTCTTGGGCTCAGTAAGAGAGATAAAACATGATAATCCTGCCAATTCTCTGTAATTTACCCATGGCTGATCCCGTAACTGCATGTGTCTGGCCGAACTTTGTTCAGATTCATGTGCTACTGTTTCCGGAGTTTCAACACCAGTTGACTGTGTTGGTGTTTCAACACCAGTAGGATTTACTGGATTGAGAATATCACTTTCACCCAAAGTTTCTTCTTCTGAATCATCAACAACCACATTAATAGACTCCATGACTGCTCCAGAGCGTTGGTTAAGAACTCGGAAAGCTCGACTAGTAAGGGAATAACCCAAGAATATACCGATATAACTTCTAGACTCGAATTTAGCTAAGGGCTCTCGGTCCTTCAGAATATAGCACTTACTCCCAAAGACATGAAAATACGACACATCTGGTTTCTTCCCTTTCCAGATCTCATATGGTGTCTTCTCAGTAAACGGACGCAGATATACTCTGTTGATAGTGTAGCATGCTGTGTGTACCACCTCAGCCCAATATCTAGCATGAATTTTTTTTCTCGGCTAACATTGCTCGTGCCATTTCCTGCAGCGTCCGGTTCTTCCTTTCAACTATACCATTTTGTTAAGGAGTTATGGGGGCAGAGAACTCAAGGTGTATACCAAGTGTCTCGCAAATGTCATCAAACTTAGAATTTTTGAATTCTTTTCCATGATCACTCCTGATACGTGCAATTCTTACTTGAGCGGTTCCTTTTTCTACATGTAGCCTGTGCGCCAAGTTTTTGAAAACATCAGCAGCCTCTGACTTCTCTTTGAGAAATGATACCCACGTATACCTCGAGAAGTCATCTACACAGACGAAAATATACTTCTTCCCCGCCACACTAGGGGTGTTGACCGGCCCCATTAAGTCCATATGCAGGAGCTCTAAACGTCTTGACGTTGAAACATCACGTACGATGTGGTGTGGTATCCGGATTTTCTTTCCTTCTTTACACGGCCCGCAAACAACCTCCTTGTTGTCACTGATTTCAGGAATACCTCTGACTGCATTCAGTCTGGAAATACGTGCTAAGGATTTATAATTTATGTGCCCCAATTTTCTGTGCCACAGAGCACTGACTTCCTTTTTCGAGCTAAAGCAGGTGACATCTTGATCGAGCAAATAACAATTATCCATTGATCTAGATCCCGTGAATACTCCAGTTCCATGGTTTACTACACATTTCTCCTTGTCGAAAAACACCGTCATTTCATTGTGACATATATGGCTAATGCTTAATAGGTTTGCTTTCAGACCTTCCACCAGTAACACATCTTGGAACACCGGAAGCCCTTTGATGACTAACTCACCCTTGCCGATTATTCTACCGCGTTTCCCATCACCAAATCTAACATATCCACCAAATCCAGGTTTGAACTTTCGCAGAAATTCAGGGACTCCAGTCATATGCCTTGAACAAGCACTATCGAAATACCAGGAATTTCCTGTATGTGCACCAAAACATACGAAACTTGAAAAACAAACATCTTGAGATTTTCGAATCCATACCTTGCTTTGAGGTCGAGTGATGTTATGTGGCCTTGGATTGACACGTGTGTTCAGAATTATGGTTATGTACCCTCCAGTGTTGAAACAACGCCCTGTATCATATCCTGGCACGGTGTTGAAACATCGATCTGCTGAGTTAAAGGACAGTATCCTAAGCAGCTTATAGCACCTATTTCTCACATGCCCTTGAGCTCCACAGTATCCGCATCGTCTGATCCTTTTGGTGGGGCAATTTCTCTCGATTATTCCTGGAGCTGGTGCACCCTGATCTACCTTGTTGCTCCATGACTTCACCGGTGAAGATTCTTCATAGCCAATTCCGTACTTGGTCGTCTGACCTATTCTTAGACAATCTTCGAGCTTAGATTTCCCTGTATTGAGACGTCTAATAGCTTTCTCTGCTGCCTCTGTTCGTTGCGCCATTCCAGCAAATTCCTTCTTGATTCTTTCAAGTTCGCTGATTGCCTTTTCTTTTTCAAGTTTCGTCATTTTAGCATTTTCACTCAATTTCTTGTTCTCGGACTTGAGCTCTTTGTTTTCATCCGCCACTTTTAACCACATCTTGTACATTTCCATGCTTTCCTTGCGAATGTCATCATCACTAATGCACCTAGTCTCTTCATCTGAGCTACCACTCTCACTTTCATTCAGCACACTGACTCCTTCCTCGAAAGATTCTTCTAACTCCACCACTGTCATACCGAAAGCAACATAATTGGTATACTCCTCTCCATCCTTACCATCATCTCCTCCGTCATCATCACTCCAGGTTGCGGTATATGATTTTCCTTGTCTTTTAAGCGTGTTGGCACACTCAGCTTGTATGTGCCCGAAACCTTCACATTCTCTACACTGGATTTTCCTGTTCAGGTTTGGATTTGTTGATTTGAAATTTGGTGTTTCAACACCAATTGCTTGGCCAAATCTTGGAGTGGAGTTTGCATTTGGATTCTTGCTTCCACTTGGCTTCTCTTGTGGCTTCCTGCCCATCTTCTTCATAAATTTGGAGAAGTTCCTGGTTATGTTTGCAATTTCATCGGACTCTTCATTATCTGTATGATCTTCTGAATTTCCAGAGGTTATGCTTGAAAAAACCATCTCTTTCTTACCTGTTTTTGTTTGCAGCATTTCCATCTCATAAGATTCCAGTGATCCCATAAGTTCATCAAGCGTCATTGTCCCTATCCTTCCATTTTCATTAATCGTTGTGACCTTCATGTTGAAACGTGGAGGTAGTGCTCTCAAAACCTATCTTACAAGCTTGTGATCTTTGTACTTTTTGCCAAACTGAAAAGCTTTGATGGCAATATCTCGGACTCGTCCATTGAACTCAGAAATAGTCTCATCTTCACGCATCTTTAGATCTTCGAATTTTGACGTGTAATACTGCAACTTTGATTCTCTGACGGAGCTTGTCCCCTCATGATAAGTTTGTAACACATCCCACGCATCTTTAGCAGTCTCACAATTTGAAATCATCTTAGACTGATCTTCATCCACTGCCGTAAAAATGGCATTTAATGCCTTTGAGTTGGACACGTGTGCCTTGTGCTCCTTGGTAGAATATTCAGAACATGGTTTAGCCGTCAATGAGCTTGATCCCTCAGATTCGACTACTGTAGGTGGAGTGTACTGATTTATGACATTGTTCCAAGCTTGATCATCTAATGCTCCTATGAACACCTTCATGCGTGCCTTCCAATAGGCATAATTTCCTTGTTCCAACAACGGTGGTCGCGTGACCGAAGCCCCCTCCTTTGGTGCCATGGTGAAACCTGATCTCACTCTCCCTGTTTAGGGGTCAGCAAGTGCCGTGCTCTGATACCAATTGAATTTCTGTTTCACCTAAATTCTAAACGTTTATACCAAGTTGTTTAATAGTTTGGTGTTGAAACACCAAGATCAGTTTGGTGTTAAAACGCAAAATGAAATACACAGTGCACACACAACTTGGTTACGCAGTTCGGTGCAAATACACCTACGTCTGCGGGGCCTTGCCCAGATCAGAAACCATCCACTAGAAAGCAGTCTTTAGTACAAGAAGCTTAACTTAAATACTAATCCATTGCTAACCTATTGAGTGGATGTTGTGAGATCCCCTCACTGCCAATCCTACGCCGTTGAACCCTCACGATCAACACGTCTCTCTGGATCTCCTCCTCCTGAGGAATTAAGGCTTCCTTGTTTCTAATCTTTACGAACTTGGTCGGTTGATTTGACAAACCTCCAAAAACCAGAGACGAACAGCTCCAACAACGTATCTCACGTAGAGATGAAAACTTGGTTACTTCGTCCACCGTTTGCGTTGTATCTCTTCGCTTTTATCACCTACGCACTCCTTCCTTGTGCGTAACTCTTTCCTTGTCTAACTCTACCAAAAATAGACTTCTAAACTAAGGAAAGATCTAATCCTAATCTGGTTTTTAAATGGACAATCCTTTATTAACAGGACTTGTACCATAAATAAACTACTTAATTAATTCCTAACTATTACAAGGAATATTTGTTTACCAGAAATAGGTTGCCACGAAATCACACATTGATCTCCACAATATTCTGTTCTGATCGCATGATTTTCCTCCATAATTTTCTCCAGAAACCGTGGCTAAATACTTGCTGTCCAGAAACCTGAATTTTGATGGTGTTAGAACACCACTTCACTAGTTCATACAATATGCCACAACTAAGTCCAACGCTCCTGGACTTTACACATATGTTAATTACTCGTTCAATTTTTGTTATTTAATTTTTTGCATGATATAATCAATATATGTCCAACAGAGATGGTGTATACGGTCATATTGACATGAAAAATCATGCTAAAAGGATAGTACTAGAAGAAGGAATAGTAATTTCAGTACTACCGCACGACACCTACTCAACCCACCTCCCGTACGGCCTCCTCTAAAAGCCGCGATGAACTGAACATGTAAATAAGTAACACTGAGCTATGTGATCCGTACGCCTATGTGATCCCTACGCAGTAACAAGATAGTAAATCAAAATGTTGCCGTTTGTCTTAGACAATATGCACCATTCATGCGCACTCCATTCACCTGGTCCTCTCAGTAGTCTTCCCAACAAAGGTGTTATTCAGATTCCGAAGTTGCTAGCTCTTCTTCTCTCATCTCTGAGTTCAAAGAATACTTGAGTTCAAGTTTCCATACGATTTCGTTTGGTTGGCCTTAACCAGATGGGCAAAGAAGATGATAAACTTTCGGGGGCCAAACGAAACACGCACAGACACGCACCTAAACTCAATATATAACCTAAATTCAAGAAGCCAGATGAAACTGCTAAGATTTCTGCTCAGCTTCCTTTGGTTGGTGTTCTTGATCTTTGACCCTATCAATTTTTCATTATAAAAACACCATTCCAAAATCGACAACTTGATAGTGCTTCTATCTCGGAGTGCGGTTCAGGAATTAACCCTCAAACTCTGGCTGCTTGGAGAACTTTACAGAATGTCGTCATCATTGTTCTCTTGTGCATCTCTATAGAATTTAAATCCATGGACTTTTATCATAAAATTAATTGCACCTCCCGTTGGCGTTTCTGTTGATAGAACTCATTCCTACAACATACATTGATACCTGACTCGGGTTTCCTACATTAGGCATCAAGGCTTCCCTTACTGGCCAAAAGGAAGAATCAAATCCTTGTCCTCATGTCCTTACATCATACTGGAAACCCTTGGATTTCTCGGGAAGAGAACTTGCATTGAAATATAAGATTCCGTGATAAAAAAAACTTAGTATATATTAATATGCAAATATTAATTCAGGTAATGAGGTATTGACTTTTGTGATCTCAACAGTTTCTTGATTTCAGACTGTATTTTAGCAAGGGGTGGACAAATAGTGCGGCCTCTGTGCGGTTGATGGGCGAAACAGGGGGGCGAAGTTGGGGAACTCTACTGAGAGTTCTTATATAAGTCTACTGCCTAATGTAAGTATAGTTTGATAAATGATTTTAATATAAATTCCAAATTACATTTCAATTTTGTTTTATATTTTCAAACAAATTATAGAATGACAAACTCCCATATTAGACTGATTAACGGTTAGACCAATAATGAAACCCCCTGTTATAATAATTTTAGTGTTAAATTATAATTATTTATACATTAAAATATTAAAAAATTAAAATTAAAAGTTGTAGAAACCTCGTTGTAAAGAAAAATAAACATCAAATCACTCCAGTAGTTACATCAATTGTAAAATGACCGTGTGTAACGATTAGTCGGTCTAAAACAAGAATTTGTGTTAACAATATTTGATAATAAGCAATTCACAGATTCCGGCCAAATTCACATTCCCAAAATTAGATTGACACTTTCAATCAAATAATAGAGTTAGAATTACACTTTTAAATGTTACATGGTTATATTCGCACTTTCGATAAAAACATATGGTTATTTTAGCACTTGGTAAATTATTTATCGGATGATGTTAAGCTCACGCAAAAGAACGTGCATCACACGTGCGTTTTAGCTCGTTTAAGGAATATTATAAAATATGGTTCCACTTGAAGAAAGTATAACATAAATTAAAATGGGCGCAGTATTTATGAATTTGATTGGGTTATTTGTGTTTGTGAAGGTATTGTGTTGGATGCAAGGAGAGACGGCAGGCTAGTAAGAAGTTGGATATTTGGAGGCTTCCTGAAGAGCTTGTCATTCATCCTAAAAAATTTTCGTACAGCAGGTCTATGAAGCACAAGTTTGAGACATTTGTGGATTTTCCTATCCATGATTTCGATTTGACAAATCATGTAGCCAACAAAAGCAGCTCAGAGCAGCAACACATATTAAGGTATGTTCATATTCACATTTTCAATGAGGCACACCAATATCAAACTGGAGGCGGGATCGAGGACGGACATATCCTTCACCGAGAGCCACAAGAAGAGCTCGACTCAGATCAGTGCACGCTGTGCGGTCGAAGAAGATAATGAACTTTCGGCAGCCAAACACAAATCTCACACGCACATCGCTCAAAAAAGCACGAAAAAAGTAAAAACATGCACGCTAGATGCATGCATTCAAACAGATAGAGCAATAAAAAAGTTAGGACTTGTACCTAAAAGAACAAAGTTGTGTTCCTGCACACATACATCGAGGCCCTGCTGTCGCATGACACCTGCTCAGCCCACGACCACCACCCACACGAAGACTAGTTCAAACGAAAATTAATCGTTTGCTTAAGAATATATGTTGCTCAGATTTCGAAGGGAAAGACATTGACTTTCTTCCGAATCTTTCTGCACGGCGCCTGCGTCACGTTTCACGGCGCCACCTCTACCTCTGCAGCCGACGGCGAGTATTACTCTCAAGGGTATTCCTGATGAATAAAGTTGAGGAATACACCTCGAAAACTTTGTTGCCGATTCCTATTTACCATACAATTAACGGAGAAAATGGCATGTTTGTGGCTACAGTAGCCACAAACGGAAATTGCATGTGGAGGACGCATTTCCGTAATGCGTCCTCCCATTTTTTTTTTGTTTAATTTCGGTCAAAGTTTTCAAACGAGGAACCAGAGTGTGACACGTGGCAAGGACGCATTTCCGTAATGCGACCTCCCATTTTTTATTTTTTTTGTTTAACTTCGGTCAAAGTTTTCAAACGAGGAACCAGAGTGTGACACGTGGCAAGGACGCATTACGGTAATGCATCCTTGGCCAAAATTTTGTTTTCGAATAATATTACCGGAAAAAATGAGGTAAATATATATGTTTATATTTATATTTATATATATCTTTATATATATATATATAAATTTATTTATATATATATATATGTATATTTATATGTATTTATATATTTTTATATTTATATATGTATATATTTATATTTATATATATCTTTATTTATATTTATATTTATATATATATGTGTATATATTTATATATATCTTTATTTATATTTATATTTATTTTTATTTTTATATTTATATATATGTATATATTTATATTTATATATATCTTTATTTATATTTATATTTTTATATTTATATATATGTATATATTTATATATATATATATATATATATATATTCATATATATATATATATATCTTTATTTATATTTATATCTTTATTTATATTTATATTTATATTTATATTTATATTTATATTTATATTTATATTTATATTTATATTTATATTTATATTTATATTTATATTTATATTTATATTTATATTTATATTTATATTTATATTTATATTTTATTTTTATATATATATATATATATATTTATATTTATATTTATATATATATATGTATATCTTCATATTTATATGTATATATATATATATATGAATATATTTATATATATTTATTTATATTTGTATATATATCTTTGTTTATATTTATATTTATATTTATGTATATTTTTATATTTATATGTATGTATATTTTTATATTTATGTATATATTTATATTTATATATATATCTTTATTTATATTTATATATTTATTTATATATATATATATATATATATATGTATGTGTGTACATCCACACATTTACGTGTGTGTACATCCACACATTTACGCGTGTGTACATCCACACATTTACGCATGTACATCCACACATTTACGCGTGTACATTCACACATTTACGTGTGTGCGTATTTATATATATATATATATAGTTATATATTTGTATATATTTATATTTATATATATATATCTTTATTTATATATATATATTTGTTTATATATATATATGTGTACATCCACACATTTACGTGTGTGCATATTGATATATACATATATATATATTTATATATTTGTATATATTTATATTTATATATATCTTTATTTATATTTATATATATATATATGTATGTGTGTACATCCACACATTTACGTGTGTGTACATCCACACATTTACGTGTGTGCATATTGATATATACATATATATATATATATATATATTTATATATTTCTATATATTTATATTTATATATATCTTTATTTATATTTATATATATATTTATTTATATATATGTATGTGTACATCCTGTGTGTACATCCATACATTTACGTGTGTGTACATCCACACATTTACGTGTATGTACATCCACATATTTACGTGTGTACATCCACACATTTACGCGTGTGTACATCCACACATTTACGTGTGTGCATATTTATATATATATATATATATTTATATATTTGTATATATTTATATTTATATATATCTTTATTTATATTTATATATATTTTTATATTTATAAAATCGTTTCCAAAACGGTACTCTAATTTATTTCATAAACAAAAAAAATAAATCCGTACTACTTTCCGAAGACAAAAATGGAGGGACAAATTAAATTTAAAAAAAATAAGGAGAAAACATTTTCGGAACAAAAAATGGAGCCCTCTATTTAAATGCTGAAAAAAAATAAACAAACCGGGAGGACGCATTATCGTAATGCGTCCTCCAAAAATGCAGAATAAAAAAAAATTTGGGCCCTTAGAGGACGCATTATGGAAATGCGTCCTCCCCCCAAAGTGTCCAAAAATACAACATGCCCCATTTACGCCCATCTTGGCTTTTTTCACCATACAAAAATCAAGCTCTCACAATTAACGAGGGTCCTCCGCACGCCCCAAAGTTCCGGTGCACCGTTACCGCACAGAGTGCACTGTACATCTCAGACATTTACTCTGAGCAGACAAGATGCTGCAAGAGTCACCCTGGAAGTCTCCATAAAAGACCCATGGATGAGATTTCCCTGCTGTAAACGAGGATACTAATTTTTTCAAGTCTATGCTCAATGAATATGCTGCGAAGATGCATTTAGATAATAAGTCAACTTACGAGACAATCCAGGAGGAAGGATTTCCCCCTGTTCTTACGTCAACTCTTCATTTTCACGGTGTTCATTACTCGGGAGTATGAACATATGGTAGCTCGCTATGTGATTCAGATTATTCTAGACAAGGGAGATTTTCAATCCGTCCCGTTATGTGGGATTATTCAATCTAAGTTCAAGCTCTATTCTGCTGTGACCAAGACTAAGGACAGTGACAGCATTTTCAGTGCAACAAATGATATTGTCCAAGAACAGGACCACCTCTAATAATTTATCTATCTATATATATATATATATATATATATATATATATATATATATATATATATATATATATATATATATATATATATATAAAATAGCTAATAATACAATTTTGTGACCCCATTCAAAAGCCGTGTTTGAACATGGCCATAGACGGCCCTGACCAAGAAGCTGCCTCTTCATCTTTTTAAGAAGCCTAGACTTGAAATCCCCGCACATGGCATTGTGTTCGTGGCAGGCTTTGTTTGCTCCTCCTTCTGGGCCAAAGGGAGAGACTAAAGGAAAAAAGAAGGCTAAAGGAAAGCGGCAAGCTGATCATGGAAAAAGGGTTGCTAGTGATGACTCGGACTGAAGATACTCCAGTTACTCCTTCAGCCGCCCTGTAAGAGTTCACCGAAGTCGCTATTACTTCCACCGTGACATAACTATTGCAGCTTATGCTGTTTTATAGTCGCCGGAGAACTGCCATGTGCTTCGATGTTCCCAGCTTAGCTTAGCCCCCCTGTCTCCGTAGCATTACAGTTAACTTAGTTCTTATCTGTGCAATGTCGAGGAAATTATAGCATTGTGCCATTGATCTTTTAGCTAGTCTAGAAGATTGAACGGAGCTCTTCTTTTATATCTTGGGGAAGCTATGCATGTAGATATTTATCACTGGGAGCCACAAGAAGAGCTCCACTCCGATCAGTGCTCCCGTGCATCAGGTTGACCTTAACCACGCTGTTGAAGAAGATGATGAACTTTCCGTGCCTGAACGTAATTCTCGCACGCACACTGCCCAAAATAGCACAAAACATGCACGTACAAGCACTCTAGATACATGTGTTCAAACAGATAGAGCCATAACAAATTTAGAGTTGAATCTAAAAGAACAAAAAATAACTTGCACGGCAAAAATATAAAAACAATAACATACATAGAATGCCCTCAAATAGTGGACATAATTCTAAAGGACAGAGACAGACTACACCAAGTACGAAGAGTCCCTTGTTCATTGTCAGAAATGGTGATCCGCAGCTGAGAGACGAAACAACATTACCTCACCAAAAATACGTATTACAATAAATTCAGTAATAACATATATGATAATATTTTTATTTATGTATTTATTCAAATAGGCGATCAAAATTTAACAGTGAATAATGTCAAATAACACCAGTGAAAATAGAGTTCGGAGAGGGAGGAAGGATACTTTTGATGAATGCAATACTAAAACTTTTTTAGAGTACTTTTATCAATGGCCCATGGGATTTTGGCCAAATTATTGAAAAGGAATATATTTTGACTAAAAGATATCAATAATGGAAATTTGGACCCACGTTGATTTTCAATCAAACATGTAAAGTCCTCCGGAGTTGGACTTATGTATGGCATATTGTGAATACTGGTAATCTGGTGTTTTAACACCACTGAGTGATTACTGGTGATATGGTGTTTTAACACCACTGCTGTCCAGCAGTTTTACAGCAGCTGTATTGTTGATGTCCACGATTTATGGAGTATATTATGGGATATAATTGTGCGATCTGATCAGACTATTGTGAAGATAATTGATTGATTTCGTGGTCATCTAATTCTGGTAAACGAATATTCCTGTAATAGTTAGGAATTGGTTAAGTAGTTAATTATGGAACAAGTCCTATTGATAACAGGATTGTTCATTTAAATACCAGATTAGTATTAGATCTTTCCTTAGACTAGAAGTCTATTTGGGGTAGAAGTTCGACAAGGAAAGAAGTCTATTCAAGGCAGGATTGCGATGGGATAAAGTGAAGAAGATTACAACGCAATCATTGACGCGTCCACGACTATTCTCTACGTTGAGAACTTTGGAGCGATCTGCCGTGTTGTTTGGAGGTTCGTAAATCAACCGACCAAGTTCGTAAAGATCAGAAACAAGGAAGTCTTAATTCCTCGGGAGGAGGAGATCCAGGGAGACGTGTTGATCGTGAGGGTTCAACGACGTAGGATCGACAGTGAGGGGAGCTCACAACATTCACTCTGTAGGTTAGCAATGGATTAGTATTTAAGTTAAGCTTCTTGTACTAAAGACTGCTTTCTAGTGAATGGTTTCTGATCTGGGCAAGGCCCCGCAGACGTAGGTGTATTTGCACCGAACTGCGTAACCAAGTTGTGTGTGCACTGCGTATTTCATTTTGCTTTTAAAACAAAACTAATCTTGGTGTTCCAACACCAAACTGTTAAACAACTTGGTATAAAGGTTTAGAAATCAGGTGAAACGGAATTTCAATTGGTATCAGAGCAAGGCACTTGCTAACCCCTACATAGGGAGAGTGAGATCAGGTTTCACCATGGCACCGAAGGAGGGGGCCTCTGTCACGCGACCACCGCTATTGGAACAAGGCAATTACGCCTACTGGAAGGCACGTATGAAAGTATTCATTGGAGCATTGGATGATCAAGCATGGAACTATGTTGTAAATCAGTACACTCCACCTCCCAGTGACAAAACTAAAGAATCGAGCTCATCAACGATCAAACCGTATTCTGAATACTCTACTGAGGAGCATAGAGCTTACATGTCCAACTCAAAGGCATTGAATGCTATCTTTACAGCAGTGGATGAAGATCAATTTAAGATGATTTCAAACTGTGAGACTGCAAAGGAAGCATGGGATGTGTTACAGATATATCATGAAGGAACAAGCTCAGTTAGAGATTCAAAGTTGCAATACTATACATCGAAATTTGAGGAATTGAAAATGCGGGATGATGAAACTATCTCCGAGTTTAATGGACGGGTCCGAGATATTGCAAACAAGGCTTTTCAGTTTGGCAAAAAATACAAAGATCAAAAACTTGTAAGGAAAGTGTTGAGGGCATTACCCCCACGGTTCAATATGAAGGTCACAGCAATTAATGAAAATGGAAGGATTGGGATGATGACACTTGATGAGCTCATGGGGTCTCTGGAATCCTATGAGATGGAGATGTTGCAAAATAAAACCGGAAAGAAGGAGATGGCTTTTACAAGCACAACCTCTGGAAAGGAAGATGAACATACAGACATTGAAGATTCCGATGAAATTGCGAACATAACCAGAAACTTCTCAAGATTCATGAAGAAGATGGGCAGGAAGCCACAGGACAAGTCAAGCGGGATCAAAAATCCGAATGCCAACTTCACTCCCAGATTCGGTCAGGCGACTGGTGTTGAAACACCGAAGATCAAATCGGTAAATCCGAATCTGAACAGAAAAATCCAATGCAGAGAGTGTGAAGGCTTTGGACACATACAAGCTGAGTGTGCCAATACACTTAAAAGGCAAGGGAAATCATATGCCATAACCTGGAGTGATGATGACGGAGGAGACGATATGAAGGATGGTGAAGAGTATACAAATCATGTTGCTTTCGGCGTGTCGTTGGAAGAGTCTGTTGAGATAAATCGCAGTGTGTTGAATGAAGAAGAAAGTGATAGCTCAGATGAAGAGACTAGAAGCATTAGTGATGATGACATTCGCAAAGAAAGTATGGAGATGTATAAAATGTGGTTAAAAGTGGCAGATGAAAACAAAGAGCTCAAGGTTGATAACAAGAGGTTATGCGAAAAGGTTAGAGTGAATGAACTTGGAAAGAAAAATGCACTTGAAGAACTTGAACAACTTAAAAAGGAATTTGCTGAAGTAGTCCAACGAGCGGAGACAGCAGAACAGGCTATTAGACGTCTCAATACAGGGAAAGCTAAACTTGAAGATTGTTTGAAAATGGGACAAACTACCAAATTTGGAATTGGGTACGAAAGATCAGTAGATGCGTTGAAAAATAAGGCAGATCAAGGTGCACTTGCTCCAAGAATGATTGAGGAGAATTGCCTCATCAAGAGAATCAGGAGATGTGGATACTGTGGAGTTCCAGGTCATGTGAGAAACAGGTGTTTCAAATTACTTAAGACACTGTCCGTCAACCCAGCATATCGGTGTTCCAACACCATTCCAGGTTACAACACTGTGCACCAAGTCAACACTGGAGGATACAGGAACGGATTCTTGAACACACATTCAACTCAGAGATCGCATCGCATCACTCGACCAGTAAGACAGGTATGGGTTCGAAAGTCTCAAAATATTTGCTTTTCAAGTTTTGTATGCTTTGGAGCACATACAGGAACCTCGTGGTACTTCGACAGTGCATGCTCAAGGCACATGACAGGAGTTCCTGAATTTCTGCGAAAATTTGAACCTGGATTTGGTGGACATGTTAAATTTGGTGATGGAAAGCGAAGCAGAATAATTGGCAAAGGGGAACTAGAAATCAAAGGGCTTCCAGTGTTCCAAGATGTGTTGCTAGTGGAAGGCCTGAAGGCTAACCTATTGAGTATCAGTCATCTATGTGATAATGATATGACGGTGTTCTTTGACAAAGATAAGTGTATTGTAAATCATGGGTCTGGAGTATTCACTGGATCCAGATCAATGGATAAGTGCTATCTACTCGATCAAGATGTCACCTGCTTGAGCTCGAAAAAGGAAGTTAATACACTGTGGCACAGAAAATTGGGGCACATAAATTATAAATCTTTGGCTCGAATTTCCAGACTAAATGCAGTCAGAGGAATTCCCGAAATCAGTGAACTCAAGGAGACTGTCTGTGGATCGTGTAAGGAAGGAAAGCAAATTCGTATTCCTCACCATGCTGTACATGATGTTTCAACATCAAGACTTTTGGAACTTCTACATATGGATCTTATGGGGCCAGTGAGTACACCAAGTGTGGCCGGGAAGAAGTATATTTTTGTCTGTGTGGATGACTTCTCGAGGTATACGTGGGTATCATTCCTCAAAGAGAAATCAGAGGCCGCTGATGTATTCAAGACCTTGGCGCACAAGCTTCATGTAGAAAAAGGAACCGTTCGAATTGCACGCATCAGGAGTGATCATGGAAAGGAATTCGAGAACTCTAAGTTTCGAGACATCTGTGAAACGCTTGGTATTCATCATGAGTTCTCTGCTCCCATAACTCCTCAGCAGAATGGGATAGTAGAAAGAAAGAATCGGACCCTGCAGGAAATGGCACGAGCAATGCTTACTGAGAAAAAAATTAATTCGAGATATTGGGCTGAGGCAGTACACACTGCATGCTACACCATCAACCGAGTATATCTGCGTCCGTTTACCGAGAAGACACCGTATGAGATCTGGAAAGGAAAGAAACCAGATGTGTCGTATTTCCATGTTTTTGGGAGTAAGTGTTACATTCTGAAGGATCGAGAACCCCTGTCTAAATTTGAATCCAGGAGCGACATTGGAATATTCTTGGGGTATTCTCCTACCAGCCGAGCATACCGAGTACTGAATCAACGTTCTGGCGTAGTCATGGAGTCCATTAATGTGGTGGTAGATGATTCAGAGGAGGACAATGCTGGAGAAGGTGATGCACTTGATTCAGCCATTCCTACTGGTGTTGGAACACCAGCTTCATCAACCGGTGTTGAAACTCCAGAATCTGGAAATCGTGATTCTGACCAGAATCCAACAAGACATATGCAGTTAAGGGATCAACCCCGTGTAAATTACAGAGAATTAGCAGGATTATCGTGTTTCATCTCACTTACTGAACCAAGGAGTTACAAGGAGGCTTTGCTAGATGAATATTGGATCTCGGCAATGCAAGAAGAATTGCAGCAATTCGAGAGAAACAACGTTTGGTTTCTTACCCCACGACCTGTTGATGTGAATGTGATTGGCACCAAGTGGATTTTCAAAAACAAATCTGATGCAGATGGTAATGTCACCAGAAATAAAGCACGCCTGGTTGCTCAAGGGTACACACAAGTAGAAGGGGTTGACTTCGATGGAACTTTTGCCCCTGTAGCCAGATTGGAGTCCATCAGACTAATGTTGGCCGTGTCCTGCATCTTAGATTTTACTCTTTATCAAATGGATGTCAAGAGTGCATTCCTGAATGGCGTAGTAAAAGAAGAAGTTTACGTTGAACAACCTAAAGGGTTTGAAGACCCTCAGTTTCCTGATCATGTTTATAGATTGAATAAAGCGTTGTATGGACTCAAGCAGGCACCTCGTGCTTGGTATGAGCGACTGACAACCTTTCTGATTCAAAAGGGCTATCGTCGAGGGGGAGTAGATCGTACGTTGTTCGTCCTGCACAAGGGGTCTAAGATTCTAATTGCACAGATCTATGTGGATGACATTGTGTTTGGGTCTACCGATTCAGCCTTGGTAAAGGAGTTCGTTGACTTAATGACTCAAGAGTTCGAAATGAGCATGGTAGGAAAATTGTCCTATTTTTTGGGATTGCAGGTTAATCAGAAGGAGAATGGTTTGTTTATCAGTCAACAGAAATATGCTGAAAACCTGATCAAGAAATTCGGCCTTACAAGTGCAAAGGCAGTACGCACCCCAATGGCAACCACCGATAAGCTTACTAAGGAAGAACAGGGGCAAAGTGTAGATCAGAAGGTGTACAGAAGCATGATTGGCAGCCTGTTGTACTTGACTGCAAGCAGACCAGACATCTGCTTAAGTGTTGGTATTTGTGCTCGCTACCAAGCTGATCCAAAGGAATCGCATATGACAGCAGTGAAAAGGATTATTCGATATATAAGTGGAACAGCAGAGTATGGAGTATGGTTTTCTCGGAACAAAGATTCGCAATTAGTAGGGTTCAGTGATTCTGACTGGGCTGGAAATGCGGATGATCGTAAGAGTACTACAGGTGGATGCTTCTTTGCAGGATCAAATCTTGTTAGTTGGTACAGTAAAAAGCAGAATTCTATATCATTATCTACGGCTGAAGCAGAATACTTAGCTGCCGGAAGTTGCTGTGCACAGTTACTATGGATGAAACAGATGATGAGAGACTATGGGTTCAATGATGTAAGTTTAACAGTCTTGTGTGATAATAAAAGCGCCATTGATATTTCCAGGAATCCTGTGCAGCACTTTAGAACGAAGCACATCGATATCCGACATCATTTTATCAGAGACTTGGTTGAAAAAGGAGAAGTCGCAATTCAGTATGTACCAACAGCCGAACAACTGGCGGATATCTTCACAAAACCTCTGGATGGTGAGACGTTTGAAGGGCTTAGACAGCACTTGGGTGTCTGTCGAATGTGAGGTACTCTGATCTGTACTTTCTATTGTATTATTTACTGTTGCTTTGTTTCTTAGTTAATATGGTGAAAAAGAAAAAAAATATGAAAAACCGAAAATACCAAAAATTTGTGACGTGGTGTTTAAACACCGAGGATTTCAGAGGGAGAAAAATCAGCTGGGCCGAAAACTTATTGGGCCTAGGTCTGTACTCAGAAGGAATGAAAAAGAGACTTTTGGGTTTCGGAAAAAGGGGGGAAAAAGGAGAAAGTGACAAATTGATTCCCACACAAACTCAAACACTCGACTGTTCATCTTCCTCACAGCTCCCTGTTCATCAGAAACAGTTGCCGAAACCCTCAATATTTGTAACCCACTCAAAACCCTGTAACAATGGCGAGCTCCAAGTTCAAGAAGATGGTCCGAGAATTTGTCAAGGTGCGGGTGCCGGAGAATCCGCGAATTGAAGAGCTCGATTTGGATGCGAATGTGGACGAGCTGTGTGGAGATCGAGTGCAGACACTAGCCAAGTGGGGTGGAAAAGTTCAGAGACGGAAAGCTAGGTTTGATCATTCTTTCGTCTATGATGGAATGTATTTTTGCTCTGTTCTTGAATTTATAGAATGGATGGTGCAGAACAAAAAATATGTAGACCTTAGAAAATATAAAAGTCTGCATGGCAAGGTGAATGGATTTAAACTTGATGAATTGTTGACTGGTGGCATAGGAGAAATTAAGGAGATTAGTGACTATAATGCCAAACTAGTTGGGGTAGATTTCGGTGAACAGTATAAAGTTGGAGAAGAAATAGGCCAATATTTTACTATCTATACTCGGATAGGGTCCCTGCACAGGCCAGTTCTTAGAAAATTGGGTGATGATTCTGTGATTCAGCCCTGGATAAGAGTTATTAAATCCACTGATGTTGCTATGGAGATAGTTTGTGTTGATGAGTCTCTGAATCAGGCTCAAGAGTCACTAAGAAATTTGCCTGTTCCGGTTTTGGAGATTAGTGACAGCGAGGAAGAAGCAGGGTGTGCTGGGAGAGTTGATACAGAGGAAACTCCGATGAATGAACCAGGAGATGCTTCTTTGCTGGATGAGGCTCTGGCAACATTTATGAGATCCGAGGAGGCTCTGGCAGCATTTCTGGGATCAGACTCTGAGAAAGAAGGTGATGAAGATGTGGCTGAGGACAAAAGAGAAGATGCAGATATGCCAGAAAGTGAAAAATTAAACTCTGCAACTGACAATGCAGAGTGTCTGGCTGTGGAAGAAGATACTGTAATGCAGGATACTGGTATTCCAACACCAGGAGAGGATCTGACTGAGGAGCAGAAAATTGCTGAGATGTTTGGGAGTGATGTTGAAACACCACTGAAGAAAAGTCTAACTCAGGGACTTAAGAGGAGAAGGCAGCCAGTTGGTGTTGAAACACTGTCTGCATCTGAAGACAGATCTTTGCCTCAGATGCCTGAGATTGTTGAAGAGAGTGTGGCCTCGGCAAGTAAGAAAATTCAGAGATCAAAACGATGCAGAGACAGGGGTACAGCTGAAAGTGATGATAGTGACGAACCTATTGGACAGAAGCTGAAGAGATTGAGGGCAGAACGGAAGAAGAACTCTGCGGAGAAAATGAAGCCCAAAGTATTGCCTGCACCTGAGGTCAGTAAGGCCATCAGCAATGAACTGTACGATAATGAGAGCCAAGAAAAGTTGGACTTCATCAGTGGGAGACGAATTCTAGCAGAGAGACCGGCTGATGCTGAGAAGTATGAAGAGTGTGGATTTACTGATTTTCTCAAGTACCTCAAGGTGATTAAAGCTGCCACATGCTTTGCTGAATACAATAAACAAATGGTGGTGGAATTTTATTCGAACCTGAAGGAAGACTGTGAAGATGAAGACTCTCAGTGGTTTCACAGAGTCTATGTGAGAGGGAAAGTAGTTGTTTTCTCCCCTGAGGTAGTGAATAGATGCTTGCAGCATGGCAATCCCAAGAATACTCAATCGGTGTTCCAACACCAAATCCCAGAAAATTTTGATGAGGTGGCAATTGAGTTAACAGGAGGAGTGGAAAGTACTTGGCCACTGGCTGGGAGACAACAAATACCAGCATCCAATCTGACTTCCAGGTATTACTGTCTGTATACAGTAGCTGTTCATAATTGGATCCCTTCGGTAAACAACACGATTGTTACCAAGGAAATGGCAACTCTGCTTTACAGTCTGGGTGCGAGGCATCGAGTCAATCTGGGTAAGCTGATATTCAATGACATTATGGACTGTGCCCGTAAGACCAGGAAGGAAGCGTTAGTCCATCCGTGTATCATATCAATGGTACTGCTGAAAGGGGGAGCGGTTGCAAGGGAGAATGATGAAGTTATAACTACCCAAGCTTTAAGGCCAACCCTCAGGACTTTGAGTGGCCGTATAGTGAAGGATCTTCCCTGGACGCCTCCGGCAATGGGTTGCTCGAATGACGGTGGAGCTCGGCTGAAAGCCATTGCGGCGAGAGCTACAGTCTGTCAAGAAATCCTTGGGCGTCATCAGGCAGCTATCGTCAAGATTCAGGGGGAGCTCGCAGATTTGGAGGCCGAGAGAGAAGCACTGCTGGCAGAAATTCCGAATGAAAATGGATCAGATGATGAAGATTCGGACAGTGATGAATCCGGGAGCACTGATAGTTTGGCCTGATTGAAGTTTTTTCTTGGTGTTCTTGTCATATTAATGAATTCAGGGGGAGAATATTTTGGATTTTTTGGATTTTTGAATGGCTCTGGTTTTATATTCTTCGGTCTGGATTTTGGATATTTGTGCTAGCTGATTTTATGGTAATTTATGCTGTTTGTGCTAGCTGGTATTCTGGTATTCTACATTTATTATGCTGCTCGGTTTTCTGGTGTTCTATGGTGTTTGTGCTAATGTGGTATGAATTCACCAATATGCCAAGGGGGAGATTGTAAAGTCCTCCGGAGTTGGACTTATGTATGGCATATTGTGAATACTGGTAATCTGGTGTTTTAACACCACTGAGTGATTACTGGTGATATGGTGTTTTAACACCACTGCTGTCCAGCAGTTTTACAGCAGCTGTATTGTTGATGTCCACGATTTATGGAGTATATTATGGGATATAATTGTGCGATCTGATCAGACTATTGTGAAGATAATTGATTGATTTCGTGGTCATCTAATTCTGGTAAACGAATATTCCTGTAATAGTTAGGAATTGGTTAAGTAGTTAATTATGGAACAAGTCCTATTGATAACAGGATTGTTCATTTAAATACCAGATTAGTATTAGATCTTTCCTTAGACTAGAAGTCTATTTGGGGTAGAAGTTCGACAAGGAAAGAAGTTTATTCAAGGCAGGATTGCGATGGGATAAAGTGAAGAAGATTACAACGCAATCATTGACGCGTCCACGACTATTCTCTACGTTGAGAACTTTGGAGCGATCTGCCGTGTTGTTTGGAGGTTCGTAAATCAACCGACCAAGTTCGTAAAGATCAGAAACAAGGAAGTCTTAATTCCTCGGGAGGAGGAGATCCAGGGAGACGTGTTGATCGTGAGGGTTCAACGACGTAGGATCGACAGTGAGGGGAGCTCACAACATTCACTCTGTAGGTTAGCAATGGATTAGTATTTAAGTTAAGCTTCTTGTACTAAAGACTGCTTTCTAGTGAATGGTTTCTGATCTGGGCAAGGCCCCGCAGACGTAGGTGTATTTGCACCGAACTGCGTAACCAAGTTGTGTGTGCACTGTGTATTTCGTTTTGCTTTTAAAACAAAACTAATCTTGGTGTTCCAACACCAAACTGTTAAACAACTTGGTATAAAGGTTTAGAAATCAGGTGAAACGGAATTTCAAAACACACGAGTAAAACCGACTCCGGCGTCCCGCGGAATCCCTGACTTTTCTGTTCATCCCCACTCCCTCTGCCACAGTAACAGGTGAGCATTACGACCTCAATTCTGTTTGAGTAAAAGCCTCTTTCGTTTATACTCGTGATTATTCCATACTTGCATGAAACTCTATAACTGAGCTCACAATTTTATTTTACTTTCATTTCGTAATCTAATTAGGTGTAGCGAACTCATATACATCAGGCTTCTGGATTTTTATGAAGGTGTTAATCTTGGTTTAAATTATTATAAATTTTATTTCTGTTTAGGAGGAGTGCAAAATCTCCTAGTGAAAATGAATAATCTGTCTTATGCTTTTCCTGTGAGATGCGTCTGATGATCGTAAACAGACGGTAGTTGCAGCTGAGGGTAGGTTCTACATTTTAGCTTGTACCAAAACAATGATGCTAAGATGTTGAATTTGTTTTGCCTCTTGCAGTCCCATGATTGGGGTATTAGTTCCCTCGTGTACATCTGTAGCAGATATTTTGTGAACATCTTCTGCAATATTATTGTACCCTACATAGAATATTTTTTTTATTTGTGATTCTGTATATGCTGTCTATATATTGTACCATCAATGAAATCGTACGTTCATAATTTACATGGTATTAGAGGCTAAAATCCTGAAAACCCTAAAAATTTTCTACCACTCATAAAGCTGCCTCCCAAGGCTCATTGTCTGCCCCCATCGTCGGAAAGTTCAGCACCGTCGCTGCCGTATCCTTTTCTGTTTCTCCACGCGCCACCGCGTGCATTCTTCGTCGTCCACACATGCTGCCACCTGCCGCTCACGTGTTTTTGTTGCTCACACGCTATCGTCACAGTCAGATGGATCCACTTGATCAGGTTGTGATTGAAAGCCTTGATGTCGTCCATATTCCGGTCGTTGACCCACTGCTACCCATCAACGATTTCATTGATCCGTTGCCGCTCGACGACACTTCCTTGCTCCGTTGTGCGCTTCGCCAGCTTCTGCTCGGCGCTGATGCCTCAGCCTTTTCCGATTCCCAGCCTCCTACTGGTGATTCCGATATTCTGCTTGCATCGCATCCACACTATGTTCACTCGTCAGATCACACATGTTTTCTTATTTTTTCTGTGGTCTCGAAGAGTGATAAATATAATGATTGGAGTATTGTTATTTGTTATGGATTTAATTGTGGACATAAGCTTGGTTTCTTGGATGGATCCATCACCAAGCCTTTGCCCAGTGAACCTTTTGCTAATATTTGGAGTAGTTTGAATTCTATGCTTAGTGGTTGGATTTTTCAGACTATCCATTCATTATGTTATCACTTATTATGACCGGTTAAGGAACTATGGGATGATCTCCAGCAGTGTTTCTCAGTTTGTAATGGCCCACGTATGTGTCAGGTTCATGCAGACATTTACAACTGTCGTCAGAAAGGTCAGGCTGTTAATGCCTGCTATAGTTCAGGCTGATCGAGAGAAGGAGATGGTTCATCAGTTCCTCATCGGTGTAGATGAGAGCTATGCTACTCTTTGCTTTTATATCCTCACACAGGACCTATTACCTTCACTTGACAAGGTTTACTCGCTCATCTCTCAGGAAGAGCGTCAGAAGCCTATCATCTCAGCTCGTGAATCTGTTAAAATGACAGACACTATGGCCTTTGCTGCACATCGTCGGGCGCAATCCTCCGGTTCGAAGTCAGCCGTCGCTTCCCTGAGAAGCAACCCCGCCGCCGTTGTTGATCATCAGCCTCTTACTTGAACTTATTGTTGCCAAAAGGGTCATGATGTTACTACTTGTTTCTGTATCATTAGCTATCTAGATTGGTTTACAGAAAATCGGGCCCCTCCATTGGGCTGGAAAGCTAGTGCAAATCCAAAGAACCACGCCCTGCATGTTGCAATGTTCGCTGGAGCCGCCCAGCCCATGGTCGTTGCCACTCCACCAGCGGGAGCCGCTACCGACGTGATTACTGATTTCGATCAGTCTGCCTTCAATCCGACACTGTCCAAAGAGCAATGGAGAACGGTTTTAATCATGTACTTTAAGTTTAATCCTTTTGACAATATATCAGGTAAGATTGCTTTACCATGATTTCTTGACATCGGTGTTTCCTACCATATGACTGGCAACAAGGATCTTCTTTATGATGTTGAGCATGCTGATAATGTTGATGTCATACTTCCAGATGGATCTGTTTCTACTGTTTTTTAACATGGAAAACTTTGATTTGTAGATATTGTTGTGAATCTTATTATACTAATATAGGCACTACGATGCAATTTGTTATCGTTTGCCAAGTTAGCTGCTGTTTTAAAATGTCTAAATTTGCTTACCAAAAAATTATGTGCATTACAGGAAATCAGCACGAGGACCATGATTGGCGCGGGTGAACGGTGAGGAGGGGTTTATTGGTTGCACAGATTGGGAGCTTCACAGTCTACACAGCCATCTGTGTCCATTGCTGCATCAGTGTCTTTGTTTGCTTTATGGCATCAGCATTTTCGACATTCGCCTTCTTCGATGTTTTCTTCTATCCCAACTATTTCTCTACCTACTAGTGATTTTAATAAAACTATTTCTTGCTCAATCTGTCATTGAGAAAACAGTATAGACTTAGATTTCCTGTTAGTTCTGCTCAGGCAAGTCATTTGTTTGAACTTAATATATTGTGATTTTTGGGGGCCTTATGTTCACCTTCTTCAAGTGGAGCATTTTCATTTTTGACCATAGTTGATGATTATTCCCAAGCTGTTTGGGTTTACTTATTGGTTTCTAAGTCTCAAGTACCATTGAAGATGAAAGATTTTTTTGCTTTTGTTCAGACACAGTTCAGCCATCCAATTCAATGGGTTTGAGTTGACAACGGAGCTGGATTCTTGCCTCTCAGATCATATTTTCGAAAGAAAGGAGTTCATTTTTTAGACTTCCACAGTCTATACACCTCAGCAAAATGGGCGCGTGGAACGAAAACACAAACATGTTTTGAATGCTGCTCGTGCTCTTTGTTTCCAAGATTATTTGCCCATCGACTTATGGGGAGAATGCATTCTTATAGGTGCCTACCTCATCAATCGCACACCAACACCTATGTTAGATGGCCAATCACATCACCAGCTCTTGTACGGCCGTGCACCAGCTTACAACGTTCTCTGTGTGTTCGGTTGTCTATGCTTTGCGTCTCACCTTCCACAACTGCGTGATAAGTTTGCATCTAGAAGTTAGAAGTGTGTCTTTCTTGGCTATCCAGTTGACAAGAAAGAGTGGCGTGTTTATGACTTGGAGTCTTATATTGAGTTGCTGATGACACCACCTTTGACCCATCAACGACCTGCTCGGCCCGAGCCATAGCTATTTGTCACCAAGTCACGGTCGCTACCGACGAACTTGCCATCGCCGCCATCTGCCAATCCGTTGTCTGTCTCTGAGCTGTGGTTGGATCCAGAGCTCCCACTTGAGCTTGTTTGACCAGTTCATCCTTTGAGTACTCATCTTCGTTAGCCATCCATTAAATTGAAGGATTATATCGTCAGTGCTACTCGCTCGATAAACCCCCTTCTGTTGATCTCTTGTCGCCTGCTGCGCTGTCTACATGTACTTGTTATCCTATTACTGATTATGTTTCCTGTGATAACTTTTTGGTTTTGCATTCTATATTTTTAACTGCAGTTACAGATGTTGCTGATCTAGTTACTTATGTTGATACTTCTCGCTGCACTACTATGTCCGACAAGATTGAAGCACTCAAGTGGAATAATACGTGGCTTCTTGCTCCTCCCCCGCATGGTAAAAAGTCCATTGGATACAAGTGGGTGTATCAAACCAAGTTTAAGTCTGATGGTTCCATTGAGCCCTACAAGGCGCATTTGATTGTTCTTCATAATCATCAAATTAAGGGCACTGATTTTACTGCGATATTTGCTCCTGTTGCCAAGATCATATCGGTTCGTCTTTTCTTAGCCTTTTCTCCTATTCGTGGTTGGGGTTTGCATCAGATGGATGTTCACAATGAATTTCTCCATAGAGATCTTGAGGAGGAGGTATACATGCATCTGCTTCCAAGTTATAGACTCCCGACGCCTGGTTTGGTTTGCAAGCTACAAAAATCTCTTTATGGTTTTTGACTGGCTCCACGAAATTGGTTTCCTAAGCTTGCTGCTACTCTTCGACTCTCCAGTTTTGTTCAGAGTAAGAAATATTACTCTTTTGTTTTCTTATCTCTGAGATAGTGTGTCTCTTCATGTTCTATTTTATGTTAATGATCTTATTATTGCTAGTTCATCTCCTGTGATGATGATTAAATTCAAGTAGTATCTGTGCTCTTGTTTTCATATGAAGGATCTTGATCCCCTGATGTATTTCTTGGGCATTGAGATAGCTCGTCGCCCTGATGACATGTTTCAGTGTCAACGGAAATATGTCTTGGATATTTTATCAGATACTGGGTTATTGGCAGCCAAACCCACTGATTTTTCCATAGTGTAGCAACACAATTTGGCGTGAGATGATGGTCCATTATTTGATGATTCGGAGTAGTACTAGCGTCTCATCGGGATGCTCATTTATTTTACCATCCCTCATTTTGAGCTTAGCTATTCAGTTATACCTTGGATATATTTTTGGAGAAATAACGGCTAGCACACTGGCAAGTAGCCCTACGCATTTTGCACTACCTCAAGAGTCATCCTGGTCGAGATTTGTTTATGTCATCTAAGAGTTCGCTTCAGCTTACGACATTCTGTGATTCTGATTGGGTGGCTTGCCCAATTACTAGGAGATCTTTGACTGGATATTTTGTAATGATTGGTGAATCTCTAGATTCTTGGAAGATGAAGAAACAACCAATTGTTTCTCTTTCTTTGGCTGAAGACAAATACCAGGCTATAGCAGTAGCGTATTGTGAGTTGTCGTGGCTCAAGTCATTTCTTCGTTCCTAGGGAGTTGTGCATCCTACTCCGATGCGTTTGTATTGTGATAGTCAAATAGCTCTTCATATTGCAGCCAATCCGGTGTTTCATGAGAGGACGAAGCACATCGAGATTGACTATAATTTTGTTCGTGATTTGATTCAGCCTAATGATGTGGTTACCTATCATATTCGTAATGCTAGTTAGCCAGCAGATTTGTTTACAAAGGTGCTTGGACAATAGAGCTTTCAGACTTTGTTTGGAAAGTTGGACATTCGAGATCCTCATGCTCCAACTTGAGGAGTGTAGGTGATATTTTGTAAACATTTTCTGCAATATTATTACACTCTAGATAGAATTTTTTTCCATTTATGATTTTGTATGTGCTGTTTATATATATCGTACCCTTGTACCATCAATGAAATCACACGTTAAAATTTTACAACCACACTTATCAATATATGTATATATATGCGTGTGTGTGTGTTTTAGTTGTTGTAGTTAATAGATGGAAAACCAGAGGACTTGGCTGACGCGGGGAATGACAAATCAGCTTCCACAGAGTACAAGACGAAACCGGTGTTGATTGACCTTGAAAAGGCTGGTGAGTTTCTAGTTCTTAAGTTATTGGACCGACAAAGGCTTTGTTTTTCTCCTTCGAGGCGAGATTGTTCTGCATCATGTTACATTCTTCCGACTTCTATTTTTTATTTCAAAATACTTATGATAATGCAGTCCAGCTTTGCAAACTATGGTCTCACTCTCTCAGCACATTACTAGGATTTAATAAATTGATAATATAGTAACATTTGATTACGAGCTTCAGCATAAATAAATAAGTAAACATAGAGCTCCTTTTTGTTTTAGTTTTTTAGAGCAATTTGAGTCTTGACTCTTGATCAACATATGCAACATTGTGGTTGTCAGAGCAATTATCAGAGATTCATCAATAGTTCCTATCTTGAAAGAATCCAAACTCTCTGCCTATGTGGCCTTTCATTATATGTATAAATAAGGGTACATGTGGAGTAGAATACAATGAATAAAATCCAAGGAATACATATAGACTATTCTAGACTCCTAGGAATACATAAGAGCTATACAATGAACATAGACTATACTCCAACACCCCCCTACCCACCCTCTCTCTAGCTAAGCATGGGATTTGACGACATGCAAATCTTGGATTGAAACTACTTAGACAAAGAGAGAGGTAAACCCTTAGTAAAGATGTTAGCAACCTGAAGTGAAGAAGAAACATGAGCAACACACAGCTTTCTAGAGGCCACAAGTTCACGAACAAAATGGTAGTCGATGTCAATATGCTTCGCCCGCTTGTGTGCAACCGGATTTTGGGCGAGAAAGATGGCATTGTTATTGTCACACAAGAGAAGTGGGTGCAAGGCATAAGTGACACGAAGATCCCTCAAAAGGTGACATATTTATACCAACTCGGCAATGGCATTGGCCATAGCAAAATACTCTAATTCACGTACAGTTGGAGCAAGAGACAGTAGATTGTTTCTTAGCTGACCAAGAAACAAGATTGTCGCCAAGAAAAATAGCATATACATAAGTGGAGCGGAGAGTCTCAAGGCAACGAGGACAATCAGCATTTTAGTAACCCAAAATAAGAAGGGAGCCAGAGGATGGCGAGAAAGAAAGCCTATAATGAAGAGTGTCCTGAATGTAACAAAGGATACTGGTAATTGCTTGAAAATGATCATCACGTGGACTCTGTAAAAAATGGCTAACCATGCTAACAAAAAAAGAGATACATGTCTGGGTAATGGTGAGGTACTGAAGTGCCCCAATGAGTGACCTGTACAAAGTGGGATGGGAGAACTCGGGACTAGAAGTGCTATGTAGTTGGCTACCCAGAACAAAGAGAATAGAGACGGGAGTAGTATTTTTCATACCAGCTCACTGAAGAATGTCCATAGAAAACTTGGTTTTCCCCAAGAAAACACTAGTACTAGACCGAGAAATCTCTAAGCCGAGAAAGTAGTGCAAATGACCAAGATCCGTTATGGAGAACTCTTGATAAGCATGAGAGATAAATTGGCTGATGAGAAAAGAGTCATTGCCAGTCAAAATAATGACATCAACATAGACAAGCAGATATAGCATCTGAGAACCTCAAGAATAGATGAAAAGAAAGGTATCTGCTGCACTACATGTAAATCCTAACTGGAGTATAAAAGTACTAAAGCACTGAAACCAAGTATGAGGTGCCTACTTGAGACCATAAATGACCTTTCAAAGTTGGCATACATGAGAGTGTTGAAGTAGATCTTTATAACCAGCAAGCTGTTCCATATATACAGGAACATCTAGGACACCATTTAAAAAGGAATTCTTAACATCAAGCTGATGAAGCGGCCAACTGCGCACAGTAGCCAAGGAGAGAAAAACATTCACCATCACAACTTTGATCATAGGGCTGAAAGTGTGAGTGAAATCAAATCCTGGTACCTGAGAGTATCCTTGAGCAACAAGATGTGCCTTGTGATGATCGATACTTCCATCAGGTTTATACTTGAGGTGATACACCTATTTGGAGCCAACAACGTTGACACCAGAAGGACGTGGAACAAGATCCTAAGTATGTTGGTTACAAAGAGCCCACATCTCCTCATCTATAGCGGCAAACCATTTAGGATCCTTAAGGGCTAAGCGGTAGCCCTACTCTCCAAAAGAAGTGCAACAAGAAAACCACGAACCTCAAAACCAGAATATTGTTTTGGATGAAAATTGCCATTTCGAGAATGGGTCTCCATAGGATGAGTCGAACGAGGAGGAGATCGTGATGGTCATGATGGGGCTAAAGGGACAAGCGAACCCTGGGGAGGGGATTGTGAGAGCTTAAGAGTAAGTTGATCCACATGTGAGAGACACAAATCACATGACAACTATGAATATGTAGGAATAGGAGAAGAGACATGATCAACATTAGTGGCTTTGGAAGCCGGCGAATAAGATGATGCAACTGTGGGCTCAATGAAAGAAGAAATTTCCAAATGAGAGGGTGAGCGGTTTTCTTGAGAAGATGAATTGAAAGAAAATAATGCTCATCAAATTGAACATGGCCAGAGATATAGACACGCCCAGAAGAAGGATCAAGACATTTGAACCCTTTATGTCTAGTGCTATAACCAATGAAAACACATGGGATGGAACGGGGCGCAAACCTATTAGTGGAAATTTCACGTAAATATAGATGCACACGACCACCATATGGATGAAAATGGGAATAATCATGGTAATGACGTAAACTACCTTGAATGGAGATTTACCATCGAGAACTAAACTAGGTAGGCAGTTTATAATATAGCCGCTGAGGAGAAATCATCCACCCAATAGTACTTCGAAAAAGATGGGTGATATAATATGGCCAACCCTGTCTCTGTGATACACTACTGGAAACCAAGTACATACGCACAGTATAAAATCATGAGTACAGGTATACCAGTGCGTATGTAACCAATTGCACCGATATTTATCATGTTAACATCAGTACCGGTGCAAATAAGTACATACGCACTGGTATCCTGTCAACCGATGTACGATTCACCTATTTTTGCACCAGTGTTGGTTCCACTGGTGTACCAACGTCAAATATTTTGCACCGGTATTATATAAATAGGTATTTGGACCGGTGCAATTGCTAACATATGCACCGGTACACAATTACCGGTGTGTACATATTTCCCTTTTTTATTAATTTGGCACCAAGAGGACAAACTTTTAAACCGATAACGGGAAATTACTGGCATAGAAATTAAACAAATTGTAGTAAAAATTTGTATTTGTACACCGGTTACTATTAAAATCGGTGTAGGAATTGAACATGCACCGGTATTTTCTTAATACCGGAGCAAAATTTTTTTCTTTTTGTAGAAATTTGGTTTTAAAACTGTTAGTTTTTGCATCGGTACTATGATCGTACCGGTGCAGGATAAGAAAATACGTGGGTTTAGGCTAATATCTACACCGGTAACTGATTTCACTGGTTTAAAAGGCTACAAATGCCCCGGTAAAGTCTAAATACCGGTGTAGAAAATTGCATTACATGCTCACCTACCACCTTGTTTTAGCGGGTAGAAATGAGATTTTTGGAAGAAGAGGTTCATTAATGGTGTTTTTCGGTTGATGAAGGCATTGAATTCTCCATAATGAAGACCCTTGAAGGTACTTTTTTTTAAAAAAATTCTATTTATGGATATTAAGGATTTCATATATGGTTTTGGTTAGTAGAGATAGTTACATTTTGTGTTCGATCATTTAATGGTGATTGAGGTAGAATTGTAGAATTGTAGATATTAGTTTGTGATTTGTTCTCAAGGTTGTTGTAGTTATAAGGCTATGACTTTTGATTCCTATAGTGTTGGACATGTTAAGAATGTTGTAATTATAATGTGGAATATTGGTGTATATTGTGCATTTATGATGTTGCATGATTAAGAAGTCATCATGAAATATTCTCTTTTATTAAATGTGTTGAAGTTTGACTGTTGGACATTTATTGATATGTAGAGTTGTATCGCATCATCGAAGGTGTAAGCATGTGTATGCCAACGTTAGTAGGGTGAGTAATGAATATATTATGTTTGTGGATGAGTTCTTGGAGCATGCTTTTAGTTAAGAGAAGCGAATATTATGTCCATGTCGTGATTGTGGAAATCGAATTCGTAGTGATAGGAAGAACATCCTGAAACTCCAATTGTATAGTTAGGGGTTTGCAAAAGATTATGTTGTGTGGACCTTTCATGGGCAAAAATCACCAACGGAAGTGAGAGTTAGTAGTGAGGGAGAGTGTTTTGGGGATTCTATGTTGTATGACATGCTTGAGGAGGTTGTTAATGAGTTTAGAAGGAGGCCCGAGGTTTTGGCTAACTTCCTTGGTGAGAAGGATACACCATTGTATTTTGGTTGCAAGAAGAAACAAACGATCATGTCGTGTTTCATTGAGTTGTTTAATTTGAAAGGTGTAGGGTCATGGTGTGATAGTAACATAAATAAATTACTTAAGTTTTTGAATGAAAAGCTTCCACCCGGTAACGGGGTTCCTGATAACCTTTATGAAGCTAAGAGAATTTTGTGTTCGATGGGATTGGAGTATGACAAGATACATGTTTGTCTGAACGATTGTGTCCTATATAGGGGTTACCTTAAGGATAAGATTGTTTGCCAAGTAAGTAATGTGTCGCGTTATAAAAAGAAAAGAAATATGGTTGTCGGTGGAGAGCATGTTGTGTCGGTGATGACCACACAACATGCGGGCATGTTGGAATGCATTAGATGTACCCCTCTTAGTGTCACATGGCTGTTTTCAAGGGTTATGTTCATAATCATAGTTGGCCACATGCCTCCATTGTTCAGAGGTATGTCACTGAGGAGATCATCGAGTATTGTACAACAAACTTGGTGGGAAGAAGAGCAGTTGGTGTTCCAGGTGGACCCCACTGCGGAAGGTAAAATGTGATTCCACGTTCCAAGGGTACGCTTCATATACCCTATCACGCTGAGTTGATGACTGTTCACATGTATGTATTGCGTAATAGTAGTGAGACTGTAACATATGTTGAAGAGCATGTTTCCCTGTTGGAAGAGATTCATCAAGACTGGCCCCCGAATAAAATTCAGGTTGAGCATTCTTTAAGGTTTGTTAACTGGTTTTACAATCGTTATAATGTTGAAGGGATGCCCAGTAACCTACAGGCATTTGCAAGGAAGCCGAACTGCACCGTTAGACGATACCTTGGTTATGACATTAATGGCTTTAGTTTCTCGACATTGGCGAAGGACGAGAAGAGCACCACTCAAAATAATGATGTATATATTGAATCTGAATCCATGTGGCAGGCAAGCAAGAGAGATAAACATCCGGTTGGTGCTGTGATGCCTTTCTATGAGGCGATTGAGGAAATTTGGGAGTTGGGTTATGTAGAGTTCAAGGTTGTTGTCTTCAAGTGTCATTGGGTGGAACACGCTTCCAGTGTTATTGTTGAGAAGCCCATGGGGTTCACGTTGGTCTACTTGAATTATGTAGGATATGAAGATGACAAGTTCATCTTTACTACCCAGGCACGGCAAGTTTTTTACATCAAGGACCCTTCGAATGAGAAGTATCATGTGGTGGTGCATTGGAAGAAGTTTTACTTTAATGAGGAGATTGATCAGCCTGCCATAGCTGATAGTCCTGAGTTTCCATCAGTATTTCCTGGTTTAGAAGATGTTGGGGGACCCATTGTTGGAAGGCGTTCTCATGGTGATGGGCTGTGGGTTGATGAGAGAGGTGAAATAGTAGGTGGGGACAATATCTTGAAGCGGAAGCAATAGATTGGTTGTTCCTGGTCATTGTTTTTGTGACCATGTTTTGTGAAAAATCGTATGATCATTAAGCGATTTAGCGTGTAATGTATTTAATTGACACTTTTTATGAATTGGTTGGTATGATCCGTGATTTTAATGGAGTATTTATGAATTTGATCAATGAAAATCGATTTTGATTTTAATTAAAATTTCTACTAGGTGCTGATTTTTTACACCGATAATGATTAAATTACTAGTGAAGAAAAATAGGGGAGGTACTCTATTTTGTAGTTACGCACCGGTACTCCTACCGGTGCACACTACTTTTTTTTTTCTTTTTTTTTCTCTCGGGTCCGACAATGTTAATTTTTTTGGAATTTAAAGCAGCCTAACACAGCTGCTTTTTGTTAAATTTGCATCGGTAATTGTACCGGTGCTGGGTACTTAGAAAAATTCTTTGAAATTTACCCTCGGGTCGGATTGGATAGAATTTTTTTAAATTTAAAGCAGCCTAAAGCAGCTGCTCTAGGCCTCGTTTTACACCAGTATATGTAGAATACCGGTGTATAAAAAATGTTCCATTCTTTAAAACTCTCTCAGAACCCCATTTTCACAGGATCAAATTTATATCTCTCACTCAATACCATCTCCATCACTACCCATATTTTTTGAAATCCTATGTAAGTTGACACATAATCAGGTAAACCACTTCAATGCATCTATAGTAAGATTAATTAGCAATTGCATATGAAATAGAATAAATGAGAATGTGTCATCATGGATAGCTTGACTGGCATGTAAGGTGTTTGATGAAATGCTTCAATGTGTTTTTTTAGGAAATGCCTCCCAAATCCAATTCGAAAAGGATACGCCATTCACCATCCCCATCATTGCCACAAGTATTACCGTACACTTATCCAGATGGTACCTTCGTGTCTGAAGTGGCTAGGTTGGTTCATGAATCTTACAAAGGATACCGCCATCACATAGAGAGAGGAATTGAAGCATCTCCCCCATTCGAACAAACTATCTGAAAGCTTGGGTGGGAAAAATTTGGCAAGACTCCTCAACCATTTAACCTGACCATTGTAAGTGAGTTCTATGCAAACTTGAAGTGTGGACCAAGCTACGATCACATGTATTGTAGAGGTAAAACGTCCCTGTCATACCAGAATCTATCCATGGATTGTTTGGGTTTCCCAATGTTCCAAAAAATGAGGACAAGTTTCTCGCACTCCATTTTCTAGGTGATGCCGGCTATATTCTACAACAACCAATTTAGAAGGAGATCATTGGGACAGTAACTAGGGCAGGTACAAACATAGATGATTTGGTCAAAACAGGTTGGAGCAAAATACCTAAGAAAACTCTAACTCCGGAAATGAATGGGTGGTACCACTTTGTGGCGTCTAGAATCCATCCAGTAACTTTGAACACAGAAGTCCACAAACTTCACTAAAATTTCTTGTATGTAATACAGAAGGAGCTTCGATAGAATGTTGGTCGTCGAATTTGTCCTATGTTGTAGAGGGAACTGGATCAGATAGGATCTTGTGCCTATTGCATTATCATCTCTGCGTTTTGTTCAAGAGTGGGAGTTAGTGCCTATGCACATGACGTTTATGGCCAACCAATAGGTAAGATTTGTGTGGACTCTTTCTATAGACAAACATTTGACACATCTGTCGCTACTATTGAATCCAGAGTTGCTGCATTGGAGGTTGGTGTAGCAAACTTATTTGAAGAATCCAAATATCAAAGATCTTGGCACGAACATATGGCCAAGGTTATGACATATCAATTTCCTAACCTTCCGCGAAGGCGATGTCAGGGACATGGACGTTGGCACAAGTACTCGTGATGGTGATGCAACAGGTACTGCTGATGGGGTAGAACCATTTTCTCGTTATATTCGTAGAAAACTTGTAGTAGCAGTTAGAAAGAGTAGATTCTATACTAAATATTGATTGTGTTGCACTTAGACAGTTTTCCATTTTACTTTTGAAAAACATGCACGATGATGAATTGAATAAAAAATTTGTACATCGCGTTTTTTGAAATTCTGTAGGACAAATGCACTCATGAAGACAAAAAAGATAGGCCGAACGTAGTTGGCCTAAGTGGTTACTTCAAGACCACCGAATTTCCAAGAATGGTTAGAATTTAAAAAAATTGTAGCATTAGGAGCTATGGAGGTTCCCCAAGTAAATTTGTGGGCAATAGTATAATTTTGGAAAATATAGTGCAAACATTCACTGTTAGTTTTATAGGGCCTTCCGTCTGCCAGTAGGGTATATAAATGCATTAACACGATCATAATGTATTGAATTGGATATATGTGGAGCCAATTTTATATTCCGACCCTTCCAAGATTCTTGGAGGGACTCAATTGTAAAAAGTAAAAAGTTTACTCGTAAATCAAAATTGTAATCCGATCAAACCGGATGGTCCACAAAACAGCCCTTTTGTATTTTCAAGTTCCACATGTGGAGAAAGCAACAGGTCCGGACTCTGTATTTAGCTTAGACGATGTTCGGATTACGCATAGAAAAATTGAAGCAAACACTTGTTGTTTACTCTAGAACACCTACTAGCGCTTCAGGATGAATCACCACCCAAACACAAATATGTTGCAATTATTATTTAAGCTCGGAATATTAAATTTGGTAATTTATGTAGTTTCCTAACATGTCGTAACCTCATGTCACAATTTAGGGGACCTAATTGCAATAAACATATATAATCAATTTTGCGGGTTCCTCGGTACCAATGAGGTACGGAAACATTACTTTTTCAATCTGGAGCTTCCTAAAATTCTATTTGGGCCGATGGAAAAGAGCTTCAAGGGGTGGAATGAAATGTTGCAAAGTTTATTAAATTAAACAATGATTAGTAACACCAATGTACGGGGCCCATGTATGGTCGATATTTGCATGAAACAACTAGTACAAATTCTATTTACAATAATTAAACGTCAATTTGATTAATTGGGGTTGTTTAAAAATGCACGGGAGGTAAATGCAGTAAGTGGGAACTTAAATAAATAACAAAAAAATTTTACACTGGCAATATTAAACAAGTACTGGTGTATGTGTTCATTTTTATGGCGCGCATTTCAAAAATTTCAATTTCTTTAATTTTAATTAGGCACAAAAACCTTTACACTGGTAATTTCTATTTTTGCACCGGTAAATATACCGATGTTGAACAGTTAGTCTAAAATTTCCGAATTTCCTCTTGGGTTCAACATATTTTTCCAAAAAAATATTTAAAGCAACAGCAAGCAGCTGCGTTTTGTGAAGTATTACATTGGTATCAGCATTTTCTACACCGGTACTTGTTACCAGTGTACAAAAGTTAGCCTAAATTGTGGGGCTAAAATGTTTTGCATTTTTTGTGGATGGATGATGTAGTACTATATTTTTTGGGTTGGTGATAATGTTGATAGTCACGTTAGGGGGGGGGGGGGGTGATAATTGCTTGGTTGTATGCCTATTTTATGAATCCAAAGACTTTGGTATGGTATTCTATCAACTTTTATTAGGTTCCATTTTATTCTATATCAAGTTCCATGCCTTAATTGTTCAAGTTCTATGCCATGTTATATAAAATTTTATGCCTTACATAATATAGTTTTTGTATGAATTGTTCAATTTCTAAGACATGTTTTGCCCAAAAGTTTTATGAATTTGTTGATCAAGTTCTATGTCACATTCTATCAATGTTGATCTTTAAGTACCGTTATTGTAAGAATTGAGAATTTTCAATTCTACATTTTAGAAGCTGCCGAAGAAGGGGAAATTAAACACGAAAAGGAAGCGACTAGTTACGAAGAAGGAGGAGGAGGTAAAACATGTGGTCAATGAGAAGGTTGATGTGGCGGACCAAGAACCACCGCCAAAAAGGATCCCATTGAAGATAAAATTTAAGGAAGATACAAATCAAACAAATGACCCGACTTATAGGGGATGTTGAATGAGTAGACGCCGGTAAACAGTTGGCCAAAACACCAATTCGCAAGGGAAAGGGAAAGAGCACCATCAAAGGAAGGCCAACTGTTAATGAAGCAGACAACAACTTGACAAGTTTGAGGGAAAAATTGAGAAGGATGGGACAAGTTCGAGGTAAAAAGTTACTTGAGGAGGCGAGGAACACTACCACATAGACCCCCCTCTAGCACCGATTTTTTAGCACCGATTTTTAAAACCGGTGTTAATTTAACACCGATTTTCTAATTTTAATACCAATTTTTAAAAAATCGGTGCTAATTTTACAATAGCACCGGTTTTGGAAACAATTAGCACCGGTTTTTAAAAACCGGTGCTAAAAATTTGAAAATTTTATTTTTCCTGCCAAAGAAATAGCCAATTTTTTTTTAAATAGCACTGGTTTTGAAAATATTAGCTCCGGTTTTGAAAAACAGGTGCTAAATATTTGTAAAATTCTATCTGCCTGCCAAAAAATTCAAAATAGCACCGGTTTTAGTAAAATGTAGCACCGGTTTTAGTAAAAAATTTCATAATAGCACCGGTTTTAAAAACCGGGGCTAAAAATTAAAACTAAGCACCGGTTTTTTTTTGTAAAAAATAGCACCGTTTTTTAAAAACCGGTGTTAAAAATTTTTGAGACTCATTTCCTGCCAAAGAAATACAAAAATTTTTAAAATAGCACCGGTTTTGAAAATATTAGCACCGGTTTTTAAAAACCGATGCTAAATATTTGTAAAATTCTATCTTCCCGCCAACAAATTTAAAATAGCACCGGTTTTAGTAAACAATAGCACCGATTTTAAAAATTGGTGCTAAAAATTAAGGAATAGCACCGGTTTTTGCAAAGAATTGCACCGGTTTAAAAATCGGTGCTAAAACTAAAAACTTAGCACCGGTTTTTTTGTATAATTTAGCACCAGTTTTAAAAAACTGTGCTAAAATTAAAAAAAAATAGCACCGGTTTTTAAAAACCGGTACTAAAAATTTTCTATACTCATTTTCCCGCCAAAGAAATAGCCCAAAATTTTAAAATAGCACCGGTTTTGGAAAAATTAGCTCCGGTTTTGGAAGAAAATAGCACCGGTTTAAAATTTTCCCGCCAAAGAAATTGCCAAAAAAATTTCCCACCAAAGAAATTGCAATTTCTTTTTAAAATAGCATCAGTTTTGGAAGAAAATAGCACTGGTTTAAACTGGTGCTAAAATTTTTTAAATTCTTCTGCCAAAAAAATTCCCCCGCCCAAAGAAATTGCCATAAACTTCTAAATATTTTTTGAAATTTTTGAAATTTCATTATTTCTGCCAAAGAATTCAAAAAATTCGCTAAAAATTTCAAATAATCTTCCCAAAAATTTCATGAGTTGGGAGCAGCTGCGCAGCCGCCCTAAGTTATTTTTTTAACTTTCAAAATCGTTCACTTCTTTTGTTGACTTTAACTAATGACTAAGTTAAGTTAAATTAATCAACTATCAACCTTCACTGACCTCATATATAAAAATAAGAATAAAATTTTTTTACATTAACTAATTAACGTTCAACCCTTAATTGATTTAGTATACATAAATACAACTTTAATAAGTTAACGGTGAAACTTTACTTTACTTTCAATATATAAACACTGATAACTAGGCCGACTTTGACTAATCAACGGTCAACCTATACTTGACTTTCAATATATAAATATTAAAAACAAAGTTGACTTTAACTAATTAATGGTCAAATTTATTTGAATTAGTATATGATAAATACTAATAAAAAATGTTTGACTGTCTAATCAACAGTCAAACCTTAGTTGACTTTCTATATATAAATACTAATCAACGGTCAAACTTTACTCAACTTTCCATATATAAACACTATAACTAGGTTGACTTTGTCTAATCAACGGTCAAACTTTACTTGACTTTCAATATATAAACACTAATAACAAAGTTGACTTTAACTAATCAACGATCAAACTTTATTTGAATTAGTATATGATAAATACTAATAAAAAATGTTTTACTTTTTCTAATCAACAGTCTAACCTTAGTTAACTTTCTATATGTAAATACTAATTAACGGTCAAACTTTACTCGACTTTCCATATATAAACACTAATAACAAAGTTAACTTTAACTAATCAACAATCAAACTTTATTTGAATTAGTATATGATAAATACTAATAAAAATGTTTGGCTTTGTCCAATCAACAATCAAACCTTGGTTAATTTTCTTTACATAAATACTAATCAATGGTCAAAATTTACTCGAATTTCCATATATACACTAATAACTAGGTTGATTTTGTCTAATCAACAGTCAAACTTTACTTGACTTTCAATATATAAACACTAATAACTAAGTTCACTTTAACAAATCCACGGTCAACCCCTACTTGACTTTCTACATACAAATACAAATAACAAAGTTGACTTTAACTAATCGACGGTCAACTCTTACTTGACTTTCAATATATATACACTAATAACAAAGTTGACTTTAACAATTTAACGGTCAAACTTATATTTGAATTAGTATATAATAATATTTACTAATAAAAATGTTTGAATTTATCTAATCAACGGTCAACCCTTACATGACTTTCAATATATAAACACTAATAACTAAGTTGGCTTTAATTAATTAACGGTCAAACTTTATTTGATTTTAGTTAATGAAAACTTTAATGGGCTGAAACCCATAATTTTGGCCCAAACCCCAAGTCCTATTTTCATATACTCAGTCTTTCTTCTTTCTTCCCTAATTTCATTCGATCGAACCCACCGTCCCTCCGCCTCCTCTGGTTTTTCTCCGCCAATCAGCCACCAACCACGCATCATCTGAAAGGGGAGATGGTGCCGGCACCGGCTCTGGTGTGGGAGGCGATCTCGTGGCATCTTGTCTTCCTGCTCAAAGCCTTTTCCCATTTTCCTTCGATGCACAGACCCAGTGTTCGCTAATATATCTGTCGATCGTTGCCACTGCTTGTAGGTCTCTTCATCATCGTTGTTATCCCCCCATCTGAGATGAATGTCGTCGGTTGATTGCTGGCAACGAAGGTTGCATAGTGTCGACTGCCCGTAAAATAGGGCTTCGCCATAAATGGTAAGAACTCGGTATTTTTTTCCTCGATTCTGTCTCATTTTTGCTCTCTAATTTCATGTATTTAGTTTATCTTATTCCCTCTTTAATATTTAGGGGTAAAATCTAGGTTTGGGGGGTGGTTTTTCTAGGGTTTTATATTTTTGAATTCTGCTCGTTTTCTTATGATTTCTGGGGTGTTAGAGATGCTAGGCTATTTTCATTTACCTATGTAAAGGTTGTGTGGTGTTACGTAGTTGTCGACTGTAAAATCCTAAAATGGGAGTGCTAGGATTTTCTTATGCTTGCTTTCCAAGTGTTTGATGTTTTGTCTAATAGAGAAAAAAATGCTTAAATTGCAGAGGAAGAAGGAGATGAATGTGCGGGCGTTGAACCAGAAACATTGCGGTGGGGGACTGGAAACTAACTTGATTACAGAGCCAGTACCAAAGGTTTAGCACTTTTACTCTTCATTTGTAGTTTGATTATACTGTATAATATATATGGTTCTCACCTTGGATATAACTGATGTATGAAATGATGCTCCAAATTTTCCCCTTAATCATAATTCTATAAGATGATGTATCACTATGTTGAAATGATGTTTGCTAGAAACCGTTTTGAGTTTCTTTGTTTTTCCCATGAATTTTGCCCTTTTTCATCTTTTGGTCCCCTAACGTATGTTATCTTCTGATTTTAATACTGTTTTTTGTTACCATTGATGAATTATATTATATAGATGGTTTCAAATTGTTACTGCAAATTGGCTTATGTTTTGTTTGGCATTTATGCAAAGAATATGTATATTGTCATTCTAGATGATAGTAGAACCGCGCCTATATGGTTCTGGTACTTTTAAGTGCATTCCCAGGTTTACTTGACTTTCAATATATAAAAACTCGGAAACTAAGTTGACTTTAACTAGGTATATGTGCTGAAAAAATCATTGATGCACGTAACCAAAAGTTCTCTTCTCTCTATTTTTTGCTGTGTTTGCTGCTTTTGTTGTGTTTGCATTTTAAATCAAACGTGAAAAGTTAAATTGTGCAACTTAAGTTTGGATAGAGGGAGTAACACTTGCATCAATTGACGAAACATCTTGCATCAATTTTACCCTACTGCCTACATTTTTTATTGAAAATTTATGTGTTCTGATTAGTTCAATTTAGTGTTCAAATTAGCCTGAGGTATATCTTCTTTTCCGATTGGAAGCCTATAATGATGAGAACCCTGATGTTTGACAGGTTTGCATGTTTAATTTCTGTGATTTAATTTTGATGGATGTAAATTTACTCTATTACTAGATTTGTTATGCATTATTTGAATCACTATTGCACCTATCCTCTAGTCTTTGAGAAATGATGCAGCATAGGGTGAATTGACTTGGCCCATCTTACATATCTTACATACTATGCACCTTCAACTGTATGAACTTTGTCATATCATGTGAAATGCATGGTTGTTAGCCCATTTATTATGAATGCTACAAGTTAAATGATGACTTTTGAGGGAAAAGCAAACATATTTTGAGTCCCACTCAAATGAAGTTTCTGTTGATGATTGATGATATGTTTCACTTTGGCATTTTAATGTTGTATTTTACTTTAAACATTTTTTTGCTCTGTAGCATAGGATTTATGTGAGTAAGATTGTTACATTCATTTCATTAATGTTGTGAATCAGTATAGGAAGAATATGATAGATATGTGTTTATCTTGGTGGATTATTTTTGTGATTTACTTTACCGAATGCTGATGTGTGACTGAATCAAATTGAGTTATGTAGCCTCGTTAAGTACTGAAGGTTGATATACTGATATGAACGTGGTATAAGCTTTTGGTATAAACTTCTAGCATGGTTTCCAGTGTTCTATTGAATAAGCTTCTGGCATGGTGAGATTCATTCCTCTCCAAGGTCTCCTGTGCAATGTTTAGTTTCATTGATTATTAGTTTTGTACCATAATTTTTTTTGGTTTTATTTCTATATTATCAATTTCGTGAAGTTAATTTTATTATTAAATTGATGTCCTATTAAATTGTTAGTTTTAGGTCTTTTTCTCTTCCTCTAAAAGCTGCAGCGTGCTGCCACTTCCTCTGTTTCAGGTCTTTTTCCCTTCCTCTGAAAGCTGCAGCGTGCTGCCACTTTCAGAGGAAGGGATTTTTTTATTCGTCGTAAATATTTTAGCACCGGTTAAAACTGGCGCTAACAAAAAAATTGGTGCTAAATTTAGCACCGATTTTTTTGTTAGCACCAGTTTTTCAACCGGTGCTAATTTAGCACCGGTTTTTTTTGTTAGCACCGGTGCTAATTTAGCACCGAGTTTTAGACCGGTGCTAACGAAAAAACCGGTGCTAACAAGAAAAACCGGTGCTAACAAGAAAAACCGGTGCTAACTAAAAAACCGGTGCTAAAAGTTGGGATTTAGCACGGTTTTTTCCAACCGGTGCTAAATTAGCATCGGTTACTTAGGCACCGGTTTTTTTGCAAAAATAAACTGGTGCTAAAGGGGATTTCTTGTGATAGTGGAACTAGTACGTATCAGTCTGTGATGTTGGCAAAACATAACACTCCAACACCTATTGCGTTTGAGTTATGTGGTAATCAAGCGGTATGCATTAAGAATTGGTCAGCGTTGCACGGTTATGGAAATTATGCTTTCCGGTGCCGCATCAGATTTGGCACATGTGAACACTGGAGCGATATCCCTGAAGATGTTAAGCGAGATGCATGGAAGAATGATCTATTAAGACTCTCAACAATTGTAATTTAAATTTTTTATCCATGGTAAAGTCTTAGTGAAATGTGATTAATGACACGCCTTTTCATATGATTCGTTCCAGGAGAGCTTCACAATTGAAACACCTGTGACAGACAAGCAACTAGAAATACTGAAAAATGGGGTTACGGCGAGGGCAAAAAACCAACATAGGAATTGGAAAACAAAGGTGGAAAATAGGTTTATTCACGACGTGGACAAAGGTATCAATAAAATATGGAATACCAGCATGGGAGAAGAACAAGTGGATGGATGAAGACAAATGAGACTTGTTTGAAAAGAGGCGCCGGCATCCAGATTTTCAGGTATGATGAAAAGATTAATTCTTGTTAAGAGCTATGTTGCCCACAAATTCTATTCAACTAAATTTGTATATATAACAATATTAGAGGCTCAGGGTGACAAATATTGAATGCAACAACGGAAGGGATTACACACACCACACGGGCAGAAGGGGTAATCGATACATCCGTGACAAATTGACTAAGGAGCTGAAGGAGAATGAGAGAATGAGGTTGACCGCCAGGGGATTCACTGACGAGGAGATTGAGCAACAACTCAGTCAAAATGATTTCACACCTGATAGATCTCTTATTTACCTTGAAGCACAAATATAAGAAAGGGTTAAACACATCGAAAAAGGTTGAGAAGATCACACCTGACGTTGTAAGTTATGCCAAAATCGACCATTTAAATTAATTTTTAAGTGTATTACACATTATTCATATAAAAAATTGCGTTCCTGTGTGATTCTCAGTTGAAATTGAATGAGCTTAAGGAAAAGGGAGCATCAGAACTGCAGTCGAGTGAAGACATCCTCATAAAAGTGACAAAAAAGAAGGATCACCCCGGCAGGTACAGGGGAACTCAGACGGGTCTACCCACAGCGGTGGATGTTCCTCATCTTTCCCGCAGCATGTGCGATAGCAGTTCCTCAGCCAAAGAGACATCCCATAGGAGACCATCTAACGATCAACCGGTCATGAAAGCCATGGTATCGTACCTGGAGCAATTGGTGAAGGGCTTAGCATCTGTAAGCGGTGTTCAGATTCCGCCAGGCCTGGATAATCCCAAAAACTTTATAGAGAAGGCGATGAATGAAATTGCTTGTGAAGAGCCCAGCAACGGAGAAGGAGATAAAGAGGTACACCTTCAATCATCTATGCACGTCCTATACATTGAAATACACATCTGAAATATCTCCATAACCATTTTATCTATTCAATAAAATACTATACAAACATGATGGAGAACACTTGACTCTTTTAATTAAAGACATTGTCAGGAAGAAGAAAATGGTCGCCCATGGGTTGCGACAGGTATCTCATCGTCGGGATGGCCAACAAGGAAGTGTTGCTCGAGTGAGAGTATACGAGCCAATTCTCCGTCCTAGGGCGGGATTTCCCTCTGTGGACCACCACTTAGATAATGTTGGAGAGGCGCTCAATGGCGTCGTCGATTGCCCGATGTCCTTAATGGCAAGGTAGATGAGCAACCGAGTGACATCGATGATGTCAATGCCGGAGGTGATACGGAAGACGATGATAAGGAGGTTATGATTCTCACCAGCGACGATGAGGTACATTCTTGTAACACGTTATTTTTCAATTCCTCAATGTACTTTTGTGCTTTTGTGTATCCGTATTCGTTAATCCTTGTAACAGGATACTGGCAAGCAAAAATCCCAGTCAACGGCTAATTTCTTGCCATCTACAAGACCAAGATTAAATAGGCTTCCAAAATATGTAATGCACTAAAATGAGTACTATTATTATTCATTAGCAATGATAGTTCAATATTTCATGCTCAAGTGATCACTTCGTATCATTTCACGTTCGCAGATTGTTAACAAATGAGACATGATGGATTGGCCAATCATGGGTCAATTCATAAAGAAAGAAAATGCCGCTATCATGGAAATGATAAAGAATAAGGACTACATGTTCATTCCTGTGTTCCAATCATCGACATTCGCACATCATTCGCACGCCATTACACCTGCAGTGTTGAAATAGAAGTTCTGGTCGAGTTCAGGAAGAAACTGGGGAACATGCGTTTGATGACGTGGATCGATAATGCGCAGGTCGATGTGTGGATGGGGTGAGTTTCAAAAATTTCACCCTTAATGTTATTTAAATTATTAGGAATTCATTTTCAATATCATTAATGTTACAGACACATGTGGGATAAAATATAGGAAACTAATAAGGTTGCATCCAATTTGTCCATCCAGCTGTGGCAACCTGAACAACTTCGAGTAGGAGGTCGAACTCCGTTTAAAAAAAATTAGGAAACAATGAAGGCAACGAATGCTGAGTTCTACATTGTACCCTACATAAGAATGTAAGTATTTCTTCCTGATAACTATATTAACATTTCAAACCACTTTCATTTCATTAATTTGTTAACATAATTTTCCGACAGCGATCATTGGTACCTTATCATTATCCATCCCTGAACGGAGGAGGTTTTCACTCTGGATACATTGTCAGGGGGTATCAAACCAACAAACTTGGTTGTACTCAGGGTCATTTCTAGGTATTTCAATCAATCAAATAAAAAATCCTAGTTTGGTAATATACGTGAAGAAGTAACAATTTTAATTTACTTTCTTAACAGGCATGCTTGCGCATACCAAAGGGAGAAGAGAAAGACATAGCCAAAACTCGACTACACTTTGAAAATCAACAACATCATGGTTAGTCATTCTGTCATTTCATCCCTCAAATTATATGTTTAGGGTTAGTAATTACATTTACCTTTCTCGTGCAGTACCAAACCCAGAATGGTTCTTGGCAATGCGGGTACTCCATGATGCTCTTCATGGAAAAATTTGTTAATCACCCAGAGACAAACAATATCTTAGAGGTAAACCTTGCATCTCAAAATTTGTTATTATTAATCTCTAGTAAACGCAACATTATTAACTAACAGTGTAAGCTTGAAATTAATAGATTTTCCTGGAGGAAAAAGGGTCGTACCATGTGAACGAAATTCAAGGTGCAGCAGAGGGTGTGGGGCTTGGTTCGGAGACTACCAGCAGTAGGAGAACACTACGTTGCAACTTTTGGATGATAAGAACGACATAATAGGTTGATGGTTTATTTTAAATGGCTGATGATATTAGAATTCTATGGATGGTGTTTGGTTATACTAAAATTGTATGATTTTTTACTTTGTTTCATTCCATGGTTAAGATACTTCTTCTATTTCATAGTTAGAATAACGTTCGCATGTTCTGCGAGCGATATTTTGGTAATAAAATGTTTCAAATTTCTTACTGATTCAAAGGTTTCCAATATATAATAATTCACAAGTATCTCTGGCTGTCGATACCTCGGAAATGGTCCGGGAGGGACCATCGGAAAACAAATTGGGAATTGCAAAATTCAGCCAAATAATACACCGGTATAAAATACATGCACCGGTGTAAAAATAAACCACATTGTAAATAATTTATTTTATATTATTAAATAATACCGATGCATAAAGTATAGTAATACCGGTGTAAAAACAATACCAGTGCAATCTATTCCGGTGCAAAAAAATAACATTTCGACTACAAAAGAAAGACCGGTGTTATATTTAATACCGGTGTACAAATCACGGTTTTACACCGGTTCATATATTAAATACCAGTGCAAATGTTGACACCAGTGTTCCAAACAATACCAGCACAGATATATTGTGATTCTAAAATTTATACACCTACCTAAGATGCTAGTCCAAATAATTTTCTACACTGGTTCATTTCACCGGTGCAATTGTTTTGTATTTTTACACCCCTATACATACGCACCGGTATTTTGGGGGGCCAAAATACCGGTGCCATTGCCCTAAATTATCAGTGCAAACCCCTGTCCTGCAGTAGTTATATGACAGTGCTTATGCTCAGCTCGACCATTATGAACAGGGGTATAAGGGCTTGACATCCGATGATGAATGTCACAAGAGATAAAATGATCACAAAAACGATGATTAGTAAACCCTGCCCCTCCATCACATTGAAAAACTTTAAGTTTAGTGGAAAATTGGGTCTCCATGAATTTCTAGAACATCAAAAAGACATCAAAGAAATAGGATTTGTGACAGGGATAGAATTAAGTAAAATGTGAGAAGTCATCAATGAAGATAACCTAATAAGAATAACCAACCACTCCTAAAACTAGTGCACGTCCCCATAAGTCACAATGAACTTTTTCCAACAAAGAGGTCGATCGTTGATCACTAGTGGAAAAGGGTAAACAACGGCTTTTAGGCATCATACATGAGGAGCAACTAACTGGGGTAGGTCAAATAGAGGTAACAGAAATACGACCCTACTTATTCAACAACTGAAGAGTGTCATAAGACACATGACCAAGCCGAGAATGCCATTGCTTAAATGAGGTACGGATTTTTCCGGAATGAAGTTCACTGAAGAAACTTGTGCCTCCACTTTCAAGATAATAGAGGCCAGCTTTATGACGGCCAGTACCAAAGACTTTTCCGGTGTACTTATGCCGAATGAGAAACAAATCAGTAACAAATATAATAGTAATTAGTAAATCTTGAGTGAGTATACTTATGGAATCTAAACTCTTTGTAATTTGAGGAACCACGAGCACATCACGTAAATACAGAAATATCACATTGGCATATATGAGAAATCGATAATGAAGCACCGTGGCCCACAGAAACAGTATTAGAACCACGGTAAGAAAGTACCTTGTCAAGGTTAGAAATCTGAGAAGTTACATGAGTTGTTGCCCCCACAATCAACAATCCATTGATTAAGAGAATGACTGCTTGAACTGAAAGAAGGCATGATTTCAATAAAAATAGCCTTAAAATTAAAATAATAAGCCAATAATGGCAACCTTGTGCGCAATGAGCAATCCAGGAGAAGGGGAATAAAAATAAAAAGAAGAAAACTCAAAATTGCAGCAACAAGATAAACAGCACATTAGAAAATTTTCTTCATTAGTTGATGAGCAGTCTGGCATTACATTTACATTTACATTATTATTACTATCCTGAAGGCTACCATGCATCTTCCACATTCACCACCTTGTCCATACCTGTCCACATGAGGCACACCAATGTCGAACATAATAAAACCGGACTCACGATCGAAGATGCAGATATCCTTCACTGGGAGCCACGAGTAGAGCTCGACTCTAATCAGCGTCGTGCGTCAGGTTGGCCTTAACCACGCGGTCAAAGAAGATGATAAAATTTGGTGGCCAAATGTAAATCTCACACGCACACCGCTAAAAAACATGAAACACGCATAGACACACACCTAAATTCAAGAAGCAAGATGAAACAGCTAGGATTTGGTTTGATTTCTGTTCAGCTTCCTTTGGTTGGTGTTCTTGACCCTATCATATTTTCATTATAAAAACATCATTCCAAAATCGACAACTTGATAGTGCTTCTGTCTCGGAGTGCGGTTCAGGAACTAACCCTCAAACTCCGGCTGCTTGGAGAACATTACAGAATGCCAACATCATTTTTCGCTTGTACATCTCTACAGAATTTTAATCTATGAGCTTCTATCGTAAAACCAATTGCACCTCCGGTTTACGCTCCTGTTGATAGAACTCATTCCTACATTGGCATCAAGGCTTCCCTTCGTAGCCAAAATGAAGAATCAAATCCTTGTCCTCATGTACATCATATTGGAAACCCTTGGATTTCCCAGGAAGGGAACTTGCATTTCATTATGAACATCCATGATAAAATACCTAGTATATATAAACATGTAAATATTAATTTAGGTAATAAGGTATTGACTTTTACGATCTCAACAATTCCTTAATTTCAAACGGTATTTCAACATAAGGCGAACAAATAGTGCGGACGTTGTGCGGCTGATGGGCTAAGCAGGGGCGGAGTTGGGGGATTCTACTGAGAGTTCATTATTCATATATAACTCTGCTGCCTAATGTATTATAGTTTGATAAATAATTTAAAAATAAATCTCAAATTACATTTCAATTTTGTTTATATTTTCAAACAAATTATAGAAAGACAAAACTCCAGTTAGACTGACTAACAGTTAGACCAATAATAAAAAACTCTATTATAATAACTTTAGTGTTAAATTATAATTATTTATATATTGAAATTAATTTTGAAAAAAATTCAAAATAAAGAAAAATAAACATACAAATCACCACATTAGTTACATCAGTTATAAAATGACCACGTCAACTTAAAAAAAACTGTGTTAAAAAAACAATTTAAACATTAATTGATAATAAGACTAATTTTGTTTGCATAGTTGCTAATTTGTCAGAAATATAAATCAATAAAAATATTTATTCATAGAGAAAATTTCCTGTTAGACCGATTTAGAGTTAGACCAATTATGAAAACCTCATTTCAATAATTTTTAGGGTCAAATACATTTTAAAAGTTTTTCAAACTATTGCAACGAATGAAAACAAATATCAAATGACTTCATTTTTTTTTACAAATTACTTCAAATTACTTCTTATCACCCATTTCAGGTTTTATATTGTGATCATATCATTAATAAATTTTTGAAAAATCTTCTATAAAAATCTTCCATAAAGCATAATTTTTAATTCTAAATTAATAAAAAATATTCTATTTAGGCTACACAATTTATTTTTTATAACGTCTCCGGTTAGACTGTCTAAGAGTTAGTCCAATCATAAAAAATAATATTTTCATAACTTTTAAGATCAAATTAAAATTATTTATATTTCGAGATATATTTTATTAGATTTCCAAAATTATGGGTATAGCTTGTTGCAACAATCGAAACAAATATTGAGTTATTTTAATGTTTGTGATTTTAATGCGTATCAAAATTTCTATAACAATTTCAATTCAAAAATAACTTTAGTTCTACCACAAAGTATTTGATGTGTGATAATTATGTTGTTTATTTTATTGGGATTAACTGTGAATTTACGTGATTAATGTGCATTTTGAATATTTTATTTGTAACAAATCACAGTTCTTGGGCTCAAGAGGAATTTGGAGGAAAATAGGGAGAATCGGGCAATTATCGCAAATGGAGCAATCAAATGAAGATCAGAATCGTAGCAAGTTATTTGGAGCAGATTGGATTGATAATTTTAGAAATATTCTTGAAGACAATGTGAAGATTGGATCAGAATTTAATTTTGGGAAGATTTTATTTTATTTGGAAGAGTCCAATATGAACATTATTTTGTAATGGCAGTCTATAAACATTGCTGCGGCGGAAGACAAAAAGGGTGTGCTGTTTGGGTATTATTTTAGGAATGTTAGTAGTTTGAAGGAAAGAAAAAGTCAACACATATTTTTCTCTCCTTTGTTTTTGTTTTCGGCCAGGGAAGAAGACAAACCTTCTTCTCCTTAATCTTTTTTTTCTTTCTCCTTTTGTGGTTGCTGGACGAAAGAAAAGCAACTGGAACATTGGTTTTTCGTCTCTCTCTGTTTTGTAACTTCGGCAGACCAGACCAAACGTGGATACAGTACTAGTGCAAGCTCTGGTTTTGTTTTCTTTAATTACCTCCTTTTCATTCAATTTCAATAAGCATGTTCATATATTATTATATATATTTGTTTAGTTTAATTATCATGAGTAGCTAATTCATATATCGGCAGAGAATAACAAATGTTAGTTTATAAATCGTGAGGCCTAATTGCATTATAATTGATTCTTGGATGTTCTTGATTGTTCTTGGTTGAATTTTATTTCTAATATGTTTAAGCCTGATCAACTTAAATGTTTTTAGAATACTGCTATCTAATTTCCGCCAATACGTAATTGTTGGATGGGATTAGTGAGTAGCACAGTTTTGCGAAAAACAGCTAACTAGCTAAGACTGTAATAGCAAGATAGGGAATAATCGAGTGTGCGTTACTATTTGCTTTTACTTTGGTAATTGCTGTATCGGGTTCTTTTAATACGTAATGCTATCAAAATGTGTTCTAGTTTAGCGAATACTTTCTGGGAACATTTTGGTAAGGGAAACAGTTAATTAATCGTAATTAGTTGACTGTCGATAAAGTAAGAAAGAATTGGGGGGTTAAGCGTATCTACTTCCCTATAACCGATAGATGTGCAGGAATTGATTTATTATTGCGCCTATGATCGATAATAACTAGCATGAGTTATTCTTAGCCGATATCATTCATTCATATATTTATTTCTCATAAGTTTAAGTCTTGATTTGCATTTTTAGAGTTAATAAAATCACTACATTTAAGGCGTGGTGGCATCACTAAAAGGTTTTCAAAAAAATTAGTGGGAAAAATAATTAATGATTATTGCTTTTGCTCCCTGTGGGATCGACCCTGCTTATCATTGTGCTAATTAATATTAATCTGAATTTGCAGGTTATTTGGCGAGTAAAACGACGCTCACCAAATTGGCGCCGTTGCCGGGGAGCAGTAAGTCAATTATTTTTAATTTTTTTTCTACTAATCTGTGTGTTAGTGTGCTTGGTTTATGAGCAGATCATCCAGGCCGAATTTAATATTCGATCCGGAAGTTGAGAAGACAGCCAAGCAGAACAGAAAGCGAACAAAAGAGCAAAAAACAATTTCTGCCGAGACCCTTCGGTTTGGCCAAACCGAACCCATCGCGATTTCAGCAACTACTTCTGATTCGGAAACGGACATCGAGATGGACGGAGCTGACCAAAATCTGATTCCTGGGCAGAACCCAAACAACCCATACATGTGGGAACTTACCGGTCATAGTGAAGATGATCCCCCCACTCCCATTCAGTTGCCAGAGACCGAAAATCAGATTGAAATCAAGCTGGCGTTCCTGAATGTACTTCCCAAGTTCCACGGGAGAAGCACTGAAGACCCTTATAATTTTCTGAGCGAATTTATCAAGATTTGCAAGGTTCAGAAGAGGTCATCCACCGTGACGGAAGATCAATTCAAATTGGTGGCATTCCCATTCAGTTTGACAGGAGCAGCAAACCAGTGGTTCTCGAGCTTGCCCCCCAACTCCATTGCGACATGGGCAGAATTGAAGATTTTGTTCTTGGAAAACTATTTTCCAGCCACAAGGACGGATGCTTTGAAGAAGGAGATCACAAGCATCAAGCAAGAATATGATGAGCCATTGAGTATGTTTTGGTTGAGGTTCAGAAAATTGGTGGACAGTTGCCCTAATCACAGAATGACGGAAGGCCAGTTGCTTCAATGTTTCTATCAAGGGATGACATCCAGCAACAAAGACTTGGTAAACTCTTCCAGTAGTGGTGGATTTTCTCACCTTCGAGTGAATGAAGCTAGAGAGATCATCAAGCGGTTGGTCAATTCTAAAAAGGAATATGATCAACAGGAGGTACGAATCTTGAAGAAGGTTGCCCAGACATCCACTTCCGAAAAAGATGAGATCAAGGAAAGGATGGAAAGAATGGAGAAGATGCTTTCTAAGGTCGTTGACAAGGTGGCGTCTGTACAAGAAGGGCCTTGCGATACGTGTGGAGCAGTCAACCATACGACGTCGCAATGCATTCTTACTATGGGAGAAATACCTGTTCAAGCAAATGCTATGGGAAATTTCAATGAGAGACAACAAAAAGGACCATATCCACAAAATTTCAATCCAAGGTATAGGGATCACCCTAACTTCCAGTGGAGAGAACAAGGTCCCCCGCCACAGCAGCCTCAGCATTACCAACGACTCTATGTTCCACCAATGCAACGAGAAGCTCCAGTTTTTCCCCAGCCCCAACAAGGAGGTCACGATAAATCTCTGAATGAAAAGATGGACATGTTGATGGACATGATGGTGAAGAATCAAAGAAGACTGAATCAACGTTGGAAGAGCATACTCGGCAAATCACCCAGCTATCAAATTCTCTGAATGAACTCAGGATGAAGCAACCCGGAGGATTGCCCTCGCAGGTCCAAGTGAACCCCCATGAGACAGCAAATCAAGTCACACTCAGAAGTGGAAAGATAGTTGGTGCGCCGCCATCGAAATCCGCGAACGAAGAAGCAGACCAGTTCACTGACGAAGGGTTCCGTTTGGCCAAACGGAACCCTGCGGCAGAAATTCAGAATCAAATGACGGAGGAAAAAGGCGACAAAACCATCACGAACTCTGAGAATCCTGAGCATGCTGAGGTCCAAGATAAAGGTAAATCCAAGGTAACACCTGAGGTAGGTAAGAGGTTGAGTTTACATGATCCTTCACTTAAAATTTTGCCTCCTTTCCCTCGTAGATTAGAAAAGAAAAAGGAAGAACCTTTGGATTTTATATCAATTTTTGGAAAAATGGATATTAATCTTCCTTTCTTGCAGGCCATAAAGTTACCACCAATTAGCAAATTCTTGAAAGATTTCATTGCAGGGAAGCCAAAGGATTCGAGCAAAATAATAATGGGTGAATCGGTGTCTGCTGTAATTCAAAAGAAATTGCCACCCAAGTGCAAGGACCCAGGTATGTTTTCCTTACCGTGTTATATTGGAGATAAAAAGATTGATGCTGCAATGTGTGATTTAGGAGCCTCTATAAATGTGATGCCATTGTCTGTATATCAAACTTTAAATGGAGCAGAAATGGTTAACACTAGAGTAGTGATTCAGTTGGCGGATCGATCTTGTGTTTTTCCAGAAGGATTGTTGGAAAATGTACTTGTAAGAGTCAATAATTTTGTGTATCCCGCAGATTTTTATGTGGTAAAAATGAATCATTCTAATGGTCAGGGAACAACAGGAGTTTTGTTGGGTCGTCCTTTCTTGAGAACTGCTAATACTATCATTAATGTGGGAAATGGTACAATTTGTCTGGATTATTATGGTGATAAGTATACTTTTAGTATTGATGAGGCCATGAAAAAGCCAATTGATGCTGAGAATGTATTTTCCATTGACCTCATTGAACCTCTTGTCCAAGAACATCTTGAGACTGAAATTTTGCAGGAAAGAGATGGAATTCAATCGCCATCGGGATCAAAAGAGATAAATATTCAAGGATTGAGTGACAAGGAGATCAGTGAGTTGCTGTACTCAATATACTCTCAGGAAGGGGTGTTTAGTACTGATATAGACCCCAGAAAAATCAACTCATCCGGGTCGAGTTTGGAAGTTCGAGAAAATTCTGAAGTGCAGGGAGGGTCCCGTTTGGCCAAACCGGACCCGTCCGGCAGACCAGTACCATCAGACGTAAAAGCCCCAATTTTGGAGTTAAAGCCCTTGCCCCCGAATCTGAAATATATATATCTCGGTGACAATGATACCCTTCCAGTAATAGTGAGCACGGAGTTATCCACATCTCAAGAGGAGAGATTACTTGCCTTGCTAAAAAGATACAAGAAGGCCATAGGATGGACACTAGCGGACATTACGGGAATCAGCCCGGACATTTGTATGCACCACATCTTGTTGGAGGACAATGCCAAACCAACTAGGGAAGTTCAAAGGAAGCTCAATCCCAACATGAGAGAGGCGGTCTTCAAGGAAATATTGAAATTACTCTCACTTGGGATCATATACCCCATTTCTGACAGCAAGTGGGTGAGTCCTGTTCATGTGGTACCTAAGAAGTCGGGGTTGCAAGTAGTGAAAAATGACAAGGGAGACATGGTGACTACAAGGCTGGTTACTGGATGGAGAATGTGCATCGACTACAGGAAGTTAAATGCCGCCACTCGCAAGGATCATTTTCCGCTTCCTTTCATCGATCAGATGTTGGAAAGACTTGCGGGAAATAGTTTCTTCTGTTTTTTGGATGGGTACAGCGGCTATTTTCAGATTTGTGTGAACCCCGAGGACCAGGAGAAGACCACATTTACTTGTCCCTTCGGCACTTATGCTTACAGAAGAATGCCCTTTGGTTTATGCAACGCCCCAGGCACATTCCAGCGTTGTATGATGAGTATTTTCTCTGATTTGATTGAGACAAGCATCGAGGTGTTTATGGATGATTTCAGTGTCTATGGTGACTCATATGATGTGTGTTTAAGTCGTCTAGAACAAGTCTTAATTCGTTGTGTGAAGAGGAACCATGTTCTTAACTTTGAAAAATGTCACTTCATGGTAAAGGATGGCATAGTCTTGGGACACGTGGTCTCAGAGAAAGGAATTCAAGTGGATAAGGCCAAGGTGGAGACCATAGAACAGCTTCCATACCCTTCTAATGTTCGTGAGGTTCGTGGTTTTTTGGGTCATGCGGGATTTTATCGGAGATTCATCAAAGATTTTGCAAAGATTGCTCAACCTTTGACGAAACTTCTCCAAGATGATGTCCCTTTTGAGATGAATGAAGAGCGCAAGACTTCTTATGATTTATTGAAGAACAAGTTGATCTCAGCACCAATCATGCAACCACCCAATTGGGATCTTCCATTTGAGTTGATGTGCGATGCAAGCGATTATGCGGTTGGTGCAGTCTTGGGACAGAAAGCAGGGAAGGAGAGCCATGTGATTCATTACGCATCAAAAACTTTGAATCCTGCACAAAGCAATTACACCACCACAGAGAAGGAGTTGCTCGCCATTGTCTTTGCTTTGGATAAATTCAGATCTTATTTACTTGGCTCTAAAATTATTATCTATACTGATCATTCTGCACTAAAATACTTGTTTACTAAGAAGGATTCTAAACCTCGATTAATCCGTTGGGTTTTGTTGTTGCAGGAATTTGACTTTGAGATCAGAGACAAGAAGGGTGCAGAAAATCATGTTGCTGATCATTTGAGCCGTTTACTCAGACCTGAAGATGATATTCCCATTCCCGAGGCATTTCCCGAAGAACATTTGTACACTGCGACTGGGTTCCGTTTGGCCAAACGGAACCCCCTGCCAGAACTGAATTCAGGTAAGTCGGACTCGGATCCTTGGTATGCGGACATCGTAAATTTTATGACCACTGGAGATATTCCACATACACTGAGTCGTGCCCAAAAATTAAAATTAAAAAGTGATTGCAAGCATTACATTTGGGATGAACCGTATCTTTGGAGGATTGGTTCTGACCAGATTATTCGACGCTGCATCCCTGATGACGAGCAAGGTAGTATTCTTTTACACTGTCACTCATATGCATGTGGTGGACATTTTGGACCTAAACGTACTGCTCGTAAAGTGCTTGATTGTGGTTTTTTCTGGCTGACATTGCATAAGGATGCTTATTTATTTTGTAGAAATTGTGATAGATGCCAAATGACTGGAAATATTTCTCGACGTGATGAAATGCCACAAATGCCTGTACTTGTTTGTGAAATATTTGATGTGTGGGGCATGGACTTTATGGGTCCTTTTCCGAGTTCTTTCGGCAATATTTACATCTTATTAGCAGTTGATTATGTGTCCAAATGGGTGGAAGCTAAAGCCACCCGTACTAATGATGCTCAAGTTGTTGCAGGGTTCTTAAAATCAACTATATTCTGCAGGTTTGGAGTACCACGAGCAATCATTAGTGATCAGGGAACTCACTTCAAGAATCGGACCATTGAAGCTCTTATGAAAAAGTATGGAGTGCACCATCGATTCGCCACTACCTACCACCCTCAATCAAATGGCCAAGCTGAGGTGTCAAATAGAGAAATTAAGCAAATCCTAGAGAAGACAGTAAATCCTTCCAGGAAGGATTGGAGCAAGCGATTGGAGGATGCGCTTTGGGCATACCGTACTGCATTCAAGACACCTATAGGGATGTCGCCATATCGCCTTGTGTTCGGAAAAATGTGCCACCTACCTGTCGAGCTTGAGCATAGGGCATTTTGGGCTGTAAAGCAAGCGAATATGGAATCCCTTAAGTGTGAGGAGGAGAGAAGATTTCAACTTCAGGAACTAGAGGAACTCCGTTTAGAGGCATTTGATCATGCTATGTGGTACAAGGATCGAACAAAAATGTGGCATGACAAGAATCTGAGAACCAAGGAGTTCGTGGTTGGGCAAAGAGTACTACTTTTTCAGTCCAAGCTCCGGTTAATGCCCGGAAAGCTTAAATCAAAATGGATAGGCCCGTTCGTAGTGTCTTCGGTTTGGCCAAACGGAACGGTTGAGATCAAAAGTTTGGAGACAGATAAGGTTTTTCTGGTCAACGGTCATCGCCTAAAGCCGTATCATGATTCCTCTCAGGTGGAAATGGTGGACGAAATTCCACTAAATACCACCCAGCAAAATTGAGGGATTCTACAGTCTGGCCCAAGACTATAAATGACAGCGCTACTGGGAGGCAGCCCAGTTGTTTCTTTGTCTTTATTTGATTTGATTTTGGTTAATTTTATTTTATAAAAAAAAATGAAAAAAAATATTTATATATATTTTCAAAAATAAAAAAAATAAAAATTATGAAGGTTCTTTGTGTGCATTTTTTTTTCTTTTCTTCTAAGTTTTTCATGTTTTCTTGTAGATGGAGGAAAAATATGAGCAACATCTTCATGAAGGAAGGCAAATGGGTTGAATAAAAGGCTTTTTGGGCTTTGGAATAGGCCCATTTTCGGCTAAGGAAGTTTGAGGAGTCATGGGGACTAAAAGAAGATAACCAAAGTTTTAGGGGCTTAAGTGATAATTAGGAATTGGCTGCATTCCTTTTTCTTCTCCTTTCCTTCTTCCCTACCTTTCCACTTACCATTTTTCTCTTTCTCCTTCACCTTATAACTACCTCCTCTCGCCGCCTTAGCACCACCCTCACTTTCTCTCGCCTCCTCCTCCAAGCCACCTCCACACCACCTCCATCTTCACCGGATCCGCCATGGGCCGCCAACGACGGAGAGCGACACCAGCCGAGCTTCCGCCGAACTCACCACCTCCTACAGACGTCGTGGCCGTGGCGGAGCCTCATTCTTCAGCCGCTTCGCCGACACCAGCCGAGTTTCCGCCTCCACTCGCCGCCTCCCTGCCCACTGGTAAGCCTCACCGGAGTAACCGTGGTCGTCCACCACCTCCGGTCGCGTCCTCTCCAATGGAGACCGCTCGCCCGCCATTGCCGACGCCGGAATCGAAGTCCACCAGAGTTGCAGTTGCAGATCTGTCGTCAGCAGAGGCCGACTCGCCGCCACAAGACGAGCCACCACTTCCACGCGCCTCCACGCGCCGCCCACGCGCCGCCCACCCGCCTCCACGCGCCGCTCACGCGCCGCCAGCACCAGCCGCTGCTCCTGCAGATAGCCATTCAACCGAGCCTTCCCCAACTCCCATTCCAGCTCCGGCATCATCAACCTCCGGTCATCCGATGCGCCGAAAATCAGTGGCCAAGAAGCGCGTGCATAAGCCTTTGCCTTCTCCTATTCCGGCTGATGGGGTTCCTTCTGAGGTTCCACTTAAAGCGACGAAGCGACAATCACAAAAGCGAGGCAACCAGAAAAACACTCATGCAAAACGGAGTGCACCAGATTCGGACTGCCCACCTTCACCCACCAAGAGGGCTAAATCCGCTGCTGCCAGTTCTGGGGTTGATAATACTTCCACTCCACGGCCCAGAGTCCACACCTACGGTGATTTTCCCTTGCATGTGCGAGTCGATGATCCAGCCATATTTGGGGAATTCGAGGAACCAAAGCTCAGGGAGGCCTTACAGAAGCGAAAAGGTAAAAAATACGAAGCTGGTTGGGAGGTGAGTATTCCAGCCTTACGAGTCGCAAATATTGCTGATAGAGTTTCTCATTATTTCACTGCGATTGGTTGGGCTACTTTGCTAACTTGTCATGTTCTGCCTATGTATGAGGAGCTTGCCGAAGAATTTATTACGAGTTTTCATTTTGAGAAGTCCAATGATATGACATCATCTGAGCCTAGCATATTTTTTCGTCTTGGTCTGAATATGGTTCATTTATCTGTAGATGAGTGGAATTTATCCTTGGGTTTAGCATCCAGGGAGCAATTATTTTCAGAAGAGTATGAGTCTGCTTTTTGTGGTCCTTACGTGACTTATCCGGGATTTAATCCCAATGCTGCCTGGAAATTACTTGCTCCCTCATGCCCTGATATTTATGATCCCACTATGTCTACTGTGCATTGGATTTCTGATCCTGCTTTGCGTCTGTGCCATCTTATACTTGTGAGAAATGTGTTTGGTCGTACCACTTCTTGGGCTAAGGTGAGCCAACCAACCCTTTTCGTTTTGTGGTGTATGCACACCAACAAAAAACTGAACTTAGGGTACTGGTTGGCTGAGGCCTTGCTTGACATTGCTACACACACTACTCGCCATGTCACGTTGTGCCATATTCTTGCTATGTTTCTTGATAACAATGTGATTTTTGATGGTTTACCTCAGTTGGAATTAGTAAAAGCTCCTTCTCTTCTCAATTTGAATGCTATGGTTGAATCTAATTTGATCTATTTGGATGCTAACAAATGCCCCCAGTTTCCTCCGCCGGGAAATCCTACCCCGAGCTCTTCTACTCCTGCAGGTCACATCTCTCTTGTCTCCATCAATGAGGACCTCAAAAGCCTCCAACAGAAGGTGGATCGACTCATGGAGCAGAATGAGCTGATCCTGCTAGCCCTCCGAAATGTGGCTGGCCCCTCCCAATGAGTTCCCCTATCCCTGATTTTATTGTTATTTCCATTTTTTTTATTATCTTTGTTGAGTCTAGTTTTTAGGTGATTCTGTTCCTTTTTACATTTTTACTAAACTTGCTTGAGGGCAAGCAAGGTTTAAGTGTGAGGAGGATTATATGTTTATGTGTTATGTGTTAGTGTCATTTATAAAAAATACAAAAATATTTTTGATTTTTTTTGAGTCGAGTCAAATTCAGCATACTATCCTTGATATTATTGTTCTTGACGGACTGAACTTGCCTGTGAGAAAGCTCTTGTGTGACATATTTGATTACTTGATACACCTCTAAAATTACTTGGTAAATGAGTCTAATATAATTGGTGTAAATTGGCCTAGATGATACTTGGGATGACGAAAAAAGACAAGTAATTGAACATTTTAGCCCATTAAATGTGAGGTTTGAGCTAGAGTAGAGCAGTCTCTACATCAATCTTTTTTCTGAGAGTCATGGCATTACTTGAATTATTTGGTGTGAAAATGATGAAAGGCATTAGGATTTAACCACACAGCTTATATTGCCTACCATACATCACCCTTAGTAAACCCTTTGAAGCCTTGACCTGTTTCTTTGTTTAAACCACAGAAAAATGAAGCCAAAGCCTATTTTTATTCCCTCTTTTGTGTCCCTTATATATGCATGCTTGTGATTATGAGAGGTTTCTCAGTTTATTTGCTGCTGATGTGCTTAAAGAAATATCAATGAGTACCTTGAAATTGATTTATGAAGTGACCATGTGGTACTGAGTTTAAAGTGCAGTAAAATGAGTGATTTGGTGCTGGAAATTCAGAAAAAAAAAATAGGGCTGATGTGCCTAGAAAAAAATTCAGGAAAAAAAAAAAAGGAATGAAAAAAAAAAAAAAAATCCAGCACCAACACTTGGTAATTACAGCCAGTTCAGAGCAGTTTTTTTTACTTATTGGAGGCTGAAAATTATCTATTTGATTGAGGAATTGTTGGGCTGAAAAGAGCATGCATGTATATTTATATTCTTAAGCTTAGAACCCTTAGGACCTTACCTCATTTTTATTCCCCCTAGCCCCGTTACAACCTTGAATAAAGACCTTTCTGATTTGCATTGAATGATTTGAGTATTGCCAGGTGAAAATTATATATTGAGTGACTGTTCCTTACATCTAGAGCGAATGTGTGAAACGTGAGAAATGTTGGATGCTTGTCCGATTTTGACTAAGTTGAGGGCTGGTTTGCATTAATTTGAGGATAAATTTACCAATGTCATTTGAAAGGTGTGAGAGTGTCAAGTGTGTTATACATGAGCATTTCTTATTAGTAAGGTAAAGTTTGTCTATGAATCAAGAAATTAAGGATTGGTATGCTGAGTTTGACTGTTTGTTGGGTTGTAGTTAGTGTCTTTTTGTTATTTTTCTTTTGAGTCTTTATTAGAGTCAGTTGGGGGATACTTGGAACCTTGTAGTAAACAACATGATTGGATTCTCATTTCATACTTGAGGGCAAGCATGACTCAAGTGTGAGGATATTTGATGTGTGATAATTATGTTGTTTATTTTATTGGGATTAACTGTGAATTTACGTGATTAATGTGCATTTTGAATATTTTATTTGTAACAAATCACAGTTCTTGGGCTCAAGAGGAATTTGGAGGAAAATAGGGAGAATCGGGCAATTATCGCAAATGGAGCAATCAAATGAAGATCAGAATCGTAGCAAGTTATTTGGAGCAGATTGGATTGATAATTTTGGAAATATTCTTGAAGACAATGTGAAGATTGGATCAGAATTTAATTTTGGGAAGATTTTATTTTATTTGGAAGAGTCCAATATGGACATTATTTTGTAATGGCAGTCTATAAACATTGCTGCGGCGGAAGACAAAAAGGGTGTGCTGTTTGGGTATTATTTTAGGAATGTTAGTAGTTTGAAGGAAAGAAAAAGTCAACACATATTTTTCTCTCCTTTGTTTTTGTTTTCGGCCAGGGAAGAAGACAAACCTTCTTCTCCTTAATCTTTTTTTTCTTTCTCCTTTTGTGGTTGCTGGACGAAAGAAAAGCAACTGGAACATTGGTTTTTTGTCTCTCTCTGTTTTGTTACTTCGGCAGACCAGACCAAACGTGGATACAGTACTAGTGCAAGCTCTAGTTTTGTTTTCTTTAATTACCTCCTTTTCATTCAATTTCAATAAGCATGTTCATATATTATTATATATATTTGTTTAGTTTAATTATCATGAGTAGCTAATTCATATATCGGCAGAGAATAACAAATGTTAGTTTATAAATCGTGAGGCCTAATTGCATTATAATTGATTCTTGGATGTTCTTGATTGTTCTTGGTTGAATTTTATTTCTAATATGTTTAAGCCTGATCAACTTAAATGTTTTTAGAATACTGCTATCTAATTTCCGCCAATACGTAATTGTTGGATGGGATTAGTGAGTAGCACAGTTTTGCGAAAAACAGCTAACTAGCTAAGACTGTAATAGCAAGATAGGGAATAATCGAGTGTGCGTTACTATTTGCTTTTACTTTGGTAATTGCTGTATCGGGTTCTTTTAATACGTAATGCTATCAAAATGTGTTCTAGTTTAGCGAATACTTTCTGGGAACATTTTGGTAAGGGAAACAGTTAATTAATCGTAATTAGTTGACTGTCGATAAAGTAAGAAAGAATTGGGGGGTTAAGCGTATCTACTTCCCTATAACCGATAGATGTGCAGGAATTGATTTATTATTGCGCCTATGATCGATAATAACTAGCATGAGTTATTCTTAGCCGATATCATTCATTCATATATTTATTTCTCATAAGTTTAAGTCTTGATTTGCATTTTTAGAGTTAATAAAATAACTACATTTAAGGCGTGGTGGCATCACTAAAAGGTTTTCAAAAAAATTAGTGGGAAAAATAATTAATGATTATTGCTTTTGCTCCCTGTGGGATCGACCCTGCTTATCACTGTGCTAATTAATATTAATCTGAATTTGCAGGTTATTTGGCGAGTAAAACGACGCTCACCAGTATTCTTTTAAATTGACTAATCGTTAGACATGTAATATTTTATTAGTATGGCTAATAGGGTGATTTGATATTTATTTTTGTTTATTGCAATAAGATACCTATAATTATGAAAACTTTTTAGAATGAATTTCAACATAAAAATAATAATAATCCAATTCAGTATCTTCGGCGGCGTCTCTTATAATCTGAAAATAATTATAATCTCAGGTGAGGCTGCGGCGTCTGGCGCTGGATTCGGCCACATCCTCCGGCCATTTTGGTGGCATCTCCGACAAAATTTCAAATTCTAAGGTAAAAATTTGGGTGAGAAAGCTACGGTTTTAAATTAGTACATAATTCCCCAAATTCTGAACATACATAGAAAGAAAATAGGAAAAAAATTACATGGGTATTACACCAAACTACAGGACTTCCGATCAATTTGCTACGCACGGATGATGGACTGGAGTTGCAGCTCATTCCACGGATGGTAATTCGGTGTTGAAGCTCATTTAAAACACATTAAGGGACTTCTGTGGATGCTGCTAATAGTCTCTTGTGGGTGCAGTACAATTCCACTAATCTCACTTTTGGTTTTGGAACTTTTAAGCTTAGTTATTGACTTACTGTCTTTGAAGTTGCCTAGCTAAGGGAGAGAATTAACACAAGGGGTGGAGATTCTCTCTTTTGGATCGTTACTTCAATTCAGATTATGTTTCCCTTGTAAAGCTGTTCATATATCCTTAGGTATAGATTGTCTAGGACTTTTGGAGGTAACTATGTTGCCTCAACGCTTTAGGGATCTAGCTACACTCGATGCACCAACTGTTGAATTTGATCTAAGGCATGGGGAACCTTAATATATATTTCCCTCACCTCCGAGTGTTCTCATTAAAAAAAAACTACAGAAATTTCAGGGGTAATAAATCTGTTTCTAATATTTTAAAATTTTAATTTCTTAAAACAAGGGTATAATAGTCGACTTGCAAAATTATGGCCAAATTCAGGTTCACAATGCTAAATTGACAATTTCCATCAAATAATATGTAAAAATTGCACTTTCAGATTTCACATGGTTAAATTGACACTTTCAACCAAAAGATATACTTTGAAATAATTTTTTGTGCAAATAACCCTATATAATTGAGAAAATGCAGATATAACCCTGAAATAATTTTTAGGGCAAATATAACCCTAAGTACTTAACAAAAGTGCAAATATAACCCTAAAGACTATATTCCGACATTGACGGGCCATTTCCGGCCATTGATCGACCGGAAATGACTAAAATACCCTTCAGTCCAACGGAAAAACAAAACAAAAATACCCTTGCCCTTTCACTACTGCACCTCCACCTTCGTCGTCGTACCTCCACTACAGCTCCATCACTGCATCGCCATCTTTTTATTTTAAATTAAGCTCAGCTCCACCACTGCATCGCCATCTTTTTTAAAAAATTAAGCTCAGCTCCACCACTGCATCGCCCGAGCCATGTTGTCCGATTAAGAAATATGAGCATCAAACCGATGAGAATTTAAGGCAATGTTGTCATCCCCGAAAAACTCATTCAAGTAAGCTCTCAGCACAACATTCCAGCCTATCCTAAACACCCATTGAAGATACTCAAGAATACAAACCTTTTTCTCAACTTCATTTCCCCTGTCCCTTTACCTAGCACCAAGAATCTTCTAAAATCCAGGCCTAAAGGCTCGTACTTTCTTGGATCAAAGAACTCGGAATCAACAAGCTGAACAATCTTGACTGTCTTTGATGAATCCACCCCACTTTCCACAAAAGTTCTAACATGAAATTCAGTGGGAACTCAGATGAAATCCATCTTATTACACCTCTCTAAATGTGTTAAACCTACTCTATCAGACTTAAAAATGGTTCTACCAAATACAAACTTAAAGTAGTCATACCGGACTGGAGGGCAGGGAAACAGGGAAACAGGGAAAGGGCACCATGCCCCAGGCTCGATGTGGCACACCACAATAGTCTCATTAAATCTGCACTCTGTTGCGTGAAGCTAAATGGAAAGATCCCTCGTTTCTTTAGGCATCCCCCTCCAAAATTCAGGGTTTTGCAGATCTTCGTGTTGCTCAATGCTGAGTTTGAATCTGGGGTGATTGATTTTCCAGTATTGCTGGAGGGATAGGATGTAGGACCAGGCCTCTTAGCTGTATCCTCTTCTGGTGAGGAACGGGGCCATCCATATGACACAGTAGGGTGAGGTGGGATGGTGGTGATGGGTTGCGGCGGTGCCAGTGGGCAGAGGAATCGGAGGAGGTGATGGAAGAGAGTGGAACGTGGTGAGAGGGTTGGTTTGTGGGATTTTTTTTGGGATGGTGATTGAGATTGAAATTGCAAGAAAAAGTAGCATAGATTTAACCAGCCGACTCACACCGCTTCATGCAGTCCATCGGAAACCCGCCTTCACCGCCATTGATAGATTCAACTCCCGCTGCCACTACGGCGCCGGAGCCGGAGTGGTAGAAGAGAATTAATTTTTCTGTCAGTGGAGAGAAAATGAAGAGAAGGGTATAATAGCAACTTCACTATTTTTTAATATAAAAAATAGGGGTAACATCAACTTTTCATCTTATTCTGGTTTCAAATTGCTGGAAAATGTTATATTTGCAAACGACCTAAATATCTAGGGTTATATTTGTACTTTCAATTATCGGAGGGTTATATCTACATTTTCGTCAATTATGTAAGATTATATATACACTTTGCTCTAAAAATTATTTCATTGATACTGTTAAGCTCATACAAAAGAACGTGCATCACACGTGCATTTTTAGTTTTTCTTTTGAAGAATATTATTAAAATATAGTACCACTTGAAGAAAGTATAACAGAAATTAAAATGGGCGCAGTATTTATGAATTTGATTGGGTTGTTTGTGTTTGTGAAGGTATTGTCCAGGATTCATGGAGAGACGGCAGGCTAGTAAGAACTTGGATCTGTGGAGGCTTCAATGCCTGTCATTCATCTTACAAAAGGTTTTTGTACAGTAGGTCCAAGTTGGAGACATTTGTTGATTTTCCTATCCATGATTTCGATTTCACCAATCATGTAGCCAACAAAAACAACTCAGAGTAGCAGCACGTATCAAGGTATGTTCATCAATCATCAAATCCACATTTCAATATGGCACGCCAATATCAAGCCGGAGGCGGGATCGAAGACGTACATATCCTTCACCGGGGGCCACAAGAAGAATTCGACTCCGATTAGTGCGCCATGCGTCAGGTAGGTCTTAACCACGTAATCGGTCGAAGAATATGATAAACTTTTGATGGCCGAACGTAAATCTCACACGCACACCGCCCAAAAAAACATGAAACATGCACAAACACGCACCTAAATTCAAGAAGCAAGATGAAACTAGTAGGATTTGGTTTAAATTATGTTCAACTTCCTTTGGTTGGTGTTCTTGAACTTTGACCCTATCATATTTTCATTCCAAAATTCCTGCCGCCAAAATGACCAGTAGTTCTGAAAAGAATGTGGTTTTCATCCAATTGTCCATTAACATTAACTTCTTTGGAGGATAGCAAAGACAATAACTCAAAGCATTAAATTGCAACACTATTATCATCTCATACTTAGCAAGTTGAAGTATTATTTCTTTGACTATTGAGGTTCAACTATCATGATTTTTTGGCAAGAACCATTTGGAATTAATGTTCACAACACATGCTTGAACCAAGAAGGGGAATTTCTTGGGATATTGGGATAAGTTTTGTTTGAGAGCTCTTGGCCATTGGTGAACTTGGAGTATTAAAAATAGGGGATGAACTTAGTAGTTCAAACATACCTAAAGCATAACATTCCTTTGCTACTTGATTTCTTCTCCCCTTAGCTCTCCTTTTGTAGTTGTAGAAGCCAAAGTCATCTTCTTTATATTTTTCCTCATAATTCCTTCATAGGTGGTAGGAAAAGCCTTGTAATACCTTCTCCACATATAGTGAAGCTTCCGGTCTCCCCCGGCCATGGATGTAGGTCAATTTGACCGAACCACGTAAATCCATGTGTCCATTATTTCCTTTTATTTTCTTTACGTTGTCTTTGTTATCCATTTTTTTGGGCTAATAGATATCTCGTGAGATTCATATTCCTAACAAATTGGTATCAGAGCCATATCTCATTTTTTATCTATTAGCCATCATGACAGTAATAAGGACTTCTATTGAAAAGTTTGACCGGAGTGTAAATTTTGGTATGTGGAAACTCAAGATGGAAGCCATCTGAATCCAAGATGGATGTGAGCTAGACCTTGAAGGAGCGGAGGAGAGGCCATCAGACATGTTGCCGGAAGATTTTGGTGATCTAGCAAGAAGGCTAGATCGGCTATTATTTTAAACCTCTCTAACGAGGTTTTGCACGAAGTTGCTAATGAGAGAACTGCCAAAGGTATGTGGGATCAGTTAAAATCTACATACATGAAGAAGACAATGGAGAATCGCCTCTTTTTGAAACAAAAATTGTACATGTTGAAAATGGGGGAAAGGTACATCTATACTCTCACATCTTGATAAATTTGATTCCATCATTTTGGATTTGGAGAACGAAGATGCTAAAGTTGATGAAGAAGATCAAGCCATTTTATTGTTATGTTCCCTTCCCACGCCCTTTAAGTATTTTTGAGATACTATGATTTATGGGAAATAGTCGTTCTCATACAATAGCATAAAATCCGCATTAAAATCAAAAGAACATATTGATAGGGACATTACGGGGGAATCGAGTGGCAAAGGTGAAAATAGAGATTCTGAAGGTGGTAGATCAAAAGGGAGGTCGAAGTCTAGATACATAAATAAAATTTGCAACTATTGCAAGAAAATGGGGCACATTAAGGCTGACTGTTTTAAATTAAAAAATAAAGAAAAATATAAAAATGAGCAAAATAGCAATAATGCTGGAGAAGCTAGTGTAGCAGAAGATGTGAGTGATGGAATCCTATTTGTGGCCATGGATAATAAATCAAGGTCTTCAAGTGAGTGGCTATTAGATTCGGGTTATTCTTACCACATGATTTATGATAGGGGGTGTTTTTCCACTGATGAAGAATGGGATGGCTAAATTGTTTTAATGGGTAATAATTCTCCTTGTAAGGTTGTTTGTAGGGGAACAATTCAAATCAAAATGTACGATAGCATTATGAGGACACTCACCAATGTTAGGCATGTTCCTGACATAAAGAAAAATCTCATCTCTCTTGGCACTCTTGATGCTCTCGGGTACAGATATTTATGTGATGGTGGAATACTGAAAATCTGTAAAGGTGCTCTTGTGTTAATGAAGGCTTACAGAGTTGGCACTTTGTATGTTTTGCAGGGTTCTACAGTAACTGGGGAAGAGGCTGTCTCAACTTCCTCAGATTAAGACATCACCAAATTCTGGCATATGAGGTTGGGACATATGGGCGAGAAAGGCTTAACATTGTTAAGCAAGAGAGGTCTACTTTGTGGTCAAAGTACTGGTAAGTTGGAATTTTTCGAACACTGTATTTTTGGAAAGCAGAAAAGAGTTAGCTTTCGTTCACCTGCAGTTCATAAAACAAAAGGTACTTTGGATTACCTTCATTTTGATCTTTAGGGGCCCTCTCGTGTTCCTTCTAAGGGTGGTGCAAGATATATTCTTACTTTTATTAATGACTATTCAAGAAAAGTTTGGGTATATTTTTGGAAGTTTAAAAGTGATGTTTTCCTAACATTTAAACAATGGAAGACTTTGATTGAAAAACAGACAGGAAAACAAATTAAGCGACTAAGGACTGACAATGGGTTGGAATTTTGTTGAGATGAATTCAATGAGTTCTGCAAAAAATGAAAGAATAGTTCAACATTGTACTGTTAGAATGATGCCTCAACAGAATGGTGTGGTAGAGCGGATGAATCGTACACTTTTGGAAAGAGCTCAGTGCATGATCTCAAATGCCAAGTTGACATTAGACTTTTGGGCAGAAGCCATATTTACGGCTTGTCACATCGCCAACCGCTCTCCATGTGCACCTCCTGATTTTGGTCAGGTACTCCTGCTGATTACTCTAATTTAATAATATTAGGGTGTCCAGCTTATATGCATGTTAACGAGGAAAAGCTCGAGCTTAGGGCTAAGAAATGTACATTCCTCGATTATGCTTCAGGGATGAAATGATATAGATTGTGGTATCCTGATCCCAAATCACCCAAATTTGTAATTAGTAGAGATGTTACATTACACTATCACAAGAAGGACCCTTTAGCACTGGTTTTTTTTATGTTCTAGCACCGGTTTTTTTGCAAAAAAAAAAATCGGTGCCTAAGTAACCAATGATGCTTTAGCACCGGTTGGAAAATAACCAGTGTTAAATCCCAACTTTTAGCACCGGTTTAAAAACTGGTGCTAAAATGTACCGCTATAGCACCGGGTTTTCTTGTTAGCACCGGTTTGTAAACCGGTGCTAAATTAGCAATGGTTTTTTCTTTAGCACCGGTTAAAAACTGGTGCGAATAAGAAAACCGGTGCTAATTGTAAACTGGTGCTAAAAAAATAACCGGTGCTAAATTTGTAAATTTTGCACCGGTTATTTTTAGCACCGGTTATAAAACCGGTGCTAAATATGCAAATGTAACACCGGTTTTTAGTTGGCACCGGTTTTGAAACCACTGATAAAATTTTTTTATTGCACCAGTTCACTTTTAGCATCGGTTAGTAAACCGGTGCTAAAAGTGTATATGTTGCACCGATTATTTTTTAGCATCGGTTTTTGAACCGGTGCTAGAGGTGTATATGTTGCACCGGTTTAAAAACCGGTGCTATGAGTGTAAATTTATCACCGTTATTATTTTGCACCGGTTTTTTAACCGGTGATAATAGTGTATATTTTGCACCGATTTATTTTTTAGCACCGGTTTTGAAACTGGTGCTGAAAGCGTAAATTTTGTACTGGTAATTATTAGGACCGGTTTTGTAATCAGAAGAAACCGTGGTTAAACGTGACTAACTATTGTGGTCACTGTAAGCTGCGGCCCGCTGCTGCTCTTTCAGTTCATCTTCACGCAGGAAGTTTAATTTTTAAGCTTGTTTTCCTACCCGGTGCATTCTTTTTCAAGGATGGTATCGATTATTTGTTGTGCGTAGTAACAGAACGGTGCACAAATAAAAATAGAACAAATTGTGAGCAACCATGACGCATAGACAAGAAGTAGGTTAAAAAAAGCATTGAGTTCGATGAACTATAATTTTTTACTAACAAAAGAAGAGCAACGTGTTTATTAGTGGCCTAAGATACTGGAACCCCCCTCATCACGAAGTTGACGAGTATCAAAAGTGAAGGTCAATTACCTTTCTCATAAGAGATAACACTAAACATTATCCGATGATGGAGGCAAGTCTCTGTATGACATTCAATTGAGCTATGCATTTTGGCAGAGTACATTTTGCAAAAACACAAACCCATTTCAGAGCAATTCTCCGCAGTTCATCGCTCACTATTGGAGTGTAATCTTCTGGAAATTGCTGAAACAATGTATTAAATCACATGTTAAGAAAAGGATATATTTGTGAGAGAATATCCGGCGCTAAAAGTAGTGTAGGAAAATGTACCTAAATAAATTCAATGTTATGCACGTGCCTAAGAATTTTTTCCATGTAATACATGCAATGGTATCCACACTCCCAACTACTACTTTGTATCTTGTGCTGATGTAAAAGAGAATTTGCTGAAACGGTTAAGAACATGAAAATGACTGATGAAATATGACGTTATGGGATAATACGTACATTGATGTTTATGACATTCCATGTATAGTTCGAAGGGTAGGTGGTATTTTGGTCAGAATTGATCCGTCGATATTTTGTTGCAATCCTACAATCAATGAAAACATATTTATGTCAACATATTAAAAAATCGTTTTCACAAATTGGGGTTCACACAATATATGAAAATATATATTAATTAACATTAATTGTAAATATTCGAGCCAAGAAAGTGATAAACGTACAAGAACACATTTACGTGAACAAACATTTTTGTAAAACATTGAAGTTGAAGGAATGACATGAATGTGTTCCACTTACAAATGAATCATTTTAAGGCATGACCTGTTTTGTTTGCAAATTCCCCCAATCATTGAGTCGATGCAATATACTCGATCGATATTCGGTACGAAGATGAGCAAAAACCAATGGTCCCTTTAGAAAAAAGGAAAAACCAAAATGAACCTAAAAATATATTTGTGAAAATAAAATCACAGCATATGGTTGCTATTGCTTCCATGTGGCCGTGACTAGAAACTCAGAAAACAAATGGAACTTACTCTCGATTGTACGGGAAGACGTATAGCCTCGCTTGAGTGCAGCACATGACAGCCGAAACCTTCTCCGCAGTCAATTTCACCCTTTGATTTGCCTTTTGAGCCATTGAATTTGAAGAGACCAGAATAAACTGGACGTGGCCTCTATGAACCAACCCATCACAAAGGTATCTTGCAAATAATATTGTAAGTGAAACAAATATAATGATACATCTATCTATAAATAATGTAACCATGCAAATTCTCACGATGCTCATATATCAAGTTGGCACCCACTGATCCACTCCATTTCATCTTCTACGTCCAAGCTGCTCATGAACAGTCTTAGCTTGTCAGTAAATATGGCTGTGTAAACTTCTTCTGATCCAAACACCTCCGCGTTGAAATTGATGCGGAAGAATTTGTTTGGTCCACATATTTGTGTAGATAGCCTTAAAGCATCTTTAATCTCTTGAACAGCAGCGATGCATTCTTGGTCTTCCGTGACCCCCTAATTACATTGAGAATCTAAAAATATTAGTTGTCCAGCATTTGTATATAATTCAGAATTGGATCATATTGTAAAGGCTAAAATGGGTCCTTAAAAATATATACTGGTTAGAAATCGACATGGGAGGATTTGGTTGCTCATTGTTCGTTGATGTAGTATTTTCTTTTGGAACTTACTAACGGGTAAAATGTTAGTCATGCATCGGTAAAAATTGGTCAGAATGAAATAGTATGGGGGTATGTACCTCTCCTTTTACCGATCGAGTGATCACCTGTCCATGCGGAATATCTTCCTTACCCACCGCCTTCTGTAAGGGACAGTGTGTTAATAATATGTATCTGGATGTCATAGCCAGTTAATATGCTTATATGTTTAACCTGTGTAGTGTCCTTGGCAAATTTTGGTATGCGGTTTATTTGAGGACTTCCAACTTCGTCGACTACCAATTCTTGTGGAGGCGATTGCTGCTCGTTCTCCTGCGTAAGCAGATGAACAACATATAATGTTTTAGTAATATCTAGAAAGATATATATGATACGATAAGAAGAAGATGCAATTATCACACCTCATCATCATGTTGCCCAATGACACTTATCAGCTTTCCCGGCCATAGAATGTTATATCCAATGGCCTTAGTGACAAACTCAAATTCTTCGTGTTCAATCGGTAAAGGTGCCTTGGGAATGAACACAGATCCACGAAGATTTACTCGCTCCCATTTGATGGGTATGTCCGTGTCCGTGTCCTTTGGAAACAAGATACCAAATGCAGCTACATCCCTTTCTCCATTATGGTTCAAAGCATACAGGTTGCACTTTTTTCCTTTCTGAGAAATAAACTCAGAAATACATCGGTTGGACAATAAGTAAGTGTTATTAATTAAAGAAAATTAAATAATTTTGTTAGTGCAATCATATATATTATAACAAGAAATGAAGTCTACATGTAGCTGCTGAAGGCTGCAATGCACTGCAGCTTTAAGTTTTCAGCTGAGACTGAGAGCTGGATAGCGCTGCAGCGTTCAGCGTTCATCTGCCATGAACTGTCTATCAAATAAAACTCGATTGGCAAAGAGACATTATCTCAGTTTACGTGGGAAAGAACAATTTGAAGATATATAAGTAGGCCCAAACTACCAACATCCAAAATGAACGTTATAGTAGTCAATGTATCCCTGCAAAATCATTTTGAGAGGAAATGGAAAACCAGAAAGTAAAGATCACAGAGCAAGAAAGGAGCTAATGACGAGGTTCATGGTATGGAATACCTTGTCATCTGCTATGGTTCCTTGTGGCTCACTACATCCAGATGCTGAAGGAATGAATACCCGGTTATCCTTATCCGCGAGGGTGGAAGATGTAGCAAGGAAATTGCGGGCATCCAAGTGTGGAGGGAATAGCTTTACCCAATTGTCCAGCTAAACATTTTGTTTGGGCCTCAAATAAGGCAAAAAATCTTTCCTTGAGCTCGATGACATCCGTTGGTAGTTTGTTTGAATTTGATATTCCTCAGATTGTTTTGTGTTTGTGCTCCCACATTGACTAGATGCGTAACGGGTCACAGCCATATGTGGTAGGGCCTCGTTCACCATCGACGTTGTGGAGCAACTTCTCCAACGACCCCCATGATCCTTCTTACCCGTTGCTTGAACGAGAATATCTTCTTTTCCTTGTATAACCAAATCTCCTTTTTGCTTCTTATCCATGAGCATTATCTCGGAAATAGAACATATACTAGCCATTACTATGCATTACATCTGAGAATATTATTAGAGATAGAATCAATTATGAATTATGCTCACAATAGTAGGGGCTGCTCTTTTAACGGAGTCGATGGTGTAGGTTGATAATTTCTTGTCCCAATTAGCTTCAAGGAACACCTCCGAGCGGTCCGGTTTGAAATCCATGAATTGAACTAAAGCCTCTGCTTCTTCTACACTATGGCCTTCATCCAGAAGCTCGTCAATTTTATCCTTTCTTTTACTCTTCTAGAGTTCTATTGCAACCCTACGATTCCCTCCACTGCCCGTGTGATGGATGTACTCCTTCTGTGAGGCGCTTACTTTTGCTGCGTCACTTATTGCCTATTTGGCCATCAATTTGTAAAATGCTCACAAAGTAAGGACTAGAGATTAATAATTTTCAAGGAATTACCTTCAATTCAGGGGTTGATCTGTGTTTCACAAATAGCTCCCACTCATATTTGTCTATCCAGCGATAATCTCTCCATGCACAAGAACCAGGTTTGTTTTGCACGATGTACTTGTGAGCCACCTTAGTCTTCCAATTCCTCCACTTTTCTCCTGCATAAATAGTCCATTTATTTCGGACCTTATTCATCTCCTCCACTTTTGGTTTGGATATGCCAGCTCATCTAGTGGACAAAAATACAACTTGTTAGTACAAAATGTAAAGAAGTTCACATGAACTGATGAAAATGGAGGATTACAACACACTTACAAGAATGTCTTCCCATGGATCTTTCTTTACATGGTCTGGGACTGATTTCCAATTATGCCATGTCCCGAAGCGGATTCTTCGTCGGAAGGCATAGCCAACATACATCGACCATCGGCTGTGCATGACTAGGGGTTCGAAGTCATCATCAAAGAATACTTTAAGTGCCTTCTTTTGCTTCGCAAGAAACACGGACTTGCACGTGGATGTGCCTCTACGCTTGCAATATTCTTTTATCTCAAACTTGTCGAAGCTCCCACTCATGTCATCTTTTAAAAATAGTTTCTTCTTCTTCCCCCGACTTTTCAGATCCCGAGCAATATTTGGGTGCATCATCCTCTTCCTTGTTATTGTCATCACAGTTGTCAACTTTTGGATGGGTAACACAATTCTCTTCAACGGCTTTTGTACTGCTAGAGTCAAACTATTTCTTCCTCGGCTTTGCCATTCAATCTCGAGTATGAATCAATCAAACACAAGGAAATATATCCACATGAAACACTACCCACACTAGTAACCAAAGAAATGAAAACACAAACTCACAAACTAAGAGACCCACTAAAATATAGCTATTCATTCGGAGCTGCGGAACTAACGAGATAGAAGGCCCAATGCATCCTTCGAAGAATACCATTACTATGTTAGAAGTTACAAATTTGATCAAAGTAGCGATTCCATCCGTGTGAAGCATTGGTTAACCATCAATGAAGATGATAAAATCGGCTTTTTACAGTTCTGAAGACTATGGATGCATCTGTAGCTACACATTATTCATTAAAATGATTCAGAAATTGGGAGATTTAAACAACAAATTTTCTTTTATTTTCTTTGAGAAATAATTTATATGAGTTTATATGCATAGCATTGAGAATGTGTTGCATCAGTTTCTGCATTTTTACATTACTGAATTGCTATAGGTTAATATTGAAAGGTGGATGTTTCACTGTACCAAAAAAACCAAAAAATAGCTATTCATTAATCCCGGGAAAGATGCAAACTACCAATCACTCATAAGGAAATCTAAATACAACACATCCGAAGACGAATTTCCAATAACAACCAACCGAGAACATATTGTATTGGGCCAAAAACAGGGTTTGCAAAAATTCGTCTTCAGGCAAAAACATGGTAGCCAAAAAATAGGATAGGCAAAAATTATGAAATTATTAGCAAACATATCATCTATCCACATGAAACACTACCCACACTAGTAACTCAAGCAATGAAAACATATACTCACAAACTTAGAGACCCACAAAAATATAGCTATTCATTAAGCCCGAGAAAGATGCAAACTACCAATCACTCATACCTTATTGGTACACACTCTCGGCGGTATCGTATTTTTCCAAGATCCGGCCGCCTTCGTAACCCACTTTACTGGTTGGAAGTTCCGCCCAGAATGGGCACCAAAATTGTGAAGCTGATTCTCGAGCAAAATTGGGAAGTAGGATTACAGCCAAGATTGGGAAGTAGAACCACTCTAACTAAATGGTGATGGGATGGACAATATCTTTGGGAAAAATCGGCAAGGGGTTATGGTGGAAAGAGAGAAAATTGGAGTCTAAGGTTGTGGAGGGAAGAGGGAAATTGGTAGTGGTGTTAGGGTGGGAGGGGGCCAAAAATTTGGGGTTAAGGTTATGGAGGGAATTGGGAAAATTTGGGAGGGAAGGAAAATGATGCTTTGTTGACCTAGAGCGGAAGTCAAAAAGTATACAAAGTCTGATAGCAATTTGGAAATTTTATGGCAATTTAATAACAATTTTATAAAAGGAACAAAAATTTATACAAATTTTTTAAAATTGGGTTTATAGTGTTCCCGACCCTTTTTTTTAAACATCAATTGTTGTCCGAAGGCTTACATCAAGCGGTTTCCATAGATTTACATCAGATATGGGATAAACTCATTTATACCGAGGCACTATCTAAATATTGCAATTCTAATCTAAGATCTCAATAACTAATAGAGAAAGATACACAAAGGAACTAATCGATATTGCAATACTAATCAAACACCAATGTGGCAGTGCGATGAGAAGGGTACATGAAGGATAAGTGGCTTTCATTGTGCATTCTTAGTATAGCCTCAATATAAAATCGAGCTCTGGACTTCCATTACCTCCAAACACAGTGAAGTATCAAGTCTTGACTCGCAACTGCCGGAGCTGAGTCTTGACTCAGAAATTCGGAGCATACGCCGATCAGACACCAACCCTTATAATATTACTTGTACACATAGAACAACTAGAGAAATAGAATCTAACCAGGAATTAGTTTGTGTCAATACAAACAAGTTTAAGTGCCTCGCTTGGTAGTAGCCTCACTTAGTTGCACTTGAGGAAGACTATATTTGAGTCGCCTCTGTAAGTAGTGGACGACAAGAAGACTGTATTTGAGTCACCGAAACGAATTATTTTATTGCTCACAAACAAATATAGAGTACAATAAGGAAATATAATATGAGTAGCACTGTAGCTTAGTAACCATGACTTGTCAAGAATCCATCAATATTTGATCAGAAACATGATTTACTCTAATAATAGTATAACAATATTAGAGAATGATCTATTGTTGACAGGAATAAATATAATACAAAAGGAAGTATAGTCCTACTAACACTCTGGCCTAGTCAACATCACTTCTTCAGAATCATTAAAATCAATCCTGATTTTCTGTAACACCCTCGAGCCCTCGAACCCCTCCACCCCTCGAACAACACCACCTCTCGAGGCTCTCGAACCCCACGACCCCTCGAACCCCTCGCCCCCACGAACTCCTCCACCCCTTGAACCTCATCCACCCCTCAAACCTCATCCACCCCTCGAACACCCCCACCTCTCGAGGGCCTCGAACCCCCTAGAACCCCACAACCCCTCGACCCCTCCAACCCCACCAACCTCTCGACCCCTCCAACCTCATCCACCCCTCCAACCCCTCCAACCTCGAACCCCTGCATTCCCCGAGAGGCTCTCCACCTCTCCACCCCTTGAACCTCATCGACCCCTCGAACACCCCCACCTCTCGAGGCCCTCGACCCCTCGAACGCCACGACCCCTCGACCCCTCCAACCCCTCGACCCCCCAACCCCTCGAACCTCATCGACCCCTCGAACACCCCCACCTCTTGAAGCCCTCGACCCCTCGAACACCCCCACCTCTCGAGGCCCTCCACCCCTCGAATCCCACGACCCCTCGAACCCCTCGACCCCTCCAACCCCTCCACCCCTCAAACCCTTCCACCCCTCGAAACTCATCCATCCCTCGAACCCATCTAACCGCGAACACCTCCACCCCTCGAACCCCTCCACCCTTAGATCCCTCGAGCCCTCGAGGTCTCCAGCATCTCGAGGTCTCTAACCCCTCGATCCATTTGGGTGTAAAATTCAGCCCATTTTTTTGTAGCCTTGGTGAAATGTGTCTATGAAATTTGTCACTCAACCCGCGCAATACCCTAACACCTTTCCTCTCCCAAGCTCCCTCCACATTCCCCACTCCTATTTTCCGACCCTGCTCCTTCGCCCTTTCTGCTCCCTCCGCCGTCCTCGCTTAATTCCACCTCCGCCGAGCTCCGTCCCTTTCACATTTCACCTTCAACCAAGCTACCGTCAGCGAAGCTTCGTCCGCCTAGCTCCATCGGCCAAGCTCCGTCCGCCAACCACCGTCCGCACTCCAAACACCTTTCGTCAAGAAACCATAGTCTGAATTAGGTAAGCGGATACACACTCGTGTTTGGTTTCCTAGGGTTTGTCTACTAATTTTTGTATGGTTTAGGTTTGATTTCATGAAAATGCGTAATTGGGATGAACCTTGTTGTTCTTTGGTTTTGGAAATTCGTGAGTAATTGTGTACAAACCTGATTGTTTACTATGAATATGGAAAAGAATGATTCTGGAAAATAACTTATTGTATAACCCCTGGAAATTATTGTATAACCCACGTGCTATGTTTTTATTTTTAACATGTTGCCATGCTCTTAATATTTTCATAGAATTTGGCTATTTGGTTGTTTTCATATGTAAGAAGTTTTTTTAAGAAACATTGGTGTGTTTATTGGCCAGAGATCATTACCATTTTTGTCTAAATGCTCCACATTGTCTCTTTATTGAGTAGCTAAAGTATTTGAAGATGTCAGATTCATTTTTATCACCCTGTCGATGTAGTACTTACAAACTAATGTAGTTTTATTTTCCATTTACAGTACTGTATCAGTCATTTGTATCCTTTTCCTTTCTAATTTTCCGTTAATACTCTGACCACCCAGTTTTCTAATTTTTCGTTAGTATTCTGAACACCCGTTAATATTCTGGTTTGTGTTAACATTGTGCTGGGGCATTACGTACCATAACACATTTATTTTACCAGGTATGGCCCCCTGAAAGAGTCCTCCCAAGCAGAAGAACAGCACCCAAAACTCACGGAAAAAAGCCAGAGTAGGTGAGAAGGATGAGTGTCAACACGGGTCTCAGATTGTCCCCACGAACAATCTAATACTGACTGTAGAGCCAGACTGTCATAAAGCAATGGCTGTGTACAAAGAGTTCATTAGCAGGGACCTCATACTAGAGAGAGGGTTGAGAGTAGAAAAGCCCTACAAGGACTACGTGAACGAGCACGTCTGGGAAGGCTACACCTCACAACCGCCTCGGGCAAACCAGACCATGGCATGTGAGTTCTTGTCGCTCATGAAGTAAAAGAATTGTCCACATGTTTCCCTCCATGGTTAGTTCGTTGAGCTTGCATCGGATGTGATCAACAGGCACTAGAAGATCCCGCCGAAGCCGTCGAGTTTGTACGAAGCCGCCGAGAAAGCTATTGAACAAGCTTCGTGGGAAGACATCATAAGAGAAATCTGTGATGATATCAGTGAAGTTATCCGGAATCTGCCACAAGAATGGTCCAGCATAGAGAAGAAATACTTGATTGAAGATATGAACGTGTGGTACAGTTTCATAGATGCCCGGCTTCTCCCGGTGAAAATGAATAGTGATGTTCATCGGTCCCGTATGTTGCTGCTCTACAAGATCAAGAAGAACATGAGCATCGATGTTGAGGCTACGATAATGGGCTACATATGGGATTGTGTCAATGCCAATAATTGTATAGGCTTCTCCTCACTCATCACTGCCATATGCATGGAAGCAGGTTGCAGATTCAAAGATGATGATGTCACAATAATGCCAAAGCTTCCCATAAACCCTCTAATATTCTCGAAGAAGAAGAACGCTGCTGAGTTATCTAGGACAAAAACAAGTACTTCATCTAAGACAAACACGGATGGGGAAATGGCAGCATTGCAACTGAAGGTGGATCACTTGGTGCGATGGACATCGGAGGTTGGGAAGATCCTCACTGCCATGTGTGGCGAGAGGATCAAGGAATTGGGTCCAATCCCTACCTTAGATTCGCCAACGTCCAACACTGGGACGAAGAGGTCGCGCAGGGGTTGACTACCTACATTGAGCTCACATCTTCATTTTGTCAGCTTGTTTCTTTTGCTAGATTAATATGGAGCTTTGATTGGTAGATTTTTTATTTGCATAACATATATTGCTACTGTGTTGCTACAATTTGGATGTGATTTTGGAAATTGACATTTCTAGTCTTGTATCGTATTCATGTTCTTTTCTTAGAGGAAACGAGCAACTCAAAATAGCTAATGTGTGTGTAAAAGCTGCAGCGCGCTGAGCCAAATGAGCTGCAGCTCGTTGCAGCGGGCAGCAACTACCATAGGAAAATGAAGCTAATTTTGTCCAAGGCTTTTTTTAAAACATCGGCAGCGCGCTTCAGCGGGCAGCAGCTACCATAGGAAAATGAAGCTAATTTTGTGCAAGGCTTTTTTTAAAACAGCGGCTGCGCGCTGCAGCTCACAAAGCTTTGGAACATAGTTGGTACACAACACAACAAACTACAAAAATACACAAACTTTATCTCGAATTCATTGATCGACACCCTCGCTAGTCTTCAACGACCTTCCTCTTGTTGGATTGAACGTCTCGAATTTCTTGGCCATCTTCATCTATCCAAATGCCATCTCTGTGTTTCCTGCGTATTGCTCCCTCCTCAATCCTGTTGTCATTAAGTAGAGGGGAAATATAGGGGAACTCTAACCTTTCATTTGTAACTTCAAAATCAATTTCATCACGGAAAGAGAATTTCTTACCTTGTAACACAACATACCAACCTACATTTCATGGGTCATTTACTTAGAAAACTTGTCTTGCTTGTTCGGGCAAAATAAATTGATCATTTTCATATGCTTCACGAGTCTGGTGAAGAAGGGTAAATCCCATTGTGTCATCAGTTCGAACTCCAGTTGTGTTATCAAACCACTTACACTTCAAAACCGGAATCTTGAATTCTCCATAGTTAAGCTCCTAAATCTCATCAATAACACCATAAAATGACATCACAGCTAGGACTGGTTTATTGTCTTTCTTACTTGCTTGCCACATAGTCTCCGACTCAATGTATACCCCACTATTTTGTGTTGTGCTCTTTAAATCTTTGTCCCTAGTAGCAAAACTGAAACCTTTCATGTCATATCCAGAATACCTCAAAACCGTGCAGTTAGGCTTCCTTGAAAATGCCCTAATTTTTGGGTCGTAATCACCTACATTGCATCGATCATATAACCAATTCACAAACTTGTCATTGTGCTCCAACTGAACTTTATTAGGGGGCCACATGAGATAAGATTCCGTGATCGAATTATGGAGCTCGGTCATAAAAGCAGTAGTCTCCATACAATTCCTCAACACTTACAAATGAACTAACATCATATCACTATTCAATGGAGTAAATAACACTCCCCATCGACCTCGGTTTACCCACCTTCCTTCCAACATGTAGATTCTGGGGCACCCCAAAATTTCTATGTTCCTCCAAATAGCTAGAGAAAAATTCAATTACTTCTTTGGTAACATACCTCTCAACAATACTAGCATCCTGCCGACTCATACATTTCACGTATCCCTTGAAGACTTTCATGTGACGCTCGAAAGGATACATCCAACGCATACCAACCGGACCACACATCTTTATCTCTCACACTAAGCGAACAACCAAGTGAACCATTATATCAAAAAAATATGGAGGGAAATACATTTCCAACTTGCAGAGCACAACAACAACCTCTTTTTGTAGGACATCCAAATGGTCCCGATCAACAGACTTCCGGCATATGGAAGCAAAAAATAAACAAAGTCTAGTGATTGAGTACCTTACGTAGGTTTTCATTACCCCACGAATAGCAATAGGTAACAGTTGTTGCATCCAAACATGACAATCATGAGATTTCAACTTAGTCATCCGATAATCCTTCGTAACTAACCGACTCACAGTCGATGAATAACCAATTGGGACCTTCATTGATTTCAAACTATCACAAACTGAGATTCTCTCCTCCTTTGACAATGTACAAGGTGCATGGGGCAAGTAAGCCCTCTTACCCTTCACTTCTGGGGCGAGGTCATTTCTGATTCCCAAATCAACCAAGTCCAACCGGCATTCAAACTGTCATTTGTCTTCCAGGGAATATTCAAGAGGGTTTCTATCAAACTTTCACAAACATTTTTCTCAATATGTATCACGTCTAGGCAATGCCTAACCTCAAGATGCTCCCAGTACGGTAGATAAAAAAATATTGACCTTTTCTTCCATGGACCATAACAATGCATTCTGTCCTTTCCTTTATACTTTCCCAACACCACTCTCAATTTCTTAACCTTACTGTGAATCTGCACACCAGTTAGTGGTGTAGGGGATTTCCTTCATTCTTTCCCACCAACAAAACTGACAGCATCATCCCGGTATTTATGGTTTCCTTGCAGCCATTTTCTATGGAAAAGATACACTGTCTTTCTTCCATGTCTTAGCTATTTGAATTCTGTCTTCTCCTCACAAATAGGACACGCTTTGTGCCCCTTCACAACATAGCCCGACAAATTTCCATAGGCTGGAAAATCATTGATCGTGCAAAAATGCATGGCACACAATTGAAACTCCATATTCATATGGGCATCAAGTACCAACACCCTTTTTTATTCCCACAATATCTTTAAATTATCGATCAATGGTCTCAAAAACACATCAACCTCATTCCTAGGTTTTCTAGGACCTGAGATTAACAAAGGCATCATAACATATTTATGTTTCATGCACAAATAAGGGGGAAAATTATATATAACCAATATCACGGGCCAAGAACTATGCTTTGATGACATATTACCAAATGGATTCATCCCATCAGTACACAATGCAAGGCGTAAATTTCTAACCTCCGAACCAAATGAAGGATATCGCTTGTCAAAATTTCTCCATTGTTCACCGTCTGCCAAATGTCTTATCTTGTCGTTGCTTGGTCTTTCCCTCTCTCCATGCCATCGCAAGTTCTTTGCATCTTTTGAATTCACGAATAACCTCTTCAACCTAGGAATTAAAGGAAGATACCACATACACTTCAATGGGACCTTCTTCTTCTTCTTACCCAAACACCCATCATTATCATTTCTCACACCCTTATATCTTGAATGTTTGCACACGGAACATTGAACCACGTCTTTCAAATCACCGTCATACAACACACAATCATTTGGGCATGCATGTATTTTCTTGTATTCCAAACCGAGTGGACACAATATTTTCTTGGCCTCATAAAAGTTTTTCGGTATTTCATTCCCTTCCGGAAACTTATCCTTTAGAAGCTTTAGGAGTGAATTCACACTAGCATCACTCCAAGAACTTGTGGCTTTCAAATTGAAAACCTCCATAAAAAAAGAGATTATTGTATCCTTACTTTTCCATCCCAGATACAATGGCTTCTCTTTTTCGTCGAGCAAAGCACTCAACATTTTAGGCTTCCCCGCAATATCTCTTACAATGTCATCGAACATAGCATCAATGGTACTTTTGTTTCCATCTACCTTGTCAAATCCACCGTTATGTCCTTGCTCAACCTCTCCATGAAATGTCCATACAATGTAACCTCCGTCAAATCCGTTCTTCAATAAGTGAAATCTAACAAGCCCACGATCATCAAATCGTTCATGACACAAGCATCTTTTGCATGGACAAAGTATCCTCTCCTCCCGACTAAAGGCATAATCAAGAAATGAATCAAGAAATGAATCAATAAATGCAATATGTTCACCACCCCTCCAGCTACACTTGGATAGCTAACCATTTTTCCCTCCACACAAACATCGTCCGTTGTATCTAAACAACACATAATAAACAATTACACAAATTTTCATTGTTCAAACATAATAAAAATAAACACAATCAATTTGCTACACAATACTAAAAGTGTCATGTATGTGTATATGTATGTGAATCGATCAACTAGCTTGTTCTTGGGATACATATATATATACCATCTCCCAAAACAAACACAACCATGTTTACATCCACACTCATTTACACTCTCACAACATGATACTAAACCGACGACATAAAGCATATAGAAACCATTAATACATACGAATAAACTTTCTTCAAGCATGCATTTATGGTTATTATAACTACTACCTATTTGATTGAAATTCCAAGAATTTAATGAAAACTTACATCTATATGGCTTCATTGCTTTGAGTTATTGCTCACCATCCAAAAAATCTTCCATCAATGAAGGGAGAAGGAAACTACAAGTTCAGAAATAATTTTAGAGGGGTAGTTCAGAGCATTAAATGCTCAATTTAGCACCAGTTTTTGTGAATAGTATGTAAAACAGGTGCCATTTTCCCTATTAGCACCGGTTAAAAAACCGGTGCAAACTTTAACGGTGCCATTTTTCCCGCCTTTTTTCCAGAATTCTTTTAGCACCGGTTTTGGTCATTTTCTAGCACCGGATTCTAAAAATGGTGCCAAATATCTACTTTACACTGGTTTTCTTCAATTTTTAGCACCGGTTTTCAGACCGGTTCAAATTTAGCACCGAATTTCGACATTTTTTAACACAGGTTTTTCAAACCGGTGCTAAAATTTCCAATTCACCGGTTATGCAGATTTTTAGCACCGTTTTCAAACCGGTGCTAATTTAAAACCAGTTTTTGTTATTTTTATCGCTGGTTTTTTGACCGGTGTTATTTTAACATCGGTTTTCATCAATTCTAGCACCGGTTTTTTAACCGGTGTTATATTAACACCGGTTATAATAAATATAACCGGTGCTAAAATAATTATAACCAGTGCTAAATTAACACCGGTTCAAAAACCGGTGCTTATAAAAAACCGTTCCTATTACATTGTTTGCACCGATTTTTTAAACCAGTGCTAGGGGTGGGTCTCTATGGTAATATTTGATGAATCTTATATGTTACACCCTGGAAAAGAGTCTTGTAATCACTGTGATTCAGAAAAAAGGAGGATAGTGCACAAAAGCAGGTGTAGTTAGAGATTAGTGGTTCTGCTGGGAGAAACCCAACCTAAGAAGTGGTTGAAGAATCTGATCATGAACGTGGTGAAGATTAACTGGGAGATGATTATTATTCCATTGCCAGAGATAGACCAAGATGTGACATTCGACCACTATTGAGGTATGCAAATATAGTTGTATATGCTTTATCGGTGGCACAGGAAATAAGCGGAGACGAGGATCTTCCACATATTCAGAGGTAGTTTCAGGTGCTAATTTAGACAAATGGTTGGTGGCTATGAACGAAGAGATGGAATCTCTACACAAGAATAGAGCATGGGATCTTGTGGTGCCACCAAAAGGAAAGAAAATTGTTGGTTGCAAATGGGTTTTCAAGAGAAAGAAAGATACTTCAGGTGTTGATAATGTAAGGTACAAAGCACGATTGGTCGCAAAGGGATACAGTCAAGTACAAGGTGTAGATTTCAATGATGTTTTCTCACCTGTTGTGAAACATAGCTCTATTGTGTATTGCTTGCTTCGGTTGCCATGTATGATCTGGATGTCAAGACAACTTTCTTGCATGGTGAATTAGATGAACATATCTATATGAGTCAACCTGGAAGTTTTGAAGTTCAAGGTAAAGAAGACCGGGTTTGCTTGTTGAAGAAATCCTTGTATGGATTAAAGTAGTCTCCAAGACAATGGTATAAGAGGTTTGATTCATTTATGTTGGGTCATGGTTTCTCTAGGAGCATGTATGATAGTTTTGTTTACTTCCGAAAGTTACAAGATAACTCATTCATTTATTTGCTATTATATTTTGATGACATGCTCATTGAGGCTAAGAATCTTGCAGAAATTAATGAGTTGAAGGCCTTGTTGATAGTGAATTTGAGATGAAAGATTTAGGTGCAGCTAAGAAGATTCTGGGTATGGAGATAAGAAGAGATCCAGGAGTTGGAAAGTTGTACCTGACCTAGGAGAGTTACCTTAAGAATGTTTTGGAGAAATTTTGCATGCATAATGCCAAACTAGTTAGCACTCCTCTTGGTAGCCATTTCAGGGTATGAGCAGCCCAATCACCAAAAATGGAGGAAGAAGAAGATTATATGGCTATAGTTCCTTATTTAAATGCTGTTGGGAGTATAATGTATATCTCACAAGCCGTTAGTGTTGTTAGCAGGTATATGGCCAATCCGGGAAAATCACATTGTCAGGCTCTGTAGTGGATTCTTTGATACTTAAAGGGTACTTTGAACATGTGTTTGAAGTTTGCTAGAACCAATAACACTCTGGTTGGTTTTGTAGATTAGGACTTTGCCGCTAATCTTGATAAGCGCATGTCTCTTACAGGCTATGTATTTTGCATTGGAGGTTGTACAATTACTTGGAAAGCTACTCTACAACATGTAGTTTCTTTATCTACTACTGAGGTAAAATATATGGCTTCACAGAGGCAATCAATATGCTTTACGGTTGAGAGGTCTCTTCAGCGAATTAACTCTACAACAGAGTGTTACTACCATTCAGTGTGATAGTCAAAGTACAATTTACTTGACTAAAGATAAGATGTATCATGAGCGGATGAAACATATTGATATTAAGTACCACTTCATTCGTGATATCATTGCACATAAGTAGGTCTTTGTTCAAAAAATCAATAAAAAGGATAATCCTGCTAATATGTTCACGAAGGCTTTTTCCTGTTTCAAGTTCAAGCAGTGCTTGGACATGATCAGTGTTCATTGTTGATGATTCGGCCCATTAGGGCCATTCTGGAGGAGGGTGAATAAGCTATTACTTTTGGGGTTCAGACCAAGGTGGAGATTTGTGAAGAAATGTGGTCTTCACCCAATCGTCCATGAACATTAACTTCTTTGGAGGATAGCAAAGGCAATCATTCAAAGCATTAAATTGCAACACTATTCTCATCTCATGCTTAGCACGCTAAAGCATTATTTCATTGATTATTGAGGTTCAACTATCATGGTATTTTGGCAATAACCATTTGGAAGTATTGTTCACAACCCATGCTTAAAGCAAGAAGGGGGATTTCTTGGGATACTGGGATAAGTTTTGTTTGAGAGCTTTTGGCCATTGGTGAACTTGGAGTAGTATAAATAGGGGATGAAATTAGTAGTTCAAATAAACCTCAAGCATAGCATTCCTTTGCTACTTGCTTTCATCTTCCTTTAGCTCTCCTTTTGTAGTTGTAGAAGCCAAAACCCTCTTCTTTATATTTTTCTTCATAATTTCTTCATATATGGTAGGCAAAGCCTTGTAATACCTTCTCCACATATAGTGAAGCTTCCGGTCTGCTACGGTCGTGGAGGGAAATTTCTATGTTTGTGGCTACAGTAGCCACAAACAGCATAAAGTACGGCGGACGCATGTACGAAATGCGTCCTCTGCTCTTGAATTTTTTTAAAAATTTTTTTGGTCAAATGAAGCATGCGGCGCATGAGGAGTCAACACATGGTGAGGAATTATTTAGGTAATGCGTCCTCTGATCTGGAAGGTTTTTTTTATTTGGTCAACGAAATCAGGCACGTAGAAATCGGTGGCGACATATGGCGAGGACGTATTTACATAATGCATCCTCTAATCTTCCTTTCCACAATTTAACTCCCATTTCTTCTTCCTTTCCTCCATTCTTCATCTTCTTCATCCGCCATTTTCCATTAGTCTTGTTTAGTTCGCCTCCGTTCCACCATTGTTCTTCCTTCCCGAGACTTCATCGCCACTCTCCTCCGCCATTGTGCCGCTTGTTCACCGGCATTCTGGCATTCTCCTCCCTCATTCTGCTTGTTCACAAGACCCGATAATGTTGCTTTTTCCATAATCCTCCATTTTTCTCATGTTTTATCTGTAAGGTTTTTTTCTGTCAAGTTTATAATCGATTTTTTGGTTGTAGAGATCAAATTCGGCTTGAAGTTTCTAGCATTGAATGCCATTGACCCGTCATTGACCCTCCGTTGACCCGTTTTTGACCGCCGTTGACTGCCACTTTTGTCACCTTGTCTGTGAGTCTCAGACTGCCACCCACTCAATTTTTCATTTTCTCGAAGTTAATTAAACCCTAAATGATTTTACTAATGTGTTCATCGATTATGTGTGAGTTGTTGTAGAAACTTTGCTGTTGATTTTTTTGTTACATTATAATTTGTGGAGAACCCGAAATAATTTAGTTAATTTAAATGTGTTGTATGATTGTGTGTAGTTTGCAAGATTAAGTTTGGTCCGATGCTATGATTGCGTTTGATGCTGATGCGTGACTAAATGAATTAATTATGTGAATTGTTTACTGATTAATGTATTAAGTTTGTAGTAATAGTAATGACATTTGAGGATACTATGAAAAGGAATGTCGAATGAAAAGGAAATAAAAGTGATGTATTTGTATAATCGTTTACTGATTAATGTATTATGTTTGTATTAATAGTTTTATTAATGTGGCCGAGTGGAGTACATGTGCATATTTGAGGATACAATGAAAAGGAATGTCGAATGAAAAGGAATTAAAAGTTATGTATTTGTGTATTGTAGTTGTACGATGTTTTTGACGGTGTATATGTATAGAGGGGGTCAGATTAAGTTTGATTTGACTGTGGGTGTGTATTATGATCCTCCAATACCGGAGTGAGTTGTGACTCTCGAGAGGAGGTTGAACCACTCATAATTAGTTGATTTAATTTTCACGAGACTTGGCCTTGCGAGTGAGAGGTATACGGTGAAAATATATTACCGCTGTCCTGAACTGATTGGTTCGGCTGTACACTATCGGTGTTATAATATGGAAGATGATGAGTCAACCGCGTTCTTCTTCAACATTGTTGATCGACTGTCGTTGTCCTCCACAGATTTTTAGATTGTTATGGAACAGTTGACAAGCACTAATGATGGGGCACGGCCAAGCACGTTTATGTCGTTGTTGAGCAACATGCAGAACTTTCCCGCTGTACCAAGTATACCACCACCTGTTCATAGCCGAGGTTTTGAAATTGGTGAGTCCAGCCAACCTGGTGGGTATGCTTATGTGGATTGTGCTCAGCCGTCCACAAGTGGTGGTATGTATGGTATGGACCATGACGAGCAGAATGTCTTCGACGATGATTACGTGGGTCACGTTAGTGACCATGTTGTTCGGCATGTTGGTAGCGAAGATGATGGTGAGGAAGCTAAACTTGACGGTGGAAGTGAGGATGATCGTTCCTTATCAACTGATTCAAATCCTGGGGATGAGGAAGAACAAGTGGTGTGCACGAACAATGTACCCACGTCGTTTCATATTCTGGCGAACCAGGATACACAGGCCTACTATAGGGATTATGGGGGCCTTGATGAGGATATCTATGACCCAACTCATTTTGGGTCCAGAATTTCTACCTATGTTCAAGAGACTGGTGAAGTGGGGTTGGGTATGCGATTCCAGACGAAGCCCCAGTTGGTTAAAGCTATTTCTAGGTGGAGTTCCATGATGAATAGGGAACACAGAGTCGTGGAGAGCAGATCATGCACATGGTATGCAAAATGTAAGGACGTTGTCGAAGGAACTGGGAATTGTCTTTGGGTTGCCAGAGCTTCCAAAAAGGCTTCGCATGTGGAAGATCACCAGATGGGCAAGTAGCCATAGGTGTGTTGGTGCTGGTCGATCTACGGGTAACATGAATCTGACGTTGGTGATGATCGCCCCGTTCAATCCACCACCACATTGATGTAAACCCTTCATACACAGTGAAAGATGTACAAGCTCAAGTCAAGAAGGAGTTCAATGTCGACATTTCCTACAAGAAGGTGTGGTATGCTCGACAGAAGGCAATTGACATGGTATTCGAAACTTGGGAGGATTCTCTTGAACAACTCCCAACGTTTATGGATGAGCTTGTCAGGGCTAACCCGAGCACCGTTGTTGATTGGGCTGACGTACCTGACAGAATACACGGTCCCAGGTGTAGTAAATTTAAATTTGTGTTCTGGGCATTTGGCCAGGCAATTGAAGCCTTTCGCCACCGTAGGCCAGTTATTAGCGTGGATGACACTCATTTGAGAGGTGCATATAAGTCCACAATGCTGGTCACCGTGACACATGATGTAAATGATTACATTCTCTCCATCGCTTACATAATTTTTTACGAAGAAACGAATGAAAGCTGGAACTGGTTCATGGGAAGACTGCGTCTTCACATTGTTGGTGGTGATAGCAGGCCAATCTGTATCATATCAGATAGGCATGTTGGACTTATAAATACGATGTCACATATGGAGGAGTGGATGGAGCCATCAGGATACCATCAAATTTGCCTGGTACATTTTCAGTCCAACTTCCTATCATATGAAGGCGGGAAATTCAAGAATGCGCTTATGAAGACTCTGGTGTGGTAGCTTGGTGGTGCCAGGCAAGAGAGCAAGTGGAGGGAGTACAAGGAGGAGCTGTAGAGTATAGATCCATCTGCTTGGGCTTGGCTGGAACGGCAAGATAGGAGTAAGTGGTGTCTTGTGTTTGATGAGGGTGATCGACGTTGGGGAATTCTCATGATGAATTTGTCAGAGAGTTTCAACAACTTTTTAGGCGAGCATGCCATCTCCCGATAACAGCGTGTGTCAAAGCGACGTTCGAGCGAACAGTTGAAATGTTTGCGGAAAGGGTTATGGACGCCACGAATTGGAGGTACTTTGTCACTTAATTATTGTTTTTTATGTGTTCGTAGACCAGTTTCTGGATTCTAAAGTCTTGTTCGTTTGTCCCGGTCCGTGTTTCCTAAGAGGAAATGGAAAAAGTTTCAGAAGCAGGATACATGGGCACAGGGACATATTGTAACCTTGTTTGGCCATGCGTCACAGACTTATAGGGTTGTGACAAGGAACATTGATGGGAGCATTAGTGAACGACAGTACATGGTCAAATACCAAAGAAGAGAGTGTACTTGTTGCGAATGGCAAATATTCCGTTTCCCTTGTTCCCATGCCTTGGCCGTTTGTCGGCATAGATGTGACGATCCTGCTAGTCTATGTGACAGGGTGTATCACACGACCACATATGTACAACAATATAGTAAGGGTTTCATGCCTGTATAAGATCCATCACTTTGGCAATGTGCCCGTTGGAGGTTGATTCCTGATGCAGAAAATTTTTGCAATAGGAGGCGTGGACAGTTTGTGGAGAGAAGGATAAGGAATCAGATGGATGAGAGGGTGCCGGGTGAATCTAGGGGCGTCCGTAGGCGTGGCTGTGCTTAGTGTCATTTTGTCATATGGTGTCTGTAATATTACCTCTGTAGTATGATACTTGTACTATTACTTTCAGAACGTGGAATATTTATCTCATGATGTAGTATAGCTTTTATTTGTCGAATATGTTTGACATGTTAATTATTTGAGTAATTAATTTTGACATGTTATAATTGTAAACAAGGACACACAATGTATCATTATCATCCAGGACCCATGGAGGATGATTTGTTGTACCTTCATGAGGAGCATCGTGCCCGTGCATTGTACACCGGTCACTTAGAGGATGAGGCACTGCAGGTCAGGCGGTGCGATGGGGCATGCTGGACCGAAGGTATGCCTGACACAATTATGAGCTACGTGCATGATTTAGGATTCCAGGAACTCCTGGATTCCACACTGATACACATAGACCATTCACTCATCACTGCCCTAGTGGAGCGGTGGCAACCCGAGACGCACACATTTCACCTTCCGATAGGGGAGGCTACGATCACATTGCAGGATTTGGGATGCTATGGGGTCTTCCGATCGATGGGATCCCAGTCACAGGAGTAGACATCTGTAGGCGTACGGAGGATTGAATGATAGTGTGCATGGACTACCTAGGTGTTACACCTGACCCCAGTGTTATCCTAGGGGGTCGCATTAAGGCAAGCTGGTTGGGAAACTTATTGCACAGTCCGTTCCCTACTCATCCTACTGAGGTTCAATGTCAACAGCGAGAGAGATTTTTCATTCTACTGCTGGTTGGGGGAATGCTCATGTTAGACACATCTGGCCACCTAATTCCATTGCTCTACTTATCGGTACTGCTGGACCTAGGTGCAGCACGTCAGTACAGTTGGGGGAGTGCCATTCTTGCACACTTGTACCGGTGCTTATGTGACGCTGCAATTTCACAGGTTAAATCCATATCTGGCCCTCTTATCTTGCTACAGGTAAATTAGACTGTCATTCCACTTATTTGTACATAATGTCTATTATATTACTTTGTATTACATTTAATGTTATTTACTGACAGTTGTGGGCATGGGAGCGCATACTATCCATCCGACCTGCAGGTGCTCTACCAATAACAATGACGATGAATACTGTTGGGTCCCGGTACGTGCCGAATAGTTCAAGTTTTCAATTTTTTATACAATAGTCAATTCCATATACTGGCTAATATAATTCACTCTTTTGCTCCTAGGTGGAGAGCCCGTTACGATTTATCACAATCACCGATGCATGTTTTGAAAGTGTACCGCGATCAGATCACATCTCTCAATCAGAATCAGGTATAGGCCAACTTGGATTATGTTTTTTTGACTTCGTGGGAAAAATGGTTTTGATTACCTAACGCAACACCTTCATGTTCTTTCAGTTTATTTGGGAGCTATACACGGTGGATGTCGTGGAACAACTCCCGTGGTACTGTACAGCTGGTAGCAACAATTGGCTAGTTTGCATTGACCTCATTTGCTAGCATGTCGTAGAATTTCACCATGCACATCGTGTTCTCAGGCAGTTCAGCCTAATCCAGCTAATACCTACCCAGTTGGTCAGTAGGGATGAGTATAAATTGCTTCATACTAGAGACCATCGAGGAAGGTCTGGCATGGATTGACGTGTCAAACTAAGAAGATATCTCGATGCTTGGGAACATCGATCCGATCGACAAGTAAACCCACTTGGGTATGCAGATCCATATTGTCCCAGCCGTGAATACATAGAGTGGTACTTTCGCAAGACGGTGAGCACGATTGATCATCCAGGACGGCCTCAAACGGCTACAGAGGGTTTCCATGGAGACGGTGCAACTGCGGAGTACTTGGTATTTCCTAAAATTCAAATATCGTCAAGAAATAATACTACAGATTTCCTCAACATTGCATATCTAACATATTTATCTTGATTCTGTAGTTGCAGACAATCACTGAGGTGCACATCAGGTCGGACATTAATTTGGATGAATGTCCCCCACGTTTCGCGGACGTTATCAGGGGAATCAATGATGTTGTCACACGGGGTCTACAATAAAAGCATCAGGACTCTAGACTGCAGTATTATCAGCCGTTTGTGCACTGTGAGGATCCTCCCCCTGGTGTGAGATATACTGACCTCATAAGCCACCGTCAGGCTCCACCTGGTTGACAGGGACGTCGGAGGCTGCGTGCTAGGGGCCAAACAGAACACGTTGGTTCATCTCAAGTTGGACCCTCACATGCGAGTCCACTGATTGGCAAACCATCACATGGTGAACACTCACATTACGACATGACTACATCAGAATACACTGCATATGTCACTCCAGCAGCTAGTCATCCATACATGTCGCCTGCCGCTCCATTACATACAGGTAGTGTTCCACATGCCTATTGTGAGGAGGCAGGAGATGAAATGGAGGACGAAATACCAGAGGGAGTTCCACATGAGGAAGTGCATGTACCAACACAGATGGTTATTCCACGACGGACATCCAGGACCATACATCATCCACCGTGTGGAACGGGCGGAAAGCTTTGTATAGATCGTCATTAGGACAGTACATACCATTGAACACTGATTTGCATTACATTTCACAAGTATTGTTCGTCTACAGTACATTTATGCTAATTCGTACTCATTCTAACTGTGCAATACTTCATTCCTACACCTACATTCAAGACTAGTTAAAAAATTGCAAATCACACTACCCTAATTTATCTTTTGACTAGTTCTCAAAATATCATCAAACAAACACAAGTCTACTTATGCAGAATCTTCAACAAAAATAATGGGATGAGAAATAATAAGTTATACAATGCAGCATTCAAGGATAATTTATTACTTAAATTCACGACTCATTCTGAATAAGCATTTTGCCAAATAATTAAAATTTCCCAAAAGCTTACTTTACCAAATTTACCGAATAATTAATCGTCATTACGAAAAAAATAATTAAGTCAGCTTTGAGGACTCGTTCAAAAAATATTCGTAATAATATTCCGAAAAAAAGAATAGCCAGCTTTTGAGGACTCGTTTTTGAAACGGGTCCTCTAAATAATTTTTTGAAAACATAAAAATGCCCAGCTATGAGGACTCGTTCAGTTCTCTACTTAATTTTGGGAAAAAATAAAATTGCCCTGCCATGAGGACTCGTTTCTAAAACGAGTCCTCTAAATAATATTCGGAAAAAAATGGCCCTACCAAGAGAGGACTCGTTTTAAAAATGAGTCCTCTAATTAATTTTTGGGAAAAAAGGAAATGGCCCAGCCATGAGGACTTGTTTTCAAAATGCGTACTCTAATAATTTTTGGGAAAAAAAATGCAAGCCATGAGGACGCGTTTTCAAAATGCGTCCTCTAATAATTTTCGCAAAAAAAAAAATTTAATCCCAGCCATAAGGATGCATTACCCTATGCGTCCTCTAATAATTTTTGGGAAAAAAATATATAATGCCAGCCATGTGGACACGTTTTCAAAATGCGTCCTCTAATAATTTTCGGAAAAAAAAATTAAATCCCAGCGATGAGGATGCATTACCCTAATGCGTCATCCACCCTGTTCTCCATTTTCCACAACCACCACACCCAGCCAACATTCAAATAATTACCCTACTAAAATCAAGAATTCGGTCGTGGATGTATCACGTAAATTCATGTGTCCATTATTTCCTTTTATTTTCTTTACGTTGTCTTTGTTATCCATTTTTTTGGCTAATAAATATCTCGTGGATAAGTATTCCCACGTAAATTCATGTGTCCATTATTTCCTTTTATTTTCTTTACATTGTCTTTATTATCCATTTTTTTGGCTAATAAATATCTCGTGGATAAGTATTCCCAAATCCCAACTGTAGTACTAGAAAGGCTCCAGATTCTGATAGGGTTCGCGAGCTTCCTAACAGTATTAAAGAAAACATTTTAATTTGCTTGCCAACACGAGAGGCAATTTGACTAAGAAATGGAGGTACAGTTGGCGTATGATCCCAGAAATTGTTTAGATGGTACAATTTGTGATATATCCCTCCTACGTCATGTTTCACCCCCATGTTTCACGTACGAGAAAATTGGTCGAATTTCTCTTTCAAATTCTGTCACTTCACTGATAATACTCATTCCTCCACCATACGCAGATACCTGCCTCAGGTTCCCAACATTAGGCATCAAGGCTTCCCTTGCCAGCCAAAATATGAAGAATCAAATCCTTGTCCTCATGTTCTTCCATTATACTGGAAACCCTTGGATTTCCGGGGAAGAGAACTTGCATTATTGCAAAGTAAGATTCACAGATAAAATGCCTAGTTTGTATAAATATCCAAATTTATCCGGTCAGATATTGGCTTTACAATCTTTAACAATATTCCTTGAGTTCAAATTATATTTCAAGGGCGGACAAATAGTGCTACCACCGTGCTGCTGGTGTGCGAAGAAGAGGGCGGAGTTGGGGGAACTCTACTGAGAGCTCATGTATAACTCTACTACGTAACTTATGTATGTATAGTTTGATAAATAATTTAAAAAGCCACACGCACACCCCCTTGCCCAAAAGACACACAGTAATTGCACAAAATTTACAACTCAGGGATGATGAACTGTATTGCGATGAATGCATGCATGTTAACATGCGGAACAACAACATATATATTATATATATAATCATAATCCTTAATTCTGCTGCTGGAGTAAATGAATAAGGCATAATGTAAAGCAACAATAGCGGAAACAAGATGTTAGTTTTGTCCAGACCCAGAACAACAACGATGTAATAAAATGAGTGATATGCTGCTGAGATCGTGCGTTGAAAGTTGATTAAAAGACCTTATATTTCCCACATCCATGCATTCCAACATTGTTGCTCACAGTCAATATAGGTTTAGTAAAACAAGAGAAAAAAATTCTTACGATTCCAGTTTTTGGATTTGATGGTATGGCTTCTTCTCATGACATCTGTCCAAATATTGCTGGTGATATGGTTTCAGATTTTGCTTTGCCTCGAGTTTTCAATCCCTCTGTAGGGAATGTTTGGTGTTATCAACTCATGTTCTGGTTTAAGTTTCTTTTAGACCATATATATACCTTAAACATGCTCGTGGAAAAGTTTTAGAAAAATCTAAATGAAGGAGAAAGATGGGATTTGAATAGATTATGGATGAATAAAAGATATCTATGAATGTAAAATTGTAAATAGTGGGGTTCGTGCGCCAGGTGGGGTGAGCAGGTGCCGTGCGGTAGCAGAGCTTCGATGAACCAAATTTATACGATGGAGCGTAAGAAAACACAAAGAATTTTGCATCTCGAACACCAGATCTGCAGCCCCAAAATCAGTTATCAGTCATGTTGCTCCGCCGCCGCCTCCTGCACATTACACCACTAGGGTTTCGCAATTTGAACATTGTTTGCCCTAATGTATCGTCCACTAATTATTTATAGATAAGTGTTGGTAGAATATGCGGCCGAATATACTCATGGGGAGTGGAAGTATTTGGCCTTGATTATATATATATACATATATATATATATATACATATATGTACATACACATACATATATTGTCTATCCAGATTCCACCCACCATCTGCACGCACACTCCTGGCCCAAAAGATTTTAAAAAAAAAACACACATAACACATATATAAAGCACCTAAAGCATCCCGACCCAATTTAAGATTAACAGCCCAAGTCTGAGGAAATGGATAGAACATGTGCTGATGGGTAGCTGTCCCATCAGCCACAAAACACATATATTAAGGGGAATAATCAAAAACCGAGGTAAGATTTTACAATCAAAACACCATTCACTCAAAATTTCTCCGACACTGCAACTATGGCTAACCGGAGCGAGCATGCACGACCCAGTGACTGCGTGCCTGACCTTAGTCTTTCTGTTTTATAGGTATCAGTGCGAGCTAGACCAGAGGAGATCACGGAGAGAAGTACAACAAAAATTGGCTTCAACATTGGCGTCGGCTATGGGGATCGCTTAATCCTTTTAGCATCCATGCAGCTTGAATGACATAGAGGCACAACCAGTGAGAAACCTGTTCAACTAGGTGGTTACGGAGGACGTGACACACCTAGAAGATGACTTTACCCCGACGCTAACACCGATGGGAGAGAGGCACCAGCTTCGCTCCTCTACGGAGCTCGCAAACAACTCAGAGGTACTTTAGGAAATCATGTCATCTCAGAATGAGGTGATGAGGATGCTGAAGGAGATAGAGAACCGCCAGAACGAAGAGACAAGGCGGACAGGATTGGGCTTGCAGGCAACTAAAATGTTCCCAGAGCAGGAAGGAGATAGCCAGGCATCTAACCAAAAGGAGAAAGGCTCGGAGATAGATAGCCCTGAGTTGAGCCAAATTTGGAAGGAAGGTATAAGCTGGGGAAATGGAGGTTGCAACAGGCCGCAAGTGTTGGGAAGGCTACGTGTCTCCGCCAAAGGTGGAACAATATGCCAAGGGCAACGCCAGTTAGTGGACTTGAGCAGAAAGCAAGGACAGGGAGCAGAGGCTCGCCCTTCACCAGGAGGATTCAAGCATTCATGGTGGACCCAAAGCTGAAGATACCAACAAACCTGGGGTAGTACAATGGTGAAGGAGACCCAGAGGACCACCTGCACACATTTTGCACCAATATAGCTACCTTTACAATACCGCAGGCCATCTATTGCAAGGTGTTTCCAACAACCCTAGTAGCACAAGCCAGGGTGTGGTTCAAGAACCTGGAGAATGAGACAATTGACGGCTTCAGTAAGCTGGAGCAGAAGTTCTTGGCGCGCTTCATGTAGAGAAATAAATTCCAAAAGCCACATTCTGAACTGCTGGCCAGTAGGAAGAAGCCAACAGAGACATTGTTAGCGTACTGGGAGCATTTCAATGATGAGGTGAATTAGGTAGAAGAGAGGAGCTGCCAGTTCCTCATCGACATGTTCATAAATGGCTTGAAGCATGAGTTGTTGCTGAGACACTACACCATGGACCCACTAGGGGCGATTGTCAATCTGATGAAGAGAGTTGGGAACTTCAACAAGGTAGATCTGGCTTATAAGAGGAGAAAGGAAACACAGAGCGGCCATGTGCATCGGAGGACTGATGCAGATGGGGACAGAAAAGTGAAGAAAACTACGGTGCCCTGCAGATTCCTGGCAGGTTCAAAAAATTGGAGAGGGTTTTAATGCCACTCATCAAGACACAAAGGAAATCTTTGCCCTCTACGCATGGAAAGGTATACTGGATGTACTGCCAAAGATGAGGAAGGGCCCTGACAAGAGGAACAAGTCCTAGTTCTGTGATTATCGTGATAACCATTGCCATAACATGAATGACTGCATCCATTTAAGGCACAACATAGAGGACCGCATGCAAAGTGACGAGCTGGCGCACTTGGCGAAGAGTACGAGGGCTCATAACAAAGCCACCTACCAGAACAATAAAAAACACAGGAGCTCCCGCAGGCAGCAAGAGGGGCAGTCGAGAGCAAGGAAGCCCGGCATGGAGAAAAAATTGGATAAAGGAAAGGAGGTGGCCCGAGATGAGACAGGGGAAGAAAGAAGCAAAAGGCGGAGGGAAAATTCCCCGAAAAAGAATAGCAGGGCGCCAACAGTAATAGACATATACGCCATCATAGGTGGAAGTGTTGGAGGGAGGACAGAATCCCAGCGAAAAGCATGATGCAGGCAGATACTGCAGCCATCGTCGGAGGACAGGAAGTTGGGCATGAACGAAGCAATAACGTTAGACGCCAATGACCCGGTGCCTGACAGGCCGGCGGGCCGTGATGCAGTGGTGATGACAGTAAGAGTGATGTACAAAGGGATATTGAGCATATGTAGACAACGGAAGCTCAGCAGAGATAAAGTAATGGAACTGCTTTGAGAAACTAGATGAGAACACAAAGAGGAAATTTGAGCCGACGGAGACCATGCTGGTGGACTTTACAAATAGAACAGTATGGCCATAAGGAACCATATTGCTACCTATGCCAGTGGGGGAAGGAGATAAAAGCAAGACCGTGGACATGGAGTTCATAATTGTGAAGGCGAATAGCCTGTAAAACCTGATGTTGGGCAGGCCGGTGTTAGCACTGCTGAAAGGCATAGTGTCGACCCTGCATATACTCCTGAAATTCCTAACTAGAGGAGGGATGGCCGAGGTCAAGAGAGATCAGGAGAAGGCCGGAGAGTGGCACATAATTTCTTTCAGTAAACGCAAGAAAGAAGACGAAAGAAGGAGGCAAATGAGATAGGCCAGCAAGCCCATACTCATCAGAATGATCATTTAGAACAGCCAGGAATGATCCGCCTGAGCTAGGAGTTGACGTGGAAGATGTACAGTTAAGCCGAGGCAGTCGGTACCGGTGGGAACACCCTCCTGAGGTGAAAGACATGCTGGTAAAGGTGTTAAGGGACAATAGGTAGGGGTGTTCATAATTTGGTCCGGACCGGTAAAATGGATCGGACCGGACCGAAAATGTAAGGACCAGAATTGTATAAATGAAATTCCTGTCCGGTCCTCGGTCCATGTTTTTTTAGATTCTGTGTTCCAGTCCGTTTCAGTCCAAAATTGAATTTTTTTTGGTCCGGACTGGATGGATCAATTTTTTACTTCTATATATATTTTTAAAATGATAATGAATTAGTTTAACATACTAGTTTAGATTTATTCGTGACAACTAGTATTCTTCTATTATTTTGTGGTGAATTTTTCTAATAACTTCTATTTTACTATGTTTTAAAGGGAAAAAATATTAATTTAGCATTTTTTATAGCAAAATGTAAAGTAAAAAAATAAAGTATACTATAATCCGGTCCAATCGGTCCGGACCGGTCTAAGACTGGAATTATTCAGGTTTAGTCCTGGTTCAAAATACCCAATAAACCGGTCCGATCTTTGGTCCAAGGTTTTCGGTGATTCCAATTCTGGTCTTAACCGGTTCCAGTCTGGTCCGGTCCGGTCTTGGACCAATGAACACCCCTAACAACAGGCAGGCCTTCGCCTGGAGACCGAAAAATATGACTTGAGTCACCAAGGAAATAAGCTTCAATGAACTTAAGGTTGATCCGGCTCATAAGGCTGTCAAGCAGAAGAGAAGGATGTTGTGCAAAGAAAGAAACTAAGCAGTAAACAAGGAGTTTAGCCAGTTGGTTGCGGCAGGGATCCTGCAAGAAGTCCCTTACCCATCCTAGCTGGCTAACCCGGTGTTGGTGAAGAAGATGGATGGTAGTTGGAGGATGTGCGTGGACTACACAGACCTGAAACAAGCTTGGTCCAAGGATTGCTACCCACTGCCAGTCACTGACCAAAAGGTAAATTCCCTTACCAACTATCCAATTAAATGTTTTCTTGATGAATATAAGGGGTACCATCAAATTCCCATGCTAAAGAGTGATGTAGAAAAATCCGCCTTTATAATTGAAAAAGGAGCCTTTGGCTACCGAATGATACTGTTCGGCATGAGAACCAGATTAGAAGGAATCTTGATGTGTATGTGGAAGACATGGTCATAAAGAGTAGGCATTATGAAACCTTTGTTGAAGACGTCGGGATGACCCTGGTGCAGTTCAGGAAGACAAGGATGAAGTTGAACCCGACCAAGTGCCAGTTTTAGTTTGGGGCTAGGAAATTCCTAGGGAAGAAGCAGTCGAATGAAGAATTGAAAGCAAACCCCTAGAAAATAAAGGCATTTTTTCCGGAAATGAAAGCACCAGGAACTGAATGGGAAATTGGAAGCAATAAACTATTTCATGTCCCGGGTAGCAGAAAAAGCACTCACTCTCTTCAAAATTCTAAGGGGATGTGTGGACAGAAAGGGGGAAATACAGTGAGGAGAACCGGAAGAGAAAGCTTTTGATGAACTAAAGGTCTACCTAAAAGATCTTCCCACCTTGACCAGCCCAAAGAAAGGGGAGACCCTATACGTGTATGTAGCGGCAAGCGAGAAGACTGGGAGGCCGTCACCGTCACCGTGCTGTCACCGTCCCTAATTACGGCTAACTAATAAATAGTAGCTAGTTTTAAGATGGAATCGTCCACAAGGAAAAGGAGGTTTGATCGAGTGTTAAAACATAGTTAAAAGCACACGAAGATGTCACTCTAAGTGTGTGGTAACAAAGTGGGGGGTTTTGGTTGTGAAAAACACTACTACTTTAAACTAATAAATTTACAACCAAGTAGAAAGACCGATGTAAAAATAAACACAAATAGCACAAATAACTTAAGTAAGATTATGATGAGTCTTGGGCGCAATTGGTTTGCATTTCTAGTTATCCTTTGATCATATTGTGGAGAGCCTATCACATATTGTGGAGAACTTATCAACACATTTAGAGTGTTGGTATTTCTCACCTCTCCTCGGTTATAGTTAGAGTGAGAGATCAGCGCCACACAATAACTCTTATCCCTGATTCACTCTAGGCAACCGACATCATAGACATCCCCAAGGATCGCAATACACATGGAGACCTAACACAACTATCACAATTTACTACAATCAAGAAACACATAGATATCACAAGTAGATTACTAGTAACGACTATGAGGATTGGCCTTCATGCTAATCGTTTAGTGAACCACGTTGATAATTAGTCAGACCTATTCAAATTCATCCTGAGTCTAAGAAACTCCATCAATCAACAATCATAATTACTTGTCACTCCTAATTACAACCTAGCATTGACTAACAACAATCACATTAACAATAAGTAAGTTTTCAGGGTTTGACCAAAAACCTACCAAGTAATCAACCAACAATTATCAACTAGTTGATCATCCTAGTCTTAATCATGGATCAATCTTACAAGAAAGCACAAAACAAACTTGATAATCAAGGCACAAAATAGGATAAACGAAATCTCACAAATTCATGCAAGAAATGCTTACGAATTGCTATATTATGCAAGAAATACTCCCAAGAGTATATTTAGCCTATATTATGAAAACCCATATCAAAATAGCAAGAATCCATGGTAAACATAGAGTCAAAGAGAAGAAATAAATGTAGAAATAGGGTTTTGAGAGGTTAAATCGGGTAGAATTGAATGAGGGAAGAGAGGATAATGTTTGTGGTTATTTATAGTACAAAGTTTTGGTTAAAAGAAAGTAAAAACGTAGAAGGTGCGCTGGCCGCGCGAGAGCGCAAGGCAGTGGCGCAAGATGCGGTGAGCTGGTTCAAGGTCATGGCACAAGGCAGCTGGGGCGCGGGCGAGGGCTGGGGCACACAGGGCACGCTGGAGTTGGGCATCAGTTGAGCATGAATATGTGGGTCCACGCTGGGATGCGCTGGCCGTGCGATCTCATCTTGCAAAGTCTCTTAAGCGCGTGGGCACATGCTGGGACACGCTAGCCTGGCCCTAAGTCTTCGCATTCAGTCCTCTGTTCATGGACGCGCTCTACCTTGCACTGGCCACACAAATCTGTGTTGAAGGTTTTCTCCACGATTTTCTCTCTAGCGCGGGGGCACGCGATTGAGGGCACTGGCTGTGGGCCCGGTCTTCTTCACCCAGCCGATCGGCCGACCGATCCTCGTGTTGGTCGGTTAGCTTACATTCTTCCAATCTAGACTTTCTTCTACTACATATGGCTCGTGGCCTTCAATCTTCTACCATCCTTGCAAATTGCTTCACTGAATCAATCTGAAGTGCTTATGAGCAATCTACATAAGCTTACAAAAAGATCTAGATGCCCATAGGGACCAAAAATCCATTAGACTATAAATAGGTTACAAAATGAAGGATTTAGATATGAAAACCGAGAACTGTTATCTAAACTCCATATGATGTAAACCTGCATATATATAGCAACGTTCTAACAAAAGGATAATAAAAGGGATGTTAATTGCTTTGGAATATACATGCATTTGACATCCTATCAAACCTCCCCGCATTTAAATCTTTACTCGTCCTCAAGTAAAAAAGAACAAGCAAAGACCTAGGCGTAATCTAACATGCAAAAGTTTCCCCAAATCATCCAACATCATATTCCTAGACCACCCTAACCCCCAAGACATAATAGTCTCTCACACTCTCACATCCTAAAGTTTAAGATAATATAAACAATCATCATACCCATCAAAGGTGAGGTACAAATACAAGCGCAAAACTAGCTTACTCTACCAAAAAGGCCATTAAATAGACAAATCAAGAGAAGCATAATGTTTTTCAATTTCTCTCAATTTCTCTCATTTTTCCTAGGAGCCCTCCTGGGTTTTCATCCCAGCTTCGGCTCACCCTTACCTTTTTGCACACCATTTGGCCTCTCATTTTTTCATAGGTTGCCCTTTTGGGTTTTCAACCTATCCTAGCCCCCCCCCCCAATTTTGCCTAAGTTTCCCTCTCGGGTTTTCAACTTAGCGGGGTGTTTTTCTTTTGTTTTCTTTCCTTGTTACTCTTTTTATTTATTTTTGAACTAAAAATCACACTATGTACATGAGCAAAAATGAGCATCCACATCCCCTCCCCAGACTTAGAATATGCAATGTCCTCAATGCATATAAATAATCAAAAGCAAAAGTAGGGGAAAAAAGGAATATGAAATGCTCACAATTAGGACCTTGAAGGTCCCAAGCCACTGTCTCGGCTTGCGCATCTCCTTGCTCTCTCCTCCTCACATCTCCTCTGCTTCTCTATGAACTCCGGTAGTGGGGCATTGCCAGAGGACAATTGGAGCATTGCAAGCATTGCATCCATGTTGTGGTTCATGCTCTTACTGGTGTCCTCGACATAGTACTTGAGGTCATCCATCCATTGGTCCATGCAATTAAACCCATTGTTCATATTTTTCTTGCATGGTTTAGATGAATTCTTGGAGTTGAGCAAATGAGCCCGATGGTGGAGCTTGAAGTAGTGGAGCTTGAAGTGGTGGAGCACTTCCGCCTCCTGCACTCGAGATGAGAGTGATTTTCCCTAGGGGGTTGATACTGTGAAACCCTTTCTGGGACACCCAATAGCCTATCCAAAGGAAGAGTCATGTATTTTTCTCCTTCACAATGAAGCCAAATGAACTTTGTGGGGGTCTTTGGTAGTTTTCAATATATTTTCCTTTTCCATGTATTTGATGGTGTAGAAACAATCCTTGGGATAGCGATCAATTGGCTCCAAGCTTGCGGGGGGGAGGGGGGGTATGCTTTTCTTATGCCAAGAGAGTGATCATTCCCCCAACACAAATGTGCCCCAAATTATTCTTCGACAACCCAATGAATCCATAAACCCATACATTGACCCAAATAGGGAAACCCTCTCTGTGTGGCGTAATTGCCCAAAGGCGTTTCAAATCAATCATGGAAAAATCGTTAAACTCCCCTTGACAAAACAATGTAGGATTGAGGAGATGGTGGATATACTGGATCCCCTGATGGATAATCGAAGAGGATTTAGATTGATGATGTCATTTTTCTCCCGTGAGAAGTTCCCAAAACCCTTTTTTGGTGTATTCTCCTCCTTTACTAAAATTCTCTTCTTTCTCTACGTCCAGAGTGTAGTTCCACTTAAAGGCTAACATTATATCATCATACGAAGCTTTCCTTATTTTGTCATTAAGGTGAAACTCGATCCCCAGGATACCATCCTCATAAACAGTCTTTTTCACCGTGGATAGGAATTCAAGTGTCAATGATCTATAAGTTAGGGCACCAGCATTTGTGAAATCCTATAGGCCACCTACATCCAACATATGATCGATCGGCTCCAATAAACTCAATTTAGCAAATACCTCTGTATCCGCAAACCGAGTGGCCATGCTAGCTTTATTGTTGTCCAATCTCTCCCATATTTCAAAAAATTTCCCTTTATCTTCGCTAACCCATCATAAGGAAGAGATAAGTAGTAAACTACTGGAGGTCCTTGGTTAGAGGAACTAGGTCCGTCCATTCTTCTCTTTTTAGGGGCCATAAGAAGAATTGACTCAACTTAACAATCCACAATAACAATGAAGCACAAAGTCCAACCTCAAGTAGCAACACAGCAAGAATTCACAAATTCACCAAAGCCACCACCACAAAAACCCACAAAATTATTTCACCACAATCTCCACAACAGTTCACAACATTACCACCACAATCTTCATAACGATCTCCACAACAATTATAAACACTACCACCACAAAAATCCAAAATAAGCACAAACACTACCACTTCAACAAGTATATCCCAAACCTCAATTAAAAGCTTATAACCATCTACAAGCACAACAATCTCAACTAACTCATCAAGCTCATCAAAACACACAAGAAGGTAAATTTTGAAGAGTTACCCATAATGGTGCTTTGGAATTTTTGGGTTTATTTGGGTGCTCCAAGTTGGTATAGAAGCCTCCAATAATCCTTAAGTGCCAAGAATTTTCACCTTTTCCTCATACCCCTTTCGGATTGAAGAATCCCAAAATTGTTGATTTTTAGGTGTTCTTGAAGAGAAATCTTCACTTTTCTTGGTTTGGAGGATGAATTGGGTTTGTTTTTGGTGTGAAAAGTGTTTATAAATGGTAGGGTAAGGATATTTATGGTACAGATGGAAGGATTTGAAAGTGAAGGTGAAAGGGAGAAGGATTTGGTCTTGGAGGAGAAAGGAGAGCTTTTGAGGGAGGATAAGAAATGAGAGAATGAGGAAAATTCTGCAAAAGAAAGGAGAAAGGAGGAGAGAGAAGTAGGGAGAGTAGGGGTTAAATAAAATAGAAAATAAAAAAACAATAAATAGGGAGAGGGAATGCATGAGCTCCCGGGCGTGCACATGCCTGGGTTGGCCGTGTGATTCGTTCCTGGGCGCTGCAAGCCATGCCTAGTGTTGTGCGCACGGGCGTGCGGATGAGGGTGATGAACGTGCACCCCTTCTTCATGATCAGGCTGCTGCGTGCGTGGCCGCATGTTCCAGTTTTAGGGGTGTGCATCACGACCCTTCCTCTTGCGCGCGGCTAAGGGCGCTGGCTGCCCGCCCGGTCCTCCTTTGCCTTGCTTCATCCCATTTATCCTGAAATATTCTAAAAAAATACACAAGCATAATATTTCTCCAAAAACGATGATAACAAAAAAATTAAATGCGATAAAAACCAATTTTATTTAACGTTGTCGGCATGACTTATTCACAAATCCACAAAAAATGAAGCTACATCAATGAGATTGCATCAATGGCACATGGATGATCAAAACCAAGTTCATTTAACGTCGTCAGAACGACACATTCACAAAGCCACTACTCCCTAACTGGGTGATCGAGAAGTGTTTTCTCAACTAGTTCTGGTTGGAAGCTCTCATAGTAGAGCTTCAAACAGTGCACATTCACTTTGAAGACTTTCAAAGTCTTCTCACTCATTATTTCAACCGATCCACGTGGGAAAACTTTCACCGCCACAAAAGGCCCAATCCATTTTGACCTCAATTTTCCTGGAAATAACTGAAGGTGTGATTGGAATAGAAGAATGTTTTGACCAAATTTAAAGTATTTTCTATTGATTAAACTATCATTCTTAGCCTTGGTTTTCTCCTTGTAAATTGCAAAGTTTTCATAGGAGGCATTACGAATTTCCTCAAGCTCTTGCAATTGCAACTTTTGGTGCACACCGGCTTCATCCAACTTCATATTGAAGCTTTGATGGACCTTTATGCTTTGTGCTCAAGCTCAAATGGTAAGTGACATGGCTTCCCCTAAACCCCTTGATATGGAGACATGCCAATCAGTGTTTTATAAGCCGTCATATACGCTCACAAGGCTTCATCTAGTCAAATGCTCCAATCCTTCTAATTTGGGTGAACCATTTTCTCAAGGACAGATTTGATCTCACGATTGGAGACCTTGGCTTTGCCATTTGATTGTGGGTGACAGGATATGGAGGTTTTATGAGTTACCCCATAGTTCATCAATGCCTCGATTGTACGATTGCAAAAGTGGGTTCTTCTATCACTAATCACGGCTTAGGGAACCGGGAGAAGATGTTAGCTTTCAAGAAATTCACCACCACTTTTGAATCATTGGTCATCGTGGCCTTTACCTTGACCCACTTCGACACATAATCGAGGGCAAGAAAAATATAAACACACCCAAAAGAGTTCGGGAAGGGTCCTATGAAGTCAATCCCCTATGTATAAAAAACATCACAATACAAGATGCTTTTTTGTGGTATTTCATTCTTTTGGGAGATGTTTCCCGTTCTTTGACACTTTCCACAAGATTGACAAAACCGATAGGAATGCTTCATCATGTGAGGCCAATAGAGACCGCTTTCCAACACCTTCAAAGCAGTTCTCTTGGCACCAAAGTACCCACTATATGGAAACGAGTGACTCATATTTAAAATTGAACTCACTTCACTCTCTTGGACACTTCTCTTGATTATTTGATCCGAGAAATGCTTCCATAAATATGGATCGTCCCACACATAGTGCTTAGCCTCACTCCTCAAACTATCTCTTCGAGCTTTGGATAAATGTCTATGAAATTGTTGGGAGACAAGAACATTAACTAGATCGGCATACCAAGGGTGAGCCTCTCTAATTGAAAACAAATATTCATCAGGAAATTCTTCCCGAATGGTCTCCCTTTTGGGCTTCTCAATAGCACTTTTCGACTCATCAATCGGTGTCAACCGACTAAGATGGGCGACAACCACATTTTCACTCCCCTTTTTATCCCTCACCTAAAAATCAAACTCACTCAAGATATGTATCCACCGAATCAACCTAGGTTTGGCTTCCTTTTTGGCCATCAAATGGCAAAGAAATACATGGTCTGTGAAGACAATGACCTTTGTACCAAGTAGGTACGACCTAAACTTTTCAAGGGAGAATACTACCGCCAACAACTCTTTCTCCATGGTGGAGTAATTGCGTTGTGCATCATTAAGAGTTATTGATGTGTAGTATATAGCATGTGGGATTCTCCCTACCCGTTGACCTAGAATCGCACCAATGGCATAGTCACTAGCATTACACATAATCTCAAAAGGGAGGTCCCAATTAGGGGGTTGGATAATGGGGGCGGAAACAAGCATTGCCTTCAAAGTGTAAAAATCCCTTTGGCATTCTATATCAACTACAAAATCCACCTCTTTTTGCAACAATTTGCACAAAGGGGAGGCAATCTTAGAAAAGTCCCTTATGAAATGCCGTTAAAAACCCTCGTGAACTAGAAAAGGCCTAACTTCTCTAACACTCGAGGGATATGGTAGGGATTGGATCGTGTCAACTTTGGCTTTATCTACCTCTAGACCTTGAGAAGAGAACACATGACCTAATACAATGCCTTTTTCCACCATGAAGTGGAATTTTTCGGAGTTTAATATGAGATTGCTTTCAATGCATCTCTTGAGCATTGACGATAGATGGTTTAAACAACTATCTAAAGAATATCCATGAATGGTGAAATCATCCATTAAGACCTCTACAAAGTGCTCAATGCACTCCAAAAATATACTAAGCATGCACCTTTGGAATGTGTAGGGAGCATTGCATAGACTGAAAGGCATGCGCCTATAGGAAAAAATTCCAAAGGGACATGTAAAGGTGGTCTTCTCTTGGTCTTTTGGGGCTTTGGTAATTTGGAAGTACCCAGAATATCCATCTAGGAAACAATAGAAATCTCGCCTGGAAAGCCTCTCAAGCATTTGGTCAATGAAGGTAAAGGGAAATGGTCCTTCCTATTTACCGTATTCAACCTACAATGGTCAATACACACTCTCCACCCATTTTACACATGAGTGGGAACCAATTCTCCCGCTTAGTTCTCTATCACAGTCACACCACTTTTCTTAGGTACAACTTGGGTGAGACTTACCCACTTTCTATCGGAGATGGGGTAAATCATACCGGCTTGGAGAAATTTGAGAATCTCACTCTTCACTACCTCCATCATTGGCTGGTTAAGCCGACGTTGGGATTGCCTAATCGGTTTGTCCCCATCATCTAACAAGATACGATGTATGCAAGTTGAGGGGCTAATCCCCTTGATATCGGCAATAGTCCACCCAATTGCCTCCTTGTGGGCTCTAAAAACCTCCATCAACCTCCTGTCTTGTTCCTTGGTGAGCATACTAGACAACAACATAGGTAAAGTATCTCCCTCACCAAGGAATGCATATTTCAAATCCTTGGGTAGTGGTCGTAACTCCACTACCAGTGCCTTCTCAAAAGATGTGGGAATTCCCATATCTCGAGGTGTATCGAGAACTTTGGTAAGGGGGTCGAGAGGTAGCTTATCAACAAAATTTAGTCTCTCTATAGTCTGAAGCAAATTTACCCTCAAGGAATAATCATGCAATTCATTTACATCAAGACTATTTTTCCAAAAAGATCTTCAAACAATCTTTTCCATTAATCACAAACACATTTTGCACATAGTAATCAACAAAATCAATAATACCAATAACATGGCAAGAATGACCTTCACTAGGAAATTCACGGCATCATAAATTTCATAGTTAAACACCCACTATGCACATCAATTTTAGTTCTAGATGTTTTAAAAAATGGCCTCCCTAACAAGATAGGGGCGACACGTTTATCACTCTCCATATCTAGAACATAGAAATCGGTGGGGAAATCAAAGTATCAACTTTAACCAAAACATCCTCCACAATCATGGGGTAGGCATTAGAATGGTTGGCTAATTGGATCACTACCCCGGTTTCATGCAATTTTCCAAGATCTAAGGATTCAAAGACAGAGTATGGAATCACATTGATTAATGCTCCTAGATCGAGCATGACATTTTTGAAATTCTTACCACATATGATGCAAGGGATGGTAAACATATCGGGATCTTCACACTAAGGGGGAAGTAAGAGGCCAGGGGGTCAACTCCGGTTGTGATGAAAGTTTCCCAAAATTCCAAGCTTCCAACCAGGCCATGAAGGATGCTATTTGACTAACTTTAACTTCCAAACTCTTAAATCTAGGGGAAGACCATTCTTCCATATCTGTAATTTGAGTTGCGGTTCGGTCTTCCAAGTTAGTGACCATGTTGGTTAAAGCATGCATGAGCTCCTCACGCTCCAACTTTGACTTCCTTTCCCAAGGGTTAGATGACCCCTCATCCCTTGGGTAGGGTTGGTGTGGTGCGCGATTGTGCAATGATTTCCTTAGTAGTGGTGTTGTCCGCCTTGGTGATTTGGTTGATATACACCTTGGCCACCTTGATGACCACCTTGGGGATTTGATTTCCTGGCTTAATCATCTCTCCACCTAAAGTTTGGATGGTCTCTCTACCCGGGATTGTAGGTCTTGGAGTAGGGATCATACTTCTTGCCATTGCCTTGTCCCCTTTGAAAACCTTGACCACCTTGGTAGCCTCTATTTCCTTGAAATCCTTGGCCTTGTCCTCCTTGATAACCCATCGCCTTAGCCTTCTCAAACCCTTCATGTTGTATTTAAGGGCATATATCAGTGGAATGGTCCAACGAACACACCTCACACACATTAACTTAATGTGCCTTCCCCATCATTAGCTCCTTCATCATGGAGGCTAAGGCATACACTTTCTCCTCAAGTTTGGGGGTTCCCATAGGTGGAGGTTCTTGCACCCTTGCCCTTTCTCTCACACCAAAGTGTCTTTTTCCATTAGCCATCTCTTCAAACAATGTCATTGCGTCTTTTGGTCTCTTGTTGGAAATTGAACCATTGCAAGCGACATTGATCATCCTCATATCTTCAACGGACAAATAATCAAATAAATAGTACACGAGATCACCTTTTTTTTGTGGGTGGTATGGAAAAATTGCTAGCAACCGCTTAAACCTCTCCCAATATTTGTATAAAGATTCACCCGAATATTGGGAGATGTTTCTTAACTCCTTCTTTAGCCCCGCCGACTTAGATGTCAGATATAACTTATCCAAAAACATGATCTTCATCTCTCTCCATGATTTTATACCTCCCGAGGGGAGGTAGTATAACCAATATTTGGCCTCATCCTTCAAAGAGAAAGGGAATTCCCTTAGATTGAACATATCCTCCGAAACTCTGGATGGCTTAGTGTTCATGCTCACAAGATGGAACTCGGATAATTGCTTAGTTGCATCCTCCTCGCTCATCCCATGGAAGGTTGGTAGATAATGGATCATCCCGGGCTTAAGCTCACAAGTGACATTTCCTGGGGAGGGGGGGGGAGTGATGAAAAGGGATTGTCTTTCTAGGTTAGGAGCCATGAGCTCCCTCAAGGCTCTATTATGATCCTCCATAGTTGGTGTAAGTACTTAGGGTGATGATTGGGTGTCTTCGTTAGCAGAATGGGATACTCTCCTTGCTCTCTGGAGCGTTCCTAAGAGAACGGGGTCGTAGTGCAAGAGTTCTTGTTTGTTGGTACGAGTATCAACCGTAAACCAAGAACCAAAGCATTACAACCTTATCCCAAGTAACAATCACAAAAGAAATCAAAATGCCAACAATAAACAACTAAAAACACACACAAAAACTACACTAACACTTCAATAAAATATGCCTTTTCCCCGACAGTGGGGCCAAATTTTGGGAGGCCATCACCGTGCCTCTCAAAGATAGTATTTATATGCCCAAATTATGGCTAGCTACTAAATAGTAGCTAGTGTTAAGACGGGGTCGTCCATGAGGAAAAATGAGTTTTATCGAGTGTTAAAGCGTAGTTAAAAGCACATGAAGATGTCAATCTAAGTGTGTGGTAACAAAGTGGGGGATTTTGGTTTTGAAAAACACTATGACTACTTTAAACTACTAAATTAATATCCAAATACAAAGAGAGATGTAAAAATGATCAAAAATAGCACAAATAACTTAACTAAGATTATGAAAAGTCTTAGGCACAATTGGTTTGCATTTTTAGTCATCCTTTGATCATAGATTAACTATCCTATTTTTATGCATTAATCACATATTTTGGAGAACTTATCTACACCTTTCGAGTGTTGATATTTCTCATCTCTCCTCATTTATAGTTAGAGTGGGCGATCCGGGCCATACAATAACCCTTATCCCTGGGTCACTCTAGACGATCGGCATCATAGACTTCCCCGAAGATAGCAATACACATGGAGACCAACACGACTATCACAATATCCTACAAGCGAGAAACACATAGATATCACAAGTATGTTTACTAGTAACGACTACGAGGATCGGCCTTCATGCTAATCGTTATTATTGAACCACGTTGATAATTAGTCAAACCCATTCAAATTCATCCTAAGTATAAGAAACTCCATGAATAAAAAATCATAATTAGTTGTCACTCCTAATTACAACCTAGCATTGACTAACAACAATCACATTGACAAAAAGTCAAAGTCTTCAGGGTTTGACCAAAAACCAAGCAAGTAATCAACCCTCAATCATCAACTAGTTTATCATCCTAGTCTAAATAATGCATCAATCTCACAAGAAATCACAAAACATTCTTAATAATCAAAGCACAAATTAGGATAAACCAAATCTCACAAATTCTTACTTGAAATGCTTACCAATTACTCCTTACAGTATATTTAGCCTAGATTATGAAAACCCATAACAAAATATCAAATATCAATGATAAATATAGAGTTAATTAGAAGAAATAAATGTAGAACTAGGGTTTTGAGAGATTAATTCAGGTAGAATTGAATGAGGGGGTTAATGTTTATGGGTTTTTATAGTACAAAGTCTTAGTCAAAAGAAAGTAAAAACACAGCAAGTGCGCTGATCGTACGCTTACTCAATGCACTGGCACAAGATGTGGTGAGCCGGCACGAGGCTATTGGGGTGCAGGCGCAGGCTAAGGCGCGCAGGATGCATGCTGGAGTTAGGCATTGGTTTAGCACAAACGTGCAGGTGCGCGCTGGAATGCGCTGGCCGCACGATCCTGTCCTGGGCAAAGCACGCCACAGTGTCTCCCGAGCATGCTGGGGCACGCTTTCCGTGCCCAAAATCTTCGTGTTCAGTCCTCCACACGCGGCCATGTTCTTCCTCACGCTAGCTGCTTAAATCCGTGCTGATAGTTTGCTTCACGATTTCTTCTCCATCACGTGGGCGTGCGGCTGAGGGTGCTGGTCGCACGCCCAATCTTCTTCACCCAGTCGGTCTTTGCGTCGGTCGACTGGCCTTCGTTCTTCTAATTCGGACTTTCTTCTACTACATATGGCTCATGGCCTACAATTTTCTGTCATCCTTGCAAATGGCCTTCACTAAATAAATCTTAAGTGCTTCCAAGCAATCTACAAATTAAGCTTGCAAAAAGATCTAGGTGCTCGTAAGGACCAAAAATCAATTAGACTATAAATAGATTACAAAATGAAGGATTTAGATATGAAAACCGAGAACGATTATCTAAACCTCTTATGATGTAAACCTACCTACATCTAGCAATCTTCCAACATTGCTTTGGAAAATAACTCATTTGACATCCTTTGAGAGGCAATCACTGGTACGTTGGCCAGGGAGGAAAATAAAATACAACGGCTGGTATATTTTGTAAGTCAGGCCTTGCAGGGTCTGGAGCGTGGACACTTAGGTTAGGAGAAGCTCGCTCTGGCTCTGGTCCATAAGGCGAGAAGGCTAAGACAATATTTTCAAGTGCACCCAGTGATATTATTAACCAACCAGCCGCTGAAGGCAATATTGACCAAGACGGAAGCCTTAGGAAGGTTGGTAAAGTGGGAAGTGGAGTTGGGAGTGCACACAATTTAATATGCTCCGGGAAGAGCTATACATGGGCAGGTTATGGCATAATTCCTAGTGGAAATGCCCAAAGAAAGAAACTGAAAGCGATGGGGAAAACACGAAGCCCGGTGCAGGCCGTCAAGGCTAACGGGGCTGAATGTTTGGAAGTCATACGTAGATGGGGCCTCGGGAGTAGAAGGAGCTGGGCCAGGTCTGGTAATATCATATCCAGAAGTAGTGGAGGCAACCTACACCTTATGCTTCAAGTTTATCGTGTCTAACAATGAGGTATAGTATGAGGCCCTGATAGCGAGTATGGAGATATCCAGGAAGTTGGGGACAAAGAAACTACAGGCCCACAGAGACTCAATGTTGGTGGCTAATCAATAAAATGGGCAGTACGCTGCCAAGGAACCGACAATGATAAAATACAGGGACAAGGTTAGGACCCTGGCGACCATGTTTGAGGAGTTTGATATAACCATAGTGGCGATATTGCAAAACACGAGAGCGGATTCACTCAGCAAGTTGGCATCAGCACACGCGCACTTAACCAAGTCGATGCTGGTGGAGAAGCTAGCATGCAGGCTGACAGACATGGGTCAGGTAGCAGTGATACAGAATGCAGCGGTCAATTGGACGATGCCCATCCAAAGTTACCTGGAATAAGGGAGTCTTCCAGAGGATGAGAAAGAAGCGCGAACGGTCAAGAGGAAAGTGCTCCAGTACGCCCTGAGAAGCGGGCTGATGTATAAGATAGGTTACACATAGCCATGACTCAGATGTGCAGAGCTAGAGCTGGCAAACACTGTCTTGAGAGAGATACCCGAGTGAAGTTGTGGTAGCCACAATAGACTCAGAACGGTCGCGATGAGGGTCTTTCGGGTAGGTGGTGAACATCGTTTCACTCACCAAAATAATATGCAAACTCTATAGATGAGATTAGTACAGTAGCAAGCAGAGTCGATCCCACGAAGAACGGAACAAAAACTTTAATAAAATTCCTACTAATATAGAACAATTTTGCTGTAGCCAGCACGCCTTAATTTTCATATTTATCTAACAACTAATAATGCAACTAAATAATATAAAATATGAAATAATAATGCAAACAAGAAATATATAAAAATCTATAAAATATATGAATAAGGTAATCTGCTCGGAACAACTCACATTAAAGAAACAACGATCATAGGTGCAAAGATAAATCAATTCATATGCATATATCAGTTATAGAAAAGTAGGTACGCTTAACTTCCCTAATTCTTTCATACTTTATCGACAATTAACGAATTATAATTAACTAGTTGTTTCTCTTACCAAGATGCTCCCAGAAAGTATTCGCTAAACCAGATACATATCTCGATAGCATTAAGAATGAAAAGAACCCAATAAGCAATTACCAAAGTAAAAGTAAATAGTAACGCACACTTAATTGTTCCCCGTCTTGCTATTACAGTCTTAGCTAGTTAGCTGTTTATCATAAGAACTCGCTGCTTACTAACCATTTCCGATGATTAAGTATTGGTGGAATTAGATAGCATTATCCCAATAATATTCAAGTTGATCAGGCTTAAATATACCAAGAATAAAATAAACCAAGAACAATCAAGAACACACAAGAATCAATTATAAAACAATTAGGCCTCACGATTCATTAACTAATGCTTGTTATTCCATATCGATATATAAATTAGCTACTCATTATAATTAAACAAAACAAATAAAAAATATAATAACAAAACATAATTAAAATAATAAATCGAAAACGAAATGCAAACGCAAACCGTGATCCAATTCTCATGCAAGATTCCTTCCTATTGAATAAAGCTTGCGCAGCCTTTTTTTTTATTGCATCCGGGAGCCAAAAACCTATAGCTGTATACTGTAGAAAAGAATTCCCTCTTCTCCAAGTCTACGTACATGTATATATACGCATGAATTACAATCCCAAGCCCATTCGGATTCTTCTTCCGAAAATCAATCAAAATCTACTCTAACTCTAATTAACTAATTCCTAAAATTAAGGAATTTCAATTGGAAAGAAATAATACAATTCTCATCAATATGGGATGTGAATATCATTATTTTCTTCAAAACAACATCTCTTCAATAATTCACTTTTCACCACATAACTTCAGCAATTCTGTTTTTGCCTCTCTTCCTTCATCCCTGAAAAAATGTCTTATAACATTAGAAAATTTTTCCATTGGAGCACATCGCCTCATTAAAAACATTAACCTTAAAAATCCAGTGGGAAAAAGCCATTGGTTATGGGGAAAAGAGTACAATGTATAGCTCCCTCTCAATTCTTCACAATCTATGAATTCCTGCACCAAAAACACCTTAAAGTGAAAATTATATCTCAATAAAATCACAATGATCCCACCAAATATGAACACAATATAACACATATCAAATATCCTCACACTTGAATCATGCTTGCCCTCAAGTATGAAGTGAAGAATATAAGAGCAATCAACAATCCACAATGTTCATAAGTTCTCATTCTCTCATAAGACTCTATCTAAAATGTCCCTAAAAAGAAAAAGTAAGATAGAAACACAAATCACACAACGAGACAATAAAAAATTCAACATTTAACAACTATAGATTCTACTCTTATAACGATAAACTTTCCCCTGCCAAGGAGTAAGGGATCACGTTAACGCACCTGAAAATCATCAATCCTTAAAGTAATTGGAATGAAACTATTCAAGATCAGGAAATCTAATAATCAATTCAGTCAAAATCGGACAAGCAATGAATATTTTCTCACGGTTTCACTCAATCACTCTCAATATATGAAGGACATTCACTCAAACAATTCACAAGTTATAGCATAGAGAAGTTAATATGAAAATCAGGAAGGTCTTTCTCAAGGGTTGTAACGGGGCTAGGGACCATTCATATTGATGAGATCCTAAGGGTTCTAAGCTCAAACAATATCGATCAAAATATTATGCATGTCTTTTTCTTCAACCATCATCCATGTATAGTAGACATTTACCAACAATTTTCATCTCATGGCTATTATGAGAAAGACAAGTAAGATCACATTAAGTGTAGGTGCTATATATTTTTTTTCTTTTTCCTTTTTATTTTTTTCCAGCACCACTCTTCTCCAATATAGTCCAAACCAATACTTTTGAGAGAAAAATTGCAACATAACAAAAAATAATATTTGTTCCCCTTTTTTTTCCACAGTTACGCCCTCCAGTTTAGCCAAACGGAACTACAGTGCTACTGTTCATAATAAAATCCTGCCTTTAATTTGTGAAACCATTCTGTCTGGGCCAACTGGATACATACTCATTAATGTCATCAACTTAAGAGAACACAATGGATGAATTCATCAACATCAACTCCAAGAACATGCATAATAGGGCCAAGAGAAAGGATAAAACAAGGCTTTGGCTAAATATATAGTAACTCATATCAAAGAACATAGTCAAAGCTTCAAAGTGTTTCACTAGGGGTTAATGTAATTGGTAGGCAATTTAAGCTGTGTGGTTCATCCTAGTGCCTTCAATCACTTTCACACATAACAACTCCAATTATAACAATATGATCTCTCAGAACAAAGATTCATGTAGAGAGTGCTCTACTCTAGCTCAAATCTCACTTTAGTAGGCTAAAATATTCAATTAAACTCGTCCTTTTTTATCATCCCAAAAATCATATCAATCAAATTTCACAAATCATAGAATATCTCATTCAAAAACTTCAAGGCATGTCATATTTACCAAGTTTGTTACAATGAAGTTTATAACCGGCAGGGTATTTTTATCAAGAGCCACTAGAATTTCTTCATGTCAAATTATTGACTCATAACAGATGTTTGAACAAAAAAAATGAAATTAAAATATATTTTGTTTTTTTTAAAAAATGAAATAAAACACACAATAAACCTCCTCACACTTACACTTTGCTTGCCCTCAAGCAAATAATGCAAAGCTCTTATGAGAAAAGGTTTAACAAACAGTCAAAATAAAAAAAAATTACAAAGGAATAGGGAACTTATAGTGGTGGGTTTGGAGGAATTCCCAATCAAGAGGAGAGCATTTGATCAAAATCAGGTTCTACCTCTAGCCTCCAGTTTGGCCGAACGGAACCCTGCGAGTCCAGCTTTCCAAAATGTGTGAATTCATCATGGTGCCAATTGAAGTACTTCAAACTCTGTAGATTAAGAAACTAAGAGCGGATGAGAAATTGAAATTCATAAAAATATTTATTGAAAAAAATTCAAAGAAAAATGAAAGCAAGAAAAGATATTTGGGTTGCCTCCCAATTAGCACTTTCGTTTATAGTCTTTGGCAAGACTCATAAACTAAATCGTTCCCCGGCAGCGGCGCCAACTTGGTGAACGTTGTTTCACTCACCAAAATAATCTGCAAACTCTATAGATGAGATTAGTAGAGTAGCAAGCAGAATCGATCCCGCGAGGAACGGAACAAAAACTATAATAACATTCCTACCAATATAGAACACTTTTGGTGTAGCCACCACATTTTAATTTTCAGATTTATCTAACAACTAATAATGCAACTAACTAATATAAAATATGAAATAATAATGCAAACAAGAAATATGTAAAAATCTATAAAATATATGAATAAGGTAATCGACTCGGAATAACTCACATTAGTGAAACATCGATCATAGGTGCAAAGATAAATCAATTCATATGCATCTATCAGTTATAGGAAAGTAGGTACGTTTAACCTCCCCAATTCGTTCATACTTTATCGATAATTAACCAATTATAATTAACTAATTGTTTCTCTTACCAAGATGCCCCCAGAAAGTATTTGCTAAACCAGATACACATCTCGATAGCATTAAGAATGAAAAGAACCCGATACAGCAATTACCAAAGTAAAAGTAAAGAGTAATGCACACTTAATTGTTCCCCGTCTTGCTATTACAGTCTTAGCTAGTTAGCTGTTTATCACAAGAACTCGCTACTTACTAACCATTTCCAACGATTACGTATTGGTGGAATTAGATAGCATTATCTCAATAATATTCAAGTTGATCAGGCTTAAATATATCAAAAATAAAATAAACCAAGAACAATCAAGAACACATAAGAATCAATTATAAAACAATTAGGCCTCACGATTCATAAACCAATGCTAATTATTTCATACTGATATATAAATTAGCTACTCATAATAATTAAACAAAACAAACAAACAATATAATAAGAAAACGTAATTAAAATAATAAATAAAAAACGAAACGCAAACGCAAACCGTGATCCAATTCTCATGCAAGATTCCTTCCTATTGAATAAAGCTTGCTTAGCCTTTTTTATTGCATCCAGGAGTCAAAAACCTACAGCTGTATAATGTACTCCCTCCGTCCCAACTCTTTCTGCAGAGAGAGAAACTGAAAGTTTTTTTAAGGATAATTATTTTAAGGTGTTGAAGTGGGGTATCCTGGAATTGTTAAGTCTTTCCCTTTATTTTCGTTCAAATTAAGCCCAAGATTTGGGCAACTAATTATTCCTGCTGGGCCATTGATTTCCAGCGCCCAAACAAGTGATTTTTGGAGGGAACTCCAAAAATCACTTGATTTCACTAGGAGAATTTAAAAAAGTTAAGGCACCAAAATGAAGAGCCAAGAACATGAACAGTGACGAAAAATTAAAATAACAAACTTGGACCCTACTATATTTACATTTACATTGTCCAATTGAAGACTTGGAAGCAGACAGAACAAACTGAAATTCTTCTTCCACATTCCCCTTTGCACTAACATTAAATTCCCTCTGTCCTAATCCAACAAGAAAGCCTAGCAACTGAAAGTCTTTTTTGTTCTTTACCCTCAGGTCAAATGTCAGCATTCATCGAGCCCTACCAAGCCCTTGCGGACTGATTGCTCTCCTGCTGTCGGATCTTCCCTTCATCATCGGGTGTTCGAGAAATATGAGGGGGGAGAAGAATATGACAAACCAGCAGAGGCAACATGTTGCTGAGTTCCTGCTGGACAATAGTAGGAACGGGAAGATACTTCAGGGCAAGAGAATCGAGGGAGCGATGAAGTTCAATTGCAACTAGATAACCATCAGTTACATCTGGTCAAGAGTCAAGCTCCAACTTTCACTGGGTCAACTGCTGGACATGAGACATAGGATGTCCAGGCATCCGGGCTACAACAAGAAGGAAATTGATCTAGAGGCCTTAAGAGCAATACCTGCAACCAGCCGAAGAACAATCAAAGGGACAAGTGCATGTATGGGGATAGGGAAGAGCACAGTACACCGAGCTGTGGCAGCAAAGGTTATCAAAAGCCATACAAACAGTATTAAGCCTGCACTAACATTTCAACACAAGGTACGCAGGTTGAAATTCTGCATATCTAAATTGCAGAACAACTTTCAATTCCAGCACATGGACAATGTAATTCACATAGATGAGAAGTGGTTTTACATGACTAAGCCAACTGGCTGTTACTATTTGGCACCGGGTGAGCCTGAGCCCTTAAGAACCACTCAACACAAATCCCACATTCCAAAACTCATGTTTATGTGTGCTGTCAGTAGGCCAATTTACAGCCCCGATGGTGTGTTACTATTTGATGGGAAGTATGGTGTGTTCCCTTTCATTGAGAGGGTTGCAGCCAGAAGAAACAACATTAATCGTCCGAGGGGGGCTATGGAAACTAAGGTTGTGGAGAAGATCACTAGACTTGTGACACGTGCAAAGATCATAGATGAAATCATACTAGCAATAAAAGCACGTTGGCCACCATTCATGAGCAAGCACATTTATATTCAACAAGATAATTGCAAGGCACACATAAAGAATTCAGATCCTGAATTCCGGGCAGTAGCTGACTCTGACGGGTTTGACATCAACTTGGTATGTCAACCAGCTAAATCACCTGATCTTAATGTACTAGACCTCAGTTTTTTTTAACTCGATACAGTCTCTACAACATGAAACCCCAAGCACGACACTGGATGGGTTACTGACGGCAGTGTACAATGCATATGACAGAGAAGATCCAGCAACAATCAATAAAGTTTTCCTCACCCATCAAGCTACAATGATAGAAATCATTAGAGTCAAGGGATGCAACAATTACAAGTTGCCCCACATGTCAAAGGATGCACTGATAAGGAGAGGAGAATTGCCTAGGATGCTAAGTTGTGATGAGGGAATACTTCGTGAAGGCCTGGAACACCTTATCACAATTCAGGAAACTGAAGGCATAAGGGAGATGATGCAAGCCATGGGATATGAACTGCAGCAGTAAGGGATTTCAGTATGCACATTGGGTTAGACTAGGGTAACATTTTGAAAACCTTAAAACTTGTTTCTTTTGGTGGGAAAAAACAAGTTTTTTTGTAACCCAATTCAAACTGATGCAAGTTTCTGCAATGGGAGTTTTTCTAACGCACAACACTTAAGTTCGCACAGCATATATCACAGCACAAAGCACAGCACAAAGCACAGCACAACGCGCAGCACAAAGCGCAGCACAAAGCATAACACAGAGCGCAGCGGAACACAAAGCACCACACAAAGTACAACACATAGCCAATTCAAACTGATGCAAGTTTCTGCAATAGCAGTTTTTCTAATGCACAACACTTAAGTTCGCACAGCATACAGCACAACACAAAGCACATCACAGAGTGTAGCACAAAGCATAACATAGAGCGCAGCACACAGAGCACCACACAAAGTACAGCACAAAGCACGGCACAGAGAGCAGCACAGAGCGCAGCACAGAGCATAACACAGTGCGTTGCACAGAGCAGAGCACAGCACAGAGCAGAGCACATCACACATCACAACACAAAGTACAGCCACATACCACACGAAATCAAACAAGAAGCACAGAACACGCAAACATGAACCAGTATACTCCCTTTCTTTGCTGTTTACCAAAATGTGAAAGGGGCTTTCAAGGGGAGATATACATCTTCCTGGAACAATCATGTGGCTCTGCAAGTCAACAAAAAAAAGGGATCAAATCAGCAATCCAACATGGAAACTAAGAAGTTGAAGGGAACGGACTTAACTTTTTTGAACTACCCTTCCCCTATTCTGGCCAGGAAGCTCCCTCAGACCCGGAATCAGTATCTCAGCCACACGAAAAGGTGCATCGATCTGATCCAAACTCAGAGGTTTCATTTCCGGCATCACGTCCGAGGGAGACCTGGACTCTGTCGCATACCAGGGAAGCACTCGAATCGAAGGGATAGAAGAGTAGTGTTCGTCATCATTTCCAGAACCATCAGCAGTCTCACAGTGACCGCGTTTCACTCCAGCAGGGATGACGCTGGGATCATCAGTCAATTTTTCTTGGGCCACACAGCTGCATAGACTGCACGGCTCCACAGATCTGGAAATAGAGGCCACAAGTCCATGTTTTTCTTGGTTGGTGGCGGTGCCACCAACGGACCCACCGGGAGTTATTTCTCCTCGCCGGCGAGTGGGAAGCACCACCTCTAATTGTTCCATTGGAATCAAAACAGAGGCCGCGGACAGGTCGATAGCGGTGGCGCCGCCTACAGACCCGCCGGATCTGCGACTTTGAACATTGCGCCGGTGGTTGGGCAGCGCCACCTTCGTTCGTTCTTCTCCGGCGTCAGGCCTCTCAAGGCCGGACCATCACCCGCTGGAGAGAAACTATCAGATCGGGATGAGGATCCAGAATCAGAGACATAACATTCCGAACAAAACCCATCACAATTGAACCCACAACCAACGAAATTGCCCCTTTCCATAACCCACTATATTTTTTGAAAAGCAAGGATGATGAGAGGGACGATCTGGAATGGGATAAGCTCAAAGGCAGAGAGGGAAGAGAAAAGGGTGGGAACGAATAATGGAGTCAGAAACCCAGATGAAGTAAAGAGATAAGCAAAGAAATAATGGAGTCACACCTTTTAACAAAATCACCGAATCTCGATGCTGAGCGTTGGGAAGAAAGTTCGCATGATGTGGCCATTTTATGTGGGTATTTTAGGGTTTTTAGGATGTGGATATGTTATTTCCTCCGTGTGCTTGAATCTTTTCTTACTCGAGGGCGAGTAAGGTTTAAGTGTGGGTAGGTTTGATGTGTCCATTTTAGATGGTTATTTAGGGTTTTTAGGATTAGGTTTTGGACAATTTTGTGCTCTAAATGTGGCATTTTGCCTTGAAATCATTTAAAGAGGGATAAAAGCAACTTTGGCGTTTTTATCACTTTTTAGATGATTTTGTGTGACGAGGTGATTTGTTTGAAGACTTTGAAGATTTGAAGACTTTGAAAGATATCTTTGAAGATTTGAAGACTTACATTTGGGCTTTTTGAAGATATGAAGAAGTGAAGGGGTGAAGAAAGGAGAGCAAAGCAACGGGTGAAAGATGGTCCGGGGTTCTCAGAATTTTCCGAGAAGAATCAGCCTTCAAGAGTGGCACCATTGGATTCCTCTTCTCGAGCACTATAAAATTGACTACAAGAACTCCCGAAACGGATCAATGGTTCACCCGGAGGAAGCAAAACAAAACAGGGCTGCAATTTACTGATTTGGTCGCGACTCGCGACGAAGCTCGTCGCGACTCGCGACGACAGCTTAAAATCAGCCCTGCAACAGCGTTTTTCTCCCTTTTTCTTCCCACTATAAATACCTCTTCACCCTCTTCTTTCCACAGCTTTTGGCCCCTGTTTTGGGCCAAAACCCTAGCTTTTATCTTCTTGTTTTCTTAGTTTCTGTGTCTTTTGTTGTTCTAGAGTAGTTTTTGTACTTGGGAGCAAGGATTGAAGCTTCCATTTCTATGTAGTAAGGAGCATTTATATCTATCTATTTGGTGTTTTTGCTATTGTGCTTTTATTGTGCTTTGAATGTTAATTGTTGATGCCATTGATATTGTTGAAAGCTTGAATGAAATACTTGTATGAATTGCTAGCTAGGGTTTGGGGGATTTGGGTTAATTTCCCCCCTTTTTCTTGTTAGGAATGTATGAGTATGATTTAGGGCTTTTTGATTGTGTTGATGGATTGATAATGTGCTAGACGAATGTGATTGATGTCGAACTCTTCGTCATGTTCGTTTGTGTAGCAAACGAGAGAGTTATATGCTCTTGGATGAATGTGCGTTGCACGTTCATCCAATCTCGTGTAATTGCATGAATTGGTTAAATGCTTAGTCACGGTGTAGTGGTCATAAGCATTGCCAAGCTTGTTGGTTCTTCGTGATTAAATGCCACCAATGATACCTTGAGTCGTGGTCGCGACAACGGGAGTCATTGGTGAGGTTTGACGAGAGATGTCGAACTCACTCTTGCAAACTACGAACTAAGAAGGATAGGAGTTTAGTCTCCACAACAAGTAGTTGAAGTATTGAATAGATGATTTTAACTCATCCTTGAAGCATTTGTTATTTAGCATTCGTGTATTCTTGATGGTGTGCTTCGCTTCACTTGTGCCATGAGTTGTTTGAGCATAGGGAGTGCTTGTATGATTGAATTGGTTAGGTGTTAGGAACGTGACGAATTCCGTAGCTCCTTTGAATGAAAATCTATGAGCGTGAACTTAGAACTTCTTGTGCATAACGTGTTGTGATTCTTGCTAGATGGGTATGTTGATGTTGAGTCATGTAATGCTATATGATAGAATGAGTGAATGATTCAATGACCTACATTAGATTTGGAAGTGGATATCCCTTGCCCCCAAGGCTTTTTATCTTTGTAGTTTAAAACCCCTTTTCTTAGTTTTGTTTGATGATTAGCATAGTCACTTGACCTTGCTAGTTATCTTGTCTTTTTACTTTCGTAACTTAGGAACAACCAAACCAACCCCCCCCCCATTTACTTGCTTTTAAGTGTGTGTAAATATAGTTACTCCTAGCCTAGTATCAACCATTTGTGCTTAATTGCTTAGGAAGATCCCTCTTCTCATTGGACGACCCCGATTTGCCGCTATCTACCTAGTTGTAGAAAGTAAGCAAAAAGGGCTTATAAATTATCTTTTGCACGGAGGGCGCGATGACCGCCCGCCTGTCATCGCACATGCGTGATTAAAGCAAAGAGTGTAATGAAGGTGGTTGGGTAGTTGAAGGGATTTTAATTTGGTGGGAAGGGTTATGTTTATGTTGGATTTAATTAAATAGAGATTATGAAGGATTATGGGATAATGTGGGCTAATAATATTGGGTTACAAAATCTGAAATTGGGCCCAAATTCAGTAAACAAATAATAAAAGTAGTCCATTTATGGTAAAAAATGAGGTAGTGCAAAAATAGCTGGGACGTCCAAAAAGGGAAAGAGTGCAAAAAGAGCTGGGACGGAGGGAGTAGAAAATAATTCCCTCTTCTCTAAGTCTGCGTACATGTATATATACGCATGAATTACAATTCCAAGCCCATTCGGATTCTTCTTCCAAAAATTAATCAAAATCTACTCTAACTCTAATTAACTAATTCCTAAAATTAAGGAATTTCAGTTGGAAGGAGATTATACAATCCTCATCAATATGGGAAGTGAATATCATTATTTTCTTCAAAACCATATCTCTTCAATAATCCACTTTTCATCCCATCACTTCAGCAATTCTGCTTTGCCTCTCTTCTTTCATCCCTGGAAAAATGTCTTATAACATTAGAACATTTTTCCATTGAAGCACATTACCTCATTAAAAACCTTAACCTGGAAAACCAAGTGGGAAAAAACCATTAGTTAAGGGAAAACGAGTACAATGTACAGCTCCCTCTCAATTCTTCACAATCTATGAATTTCTGCACCAAAAACACCTTAAAGTACAAATTATATCTCAATAAAATCACAATAATCCCACCAAATATGAACTCAATATAACACACATCAGTAGGTTTTTAATGGCCCACAATGAAAGTAGATGCAGAGAAGATGGTAAAAGAATGCCACAGATGCCAAAATCACGCTAGGGTAAATAGGCTCCCCATGGAGCGGATGACCAGCATAAGATCACCATGGAATTTTGCCAAATGGGGGATTTACATCGCAGGACCATTCCCCTTGGCAGCGGGGAGAAAGAAATTTTGGGTGGTCGCGATAAACTATTTCACTAAATGGGTGGAGGTTGAGGCCATAGAAAACATAATAGGGAAGAAACTCTCAAAATTTACCTGGAGGAGCATGTTCTGCAGATTCGGTATCCCACAGGTAATAGTGAGCGACAACAAAAAAGAGTTCACCCATGAACCTTTCAGATCTTGGTGCGCCGATATCAATATCAGGCAACAATTCACTTCTGTGGCTATCCGCAAGAAAATGAGCATACAGAGGTGACGAACAGAGCAATTGTACAAGGCTTTAAAAGGTGGTTGGGACAGACAAAATGGGAATGGGAGGAGGAGCTAGTAAGTGTGATCTGGGCATATAGGACCATGCTCAGGACCGCCACGGGGGAGTCCCCCTAAATGCTATGTTTTGGGACGGAGGCAATCATTCCCCCAAAAATCGTCATTCCCAGCAAGAGAGTAGTTGAACCAATGGGCCAGGAGGACAATGATAAGGAAATCAGAGAAAACCTAGAGGGGCTGGACGAACTTAGAGAGAAAGCGGCCTTGAAAGAAGCTGCGTAAAAGTCATTGATGGAACAACATTATAACAAGAAGTCTGACCCTGATCCTTGAAAGTAGGAGACCTCGCACTGAGATGAAACAAAGCTAGCGGGGCCCAGGGGCAGAAAAATCTTGATGCAGAATGGGAAGGACCATACAAGATGATTGAAGTGCTAGAAAGGGAGCCTACAAATTGGAGACGTTGGATGGAAGGCCAGTACCTCGCAGATGGAGCGTTGTTCACCTAAGAAGGTACTATGCTTACTTAATTGTAAGTAAGAAAATGTATTCGACACCTAAAGATAGGCTAGAATTGATTCCTGGAAGGATCATGTCTTTTGTAAGCCCATAAGGGGCATGATCCCAAGGAGATCCCACTTTGCATCCTAGTCTTTTTGGTGTTTTGCGGATGTGGAATGCGGGAGGGAAAATGATAGAAAGAAACTGTTGGATGACTCCGAATGGAGTCATGACCGCTGGCTTTTTCACCTAGTGGAGCAGACAAAGAAAATAAACCCCGGCCACAACCCAACCAAGGGATGGCGAGCCTGATCTAGGCCGAAGCTATATCCATCGGTTCCTACAGTGAGCGGAGTAAGTGAACCCTGGCCATAACCACAGCCGGGGAACAAAAGGCCTCACCCTGGCTGAAGCTGTAACTGATGGCTCACACAGCCGCCAGAGCAAACAAAGAAAATGAACCCCGGCCACAACCACAACCGGTGAATGACAAGCCTAACCTAGGTCAAAGTGCAACCCTGGCCTCAACAACCAGGAGATTGCTGGCCGAGGTCGAACATACAAAGAAAATAAACCTCACCTAAAACCACATCAAGGGAATGATTGGCCAATTTTAAGCAGAAACTGGAATCTTCTGACCATTGGTGCCAGAACAGATTGCAGGCATGGATCACGCAGGACAAAAGAAAGGGATAATGGTTGCAAGCCTCAACAGAGGAAGATAGAGCGAACAAACAAAACTGTCAAGTAAGAAATCCCAACAATGACTAAGCAGAAAATCGTCAAGTAAGGAATCCCAGTGATTGAGCAGAAGGGTCACAACAAACTCAAAGGACAAAAGCAATCATAAAGGATATTGAAGAAGCTAACACAAAAGGAATATTTTACGAAGTAAGACGCAACTTCACAAGGAACAAGCATGCAAGATTGGCAGAAGTTTGCAAAACAAAGAGAAACTTAAGAGCAAGTAAGCACAAAATTACGCCATTTTTGAGACAAATGTCGCACCCCATACCATCAGTTCAACTTGGGAAAGATGTATCCCAAAAAAAAAGAAAATAGTCCAGATGGGGGAAGCAGCACACCCCAAAAAAATCAATAACAACATAAGAAATATTTGTTTGAACCTCTTATGGGGGAGTACAGAACAAAATAATTCAAACGATTAAAGATAGAAAGATATCAAGGCTCGGTGGTATCAGCAGCATCATCCTTGTCGGCAATCTAGGGGCTCAGGATCTTCTGTTACACTTTTGTGTATCACTGTGTGTTACACCAGTTAGATTCTGCCACGTGTCTCTCCCAAATTAACTAAAATTAGATAAAAATCATTAACCTAATTTTAGCTAATTTAGGAGAGACACATGGCAGAATCCTATTGGTGTAACACACAGTGATACACAAAAGTGTAACAGAAGATCTTGAGCCCAATCTAGGCCTCCTCCTCACCAGAAGCGCCAGGACCAACAACTTGATTAGGCTCACAAATGGAGAAAGCATCGGGCTCTGGCTACTCAGCATCTGAATCCTAATGGTCAAGCTCATCGAGAGTCATATCATGACGCAGGCTAGAGAAGTAACCGGTGAAACCGTGCTCCCAAAATTGAACAAAGACTCCACCAAGGCGGGCACGCAATTGCTCCTCATCCTCAATCTCAGTGTAAATCTTGATCCCCTCCATCATGGCCTGGCCCCGCATCTTGGAGACTTTCTAACTCCTCACTACACTGGAGTACATGCTTAAAATGCCCAGAGTCAAGGCCCTATTATAAAAATCCTGGAGCCTAGCAATATCAGATTGTGCCCTACCTAGGAAGGCCTGTAGCAAGTCGGAGACCCTTTTCTTCAACTTCAGGTCCTGCTCCAGTTTGCCCAGGGTAGCCAAGACGGATCAGTCGGAGGCTGAGAAAGCACATGACACAGCCACATTCAAAGCACACTCCCCAGGCTAAGTGTTGAAATGGCGGAATGGGATGACCTCTGAAATGAACTTAGCACGAGAAGTTACACTGTGCATATGAGCGGGATCCAAACAGCCTTGCGATGAGGAAGCATGGTGAAGCGGTGGAGTGGATACCACAGAGTGGAGAGTTTGGTCGCGGTACAGGATAAGAAGTTGAGGTCTCCGGGCCACCTTCTCTGCCAAAATGGAAAACCCGCTACTGCTGGCAATGGCAGAAGCAGGCCCCTGGCCACGACAAGGCTTCTTCACCAAAAGCCTTTGGTAACTAACTTCAGTGTCAGAAAGCTTTATGGTATGAGATGGGCGATCAATAACGTCCTCCCTGTCCTCTGCAAGCTTAACCGAATAGCTACTGGTGGCATGCCTAGGGAGCTTGGACAAGTCCCCAATGAAGCTAGTGATTGACATATCTGAAGAAATGAACAAAAGAAACGAGGGGTGAGAAATCCAAAAGATTAAATAAAGGAAAAGGCAAAGCACAACCAACAGATAAGAAGACGGACAACGTGATAGGACTCAAATAGGAAAGCACATAGACAATGGCGAGGCCGTACCTTACAAGTAGTTAGGGCCGCCAAAGGGAATAAGCTTGTCTGGAAGGAAGGGCATTCCAACCACCGCCAGGGAAGAATTCCGCAGACTTAAGTCTGCCTTCATGCTGATTTTCTCAAGAGGAGAAATTAGATGCGGTAAGGCAACCATCTCTATTGCACTGGGGAGAGCGCTCATCGCCTATTCTGAACCCGCCAAAAAATCCGTCCTTTCACCAAAGCCAAATACCAACTCATCACCTACAAAAACAAATATGTATTTCCACTCAACCCCTAGTAGGAAGCCCAACCAGGAGCTTGACCCCAACCTGTCGGAACTTTAAGAAAGTCCAATCGGGGGCATCCTGGCTGAATGACAGAAAACACGAAACAGGGTCACAGAAGGCTCTATGTCAAGGAGGCGACATAACACCTTGAAACCTAAAGGAATCCAGATGGATTTAGGAGGAAGGTCGGCTAGCTTTATTCAGAAAAAGGCTAGTATGGACTAAAAGAAGAGAGACACGGGAAAACGCAGACAACAATTCTATAGGGTCTCCAAGTACATGGCGATCATCTCCTAAGCACATCCAGAACGGTCTGGGAAACATCTGGCTGAGAGTCGTAATCCTTAATATCAACAAACTCGACCGTGTCGGCATAAAACACGGACTCGATAACTATACAAGTAACACGAAAGTCACTGGCGGTAGTGTCACGATACAATCCCCTCTTGGGGGGACCAATAGTAGACACCATGATGTCAAGCGGCGAGGGAAGAGAATAAAAAATGAAGAAGAAAAGAAGAAAGGAAGACGAGAGACACCAGGGACCAGGGAGAAGGAGCGATCGTCATGAAGTGAAAAGTGGAAGTGAGAAGATGCAACGAGAAAAAAAGAGGAATAAGAATAGACTGAAATTTGAACAGACAAAATCTACCCCTGGGAGGTGAGAAGACAGCGTGATAATGAAACCACCTCAGAAGAATCCAAAATTAAAGATCCACGCACGATAACCGCCAGGATAAGGGACACATGGTGGGCATCAAAATCGGTAGCGTAACCGTCAATACGTATCAAAGCGACTTCGTAAAGGTACAAGAATTTTTAATTTCAGGAGGCGAAAGGTTTTTCCCTCCAAGAAGTACAGGCGCGAGCCACAGCCCACAGGCACGTGGCACATGCCCTACATCTTGCAACCAAGGTTATCATTCGGACCGTGCAGCCCACGACCTTGAGCCTTTGATCCAACAAGGTCTTAGGCTGGGGGGACTTCTTAACATATGGGCTGAAAGCCCAACACCCAAAGCATCCCAGCCCAATTAAAGGTTGAAGGCCTAAAGGCCTAGGCAACAGATAGAATGTGCAATGATGGGTATGCTGGTGCGGCTGTTGTCCCATCAACCACCAAACACATATATCAAGCGGAATAATCAGAGAACCGGGGTAATATTTTACAATCAAATCACTATCCACTCCAAACTTCTCCTACACGGCAAACATGGTTGACCGGAGCGTCGGAGCAGGTACGGCCCAGCACCTGCCTGCCTGACCTTAGCCTGTCTGTTTTATAGGTATTGGAACGAGCTGGACCGGAGGAGATCATGGAGAGAAGAACAACAAAAATTGGCTTTAACATTCTTGAATTATATATTCCGTGTGTAGATGAATGTGGGGTGTTAAAGTAACATGAGTTGGGTGATTGCATTGTCCTATTTGTGGAATAATAGTAAAAAAAAGTTGATTATCAGCAGCCTGGCATTACATTTATATGTGGAAGATGTATGGTGCATAAGGTGGGCAAGGTAGATTTTGTGCAGAGAAATTTAAGAAATGCACGAAAACATAAGAAAGCCTGAAGGGTGGTATTATGTCAATCTTGAGCTCTTCTTAAGAAAAAATCCTGAGTTAATCATAAGGTATTAGAGTACACAATTTGCGTAAACATTGACTAATTGATCCATCGCTGGGATGTCGTCCTCATACCTTTCAAAGTTAAATTTATAAGCTCTAAATCACTACTACAAACAGCTATTATTTCGGTTTTTCATGCTTATTTACCTCGATTTTTGGCCCTGAAAAACCAAAGTAAATGTGGCTGAAGTAAAAAGGTTACTTTTTACCTTGCTTCAAAACTGAGGCAAAAAGTAATTTTTACCTTGGTTTTTCATAAAATAATCGAGGTAAAAAACGAAACCTACTGAAGTTGGTGCGAAATCGCACCAAAATTTTGAAACTACAGTAAAAAAAAGTTGAGATTGACAGTAAAAAAAATTGGGTGCGAATTCGCACAAGACCGCAGCAAAAAACATTGGCACGACACTTTTGCGATGTCGCAGATTGCATTTCTAGAATTTTGTTTTTAAAAAAATACCGAAATCAGAATCAATGGCAATTCTGCTTTCGATAGTTCACAACCAACAATGAGATTTCAGTATAAAAACATACAGAACCGAGTTCACATTATTATACAAAACAGATGACTTTCTTACATACAGAAGAAAGAAATATGTACAAATAAAAACAAAGACATTTCTACAAAACATATTATTCAAAAATAGATAGGTTTGTTATGCAAAAGAGATTCTGCAAACGAATCATATTGGAGCGGTGGAGCGAGGCTGAGCAGGGGCTGAGCAAGCCGGAGGCGTGACTGAGCAAGGCGGAGACGCGGCTGAGCATCGACGGGGCAAATCCGAGCATCGCCGGTGGAGCAGACGCAGAGCAAAGCTGAGCATTCGACGGTGGAATGGAGGAAGAGACGCCGACGGTGGTTTCTGGAGGAAGGTGCTCCAGCTTCAAAATTTTGGGTGAAGGAGGTGGCTTCAAAAATATAGAGAAGAAGGCGGATTCAACATGTTAGAAAGGAGGAATAGGGTTTGGGTTGGATTATTTATAGAGTTAGATTTTGGGTTTAGAAATTGGGCTGAATTTATATTGGGCTGAAAATAAGTCAAGGATTTATTCTAATTTGTTCATTAATTTAATTAATATTAGGTTACATTCATTCATGAGTTTAATTAATTAATCTAATATATTTTTAAAATTCATCATATCATTTTAAATTAAATATTAGATTAATATTTATGAAATCAAATTTATAAACAAGGAGAAATAATGAAATAAAATTTAAAAATAGAGAATTTTGAAATAGAGAACAAAAATTTTTTTCGCTAACTTTGTGCCTTTATTTTTTTATATGGTTAACCGTTGATTAGTTAAAAAAAATCATTCTACAAGTAATTGTTAACTGTTGATTAGTTAAAATCAAATCATTCTACTAGTGTTCATATACAGAAAGTCAAGTAAGAGATGCCCTTTAATTAGTTAAGGTCCAATATTTTCAATAGTTTTTATGTATGGAAAGTCAAATAATGGTTGACCATTAATTAATTATGATCCAACCTTCAGATTTTATTTATGTAAAGTCAAGTAAGGGTTGACCGTTGATTAGGTAAGGTCTAACCATTTCATTAGTGTTTTGTACGGAAATTAAGTAAAATATTTAAGGGTTGTCCATTAGTTAGTTTTCAATATGCTTGAAATGTTGAAATGTTGGTTATATGTTGAAATTAAGTCATTTTTTGGGTGAAATGTGTGAAAGCGCTCGTATATAATATATAGTAACTTAGAGTTGAATACTTAGAAGTAAGAAAGAAATATCCTGAAGGATTACAGATATATTCTTATGCCCTATTGTTGATAAATATTCCGTTATAAGCTTGAAAAATACAATGAGGGTGTTTAAGGTAGCATCACGTTCGAGAATATTTCAATTTGGAGTTACGAGTAAAGTTTTTACTTTTTGCACTTAGGTCCCTCCAGGAAAGTTAGAGTTGTCGAATAACAAAATTGGCAACACCAAAATTAAATTCACTAATATAAAATTGTAATTTTCCAATTTTGGCATGTGAGGGTGAACGAAAGGGTTTCAAAAGTTATCATTGACTACTTCTACACAAACTCGAAAAATTACACTGTGGCCCAAATTTGTGTTTCCCTATAATACATTGCTCCAAAATGCATAATTTTGTTATGTTTGGCTAAACATTGAAATATTAAATAGATGATTTTTTTGGTGAAATGTTGGAAAAAGCTAGTACATGTTCCAGAGTACTTAGATTTGGTTACATAGAATTAAAAAAGGTAAATTGGAAAATATTACTAATATATTCTTCTGCATATTTATTGATAAATATTATGTTATGGACTTGGAAAATACAACTTGGGTGTATAAGGTACCATCACTTTTGAGCGGATTTCAATTTGGAGTTACGCGTGAAGTTTTTACTTTTTGCACTTTGGTCCCTCCAAGAAAGTTGGAATTTTTGAATCACGAAATTGGCAACATCAAAATTCAATTCAGTAATATACAGTTGCGGTTTTGCAATTTGGGCATGTATGGGTGAACAAAAGGGCCTCGAAAGTCAACATTGATCACTTCTTCACAATCTTGAAAAATTACACTATGGCCCAAAATTGTGTTACTAAAAAATCTATTGTTCCGAAATACATGATTTTTATTATTCTTTTATAAATATAGAAATATTAAATAGGTAACTTTTTTGGTGAAATGTTGCAAAGCGTTAGTACATGTTCTTAAGTAACTTAGAGTTGGTTACATAGAAGTTACAAAGGTAAATCAGGAAAGATTACAAATATATTCTTGTGCATGTTTATTAATAAACTATGTTATGTACTTGGAAAATACAACTTGGGTGTATAGAGTACCATCACGTTCGAGCGGATTTCAATTTGGAGTTACGAGTGAAGTTTTTACTTTTTACACTTAGGTCCCTCCAAGAAAGTTGGAATTGTCGAATCACGAAATCAGCAACATCAAAGTTCAATTCAATATTATACTGTTGCAATTTTGCAATTTTGCAATTTGGCATGTATGGGTGAACGGAAGGGCCTCGAAAGTCAACATTGATTACTTCTACACAATCTTGAAAAATTACACTATTGCCCAAATTTGTGTTACCCCATTATCCATTGCTCCAAAATACATGATTTTTTATTATTCTTGCCTAAATAGATATATAAAATATATTATTTTTTTAGTGAAATGTTGGAAAGCGCTGGTACATTTTCTTGAGTAACTATTATCGGTGCCTCATAGCAACCAAATTTTATACTACTTATTTTATATACTACTTATTTTATATAATTATGAATAAGTAGTATATAAAATTTTATTTGGTGAAAAAAATAAAATTTATTTATTGATATTTGAATTCGATCACATATTACTCGAACTCTACGTTTAATTTATTTCATTTGAAAAATATAAACATAAAGTCATAGTTAAAAGTATAATTATAAATATTTTAAAAGTTTAAAAGAAATGGAGTAGTATAAAAAATTTACAAAATTATATTTTGGTTTTATATAACATTAAATTTTATTATTAAAATTACGATCATGTGTTACTCGAACTCTACATTTAATTCATTTCATTTGAAAAATAAATATAAAGTCATAATTAGAAGTATTGTTATAAAATCTTTTAAAGTTTAAAAGAAATAGAGTTGCATAATATTTTAAAAATAATATACTTTTGTTTTAATAAAAAAAATATATTATGAATATCAATTATTTTAAATCGTGCATTGGAATGGTGTCTGCAAGAGGTACGTGCGACGTCGATAAGCCAGACATACGTGTAACATCGGTCATGTCTGTGAAAATGACTTGCGATGTCAGTTGTGACGTCGTCAAGTCAGACATGCGTGTGACATCGGTCATTCATATCTGCGAGAGTATCTTGCGATGTCGATCCCAAATGCAACCAACGTTGGTAAGCCAGACATGCGTGCGACATCGGTAATGTTAGGCTTTTACCTCGGTTTTAAACAAAATCAATGTAAATAGTGTACTTTTTAACCTCAATTTTTTAAACCAAAGTAAAAAATATTTTTTACTTCGAAAAAAATAATAACCAAGGTAAAAAAACTTTTTGCCTCGGTTATTTGCCCTTAATCAAAAGAACAGAGTAAAAGGGGCAAAGTAATAGGTTCATTTTGTTGTAGTGAATGCTTCGTATCTACAATTAAGTAGATAATGGCAAGTTGGTGTTGTCCATGAAGAAGAGGGATCATTCTAAGGGTTTAAACATATAAGGTTTATATTTGGCTAGAAGTAAATAAATATATACATATATATATATATATATATATATAACCAAGTAAAAGGGGGGTGGGGTTGGTTTTGGTCCTAGGTTATGAATTTAAAGACAAGACAACTAGCAAAGTTAAGTAACTGTGCTAATCATGCAACAAACTAAGAAAAAGAGATAAAAACTACAAAAGACAAACCCTAGGGGGATATTATTATCCACTTCCAAACCTAATGTAGATCATTAAACCATTCACTCATTCTATCACATTTGTTACCTATGGGGAATGCTATCACTTCCCATTTGAAAAATCAACATTCGTTTCTTTTTAATAGTATTTCACAAAGGCGATTCGACGACCATTTGCAAACCTCATTGACAATCAGTCTAGGCGATCAACGACCCTAAAGATATTTGATCAATGTCATTATACATGGAGAACCATAGATTTGATAACAACAAGTCTTCTACCAAATACATAGACATTTAACCAAACATAGCATTCATTAGGCTAAACCTGGAACAAACCACATTCAAGATTCAACCTTCCATTGCATCTATAGGATAAATATGAGAACAATCCACTTTAACATACTTATCTAGCAAGAATCACAACACATTATGCACAAGAAGTTCTAATTCCATGTTCTTGGATTTTCATGCCAAAGAGCAAAGAAATTGGCCACTTTCCTAACTCCCTAACATTTCAATAATACAAACACTTCATATACTCAAACACCTCATATCATAAATGGAGTAAAACATCACATTAAAATAAATGAATGCTAAATAACAAATGCTAGCTTCAAGAAAGATTGAAATGGAGGTTCTTACTACATATATATGGAAGCTTCAATCAATTGCTTCCAAGTACAAAACTAAGAAAGATAATCAAAACCCATAACATAGAACAAAGATCTACAAAGAAAGAAGAAGAAATGGAAGAAAATGGTAGGGTTTTGGAGCCCTCGAGTCGGGCTTAGAGACTTGAGAAAGAAGAGGATGAAATGCTATGTATAGTACAAGAAAAAGGGGAGTAAAAAGCAAGTTGCATGTCAGTTTTCGTGATGTGTGATGCCTCCTTCGCGACGTACGACCAGATTATGAAAATTGAAGCTCCCAGGCCAAACTTTTCGTGCGTCGCGACACAAAAAAGTGCAGTTTTGTTTTGCTTCCTCCAGGTGAACCATTGATCCATTTTGGGAGTTCTTGTAGTCATTTTTATAGTAATCAAGAAGACAAATCCAATGGTACCACCCTTGGAGGCTGAATCTTCTTGGATAATTCTCAGAACTCTGCTTCATCCTTTGCTTTGCTCTCCTTTCTTCACTTTATCTTCTACCACTTTGTGAGTGGTCTTCCATCTTCTACCATCCTTTTGAATGGCCTTAACTAAACCAATCCTAAGTGCTCACGAGTAATCTACAAATTAAACTTACAAAAAAGAATCTAGATGCTCGTAAGGACCGAAAATCTATTAGACTAAACATAGGTTACAAAATGAAAATTTTAGATATGAAAACCAAAAATGGCCATCTAAACCCCTTATGATGTAAACCTAGCTAAATCTAGAAATCTTACAACCAAAAGATGACAAAAGAGATATTAAATACTCCAGAAAATACATGCTTTTGACGTCTCATCACTCATCATCGACAAAATGCATAAAAGTGGTTTGTAAGGGCCAAACAATTTCTGCATCTTTCTTCATTTTCAACCACTTGCTCCTACATAGGTCATCTTCTTTTCCATGAACAATAAAACAAGTGAACCGATAAATCAATAACAGAATTAGGAGTTGGCATACTCATTGTTGATGCTAAAATAACAAACAAATTACTTGCATTAACTATCGAGCAAAGTAAGATTTACTGATAAAAGCCCTAGTATACATATGAACATGCAAATATAATAATTTCAGGTAATTAGGAATTGGCTTTTACAGTCTCAATAATATTTCCTTGATTTCAAACTGTATTTCACATATCGGTGCGACCGTCGTGTGGGGTGTGCTGCTGGTGGGCGAAGCAGAGGGTCTAAGGAGGCAGATATTTCTCATACATTTGATCCTTTATTTATAAAAATTTGCATTTTGTTACACGAGACCATGTATTTTTTATAATTTAATAAGGTAGCTGAAATATATATGTCATTTTGAACAAGTCTGGCTTGTGTCATTTTGAATATGTTCTCTTTGGCTTTCTTTCAAATGTATTCTGATGTTAAATTGCACTCCCCATAGCAATTGATGTTAATCTTTATTCTGTGCCGGTGTAACCTCATTTTAGTTTCTGGAACTATATGGATTAGTCTCCAAGGTGGTGGTTGCACTACCAGACAATGATGGCTGCTTTGTTACCCTGTAGCAGCATAAGTGGTGTAACACTTAGAGCTGCACGGTGAGATTACATCGAGGAATGTTAAACTTTAATCTTCACGCATAGAGCTGCACAGTGAGGCTCTAACACCATTGCATCGTTACACCATCATCATGAACATACTAGCTTATAGCCTAGAACCTAATTAACTATCTTTTTATATGTATCATTGTTACTCTTTGGAATGATGTAATATTCCTCGATGTAATCTAACAGATTAAGATGGGTCTATAATGGAGGAAGCTTATCTTTAAAGACACCAATGAAAGGTTGTTCCATAGTTTTTTCTAGGAACCGCCTTCCCCGTAGTCTTCCGAACTCGGAAATAGCCAAGATTGGGTCTCTATTAATTTGGAAGGTGGTTGTAACAAAGAGGAAGCCGGTTATTTGATAACCGCCTTTGAATGGTATTTCACGAAGGTGGTTTTTCATTTAACCGCCTTCTAATGAAGGTGTTTCGAGTTTGAAAAAGAGACCCGAGCTCAGTTCTTGAATTGGAAGCTTATCGTATGGCGTATGTTAAAGGGCTAAAATGATTTTCAAATCCCAAACTAAAAATCAGATCAATTTCCGAGCCTGGAATGTGATCGGCTCAGGATAGGTTGGATGGTCTACCAGTTCTGAGTTCAGAACACAATCGTCGATGAACATATTAAATGTGGACTAGGTGATCTGGGTTTCAAGGACTCATATCATTTGAACCTCAAATTTTCTCTATGGGCTTCTTCCGAAACTAATATAGAATACATTTGAGAGGATCAAAGGTATGTTATTCTTCGTCAATTGTATTATATATATGCGATTGGTAGATAAATGAATTTGTGTCGGAAAACATGTATAGTGTTATTTGAAATGATTTTGATTTAGTTGAATTGGTGATTGCAAAACAATGTGTTATGTTGTATGATGGTGATGTTGTTTGGACATCTCAATTTAATTATTATAGGGTTTTTTGATGGATCAAATTGAATTGATTCGTAAAGATTTGAGAAAATCAGTTAATTATCTCCATTTGGTAAAATCATTTCTTATTGTAGCTTTTGAACATGCTTCCAAGAATGGCGTGATGCAAGCACGTTGCTTGTGTAAAGATTGTAGGAATGATGCATTTTTGGGTAGGAAGAATTTACGTGCACATCTCATCATGCGTGGGTTTCAAACTAGTTACACCTCCTAGGTGTGGCATGGGGAGGTTGACAATGCTATTGTAGAAAATTTTGGAATTAAATAATCTGATCAATTTGATGCAAACGAAGGGTTTGATGAGATGGGAAACCCAAAGTGCTATAAGCTTTGCACAACAACAATAAGACGAATTTGTATAGTGGTTCAAAACATTCGATTTTGAGTGCAACTTTGCGGATGATGAATTTGAAAGAAAAATTCATGTGGATTGACAAAAGGATGACAGAGACTCTGGAACTAGTCAGGAAATTGCTTTCGGGGGTTAACAGTTTGTCTGACCATTTGTATACCGCAAAAAGGATTCTTTGTCCTATGGACATGGAATTGGAAAAAAAATGCATGCTTGTCCTAATGATTGTATGTTATATAGAGGCCTGGAGGACTGGTTTAGGGTTTGTGGTGAGTCTCGATATAAGTTAAAGTGTGGCAGAATTGGGGTTGGTGTTGAAGTTGCTTCAAATTTGGGAAAGGAACCCCAACCAAAGTTTTATGGTATCTCCTTATCATTCCACGATTGAAGAAGTTATTTTCTTTGAAAGAAGATGCAAATTTACTGCGATGGCATGCAGTATGAGATCGTCAGGCAAATGATGTGATTTGGCATTTGTCGGACGATGAGCAGTGAAAGAAGCTTGACGTTTTGTACCTTGAGTTTGGTGCGAAGCCCTGAAATTTAAGGCTTAGACTATCTATCGATGGAATTAATCCATCTGGTAATATGAGTAGCACACACAACTCATGGCCTGTCATATTGGTGATCTATAACCTACCCTTGTGGTTGATAATGAAGCGAAAGTACGTATTACTGTCTTTGATGATATTGGGATCTAAGAAACTTGGTAATGATATAGATATCTACCTTGCACCTTTGGTTGATGATCTGATGACATTGTTCAACACAGGTGTTAGAACCTGTGACGGTAGTGCCAAAGATTATTTTGAATCGAAGGCTTTGTTGTTTTGCACCATTAATAATTTTCCAGAATATGGAAATTTATTTGGGTACTCAGTAAAAGGATATTACGCATATCCTATTTGTGAAAATAATACCTCTTTTTGTCAATTGAAGCACAATTGTAAACCATTTATCAGGGGCACATGCAATTTCTTCTTGCGGGTCACCTATGGCGATTGGAAAAAAAATGGTTTGATGGGAAGGTGGAGAACATAGAGTAACCTTTACCAATAATGGGGGTTGATTTTTATGACAGAGTAAGGGGCATTAATAATGATTTTGTGAAGAGGAAGTGTAAAGTTGTGGCCGGAGGTAGTTGGAAGAAATGTTTAATTTTTTTCAACCTTCCTTAATGGAAGCACTTGGACGTAAGATATTGTCTTAATGTAATGCCCATAAAGATGTATGTGTGTGACTCTTTGGTTGGAACTTTGTTGAATACCCCGGGTCAAAGTTAGGATGGGTTGAAAGCCCAGCTTGACTTGGTGAAAATGGGAATTAAGTGCAATTTGGGCCTTGTCACAAATGGTAATGATTGTTACCTTCAACCTACATTCTATTGATGTCTCAATCGGAGAAGAAATCATACTGTGAGACCCTAGGAAATGTGAAGGTGCCAGGGGCTTATTCATCTAACATAAGTTCATGTGTATCCGTGGAGGAGTGAAATTGGTTGGTTTGAAATCACAAAAGTGCCACAACCTGATGCAAGAACTAAATGCCATTGCGATTAGATCGTTATTGCCTTCTCATGTTAGACTGTGTATTACAAAATTGTGTTTGTTGTCAAATTCAATCTGTTCCAAAAGCATTAGTGTGGCTAAGCTCGACCGGTTGCAAGGGATGATAGTCGGGGTTTTATGTCGAATGGAGATGTACTTTCCCTCCTTATTTTTTTAATATTATGGTCCATTTTATATTTAATTTGGTTTATGAGATCAATTTGTGCTAACCGGTAATTCTATCTTTGACCCTTAGGCCACTCGGCTTGTGTTTTAACGATAACTGAGTCGGGCCAGGTTACAATTTTTGGCTCCCCTGTCGGGGATACTTTTCAATTCAAGTATTAGTTGAGCATGACATGCTAGTAGAGTTGTAGTAGTGTCTTTTATTGTTTTTCTTTTGTTTGTTTTGTTTGCTACGAGTGGAGTGTTGGTCATAGTTTCCTTGTTACTTTGATTTTGTTTGCTATTGTGACATTGGAAGGATAGTGTGACCCTAGTTTATGGTACATACCCGTACCACAATTCTAGGTGTTTTGTATTATCTAACTAATTCCATGGGTAATCAGAGGAGAAGGAGAAAAAGAACTAGATCGGAGGCTCAACCTAGGTGGGTTTGAATTATGAGGAAGCATCACACGCAGAAGATAACCACACTTTGAGAGAGCTTATGACCCCGAACTTAGAGAACCAACCCTTATGTATCACATTCCCACCTTTGCCTCCAAATGTGACTTGTGATCTGAAAAGTGGGATGATACATTGCCTTCGTACTTTCCACAGTATGGCAAGAAAGGATCCGAACAAACATTTGTCAGAATTCCATTTGGTGTGCACAAATATGAAGCAGCCGTGAGTGTTACAAGATGATTACAACTTGAGGGCATTCCCATTTTCACTGCAAGATGGAGAAAAATATTGGTTGTATTATCTACCACCGGGTTGCATTGGGTCGTGGATGGATATAAAGCAGCGATTCTTGGAAAAAAATTTTCTAGCATCTAAGTTGGCTGGGTTGAAGAAGCAATTGTCCAACATTACTCAAGGAGCGACTGAGAGCCTATATGATTATTGGGGGAGGTTTAAGAGACCCCTAGTTAGTTTCCCCTATCACCCATTTAAAGAAGGATATTTGGTCTAATACTTCTTTGAAGGCCTTTTTTATGAAGACACGAGGATGGTAAATGCCGCATGGAACGATTCTATAGCCAATAAGAGCCTGAAGAATGCGATGGCAATTTTTGAAGAAATGTCCAATGGGATGAGGAAATTTGTACAAGGTCTAGAGTTAAGGTCTTGGATGAACCAGCACACACACCAAAGTTGGAGGAGCAAGTCCAAGCTCTTGCATCTATAATGAAAGAGCTTTTGCAAAGAAATGTGCACCAAGTCAAGATGGATAGGGTTTGCAACCTCGACCACCACTCCGAAAAATTCCCCGAGTTCATTGGTGATGTTCAAGAAGTGAATGCCGTGGACTACAACAATCGGGAAAGACCCTCAATTTGCTAGGGGTCAACAACAAGGGTTTTGGGGGAACCAAGACGAAGCAATACCGGACCCCTATGTAAATACATTCAATTCGAGGTATAGAGACCACCCTAATTTCTGATGGAGGGATAATCAACCTCAAGGATATAGGGGTAGACAAGCACCACTTCAACCTTATCCTTGGGGTGAAGGTCTATCAAATAATCATACCACACTTTACAAGTCGGTTAAGGAAGAGATCTTGGATGCCATTGGTTAATTGGGGTAGGAGGGAAATTGAAGACCTTGGTACTAGAGCCTTCTAAATTATCAAGAACCTTGAGATTCAAGTTGGACAACTCGCCAACTCGGTGAGCCGAATTGGAAAAAAAAGAGTCCAGCAAATTACCTTTCCAATCGGAGGTGAATCCAAGAAATGTGAGTGCACTCAAGCTAGGGAGTGGGAAGAAAGCTCACCAAACTAAGGAGAAGGTGACACAAGAGGATGAAAAGTAAGTGGAGGCCACCAAAGCACATTTCGAAGAAGAAGAGATAGTTGTCAAGGAAACACCCTCCAAGGAGCTCCCACTACCTGATACACAAGTTGTTATTCCACCTCCATTTCCAAGTGCTTTGAGGGGAAAGTTGAAGGTGGAAACAATGAGGCCAACGTTCAGAAAGTCTTCAAAAAAAGTGGAGGTATATATCCCTATCTTTGAATTGATTGACAATGTGGCTTCATATGCTAAATTTCTTAAGGTTGCATGTACTAAAAAAAGGCGTACACCACCTAAGAAGTTAGGGAAGCTAAAAATTGGGGAAGTTTCCATTTTGAATCATAATTTTTCCTAAGAAATGTGATGACCTCGGAATGTTTTCTATCCCAATTTCTTTAGGTGGAACACTTGTTGAATATGCCATGATAGATTTAAGAGCTTCTATCAATGTTATTCCATTTAGTCTATTTGAATGTCTTGAAATTGGTTGAATTAAAGGGACTAGAGTGATTATTCAACTCGCTGATCACTCCCAAGCTAGCCCTCGTGGCCTAGTGAAGGATGTGATGGTGCGAGTAGGCATGTTGGTTTTTCTGATGTATTTTTGTGTCCTAGACATAGTGCACGATGGAAGTGCACCCCCAATGCTTTTTGGGAGACCTTTTCTAAAAACATATAGGACTAAAATAGATGTCCACTCGGGAATCTTGACTCTAGAGGATGACATAGACAAAGTGGAATTCAACATTTATAAATATAGGCATGATTCAACAAAACTTTCTCTTATGTGCAAAGTTGTGACACTTTTTGATGAGCATAATATTCTTGAACCTTCTTTTGTTACCAATGAGCATGAATCTCTTGTTGATAAGTTTGTGGAGGACCCTGATGAATTTCATGATTTAGTCAATGATATGTCTGTCCTAGATTTTTTTTCTATGCTAACCAAATTTCAGTGGGAAAAGGGAAGCATCAAGGATTTGATACCTCCTCGACCTCCTCCTAAACCCAAAGTGACATTCAAGGAGTCAAGGTTGGCAAACAAAGGAGAGACATTTCTAGGTGACAACAAGGGCTACAAAGGTAAGGATGGCTCGTTGTGGAGATCTCTCCACAATGACATCATCGTGGGTGGAGCTGCCGATGGCAATTCCGGAGACCCAATCGTAAGTGCTTCAAATTAGAATGCGTGAAGAGGAAATAAGTCGTGATGATGACAATAAATATATGTGGTTCTTTTGTTTTCTTGTTTAAAGTAGTGATTTGGTAGAATTTGCTTGTCTTGCTTGAAATAAAGGATCTTTTGAATGAAATTCTTGCTTGATTTGGAGATCTAGATGTGAAAATGTGTGCTTATGTGTAGATGGAATGGATTTTGACGGGTTACATAGTTTCTTTCTAAAGTTGAGAAAAACTAAGGAATAGTGAAAATTTTGGGGTTTACTTCCTGACAATGCTTGTCACGAAGGGAAGGTCTCATGCCATAATGATGGCCATGAGACTCTATCTCGTGAAGGTGGAAAAATGGGGCAGGAAATGTTTTTTGTTGATTTTTTTATTTTCCATCCCCAACTTGTCTCAAAAATGCAAATTTTCGAAAAGGAAGTTTGGGTTTCAAAATTAAAAATGCATTTTTGATTCAAGAAGTGAGATTTCCTATTTCCTTAGGATTTTTTATGCAATTAGTACTTCCAACATTAATTATTTTACTACTTGTCCCCTAATTTGAAATTCCATCTTTATCTACATTGTACCTCTCTCTCTCTCTCTTTCACTTATGCTGAAATTTTATTCTCATGGTACAATTATACACCTAATTTCATCATCTACACACTTTTTCTTCTCAAGAAACACTCAATCACACACACTCTTTGGTGGGCTCGAAAAAAGTGAAGCTTTTCTCCCAAAATTATCAATTTTTGCTTCTTCTTGTGTGGATCTTACACTTCTTGGCTTCAAATTTTGGGCCATTTGATCTCTTTGTATATATGCTTGATTGAAATTGCGGTGTTGTTATGAAAGCATGATTTTCTAATGAGCATGTGTTGATGTGATGTTATTTGGGCTTGTGTGTCCAAACTTGTTATGATAAATTTATGGGAGTCTTGAATGTGCTATTAATCTTGAATGATGTATTCTTCATTTGTGGGTGATTAGAGAAATCATAAATCTTGTTTGCATGAATCTATTGATGGGTTGCTGAAAGGCATACATGATGTTGTTGGTTGATGAGAAGTATTCTTGTTTTTAAATGGCCTTTATGCTTATACCATCATGCTTTGAATGTTTGGTCTTTTTGGGAGAATGTTCTTTATTGGATGACATCATGGTTCATACATTGTTTATTATCACATTACCATTATTCTCCTTCATTGTGTTTGGATGCCTCCGCAAAAAGGTACTTCAGATAAAAAGAAGTCTTCGCTGGGTGAGAAACGGAAGAAGCTGGTAAAGGGTGCAAACCCTAAACTGGAAACTCTCGTTCCTTGCAACCCCTAATCTGTGGCCGATGAGTTTATGGTTTAACCAAAAATACTGACACTGCAACTCGGAGATGGGGGAATTTGAGGGAACCAAAGAGGAGCATTTTGGAGACTAGTTTTTCTTCCAAGAGCACCTTGATGGCTCTAAGCTTACTTGAACCAGTGACCTTTCTTTTGGGTCGGGTAGGCCTAGAAGGTTTTCTCGATGTGCACTCGAAAACCTACATAAGGTGAACTTTAGAGTTTCTAGCTACTATTTGGAAGGTCACATACGAGGAGGGTCACAAGGCGATTAAGTTCAACTTGGATGACAAGGAGTACCAAATGACCTATAGGGAGGTGGCATTAGCTTTTGGGTTGAAGACTGGCCGATACATTCCATAGAATTATCACCAAGGAATGCCATTCTCCCTTGGGAAATTTTGGAGACAACTAATTGAGACCGACAGGAAGAATCTGAGCAAGAGCACGACTATAGTCCACATTGTAATACGTTATTTTCATTGACTCCTTTCTATGAGCGTTCTATGCCACAGTGAATTGATGCATTGTCTGGGCTTTGATGTACACCTTCTTTGGGCGATGACACAGGAGGGAAACATCTACCCATACTTGGTTAGTGTTTTTGTTCAAGAATACATAGCTATGGGAGAGCAAAAGAGTGGGAAGCTTCCTATGGGAGGCATGGTTGGCCTTTTGGCGCGACATTTGGGACATCCTATCTCGCATAGGGCACTGGCCAATATAGGTAGGTCGGGATCTACCTATACAATTGAGAAGTAATCTAGGGCATTCATGGTAGGAACTACAACTTTAGAGAATAGATTTGTGTGGCTTTACGGTGGGGTACCTACTTCCAAATTCATGGTTCTTCTGCAATCGGAGCTCACCTATATCAGCCTTGATACAAGCCTAGATGACTTGTTCATTGAACCCAATCCACGATTCAAGAAGGACTTTTATAGAGTATTTGCTAACCCAGAGATAGACCTGGAAGAGGCCGAAGGGGAGACATCTTTGAGAGCACTTTCGAGCCGATCTCATCTTCCCACGGGTATTATGGATCAACTACACCTATTTGGGAAACAAATCCCAAGTAATTCCCAAGGGCTTTAGGAGATAGTTCAAGCTATTTGAGGAGTGAAGGCACAAGTTGAGGAGCTAAACACGAGGGTGGATTTCCTTGAGGCCACAATCCAAGCAATGGGATTCATTGAAAGGTGTTTCTCTAGCCACGTGGAGGCCAGCCCTTCGAGGCCGGAAGTGTAAGTATCACTAGTTCCCTAATTCACCTTTGATTTTACATGAGAATGCATAAAGGACTATGCATTGTTTAGGTGTGGGGAAGGGGTTATTGAGTACTTAGGAATTCTCATTCATGGATTTCTTCGTGCATGCATGTTTTGTTTTTTTTTCTTGGTAGATTTTTGGTTACTTGTGATTGGGATACTTTTGGAAAATTTGGGTGGTTTGCATGTTATGCTAGGATTTTAGGATTCTAGTTTGCATGTGGAATGTGGCTTTAGGATTTGGTGGTGTATTGGTTTGTTGCTTATCTTTTGTAGTATGAAGTTCACTTTTAGGGCAATTTTGTACTACACCAAAAAAGAAGGAAAATTGAAAAAATGAAGAAAAAATAATTAAAACATAGACAAGTTGAAAATCCAAAATGGAGACTTCGGTAATATGAGAAAAAGCTCGGATAGGTAAAAAGGCCAAGGTAAAAATGAGAGGTTTGGCCTGGCTAGACTTACGAGTCTAGGCAAAAGTGAGAGGCCGTGTGGAAAAGGGTTAGAGGTGAGCACGTTTTGTGGGATAAAGCTAGGATGAAAACCCAAAAGGGTTCCTACGAAAAATGAAAGAAATTGAGAGAAAGAAAAAAAAAAGAAACAAGAAACCAGGTTGATAATACATTGGACTCCTTCGTTGCAACTAGGTTGAGAATCTTGAGTTATCCCTGTGTTGCAACCAAGTCAACGACTTTTGGTGGATTGTTTTTCTTGAGGATTACTCTTTGATTTCTTTTGGGACTACTTTGGGGGAAGTAAGCTTGGCTTTATTCCGATCTTTTGTCACTTATATTTTTCCATACACATTTACTTGCTTTAGGTGGTTTGGTTGCTTTAGGAACTTTGGGGAGTGTGAGAGTTGTAAGAATTTCACCTTCTTGGGGGAACTAGGGTAGCTTGGGAATAAGTTGAATGCATTTGCTATTTGTGCAGCTTCATTCCACTTAAACCTTTTTCTTTGATTTTATTTACTCGAGGACGAATAAAGGTTTAAGTGTGAGGAGTCTAATTTGTACCATTACGCATGCTTTAACCAATGCATTTGACATAGTTTTTAGTTTGTGGATTGCTAGTATTAGTTGAGTTTACGTGACAAGGGGTTTAGACGACCATATTTGGTTTTCTTATCTAAATCTCACATATTTCGCAGAATAGAATTGTATAATTTTCTATTCCTATATATAGATAGTTGCTTGATTAGCATTGTCTACAGATTCTTGTTGAAGCTACTATCATGTTGTGTAGTGTTAGATAGTTATAAACGATAGATGTTATGTGCAGAATAGAAACTACGTGATTTTTATTCCTATGTATCGATAATTGCTAATGTAGTGATGTCTATTCATTTTTGTAAGCCCAAACGTTGTATTCGAATTTGTTAGTAACATTAATGGTGATTTGAGGTTGTTTTATGCCGGGTTCGGCATATATTTAAATATTTTGCAATTAGAGCCGAAAGTATTAACGAGTTTGGAAGAGTCCATCCAAAAATCCCAAAGGCACAATTTCAACTTCTGAACTCGGAAACCGAGGAGCTGAAAGTAAATACGAACTTGTAACTAAAATTATGTAAATAACAAATTCTCGGCCAAAAACTAGGTTTGGAACGGAAAATGGACCTGATTGAGGAACATGCGGTAGCTTCCGATTTTGGAAATGACAACCACTGTCGACAGAATCAATACTTTTCTAAGCTCATAACAAAAATTATGCAAACACGGAATTCTAGGACAAAAACTAGGTTTTAAATGGAAATTGAACCCGATGGAGTAACTTGTGCATTTACTCCGACAGCAGTTCAGCAACCGGTACCTATGGTACCTTCCGATTTCATAAGTGCTAACCTTAACGGACAGAATCAAAACTTTTCCAAACTCGGAAACTATTTAAAGGCGGTTTCATCGGCGGGTGGAAAGCAGAAAATACACGCTTTCGCTTGCGGAGTTTAAAGGTGGTTTTTAGAATAGCCTTTTATGGGGGAGGATCAAAGGCATTCCTAGAGATGGCATCTTGTAGGTGCCCTCTCTGGTTTGATAGAACTGCATTTAATCCCCCCTTCCCCCACTAGTGGGTGTTCTATTAGGATGCCAATTTGCCCATTTTATATGGTTATATTAGGACTTTTAGGATTCACTTTTACACTTTTGTGCTCCATATGTGGCATTTTGCCTTGAAAATCTCTAAGAAGAGTTAAAATTGACTTTTATGCTTTTATTACTTTTCTAGAGGATTTTGTGTGACAAGGCAATTTGCTTGAAGACTTTGAAGACTTTAAAGAATACCTTTGAAGATTTAAAGACTTGAAGATTTGTATTTGAGCATTTGAAGACTTGAAGAATTGAAGATAAGTGAAGTGAAGAGAAGGACTTGAAACAAAAAGAAGAAAGAAATCAAGATGCTGAAACCGAGCTCGGTCGCGAGTCGTGACACACGGGTGGCCAGAAACTTTCTTACTTTTTTGTACTATAAATACTAAATCATATCCTCTTCTCTTCAGCTTTCTTTTTCTACGATTTTCTGGGTTCAAAACCCTAGTTTTCCTTTCTTTCTTTCTTCGTTTTTGTAGATTAATCATATCTTTTCAATATCTAGGTTAGTTTGATCTTGGGAGCGATTGACTAAAGTTTTCATATTTATGTAGTAAGAACCTCTATTTCACTCTATCTTGAAGCATTTTTATTTAGCATTCATGTGTTTTAATGTGATGTTTATCTTCATTTATATCATGGGTTGTTTGAGAATAGGAAGTGTTTGTATGATTGAAGTGTTATGAAAATCCAAAAACATGAACTTAGAACTTCTAGTGTATAATGTGTTTTAATTCTTGCTAGATAAGTATGTTAGGGGGGATTGTTCTCATATTTATCCTATAGATGCAATAAAAGGTTGAATCTTGAATGTGGTTTTTTCTAGGTTTAGCCTAATGAATGCTATGTTTGGCTAAATGGCCATGTCTTTGGTAGAAGGCTTGTTGTTATCAAATCTATGGTTCTTCGTGTATAATGCCATTGATGAAATACCTTTATGGTGTGGTTTGTCTAAAGTGATTATCAATGAGGTTTGCAAATGGTCGTTGTTTGTCTTTATGAATTACTCTTAAGAAGAAATGAATGTTGATCTTCAATTGAGAAGTTTTAGCATTCCCCATAGGTAACGAATGTGATAGAATGAGTGAATGGTTCAATGATCTATATTAGGTTTGGAAGTGGATATTAATTGCCCCCAAGACTGTGTCTTTTGTAATTTTTACCCTTTTTCTTAGCTTGTTTGATGATTAGCATAGTTACTTGACTTTTCTAGTTATCTTGTCTTTTAATTTCATAACTTAGGACCAAAAACCAACTAACTCCCCCCCCCCCATTTACTTTCTTTTATATCTATATATATATATATATATATATATATATATATATATATATATATATATATCTACTTCTAGCATAATATCAACTTTATATGTTTAAACGCTTAAGAAAATCCATTTTCTTTGTGGACGACGTAAGCATTTAGGGCTTATAAATTTAAGTTTTAGAGGTATGGCGATGACCTCCCAAATTTTGGCGATGTTGCCAGGGAAGAGGCATTTATTTTTAAGTGTTTGGGTATATTTGGTTGCATATTTGCTAGTTGTTTTTATTTTTTACTCATTGGTGGTTGTTTTTGTTCGAAGTAGGTATTTCTTTAGTTCTTGGTGAATTTTCATCAAGAATCCTTGCAATATGATTTCAGACTTCTGAAGAAAAAGAAAAAAGAATGGAACGTCTCACCTTGAGGGAAATCATGATGAGAGAGAGGCTCAACAAACAAGGTTTTGTAGGATTTGTCATTCCGACCATCCTACTGAGTCTTGCTATATGTTGAGAGAGGAGCCCAATGAGGAGTAAAGAACCCTTGGTTTCCAAAACCAAGGGTATTATGAAGAGTGCTACTAAGAGGTAGGATATGTTAGTTTTCAAGGGCAAAAAACCCAAGAATGGTATCCATACCACGGTTCTTACAATCTGGAATGGAGTGGTAATCTGGATTAATGGTGTGAGAATGATCCAGAAAACCAACAATACGAGCAAACTTGAACAACTTTACTATTGAGGAGCCGGTCACTCGGCTCTCCTCTAGCGTTGAGGCTATTGAGGGGCATGCGAGAAGTATATTAGAAGCGTTAGCCTGAATGGAAGCTCGTGATTCCTAAAATACACCAACCCAAGTCAAACTCGAAGATTCAATGAGTGAGGTCACCATGAGAAATGAGTTTGAATTCAGAGGGGATGAGGAGTTGGTTGTTGAGGATGAAAAAATGGAGGAAGAGGTGATTGTGCTACATTCATTAGCATCGTCACCCCTTCCCCCACCTAGTGAACCAACTCCACCATTTTTGGAAGTTTTGAGGGAGATAAGAGAGGAACCAAAAGACAATCCCAAGCCTCCTAACCACCCAACTCCCTTTAAACCATCTGCACCTCAACAAGACTTTCCTCTTGAAAGTTTTATACCCCCACCTCTCTACTTTTGGATACTCATTGTGAAGGGGTTCATGCCTTCATCATATAGATAACATTGGGGTCATGCCGATGACCTTAAATATACGGAGCTATGTCATGCCGATGACGTAAATAAATTCAGCCTTTATTTTGGTTTTTGTTGTTTAGTTATTGTTATTTTGTCTTGTTCTTTTTACGGTGTGTTTTCTGTGATTTTGTAGAAAAGTGAAGTGCATTGCATTGGAGAAGATGAAGGAATGAGATCCGTGAGAAAGGGAAGAAAGCTTGGAAATTTGGTAAGAAAAAAATAAATTCTTTCTAAGTGCTAGGAAACCCTGTCGTCGCGAGTCTCGACAGATATGTCGCGAGTCGCTACGAACAGGGTAGAAAAATGGAACTTGAAGCATTAGCTTTCCGCGAGTCCTGATATGGACATCGCAAATCGTGACATGGCCCTTGCAAGTCATGACATAACCCTCGCGAGTCGCGACTGAATCAGAAAATTTCTAGAAGAATTGAGCTCACAGACCCAAGATATCGTGAGTCGCAACCAGTACTATCGCTAGTCGCAATGGAGAAACCAACTTTTCAACTGTGCTTAAACACTGCATAATCATTTCTTCTTCTCCACCAAATACTCCCAAGAACCACTATACCTCTACTCATTCCTCCACCACCTGACACATATTGATATATGAAGATTCTTGCATCTTTATAGTACTTTTGTTGATTGTAGTATGTCGACTACATCATTGTGACTATAATTACTCTATTCTATAATGATGCTTGGATATGTGTTGATATATGTTGGATATTTTTATTGGAAAATCTTATAGTGGTGATTGCATGATGGATTGGTTGTTATCTAAGAATACTATGGCTATTAATGTTTGATGCTAAACCTAGTATACAAATTCTTATGTACTTGTGAGTTTGATGTTGTTCTCTGTGGTGTTAGTCCTGAACAAACAGCGCCAAGGAGACAATGTTTTGCTCGAGGGGTGAGTTCTACGACACTTTTGCTCCCCCTTCCGGCCCCGAAACCCATTTTGGGACCGATTCTATACAAATACATGGGATTGCTCCGTATCACCAGTAACTATGCGGAGAAACGGGTGTCACTCTACCTCTTACCTTGAGTTTTATTTGTCTTGCTTTACATGTTTAAATTGAGGGCAATGTAATATTTTAAGTGCGAGAAGGGGTAAGAGGACTCACATGCATGCTAGCTTGATTTGGAATGCAGCTTGATTTGGAATGCGTTTTGCTACTTTTGATTGGAAAAACATGAGAAAAAGGAAGAAAAAATTTAAATTTTTTGAAAAAAATAGAAAATGAAAAAAAAAATTAGTTAAAAAGAAAACACGCTAAGTTGAAAATCTAAGAGGGCAACTTAGGCAACATTGGGGGCCCGGATAGGTCAAAAATCTGAAAGGGTGACCTAGGCAAAAATGAGAGGCTATATGTGCGGAAAAGGTGAGATGTGAGCCAAAGAAACGTGATGTGTGGCTAGGATGAAAACCCAAAAGGGCTCCTAGGCAAAATGAGAGAAAGAGAGAGAAAAAAGGAAAATGCTATGATTTCACTCATTTTTCGGCGTTGGAGTCATAAGGTTGTGGTTGTAATATGGATGGATCAGGTAGCTCAACATCTTATGACTTCTTGGGATTGGGTAACTTAGCGGGTTGAAAAATGAAGTATGGTTATGAAATTCTTGATTATTTCATACTTTTCTTTGGTTGATATATTCGCATTGGGTGCAGTATGTGTTTGAACCTCCTATATGGTTTTGACTTCATTTTGTGTCATTGGATTTTGGTTGATATATTGGTATGAAGTGAAGTATGTGCTTGAACCTTTCACATGGTTTTAACTTCATTTTGTGTCATTGGACTTTGGGATTATCAATTCAAGACTTTGAAACGTTTTAAGGGTATTGAATTGATAAGTGGTAGGTTTGGTTAGATTTAGGAATTGGGGTTGTGTGTGTGAAAAATTCTCATTTGACCTTTGATCTTGGGATTTACGATACTGAGAGTTTTCGTGAGGTTTTAATTGGGGGAATATTAGTTTAGGATATAGACATATGAATTCCTTTGTGTGCTTGAATTTTTTCTCACTCGAGGGCAAGTGAGGTTTAAGTGCGGGGAGGTTTGATGTGCCCATTTTATATGGTTGTATTAAGACTTTTAGGATTCACTTTTGTACACTTTTCTGCTCTAGATGTGGCATTTTCCTTAAAAATCTCTAATAAGAGTTAAAAGTGACTCTTACGCTTTTATTACTTTTCAAGAGGATTTTGTGTGACAAGACAATTTGTTGGAAGACTTTGAAGACTTTAAAGAATACCTTTGAAGATTTAAAGACTTGAAGACTTGTATTTGAGCGTTTGAAGACTTAAAGAATTGAAGGTAAGTGAAGTGAAGTGAAGAACTTGAAACAAAAAGAAGAAAGAAATAAAGATGTTTAAACTGGGCTAGGTCACGACTTGTGATGGATTGGCCACGAGTCGCGACGAACGGGTGGCCAGAAACTTTCTTACTTTTTCGTACTATAAATACTGAATCCCATCTTCTTCTCATCAACTTTTTCTTCCGGCAATTTTCTGGGTTCAAAACCCTAGTTTTCCTTTCTTTCTTTTCCTAGTTTTTGTAGGTTAATCATGTCTTTTCATTATCTAGGTTAGTTTAATCTTGGGGGCAATTGATTGAAGCTTCCATATCTATGTAGTAAGAACTTCTATTTCACTCTATCTTAAAGCATTTGTTAACGTGTTTTAATGTGATGTTTAACTTCATTTATATCATGGGTTGTTTGAGAATAGGAAGTGTTTGTATGATTGAAGTGTTTCGGTGTTAGGAAAGTTGTAGATTTCTTAACTCATTTGGCATGAAAAATCAAGAACATGGACTTAGAACTTCTAGTGTATAATGTGTTGTAATTCTTGCTAGATAAGTATGTTAGTGGGGATTGTTCTCATATTTATCCTATAGATGCAATTGAATCTTGAATGTGATTTTTTCTAGGTTTAGCCTAATGAATGCTATGTTTGGCTAAATGGCTATGTTTTTGGTAGAAGGCTTGTTGTTTTAGAACTTCTAGTGTATAATGTGTTGTAATTCTTGCTAGATAAGTATGTTAGTGGGGATTATTCTCATATTTATCCTATAGATGCAATGAAAAGTTGAATCTTGAATGTGATTTTTTCTAGGTTTAGCCTAATGAATGCTATGTTTGGCTAAATGGCTATGTTTTTGGTAGAAGGCTTGTTGTTATCAAATCTATGGTTCTTTGTGTATAATGCCATTGATGAAATACCTTTATGGAGTAATTATCAATGAGGTTTGCAAATGGTCGTTGTTTGTCTTTGTGAATTACTCTTAAGCAGAAATGAATGTTGATCTTCAATTGAGAAGTTTTAGCATTCCTCATAGGTAACGAATGTGATAGAATGAGTGAATGGTTCAATGATCTATATTAGGTTTGGAAGTGGATATCAATTGCCCCCAAGGCTTTGTCTTTTGTAGTTTTTACCCGTTTTCTTAGTTTGTTTGTTGGTTAGCATAGTTACTTGACTTTGCTAGTTATCTTGTCTTTCAATTTCATAACTTAGGACCAAAAACCAACCAATCCAACCCTCCCCCCATTTACTTGCTTATATATATATATACTTCTAGCGTAATATCAACTTTATATGTTTAAACACTTAAGAAAATCCCTCTTCTTCGTGGACGACCCTAATTTGCCACTATCTACTTAGTAGTAGTTAGTAAGCATTTAGGGCTTATAAATTTAACTTTGAGAGGTACGGCGATGACCTCCCAGTAGCTTTCGTAATCTCTCTAAGTAATGATATTATTTGTTAAAAATCCCGGCCTTTCATAGGTGTTATGAAGTTCTAGAAAGAAAAAAATCATTCCCACAGACGGCGCCACTAGTGCGAGGAATTCCTTTCAGGCCACCATAATCCCCAAGATTGGCTCTAGTCAGCTTGATTATCTTATACACATGAAAATAAGGTCCTGGGGAGTTCTCGGGATTAAATCTGAGCTCAAGCCCATCTTAGCTTTTGTCCACTATTTGCAGTGGGAAAAATGCCATTTCCTTTTTCGTTATTTCTAACTTTCATCTATGGCTGATGGATCGTGTGATCATGGTCCACGGTGTGCCCCTTTATAGTTAGATCATAGACTTGTTCAGATGATCATGGGTATTGATCCTCTTTCTTCTCAGGGTGAGATGCACCTTGCATTTTGCGTACTGTATTTTGTGCTCGTTGCTTTGATCCGTTGATGCGAGGTGTTAACTTTGAAGTTAAATTTTGTTTGGTTTGGAGAGGTGTATATCAGCAGCTAATATATTTTTTTTAAATATAACCATCCTTAGATGGGGGGGATATTTATGGGCTCCCCAAACCGTAAAAGAGCTAGAAATAGCATCATGAGTTTGTTCGTTACAAAAGGTCATCCGATTGATGATCAAGAGCCCTAAGAGCACTTGTAGCAAAAGACTTGCTAGTGGAAGCAAAATAAAACCTCCATACAGGATGATCAGTAAAAAAATAAGTCTAAGTGCCAGACTGGATCAGAAACAGATTTTCTAATCGCTGAGATTTTCTAAGCCCTGACAGCTTTCTTCAGCAGCTAATATTTAAAATACTTTTAAATCAAAAACTAGTTTTATTTGATTTTTGTATTATTTCAAACAGAAAAAACTATTGAAAAACATGCAAAAATTAGAATCAGGATAAAACTTTTGATTTGTGAATTTTTTAATCATGTGCACATACCTCATATTATTGTTCTGAACTTTGCCACAAACTCCATTCTTGAAAGCGAATATTCACACACTTTAGGTGAAAAGTAATTTTAGAAAATGAATACAAAATGTACTGATTGAAAATAATGATAATAATGAGGTGGTCTATTTACCATTGTTATCTGAATCATTTGATTCAAACGAGATTTGACGTACGTGGTTTCATTTTTCATATTAATAATATGAAATAAGAAGTTAATATATTACGTAGAGTGGAGAGAATTAATCATTTATATATGATCAATGTTATTAACTTGGATATAAGATGTTTTATTGAATAGTTCAATTTTTTGGTCAATTTATTTCACAAATATTTTTAAGCTCGCACAAAAAAGACGTGCATCACATGTGCGCTTTAACAGTAACAAAATTTTGTTTTAAACCAACTTACTGTTAGATGAGATGGTGTAACTACTGGTATAATATTTACACTACTAGAAAACTCCCCCTTTAGCAGCGGTATGTAGCAGCTATTATAGAAAATCGCTGCTACAAATTTTTGTAGCAACTATTATTTTTTCTTTGGGGCTATTAATTTAAAAACCGCTATAATTACAACTACTCTAGCCGTTATTTATTAAATAAACGCATCTAGAGTAAGTTTTTAAGTACTGATCATAGCAGTTGTTTTCTATATAACCGTTACTATATTATTTTTTTTGTGGAAAAGAAAAGCACTTGTTATTAGAAAATAGATGCTTCGTTCTCCAGCATTAAATGTTGATGTGATAGATAACTATATTTTGTAGCGGATTTTACAATAATAGCTGCTATGTACCTCATATAAAACCCTTTAATAGTTGCAAAAAAAATATTTAAAAAGGGCTTGCACTCATGAGACATTCCTACCATTTTCATTGCTATAAAGATGTAGATTACAACATTTAATGCCATTTGTAAGAACTATTTAGAGGTAAATTACATTTATTATGATTATGAAAAATTGCACCGGTAATTGTACTGGTGCTCGATACATAGAAAATTTTCCAACATTTACAAGCAAGAATAGGAAAAAAAGGTTTTGAAAAATAGGTTTATGATATGAGTTACTCTAGAACATGTACTAGCGCTTTACAAAATTTTACCGAAAAATAATATATCTATATTTAGGCAATAATAAAAAAAATTACGTATTTTGGAGGAGTGAATGATAGGGTAACACAATTTTGGGCCACAATATAATTTTTTAAAGCTGTGTAGAAGTAATTAATGTTGTCTTTCGAGACCCTTTCTTTCACATATGCATGCCCAATTTGCAAATTTGGCCAAATTAATATTGAATTGCGTTTTGGGGTTGCCAATTTTGTGATTTGACAACTGCAACATTCTGGAGCGACCTAAGTGCAAAAAGTAAAAATTTTACTCACAACTCCAAATTGAAATTCCCTCGAACGTGATGCTACCCTATACACCGTTATTGTAGTTTCTAAGTTTGTAACATAGTATTTATCGATAATCATGCAAAAAAAATGTAATCTTTTCTGATTTCTCTTTCTTACTTCTAAGTAACCAAATCTAAGTCACTCTAAAATATATACTAACGCTTTCCAAAATTTCACCGAAAAATTCATCTATTTAATGTTTATCTATTTATGCAAGAATAACAAAAATCATGTATTTTGGAGTAATGGATTATAGGGTAACACAATTTTGGACCATGGTGTAATTTTTCAAGACTGTGCAGAAACAATCAACGTTGACTTTCGAGACCCTTTCGTGCACTCATAGATGCCCGAATTTTAAAGTCACAATTGTATATTCAGGTTTCTGGGGTTAGAATGACACTTTTGACCAAAACATAGGGTTAGTAACACTTGGAAAAATTATTTCACGGATGTTGTAAGAACGTGCATCACATGTGCGATTTTAGTTTGTTTAAAGAATATTATGAAAAAATAGTACCACCTGAAGAAAGTAGAACATAAATTAAAATGGGTGCAATGTTTATGAATTTGATTCGGTTGTTTGTGTTTGTGAAGGTATTGTCGTCGATGCAAGGAGAGACGGCAGGCTAGTAAGAAGTTGGATCTATGGAGGCTTCCTGAAGTTCTTGTCATTCATCTTAAAAGGTTTTCGTACAGCAGGTCTATGAAGCACAAGTTGGAGACATTTGTTGATTTTCCTGTCCATGATTTCGATTCGACCAATTATGTAGCCAACAAAAACAACTCAGAGCAGCAGCTATATGAACTTACGCGCTAGCTAATCACTATGGTAACATGGGAGGTGGGCATTACGCGACATCATATCAAGGTATGTTCATCAATCATCATATCACCATTTTCATTATCGGGAGCCACAAGAAGAGCTTTACTTCGATTAGTGCGCCGTGCGTCAGGTCGAACATAAATCTCACACGCACACCGCCCAAAAAAATACGAAACATGCACAGACACGCACGCTAGATGCATGTATTCAAACTGAGAAAGCCATAACAAAATTAGGAGTTAATCCAAAAGAACAAACAAAGAACTTGCATGGCAAAAATATAAAAACAAGAAGACATACAGAATGCCCTCAAATGATGGGCTTGTTTCTAAAGGACAGAGACAAACTACACTAAGCACGGTGAGTCCCTTGTTCCTTGTTGAAAATGGTGATCCGCAGCTGAGAGACGGAGCAATATCATCTCACCAATTTCCACAGAGTAGTGTTGTCCAAACACGCTCATTTCAGTAAGCCACCTCCCTGCATACCCGCCGATGAGTAATGTTGGTTTTGAAAGAAAACCAGAGCACAAAGAAAATGTTTGGTGCAGTAAAAAACTTACTACTTTTCTTCATTCATTTGGCTATAAAAAGAGTTAAAAAATAAGTTACAAATGTAGGAATAACTACAGCTCCTAAATACTCCTAAATGCTCCTAAATGAGAAGGAGAACATGGGTGAATTGCATGCACCTCCTAAATGCTCCTAAATGCTCCTAAATGAAATGGAGAACATGGGTGAACTAAATGAAAATAAATAAAAACTGACAAGGTTATTAATATAACAAGTAACACATTCTCGCCCAGACTTTCTCCATGGATCCTTATAACCACATGGGGCACTTTCTGTAAAATTAATAAAAAACAAATTATTTGTTGGAAACCACTTATGTCAAAATTACGCAAAACAAATTATTTGTTGTGATAGAATGATTTGCTGTAATCAATTGTATTTGTTGGTATGCCTTGAATATGTATTAGCCGCTTCGACAGGTTGGTACGGGGGTCTCGCTGTTTGTCTTTATTGGACTGCTGTCTCTTTATTGGACTACTGTTGATTTGGGCCGAATTGTGTTTTGGCCCAGTTTGTTAGGGTTTAGTGGAGACAGCATATAAAGTGTCTCTCTTCTCTCTGTAAACATTAATTCTGAAATAGTGAATCCGTCTCCCGTGGATGTAGCCAAAATTTGGTGAACCACGTAAATCTTGTGTCTTGTTATTTTCGTTCATATTTTCTGTTCTTTCTCCATTCCGCACAACAAACTGGTATTAGAGCGATTTCTTTTTCCGGTGAGATCCGTAGTGGGTGTATCGGATTCTGGGCTCATCAGATCGGGGCTGATCGGGGAGAAAGATGTCTGGGTTGAACGTGAAGATCGACAAGTTTACTGGGAGAAACAGTTTCAGTTTATGGCAGATCAAGATGCGAGCTTTGCTGAAACAGCAAGGTTTGTGGACTCCGCTGACGAAGGATTTCGCGAGCAGTTCTGGCGATGTGGTGGGTCTGGAAGAAAAGGCACACTCGACGATTATGCTGTGTCTCGCAGACGAAATCATCACTGAGGTCTCAGATCAGGAGACTGCTGCACAACTGTGGCTGAAGTTGGAGAGTTTGTATATGACGAAATCTCTAACCAACAAGCTGCTTCTGAAACAACGCCTCTTCGGTCTCCGAATGCAGGAAGGTACGCAACTCAGAGACCATCTAGAGCAATTGAATACTTTTGTTATTAGAATTGCGAAATATAGATGTGAAAATTGAAGATGAAGATGCTGCTTTGATTTCGCTAGTGTCTTTACCGCTTTCGTATGAGAATTTTGTTCAGTCATTTATTATTGGTAAAGATTCCGTGTCTCTGGAGGAAGTTAGATCCTCTCTCCATAGTAGAGAGTTGCGACTTAAGGCAAACGGTACAGGTACAGAAAGTCAGGCCTCTGGCTTGTTTGCTAGTGACGGAAACACAAAGGGCAAGGGAACCGGCAGTAAGAAGAAGGGCAAGAAGTCATCTTCAAAGGGTCCCAAGGCTAATGATGTTTGTAACCACTGTAAGGAGAAGGGGCAATGGAAAAAGGAGTGTCCGAAGAAGGCTAGTAAATCTAGGAGTACATCTGGTACTACTGCTGTGGCTGAAGGGGATTTCAGTTCTGAAGATGATTTTGCTCTAGCTGCTACTAGGCAAAATAATCATCCTAATGCGTGGTTTCTTGATTCTGGGGCATCTTACCATATATGCCCAAGGAGAGATTATTTCTCAACTTATGAGCAAGCTGAGGGCATCATTACTACGGCAAATGGTGTTGCGTGCAAGGTAGTTGGGATTGGTTCAATCAAGATCAGGACGCATGATGGTAGTTTCTGTACTTTGAACGATGTCAGGCATGTTCCATCGATGACAAAGAATCTGATTTCTCTTCCTACGTTGGACAGAAAGGGTTTCGTCTACTCGGGGAGTGATGGAGTTCTGTGTGTCTGCAAAGGTTCTAGGCTAGCTTTGAAAGGTGTTCTGCATGGTACTTTGTATTTTCTACAAGGTTCCACGGTTATGGATTCTGTTAATGTTGCATCTTTGGAGGTTCACTAGGATGATATGACTAAGTTATGGCATATGAGGCTTGGTCACATGGGTGAAAGAGGGATGCAAATTCTGTCGAAATATGATCTTCTTAGTGGCCACAAGGTCAAGAGCTTGGACTTCTGTGAGCATTGCGTTTTTGGGAAGCATCACCGCAGCAAGTTTCCTAAGGCAATTCATAGAACAAAGGGCACATTGGATTACATCCATTCTGATTGTTGGGGACCTTCCCGAGTTGAGTCACTGGGAGGTCACAGGTATTTTGTTTCTCTGATTGATGATTACTCAAGGATGACTTGGGTTATCATGATGAAACATAAGAGTGAAGCTTTCTCGAAGTTCAAGGAGTGGAAAACTTTGGTGGAGAATCAGACCGGGAAGAAGATCAAGAGGCTTCGAACTGATAATGGGCTGGAATTCTACTCGTCTGAGTTTGATCAGTTTTGTAGGGATGAAGGGATTGCTCGTCATCATACAGTCAGGAATACGCCACAGCAGAATGGCGTAGCTGAGCGGATGAATCAAACATTGCTGGAGAGAGCGAGGTGAATGCTCTCTAATGCTGGTTTGGAAAGGAGATTCTGGGCAGAGGCGGTGAGTACAGCTTGTTACTTAATCAACCGCGAGCCTCACACGGGTATAGAGTGCAAAATACCTATGGAGTTGTGGTCAGGTAAAGTTTTTGATTACTCCAAGTTAAAAGTTTTTGGTTGTACATCTTATTATCATGTTAGTGATGGTAAGTTAGAGCCCCGAGCCAAGAAGGGTGTATTTGTGGGTTATGAAGATGGAGTTAAAGGCTCGAGGATATGGTCTCCATCTGAGAAGAGGGTTATTCTGAGCAGGGACGTTGTCTTTGATGAAATTCATTGCTTAGATCTATGGTGAAGCCCACAGTTATGCCAGAAACTAGTGGAGTTGATAAACAGGTGGAGCTTGAAGTCACTCAAGGTGAAAATAGATTGGAACAATTTGAGGTGGATCAAGAGCCACAGACAGAATCTGAGATACCGGAATCTCCACCACCAGATCCTCAACCATCAGGAGCTACAGTCCGCAGTTTAGCTCGGGACCGACCCAGGAGGGTTGGGGTTGGGGCGCCCAAGAGATATGGGTTTGAGGATATGGTGGGTTATGCACTACAGGTTGCTGAGGAGGTGGATACTCATGAGCCATCCACCTACAGAGAAGCTGTTTCAGGTACTGATGCTGACAAATGGTTTGTAGCAATGGGAGATAAGATGGAGTCCCTCCAGAAGAATCAGACATGGGATTTGGTTCAACAGCCTCAAGGGAGAAAGGTTATCACTTGCAAATGGGTTTTCAAGAAAAAGGAAGGGATATCACCTACAGAGGGAGTTAAGTACAAGGCTAGAGTTGTTGCTAGAGGTTCAGTCAGAGAGAGAGAGTAGATTACAATGAGATTTTCTCACCAGTGGTCAGACACACTTCCATCAGGGTGTTGCTAGTTATAGTGACACATCAGGATTTGGAGCTTGAACAACTTGATGTGAAGACCGCTTTTCTACATGGAGAGTTGGAGGAAGAGATATACATGACTCAGCCAGATGGTTTTCCTGGCAAGGAAAAATATGTTTGCAAGTTGAAGAAGTCCTTATATGGGCTTAAGCAGTCTCTGAGGCAGTGGTACAAGAGATTTGACAGCTACATGCTTGAGTTGGGCTACACAAGGAGTTCATATGATTGTTGTGTCTACTACAGCAAGTTGAGAGATTAGTCATTCATTTATCTGGTGCTTTATGTAGATGACATGTTGATAGCCTCAAAGAGTAAGCATGAGGTTCAGAAGTTGAAAGGACTTCTTAGTGCTGAGTTTGAGATGAAGGATCTGGGTGCAGCTCGGAAGATAGTAGGAATGGAGATTCTTAGGGATCGAAGTCAGCGGAAGCTTTTCTTGTCACAGAAAGGCTACATTCAGAAAGTGTTGGCTAGGTTTGGCATATCTACAGCGAAGCTTATAGACACTCCTAGTACTGCAAATATCCATCTCACCACCATGTTTGCTCCTCAGTCAGACGAGGAGAAGGAGTATATGTCTCGGGTTCCTTATGCTAGTGCGGTGGGGAGTTTGATGTATGCTATGGTTTGCATGAGGCCAGATTTAGCACAGGCAGTCAGTGTTGTGAGCAGGTTCATGGGGCAACCGGGAAAGGAACATTGGCAAGCTGTGAAGAGGATTTTCAGGTATCTTAGAGGTACGTCTGATGTGGGTCTCAATTATGGAGGTGATACTGAGTGCTTAGTTACAGGCTACTCTGATTCTGATTATGCTGGTGATGTTGACACGAGGAGATCGATGACTGGTTATGTATTCACTTTGGGAGGTTCTGTGGTTAGTTGGAAGGCGACTTTGCAACCTACAGTGACGTTGTCTACTACGGAAGCAGAGTACATGGCTCTGACAGAGGCTGCAAAGGAGGGAATATGGCTGAAAGGGCTGGTTAGTGATCTTGGTCTACATCATGATCAGGCTATTGTGTATTGTGACAGCTTGAGTGCAATCTGCCTAGCCAAGGATCAGGTCTATCATGAGAGGACCAAGCATATTGATGTCAGATATCATTTCCTGAGGAGTGAGAGGAGAATCAGGGTGAAGAAAGTGGGAACTGCTGACAACCCTGCTGATATGTTCACCAAACCTGTTCCACATAGCAAGTTTCAACATTGTTTGGACTTACTGAACATCAGAGCTGATTAGGTGCTCTATGGGCAGTCCCGGGAGTGGAGGGATAAGTCTGCTCATCTGGAACTGTAATAGTGCGTATGGAGTTTCTGCTTTGAGGATTCAAGTCAAGGTGGAGATTTGTTGGTATGCCTTGAATATGTATTAGCCGCTTCGACAGGTTGGTACGGGGGTCTCGCTTGTCTCTTTATAGCTTGTCTCTTTATTGGACTACTGTTGATTTGGGCCGAATTGTGTTTTGGCCCAGTTTGTTAGGGTTTAGTGGAGACAACATATAAAGTGTCTCTCTTCTCTCTGTAAACATTAATTCTGATATAGTGAATCCGTCTCCCGTGGATGTAGCCAAAATTTGGTGAACCACGTAAATCTTGTGTCTTGTTATTTTCGTTCATATTTTCTGTTCTTTCTCCATTCCGCACAACAGTATTATTGATATCTAAATATATAGAGTACAATAGAGGTGTAATAAGGAAAGAACTCTAATTATAATAAATCATAATCTAATCAAGAGTATGATTTATCCTAACACCTCCCCTCAAGCGGAGCGTCGGATGCTCGCCGACGTACAGCTTGGACCTGAAGAACTCGAACAGTAGACGAGAGAGCCCCTTGGTGAAAATGTCCGCAATCTGAAGAGAAGTCGGAACATGAGCAAAACACAACTTTCCAGATGTCACCATCTCACGAACAAAATAGTTGTCGATGTCGATGTGCTTCGCCCGCTTGTGAGCCACTGAATTCTGAGCCAAGAAGATAGCACTGGATGCTGAGCCAAGATGAGAGAGCCCCTATTATACATCGCGGTTCTCTCTTTAGTTCAATGAAAAAAAAGTCCGACATTCAATAAAATTGTGAAATCACTGACCGGAGCATAGTCATACAGGTGGATAAAGAAATGGTGCATAAGGTGGGCAGAGCAGATTTTGTTCGTAGAAACTCAGTACACGAAAACCTAAAGGGCAATATTGTTAGAATAGTTTCCCAAAGTAAGTCTTCATTAGGATTAGATAGAATATCTATAGTTACAAGGAAGCTTCTAGTGTAAGCTCCATAAATTCCTAATTAATGAAATGACTATTGGAATTATACTAGTTACAATGACTCTTCAATTGTCACACCCCTCCTCAAGCGAAGCGTCGGATTAACCGAAACGCGAAGTTTGGAACGGAAGAACTCAAACAAGGTGCGATTAAGCCCTTTGGTGAAAATGTCGGCCACTTGCAAGGAAGATGAAACACGACTAACACCAATCTTGCTATGAGCAACTAACTCGTGCACAAAATGATAATCAATATCAATGTGCTTGGCACGCTTGTGAGCAACCGGATTCTCAGCCAGAAAGATAGCATTGTTATTGTCACAAAGTAAGAGCGGCGACCGACAAAGGGGAAAACAAAGGTCATGAAGGAGATTGGTGAGCCAAGAAACTTTTGCAGCTGTATTAGCCAAAGCACGATATTCAGACTCCGAACTAGAACGAGAAACCGTGGGCTGTTTCTTTGCACTCCAAGAGACCAAGTTACCACCAAGAAAGACAGCATAACCATTAGTGGAACGACGAGTCTCCAGACAACGAGCCCAATCCGCATCTGAATAGGCAAAAACCTCAGGGACACCATCCGAACTAAAGGTAAGACCACAGTGAAGAGTACCATGGACGTAATGAAGAATGCGAGTAACCGCAGAGAAATGATCATCCCGAGGATCCTGAAGAAACTGACTGACTGTATTAACTGCAAAAGCCAAATCAGGACGATTGATGGTGAGATACTGAAGAGCCCCCACCAGAGATCGATAAAGCTTCGGATCAGCAAATGGAACACTGGTGCTGCTATGAAGTTGGGAGTAAGGCAGAAATGGTGTCGAAACCGGAGAAGCATCAGTCATACCGGCACGACGAAGGATATCCCAGGCATATCTGGCCTACCCCAAAAACAAGCCAGTAGAGGTATGAGTGACCTCAAGCCCAAGAAAATAGTTTAAGGAACCCAGATCCTTGATAGAAATTCACAATCAGTACGTGCAATGAACTGTCGAATAGCTACAGAATCATTCCCAGTCAGAATGATACCATCCACATAAACAAGAAAATAGAGAAGAACAGTTCCTCGAGAGAACACAAACAGAGATGTGTCGGACAAGCTACATGAGAAACCAAGTCCCCGAACATAGGAACTCAATCGGTCAAACCAAGCCCGAGGGGCTTGCTTGAGACCGTAGATAGCCTTTCGTAAGCGACAGACATAATTAGGATGCACAAGATCCTTGTACCCTGCTGGTTGAGCCATATACACAGGAGCATCAAGAACCCCATTTAGGAAGGCATTCTTGACGTCAAGCTGATGAAGAGGCCACTTCCTTATAGTAGCAATAGCAAGAACAGTACGAACAGTAGCGGCCTTGATCACTGGGCTGAAAGTGTGATCAAAGTCAAAACTCGGAATCTAAGAATATCCCCGAGCCACCAATCGAGCCTTGTATCGATCAATAGAACCGTCCGGTCGGTATTTCAAGCGATAGACCCACTTTGAACCAACAACATTAACATTAGCCAGGCGTGGTACCAAATCCCATGTCTGCTGCTGCCTCAGAGCACCGATCTCCTCATCCATAGCGGAGACCCACTGAGAGTCACAAAGAGCAGCCCTATAATCACGGGTTCCTGCTGAGTAAACAGTTGAGCTACCAAACCAATCACCTCAAAATCAGGTCCAAGATTACGAGCAACCCGAGTGCTATCCTGTAAACGAGTAACCATCTGATGAGTGCAAGGAACAGGCTGAGGAGAAATGGGAGCAGCAGAGGAGGAATCCGAGGAAGAAGAGTGTGCCGATGAAGGAGAAGAAATCGGCAGAGAGGATTCGGAAAGAGGAAGCTCGGGAAAAAAGGTGGTAGTAGATATCGACGAAGGCTGTGAAGTTAGACACACCGAGCAAGGCTGAGTATGGGAAGCTGGAGGGCCCAAAGATGAGGCAGAGGCCTTAGCAGAAGCACTCGAAAAAGATAAAGTAGGGTGATCCAGATCAATAAAGGAAGAGACATCCAATGAGGAGAACTGAGCCACGGGCGATATGCTTGAGGATGGAAAACATGTCTCATCGAAATGAGCATGGTGAGACATGTAGATACGACCTGTGGTAGTAGCCAAGCATTGAAAGCCTTTGTAATGAGCACTGTAGCCAAGAAAAACACATGGAATACTAGGAGGAGCAAGCTTATGGGCTGTACTAGGACGAACATATGGATAAACCCGACAACCAAATGGATGGAAATTTGAGTAGATAGGAGGACGTCCAAAGAGTAATTCAAAAGGCGAAACACCACCAAGCACAGGAGTGGTTAGGCGATTGATAGTGTGCACAGCTGTGGCAAAAGAAGCATCCCAATAAGAAAGCGGCATGTTGGAATGAAAAAGCATAGTGAGACCCATTTCTGTTATATGACGATGTTTTCTCTCGGCTCGGCCATTTTGCTCGGGTGTATAAGGACAAGAGACCTGATGATGAATGCCTTTGGCGGCAAAGTGAGAGTACAATCGATTGTTGAGAAATTCGGTACCACCATCGCTTTGAAAAACCTTGATGCGAGAAGAGAAGAGATTCTCCACAAGCGCCTCAAATTGAAAATAAATATCAACAAAATCGGACTTCCGACGAAGAGGATAAAGCCAGGAGAAGCGAGAATAATCATCCACAAATATAGCATAAAAAGAAAATCCATTCCGAGATAAAACTGGTGAAGGCCCCCATAAATCACAATGAATTAACTCAAGAACATTCTTAGCACGTCTCGAATTTTCAATAAAAGATCATTTCTGCCCCTTTGCCATCATACAAGGCTTACAAAGACTCAGTTTAGGCAACACAGAAGAAACCGATAAAAAACCATTCTTTTTCAAAAGAGAAATAATGTTGTTGGACACATGTCCCAAACGAGCATGCCAAATCTCAAAAGATGCTCGATTATTATTATGCCTAACAAAAGATAAAAGTGCCTCTTCACCACGATCCAAGACATAAAGACCATTCTCACTGTGACCTCCCCCCATGATCGCCTTGGTAACTTTGTGCTGAATAATGAAGGAGCGATCTTCAAATGTGATAAGAACACCAAGATCCCGTGTAGTTTGCTAATAGACAATAATTGTTTTGTAATTTGTGGTACAACCAAAACATTACACAATCGCAAAGAAGGAGTCACTTGAGCATCACCAATAGCAGAGATAGATATATGAGCACCATTACCAACAGAGACAAGAGAGTTACCGGTATATGGAGTGACGCTCTCAAGGTTGGAGGCTGAGGAGCTCATGTGAGATGACGCACCAGAATCAACATACCAATCCGGCATAGTGGAAGATGGCGCAGTAAGAAAAGTGGGTTGCATCACTGGAGCATGAGGGACCTGCTATGCAACATGAGCTTGAGCCACCGGACGAGGGGCGGGGTTGTAGCATTGACCGGCGGCATGAACGAAATTCCAACAAAGTTGACATTAAATAGGGGAGCCACCACCACCAAAATTGGGTTGAAGGTACTGCCGAGAAGGATGCCAGGAACCTCTCGCAGAATGCCAGCCGCCGAAACGGCCATTTTCGGCTACGCGTGACCGCCGTGCGCCGCCGCCATGCGTGCCTCCAGTCGGCGCGTGGGCACACGCACCCCCGTCTGCCGCGACAGTGGTCGCCTGGAATGCTACAGGACCGGCAGTAGAAACCCCTTGGACAGATAAAGACTGCATTTTCTCCAAATTTTGTAAAAAAGATTCATGCCCTTTGGCCTGATCAACCACATCCGTATAATCCGGTAAAGGAACACGATTAATAAGAGGGGCACTAAATTCCTTAAACTCATGGCCAAGAGCAATAAGAAACCAAGTAATCTTATCACGATTAGAAGCGGGTTCACCCATCACAGAAAGTTGATCAAAAATAGATTTAAGAGTAAGATGAAGGTCATGAACCGAACCCGTTTTACGTGTGAGTGAAGCCTGTTGACAAAGGCTTATGGAGGAAGAGGCGCTGCGATGTTGATAGGCGGAGGCAAAAGTATCCCAAATCTCCTTGGCGGTTTCACAATGAGAAACCTCATTCATAGCTTCATGAGTGAGTGAAGAGTAAAGCAAGGCACAAAGCCGTTGATCCTCCGAAATCCAAGCCTCATAAGAAGCTTTGGAGGCTTGAAAAGAATCCCGGGCAGCCTTGTCATCACCGGGAGAGAGCGGATTGGAGGAGGAAGAAGCCTCCGATAGCGGAGTCGGAAGTGGCGGACACGGGGAGGTGCCGTCGAGATGACCGAAAGTTCCTTGAGGACGAAGAACGTGTTGAACTTGACGCTTCCAAGTTAAATAGGTGGAGGAAGAGAGCTTGACCGTAAGCATATGAATTAAAGTGTTGTAAGAAAGCTTGTCCGAAGAAGTCTCGGAAGCCATGGATTTGATCGGCAAAATGAAAGAAAAATGAGGGAGAGGAAGAGATGGATCGACTAAGGCAAAACTGATACCATGTTAGAATAGTTTCCCAAAGTAAGTCTTCATTAGGATTGGATAGAATATTTATAGTTACAAGGAAGTTTCTAGTGTAACCTCCATAAAATTTCTAATTAATGAAATGACTATTGAAATTATACTAGTTACAATGGCTCTTCAATTGTCACAAATATTAGGTCAATCTTGAGCCCTTCCCAAAAAATTTGCAGATTTCATCTTAAGTAACAAAGTAAATAGCGGAAAAATTGACTAATCGATCCACCACACTCTCCATTGACAGAATGTGTTAAAACAGTTTGTAAGGGTTGCTTCCTTTTCAACCAGTTGCTCCTACGTAGGTCCTCTTTCTTTTCCATAAACACAATAAAACAAGTAAACCGATAGATCCATAACAAAATTAGACGTTGGCATACTCATTTTTTAAGCTAAAATAACAAACAAATTACTTGCATTAACTACCGAGCAAAGTGAGATCCATTGATATTAAGGAAATAGATCGATGGTAGCTTCCTTGATAAGTGATACAATACCTAGTATATATAAATATGCAAATATTAATTTCAGGTATTTAGGTATTGGCTTTTACAATGTCAAAAATTCCTTGATTTTAAACTATATCTCAGCATGGGGCAGACTATTGGGAGGGAACAGGTCTGAAACCACTTTATTGGGAGAGGCTAGCTCTAATACCACTTTGTTGGAAGGAATTAAAATAATGGAAGAAGGGTTTAGAAAAGTTTGAGGGAAAATGAAGCACTTGGAGGAAGAGGCTATTTCTAAAAGGAGAAGACTTCTATTATTTTTGCCTTAATTGAACACTACTACATCACCCCTATTTATACTAGTGACATCCCCAACCAATAGCTAGGATCTTGGCATCCCAACTCTAATCTAATGGCTACAATTAGCTCTCCAGAATTCTCTCTACAACTCCATCATAATCTACACATTCTGGAGATGTTCTAGAAATTACTCTAGAACCTTCCATACTTCTTAAGACTTCTTTGAACTTCTTCCAGATAAGGGGTCACTAAGAACCCATTTGGGCTAACCCAAAATCAAGTTTACATTTCAACAGCCCCCTTAAACTTGATTTCCCACTCCAAGCAAGCTCCTCATTCTGATGAAATCATCGCGTATCTAGGAAAGATATATGCCAGTTGATTGCCCGTTTTTGCGTATTCTACTTGTACATCTTCTTTGGTGATGCACTCTCTAGTGTAGTGATTACGCATGTCAGTGTATTTACTTCGATTATGAAAAAATGGATTCTTACCCAAAACAATTGCCAATTTGTCGTCCACAAAATTCTTCAGTGGCTTCTTTTACGGAAACTTTAACATATTTTCATTTTTCTTTCTTTTGAATAATCGCTTCAAACCAATTTCCTTGTGCTCTTTTGAATTCAAATCCCATGTGCCTTTCTTCTTGAACTTGATGTTTTTTTCTTGCATTTTTTTCTCCTATTTCTTTGCATTCTCAGCAACCATGTCACTAGAATCTTTCCGCTAATTGCATAGCTTCTCATCGCTCGTAGCCTCTTTATATTTGGATAGAAAAACATCATCCATTTCCTCCAAATCCTCTTGTGCTAATGTGACACTAACCTTGTTTGTTTTCTGGCTTTGGAGCAGATCAACCATCTTGATACCTTCCAAGAAAGGTTCCTGGAGCTATATTTGCCTCTTGCTCATCTAAAACCTTATACAGAAGTCTATCTATCTCTTTCCATTATTTTTTTGAAGATCAATAACATCTGGTGTGTCGACACTAGTGGGAGGGCCTAAAAGGCTATCTAAAGACTTAATATCATCCTCCAATGCTTCATCCTCCAATGCTCAATCCTCCAATGCTTCTTCCTCCATCTGCTCCTCATCTTCCACTTTTCAAAACTCGCACCAAGTGAAACTTGTGGGATTATTGGATCCTCCCTTGGTTGCTCGATCCTTGCTTCTTCAACATTTTTTTCTTCCAATTGAGGAAAGAAGTTGTATTCCCCTTTGTGTGAACTCCAATCCCACTCTCTTTTTTCATCGAATACTGGTTTGGAGGCAAAAAGTAAAACACCATCTTCTTGTATGGTTTCTTCGGCGTAATTGGCCTTCTCTTGAACTCCTTTATATCTTGGAGCTCTGCATTCTGAGGCATAGTGCCCAAACTTCTCAAAATTGTAGCATTTGATGTGAGACTTGTCATACATGGGTTTTGGTCTCCATCTGCCACGACCTCCACATGAGTCTTCTCCTTTGTAATTGTTATTTGACTTCCAACCTTGTCTGTATCCATGTCCACGACCACGATCACGATCTTTCTCTCGACCACATCCTTCTACTTATTGGCTCCTACCATATTCTCCTTTTGTTGGCTCCTACCATATTCTCCTTTTGTTGGATGAGCTTGCATCGTGAATACCTTCTCAACGACTTCCTCCATATTCTTCTTCTTTTCTTCATAGGTTTGCAATGAGCCTAGAAGTTGCTCTATTGTCATGTCCTCCAAGCCTTTTGTCTCCTTAATGATAGCAACAATGTGTTCAAACTTTGGATCTAAAGATCTAAGAACTTTCTCCATGATTCTAATACCTTCCAACTTCTCACCATTTCTTTTAAGTTCATTAGAAACCATGAAAACTATTGAAATGTAATCGGAGACCAGCTCACCCTTCCTCATATGCAATTACTCAAATTCTCCTCTTACAGTTTGAAGACGTGCCTTCTATACTTGATCGGCTTCCTTGAGCGATACTTAAAGCTTCTCCCATACTTCCTTGACCGTCTTTGCTCCAAAAAGTTTCTCAAAAGTGTCTTCATCTATCCCTTGAAAGATTAGACTGGGAGCCTTCTTGTCTTTCTTTCTTGAATCTCTCAATCTACTTAGTTGGGCTTGAGAGAGCTCACTTCATTCTCCTCTTCTAGGTCACCTTTCTCAAATATCTCTCATGTATCATGTGCCTCTAGGAGAGCCATCATCCTTAGACTCCAATTGTGATATTTACTCTTAGTAAGCATTGGGACTTGGATTGGAATAACATTATTTGCTATGGTAAAAGGATCTTGTGGCTCTGATACCACTTTCTTGGGAGGGAACAGGCATGAAAACACTTTGTTGGGAGGAAATAGCTATAATACCACTTTGTTGGAAGGAAATTTAGAATGGTGGAAGAAGGTTTTAGAAAGGTTTGAGGGAACTGGAGCACTTGGAGGAAGAGGTATTTTCTACAAGGAGAACACTTCTATTATTTTTGGTTTTTTTGAAACTCAACTACATCACCCATATTTATACTAGAGGCATCCCCCAACCTATGGCTAGGATCTTGTCATCCAACTCTAATCTAATGGCTACAATTAGCTGTCTAGAATTCTCTCTACAATGCCATCCTAATCTACACATTCTAGAGATGTTCTAGAACTTACTCTAGAACCTTACATACTTCTTAAGACTTCTTTGAATTTCTTCTAGATAATGAGTCACTAAGAAGCCATTTGGGTAACCCAAAATCAAGTTTACTTTTTAACAATTCCTTGATTTTGTCCACCGATTCTAATTTTGTCCGCTCCAATTCTTAAATGGTGTTTTACTTTTTTCTTCCAAAGAAGAATTTGATAAAGAAGGAGGATGGGATTGGAGACCACCGAAAGAAGAATACAACTTTTTTCCAAAACTGGAAGAAGAAAGTGTTAAAAAGGTAAGGATCAAGCAAACAAGAGAGGAGAAAATCACCCCACAAGTTTCACCAAGTGCAAGTTTTGAAGAGGAGGAAGAGGAGGAGCGGATGGAAAAAGAAGCATTGGAGGATGGAATTCAGTCTGTAGAGAGCCTTTCAGTTACTTCCACTAGTGTTGACACGCCGGATGTTATCGATCTTCACCAACAACAATTGAAAGAGCAAGATATGCCTCCGTATAATTTTCTAGATAAGCAAGAGGCAAATATAGCTCCAGCTACATTTCTTGGAAACACTGACACGACTGATTTTCCAAGTGTGCAAAATGAGGTTGGTGCCAAGATGGTTGATCTGCTCCAATGCTAGAAAACAAACAAGGTTGATGTCAGATTAGCACAAGAGGAGTTGGAGGAAATGGATTATGTTTTGCCAACAAATATAAAGAGGCTTAAAGGGATGAGATGATACACAATCAGTGAGAAGATTTTAGTGACGTGGTTGCTAAGAATATAAATAAATGGAAAATAGAGGTGCGGAAAAAATACTCCAAGTTCAAGAAGAATGATACTTGGGAGTTTACTTCAATTCAAAAAAGGTACGAGGTAATTGGCTTGAAGCAGATTTTCAAAAGAAACAAATATGCCAACACATTGAAGTTTCCACAAAAGAAACTGGTCCATTTTCCTTCACACTTTTCTAAGCCCTTTTTCCACCATTATAAATTTCTTTCCAACAAAGTAGCATCAAATCTATTTGATTCCAACAAAGTGGTATTAGAGCCACAAAATCCTTTAACCATGGCAAATAATTCTATTCCCTACCAAGTCCTAATGCTCACTAAAAGCAACTATGATAGTTGGAGTCTAAGGATGGTGGCTATTCTTAGAGCACATGATGCATGGAAGATAGTTGAGAAAGGTCAAGCCGAACCGGAGAATGATGGTGAGTTCTCCCAAAGCCCAACTAAGTAATTTAAGAGATTCAAGAAAGAGAGACAAGAAGACTCTCTGCCTAATCTATCAAGGGATAGATGAAGACACTTTTTAAAAGGATTCCAGAGCAAAGACGGCCAAGGAAGCAAGGGAGAAGCTTCAAGTGTCGCACAAGGGATCTAATCAAGTTAAGAAGGTACATCTTCAAACTCTAAAAGGGGAGTTTGAGTCATTGCATATGAAGGTGGGTGAACTGGCCTCCGATTAATTTTCAAGAGTTTTGCCGGTTGCTAATAACCTCAAAAGAAATTGTGATAAGTTAGAAGATGTGATAATTATGGAGAAAATTCTTAGATCTAAAGTTTGAGCATATGGATGCCATCATTGAAGAGACAAAGGACTTGGAGGAAATGACAATAGACCAATTGCTAGGCTCATTGCTAGCCTATGAAGATAAGAAGAAGAATAAGGAGGAAGTCGTGGAGCAGGCATCCAAGATGTATGCTCACCAGATAAATGGAGAAGATGGTGGGAGCCAACAAAGACAAGGATACGTTCAAGTGCAAGATCGTGGTCGTGGACGTAGATATAGGCAAGGTTGGAGGTCCAATAACAACCACGAAAGAGAAGACTCACCTGGAGGTCATGGTAAATGGAGACCAAAATCCATGTATGACAAGTTTCACATCAAATGTTACAACTGTGAGAAGTTTGGGCACTATGCCTCGGAATGCAGAGGTCCAAGAAATAAAAGAGTTCATGAAAAGGCCAACTATGCACAAGAAACTATCCAAGAAGATGGTGTTTTATTTTTTGCCTGCAAACTAGTATTCGATGAAAAAGGAGGATGTGATTGGAGTCCACCGAAAGGAGAATTCAACTTCTTCCCAAAACTGGAAGAAGAAAGTGTTGAAGAAGTAAGGATCTAGCAACCAAGAGAGGAGAAAATAACCCCACAAGTTTCACCAAGTGTAAGTTTTGAAGAGGAAGATGAGGTACAGATGGAGAAAGAAGTTTTGGAGGATAGAATCCAGTCTGTGGAGAGCCTTTCAGGTACTTCCACTAGTGTTGACATGCCGAATGTTATCGATCTTCATAAAAAAAAAAGGAAAGAGCCAATATGCCTCTATATAGGGTTCTAGATGAGCAAGATGCAAATATAGCTCTAGGGACCTTGCTTGGAACAACTCACACGAATGATTTTCCAAGTGCACAAAATGAGGTTGGTGCCAAGATGGTTGATCTGCTCCAAAGCCAAAAAAAATAGGGTTGATGTTACATTAGGACAAGAGGAGTTGGAGGGAAAGGATTATGTTTTTTCATCCAAATATAAAGAGACTAAGAGGGATGAGAAGATACAGAATCAGCGGGAAGATTTTAGTGCATGGTTGCTAAGAATACAAATAAATGGAAAATAGAGATGCGAAAAAAAGACTCCAAGTTCAAGAAGAAAGATACTTGGGAGTTCACTTCAATTCCAAAAAGGTACGAGGCAATTGGCTTGAAGCAAATTTTCAAAAGAAACAAATATGTCAACACGTTGAAGTTTCCACAAAAGAAGTTGGCCCAAAATTTTGTGGATGACAAATCAGCAATATCATTGGGTAAGAATCCATATTTTCATGATCAAAGTAAACACACTGATATGCGGCATCACTACACTAGAGAGCGCATCACCAGAAGATACGTACAAGTTGAATACGCAAAGACAGGCAATCAACTGTAGATATCTTCACTAGAAGCGCTACGTTTTCATTAGGATGAGAAGTTTTCCTAAAGGGGAAAATCAAGTTTAAGGGGGGTTGTTGAAAAGTAAAATTGATTTTGGTTTAGCCCAAATGGTTTCTTAGTAGCCCATTATATAGAAGAGAGAATTCTTAAGAAGTATGTAAGGTTCTAGAGTAGGTTCTAGAACATCTCTAGAATATGTATATTATGATGGAGTTGTAGAGAGAATATTCTAGAGAAATAACTATAGCCATTAGATTAGAGTTGGGATGGCAAGATCTTATCCATTGGTTGGAGAATGCCACTAGTATAAATAGGGGTGATGTAGTAGAGTTTCAATCAAGCCAAAAATAATAGAAGTCTTCTCCTCTTAGAAATAGTCTCTTCCTCCAAGTTCTCCATTTTTTACCCAAACTTTCTAAACCATTTTTCAACCATTTAAAGTTTCCTCTCAAAAAAGTAGTATCAGAGCTATTTTAATTCCAACAAAGTGTTATCAGATCCACAAGATCCTTTAACCATGGCAAGTAATGATATTCCATTCCAAGTCCCAATGCTCACAGAGAGCAACTATGACAATTGAAGTAAGTTCAAGGAAAATAGGTCGATGGTAGCTTCCTTTCCCTCAACACTTTTTTTGAAATAACACTTTCTTCTTTGGAGGAAAAAGGTAGAACATCATCTTCAACATAGCTGGCCTTCTCCTCAACCCTTTTATTTCTCGGCGCTCTACATTCGGAGGCATAATTCCCGAACTTCTCACAATTGTAGCACTTAATGTGTGACTTGCCATACCTGGGCTTCGATCTCCCTCTACCACAACTTCCAAGTGAATCTTCTCCTCTTTTATTATTATTGGACCTCCAACCTTGCCCATGTCCATGTTCACGCCCACAATCTTGCACTCGACCGCATATTTCTCTTTGTTGGCTCCCACCATCTTCTGTCTTTAATAGCTAAGCTTGCATTTTAAATGCCTTCTCCACGAATTCCTCCTTACTTCTTTTCTTTTCTTCATAGGCTTGCAATGAGCCTAGAAGTTACTCTATCGTCATGGCCTCCAAGTCTTTTGACTTTTCAATGATAGGAACAATGTGCTCGAACTTTGGATCTAACGATCTAAGAACGTTCTCCATGATTCTAGAATCTTCCAACTTCTCACCATTTCTCTTAAGGTTATTAGCAACCATCAAAACTCTTGAGCAACCATCAAAACTCTTGAAAAATAATCGGAGACTAGTTCACCCTTCCTCATATGCAACAACTCAAACTCTCCTCTTAGAGTTTGAAGACGTACATTCTTTACTTGATTGGCTCCCTTATGCGATACTTGAAGCTTCTCCCATGCTTCCTTGGTCGTCTTTGCTTTGGAAATCTTCTCAAAAGTGTCCTCATCTATCCCTTGATAGATAAGACAGAGAGCCTTCTTGTCTCTCTTTCTTGAGTCTCTCAAACTATTTAGTTGAGCTTGAGAGAGCTCACCTTCATTCTCCGGTTCAGCGTGGCCTTTCTCAACTATTTCTCATGCATCATGTGCTCCAACGAGAGCCATCATGCTTAGACTCCAATTGTCATAGTTACTCTTAATGAGCATTGGGACTTGGAAGGGAATAACATTATTTGCCATGGTAAAAGGATCTTGTAGCTCTGATACCACTTTGTTGGAATAGAAATAGCTCTGATACCACTTTGTTGGGAGGGAATAGCTCTTATAATACTTTTTTGGGAGGAAACTTTAAATGGTTGAAGAAGGGCTTAGAAATTTAAGGTGAAAATGGAGAACTTGGAGGAAGAGGATATTTGTATAAGGAGAAGGCTTCTATTATTTTTGGCTTGATTCAAACTCTACTACATCACCCCTATTTATACTAGTGGCATCAACCAATCAATGACTAGGATCTTGCCATCCCAACTCTAATCTAATGGCTGCAATTAGCTCTCTAGAATACTCTCTACAATTTTATCCCAATCTACATATTCTAGAGATGTTCTAAAACTTACTCTAGAATCTTCCCTTCTTCTAAGACTTTTTGGACTCCTAGATAATGGGCTACTAAAATGTCTCTTTGGATAATCCAAAATCAAGTTTACTTTTCAACATGCTCTATCCTTGCTTCTTCAACACTTTCTTCTAAGAAGGCATAATGCCCCTTAGAAGAGACATAGTGCCGGTCCATTTTCCCTCAAAATTTTCTAAACCCTTCTTCCACCATTCTAAATTTCCCTCCAATGAAGTAGTATTAGAACTATTTTGATTCAAACAAAGGGGTATCAAAGGTACAAGATCCTTTGACCATGGCAACTAATGTTATTCCCTTCCAAGTCCCAATGCTCACTAAGATCAACTATGACAATTGGAGTCAGTTTAAGGAACTAGATCGATGGTAGCTTCCTTAATAAGTGATACAACACCTAGATTAGTACTAGTATATATAAATATGAAAATATTAATTTTAGATAATTAGGTACGAGGCAAATATTAAATATGCAAATATAAATATGCAAATATTGGGAGTTGACTTCAATTCCAAAAATGGTACGAGGCAATTGGCTTGAAGAAGATTTTCAAAAGAAACAAATATGCCTACACATTGAAGTTTCCACAAAAAAAACCGGTCCATTTTTCCTCAAATTTTTTAAACCTTTTTTCCACCATTCTAAATTTCCTTCCAACAAAATAGTATCAGAGCTATTTTCAGTCCAACAAAGTGGTATCAAAGCCACAAGATCCTTTAACCATGACAAATAATGTTATTTCCTTTCAAGTCTCAATGCTCACGAAGAGCAATTATGACAATTGGAGTCAGTTTCAGGAAATGGATCGATGGTAGCTTCCTTAATAAGTGATACAATACCTAGACTAGTACTAGTTATATAAATATGGAAATATTAATTTAAGGTGATTAAGTATTGACTTTTACAATGTTAACCATTCCTCGATTTTAAACTATATCTCAGCAGGGGACGAACAAATGGTTCAGCTGTCGTGCTGTGCTGGTTGTGGGTGAAGCGAGCATGCGGCAGGTAGATATTACTGATACATTGACTAAGGATGCTTTTTTTTAGAACACCCTTGGGTGGGGGATTATGTATAAGGCTCCCCAGGCCTTAATTGAAAAACTGTATAATACAGAATAATAGTTCATACACTAAGATCATTGAGGTAACATAGTTGCCTCCAAAAGAATACCTATCTACTAGTAAAACTGGTGGATCTAGCGAGTACAAAGGATCTCAAAAAGAAAGAATCTCCACCCCCTGTGTTAATTCTTTCCCTTGGCCAGGAAACTTCATTCTAAACACTTCAAGACTAAAAGTTAAAAACAGAAACCAAAAGCTGGATCACTGAGTTGCAAAAAATTTAATTTTGGAGCATTCCATTCTCTTGTCCGCAGCAGGCTGGAGAGGTTGACCATTTTCAATGGATTTCCATATGAGAGAAGCTGAGCTTCAGAAGGGAGTTTGAAATAGAGTACAAAACTGCAGTACCTGTAATATATCAAATGACAAAATCTTAACAGTATCAATTCTTTCTAGAGCCATGCCTATGTAATCTAATATAAGGAGTATGCTCCCTATCCAAAGAAATGAGGCCTTTGATGTGGGTGGGTAAATTAGAAAGGTTTAAACTCAGATCATGGACTGATTGATCCTTAGCAATTGCATCCACCACAGAGTTGCATTCCCTAAAAACATGTTTAAGTTCGACATTCTTTAACAGGGAATGCAATTTAGAGGTTAGATCGTAAAAAGGACAATGAGCAGTGTAGGGATCCCTGATCATGTTCACGGCTAGCAAAGAATCAGATTCAATAGTGAAAGAGTTATCTAGCTCTGAAAAGGTTTGGCAGGCAAATAGAATAGCTAAAATCTCTGCTTGAAGTGAAGAAACTGCAGTAATGGCAGTGGATTTTGTAAGGCATGGGGTTCCATCAGTGTTTCTAGCAATCAGGCCAACTGTTGCATTATTAGAGGACCAGGATGCATCAACATTAATCTTTATGCAGTTTGGCTTTGGCCTTTCCTAGAATACAATAGATATAGTAGGCTTCGGAGGTGGTCTAGGGTGGGGGATAAGATGTGAAAAGCTAGGTGTAATAGGTAGGGTAGAACTGTGGTGGCAAGGTTTAGCTGAGAGAGATAGATAAATTTGATCACAAACTTCCTTGCATATGAGCTCTGAAGAAAACCATTTATTATAAAAAAAGAAACTATTTCTTGCCTTCCAGAGACACTAACAGATCAATGGTGGGAGAATTTTACATAACAGTTGGTGCCATCTGGGAAGATCATGGCTATTCCAGAACAAGAAAAATCTTTCATTTATTGAATCCAGACCACTAAGGTAAAAATCTAACAAAGATGCCATCTTATTCCATATTGATTGGGCAAGGGGGCAGGATATGAAAAAATGTTGAAGAGAGTCTGAGTGATGACATGCTGGGCACTTTGAAGCAAGACTAAAACCACATTTGATTAGCACATCATCAAAAGGTAGGAAAGAATGCAACAGTTTCCATGTAAAAATAGAAACCTTTTTTTTGTAGTCTAGGATTCCATATAAGCTGGGTAGCAGGGAAGCTACATGAGGAGAAAGTGAGTTTCTTGTATGCAGATTTGAAAGTGAAAGCACCTGTCACTTCTGGTTTCCAAATCAATCTATCCTCCCTATCTTGAGTAATTTCTGCAGACTGAAGAAAGGAAAGAGTATCATGTTCCAGGAGGGAAGAAATCTGTGGTAAAATAGAGGCTTTGTTACTTATAAACTCAGCCACAGAACAGTATAATAATGGGGAAAAGATGGAGCTAGGGATACGGTTCAGTAGTGGCCCATTAGGGCACCAGTTAGCAGACCAAAACTTACAGCTACCTTTGCCATGAATGATCATAGTGTTATTTTCTGCAAAGTAATTAACTAAACAAATTTTCTTCCAGGTCATGGATTTTCTATGTGTATGAGGTAAGGACCCGATCATTTTAGCCCACATAGTAGTTCCCAATTGACTCTTCCACCAGAGTTTAAGTGAACATGAGTCAATTATAGCCTGAACTGATCTGAAACCTAGACCATTTTGAGACCTTGGCATAGCTAAATCAGACCACATTTTCCAAACTTTATTTTTCTTACCATCTGACTCACCCCAGAAAAAGTTAGACATTTGTTTCTCAAATTTCTTAACTATATGGTTAGGGGGTTTGGTAACAGTCCATAGGTGTTGAGGTAAGAAGTATAAACAGGATTGGATTAGGGTCAATTTTCCACCAGAACTTAACCATTTGTTTTTCCAATTCATCAGCTTTTTGTCCAGATTTTCCATTAAAGGTTGGAAGTATATGTTAAGGGTTCTACCTTTAAAGATTGGGCAACCTAGGTATTTGAAAGGAAAAGATCCTTTTTTCATTTTTAAGATCATCTTGACCTGATTTATCTTAGCAATTGTAGCTCTTTTGCTTATATAGAAGTCAGTCTTCTCAAAATTAAATTTCTGGCCCGAGGTAGATTCAAAGATCTCTAAGAAGGCTTTAATCTTAACCAGGTTGGATTTAGAGGCTTGCATGAAGATGATGGTATCATCAGCATACATTAAGTGAGATGCTGGTGTGATTGTAGAAGGTAACTGGAAGTATGAGAGGCTATTATTCCAAAATATAAAAATAGAGGCTCCTAGAGAAAGCCTCTGAGAAGATATTAAAAAGAAAGGGAGAAAGGGGATTACCTTGTTTGATGCCTCTGGTGGCTTTAAAAAAGCCCACTGGATTGCCATTAATAAGAACTTCCAATTTAAAAAGCCCACTGGATTGCCATTTAAATAAGCCCTCCGGTGACTAAGGATCCTTTATTTATATCTTCTCTCCGCTATAAAACTTCCAGTTTCTACCTGCTTTTTGTTTTCGTACGTCTTTTAGTGACGTGAATACTCAAATAATATCATTTTTGTTGAAAATTAAAATTTATTTTATATATTTTTTTTACTCTTTCACGAACTATTATTGACCATTAATATCTTTAGAATGATTTTACTGACAGACAGTCTGTCCATAAGTTTATGGACACTACAATGTGTTTTTTTACGTATACAGTGCATTTGTCAAATCAAAACATTTAAAGTAAAAAATACAGTGGACAATAAACTTATGCATGGACATGATGCATTTTCTGAGACTTTCTCTTATGCTTAATCACATGTAGCTAAAAACTTCAACAAAAAATATTCCTGAAATATATTTAACGCCGAATCTAATAAGTGTTTTTGTGATAATATCTCTATAACTTAAAAGCGGCGATCCCTTTGATGAACAGTAACTTTTCGTCGTCATTTCCTAATTCTATTTTTTATCCCCCTCCTACGCATTATCCTCAATGTTTATCCATTCCCCATCTTTCAATGTGTATCCTCTACTTTTATAAGTACCCATATCCGAAGGCTCTTTCCAATTATATTTATCTTCTCTTTTTTGGCTTCTTATCTATGTTTATCTATTCTCCACCATTCTCTTTTTTGGATTCCATAAGATTTTGCTCTCAGATGGTTGAGTTCCTATCATTGCACAATTCCACAAGGTAATTTCATCGTTTTCCTAACCAAAATTGCCCGCCTTTCCCATCATCGTTGCTCTGATTTGTGTAGCATTTCTGGTATGCTTTCAATTTCTTAGTCGAAATAAAGTTCGACAGAATGTGATTTTGGCCTTTGCTCTGGGTTCATAATGTTCATGTGTTCTTCTCCTTCAACCTACTGAAGTTTGATTTGTGAACGCAAGGTGTTCGTTGAATTTCCTGACTTGTTTTGCTAATTGTTTTCTCCTTGTTTTCCCCTTCTTAATCGCAGAGGTTATGCCACCGCAATTCAAGACAACTACATGAATTGGGGGATTCTTTCTAACATAGTTTGGTATGAAAGAGCCAATGGTTGCGATGGATTCTCACAGGGGCTAGGAACCAACTGTTCAAGGTCAGAGTGGTGGATGGTTAGAGTGGTGGCGCGGTGGATGATTCGTGGGATGATATTTTGAATGGTAATGGTCCCAAGAGTGGATGGTTGATGGTTTGAGTGGTGGTGAGGTGGATGGTTGATGGTTCCAGGGGTTCCAGGGGTGATGATCCGAGGGTGATGGTCTCAGGACCCGGACGGTTGATATTCGAGGGATGGATGGTTTGAGTGGTGGTGAGGCGGATGGTTGATGGGTTGAGGGGTGATGTCTCGAGGGGGAAGGTTGATGTTTCAGGGCCTCCAGGGTTGATGAATCGAGGAATGATGCCTCGAATGAACACCCCTTGAGAAGGATGGTTGATGTTTGAGGGGAGGATGATTCGACTGGTGCCGAGGCGGTTGATTAATGGGTCGGGGGATAATGCCTCGAGGGGGATGGTTGATGGTTCCAGGGGCTCAAGTTTAATGATTCTAGGGAGGACGCCTCAAATCAACACCCCTCGAGGTGGATGGTTGATGGAAAGGATTCGAGTACTCCTGATTCAAGTGTTGAGAATTCGAGTACGCCTCCCTCTCTACATATACCGCCTTCCACCACCACCGATTTTCTCTCCACCATTCACCCGGCTGCAAGCCGTGGCTCACCAAGCCTTAGTGGTGACACCATTGGAGACCACCACCTCAATTCTCACACTTTCACTCATCCCCGCCTACCACCACCATCTCCCAACCTTCCTACCACCTCTACAGCCTAAGCCAACCACCTCATCTACCCTACCTTCGCCAGAGACGACCAAGTCCCATCCTGGATGAACTGTTTGAGAGGTGGAACTGCATAGAAAACCATCTATCCCCTTCTGCTTCCGCTAAGAATGATAAAAGCCCGACAAACTCAACTCCAACCCCACCGAAGAGCCTTGTTCCCAAAGACCGCTGCTACAACACTGACGGAGATGGCCTGAGCAACTCACCGGCGATCCCAAGCTCATCCTGATTTGGTGGAGGCATTCCCTCAAGCAGAGACTTTTCCAGAACAGATCACACCAGCTGCGGATTCTCCAGGTCCATTAGCAGAAGAGCACACGTCCACACACGATCACCACCATCACCAGTAACAGTTCCTTATATTCACTGGATTCTTGTTTCTTCATTCCTCTGATCTTGTGACCTTCTTGTTCAACAATCAATGCTATATAAGATGGAAATGAAACAGAAGCTAAATGGTAGTATATATATTGTTTAAGGTTATGATATCAACAGTTTCATATTCGAAAAATCCTCTGATCAACGAGAATAGAGGCCAGAAATAGAGACTGGGGTTATCTACCTTATCCAAATCCATCCATCTATCCACCACTCTTAAATGTGTCGATCTATGGATGAACAGTAAACTTCAACGTAATTTCATAATTTTTTCCCACTCCCCCTCTTATGCATTATTGTTTATATTTATCCTTCCTCCATCTTTCAATGTGTGTCTTCTACTTTTATATGTGGCCATATCTGAAGCTCTTTCCAGCTACACGTACAGTACTAGTTCTAGTGACACTGGGATCGAGTACTACTGGTTTGAGTGAAGAACGTTTGATTAGTATGAATGGAGGGGGTTCGATTGGAGAGGTTTTAAGTGGCACTGACTCAAATGGTACTAGTTTCATGGGTAAGGTTCGAGTGATGAGAGTTTGAGTGGTGAGGGTCAAATGGAGAGGGTTCGGATAGAGGTCCAAAAGGAAAGGGTTTGAGTAGTACTGGTTCAAGTGGTGAGAGCTCAAGTGTAGAGAAATCAAGTGAAGAGGTTTGAGTGGTACTAGGTTCGAGTGGTGAGGTCCAAATGGATAGCTTAGAGTGGTACTGGGTTCAAGCAGTATTGGTTCAAGTAGTATCGAGTTCGAGTGGTAAGGTCGAGTGGTTATGGGTTCAAGTGGAGAGAGTTCAAGTGGTGAGGGTTGAGTGGAGAGGTTCGAGTGGTACTGGGTTCAAGTAGAGAGAGTTGAGTTGTGAGCATTCGAGGGACACTGGTTTAAGTGGATAGGATTTGAGTGATGAGATTTCGAGTGGTGAAGGTTCGAGTGGTACTGGTTCGAGTGCTGAGGGTTTGAGTAGTGAGAGTTTGAGTGATGAGAGTCAAGTGGTACTAGGTTTGAGTGGAGATAGTTCCAGCGTTGAAGGGTTAAGTGGTGAGGTTTTAGTGGTACAAGGTTTGAGTGGTGAGGGGTCGAGTGATGAGAGTTCTAATGGAGAGGTTCAAATGGTACTGGGTTCGAGCGATACTGGTTCCAGTGGTACTAGGTTCGAGTGGTGAGGGTTTGAGTAGTGAGATTTTGAGTGGTGAGGGTCGAGTGGATAGGTTCGAGTGGTACTGGGTCCGAGTGGAGAGAGTTCGAGTGGTGAGGGTCGAGTGGAGAGGTTCGAGTGGAGAGAGTTTGAGTGGTGAGCGTTCGAGGGCTACTGTTTCGAGTGGTGAGGGTTCAAGTGGTACTGGATTGAGTGGTGAGGGTTCGAGTGATACTTGTTCGAGTTGTACTGGTTTAAGTGTTACTAGTTCGAATGGAGACGTTTGAATGGTACTAGGTTTGAGTGGAGAGTGTTCGAGTGGTGAGGGGTCGAGTGGTGAGATTTGAGTGGTACAGGGTTTGAGTGGAGAGAGTTCGAGTGGTGAGGGGTCGAGTGGAAAGAGTTCGAGTGGTGAGGTTCGAGTGATGAGAGTTCGAGTGGTTAGGGTCGACTAGAGAGGGTTTGGATAAAGGTCCGAGTGGAAAGGGTTCGAGTAGTACGGGTTCGAGTGGTGAGGGTTCGAGTGGTACTAGGTTCGAGTGGAGAGGTTCGAGTGTTGAGGTCCGAATGGAGAGGTTCGAGTGGTACTGGGTTCGAGCGGTACTGGTTTGAGTGGTGGCGAGCTGGATGGTTGATGGGTCAAGGGGTAATGCCTCGAGAGGGATGGTTGATGTTTTCAGGACCTTGAGGGTTAATGAATTGATGGAGAGGTTTGAGTGGTAATGGGTTCGAGTGGAGAAGTTTGAGTTATAATAGGTTTGAGTGAAGAGGTCTGAGTGGTACTGTGTTCAAGTGGAGAGGTATATGTGGTGAGGGTCGAGTGGTGAGCATTCAAGTGGTGAGAGTTCGAGTGGTGACGGTCGAGTGGAGAGGGTTCAAATAGAGGATTCGAGTGGAGAGATTTGAGTGGTACATGATTCGAGTGATGGCGAGGCGGATTTTTGATGGGTCGAGGTGTGATACCTCGAGGGAGATGGTTGGTGGTTCCAGAGCCTCGAGGGTTAATGAATCGAGAAATGATGCCTCGAATAAACACCCCTCGAGGCGGATGGTTAATGTTGAAGGGGTGGATGTTTTGAGTAGTAGAGAGCCCTCGAAGCCGATGGTTGATGATTCGAAAGGTTGATGCTTTGAGTGGTGGCATTGTGGATGTTCGAGAATTGATGGTTCGAGGGGTGATAGTTCTAGGACTGGATAATTGATGTTCGAGGCGTGGTTGGTTCAAGGGGTATATGCCTCGAATGAGTATCGGTTCGAGCGCTAATGTGGATGGTTCAACGCTCTCAATGGTATACTCTCTTGAGGGGTGGTATACCCTCGAGGGCTGGTGTACTCTAGAGGGGTGTATGTGTAACCTCTCGAGGGGTGGTATACCCTCGAGGGCTGGTACACCTCTCTCGAGATTTACATAGCGTACCCTCGAGGAGTGGAAGGTGTACTTTCTCCAGTGATGGATGGTTTACCCTGTCGAGAGGTAGATGGTGTACCCTCGAAGGGTGATTGGCAAACTTCTTGAGGAGTGGATTATACTCACTCCAGTGGTGGATGGTATACCCCTCTCGATGGGTGGATGGTACTCTCTCCAGTGGCGGATAGTACCCTCACCACTCGACTCTCACCACTCAAACCCTCACCACTCGAATTTCTCCACTCGGATCCTCTCCACTCTAACCTTATAGTCGGAGCCTTTCCACTCGAAACCTCGAACCTCCTCTACTCGAACCCTTTCCACATGAACCCAGTACCACTCGAACCTCTCTACTCGAACCTCTCTACTCGAACCTCTCCACTCGAACCATCTCCACTAGAACCCTCTCCACTCAAACCCTCTTTACCGAGAGATTTCTCATCATTCGAACCCTCTTTACTCGAACCTCTCCACTCGCTTCCTCACCACTATTATTAGTCGAACACTCACCGATCAAACTCTCTCTACTCGAACCAGTCCACTAGAACCCTCTCCACTCGAACCAGTCCACTAGAACCCTCTCCACTCGAACCCTCTTCACTAGAACCCTCTCCATTCAAACCCTATTCACTAGAACCCTCTCAACTAGAACCCTCTTCACTAGAACCCTCTCCACTCGAACCCTCTTTACTCGAACCCTCTCCACTCGATTCCTCATCACTCGAACCCTCACCATTGGAACCTCTCCTCTCGAACCTCTCCACTCGAATTTCTTAACTCGAACCTAGTATCACTCGAACCTCTACTCGGACACAGTCTACTCGAACCCTCTTCAATTGAACCCTCTATTCTAACCTCTCCACTCAAACCCTCTCCACTCGAACTCCTATTAATAAAGTACACCAGCGCTCTAGGGTATACCACCCCTCGAGAGAGTATACGACTGAGAGCATTGAACCATCAACATTAGCTCTCAAATCATTACCCATTCGAGGCATATACCTCTCGAACCATCCCCGCCTCAAACATCAACTATCCACTCCTGGAACTATCACCCTCGAACTATTAGTTCTCGAACATCCACCACGCCACAACTCAAACCATCCACCTTTCGAATAATCAATCATCTGCTTTGACGGATCCCTACCACTCGGAACATTCACCCCTTCAACATCAACCATTTGCCTTGAGGGATGTTTATTTGAGGCACCATTCCTCATTTCATTAACCCTCGAGGACCAGGAACCATCAACCATCTTCCTCGAGGTATCACACCTCGACCCATAAAAATATGGCTCGTCACCACTCGAACATCTCCTCTCTATACTTGTACCACTCGAACCTCTCCTCTCGAACCTTGTACCACTCGAATCCTCTATTCGAACCCTCTTCACTCTACCGTCATCACTCGAACTCTCACCACTCAAATGCTCACTACTCTACCCCTCACCACTTGAACTTCTCCACTCGAACACAGTACCACTCGAACATGTTACAACTCGAACTTCTCCTCAAACCCAGTACCACTCGAACCTCTCCATGAATTCATTAACCCTCGAGGTCCTGAAACATCAAACATCCCCCTCAAGGCATCACCCATTGACCCATCAACAATCCACCTCGCCACCACTCAAACAATCCACCCTTTGAACATTAACCATCTGACTCGATTCAAACCTCTCCACTCTAACCTCCACTCAAACCCTGACCACTCAAATAAGTACCACTCAAATATTTTCCACTCGAATCCTCTATTCGAACCCTCTCCACTCGAACATGCTCACCACTCGACCCTTCACCACTCAAAATCTCTCCACTTGACCCCCACCACTCGAACTCTCACCACTGGAACGCTCACCACTCAACCCCTTATCATTCGAACTCTCTTCATTCAAGCCTCACCACTCAGACTCTCACCACTTGAATGCTCACCACTCAACCCCTTATCATTGGCACTCTCTTCATTCAAGCCTCACCACTCAGACTCTCACCACTTGAATGCTCACCACTCAACCCCTCACCACTCGAAGTCTCTCCACTCAAACCCTGTACAACTCGAACATATTAATACTCGAACACTCACCGCTCGAACTATCTCTACTCAAACCTCTCTATTGGAACCATCTCCACTTGAACCTCTCTACTCAAACCCTCTCCACTAGAACCCTCTCCACTCGAACCCTCTTTACTCGGACCCTCCCCACTTTATTCCTCACTTAAACCCCCACCACTGGAACCTCTCCACTCGAACCTCTCCACTCGCACTTCTTCACTCGAACCCAGTATCACTCGGACCCACTCTACTGGAACCCTCTTCATGCAAACCCTCTATTCGAACCTCTCCACTTAAACCCTCTCCACTCGAACTCCTATTATTAGAGTACACCAGCCCTCGAGGGTATACCACCCCTCAAGAGAGTATAACACTGAGAGCGTTGAACCATCAACATTAGCTCTCGAATAATTATCCATTCGAGGCATTTACCCCTCGAACCATCCACGCCTCGAACATCAACTATCCACTCCTGGAACTATCACCCCTCGAACCATCAGTTCTCGAACATCCACCATGCCACTATTCGAACCATCCATCTTTCGAATCATCAACCATCCGCTTTGAGGGATCCCTACCACACGAAACATCCACCCCTTGATCATCAACCATTTTTCTCAAGGGGTGTTTATTCGAGGCATCATTTCTCGATTCAATAACCCTCGAGGCCCAGGAACCATCAACCATCTCCCTCGATGTATCACACCTCAACCCATCAAAAATTTGGCTCGCCACCACTCGAACCTCTTCTCTCGAACCTTGTACCAATCAAACCTCTCATCTAGAACCTTGTACCACTTGAATCTCTCCACTCGAATCATCTATTCGAACCCTCTCCACTCGACCGTCACCACTCAAACTCTTACCACTCAAAAAGCTCACTACTCGACCCCTCAACACTTGAACTTCTCCACTCGAACACACTACCACTCAAACCTATTACAACTCGAACTATTATACTTGAACCCAGTACAAATCAAACCTCTCCATAAATTCATTAACCCTCGAGGTCCTGGAACCATCAACCATTCCCATTGAGGCATCACCCCTTGACCCATCAACAATCCACCTCACCACCACTCAAACCATCCACCCTTCAAACATTAACCATCTGACTCAACTCAAACCAATCCACTCTAACCTCTACTCGAACCCTGACCGCTTGAATCAGTACCACTCAAATCTTTTCCACTCAAATCCCCTATTCGAACCCTCTTCACTCGAACATGCTCACCACTCAACCCATCACTACTCGAACCCTCTCCACTTAACCCTCACCACTTCAACTCTAACCACTCGAACTCTCACCACCCGACCCCTCATCATCCAAACTCTCTCCATTCGACCCTCACCACTCAAACTCTCACCACTCGACCTCTCACCACTCAAACTTTCTCCACTTGAAACCTGTACCACTCAAAGATATTATCACTGGAACAATCGCAGCTCAAACTCTCTCCACTTGAACCCTGTACCACTCGAACATATTATCACTCAAACACTCACCGCTAGAACTCTCTATACTCGAACCTCTCCACTAGAACCCTCTCCACTCGAACCTCTCTACTCAAACCATCTCCATTAGAACCCTCTCAACTTGAACCCTCTTTACTAGAACCCTCTCACTCGATCCCTTATCATTCAAACCCTCACCAGTGGAACCTCTCCACTCGAACCTCTCCACTTGAACCTAGTATCACTCGAACCTATACTCCGATCCACTCTACTCGAACCATCTCCACTCAAACCCTCTATTCAAACCTCTCCACTCAAACCCTCTCCACTCGAACTCCTATTACTAGAGTACACCAACCCTCGAGGGTGTACTACCCCTCGAAAGAGTATACCATTGTAAGAGTTGAACTATCCACTTTAGCTCTCGAATCATCACCCATTCGAGGCATATACCCCTCGAACCATCCACACCTCGAACATCAACTATCCACTCCTAGAACATCACCCCTCGAACCATCAGTTCTCAAACATCCACCACGCCACAACTCGAACCATCCACCTTTCGAATCATCAACCATCCACTTCAAGGGATCCTTACCAATCGAAACATCCACCCCTTCAACATTAACCATCTGCCCTCGAGGGGTGTTTATTTGAGGCATCATTCTTCGATTCATTAACCCTCGAGGCCCAGGAACCATCAACCATCTCCTTCAAGGTATCGAACCTTGACCTATAAAAAATCTGGCTTGCCACCACTCGAACCTCTCCTCTCAAACCTTGTACCACTCGAATCTCTCCACTCGAATCCTCTATTCAAACCCTCTCCACTCAACCGTCACCACTCGAATTCTCACCACTCGAACGCTCACTACTCGACCTCTCACCACTTGAACTTTTCCACTCGTACACAGTACCACTCAAACCTATTACGACTCAAACCTTTCCACTTGAACCCAGTACCACTCAAACCTCTCCATCAATTCATTAACCCTCGAGGTCCCGGAAACATCAACCATCCCCCTCGAGGCATCACCCCTTGATCCATCAACCATCAACCATCCGCCTCGCCACCACTCAAACCATCCACCCTTCAAACATTAACCATATGACTCGACTCAAACCTCTCCACTATAATCTCTACTCGAACCCTGGCCAGTCAAATCAGTACCACTCAAATATTTTCCACTCGAATCCTCTATTCAAACCCTCTCCACTCAAACATGCTCTCCACTTGACCCCTCACCACTCGAACTCTCTCCACTTGACCCTCACCACTCGAACTCTCACCACTCAAACGCTCACCACTTGACCCCTCATCATTCGAACTCTCTCCATTCGACCCTCACCACTTGAACTCTCACCAATCGAATGCTCACCACTCGACCCCTCACGACTCGAACCTCGTACCACTCAAACATGTTATCACTTGAACACTCACCGCTCGAACTCTCTCTACTCGGTCTCAACTCACTGAGTCAACTTAAACTGAACGGCCATTTAGGTCAGCCGAATGGCTGGTACATGTCGGAGATGGCAAAGTCACATGGGGTTGTTCTCCATTTTTAATTTATTTTTCAACATTTTATTTTCTCTTTTCGGGTGGGAGACTTTTAATTTAATTCAATATTTAATTTATATTCTTTTATTTTTCACCTTTTCATATTTTTAAATGGGTAGTTTTAATAGGGTTTTTTAAATTTTAAGTGTTGGAAGGAATTTTTTCTGTCAATGTATATTTTTCCATTAGCCTAAATAGTTAAATAATCATTGATTTCGGATTTGATATCCATGGGAGACAGTGAGGAGAATCCAAGTCAAAGTTGTATGATACAAACTTTTGGTGATTCTGTTTCTCTATGGAGGCAAATCAGATTTGTAGTTTTTTGGTCCTAAAAGAGATTTTGGACATCTTTAAGTTGATCCCTAATATCTTTTGGAATCATGTTAGGAAAATATTCTACGCATTATAAGTGATTTCATAGTACTGATGGAGAATATTTTTAGCAATTAAAATGATAGGTCTTAGTCTCCTGCATTAGGGGGTGATGGAGGCAGACTTTATCTTTATTTGAGGGACTTCATTTATTTCATTTTGATTTCCATGGGTGTTTGATCAAAGGTGTTCATGACTCATTTTGAATGTGTATCTTGAAATACTTCACTGTGTTGGTTTCTGATGATAGCCTTGGGTCAATTAATCGTGGTTGCACTATGGCGATACGGTAGAAGCCAATTACCTTACACGTGCCCTTATCATTGCCACATAGAATTTTTCTCACTATTGTAATAGCAGCTAGGGCCTATATGTATAGTTTAGTTGATTTGCATTCCAATTTGCCACAGGGTCTAGATCCTAATGTTTTATTTTTCGTGATCTCTATGTAAAAGATCTTAGTGATCTTCAAGTGTTCTGATGTAAGCCTACGAGCACTTCTTCATGTAAGCCTTCGGGCAACAATTGTTCATTAATAGAAAAGGGTTAGGAACCCTATAAACCCCGATTAACTATTAAAAAACTGAAAACTTGTGTGAAAAAAAACTTTTAATATTGCAACTAAGACCTTTTACCTTTTATTATTCTAATTAAACCTCATCTTTCCATAAGCCTGTGGAAAGACGGTCTTTCCCAAGACTTTGCCGATAACTTAATTATGTATACATATAAATGTTAATTAAATAAAGTAATTATTTTTTGTTAGGAATAAAGTTTTTAAAATAGTTATTTTAAAAATTAAAATTTTAGAGGGTTAGATAATTACTAAAAGGTTAATTAAATAAGATCCATAAGAGAATAAAAATATTAATTTAAACCTGAGTAAAAAATTAAGAAAATTAATATATAGAGCAAAGTGCATATATAACCCTATATAATTGATGAAAGTTCAGATTTAACCCTGCAATAATTGAAAGTGAAAATATAACCCTAGATATTTAGGTTATGTACAAATATAATCTTTTCAGGTGGTTTGAAGTTGGATTTAATTAAAAGACTATTTTACCCTTCCAAAAATTAAAAAAATAAAATAAAATAAATAACAAAAACCAAATATTCTTCTTCTGTAATTCACACCCTTCCAGTTAAACCCCTTCTTCTTCCGCTCCAATCTTCTTCTTCCACTCCAATCCCCGTCTCTAATCTCTGCTGTCTCCAAAAACTCCACATTCTCCGCTCCAGCTCCATTCTCCATCACCACCTTCTTCAAACCTCCCCTTCCCTTCGCCCAAATATGGTTCTTCGCTCAAATCTGGTTCTCATAACTCTTTTCTCCAAAGTTTTCTTCGCCCAATCTGGTCTCACAACTCTCTGGCATCATCGATTCACAGTGTAAAGTGGAGGAAGTGGGTCTCGATTGGTGGTGTGAAGATGAAACTCTCCAGCATCGTCGATTCATGGTGTGAAGTGGAGAGAGAGGCAGTGTGAAGTGGAGGAAGTGGGTCTCGATCGGTTGTGTAAAGATGGCACTCTCCGGCATTGTCGATTCACAGTGTGAAGTGGAGGAATGGGCAGTGTGAAGTGGAAGAAGTGGGTCTCGATTGGTGGTGTGAAGAGAGCACTCTCTAGCATTGTGGATTCACAGTATGATGTGGAGAAAGAGGCGGTGTGAAGTGGAGGAAGTGGGTCTCGATTGGTGGTGTGGAAAGGGCGGTGTTTGGTGGTGTGAATTGGGTCTCAATTTTCTGGCGCTTGGCTGAGCGGCACCAAAAATGGTGGCGTGGGGCTATGGGGGTTGATGTGTGGGTGGTGACGAGCAGGGAAAGGGGTTGGTGGTGATGGTTGGAGGAGATGAGGAGGAGGCGGGACTAGGGTTGGTTGATGGTGGAGCTGGAGCAATGGTGGTGGTGGAGTGGTGGTTTTGGCAGATTGGCAGTGGTGGTGGATTGGTGGGTAATGGGTGGTGGGATGAGAAGGCTGGTGGGCTGTACGGGTGGCAGATTCGTGGTGGTGGTGAATTGGTCATAGTGGTTGTGGATTGGTGGTGGGTGGTGGGGGCATTTTTATCTTTTAAAATTTAGTATTAGGTTAGAAAGCCATTTTGGTTATTTTCGGTCGGTTAATGGCTAGAAATGGCCAGTCAATGCTGGAATAATGGCTTTAGGGGTATATTTGCACTTATGTATAATAGTTAGGGTTATATTTGCACTAAAAAATAACTTAGGGTTATATTTGCACTTTCTCCAACATATAGGGTTATATTTGCATATTACCCTAATATATACATTGAATTAAGAAAGATTGTTATATAATTTAAAGTAAGGATTTACCGTTGATTAGTTAAAGTCAACTTAGTTATAAGTATTTATACATAAAAAGTCAAGTAAGGGGTTGACCATTGATTTGCTAAAGTCAACTTAGCTACTTGTGTTTATATATAGAAAAGCAAGTAAGTGTTAACCATTGATTGGTTAAAGTCAACGTAGGCCTTGTTCTCTAGAGCTTATCTGCATTTAATTTAGTTCAGTTAAAATAAGTTCAGTTCAGTTTAGCGTGAATTTGATTTTAGTGGAATTTAGCTTAACTTAGTCATACATTACTATTTTTCAACATTGTTATTTCCAGTTCAGTTCAATTAAAATCATATCAGATCAGTTCAGATAAGCTCCAGAGAATAGGGCTTAGTTATAATGTTTGTATATATAAAGTCAAGTATGGGTTCACCATTGGTTGGTTAAAATCAACTTAGTTATAGTGTTTGTATATATAAAGTCAAGTATAGATTGACCGTTGATTGGTTAAAATCACCTTGGTTATTAGTGCTTGTATATAGAAAGTCAAGTATGGATTAACTGTTGATTGTTTAAAGTCAAATTAGTTATTAGTGTTTATATATAGAAAGTTAATCAAAGTTTGACTGTTTATTTGTTGAAGTTAAGTTAGTTATTAGTGTTTGTGTATAGAAAGTCAAGTAAAGATTGAACGTAGATAAGTTGTAGTAAAAAATTTAATTAGTATATGCAAATTAAGTCAAATAAGAGTTTATCATTGATTAGTTAAAATCAACCTAGTTATTAATTTTTATTTACAGAAAGTTAGGGAATGGTTGACCGGTTATTAATTAAAGCGAACTTAGTTATTGGTGTTTATATATAGAATGTCAAGTAAGGGTTGATCGTTGATTAATAGAGTCAACATAGGTATTATTGTTTATATATAGAAAGTCAAGTAAAGAACGACCGTAGATAAGTGAAAGTCAACCTAGTTATAAGTGTTTATATATAGAAAGTCAAGTAAGGGTTGACCTTTGATTAGTGAAAGTCAACATATTTATTAGTTTTTACGTATAGATTGTCAGGTGAGGTTTGATCGTTTATTAGTTAAAGTCAACTTAGTTATTAGTGAGTATATATAGAAAGTCAAGTAAGGGTTGACCGTTGATTGGTGAAAGTCAATGATATGTGATATTTAGTTGTTAATTTTTGGAAGAATTTAGTGATCTTTTATGTGATTTCTGGTACTTAATTGATTTATTTTGTTGATAGATCACTATTTTTTGGAGCAAAGCTGTATTGGAGCGGAAGAGCTATTTTTGGAGCATTATGATGTTGTTCCAGCTATCCTTAGTCGGAATCCTTCATGTGGCAGAATTGTGCTTCGTTTAACGATCACTAAGTTGCTCCGTGAAGTCGACCCGATTAAGGTGAAGCTGATGAAAGGGGGATTGTTATACTCTTTTTTCCCGAAAGGGTTTTTAATGAGGTAACGATCCCGATCCCTCGTTAGGGAGTTTATGGAGTTGCAGTCCAGAAGAAAATCAGTCCAGAAAATTCAGCACTGTGATTGGGCCGTTATGAAGCAATGAATCCCAAGACTTGGATTAATTATTTATTCCAAGTTAGAATTTAATTGTAATTAGGCTGAAATTAAGTGGAAGAATATTTCTTTTTGGATAAGAATTCTAATTTTCCAAAATTAGTTAGGATTTGGGTTTTAATTTTAGTATAAGTATAATCGTGAGAGGAGGAAAAAAAGGAAGCAAAAAGCTGGACTTGGTTGTTTTTCTGTTTTATTAGGCGGAAGGGAGAATTAGAGGAGGAGATGGTTTTTGGCAATTTTTTGGTTGCTGGGCGAGAAAACGAAAAGGAGAAAACCAAGTGGATTGATTGTTTTTGTTTTCTGGTAAGAAAAACGCAAGCAGAGTAATTTTTCATCGGTAATTTCTTTCTTCTTATTATTTTCGATTGTTAACATGTTTAAATTTGAATTGCTTGTTCTATTTAATTTAATCATGAGTAACTAAATTCTTAATCGGCGAGGTTAATTCGATGGTTCATGAATTGTGAGGCTTCGGGTTTTCAGAGATTTAATCCTATGAGTTTTTAATTGTTTATGCCTAAAATCTATGCTTGCTTGTTTGAGTTTGATCACCTCAATCTTGTTAGGCTATGGCTAATTAAGTAGCACCTCCTGTGAAAAACAGATAACAATTATGACTGTAATAACAGGATGATAAACAATTAATTGGATGAACTGCATGCAAATACGTGCTTGTTGTCTAAATTGGGTTCCCTAGTTCTTAAGATCGTTAAGATATAACTAGTTTAGCAAATACTTGCTAGGAATATCTTAATTAGGAAGATCACGGGTTTAGCAAATACTTGCTCGCAATTGGAAATTAAAGGGGAATTAAGGGGAAATAGCAAATACTGTTCCTGCTTATAACCAATTAATTCATGGGGGTTAAATGACTTTTGAGTAGTCGATGATCAAGGAATGAACCAAAGATTAACCTATGCCGATCCTTTATTATCCATATATTTGTTCGTAATTTATCTCTGCATTTTTCTGCATTATTTTGGCCCTATTTTTAGCTTAGTAATTCATTAGTTTATCAAATAAATCTCAAATCTTAGGCGTGGTTGCTAAACCAAACTTTGTTGGTAGTTTAAATTTGATAGAAATTACACCGTTCTATGTGGATATGATCTGCTTCTACTATACTAATCTGTGTGCTAGTTTGCAGTTTATTTGGCGAGTAAAACGACACTCACCAAAATGGCGCCGTTGCCGGGGAACGGTAGTTAATTTCTATTTATTTTGCTACTAATTTTTTTGTTTTTTTTTAGTTATTGGTATATGACCAGGTCCCAGGAGCAGGAATTAATATTTGATTCTGAAGTTGAAAAGACAGCCAAGAAGAATTACAAACTCGCCAGGGAGAGGAAGCTGAAAGCTGCCGCAGACCCTCTGTTTGGCCAAACAGAGGCTGTTTCCGAGACAGAATCCGAAAAAGAGATTAAATCCGTTCTTGACACTGTAATGGGGGACAGAGGAGAGGCAGATCCCAATGCTGACAATCCGTACATGTGGGAATTAACGGGGCACAGCGAAGAAGACCCTCCCACACCTATTTCTTTGCCAGATGCTGCGACCCCTGTGGAGATAAAGCTTGCACTGCTGAATGTTCTTCCGAAGTTCTATGGGAAGAGTAACGAAGACCCTTACAATTTCTTGAACGAGTTCATCAAGATTTGTAAGGTTCAGAAAAGACCAGCTGGTGTCACAGAAGATCAATTCAAGTTGGTGGCTTTTCCGTTCAGCATGTCAGGGACAGCGAACCAGTGGTTTTCAAGCTTGGCTCCTAACTCCGTCACTTCCTGGAATGCGCTCAAGAAGTTGTTTTTGGACTATTTCTTTCCAGCCACTAAGACGGATGCCCTGAGGAAAGAAATTTCGAGCATCAAGCAGGAGTATGATGAGCCACTGAGTACATTTTGGCTAAGGTTCAGACGATTGGTAGATCGTTGCCCTAACCATCGATACACGGAGGGGCAACTGCTACAGTATTTCTATCAAGGATCCACAGCTGCAAACAAGGATTTGCTGAATACCGCAAGCAATGGTGGATTTTCAGAAATCAGAGTCAATGAAGCAAAGGAGATAGTGAAAAAGTTGATCAATTCCAAGAAGGAGTATGACACTGATGAGATCCGAATCCTGAAAAAGGTGGCACAAACAGAGCCCTCGAGCCAAGATGATTTTAAGGAGAGGATGGACAGGATGGAAAGGGTACTATCTAAGGTGGTGGATAAGGTTACAGTCGCTAGCACCACAGCCGGTCCTCAAGAGAAACCTTGTGAAATTTGTGGCACCTTCGGCCACGTCACCCTGCAGTGTCATTTCGCGATGGATGAGCAAACTGTCCAAGCCAATGCAATGGGGAATTGGAATGAAAGGCAGCCAAAGAGGGACCCATACTCAGCTACCTATAATCAGGGATGGAGAGATCATCCCAACTTTCGATGGCGAGATCCGGGAAATCCAGTACAGCAACCATATGTTCCACCCCATCGAGCTCCTCCCCCTCCATATGCTCAGAATCCACAACCTCCTCAAGGGAAGTCTATGGATGAAAAGCTAGACATGATGATGGGCATGCTTCAAAACCAGATCCAAAGTTCGAAGAAGACTGAGGCTACCTTGGAGGAGCACACACGTCAGATTTCACAGCTGTCAAACTCGATGAATGAGCTCCGAATGAAGCAACCTGGATTACCATCTCAAGTACAACTCAACCCCAGAGAGACGGCCAATCAGATCACGTTAAGAAGTGGAAAGGAGCTTGCGCCACTACCTCCGAAGACCGCAGCAAAAGGAGCTAAGGAGCAGTCAGAGCAGTCTGCAGGAGGCCTCGATTTGGCCAAACAGAGGCTCCCGGCAGAAAAAGAAAGTGAGGTACAAGGGCATTTTGACCAAACCAAGGAGTCAAATCCAAGGTTGGGTCAGAATGATCCTCCAGTTAAAATTCTTCCTCCATTTCCACGTAGTTTAGCTAGAAAGAAAGAAGATCCTGTTGATTTCTTATCTATCTTTGGAAAAATGGAGATTAACCTACCTTTCTTGCAGGCTGTAAGGCTCCCGCTTGTGAGCAAGTTTTTGAAAGATTTTATTGCAGGGAAACCTAAAGACTCAAGCAAGGTCATAATGGGCGAGTCGGTTTCAGCTGTAATTCAAAGAGATTTGCCTCAGAAGTGCAAGGACCCTGGTATGTTCTCTTTGCCATGTTTTATTGGAAATGTTAAGATTGATTCTGCCATGTGTGACTTAGGAGCATCTATCAATGTGATGCCATTATCTGTTTACAATTCTTTGAGTGGAGCAGAAATGGTAAATACTAGAGTAATAATCCAATTGGCAGATAGATCATGTGTATATCCTGAAGGGTTGTTAGAAAATGTTCTCGTAAGAGTTAATGATTTTGTTTACCCTGCGGATTTTTATGTGGTGAAGATGAATCATACTAGTGGTAAAGGAACCTCAGGAGTGTTGTTAGGTCGGCCTTTCTTAAGAACGGCTAATACAATAATTAATGTAGGAAAGGGAACTATTTGTCTTGATTATTATGGTGAAAAATATACCTTCAGTATTGATGATGCAATGAAAAAACCCATAGATGCTGAAAATATTTATGCCATTGATGTCATTGACCCTCTCGTCCAAGAATACCTTGAGACTGAATTCTTGCAGGATGAGATTGACATGCTACCACCCACTGATTCAAACAACGAGAAGACACAGAATCTGAGTGATGAGGAAATAGATGAATGGTTGTACTCAACCAGCTCGCAGGAAGAAGTGAAGAGTACTGACGCAGGCCTCTGTTTGGCCAAACAGAGGCTATCAGGGGGTGCAATCGAATTTCCTGAAGAATACCTGAGTACTGACGCAGGCCTCGATTTGGCCAAACAGAGGCTATCAGGGGGTGAATTCGAATTTCCTGAAGAATACTTGTATGCTGCAACAGGCCTCGATTTGGCCAAACAGAGGCTATCAGGGGGTGAATTCGAATTTGAAAAGCCCATTCCAGCCGATATTTCACCACCTATACTGGAGTTGAAGAATCTTCCCCCGAATCTGAAGTATGTCTACCTAGGGGATGATGAGACTCTCCCGGTGATTATCAGTGCAAGGTTGTCAGATTCTCAAGAGGAGCAGTTGATTGCACTGTTAAGAAAGTTCAAAAAAGCGATTGGGTGGACCCTCGCAGACATTACAGGGATCAGCCCCGACATTTGTACACATCATATTTTAATGGAAGATGATGCTAAGCCTGCTCGAGATGCTCAGAGGAAGCTGAACCCCAACATGAGAGAAGTTGTTCTCAAGGAAGTCCTCAAACTCCTTTCCTTGGGAATTATCTACCCCATCTCAGACAGCAAATGGGTGAGCCCGGTTCATGTGGTGCCGAAGAAATCTGGTTTTCAAGTGGTAAAGAACGAAAAGAATGAGTTGGTGCCTACTCGTTTGGTCAATGGATGGAGGATGTGCATTGACTATCGGAAGTTGAATGCCGCGACTCGCAAGGATCACTTTCCACTCCCCTTCATCGATCAAATGCTGGAAAGATTGGCCGGGAATAATTTCTTTTGTTTCTTGGATGGATACAGTGGGTACTTTCAGATTTGCGTGAACCCGGAGGACCAAGAAAATACCACATTTACATGTCCCTTTGGCACTTATGCATATAGGAGAATGCCTTTCGGATTATGCAATGCTCCAGGCACCTTCCAGAGATGCATGATGAGCATTTTCTCCGACTTGATTGAGAAGAGCATTGAGGTATTCATGGATGACTTTACAGTTTATGGGAATTCGTTTGAGGTATGCTTGGGTCATTTGGAACAGGTCTTGATTCGATGTGTGAAGCGGAACCTTGTGCTGAATTATGAGAAATGCCACTTTATGGTGAATGGAGGCATAGTCTTGGGACATGTGGTTTCGGAAAGAGGAATTCAAGTGGACAAGGCTAAGGTTGAGAACATAGAGCAACTTCCATATCCTACCAATGTTCGTGAGATACGTGGTTTTTTGGGGCATGCTGGATTTTACAGAAGGTTTATTAAGGACTTTGCAAAGGTTGCACAACCCTTAACAAAGCTCCTTCAAGATGATGTTCCTTTTGAGATGACCGAGGAGCGCAGACGTTCTTTTGATATACTGAAGGAGAAGCTCATCTCAGCTCCTGTAATGCAACCACAGAATTGGGATCTGCCATTTGAGTTGATGTGTGATGCAAGCGATTATGCAGTTGGAGCAGTCTTGGGACAAAAGGTAGGGAAAGAGAGCCATGCGATTTATTATGCATCAAAGACATTGAACCCAGCTCAATGCAACTACACCACCACTGAAAAAGAGTTGTTGGCAGTGGTGTTTGCTTTTAAGAAGTTCAGGTCTTACTTGCTTGGATCAAAGATTATTGTCTATACCGATCACTCAGCCTTGAAGTACTTGTTCACGAAGAAGGAGTCGAAGCCAAGGCTTATTAGATGGATCTTGTTGTTACAAGAGTTCGATTGGGAAATACGAGACAAGAAGGGTGCTGAGAATCATGTTGCAGATCACCTAAGTCGCTTGGTGAAACCTGAGGATGAAGTCCCTATTCAGGAATACTTTCCCGAAGAATACCTGTATGCTGCGACAGGCCTCGATTTGGCCAAACAGAGGCCCTTTCCCGAAGAATACCTGTATGCTGTGACAGGCCTCGATTTGGCCAAACAGAGGCCCCGGACGGAACCACTGCATGGTAAATCGGCGACAGATCCATGGTTTGCCAATATTGTGAACTACATTACCACTGGAGAGATGCCGGTTACTCTCAGTCCTGCTCAGAAGTTGAAGTTAAAGAGTGATAGCAAGCATTATATCTGGGATGAGCCTTACCTTTGGAAGATAGGCTCCGATCAAATCATTCGACGATGCATTTCTGAAGAAGAACAAGGTACAATTCTTTTACATTGTCATTCTTTTGCTTGCGGTGGTCATTTTGGTCCTAAACGCACTGCGCGTAAGGTGCTTGATAGTGGTTTCTTTTGGTTAACTCTTCATAGAGATGCTTATCTTTTTTGCAAGAGTTGTGAAAATTGCCAAAAGACAGGAAACATATCTAAACGTGATGAAATGCCTCAAGTACCCATAATTGTCTGTGAAATATTTGATGTGTGGGGCATGGATTTTATGGGTCCTTTTCCTAGTTCTTGCGGTAATTTGTATATTTTACTTGCGATTGATTATGTATCGAAGTGGGTGGAAGCAAAAGCCACCCGAACTAATGATTCTCAAGTTGTGGCAGGGTTTTTGAAATCTAACATATTCAGCAGATTCGGAGTGCCACGAGCGATCATTAGTGATCAAGGAACTCATTTCAAAAACCGCACCATTGAGGCCCTCATGAAGAAATATGGTGTTCATCATCGGCTTGCTACCACTTACCACCCACAGTCTAATGGCCAAGCAGAAGTATCTAACAGGGAGATAAAGCAAGTGTTGGAGAAGACAGTTAATCCTTCGAGGAAGGATTGGAGCAAGAGGTTGGAGGATGCTCTGTGGGCATATCGCACCGCTTACAAGACGCCTATTGGAATGTCTCCTTACAGACTTATCTTTGGAAAGATGTGCCATCTACCAGTGGAGCTTGAGCACAAGGCATACTGGGCTGTCAAGGAAATGAACATGACAACTAGCAAGTGTGAGGAAGAGCGAAAATTTCAGCTTCAAGAGTTGGAAGAACTGCGATTGGAGGCATATGATCATGCTATGTGGTACAAGGAGCGAACAAAGATGTGGCATGATAAGAATCTAAGGTCTAAGGAGTTCATGGTTGGGCAGAAGGTGTTACTTTTTCAGTCCAAGCTTCGGTTGATGCCAGGAAAACTTAAAACAAAGTGGATAGGACCTTTTGTGGTGATTTCTGTTAGGCCGAACGGAGCTGTACAGATTAAAAGCCTGGACACGGAAAAGACATTCCTCGTAAATGGTCATCGCCTCAAGCCATTTTATGATGCTTCTCAGGTGGCAATAGTGGAAGAAATTCCATTATGCCCACCCCACTCTGATTGACCATATCGGAAAGTCTAGCCAAAGACTGTAAACAAAGGCGCTACTGGGAGGCAACCCAGAATCTTTTTCTTTTTTATTTTATTTTATTTTATTTTGTTTTATTACAAATTCTTTCAAATTTTCGTTTTTGGTTTAAAAAAAAAATAATAATAACACGAAAAAAAAAAATAAATAAAACATTCATAACATATTAATAATGTTAACTCGTTTTTGTTTTTTTATGCAGGGCAATTCCACAAATAATTCAATGCTTGGAGTGGTTTATGGAAATTGTGGGTTCCAATTAGGAAAAGGAAGGAATTAAGGGACTTTGATGCAATATAAGGTATAAATCCTTAATCCTTCTTCCTTCTTCCAAGAGTTGCCAAAACAAAAAAATTTCAGAGCTGCTCAAATTTCGCTCCGCCTCTCGCCGCCGAGTTTCCCTCCATCGATCCGCCGCTGCGCCGCCGAGTTCCTCCGCCGCTGCACCGACCAGATTTCAGAGCCTCCTCAGCCGCTCCGCCGCTCGGACCTCGGCTCCCTCCGGCGTGCGCCCAGATCTCCGCCTCTCGCCGAGCTGCTTCCTCCGCCGCTGCGCCTGCCGCCGCGAGTCTCCGCCGCCAGCCTGGGCAACCATCCGTCCTCGGAGATGGCGCCGAAGACGAAGCCGCCGCTCCCACGCGTGGCCCACGCGCCGCCCACTCGCCTCCCACGCGCCGCCCACGCGCCGCCTACCACCACCTTGAGCCTGCCGTTGAATCTGCTCCGGCCGGCCTGCAATCATCCATCCCGTCACCGCCATTCCTCGGCCATGAGGTGCCGAAATTCTTCACGAAGAAAACTATGAGAAAATCCGTCAAACCGCCGGCACCGACTTCGGCATTGGCGTTGTCCCAGCGGCAAAAACTCACACCGTCAATCCTCATTGAAGCACCGCTGGAGCAACCTTCTTCACCGCCATCTTCTCCGGTGACCGAGGAACTGCCACCACCTTCCGGGCCCAAGCCGACGACGCCGCCGAAACGCAAGTCCAAGACACCCTCAGCTCCGAAGCGCCGACGTGATCCAGTAATTGATCATTCCAGTGATGACATTGCCAACGCCCAACCGACTACGAAACGTACTAGGAGACGGGCGACACAGGCTCCCACCGTTTCAACCGACGAGGAGGAGCCAAATGCCGCTGAATTCCATGGTTTGCCTCCGGAGATCGTTGTTGATTCCAGGGAGGACCTCCTCCAATTTGATGACCCGAAGCTGCAGGCCAGAGCTTTGAAAAAGGGTAAGAAACAGTGTTTGTCAGGTTTGCAACTAAGTATCTCTTCTTTTAGGACTTTGGGCATTTATGATCAGTTTCTGAAATACTTTGCGGATATTGGTTGGTCTTTGCTATTTGACTTGCATTCTGTGACCATGTATACGCCCCTATCTGAAGAGTTTGTGGTTAGTTTTTGCTTAAAGAAACCTGTTTCCCTGATCGATGCTTGCATATCCTTTCGGTTGGGTTTGCACCATGTTTCTATGAGTTTGAATGAGTGGAATGTGGCTTTGGGCTTGGTGTCTGTTGATGATTTATCTTCGGAAGGTTATGCTAATGCTTTTGTGGGTACCTATAAAGATTTTCCCAATTTTAGTCCCACTGTTGCTTGGAAAGAATTGGCTCCTACTTGCCCTGATTTGTATGATGCTAATTGCTCTAATGTTCATTGGATTGCCGATCCTGTATTGAGAGTGTGTTGCCATTTTCTGTTGCGAAATGTTTTTGGGCGCTTCACCACATTTACGAGAGTCAGTCAGAATGTATTATTTGTGTTGTGGTGTATGCATCATGGGGAGAAATTGAATCTGGGGTTTTTCTTAGCTGATTCTTTGAATGAAATTGCAATTCAGTCTACTCGTCATATGACCCTATGCAATTTGGTTGGTGTTTTACTTGACAAAGGTATGCCATTGCGTGTTCCCCCTTCCCTTCCCAAAGTGCCTGAGCCAACCCTTTGTGATTTGGACTATTTGCGGACTAGCAACTTGATTTATTTGGATAACAATGTACCTCGGTTTTCTGCGCCGGGCATTCCTTGCCCGAGCACCACTTCTTCTCATGCAGGCCGCAGTGTTTTTTCGGTACAAGATGAGGTGTTGTCCATCCGTGCAGAGGTGCAATCCTTGCAACAAAAGCTGGATCTTCAGGCTGCCCAGATTGAGCGTCTAATGTCCTTTTTGGAAGTTCCCCCCATGAACAACCCCCCCGCATGAGTTCCCCTATCCCTTCTCTTTTATGGCTCTTCTTGTCTTTTCTTTTCTTTTCTTTTCCTTTCATGTATATTGTCTCTAGGAATCTTCTCGCTTTTAATCCGAGCTTGCTTGAGGGCAAGCAAGGCTTAAGTGTGAGGAGGTTTAGGTGTCGTTTTTACATTTTAGTGTCTTGTTTGTGTGACGTTTTATATGCTTTGTTTGCTGTTTTTTGTGTGTTTTTGTGAATAAATAATTCTGAAAAAGAAAAAAAAATGTTTTTATTTTATTTTATCGAGTCGGTCAAATTTTCAGCATGACAGTGAGTAATGAATTGGCTTTAAAATGGATTAACCTTGCTGGTAAAAGAATCATATTAGCAAACTTTTGTTGGTTGATATCTCCCTTGAAATGCTTAGTGATAAACCTTTGACATTACCCTGAACTTGGTTAAATGATACATGGGATGACGAACAAGATTTGCATGAAAAAAGCCTAGTATAAAGTGAGGTTTGAGCCTAGAGTAGAGCACTCTCTACATCAAGCTTTTTTCTGAGAGTTGTGATAACTAAGGTTGATGCATAATGAGTAAAAAAGAGGCAAATTAGGATTAACCACACATCGTATATAGCCTACCTTTTATCTCCTCTAGTAAACTCTTTTGAGCCTTGACCTTTTCTTTGTGTAACCCACTATAAAAACCATAGCCTTTTCTCTGTATACTATTCTTGCCCCATGCATGTATGTTCTTGAAATGAAAATTTCTGCTCTTGCTTGATATTGCATATTCATGATTCGAGTGCCGGTTCTCATTGAAAAATAGTCTTATGGCACTGTAGAGATAATTGAGCATGTAATTCGAAAAAAATTCTGGTCTGGACAGAAAAAAAAAAAAGGAAAAAGGGAGCTGTTTTACCCAGAAAAAAAAAACGAAAAAAAAACGAAAAAGAAAAAAAAAGAGAAAGAGAAAGAAAAAAATTCCAGACCTGAATTAGTCTTGTAATCAGTCCAGAAAATTGGTTTTGATGATGTGTATTTGCTGGAATTTTCTACTGATTTGTTCTTGAGCATATGTGCATGTTTGTATGAACCTTAGAGCCCCTAGGATCTCACCAACATTACAACCCCTAGCCCCGTTACAACCTTTAAAGACCTCTTTGGCTTGTTTTGTATTGGCTAAGGATACCGCATGATTATAATTGAGTGACTGTCCTTACTTATTGTGTGATTGAGTGAAAAACGTGAGGAATTCATGCTTGTCTCCTTTTGACCAGTTGATAGCCGGGTAAAGAGCAATGTAGAGGGGATTGAATTGAGTATTAAAGGGGGATGAGACCACCACTTGTTTGTGAACTGAAACTTGAACTTGGAAGGGGGATGTTTGTTGATGAGCCATGAAATGAAAACTTAATGCTGAATTGTTTGACCAAAGTCCGGGAGTAGAGTTTTAAGTGTGTCATGTATATAGTTGGTCTGTTATTTCTATTTTTTTATTTTTTGTTGAGTCAGAGTCAGTTTGGGGATGAGATTTTGAATGAACAACCTGCTTTGGAATTGCTCATCTCATACTTGAGGGCAAGTATGACTCAAGTGTGAGGATTTGATGTGTGATATTTAGTTGTTAATTTTTGGAAGAATTTAGTGATCTTTTATGTGATTTCTGGTACTTAATTGATTTATTTTGTTGATAGATCACTATTTTTTGGAGCAAAGCTGTATTGGAGCGGAAGAGCTATTTTTGGAGCATTATGATGTTGTTCCAGCTATCCTTAGTCGGAATCCTTCATGTGGCAGAATTGTGCTTCGTTTAACGATCACTAAGTTGCTCCGTGAAGTCGACCCGATTAAGGTGAAGCTGATGAAAGGGGGATTGTTATACTCTTTTTTCCCGAAAGGGTTTTTAATGAGGTAACGATCCCGATCCCTCGTTAGGGAGTTTATGGAGTTGCAGTCCAGAAGAAAATCAGTCCAGAAAATTCAGCACTGTGATTGGGCCGTTATGAAGCAATGAAGCCCAAGACTTGGATTAATTATTTATTCCAAGTTAGAATTTAATTGTAATTAGGTTGAAATTAAGTGGAAGAATATTTCTTTTTGGATAAGAATTCTAATTTTCCAAAATTAGTTAGGATTTGGGTTTTAATTTTAGTATAAGTATAATCGTGAGAGGAGGAAAAAAAGGAAGCAAAAAGCTGGACTTGGTTGTTTTTCTGTTTTATTAGGCGGAAGGGAGAATTAGAGGAGGAGATGGTTTTTGGCAATTTTTTGGTTGCTGGGCGAGAAAACGAAAAGGAGAAAACCAAGTGGATTGATTGTTTTTGTTTTCTGGTAAGAAAAACGCAAGCAGAGTAATTTTTCATCGGTAATTTCTTTCTTCTTATTATTTTCGATTGTTAACATGTTTAAATTCGAATTGCTTGTTCTATTTAATTTAATTATGAGTAACTAAATTCTTAATCGGCGAGGTTAATTCGATGGTTCATGAATTGTGAGGCTTCGGGTTTTCAGAGATTTAATCCTATGAGTTTTTAATTGTTTATGCCTAAAATCTATGCTTGCTTGTTTGAGTTTGATCACCTCAATCTTGTTAGGCTATGGCTAATTAAGTAGCACCTCCTGTGAAAAACAGATAACAATTATGACTGTAATAACAGGATGATAAACAATTAATTGGATGAACTGCATGCAAATACGTGCTTGTTGTCTAAATTGGGTTCCCTAGTTCTTAAGATCGTTAAGATATAACTAGTTTAGCAAATACTTGCTAGGAATATCTTAATTAGGAAGATCACGGGTTTAGCAAATACTTGCTCGCGATTGGAAATTAAAGGGGAATTAAGGGGAAATAGCAAATACCGTTCCTGCTTATAACCAATTAATTCATGGGGGTTAAATGACTTTTGAGTAGTCGATGATCAAGGAATGAACCAAAGATTAACCTATGCCGATCCTTTATTATCCATATATTTGTTCGTAATTTATCTCTGCATTTTTCTGCATTATTTTGGCCCTATTTTTAGCTTAGTAATTCATTAGTTTATCAAATAAATCTCAAATCTTAGGCGTGGTTGCTAAACCAAACTTTGTTGGTAGTTTAAATTTGATAGAAATTACACCGTTCTCTGTGGATACGATCTGCTTCTACTATACTAATCTGTGTGCTAGTTTGCAGTTTATTTGGCGAGTAAAACGACACTCACCAGTCAACCTAATTATTAGTGTTTCTATATAGAAAGTCAAATAAGGGTAATCGTTTGATTAGTGAAAGTCAACCTAGTTATTAGTGTTTATGTATAGAAAGTGAAGTAAGGCCCGTCGATTAGTAAACTCAACCTAGTTATTAGTGTTTATATATAAAAAGTCCAATAAGGGTTGACCGTTGATGAGTGAAAGTCAACTTAGTTATTAGTGTTAGTGTATAAAAAGTCAAATAAATGTTGAACGCCAATTAGTTGTAGTAAAGCATTTTATTAGTATATACAAATTAAGTCAAATAAGAGTTGATCGTTATTTAGTTATAGTCAATTTAGTTGTTAGTGTTTACATGTAGAAAGTCAATTAAGGGTTTACCGTTGATTGGTTAAAATCAACTTAGTTTTTAGTGTTTACATGTAGAAAATCAAATAAGGATTAATCGTTGATTAGTTAAAGTCAAACATCTTTCATTGTATTGATATATGCTAAGTAAATTAAGGGTTGAACATTAATTAGTTAATGTCAAACATTTTTATTCTTAGTTATATACATTAGGTCAATTAAAGGTTAACTGTTGATTAATATATGTCAACTTAGTCATTAGTTAAATTCAACAAAAGATATGAACGATTTTGAAAGTTAAGAAAAAAAAAGAATTAGCTAGGAGCGGGTGCATTCAACTCATAAGTGTTTGGCAATTTGTTTTTTGAAATTTTGGCGGGAAGATTAAATTTAAAAAAATTTAGCAATGATTTTTGAAAATCGGTGCTACAAACCAGTGACACTTCTTCTTTAGAACGGTGCCCCTTAAACCGGTGCTCAAATGTGAATATTTACCACCAGTTCTCAAACACCTGGAGCTAGGACAAGATATATTGGTGCCAAAATATTCCAAGTACCGATTTTTATTAAACTTATATTTGGTTATCAGCGATTTCAAAAAGCCGGTGTTAAAATAAGATGAACCGGTGCCCTACCATTTAAGGCACCAGTTTCTAAAAACCTGTGCCAATAAATCGGTGCTGGGGGGGGGGGGTTTCGCTGTGGTAGTGTGAGTTTTCCATTAAGAACTTGGGCTCTTTACATTAGTTTCTCGGTTGAAGGTTATAGTCTACTTCCTTGAGTTTGTTTATGGTTAGGCCGAATAAATTTGAGGTATATATGCACTTTCAAAACCTTGGAAATCATATATGCACTTAGGTGATCATTTTATATTTCGTTTGGTGATTGACCATAATGTTGGTCACTAAATACCAAATTTTGGAAGTTTGGTGAGTGACCGTAATTTTGGTCCCAAAATACTAATTTGGTGATCATTTTATATTTCGTCATGTCCACTGGTCACCAAGGATAGCCAAATTACTTAACTTTTATGCCCAATACCTTTTTGTGATCAATTTGTTGACCACGTTTTTCACTTGGTCACTAAAAGTTCATTGGTGACCAAAATATAGTGACCAAAATAGGTAAGTCACTAATGCGATTATTAGTGACCAAATAATTTGTAGTCACAATAATTCGGTCACGAAAGCCTTTTTTTCTTATAGTGCTTGAAATGGGACGGAGGGAGTACCTTTTGTTTTAAATAGCTTATCTTAAAATTAAAACTCAAATAAACACAGTTATAACAGTACAAGAAAACTCACCTATTACTTTGGCCTTTTTACCTCGTTTATTTATTATTTTTGGAAAATAATTGAGGTAAGATGTTTTTTTATCTCGATTATTTAAAAAAACAAAAGGAAAATGTATTATTTACCTTGGTTGAAAAATGACCAAGGTAAAAGATAGACTTTTTACTTTGATTATGGAACAAGCTAGGTAAAAAACATTTGAATTTGAAGTAATAAAGCTTGATCGAGATGCATGCGACGCCTGTCGATTTTGGTTCCCGGATAAATGATGAGAATGGTTTCATTGCCAAGGTCACATGATGCGTCAATAAGATCGAAAGCGAAATAAGTAAGTGATCGACGTTCACTCTGGTGGGATATATGTACGAAGTTGGGAAAATGTGACCATTATTTGTTAAAATTAAAGAGGAATAATCGAAGTAAAAAGTATTTGAAATAGAATTAATAAAGCTTGATCGAGATGCATGCGACACCTGTCGATTTTGGTTCTTGGATAAATGATGAGAAGCCTAGAAGGGTTTCATCGCTGAGGTCGCATGCTGTGTCGATAAGATCGAAAGCGAAATAAGTAAGTGATCGACGTTGACTCTGGTGGGATATATGTACGAAGTTGGGAAAATTTGATCATTATTTAAAAAAATTAAAGAACCACCATTTGACCTTTCAAAAAGCCAATTCCTCTGGGTTACACAATATTTCAATCCTAATTTGTTTAAGATGGGAGGTAGCGCTGTGGAATGTGAAGCAGGCAACCTCGTCAATTAATTAGTAAGTAATTACCTTGTTCAATAATTAATTAGGGTTCTTGGTTGAATTTATATGAACGAGCTGTACAATGGGTTTGTTGAATTTCAGCATATTATATGTTTGTTGTTGTTGAAAGATCTAGAATTTGAGACATACAAAAGTTAGGCATCAATCGACTTGTACATGTAATAAAACCATGCATTGAAAAGGGGTTTATGTTTCAATTAATAATGGATTACTATGATTTTTTTTAAAGAATCGAATTATTATTATATCATAGGTTGTGTTGGTATGCCTTGAATTTGGGCCGAATTGTGTTTTGGCCCAATTTGTTAGGGTTTAGTGGACACAATATATAAAATGTCTCTCTTCTCTCTATAAACATTAATTCTGTTCTGCACTTAGATAGGTAGAAATCTGGCCAATTTCTTGGCGTCTGTAACCTGCTACCTATTATAGTGAATCCGTCTCCCGTGGATGTAGCCAAATTGGTGAACCACGTAAATCTTGTGTCTTGTTATTTTCATTCATATTTTCTGTTCTTTCTCCATTCCGCACAACAAACTGGTATCAGAGCGGTTTCTTTTTCCGGCGATATCCGTAGTGGCGATATCCGTAGTGGGTATATCGGATTCTGGGCTCATCAGATCAGGGCTGATCGGGGAGAAAGATGTCTGGGTTGAACGTGAAGATCGACAAGTTTACCGGGAGAAACAGTTTCAGTTTATGGCAGATCAAGATGCGAGCTTTGCTGAAACAGCAAGGTTTGTGGACTCCACTGACGAAGGATTTCGCGAGCAGTTCTGGCGATGTTGTGAGTCTGGAAGAAAAGGCACACTCGACGATTATGCTTTGTCTCGCGGACGAAATCATCACTGAGGTCCCAGATCAGGAGACTGCTGCACAACTGTGGCTGAAGTTGGAGAGTTTGTATATGACGAAATCTCTAACCAACAAGCTGCTTCTGAAACAACGCCTCTTCGGTCTCCGAATGCAGGAAGGTACACAACTCAGAGACCATCTAGAGCAATTGAATAGTTTGTTATTAGAATTGCGAAATATAGATGTGAAAATTGAAGATGAAGATGCTGCTTTGATTTTGCTAGTTTCTTTACCACTTTCGTATGAGAATTTTGTTCAGTCATTTATTGTTGGTAAAGATTCTGTGTCTCTGGAGGAAGTAAGATCCTCTCTCCATAGTAGAGAGTTGCGACATAAGGCAAACAGTACAGGTACAGAAAGTCAGGCCACTGGCTTGTTTGCTAGTGACGGAAACACAAAAGGCAAGGAAACCGGTAATAAGAAGAAGGGCAAGAAGTCATCTTCAAAGGGTCCCAAGGCCAATGATGTTTGTAACTACTGTAAGGAGAAGGGGCATTGGAAAAAGGAGTGTCCAAAGAAGGCTAGTAAATCTGGGAGTACATCTGGTACTGCTGCTGTGGCTGAAGGGGATTTCAGTTCTGAAGATGATTTTGCTCTAGCTGTTACTGGGCAAAATAATCATTCTAATGCGTGGTTTCTTGATTCTGGGGCATCCTACCATATATGCCCAAGGAGAGATTATTTCTCAACTTATGAGCAAGCTGAGGGCATCATTACTACGGCAAATAGTGTTGCGTGCAAGGTAGTTGGGATTGGTTCAATCAATATCAGGACGCATGATGGTAGTTTCTGTACTTTGAACGATGTCAGGCATGTTCCATCGATGACAAAGAATCTGATTTCTCTTCCTACGTTGGATAGAAAGGGTTTCGTCTACTCAGGGAGTGATGGAGTTCTGTGTGTCTGCAAAGGTTCTAGGCTGGTTCTGAAAGGTGTTCTGCATGGTACTTTGTATTTTCTACAAGGTTCCACGGTTATGGATTCTGTTAATGTTGCATCTTCGGAGGTTCACCAGGATGATATGACTAAGTTATGGCATATGAGGCTTGGTCACATGGGTGAAAGAGGGATGCAGATTCTGTCGAAGTATGATCTTCTTGGTGGCCACAAGATCAAGAGCTTGGACTTCTGTGAGCATTGCGTCTTTGGGAAGCATCACCGCAGCAAGTTTCCTAAGGCGATTCATAGAACAAAGGGCACATTGGATTACATCAATTCTGATTGTTGGGGACCTTCCCGAGTTGAGTCACTGGGAGGTCACAGGTACTTTGTTTCTCTGATTGATGATTACTCAAGGATGACTTGGGTTATCATGATGAAACATAAGAGTGAAGCTTTCTCGAAGTTCAAGGAGTGGAAAGCTTTGGTGGAGAATCAGACCGGGAAGAAGATCAAGAGGCTTCGAACTGATAATGGGCTGGAATTCTGCTCGTCTGAGTTTGATCAGTTTTGTAGGGATGAAGGGATTGCTCGTCATTATATAGTCAGGAATATGCCACAGCAGAATGGCGTAGCTGAGCGGATGAATCAGACATTGCTGGCGAGAGCGAGGTGCATGCTCTCTAATGCTGGTTTGGAAAGGAGATTCTGGGCAGAGGCGGTGAGTACAGCTTGTTACTTGATCAACCGCGGGCCTCACACAGGCATAGAGTGCAAAATACCTATGGAGTTGTGGTCAGGTAAAGTTGTTGATTACTCCAAGTTAAAAGTTTTTGGTTGTACATCTTATTATCATGTTAGTGATGGTAAGTTGGAGCCCCGAGCCAAGAAGGGTGTCTTTGTGGGTTATGGAGATGGAGTTAAAGGCTCCAGGATATGGTCTCCATCTAAGAAGAAGGTTATTCTGAGCAGGGACGTTGTCTTTGATGAAAATTCTTTGCTTAGATCTATAGTGAAGCCCACAGTTGTGCCAGAAACTAGTGGAGTTGATAAACAGGTGGAGCTTGAAGTCACTCAAGGTGAAAATAGATTGGAACAATTTGAGGTGAATCAAGAGCCACAGACAGAATCTGAGATACCGGAATCTCCACCACCAGATCCCCAACCATCAGGAGCTACAGTCCGTAGTTTAGCTCAGGACCGACCCAGGAGGGTTGGAGTTGGGGCGCCCAAGAGATATGGGTTTGAGGATATGGTGGGTTATGCACTACAGGTTGCTGAGGAGGTGGATACTCATGAGCCATCCACCTACAGAGAAGCTGTTTCAGGTACTGATGCTGACAAATGGCTTGCTGCAATGGGAGACGAGATGGAGTCTCTTCAGAAGAATCAGACATGGGATTTGGTTCAACAGCCTCAAGGGAGAAAGGTTATCACTTGCAAATGGGTTTTCAAGAAAAAGGAAGGGATATCACCTACAGAGGGAGTCAAGTACAAGGCTAGAGTTGTTGCTAGAGGTTTCAGTCAGAGAGAGGGAGTAGATTACAATGAGATTTTCTCACCAGTGGTCAGACACACTTCCATCAGGGTGTTGCTAGTTATAGTGATACATCAGGATTTGGAGCTTGAACAACTTGATGTGAAGACCGCTTTTCTACATGGAGAGTTGGAGGAAGAGATATACATGACTCAGCCAGATGGTTTCCAAGTTCCTGGCAAGGAAAAGTATGTTTTCAAGTTGAAGAAGTCTTTGTATGGACTTAAGCAGTCTCCGAGGCAGTGGTACAAGAAGTTTGACAGTTACATGCTTCAGCTGGGATATACGAGGTGTGCTTATGACTGTTGTATCTACTACAGCAGGTTGAGAGATGGGTCATTCATCTATCTGGTGCTTTATGTAGATGACATGCTGGTAGCCGCAAAGAGTAAGCATGAGGTTCAGAAGTTGAAAGGACTTCTTAGTGCTGAGTTTGAGATGAAGGTTCTGGGTGCAGCTCGGAAGATACTAGGAATGGAGATTCTTAGGGATCGAAGTCAGCGGAAGCTTTTCTTGTCACAGAAAGGCTACATTCAGAAAGTGTTGGCTAGGTTTGGCATGTCTACAGCCAAGCCTATAGACACTCCTAATGCTGCAAATATTCATCTCACCACTATGTTTGCTCCTCAGTCAGACGAGGAGAAGGAGTATATGTCTCGGGTTCCTTATGCCAGCGCGGTGGGGAGCTTGATGTATGCTATAGTTTGCACGAGGCCAGATTTAGCACAGGCAGTCAGTGTTGTGAGCAGGTTCATAGGGCAACCGGGAAAGGAACATTGGCAAGCTGTGAAGAGGATTTTCAGGTATCTTAGAGGTACGTCTGATGTGGGTCTCATTTATGGAGGTGATACCGAGTGCTTAGTTACAGGCTACTCTGATTCTGATTATGCTGGTGATGTTGACACGAGGAGATCGATGACTGGTTATGTATTCACTTTGGGAGGTTCTGTGGTTAGTTGGAAGGCGACTTTGCAACCTACAGTGACGTTGTCTACTACGGAAGCAGAGTACATGGCTCTGACAGAGGCTGCAAAGGAGGGAATATGGATGAAAGGACTAGTTAGTGATCTTGGTCTACATTATGATCAGGCTACTGTGTACTGTGACAGCTTGAGTGCAATCTGCCTAGCCAAGGATCAGGTCCATCATGAGAGGACCAAGCATATTGATGTCAGATATCATTTCTTGAGGAGTGAGAGGAGAATCAGGGTGAAGAAAGTGGGAACTGCTGACAACCCCGCTGATATGTTCACCAAACCTGTTCCACATAGCAAGTTTCAACATTGTTTGGACTTGCTGAACATTAGAGCTGATTAGGTCCTCTATGGGCAGTCCCGGGAGTGGAGGGCGAAGTCTACTCATCTGGCACTGTAATGGTGCGTCTGGAGTTTCTGCTTTGAGGATTCAAGTCAAGGTGGAGATTTGTTGGTATGCCTTGAATTTGGGCCGAATTGTGTTTTGGCCCAGTTTGTTAGGGTTTAGTGGAGACAATATATAAAGTGTCTCTCTTCTCTCTATAAACATTAATTCTGTTCTGCACTTAGATAGGTAGAAATCTGGCCAATTTCTTGGCGTCTGTAACCTGCTACCTATTATAGTGAATCCGTCTCCCGTGGATGTAGCCAAATTGGTGAACCACGTAAATCTTGTGTCTTGTTATTTTCGTTCATATTTTCTGTTCTTTCTCCATTCCGCACAACAGTTTGTTCGTAGAAGTCATTGTTTGATAAAAATCGAACAAGTGCGGGGTATCAAGCATATGTATCCAGTATGCTATTGTAGCTGTGGCTCGGGAACTCACTGCTCTACATCAAACTCACCCTTAGGATTTGGTAAATTTGCCTTTTGGGAAGGATACTATTATTTCTTGTTGGGTCAGTAAGGTTAAAACAAAATTTGATGGATCCGTCGAGCGATACGAGACTCGTCTTGTTGCAAAAGGTTATTCTCGGGAGTATGGAATGGATTATGATAAAACCCTTGCACCTGTTGCGAAGATACCACCATTCATACTATAAATGAAGTTGCTTATGTTTGTCAGTGGAATATATCACAGATAGATGTAAAAAGCGCATTATTGTATGGTGATCTTCATGAAGAGGTTTACATGACACCTTCTCCTGGAGAAGCGCATCAGCTTGGGCATGTCACTAGTGTAGGAATGGGGGATTAAAGGCGGTTCTATTGGACCAGAAAAGTCACATTTATGGTCTCTTATCTGGTACCTCCTTTGATTGACTTGACGATCAAAGGCAGTTCCGAAAACCGCCTTCTATCGGACCCGAAATAGGTTCCAAATTCGGAACCTATTGCAGGTGTCCCAAAAAAAGCCCAAATTTGGAACCTATTTCAGGTTTCCCAAAAAAATGTCGTCGGCAACAAGCCAAAGAACACAGATCTATAAAATAGAAAATATTTTACAAAAAAAATAGCAACAATCGGAGGGGAAAATAGATCTATAATTATGTAAACATAAAAACAAAAAAATTAACCGGAAAACACTTCCAATATCCTAGCCACCTCGATCTATGAAAATTAATCGGCTTGGATTTCCTAGCAGCATCGGCTTCAGGGAAGCTTCTCCAGTGGCTCTAGCAAAGCTTCTCCAACGGCTCTAGCGAAGGTTCTCCAGCGGCTCGTGTGGTCGACCGAAGAGGCTCCAGCGGTGGCTGATTAAGACTTCTCCAGTGGCACAGTGCGACAGTGAATGGAGGCCAAGGGTGGAGGGCGAGGTTTTTGGGGAGGGAGGGGGTTTTCAGGGAGAGAGGGATGACAGGGAGATAAGAGGAGAGGCGGGCAGGGTGCAAGTGAAAATAATGGAGAGAAAACCCTAGGGATGGAATTTTATTTATATAGCCCAAGTTAAATGCAGCCCATTAAAGGTGAACCCAAAAACACTTCCGATATTGGAACCTTAATCAAAGGAAGTTCTACAATGGAACTGCTTTTATTGATGTCCATCAAAGGAGGATCCTCATAACCGCCTTTGATCAATTTTGAACCACCTTTAATCGGAATCGTAAACACCTCCAAAGTTGGAACCTAATCCGATCAAAGGCGGTTCCTCAACAACCGCCTTTGATCAATTTTGAACTGCCTTTAATTAGACCCGAAAACACTTCTGAAGTCGGAACCTCATCCGGACCTCAATCAAAGGCGGTTCCTTAGGAACTGCCTTTGATTGGTGCCTTTAATCAAGGCTTTTCCACTAGTGTGTGTGCAAGCTTTGTAAATATCTCTATGATCTCAAACAAGCTCTCAGAGCCTGGTTCGAAAAGTTCTCCACTGTGATCTTGGCTTTCTTCCAAGTTCTTGTAATTCATCCTTGTTCATCAAAAATACAAGTAAGGGTCATATTCTATTCTCCTCGGATGATATGATTATTACTGGTGATGATTGTGATGGCATTGAATTGTTGAATTGTGACTTGGTTCGATGTTTTTCTATGACTTGTTGAATTGTTGAATTGTGACTTGGGTTCACTATGTTATTTTCTTGGTATTGAGGCAGCTTCTTCTTCTAAGAGATATATTTTTATCTTAATCAAAGTATATAACAAATCTTTTTGAGCGTGCACATCTTACTAACACAGTTGACACTCCTCTGGAGACCAATGCTTGCTACTTCTCTATTGATGGGCCTCCTTTGTCCGATCCCAACATATATCGTACAATGGTTGGAAGTTTAGTGTATCTCACGGTTACTTGTCTAGATATTGCTCATGTTGTTCATTTGGTTAGTCAGTTTGTCACTGCCCTTACTTCAGTTCACTGGTCTACTGTTCTTCGCATTATCAAGTATCTTCGAGGCACCTAACTTCCTAGTCTATTATTTCCTTCCTAATGTTGATTGGGCTGATGATCCCGAGGATAGAAAGTCCACCATTGGATTTTGTATCTTTCTTAGCGACTCACTCATTCTTGGAAGAGTTCGAAGAAGAATGTTATTTCTCGCTCCTCCACAGAGGCTGAGTATTGTTCCATGGCTTCGACTACCTGTAAGATTGTTTGGTTGCATTAGTTGCTTACTGATATGGGCATCCTACTTTGTAGTCATACATCATTACATTGTGATAATTAGAGTTCTATACACATTGCACGTAATTCGATCTTTCATTAGCGCACAAAGCATATTGAGATTGATTGTCATTTCACTTGCCACCATTTGCAGATTGTGACTATTTCACTGCCTTTGGTTCCCCCTTCTCTCCAAATTGTTGACTTGCTCACGAATGCTCGCTCTACTGCCCAATTAGATTTTTTGTCTGACAAATTCTCAATGCTTATTGTTGTAGCGTGATGAGTCTGAGAGGGCATCTTAGCAGTATACATCAACTATTCATTTAGTGGTGCTTTGGTCTTTTCATGTACTAACCTTTAGAGCCCTCTTTGTGTACCCCATCCGTCCCATGGAATATGACATGTTTATTTTTTTCGAGTCAAACTAGGTAAATTTTGACCCTAAACATATATTAATATTTTTATAATAAAAATTTCATGTGAGATATTGTTCGATTCATCTAAACATCTATTTTTTAAATATCAATTTTTTTATACAAAGTTGTTGTATGTAGGTAGAGATATTAACGATAAAACATGATCATTGAAAAGCGTGACAAAGTAAACATGCCAATTTTATGAGACAAAGGGAATATTATTCTTTTGGATATTTGAAAGAATACACTTGGAAAATACAATTCTCTTTCTCCTAATTCCCTAAATTCCCAAATCAATCGTATCAATGTTAATAACTTGGATAGAAGGTGTAATATAAGATGTTTTATTGCATTGTTCATTCTTTTGGTGAATTTACTTCACAAATATTGCTAAGCTCGCACAAAAAAAGTGCATCACACGCGCGTTTTCAGATCCCTTAAAGAATATTATGAAAAACACAAATTCTTATTTTAGACGGACTAATTAATAGATGAGATTATTTTATAATTGACCTAAAAATTATTAAAATGAGATTTTTAATGATTGGTCTAAATTTTAACATAAGACTTTCTCTTTAAAAAATATATAGTACTACTTGAAGAAGAAAAAATAATGAAAAAAGTGATTTTATAACCCTACCTAGTTGACATAAGTGCCAATATAACCTTTTAATATTCAAAAGTTTTAGGGGCGGAACCAATGGGACGCGTGGTAGGGCTCCAGCCCTACCTAGATCGCCGGCCGGAGGTAGCAGGAGGCGGTCCGGTTCGCCGAGCGCGTCTTCCGGCGAGTCGAGCGCGTCTCCGGCGAAAAGGTCCGACGTTTGCTTGGAGAAGAAGGCCGCGTTGCGGCCTTCTTTTTTTTAATGGCCAAGTACTAAAACGACGTCGTTTCACGTTAGTGAAACGACGTCGTTTGATTTAGTAAAATGAAAAAAAAACTCAATGTGAAATGGATTGGGCCAAAAACGGAGCCCAATCCAATAATCCAAACACAAACATAACATTGGCAATTCGGCACAGCGAGAGCAGCAAAACTGCAGAAGCTCTCCCTCTCCCTCCGTCATTTCCCTCAGCCGAGAGCCGTCCGCCACAGCCGTCCACCACCAGGTCTCCGCCGCGCCGCCGCTGGAAGCTGCCTCGTCCCGCCGCCTCTGCACGCGGGCCGCCACCTCTCCAAACCACCGGTATACTTCTTCTCTTTATGCTAACTTGCTAAGATTTAATGATTTTAGGGTTTATTGTTTTCTTAATATTTTGCTTCAAAACTTAAATTTATGTGAACATGATTTTTAGATGGGATGTCGAATTGAAGTTATATGGTTGTATTATATATGATTGTTGAAATTTAGTTGAATTGCATATTTGAATTTAATAAATTTAGTTGGTATGTTTTTGTTTTCGATGGATTCGTGGAAAAGGTTGAAAATGGGTGTTTGGTAGATGCTTGATGAAATTCCCGAGTGGGATGGTGAAGTTGATTGTAGGGATTGGATTTGGTTTTATTTGGGATTGTTTTGCAGCATTTCTGATGGGATTGGTTTGAAAAGAACCCTTTGTCAATGTAGCTCTGCTTAGTCGGTGGAGCGAATTCGAGCATGAGTTAGTAGAACTGGATAATGCAGTAGTTGGGAGTTATTGATTTGTTTGTTGTTTGAGTGATTGTTAATGGAGGCTTGTGTTCTTGAACAACTATTGAATGTTTGTGCCATGTGATTATACATGTATATGGTTTGCTAGGTTTTTTTGAGGCTGATTGTTGTGTTTTGACAGAGATTCTAAGAATTTCCGATATGATCGACCAACAGAGTTTTGGGGACTACGACAGACTGCTGCGTAGGAGCCCTAGTCATCTGCCGCCTTTGGACATTGCTCAGAATGCTGCAGCTAAATGGTTGGGTGTCTTTCCCAACAGCCCCCTGCTTGAGGTCAGCACCTTCATCCCTTTGCATCAAACTGAAAACAAGTTGTGATTTTTGTTAAGTGGCCTCCTTGTTTACTAGTATCCTCACACCCTTAATTCTATGTTTGTGTCACCGGCAGACTGAACTTCGTAAGGATTTAAACAAGTAGTTGCATTTCTTTGCAGTATCTTAATACAGATCATCACTTACTTATTGGTGTAAGAATCTAGAATTCAATGCCAGTTGGCAAACAAACTTGTAATTGTGGTCATTGAGTACACGTATTATGGTAGACTGATGATTTTTAAATGTAGTACAGACTGGAGTAAAGCTGAAATGCTTAACTTACAACTGATTAATGACTTTTCGGGGTTCTTTTGAGGGCTGAAAGGGGGATGATGCACCACTCTTACGGTCTTTTTCCTAGAAGGTTAATGAAAATAGTTAAGGGAAGTGTTCCTAGAGCTCGACCGGTGTATGTTTGGGTGCTTTCAGTTTTTATTAGATCATACTTTTTGACCAGAAGAGCTCTCCCTCTCCCGCCGCCGGAAGCTGCCTCGTCCCGCCGCCTCTCCACGCCGGGCGCCGGAAATTTTCCAGCCTCCCCTGAAAAGTTTTTCTGGTTCCGCCCCTGTTCAAAAGTGCCAATATAACCCTGCCTAGTTAGTGGAAGTGCCAATATAACCCTATAAGTTTTAAGGATGTGCTCATATAACCCTACAAACATTAAAAATGTGCTGATATAACCTTACAAACATTAGAAATGTGCTGATATAACCCAATAAGATTGTATAATATGCTGATATAACCCTACATGTTCCAGCGGCGGTCCGGCGAACTATAAGGGTAAAATTGTCCACCTAATTTCAGAGCCAAAGGGTATTTTGGTCAATTTTCTTAATGTCAACGCCGTAAAATTGAGGTTAATGCCGGAAATGGGGTCTGAGGGTTATATAAGCACTTTCATCAACTAGTTAGTGTTATATTGACACTAAAAATTATCATAGGGTTATGTTGATACTTAATCAAGCAGATAGGAGTATATTGACACTTATTCCAAAAATAATTTAAAACGCATTTCTTATAAAAGCACAAATACTATGAGACATAAATTAAGAGAGGGGTTGTGCATTGTTTTTTTGCACATGTACATTGAGGCCCTGCTGTCGCACGACACCTGCTCACATTTATAAACTTGAGAATATAATACTGAATCACAATAATAATAAAAAAAATTCAAAATTGCAGCAACAAGATAAACAACAGATTAGAAACTTTTCTTCATTAGTTGATGGCCATTACATTTACATTTACATTATTATCATTAACAACATTGTCAAGCCCGGTCCTCATGAGGCACACTGATATCAAACAGAATGAAACCGGATGCAAAATCTCCTTCACCAGCCACAAGAAGAGCTCGACTCCAATCAGTGCGATGTGCGTCAGGTAGGCCTTAACCCCACGATCGAAGAAGATGATAAACTTTCGGTGGCCAAACGTAAACCTCGTACGCACACCACCCAAAAAGCACGAAATACGCACAGACATGCACGCTAGATGCATGTATTTTAACAGATAGAGCCATAACAAAATTAGGAGTTGGCATACTCATTGTGATATTGTTGAAGATAAAAGAACAAACATATTACTTGCACTACAAAGTTTTTTTTTTTAACTCTAATTGTTTATGAAATTCGTTTTACCGATTTATCTTAATTATTATTACTGTGTTCCAAGTATGCAATAAAGTAAAACTTAGAGACACGAAACCTGGTTATGCAGTTCGGTGTAAACCACCTATATCTACAGGGCCTGACCCAGTTCAGAATGAATCCACTAATAGGAAGGATACAGTACAAAGAACACCATACAATTATACTTATCTGTCTAATTATGACGTGTGAATTCTGCAAGCTCCCGTTGCTACCGATCAACCTTGATCAGACTCCCTTTGACCTCGAAACTTATTGACGTTGGGTCTTCTCCTCCTAGGGAATTAAGGTATACAGTTTTGAATTTTGAACAACAGGTTACGTATGTTGGAACATATGCATGTTGGTTCTCTCAATACTCACGGAAAGATAGACTATTTGTATGCAGATTTTAGCAAATAAGTTCGTGTCACTATCACAAGAAGGACCCTTTAGCACCGGTTTTTTTATGTTCTAGCAATGGTTTTTTCGCAAAAAAAACCGGTGCCTAAGTAAGCGATGACACTTTAGCACCGGTTGGAAAAAAACCGGTGCTAAATCCCAACTTTTAGCACCGGTTTTTTAGTTAGCACCGGTTTTTAAACCGGTGCTAAAATATACCGCTATAGCACCATTTTTTCTTGTTAGCACCGGTTTTTAAACCGGTGCTAATTTTAGCACCAGTTTTTTTGTTAGCATCGGTTCAAAAACCAGTGCTAAAATATTTATGACGAATAAAAAGAATCCCTTCTTCTGAAAGCGGCAGCGCGCTACAGCTTTCAACGGAAGAGAAGACCTGAAACGGAGGAAGCGGCAGCACGCTGCAGCTTTCAGAGGAAGAGAAAAGGTCCTGAAACTGACAATTTAATAGGACATCAATTTAATAATAAATTTAACTTCACAAAATTGATATTATATAAATAAAACCAAAAAAAATTATGATACAAAACTAATAATCTATGTGACTAAACATTGCGGCGGAGACCTTGGAGAGGAATCAATCTCACCATGCCAGAAGCTTATTCAATAGATCACTGGAAACCATGCCATTAGCTTATACCAGAAGCTTATACCAGAATGAAGACATTCATATCAGTATATCAACCTTGAGTACTTAACAAGGCTACGTAACTCAATTTGATTCAGTCACACATCAACATTCGGTAAAGTAAAGCATAAAATAATCCACCAAGATAAACACATATCTATCATATTCTTCCTATGCTGAATCATAACATTAATGAAATGACTGTAACAATATTACTCACATAAATCATATGCTACAGAGCAAAAAAAACGTTTAAAGTAAAATACAACATAAAAATGCCAAAGTGAAACATATCATCAAGCATCAACAGAAACTTCATTTGAGTGGGACTCAAAATATGTTTGCTTTTCCCTCAAAAGTCAACCTAGATGTTAGTATTTATTATATACTAATTCAAATAAAGTTTGACCGTCGATTAGTTAAAGTCAACTTTGTTATTAGTGTTTATTTATTGAAGGCCAAGTAAAGTTTGACCGTTGATTAGACAAAGTCAACCTAGTTATTAGTGTTTATATATTGAAAGTCGAGTAAAGTTTGACCGTTGATTAGTATTTATATATATAAAGTCAACTAAGGTTTGACTGTTGATTAGACAGTCAAACAATTTTATTAGTATTTATCATATACTAATTCAAATAAAGTTTGACCGTTAATTAGTTAAAGTTAATTTTGTTTTTAATGATTATATATTGAAAGTCAAGTATAGGCTGATCATTGATTAGTCAAAGTCGACCTAGTTATCACTGTTTATATATTGAAAGTAAAGTAAAGTTTCACCGTTAACTTGTTCAAGTTGTATTTATGTATACTAAATCAATTAAGGGTAGAACGTTAATTAGTTAATGTAAACAAATTTTATTCTTATTTGTATATATGAGGTCAGTGAAGGTTGATCGTTGATTAATTTAACTTAACTTAGTCATTAGTTAAAGTCAACAAAAGAAGTGAACGATTTTAAAAGTTTAAAAAAATAGCTTAGAGCGGCTGCGCAGCTTCTCCCAGCTTTTGAAATTTTTGGGAAGGTTATTTGAAATTTTTAGCAAATTTTTTGAATTCTTTAGCGGAAATAATGAAATTTAAAAATTTTGAAAAATATTTAGAAGTTTTTGGTGATTTCTTTGGGGGGAGAAATATTTTTGGCGGGAAAAATTTAAAAGTTTTTAGCACCGGTTTAAACTGGTGCTATTTTCTTCCAAAACCAACGCTATTTAAAAAAAATTGCAATTTCTTTGGTGGGCAATTTTTTTTGGCGATTTCTTAGGCGGGAAAATTTTAAACCGGTGCTATTTTCTTCCAAAACTGGAGCTAATTGTTTCAAAACCGGTGCTATTTTAAAATTTTGGGCTATTTCTTTGGCGGGAAAATGAGTATAGAAAATTTTAGCACCGGTTTTTAAAAATTGGGGCTATTTTTAAAAAACCGGTGCTATTTTTAAAAAACCGGTGCTATTTTTTTAATTTCAGCACCGGTTTTTTAAACTGGTGCTAAATTTTACAAAAAACCGGTGCTAAGTTTTAAGTTTTAGCACCGGTTTTTAAACTGGTGCTATTCTTTGCAAAAACCGGTGCTATTCCTTACTTTTTAGCACCGGTTTTTAAAACCAGTGTTATTTTTTACTAAAACCGTTGCTATTTTGAATTTGTTGGCGGGAAGATAGAATTTTACAAATATTTAGCACCGGTTTTTAAAAAACGGTGCTATCTTTTACAAAAAACCGATGCTAAGTTTTAATTTTTAGCACCGGTTTTTAAAACCGGTGCTATTTTGAATTTTTTGGCGGGAAGATAGAATTTTACAAACATTTAGCAAAAACCGGTACTAGTATTGCAACGGTCTGAACACTGTTCATACGGGCGATTTTCGTGCGATTTCACACACTAACATTTCTGCTCTTCTTCCTCGTCTCAAACTCCATTAACAACGGTCCTATCTTACTTACTGCCACTGGTTGCCGATCATGGCGTCTCCGACGCCAAACCCACCTCCCGATCCTACGCTTTCCGCTCCAAAAAGCTTTCTTCAAGCTCTCAACACAAAGCATTCCCCGCTATTATCTTCACTACCCGATACTCCAAATTTGCACCCGATCATGGAATTTAAGGGCAAGATAGCCTACATCCTCCCCCCGGAGGAAGGCGATCTTCTAGCCTCGCAATATCAGAATGCCCTCATCGAAAAGTTTAATCGAGGGAAACCCATTCTACAGTCGGCTTTCAAATCAATCAGTTTTAAATCTAAATTTCAATTAGGATCCATTGATTATCGCCATGTTCTTATCCGTTTTCAGGAAAGCGAGGACTATCAAAGATGTTGGATGAAAGGCCAATGGATGATTCAAGGATCGACTATGAAGGTTCAAAAGTGGTCTCCGGACTTCTCACCAACCGTGGAATCCTCCATTGTTCCTACTTGGGTAACAGTACACAAACTACCTATTCATTTTTACAATACTTCTGCAATTATTGGTATCAGCAGTCAGATAGGTAGATACCTTAAGATGGATGCAGCCACAAAAGCTTTAACTAGACCCTCTGCCATCAAGTATGTGTTGAAATTGATCTATTATCCCAGCTCCCTCCTACTATTGTGGTAGGAATTGGTAACAAGGTAGCAGAATATCCTATTGAATATGATGAATTGCCAACATACTGCTCTCATTGTAGGATAATAGGTCACAGTCAGACTAATTGTAACTTCTTGCATCCTGAGTTGCGAAAAAAGAATACTAACAAAACTAAAGTCAATGAGCATAAGGAGAGTAAAAATCCAGTACATGTTGACACTCAGACAGGCTTAGATTTCCCTCCAACAGAAAGAAAAAACATAGAGGGATCCTCAACTCTATCTGTCTCACAAAAAGAGAGAGATTTTCAAACTCAAAAAGTGACTACAGGGTTTCAACATGAAAATAATCTCAACTTTTATAGTGTTAGTCACAAGAAAAGAAATGCTCCTTTCTACTCCCTGGATGACATTTCTAAACCAATAACCACAACTTTTTGGAGAAAAAAAAATCAACTTTCTGATCCTTCTCCCATTCTGGAAGAAGTAACTAAAAATAATACAGTCACAATATCAAATGCTTTTCAAACCCTAGAGGATTTACAGGATGATCAGGAGGGTGAAGTGGTTGAGATTTATCATGAATCCTTGGAATCTCAGGAAGTTTCAGTGCACTCTATTTCTGATGACATTTTAACAACTATACCAGCTCCAATGTCTATTCTTGAGTATGCACAGACAGGTTCCATAGAGCAAATTACCATCCCAGTGGTCAATGAAGGAGATCAGGCTTCTGAATCATCTGAACTGATTTCAAATATGGAGCACACCTGTCAGATCAAGATAAGTAAACCTGAACAGATTTCTTCTACGGTTAATATTGAGAATAGTAGTGGCAAGCCTGTTAACAAAAGTAAGAATTCTGCCAAGACAATTAGAAACTTAAGATCTTCACAAAAAGCAACCCCCCAGTTTTTAAATGATAAAACACACCACAATAGGGAACATATTAGTCTGAAATGTTAGAGGTTTTGGATCATCTCTAGATAGACTAAAGGCTTTAAAATTTAAGCATAAGATAGACATTATGTGTTTAATAGAACCCTGGCATGATAAACAGAAATTAAATGCATTGATGTATGACCTTGGATACAAACATGCTCTTCCTGCTCAATGTGCTAAAATCTGGATCTTATGGAATCATGTTTTTAGTATAACAACCTTAAGGGAGACAGATCAATTTTTACAAGTCAAAATATCAGATACTGCCGCCACTATTTGTTGGAATTGTTTTTTCATATATGCTAGTGTACATAGACAAATGAGGGAGGCATTATGGAATGATTTACAGACTACAACACATGATCCATCCATATATATTGGAGATTTTAATACTGTTGCATCTGTATCTGAATATAAAGGAAGGAAATCAACACCAAAAAAAGCATGAAACAGTTTAACGAATTTATAAACAATATGGACTTGCATGATATCCCTACAGTAGGAAATTCTTTCACTTGGAGCAATAATAGATATTGGGATAAATGTAAGGACTTAATGTTTCAGAGGCTAGATAGGGGTATTGCTACCTTAGATTGGTTGGATCTATTTCCTAACAGCTCCATTCATGTGCTAAATAGAATGACTTCGGACCATTCCCCTTTATTTTTATCAGTTCAATCAGCCGAAGAACAAGTCCCTGGGCCTTTTAGATACCAAGAAGTGTGGTCAAATAGACAGGAATTTCAGGCTCTAGTTGTCTCAAACTGGGAATTAGTTTCTCCATTCAGTGGGATGTATAGGTTAGTTTTTAAATTAAAGAGGCTAAAGATGGAAATCAAACAATGGAATAAATTGCACTTTGGTAATGTCAATCAGAATTTGTTACACTCTGAAAATACAATTAATGAACTGGAAATCTCCTTTCAGCAAACACAAGATGAATTGATCTTAGCTGAGCTGATTAAATCAAAAGATATGCTTATGAGAGCTAAAAAAGAAAAAAATATCTATCTGAAGCAAAAGGCTAATTTAAATTGATTTAAATTTGGGGATGCAAATACTAGTTACTTTCATCACTCCATTAGGGAAAGGAGAGCAAGATCTAGAATCAGTAAAATCAAGGATGGTAGTGATAAGTGGATTTCAGAACCACAACTGATTAAAGAAGAAGGTGTGAGATTTTACAGGGAATTACTTAATGAAGAGGCCCCCCAAAAAATGGGAACTTATTTACATCACTTCCTCAAAGAAATTCCTAAAGTGATCACTGATCAACAAAATCACACTCTTCTGTCCCCCTTTAATATTCAGGAACTCAAATTTGCAGTATTTGACCTAAATAAATCTAGTGCTCCAGGACCTGATGGTTATTCTGGTGCTTTTTACACTACATTCTGGGACACTATTAAGGGAGACCTCCTTGATGCTGCCAATGACTTCCTAAACAGTGGTAATATTCCTAAGGCCATCTCTAGCACTTGGCTTACCTTAATTCCCAAAAATCCAATTCTAATCACCTTCTCAGACTTCAGACCCATAAGCCTATCAAATTTTGTGAACAAAGTTTTCTCTAAGATGATAATGGAAAGGATTAAACCTCTAATGACTTTACTCATATCCCCTGAACAGAGTGCATTTATAAAAGGCAGGGATATATCTGATAACGTTATCTTAATGCAAGAGATGTCCAGAATTCTCTCTACAAAATCTAAGGTTTCTAATCTCATAGTAAAATTATACATGCAAAAGGCTTTTTATAGAGTCTCATGGTCTTTCCTTAACTCAATCCTTCTTCAATTTGGTTTTCATGGTAAATTTGTGCATCGAATTATGCACAATATAGCTGCAGCTCACTTTTCAGTTTTAATTAATGGAATTACTTCAGGTTTCTTTGCCTCTACTAGAGGTATTAAACAGGGTGATCCACTTTCACCTTTCCTGTACAATATTCTGTCTGAAGCTTTCTCCCGAGGCTTAAAAAAATTGTTCAGTACAGGATCTCTGCAATATTTTTGTTTGCCAAGGCCCTGTTCCCCTATTACTCACCTCATGTATGCTGATGATACGGCTGTTTTCCTGAATTCTAACCACAGAAATTTAAAAAGGTTTAAAAGCTTTTTGAAAGCATATGAGCAAAGATCAGGTCAAAAGGTTAATGTTTCTAAATCTGATTTCTTTGTTGCTCCAAACACTTCTGTGGCAAGGGTTCAAACTGTGAGTAGGATTTTAGGTATGGTGAAAGGCTCTTTTCCTTTTAAGTATCTAGGGGTTCCTATCTTTCCAGGTCGTAATTTACAGATTCATTACCATCCAATCTTGGAAAGAATGGAGAAATCCATTAACAATTGGAAGAACAGATGGCTAAGCAGTGCAGGTAAGATTATTCTGATTAACCATTGCTTTCTTTCAATTCCCACACACATGTTTGCAGTTTTAAGTCCTCCAAAGTTAGTCTTAAGGAAAATGGAAAAACTAGCTTCTGGCCTTTTCTGGGGGATATGTGAAAACACAGAAAAGAAAAAATGGAGATCATGGAAAAAAATGAGTCTACCTGTAGATGAAAATGGTATAGGCTTTAGAGACCTAAATGCTATTCTAGATTCCTTCTCTTGTAAACTATGGTGGAAACTGCAAATAAATAATACCCAATGGTCTGAATATCTGTGGTCACTACCTGCATCTTACAAAAAATCACACACATGGAAAAGGATCTGCAAGATTACTGCTAAGGCTAATAGTCTCACTAGAGTTATTCATGGTACAGGTGAATGTTCATTCTGGAATGCTAATTGGAAAGGTGATGGAGCTTTGTGTTATGAATGGCCCCAGGAGATGGATATCCCATTTCCAGATATCTCTCTAAGGTCATTCATTTCTAACAAAGTTTCTTACCTTCCAAATCTGGAGCCTCACCTGGCTACCAATACTATTCTTTTCTTGCAGGAAGTCAAACTGGAAAACTCTCATGCTGACAGGCTTGTCTGGACTCCTACATTGGATGGGAATTTCTCCATCAGATCTGCATAAAAATTATTCAGACAGAAAAGAACAATCATTAGACACCTACACAAGGTATGGTCCCCTTTTATTCCTACAAAGATGTCTGTTCTTATCTGGAGAGCTCTGAATGGAATTCTTCCATTTGATAATATCTTGTGTAAGCTTGGTTTCTCTTTAGCCTCTAAGTGTCCTCTATGCATGAACCATTCAGATTCTCTGGATCATTTTTTTAACTGCTGCCCTTCTTCAATTGCTATTTGGCTCAGAGTTAATAATTTACTACACTTTCAACAACCAGTTTTTGGAAGCTTCAGGAATAGAGTAGAATTCTTTCTCTCCTTCAGGGCTGATTCTAAGATAATGTCCAACTTATTTACAGCTGCCCTAATAGTTACAACATGGTCTCTCTGGATTCACAGAAATAAAATCATCTTTGACAACATATATTTCTCAGTTGATGCATGTTTTCAGAATGTCAAAAAACTGATATACATGATATTCTCAGCTTATCATTTGAAAGGTAATATTGACAAGAAAAAATTGATTACTGCGATCAGTTGGGAAAAACCACTAAATGGTTTCAAAATAATTACAGATGCTACATAGAAAAGTGGTGGTCATTCCTCATCTGCAGCTATAGTGAGGAATTGGAAGGGAGATGTGATTAAAATGAGAGTTAACATTTTTCAATCAGCTTCACCTTTACATGCTGAACTAACTGCCATTCATAATGGATATAAATTATGCTCAGATCTGAATCTTCATTATTGTGTGATTGAGTCTGATTGTCTAATAGCTGTTAAAGGAATTCAATACCCAATGTGTTGCCCGTGGAGAGTTTTCTCTATATGTAGCAAATTAAACTTAGGATACCTAGTGAATCCAATCCAACATACCCCCAGGGAAGCTAACACTGCTGCTGACTTCTTGGCAAAATATGCTATGGAAAATAATTTGCAGGGAGATGTACATATTGATTTTGTTCCACCATTCCTTAGGGGTCTTTTATTACTTGACAAAAATGGTTATCCTGGGGTGCGAATTGTTTCCCCTTCGGTCTAAACATCTACTCTCTCTGTTTCATCCAATATTATGTCTACAATTTTGCTATGATTTCATTCAGCTTTAGTGCTTTCACTAGTAAATCATATATTTTCTTTTCTTGGCTAGAATGGAAACTGTTGTTTCTCCTTTTTATCCTTTGCAGGTGGTGTGCTTTTGTGTATTCTTCTTCACAGCTCACATCCACAGCTGATCCTCAGCTGATGTCAATGCTAGTTGCAAGCAACACCAAATTTCCAGAGATGATGCTCGAGTGAGGATTGCATGTCGCCAAGGATGATTCTCCACTAACTGCAACAATCCTCGGATACTCAGGTGGTAATTTTTCTTTCTCTTCGGCTGCAAATCATTGACAAATAAATGTTCCAATTTTTCGATTCACTGCCCTGTTCGTGGTTTATCAGCCGGATAGAAGAAAAGTTACACCTTGTTTAGCCCACTATATTTCTTTAGTTTAGAATAGGTGGAATCTCCGCTTTTGGAAGCAAGTGATTCATATATTCAAGTTTTTTTGGCTTCGGAACATAAAATGGATGATCTTTTGTAAATATTTTCTCAAGTGGCGCCTTTCGGGCTTATTTATAATTGGTTTGGGGGAGCCTAATATAATCCCTCCCATCTTCGGATGGTTTTAATTTTAAAAAAAATAGTATCTTCAAAACCGGTGCGATTTAAAAAAATTTGCTATTTCTTTGGCGGGAAAAATAAAATTTTCAAATTTTTAGCACTGACTTTTAAAAACCGGTGCTAATTGTTTCCAAAATCGGTGCTACTGTAAAATTTAGCACCGATTTTTAAAAAATCGGTGTTAAAATTTAAAAAACTGGTGTTGAATTAACACCAGTTTTTAAAATCAGTGTTAAAAATTTAAAAACCGGTGCTAGAGGGGGGTCTCTGTGGTAGTGTGTGTTTAATGTAGCCGTGATGTACTCTTTATAAAGTCCATTGAGCAGATCGAAACTCCCATGATTATCTTCATAACATTCCTATTCCTTATCTGCTTCTTGAAGCATCTCCAAATCCCACAAATAAAGAGATTTTTTTTATCTCAAATATCCCATAATATTCCATAAATCCAATTTCATATTAATAAAGATTTTACATAAACTCAGTATGCTTCTACTGCACAACTAAAATATCATATTGCGGAATATACATCCTTCCATAAGTCTAACACTGCAATATTCTATTTTCGGTTAAAACATTTTAGGCTCCAACTTTCCGTATGTTCCAACATGGAACATTTTTCTTTTCCAAATCAGTTCACAAATGGAAATCAATTAATCAATGAAAACTGCACGACTTTGCAATCTTCCTCTTTGCCATATTGTGACCCAACCATTTTGGAATTAAGAGCATAAAGAAAAACTTCCAAACTCACAACACAAGTATTCCTGAAATCCCCTTATGTTGGAACATATGCTAAGTACTGAATATGAATATATAAGAATACTATAAGAAAACCAGAAATACCAAACATAAATAATTCAGATTACAACACCAAAAATTAATATGCAAAATATTCTCCCCCTGGGGCCATGAATATGCCAAACAAAATAAAAGCACGAGAAAACCAAAAAATAACAATAAGATCTGCTCCCCTGAACTCAACACCTGATCTATGTTGGAACATAGTTAGTTCAGAATCTTCAATCATGTTCAGGAGTAGGAACCTGTGCTTCCAGCTGAACCTTTTCAGCTTTAATCTTTGTCTTCTCTGCTTCCAGGGCTGCAATCTGAATAACAATAGCCTCTAGCTTTGCATTCATAGCCACCAGCTTGGCCTTTGTCTCATCAGCAGAAAAATTAGATCCCTCTGGATTTCCAAAGTAGATCATGCACTTGTCTCATCAAGGTATTTTTGTTAGGCCTGAGAAACTCAGTCTGTACTATCTCATCCTTAGCCATAGCTTTCACTTTTTCACTCCTAACTAGTGAAGTGATAAGACACGGGTATACCAGAGCATGCTTTGCATTGGGAGTTATAACTTATCTCACAATGCTCTGCTGTACGAATAACCCCAAGTTGACAGGTTTCTGTGTTCCAACACAGTACATCAATTTAGCCATTTCCTTCATGAGGGTAGTTGTATCTGTTGAGGGCATCCAACAGTGTACTGCTATCTGAGATAGGGAAAAAAACCTCGAGGACAGATAAGATTCTTGGGAATACCCAGTTGCAGGCCATTAAGTTTGAAAACCACCAGAGATCTCACCCAAAATCTGGTCATCCATGACCTCCATCTCCTCCGAAAATACTCTATAAAAAACTGTAGTTTTTATCCCTAATACTTGGTTAATCTTCCTGGCAGAAAAGTTGATAATTTTACCTCTCACATACAGCCTATTGAACCTGGAGGATTCATCATCTAGATTTCCAGCCATCAAATTACCATACACTTCACAAACCTGTTGCTTATTATACTCCTCATATAAAGTGACAGTTTTTTTCAACCCAATCAACTTCACATAATAAGATAATCCACTCTTCTCACATGCCTCTAAATCAACAGGCCTCTTAGAAATAATTTTTCTTTTCAAGAATACCTTTCCAATCTCTTCACAATCATCATCAAAGTAAATTTTAGAGAGAGCATCACTTACTAGAGGAGGTGGCAGTACAAACTTCTTCTTTGGTGTAGCAAGTGTTTTCTTCTTAAATTTCTTGGCTGCTGAAGATGACTAAGCTACAAGCTTCTTCCTCTTAGCCTTTCTTAATCTGGTCTAGATGAACATATCCAAGACCTCATTTCTTGAGTAGGTCAAGTTTGGTTCCTGTGTTGGAACATGCTGAGTCTAATCAATCATTTCATCATCCTGCTCAGTATCTGCTGATGCTGTACTGTGTGTTATAACATGCCTTTACTCCTCATGCATATGTTCATCTCCCCCTGTCTCTCATACCTCTATGTACTCCACATCATCATAAGCACTCCTAGTGTAATCATCAAACCCTTGATCTTGTCCATCCATATTACCATTTGTGAACCCAAACTCTGGTTCATCAATCTCCATTTCCTCTATATCTTCTGACTCTACTCTTTGTGTTGGAACATACCCAACACTCATATCCTCCTCACTATCTGATAGCTCAATCACAGTAGGTCTCACTTCCCTAAGTTCTTCATTCCTCTGAGCTACTGTAGGATCATAGAACCCCACCAACATCCTATCTATTGATTTGACCACTTCAAATCCCTTAGCCTCAGAAACATCAATTTCATTAATTCAAACATAGCTAGGACCAAGGCCATAGCAATAAACATGAAACATATCTTTACCATTATGCATGGCATAAGCCCCTCTAAGCAGCCTAGGATTAAACTCCTCTATTTCATCAATATCTCCTATATCCCTAGTAAAAAAATCCTTCACATCAACATCTAGTACTTTGCCTTTCAGGTTTTTCAACTTATTTATATCTAAGGAAACTCTGTTTGCTTGTACCCATTGAAAGAGTTCATCTAGGGAATAAAATTCCATACTATGCACAGTAAGGGGAGGAGCATCGGGACCAGTTACCTTTTGATAGGGAGAATTGCGCTTGATCTGAGCTTCATCCTTCTGCTCTTTGCCGCCAAAAGTGATCTCACGGAGATGAGAATTCTCCTGATTCTTATGTTCGGCCATTGTTGCTATTTAAGTTTGAGAGGTTTTGGGAAAAATTGAGTATACTTTGGCTTCTACAAGAATTGTGATCTCAAACCCGTAAAGAAATCCCAAGTATATCGGCTTCCAAAATTTGAAGATAGCAACAAGAAGGTAGTATGATATCCAAAATTAGAGGGAAGGTGGAGAGATGGAGAAATTTGAACCAAGAGTAAATTCTCCCTTATTCACCTCATTAACCGTGTCTCCTTTTTTCCTTTTCCAAGAACAACCATGATTTTTTTCCCACTTGTCAACTCTTATCACAACTCTTTGAACTTCCAACATAGCTTCACAACTTCTATTTTTGTTCATTTTTTATTCTTTCTAATTTTTTATATGCAAAATAGATAAAAAATTCTACAGCTAAATAAAAGCTTTAAAGAAATACCTCAAATCTGATACACACCTAAGTGTTATCTGAGGAACTCGAATGTATTAGTGTACAATGGTTTTGTGAAAATATTTGCAAACTGCTCAGATGTTGGAACATAGACTACTTCCACTTCCTTTCTTTCAACAAGATCTCTGATGAAGTGGTGTCTTATACAATATGCTTTGTTCAAGAGTGCTGAACTAAATTTTTTTATAAATCAATTGTACTTTTGTTGTCACATAACACCTTAAGAGGTCCTCCATGAATTCCATAATCATTCATTTGTTTCATCCATAACAATTGTGCACAACAACTTCCAACAGTAAGATATTCAGCTTTAGCAGTTAACAATGAGATTGAATTTAGTTTCTTACTATACCAGGATACTAGATTCGTGTCAATAAAGAAACATCCACCTCTAGTGCTTTTACCATTATCAGCATTACCAGTCCAATCTGAATCACTGAACCCAATTAGATTAGAGTCTTGATTCTTAGAATACCAGACACTATACTCACAAGTCCCACATACATATCAAATAATTCGTTTGACTGCAATTAAGTGAGATTCCTTCAGATCAGCATGAAATTACAAACTCGATGCTGAAACATATATATGCTCCACTTGTTGTCAGATATAATAGACTCTCAATCATACCCCTGTATAGTTTCTGATCAACTCCAACACATTTCTCGTCTTTCGCCAATTTGTTAGTAGCTCCCACAGGTGTTCGAAATGCACGAGAATTGCTTAATCTGAATCTCTTCACTGGTCTCAAGGCATACTTACTTTGATTTATGAACATGTCATTCTTTTCTTGCTTTACTTGAAGCTCGAGAAAGTATGTGAGCTCTCCAACCATGCTCATCTTAAACTCAACATGCATCATGGTTCCAAAATCTTATACTAGATGGTGAAGTAGAGCCAAACACAATATCATCAACATAGATTTGAGCAATCAGATTCTTTGTTGATTTTTCAAGCACAAATAATGTGTGATCTATTCCCCCTCGACGATAACCTTTTATGAATAAGAAAGTAAGCAAGTCGTTCATACTGAGCCCTTGGTGCCCATACAGGGTCTTATTGAGTCGATAAAAATGATGAGGGTAATGAGAATCCTCAAGTCCTTTAGGTTGTTCAACATATACTTCATTAACCACATCATTCAGAAAATCACTTTTGACATCCATCTGGTATAGAGTAAAATTCATAGTGCAGAAAATAGCAACTCAAATTTGAATTGAATATAACCTAGAAACTGGTGCAAATGTCTCATCAAAATCAACTCCTTCAACCTGAGTACATCATTGAGCAACCAGCCTTGCATTATTTCGAGTGATTTAACCATCATCATCAGATTTGTTCTTGAAAACCCACTTCTTGCCAATAAAGTTAACCCTTTTAGGACAAGGAGTAAAATACCATACATCATTACGTTCAAACTGACCAAGTTCTTCTTGCATTTCCGCAATCTAATATTCATCAAGTAAAGCTTCCTTGTAGTTCTTGGGTTCAATAAGAGAGATACAACATTGTAATCCTGCTAGTTCTCTTTAGTTTACTCGAGGGATTGATCGAGTTCTCCTGAAGTTGGGTTCTGGTTGCACCTGTGTTGGAACATGCGGTAGTACAGTAGGGGAAGATGTTCCAACATACTCGACTTCTTAAGGTTCATCAAGATTGTCAGTCTGTTTTGATGTTCAAACATAGTCTAGCTCATCAGGTTGACGACTCTGTGTTGGAACATGGTCTTCATCTGGTTCATCTTCTTTATCACCCGATACTTGTTGGTTGTCAGAATCATCCACAGTGACATTTAAGGATTCCATGAGACTATTAATTTGTCTGAAGATTGCAGACACGATAAGCCTTGTTGTTCACAGAATAACCAAGAAAAATCCCAACATCACTGTGATTGTCAAATTTTGCCAATTGCTCTCTATCTCGGAGAATGTAACACTTGCTTCCAAACATATGAAAGTATGAGACATTTGGCTTCCTTCCCTTCTAAATCTCGTATGATGTTTTTCTTGTGAATTGACAAAGATACACACAATTTATTGTATAACAAGCTGTATTAATCGCTTTTGCCCACCATTGTTTGTGGATTCCTTTCTCGGCTAGTATGACTCGAGCCATCTCCTGAAGAGCCTTATCCTTTCTTTCCACAATGCCATTCTGCTAAGGTGTGATTGGAGCAGAGAATTCATGTTGAATGCCAAGTTCATCAGAGAAAGCACTGAACTGAGAATTTTCAAATTCTCTGCCATGATCACTATAAATTCTGGCAATCTTTCCTACTGGACATCTTTTTTTTGTCTGTAACTTTATCTCCAAACTTCTAAAAACGTCCATAGTATCTGATTGTTTTTTATAAAAGCAACCTAAGTGTTTCTAGAGAAATCATCAACACATACAAAAATACAATTCTTGCCACTCGCACTAGGTGTATTAACTGGACCCATCAAATCCATATGCAGTCATTCCAGATTTCTTAAGGTAGTTATATACTGAACTGATGAGTGGGGAGATCAAATTTTTTTACCTTGTTGACATGCTCCGCACACAATTTCATTTTTTTCTTATAAGTGTAGGCATACCCCATAGTGCCTTTACATTTACAATTTTCACCAGGGTTATGTAGTTAATATGACCGAGCTTTCAGTGCCACAAGGTTCATGCCTAAGAGAACTTTGTCTTCATCATGTTTCACTATGCATTTGTCTTTATGAAATTCTATTGTCATATTGTCATCAAACAGTTGACTAATACTTAACAGATTTTCCTTCAGGTCTTCAACGAACAAAACACTAGTAAATACTAAAAATCCTTCAATATGTAGTTTACCTCTTCCATCACTCTACTCTTCTTTCCATCGCCAAAAGTAACAAAACCACCATCATATGGTTTGATATTTATTAGAAATTCCCGAGTTGCAGTCATGTGGCAAGATCAACCATTATCAAAGTACCACGAGTCTCTAGAATGTGCGATAAGAGACGTATAAGCAACAAGGCAAGTACTAGTGCCTTTAAAAATCCATACCTTTCTGACCATCCTTGATCACTAGACATCGTCTACGTTGGAAAATTCCGAGAGTTTTTATCCTGTCATGATATCTCTGAGCAGTTCTAGGCATTGTTCCTCTGTGTGACCTTGATACATGAAGTAGCTACAGATGAGAGGTTTCCTTTGATGAGTCTTGATAAAATTTATTTTTATCTCTTGAATCTTCGACTTGAGATTGACTGTGCTACCTGGTGATTTGTCTACCTGATTCCGTGTTGATCTCCAAAGTTCTTTCCCATGGTCAGAATGTCATCAAGTTTTGCCTTACCTGTGTTTCATTTCGTAATAGCTGCTTCGGCCATCTCATCTCTCTTAGTTGTTGAGATTAGATTCAAATTTAATTCTTCAATCTCTCTTTTGAGCTCAACAACTAGAACTATCAACTCATTCTCCTTTTCAGCCAAATGGTTTTTCTCTTCCTTCAACAATTTTTTTGTATCAACAACTTTAAGCCACATGTCATACATTTTCTCATATGTACTATGGATCTCTTCGTCATTCACAACTAATCTGCCATCATCACTGGACGTATCATCAGAATTTTTGTTGGAACATACAACTTCTTCTTTCTCTGACATGTTGAAACATTCATCATCTGATCCTCCATGAAATTTTGCTCAAAATTTCATATAATTGCTTTTAAGTTCCTCTTCGTCTTTCTCATATTCTTCATCTTCACTCCATGAGGTGACATATGATTTTCCCTGCTTCTTTCATGTATTTGCACATTCAGCACGGATATGACTAGGGATGGCAGTGGGTCGGGTTTTGGTGGAGGTCTATCCTGCACCTGCTCCAATGAGGCGGATATGGAGGTAGTTTTGGTAGGGGTGGGTGGGTATGAGTATGAAAATGATACCCACCATGGGTAGGGGGTAAGGCATGAATATTAGTTCATACCCATCCCACTCCTGCCCCGCCCCACTATACTCGCTATGTACAAACTAATTTATTAAGTAATAAACTATTATACATCTATAATGCACATGTTAAATATTTTCATGCAAATATTATTAAGATTTTAATATTAAAATTATTATTTTAAGTATAATTTTAGGTGTTTTTTTGGAGATATAATAAATGGATTTGAAGTGGGTTGGATATCCAAGTGGGTGATGGGGCGGGGTGGATTTTAGATTATACCCGATGGAGCGGGTGTGGATTTTAATATTTTACCCGCCATGGGTGATGGGGCGGGTATGGGTATGGAGTGACCATAATCCGTACCCACCCAGCCCCATTTCTATCCCTAGATATGACCATATCCTTCACATTCTCTGCATTGAATTCTTCCAGGCTGCTTAGCTTCAACACTTTGATTTCTAGAGAACTGCTAATTTCCTTGTTCCAATCGTGTCCGACGATTATTACCAAGGTCTTGTGCTCGAGATCTACTTCCACCAAATATCTCTTATGATTTCTTGTTTACTACCTTCAGCATTCTTGAGAAATTCTTTGTGATAAGAGATTTTTTTTTTCAAATTCATCATCACTGTCAGATTCATGATTGACCTTTGATGATGATGTTTTGAAGGCCTACTCCTTCTGGACTTTCTTTACGGGCTATTGCAATGTCATCTCATAGGTTTTTAAAGATCCCATTAATTCATCTAAAGTCATGGTGGTTACATCTCTTGCTTTTTTATTGCTGCAACCTTCATAGCAAACCTTTTATGAAAGGATCTCAAAGTCTTCTTCACAAAATTTTCTTCTTTATAAATTTTCCCAAGTTGATATGTCATATTGGAGATGTCTCTGAGTGTTCCATTAAAAACAATAATAGTATCATCCTCTTCTATCTTCAGTTCCTCAAACTTTGTAGCCAACATCTGTAGTTTGAATTCGCATATACGACTTGTTCCTTCATGGACAGTTTGCAAAAATATCACAAGCTTTCTTTGCCCGATGACATGTTGAGATGAGTTTGAACTGATTTTCTTCTACTGCCCTAAAGATAGCATTCAACACCTTTGAATTTGCCAATGAAGCCTTCAGTTCATCTGCTTCTCCGTACTCGATTCTTCTTCTTTCTTTTTTGAGCTAGTTTCAGCATCTTCAGTAGGATGATTCCATTCAGTTTCAACAAAACACCATGCTAGTTCCTCATCTAGTGAGTTGATGAAGACTCTCATGTATGCCTTCCAGCATTTGTAGTTGGTACCTTCCAGCAGTGGTGGCCCAGACATCGAAACTCCTTCTTTGGTCGCCAAGGTAAAACTAGATCACACTTTCCTGAACACAACCAAGGCAAGAGTATGTGACTTAGCTCTGATACCAAATGAAATTTGGTTTTACCGATTTATCTTAATTATTACTACTATGTTCCAACAAAACCTAGTTAACCAAGTATGCAATAAACTAAAACTTAGAGACACGAGACTTGGTTACGAAGTTCGGTGTAAACCACCTACATTTGCAGGGCTTGGCTCAATTCAGAATGAATCCACTAATTAGAAGGATACAATAAGAAATACACCGTACAATTATACTTATCTATCTAAATATGACATGTGAATTCTGCAAGCTCCCTTTGCTACCGACCCGCCTTGATCAGACTCCCTCAAACCTCAAAACTCATTGACCCTAGATCTCCTCCTCCCGGGGAATTAAGGTATACGATTCTGAACTTTGAACAATAGGTTACATATGTTGGAACATATGTATGCTGGCTCTCGCAGTACTCTCGGAAAGATAGAAAATATGTATGAAGATTTTCACAATTAAGTTCGTGTGTTTAATGCAGCCGTGATGTCCATTGAGCAGATCGAACCTCCCATGATAATCTTCATAATATTCATATTCCTTATATACTTCTTGAAATATATCCAAATCCCATAAATTAAGGGATTTTCCTTATATCAAATATCCCATAATATTCCATAAATCCAATTCCAATATGGATTTTCCATAAACCCTGTATGGTTCTACTACACGACTAAAATACCATATTACAAAATATACATCCTTCCATAAGTCTAACACCGCAATATTCTATTTTCGGTTAAAACATTTTAGGTTCCAGTTTTCCGTATGTTCCAACATGTAACATTTTTCTTTTCCAAATAAATTTGCAAATTCCCATCAATTAATCAATGAAAACTGCAGTACTTTACATGCTAAATGGTTTCCCAAAAGAAACTTTTGAAAAAAATAGCATAAATCTTAATGGTCCACAACTTCAAACCATTTGCCTTATCAAAGTCATCTATTAGTAGTCTGCTTAAACTATTTTGCTATCAATAATGTAGGTTACGATCTTATGGAACATCATTAAAAATGATCAAACATTGAATTGGCGGGAAACTTTGGAGCTGCAGTCTGGACACATGGAACCAATTGCACCTACGTACATTGGATCAAGGCTTCCGTTCCTAGCCAAAATTAATAATCAAATCCTTGTCCTCGTGTCCTTACATCATACTGGAAACCCTTGGATTTTCCGGGAAGAAAACTTGCATTGCAATATAAGATTGCGTGATAAAATACCTAGTATACATAAATATGCAAATATTAATTTCAGGTAGTTAGTTATTGGCTTTTACAATCTCAACAATTCGTTGATTTCAAACTGTATTTCATCTGGGGGCGAACAAATAGTGCGGTTGTCGTGCGGCTGGTGGGCGAAGAAGAGGGCGGACTTGGGGGAAATTAACTCTACTAAAAATTCATATATAAGTATATAACTCTACAACGAGAATAGAGTCCGTCTCTTGAAAGACGGTTTTTACATAAGTTATGGAAAAGACAAATGTTTAAAGTGTAAATTAGAAGAAATGAAGATAAAATTTTTGGGTTGCATGAACCGGGTTATAAATTTCATAACTACAACATGTTGTTGCATACTAAAATTTTAATATTACAAGTAAAACCTTTTACCTTTTATAATTTTAATTATACTTCGTCTTTCCATAAGGCTGTGGAAAGACCGTCTTTCCCAAGACTTTGCCATGAGGATATAGTTTGATAAATAATTTAAAAATAAATGTTACATTACATTTTAATTTTGTTTTATAATTTAAACGAATTACAGTAAATATGCACAAAGTCTTATCACCAAGTCTTGGTTTACGCAGGGACCATTATGCAATTATTAAACATTTTAATTGTAATGTGTTTTCTTTTAAAAACTGTAAATAAATTTGGGAAGATAAAATTTTGTATAAATTTTGTAGAAAGATCTCAGTCAAAGTTTAGGCTGCCTCACATAAGACTGTCTCAAATCTTATTTTATACCAAAAAAAACTAGAGATAAGCCTAAACTTCAGGCACAACCTTTTATGCAATTCTAACAATATTCTAGTTCCAGGGACCTATCTCTAATTATTTTACAGGGACCTATTGCTAATAACTTTTTAGGGGTTTTTTCATCCAATTTTTCCGATCATTTTCCCGCCACCTGCAATCTGTAAAAAAAAATCAAAAAATTTTTAAATGTTTAAAAAATGCAAAAAAAAATCAATAAAAAAAATGCAGCAACATCAGCAGAAAATAGCAGAACATTAATGAAAAATAATAAAACATCAACTAAAAAACTATAGCAAAAAATATATATATAATCAAAGAAAAGCAAAAAAGATATACAAATTCAAATAAAAATCAACAAAAATTTTAAAAATAAAATCGTCGACTACGACTAACAAAAAATCAACTGAAAATCATAAATAAAGCTAAATTATCATTAAAAAAAACTACAACCATCAACTTATATCACCCAAAAGGTAAAAACATTAACTATTATCATCTAAACTTCGCTTAGAAAATGAAAAATATCAACATAAGGAAAGAAACACTACAAAAAATCAACCATATCATCAAAAAAGCTACAAATATCAACCGTGATCACCTAAAAACCATCTAGAAAAATAAAAACATCAACATGAGAAAAAAAAACTAAAAGCATCAACAAAAAAGCTACGGTACCTCAAGAGTATAAATTATTCACTTTGAAAACTAAAAAACATTAACGATTTTTTTATAAAAAAAAGACTACAAAAATCAATTCCTCACAGCTGAACCTCATCCGGAAAATGAAAAACATCAACATAAGAAAAAAGACACTGCAAACATCAACATGAGAAAAAAAACAAATATCAATCCATATCACCCATAAAAAACTAAAAAACCTCAACTCATATCAATTAAATCTCATTCGTATGATGAAAAACGTCAACATAAAAGAAAAAAAAGCTAAAAAATCAACAAAAAGCTACAGTACCTCAAGAATAAAAAAATAAAAAAAGGAACCTGGTGGGATTTGAACCCAGGTCTCCAACCTCAAAGCCTAAAGCAATAACCACTACACAAAAGACTCTTATTGAACATAATCTCAATTAAATAATGTTAAACCTCAACATATACATCAACAACATAAATTCTTCAAAAATAATGGTCATAATGAGACTCGAACCCCAAACCTCTAACCTTAACAACATAAGTACCAACCACTAGACCAAATCATCTTTAATGATATAAGATCAGTGAAGTAATTATTGAACCTCAAAAAGTCTTTGAAAAATGTAAAATAAAATATTAAACCTCATCTCTCAGACGATGAAGCTTAGCTCCGCCGTCGATGTCGCCACCGTCTGCGTCAACGTCGCTCGCTATCCACCGTCCACGAGTGCAAACACGCGCAAGCTTCATCTTAACATAGCATGTGGATCTCACGTGCTAGCTTTATCAATGATGATCTACACCAACTTCCACTGGGAAACGTTGATTCCTCCGTTGAATCGTCGATCGCAGTGCAAAAAACTTTGTGCCTTACCTCCGCCGCAATGCCCATGTGCCAAAACCCTAGCTCCACCACGACGACTCAGTAATCAACTGCTGCGCCACCACTTTAATCAATGAACTCTACCAATTCATGAACCCCGATCGACGTTGATTACAGCAACATTGATGAAGAAGGTGGCGCAGAGCTTGTTGTTGAAGATATCGGATGATATGAATCCCCTTGCAAAGAATCTGGATTGCGAAATTAAGATCTTTGACAAAATAAAGGAACTCGCAAACCCTTCAATGTTGCACGAAATTCAAGGTCTAGCCCATGGGGTACACTCAATTTTGATTCGCTCTCCAACTAGCCCTCAAGATCAGATTACAAGGTTTATTGATACTTAACTAGCCCTCGGGGTTAAGCAACAATGGAATAGCTCACAAACAAAGAGTATGAACTCAAAAGGTGGTATTTTGATTGATAAAAGTGGTGTAAATTCGTCCATATGGCCTCCCTATTTATAGGGTTACAATCTTGCCCTAAACCCTAATCACAAATGGAAACGGAATTGACTTATGGCAGCTTTAAGAAGCCAAAACCATATTTAACTAAAATACCTAAAATAATTGGTAATCTAAGGTAATCTGGTTGAATTCTTCAAGAAGCAACCTTGAAGAATATTACCATATTTAATCTTACCAAATCTAATTCTAATTAGAATAAAACTAAATACACTAAACCCTAATGGACTGTATTTTTGAAATTCATCTCTTCAAAACCCACATGGCTGAACTGTCAGTCCATAAACCCAAAATGAAATAATTTTAAAATATTTTACAGTGATCACATTACCTCATTAAAAAACTAGTGGGAAAGAAGAGTATAGTGTTCTTCATGATGTCTTTAGTTCGTCGTTAATCTTGAATAATGAATCCAGGATGTCGATGGTGACTCCTTCAATTTTTCGTCATAAAGTTGATCCATCAAATCATTTAAAGCACATCAAAGCATTTGATATTCGTATCATTCCCTCCCGGATCGAAAAGTGTCGTCCTCAAAACGGGAAGCAGATAACCTATAAAGACATCCTTGAATTCCTGTAACAACTTAACAAACCGTGAAAGCATATCTAGAGGAATATCTTCATTAGCATAGTAACTTTCTTTAAAGGACATTATAAAAACAAAAGATTGATTAGACAAAGCTCGATTCACATATCTTATTGAAGCATAAAACAATTTACCAGAGTCAATAGATTGTTCATGTCTCATCATATAAATAGAAGGTAACAGACTAAGATGTGAAGACAAGACTTTATGCAACTTTTCATTATCATTATGCCACTTACCTGTCTTACCTACCTTAGGATCGACCTGGAACTTATCTATGGCAACATTTACTATCATTTTGGTAGAATTGACACTATTTTGGTCGAAATTACTTGCTTCTTGTGGGGGAGTAATTTCGGCAACATCTGTGTAATACGCCTAAAAAATATCTTGTGTTTCAGGACCTTTCTCACCTTTGTCAACAATGATGATTTAATAATCTATTTGTTCTTCTTTGATGTCATACCGTGCATGCATATCATCATCTTCCTCCTCCATTTTTGTTATAATTCATTCACGGGGATAGTTATTGTGAGCATGTCCTCGTTCATAACAATGAAAACATGTAGGAGTGTTAGAAGAAAATGTATCTGACAAAGTAGAAATTGATTTGCCTGTATCTTGGCTAAGAGACTAATTGGTTGCAATCATTCTTTGATCAATGGGTTCCAATGGTAGATTTGCATAGGTTTTGGTTGAATTAGGGTTTCCTCGGCCACCCATGTTGGAATTGCTACAACCATTTGTCGAATTTGGGCTTCTAAAATCAGAGAGATATCTTTCACTGTCATAGCCAAAATTAGAGCTTCCCCTGGGCCTTAATGTCGACTCAACCAACATGTCCTTGAATAATAAATCTTGCATGGAAACATAATGTTGGAGCTTAACCGGAACTTGGAGACTTTCTCTTAACCTTCAATAAACCGATTCTTTATAAAGGCATCATTTTCTCTCATTCCAACTCTTCTCATAGCTAATTCAAGATCTTGCCAGTATTAATCTACACTACGATTTCCTTGCTTCATATTGCTGAGATACGAACATTGCTCCATCAAATATGTTCGTGGAACATGATGTAATCGAAGCTTGGTTTTCAATCTCTCCCAAGTAGAGATAGGGTTTTTACTATCAAGCTGTTTTAATTCTTTAAAATCCTCCCACCATTTTGTGGCATAATGAGTGAAAGAATACTGTGTGATATTGATCTTCTCTTTTTCACAGTAGTTGTAAAGATCAAATAGGTTCTTGATCTGCCTCTCCCAATCCAAGTATTTCACAGGATTGTGTCGACCATCAAATCTAGGAATATCATCCTTGAAACCTTTGATGTCATGAGCATATTCAACCTGTCTTGAAGAACAAGGTGTCGTCAGATTTGATAACTCATCTACCTTCCTAGAAAATCTCTGAACCTCGCTCATTATGGCATTTATGACATTCATGGAATTTAATTTAGGTTTATTGTTGGGATTGCCAACAAATGGTGTGACGAACGGATCGTCCACCATCCCTGCTAAGAAAAAAAACTGATTAATAGTAAACGCCCCCCTTCCCATTTGTTTATTAAGGTCACTCACCAAGTATATAACACTCACAACTCACAAGGCGAAGGCTAATGCGAGGGAAATTGATCAATTCACCACAAACAATTCAAAGCAATCTATGGAGATGAGTATTGCAGAACTTATTTCTAAATTTATAAATATATAAACTCAAAATTGGTCTCTACAATCTGGAATTCCAAATTCTACAAAGAATAAGGAACAAAACACAATTTGAATGGCACGAATCGGAGCTGTATTGAATGAATTGTGATGAAAACAAGATTGCTTGATATAGGCAACAAATAGGTTCCGAAAATTCAAGAAACCTTTCCGAAAACAAATTGGAATATGAACTCAAATCCAAATCCCTCGTGGTAAAGGATTTTGATGACTTACTTTTCTCCCAAGTCAAAAATTCAGATCAAAACCCCTCTCTCAATTTTCTTTTATTTCCTTTCCCTCTCCCGATTAGGACACTACCACAGAGACCCCCCAAATCATTGACTGCCTCCATAAGATCATGCTTAATAAACGACCAGCATTTAATATAGAACTTAGGTATGAAACCATCTGGCCCTGGACTGCTGTTCCTGTTTAAGCTTTTAATTACTGTTTCTAACTCAGATTCTAACACAGGGCAGCTAAAGCTTGGTTATCCGAGTCATTTAAAAGTTTGGGGATTTGGCAAAGAAAGTGGGAAGAGAAAGTATCATCAGTATTTTGGTCAGGTTCAATTAATAGACCAGAATAAAAGACAATTTCCTCATTCTGGATTTCGGTTTGTGTGTTTAACCATTGACCAGCTGAATTTTTAATCTTATTAATCTGCATCTTACAATTCTTCTCTTTAACTACCTTATGGAAGAATTTAGTATTATTATCCCCCAATTTATGCCATTTAAGTCTCGCTTTCTGTTTCCAAAACTTTTCTTTCTCCTTAAGAGCCCTAAGCAATAAAGCTTTTTTTCTGGTTTAGCTTAACAAGTTCAGAAAGATTGGGATTTAAATCAAAAGCAGATTCCTGGATACTTAATGCTTCCTCAGCTAGTATAACATTGGAATCAATATTACCAAAAGACTCTTTGTTCCATATTTTAATCACTCTTTTTAACCTGATCAATTTTAAGTAGAATCTAATCATACCTTTATCATGGATAGGTTTTTCCCAATTTTCCTGAATTAAGCCAATAAACTCTGTCCTTTGGAACCAGGCATTAATAAATCTAAAAGGCTTAGGATATGAGGGAATTAAGTTAGACAACTGGAGGAGGAGAGGTGAGTGGTCCGAGGTATGCCTATTAAGAATCTAGATGGAGGAAGAGGGAAATTTGGAGCTCCATGCTAGGGTACAAAGTCCTCTATCTAATCTTTTAGAAGTAGGATTTCTAAGCCTAGAGTTACACCAAGTGAACAGGTTACCTACTGTGTTTATTTCCTGAATACCATTGGAGTTTATCCATGTATTAAATTCTCTAATGCTTCCAAGAGCCGGATTAGAAGGTCCTCTATATTCAGACACATTAGTAATTGTATTAAAATCACCTATGAAAATTGTATCTCCCTTAGAAATCGGTTCTAAATCTTTCCATAATGCTTTTCTACCTTCTCTATTTCTTAAAGCATAAATGAAAACAGCCTCCATACAAAGATTGATAGAATGATGAGATATGTCAACATGCATAAATTGGTCATGTGAAGATATAAGTGAAACAGCGAGGGAATGAGACCACATTAGCCAAAATTTTCCATTAGGAAGGGCCAGACAATTGGAAAATTCAAGAAAAGTCATATAAGAGTGAATTTTTGAGTTGTCATGCATAGGTTCAATTATGCATAGTACCTGGATTTTCTTTAGTTTAAGCAGATTAGATAGTCTAAGCATTGATGTTTCCATACCATGGAGATTCCAGACCAGAAAATTAATGTTAACTGTATCTATCATATTTCACCAGATTTATTACCTTTTGTAGCCGATCTTAATAGCATCTTATTTAGTTGACTAAGATAGGTAATCTTTTTGTTTTTAACCTTACCTTGGTGATCAAACTTACCCGAGCATTTTGGTTCAGGAGTAGCATCCAAATTTTGTTGCTCCAAGGTATCCAGATCTAAGGTAGTTCCCAAGTCCTCATGTAATGTATCACTAACTCCATCCTGATCCTGAGTGTGAAGATCTTCTTCATGCAAAATAGAGAATCTGTTTGACATCTTTCCATGTAGGGAAAGTGTAGGATTAGAAAAAGAGTCCTTCCTGGGAAAGCGAAGTGAACCAATTTGAAGATCATCTTTAGCATAAAATTTCAGTGCTGGTTTTGAGTTTGCAGTAGCTTTTAATAGCCTAGTGGTAGAATTTTCTGGGCTCACTATGGAAATTCCTGATGCCTGAAATCTACCAGTAGCAGGAGTTGTGGGAGTTTCTATTGTAGTATTAGATTGAGAGTGAAGATCAGGGGTTCTACTAGCCTTAACAGGATTAGAGGTGGAGGGGTCATTAAGAGGATCAGAGATCAATGGTGGTAGTTCAAACTTTTTCCCCGTTGCCTGCCACTAAGGGTTGGGCTGAGCTTGAACTCTGTTGGTTTCTTCTATCCTGTCATTAGTATTTTGCAAGTTGACTCTACATTGGCCTAAGGAATGACCTAGTTTAGAACAATGGCTACAATAGAGGGGAATATCTTCAAACTCAATTGGATACTTCCTATTGTTAGAGATTGAGCCAAGTCTAATGTAATGAGACGGAGGCTTCATTAGATCGATTTCAACACAGAATTTAATGGCAGAAGGCCTGGTAAGCATCTCAGTTGCAAAATCATTTTTTATAAAATTGCCTATACTATTTCCAATGGACGCAATAGATGCAGAATTATAGTAATACAGAGGTACCTCCCTGATCGTACACCAAATTGGAACTATTGGAGATTCTTTTTGTGTGGAGAACTCAGGTATCCACTTGAGCATCTTAAGCAAAACTCCTTTGAAGTTCCATATACCCTTCATCCAAAAACGTTGGTAGTCGTTGACATGCTCAAATCTGATTAGAACGTGTTTATAATCTAGAGACCCTAGTCGTTGAAACTTGCTGCGCTGATGCTTCCCAAAAACACAATGCTCACAGAAGTCCAAGCTCTTGACCTTGTGGCCACCAAGAAGATCATATTTCAACAAAATCTGCATCCCTCTTTCACCCATGTGACCAAGCCTCATATGCCATAACTTAGTCATATCATCCTGGTGAACCTCCGAAGATGCAACATTAACAGAATCCATAACCGTGGAACCTTGTAGAAAATACAAAGTACCATGCAGAACACCTTTCAGAGCTAGCCTAGAACCTTTGCAGACACACAGAACTCCATCACTCCCTGAGTATACGAAACCCTTTCTATCCAACGTAGGAAGAGCAATCAGATTCTTTGTCATCGATGGAACATGCCTGACATCGTTCAAAGTACAGAAACTACCATCATGCATCCTGATCTTGATTGAACCAATCCCAACTACCTTGCACGCAACACCATTTGTCGTAGTAATGATGCCCTCAGCTTGCTCATAAGTTGAGAAATAATCTCTCCTTGGGCATATATGGTAAGATTCCCCAGAATCAAGAAACCACGCATTAGGATGATTATTTTGCCCATTAGCAGCTAGAGCAAAATCATCTTCAGAATTGAAATCCCCTTCAGCCACAGCAGCAGTACCAGATGTACTCCCAGATTTACTAGCCTTTTTCGGACACTCCTTTTTCCAATGCCCTTCTCCTTACAGTAGTTACAAACATCATTGGCCTTGGGACCCTTTGAAGATGACTTCTTGCCCTTCTTCTTACTGTCAGTTCCCTTGCCCTTTGTGTTTCCGTCACTAGCAAACAAGCCAAAGGCCTGACTTTCTTTACCTGTACCGTTTGCCTTATATCCCAACTCTCTACTATGGAGAGAGGATCTAACTTCCTCCAGAGACACGGAATCTTTAAATGACTGAACAAAATTCTCATACAAAAGCGGTAAACACACTAGTAAAATCAAAGCAGCATCTTCATCTTCAATTTTCACATCTATATTTCGCAATTCTAATAAAAAAGTATTCAATTGCTCTAGATGGTCTCTGAGTTGCGTACCTTCCTGCATTCGGAGACCGAAGAGGCGTTGTTTCAGAAGCAGCTTGTTGGTTAGAGATTTCGTCATATATAAACTCTCCAACTTCAGCCACAGTTGTGCAGCAGTCTCCTGATCTGAGACCTCGGTGATGATTTCGTCCGCGAGACACAGCATAATCGTCGAGTGTGCCTTTTCTTCCAGACCCACCACATCGCCAGAACTGCTCGTGAAATCCTTCGTCAGCGGAGTCCACAAACCTTGCATTTCAGTAAAGCTCGCATCTTGATCTGCCATAAACTGAAACTGTTTCTCCCAGTAAACTTGTCGATCTTCACGTTAAACCCAGACATCTTTCTCCCCGATCAGCCCTGATCTGATGAGCCTAGAATTCGATACACCCACTATGGATCTCACCGGAAAAAGAAACCGCTCTGATACCAGTTTGTTGTGCGGAATGGAGAAAGAACAGAAAATATGAACGAAAATAACAAGACACAAGATTTATGTGGTTCACCAAATTTTGGCTACATCCACGGGAGATGGATTCACTATATTAGAATTAATGTTTACAGAGAGAAGAGAGACACTTTGTATGTTGTCTCCACTAAACCCTAACAAACTGGGCCAAAACACAATTCGGCCCAAATCAACAGCAGTCCAATAAAGAGACAAGCTATACCGTCGGACCAACAAAAAACAGCAGCGAGACCCCCGTACCAACCTGTCGAAGCGGCTAATACATATTCAAGGCATACCAACAATAAACTCTATAGCGATACATGTATGCAAACATGAAGGCAAAGCAACTTTAACTGATCAAGAAAGTAGGGGTGTTGATGCGCTGATGATCAGATGATTCACCTCACTCATTGCATTCTCGGTGGCGTCATTATGTCATTTCTCCCTGTTCTGCCACCGCCACTGCCGACGTGTCACAGGTCACCCTCCGGGGGGTTAACCGTGCGGCCTAGCTATGCTAGAGTTTCATGACTACCGTCTGAGTTTCCATGTGTGTCATACTCAGCTTGGTTGCTCTCAGCACACCAAGCCTTTAGAGGGACGTGGTCGAGTATGAAGCGGAAATACACACACAGGTTTAGATTGGGAGCGAGATTTCACACACATAAGCCAACAATGCAATACAAGGCCCGACAACTAGGGAGAAAATGCTCATTTTCAATATATTGCCAAAAGGTAACCAGACGTGGGTAGCTCAGTACTCCATATACATGTTGTACAAATGTTATCGAGTATTGGGTACAAAGACAAACAAAGGTCAAAGGAAACAAGGCACGTAGGTCTGGACCTTAAGGAAAGAAACTAAGCTAATCTACTAGCTAAGTCTATTACAAGCAAGAGGGAAGAATTCTGGGACAAGGAGCTTGGGACATGTATTTTCGGGACGTGACTCAACACTTAGTGTGCTGGCCTGGCGAACAACCAGGTGCTGTGCGCATGGACGTTGGGAACAAATGGCTTAGGAATTTGCACAATGCATCCCGGGCATAGAGAGGGACACCATAGGTCGTGAGCAGCTAGGCGGTCGGCACTGGATGACCCAGAGACATGTGCATCGCTGTATAGGGAGACTAGTTCGCATGTAGACATTGCGGGGCACGGGCCGCAACACGGTTGTGGCGTACATGCAGGCTTTGGGTTGCGTTGTGGTTGAGTGATAAGCCCGACCTCGTAACATTTTCCCCCACTCAATTCGGAGAATGTCCTCGGAGCCATCAATCCTCCAAGGTTCACTACCCATATATGTCTTGTACACTTCTGCCTCAAGAAAGAGGTTGGTTCAATTGCTGGCGCTGGTGTACTCTAATGTAGCCGTGGTCCTTAGCTTGTCCTCAGTTTCATTTTGAGCTGGCTTGATTTTATAGCACCCACTCCTTGATCAACAACCGAAGGAATGTCCAACTCTGGATGATGTTTGGTACCTATCATCATCCTTTCACGTTTCTGCCTCCTGCCTTGTGGAACAACAAGGGGCGGCTTATGTGAATGATGACTCGTCTTTCCTGGTCGAGGTCTACAAGGTTTAGCTTATTAAATGACTCGAAATGGGATATTTGAAGGGGCATGCTTGCTGACAGATATTTTTTTGTGAATCAAGATCTTCTTGGCAATCGATGAGAACTTCTCATCCTCCTTGCTCAATAAATATTTTTTTCTCGTAGCTGGGGAGCGACCCACGACATGCTCAATCCTTGGACTTGCTTCACAAAGCTTCTCAGATCCATTGAGCAAACCCATTGTCTTATGCACATGAAGAGCTGCAAAGCCGAGATCTTACCCCCGGGTGAACTCTTCATAGTCGCTTTAACCATGCACATATTGGTGCCTAAGACATAAAGGCAATTACCATATGGGTATACGACAATCTGTGCATCTCTCATAAATTCCATGACAAGGGTTAAACCGAAGTCATCCAGTTTAACGACATGGAAATCCTTGTGGTCTCTATGGTGCCAAACTTGACCAAGCATTGCCTCGCAACACCCAGCACAGGCAGGGCTTCACTGCTAACAACCTTCATCCTACCCAGAACTTTCTCCAACTTGAGCCCCAATCTTGATGCCTCTGATTTGGTGACATACACATGGCTAGCTCTAGTGTCGACCATCGCTCGAATGGGTTTTCCATTCATGTGCACGTCCATGTAAATCAATGCTCCATTGGTCCGATGCATTGGTTTGTTATGGTCAATCTAAGGTTAGTCAAGTTTAGGTGCGGCCTTCTCCGCTCTGCTTGACTGAGCCGCAACTCTCTTTGCTTGCACTGAAACAACCACCCGGCCGATCTCAGGCTCCGTCAATGGATTTAACCACCCTAGTTCTATTGATCCCACCATGGAATTACACCGCAGATTTAATGCTCCAATGTAGCATGGTTATTCCTCTTCGAGCCCATACTCCTCAGTCGAATGCTCTTGAACTGCCCCGCTCAGTGCCTCCTATATTTGTATCAAGTCCTCAAACAATGTAGTAGTGATCCTCTGCTATGTTGGGCAATCAACAACGGCATGATTCCCTTTGCATGTCCTACACACAAGTCGCGCCTCCCCAGTTTGTCCATCCCACCTTGGTTTGAACCCAACTGAACCAGCCGCACTTGCACTAGGGATTCCATCATTCCTTCCCGCACTCAAATTGGCCATGTAGCTACCTCTACCACTTGGACTGGATCTAATGTTACTCCTCACCTTGGTAGAACTCACCCCCGCACCATTGCCCACCTTGGAAACAGTAGAACCATTCACCCTCTATTAACTCTTTGCAATCCTCTGCCCCCATAGTCTTCCTGACTTTGGACGAACACCACCGCTAAATTATAGTCAGTGCAACGAGCTCTGTTTAGCTCGATTCTAGCCCAAGGCTTCAATCCCTGGTTGAAATCATGCAGTTTATAATCCTCCAAATACATCGTAGCAACAACAACTTTCACAGCTTTTAAGTCTGTCCCGGTCGCCTTAAAGTATTGTTCAAACTCGTACAAGAAGTTATCAAGCTCTCTCGCATCATGTGCCCCGCCATATTTCTTAGGCTCAAGGATTTTCCGTTTGTGCACAACACGGACACCACAGCCACCGCCCCCACATTGGGACAAGTTGGCCACAGCTTGCATGAGTACGTGAACGTCTCTGCCAAACAGCTCAATGGTGCCTCTCATCACAGCAACGTCGGACTCGCGAGATGCCAATGCTTCTCTCAGTTTAGCGTTGGCCACTTCGATGTCTCTACTGATAATGGCAACATTAAATTATGTCTGATCCACTCGGTCAGCTAGGCTCCCAGACCCTTGTGCCTTACTAAGAGAACCTCTCAATGTTCTCCAATCAATCAATCTTCTTCGACATAGTGACGGCCTTTCACTATGTGCTCAAGGATTACTGTAGCTTTGATACCAAATATCACGGGTCACCCCCTGAGGGGGTTAACCGTGCGGCATAGTCGTGCTAGAGTGTCACGACTACTGCTTGATTTCCCATGTGCTTTGCAATCAACTTGGTTGCTCTCAGCACACCAAACCTTTAGAGGGACGTGGTCTAGTATGCAACAGAAATACACACACAAGTTTAGATTGGGAGCAAGATTTCACACACACAAGCCAACAATGCAATACAAGGCCCGACAACTGGGGAGAAAATGCTCCTTTTCAATATATTGCAAAGGGTAACTGGATATGGGTAGCTCAGTACTCTACATATATGTTGTACAAATGTTATCATGAGTACGGGTACAAAGACAAACGAAGGTCAAAGGAAATAGGGCATGTAAGCCTAGACCTTAAGGAAAGAAACTAAGCTAATCTACTAGCTAAGTCTATTACAAGCAAAAGAGAAGAATTCTGGGACAAGTAGCTTGGGAAATGTCTTCTCGGGCCATGACTCAACACTTAGTGTGCTTGCCTGGCGAGCGACTGAGCACTGAGTGCACGAGCATTGGGAACGAATGGCTCGTGCGTTGTGCACAGCACGTCGCAAGCACAGAGGGGGGCATCACGGGTCGTGAGCAATTAGGCAGTCGGCACTGGATGACACAGAGCTGTGTGCGTCATGGTTTAGGGAGACCGGTTTACAGACATGCGTTGAGAGGCAGTGGACCGCAACACAGTTGTAGCATGCATGCGGGCATGTGGTTGCGTTGAGATTGAGTGATAAGCCCCAACCCCGTAACACAAGAAGAAGTTCTACTCCCAAGGGTGTTCCTGATGTCAATAGGTACAAGAGTAAACTTGGGGAATACACCTCAAAAACTTTGTTACAGATACCTATTTACCATACAATTTACGAAGATCCTCTGCACGCTCCAATGTTTCGGTGCACAGTTACCACACAGAGTACTCAGCGAAAGTGCGCTATTCAAGATGCTGCAAGAGTGGCCCTGGAAATTCTCCGTAAAATACCCATGGATGAGATTTCCCCTGCTGTAAACGAGGATACTTCTTCTGCAAGTCTATCCTCAATGAGTATGCTGCAAAGATGCATTTAGAGAAGCCATCTTACCAGACAATCCAATATGAAGGATTGCCTCCTTTTTTTACGTCCACTCTTCATTTTTCACGGTGTTCATAACTCCGGGGTCAGGGGTAAGAACAAGAAAGAGGCTGAGCGTGATTCAGATTATTCTAGACAATGGAGATTCTATATCCGTCCAGGTCGTGTGTGGGATTTTTCAATCTAATTCCAAGTCATGTGTAGGATACATTGACAATTATTTTTTCATTATCCTTTTTTCTCAACCCTTCATTTAAAACTAAGAGCAACTCGAAGAAATAGAACGTACGTGCGTGCGGGTTGACAACAGAGAAGAGTTTTGAAAATTAAAAAATTCTCTCTTTAACATAGCTAGCTATCCTGATTCCACACAACACCTGCACGCACGCTCCCGATCCATAAGACAAGATTAAATTCTGTTTCATGGAATAATAAATATTGCATAAAATTCACAGCCCGGTCATGATAAACTCTATAGCGATGCATGTATGCCAACATGAAGGCAAAGCAGCTTTAACTGATCGAGAAGGTAGGGCTGTTCATGCGCTGATGATCAGGTGATGCATACTTTATTTCATTCACCTCACTCACTGCATGCATTCTCACAATCAATATAGGTTTAGAAAAACAGGAGAAACAATTCTTACGATTCCAGTGCTTGGATTTGATGCTGATTGGGACAATGGTATGGCTTCTTCTCCATGGCATCTGTCTAACTACCACCGGTAATATATATGGTTTCGCATTGTTTAGTTTGCATAGAATTTTTAATCTCTCTGTAGGGAATGTTTGGTGTTATCTACTTCCCTTCCCATTTAAGTTTCTTTTAGACCAAACATATATACATCGAACATGCTCGCAGACAAGTTTTAGAAATATCTAAATGAAGGAGAAAGATGGGATTTGAATTGATTATGGATGAATTTAACGGGCAAAATTTTGGGAAAGACGGTTTTAATAACAGGCTTATGGAAAGACGAGATATAAGTAGAATAATAAAAAGGTAAAATGTTTTAGTTGTAATTTTAAAATTTTATTATGAACGTAGTTATAGAGTTTATGCCCGATTAATGCAACCCAAAACTTTTTTCTGCATTTCTTTTAATTCGCAATTTAAACCATAATCTTTCCACAACTTATAAAAAGACCGTCTTTCAAGAGGTAGACTCCATCTATAAATTTTAAATACTAAATAGTGGGATTCGTGCATCAGGTGGGCTGAGCAGGTGCGTGCAGTAGCTGACCGTCGTGTGCAGCGATCGAGTGAAGTGACTACTGATACTTTGTTTGGTTTATCCCTTGTTTTAGTTCACGTCTCCTTTGTGTTTGGTTTTAATACTAAATCGAAATCGAAATTGCAAGACTTTAACACACAAAGATTTTTGTATTTCGAACACCATATTTTTGTCCCCCAAAATCAATTATTAGTCACGTTGCTCGTGCGCCGGCTCCTGCACATTACCCAGCCATTTGAACCATGTTTTCCCTAATGCATTGTCAAAACGGAGGGAGTATTATTTTTTCATTGACAGAATTAAAAGCTCAAAAAAACCTTATAACCACGTCTCCTTTTGCATTTACAAGATATAGCATTTCAAACTATTTCTCCATCTTCAATTATGTTTTATTGAGTAATATTCTTAAACCAAAACCTAAGCGCATGCACGTAAACGTCCTTTGAATGTGCTTTTTTTATTTTTTATTTTAATTGATGATTTGTCCTGTGTGCGAAATTGACAAAGTCTTGTATAAGGCCGTCTCACGGTGAGACCAGAGATTAAATTGCAATGATTTTAAGATGGGATTTCATATTAATGTTTTAAAAGTTCAGAGACTTAATATGTAATTGTGATAATTTGCAATTTAGTCCAGTTTTATTAGTTTTTTGCCCCCAAATTTAGTTTGCTCTTTTCCTATTTTGCCTCTAGTCCTTGGTTTCACCATAAGACGGTCTCATAAGAGATGGACTCTGTGAAATTTACTTTTGTTGTTATTAAACTGCCGTCCCAGAATAAATTATTATTTTATTGTCTAAATTTCAAGTTATATTTGACCATAAATTTAAATTATTATATATGTTACAATATCACCATGTAATATATTACATGGTGATATTGTAACATATATATATATAGATATATAATCTAGAAAATAATAATTTATTTTCTAGATTATATATCTATGTATACACTATTAATATATGTAACTAAAATTATAGGCGGTCAAATGTGACTTGAGAATGTTAAAACGAAAAATAAGAAATTTATTTTGGGACGGGGGAGTATGTGCTTTGTTAAGTGTACGGGTGTCCAACTCTTTGTTGTACTTTATTCTTTTTGGTATATCTTATTGGTAGAGTTGGTTTTGTTTCGTACTCGTGTCATACATTTGTGCTTGATATATTTAAAGTCTACTGTCGTGTCCATACCCATAGTGCTTGGTATCGTGTTGTCGTAATTAAAATTAATTGTCCCAAAACAAGCCTACGTGTTTTGCGCCTTTTGTGGCGTGGTGTGTTTGACCCATGTGTTGAATCGTGTCGTACGTGATCGATTGGGTTAAGTTGGCGAACCATATTTAGGAAACATTTCTGGGTTATTCAGGATGAGAGAGTTTGTTGTGGGACCATTCAAAAGCGACAACGAGGAAGAGTATCAGAAAGCTGATGTGTGGGATGTGCGGAAAGACAAGAACACTGAAGAAGAATAAGAAGAGGAGTATCTTTCTGCTGAAGATCCCGATGATGCGGAAGATGAGATCAACCCTACTATGACTGCTTTCACTAAAGATCCCAATGTCACAAAAGTTGAAGATCAGCCCCTTCCTCCACCCAATTTACAACCTGCACCTGCAACACCGCCAATGATTTACAAACATACCGCCTCATGAATTCCTCATCCCAAATTTCTTCTGGATATCACTTCCTTGCTCGACGTTTCCCCGTTGCGTTAGCAGATGGGAGCGGTATGAGAGGAAGGGATGACATCTATTTGAGATATGAGATGTTGCATTGTGAAAAATATTTTTGGAGGGAGAAGTAGGAATAAAGTTGGAAGGAAAACACTTTACATTTGATTATAATAAAAATATACAACTTTAATGCACTCATGCACTCATAAATCTTTTTTTTATAATCATCTTTGTTTCTCAATCAATTCATTTAAAATTAAAAGCAACTTGAAAAAAATGAAGGTGTGCGAGGCCTGTTGACAGTAAAAAAATAGAGTTTTGAAAAGTTAAATTAGGTGCCCCAATTGTTAAAATAGCTCAATTGTGAATCCTTTTATACACAGTTTGTTTTAGTTAGCCTAAAGTTTATGCAAAAATTATTATGTATTATTAAATATTTTAATTGGGATGAGGTTCATTTTAAAAGTTGCAAGTAAATTTGGGGTAGAATTTTGTGTTGGTTTTTGTAGAATGATCTTTGTTTAAAATTTAGACCGGCTCACTGATTGGGTTGATTTTACCATGTGTTTTGGGTTGTTATTGAGCTAAACTGTTGAGTAAATTCTTGGATATTTATGTCATTTGGAATGTTATTGCAGTTTAGAGATTTAGAGGCTGAATTGTTCTAATACGATAGTTTATGGTAGGTTTGCCATACCGACCAGTATTCTGGAAACATGAAGGAAGTCATTACTATTTGTGCTCGGAGATGGAAGAGGAGAAAAATATGAAGATGTTGGAATAAAAATGGAGATTTTTGGTGTTGAATTATGCCAAGTCAAAATGCACTTAGAGAAGAGTCTAGATTGATTTTTTAAGACTTCTAAATTTCAGGAGAGAATATTGTATTTATCTCTTTGAGTTCTAAATAGATAAGGAAAGAAATATTTTATTCCTTATCTATATTTTGGTTGTAGTAATTTTTGGGAGACTTAGATTTTTCCATTTGTATACGCACGCACATAGACAGACGCGCACACATACAGTTAGTTGCGCTGAAACTGTATTCGGTTTTGGAATTCTTTCATAATTCTTTTAAGAAAATAGTCACAATTTCTTTTTATGCTTTTGATTATTAATTCAATTATGTATTCTAGTTAAATTTTTTCTTTCCGGTAAAGATCAAGGGAGTACTGGTGTCAATTCTCATGAGATCTAATTAGCTTTTAATACTTTAATTGCATGCTAGCATCTAGTGTTCTTGATTATAATGCTTATGACTAGTTTCATATTATTGATAGTGGCCAGTATTTGATAGCATGTAAGTTGATTTAATACCAATTGAACAAATCATCCATAATTGTGATTCAAGTTCAATCAGTGGTAAGGAACAACAGTTTTAATTTAACAATCTCGCGTTAGAGTTTGTTGGTTATGAACTGGGTCTTTCTCATTCTTAATGCGGCCAACATATTAAATCTATAGAGCGTCTCTTAGGTTATAGGTTAGTTAGAGAAATAGTTAGTGAGACCCCTGATTATCGAGAAGGTAAGGAAAGATTGGTTGCTTGCAGCTATAACCAATTTGTGTGCATGCATTTAAATTCATCTTTGCATCAAGAATCGAGATAGAAGGCCAGTACGGAATTGATCGAAACCGGAATTTTCTCCTAATAGTTCAGTCTTTTTGCAATCTGTAACAATTTGCCATTCTCGTTTTTACTCAATTTTAGTTTTTCTTATTCACTACCCTCATCTGGTTCTTTTGGTTACAAATTCACAGATTAAATATTAAGGAAAAATTCTCATCAATCTCTTGGGAAACGAACTTGCTCGCAGCTATACTGGTCGGTATGCCCATACCGACCACAAAATGCTGAACTAAAAATTTAGCTTAGAGCTCGATTTATTTTTGGTATAAAAAACACAACACACACATGAGATAATCTCATCTTTTTCTTAAAAATAAATAAATTTGTGCATCTTCCAAAATTGATCTCTTCTAGATCGAACTATCTTTTAAAATTTTTTATCTATCTCAGACCCGCCATCTGCATGCACGCACCCTCCCTGCTCAAACGATTTTATTAAAAAAACACACACACAAAGTAAATTCTATTCATGGAATAACGAATGCATGAAATTCAATATTGCGGTGCATGTATGATCGAGAAGTTTCATTGATCGGGATGTGCATATCAGAAAATTTTCTATTACCCTTAATGCTGCTAGAAACATAGAGCAAGTATGAAAAATGTGCACAGTTTGCGGAACTAAAACCACTTCGAGTTGGAGAAGTAGGTCTAACTATTTTTTATTATTCATCTACTTTATTTTCTAGTTTCTATCACGCATCTACTATTTTCTATCATTCATCTACTTTATTTAAAACTAAGAACAACTTGAAGAAACAAAGCGTACGTGCGTGCGAGTTGGCAAAACAAAAGAGTTTTGAGAAACTAAATTTGGTGTGAAATTTGGTTTTACCTAATTAGTTCAATTGAGATTACCATTTTCTAACATAATCTAATTAACCAAATTCGTAATATAGTAGAAACTTGAAGACACACGAATTAGTTACGCAGTTCAGTGAATTTCACCTACATCTACGGGGTCTTGCCTAGTTCAGAATGAATCCACTAATAGAAAGACAGTACCAAGTGCACCATACAATATACTTATCCACTACCACAAAGACCCCTCGCTAGCACCGATTTTTTAGCACCGGTTTTTTAAAATTTGAACACCGATTTTTGAAATCGTTGTTGAAAGTTTGGTTTTACATAATTTTTTAATCCTTATTAGTATGTTTCAATATGACCTATCTAACCAAGTATGCAATAAATTAAAGCATTAACGACACAAGACTTGGTTACGCAGTTCGGTGAAATCAACCTACATCTGTGGGGCCTGGCCCAGTTCAGAATGAATCCACTAATTAGAAAGATACAGTACATAGTACATCATACAAAATACTTATCTTTACTAACTATAACGTGTGAATTATGCAAGCTCCCCTTGCTACCAATCCACCTTGGTCAGACTCCCTCTGACCTCAAAAATCGTCGACACTGGATCTCCTCCTCCCGAGGAATTAAGGCATATGATTATAAACTTTGAACAGCAGGTCAAGTATGTTGGAACATAGAAATTTGGCTCTCTGCAATTCTCTCGAAATTATAAAGATTGGTGTGCAGATTTTTCTTTGTTAATCCATGAACAATGCAGCCGTGGTTGTCCCCTTTTATATCCATGATCAGATTGGAATACTCCTTGATTATCTCCACAATATTCCTATTCCAAATCTGCTTCTCGAAGCATATCCAAATCCCATAAATAAAGGGATTTTCCTTATCACAATATATCCCATATATTCGCAAATCTGAACTCCATATATGTAGGGATTTTCCACAAATCAACTATGCTTCCATACGCCTAGTATATAACAGAGTATACAAATTTTCATAACTCACAAATACCATAATATTATGTCTTCTTTTTACATAAAAATCCTTGGCGTAAATATGCTATTTTTGCATGTTCCAACATGGAAAGTTTTTCGTTTCCAAATATTTTCACAAAAACTGCCAATTAAATATTCAATGCAAATCTCTTGACTTTACAATCTCCCCTTTGGCATTTTGTGGACCCATAACTTTTTGGCCATTAATCACAAACGAAAAACTTGTCATCACACACAAAGATCTTCCAAACTCCACCTATGTTGGAACATTTGCACAATACTGAATTTGAACAATAATTGAATACCCAGAATTCCAATAAAATATGAATACCGAAAACCAAATACCAGATGTCCATGAATTCTATCAAAAAACAAACTTCAGATTACAGAGCCACATTATCAACCTTCAAAAATAAACTTAAAAAATTCTCCCCCCGGGACCACACATATGCAAAAGGTAAAAAAATCAACAAAAACACAAGCATCAAGTAGACTCCCCCTGACTTTGACCTCTATGTTGGAACATAGAGAAGAAATCCAGTTCAGGTGCAGGCTTCCAATCGTGCTTTCTCTACCTCCAGATTTTCCTTTTCTGCCTCTAGCGCTCCCAGTCTGGCATTCAGAGCTACCGATTTAGTCTTCTTTTCAGCCGATGAAGAAGTTGATCTAGAAGAACTCCATGGTAGATCATGCACATGCCTCAACCCGAAAGTCTTCTTGTTTGGCCTCAGAAATTCAGTGTCAATCACCACATCTTTTACCTTTCCTTTTACTTTGGCGCTTTTACCCAGTGCTGAGATCCACCGAGGATAGATAATAGTATGTTTAGCTTTGGGAGCAGTGGCTTGCCTGACCAGGTTTTGTTGAATAAATAGTCCAAGATTTACAGGCTTCTGTGTTCCAACACAGTATAGCAAATTGGCTATTTCTTGTCAGTGTTGTAGTATTTGACGATGGCATCTAACAGTGAACTGCAATCTGATACAGCCCAAAAAACCTTGAGGACAAGCGTGAAGCTTGTGAATACTCTGTTGCAGGCCACTCTGCCTTGTATCCACCTGAGCTAGTTTCTAGAATTTGATCATCTGTGACTTCCAAATCCTCAGGAAAAACTCCATCAATCGCTGGTGTTTGAAGCCCCAATACCTTGTTGATTCTGTCAGTAGACAAGTCTATAATCCTTCCCCTTACATAAACCCTTCCAAACCAAGGGGAATCCGCTTCCAAAATTCCAACCATTAGGTTTTAGTATACCTCAATGACAACCTGCATGTTATACTTAAGTTAAATCATGGCCGCTCTTTTCATTCCTATTAACTCCAAAAAATCTGAAAAGCCACTCTCCTTGTATGCTTCTAAATCTACTGGTATCTCAGGGATAAATTTTCTCTCAGCAAAGACTTCTCCCATTTCTTCACCTTTTAAGTCAAAGCAAGAAAACGAAAGTGCATCACTTACTAGGAGGAGAGGAAGTACTTTCTGCTTGGTGTGTTCCTGTCTCTTCTTGGTTCTTTTTGTTTGTGGGGGGGTACCTTTGCATTAGTAGCCTTCCTCTTGCCCTTGGCTGACTGAAAAAACTCCTCCAGCACTTCATCACTTGAATATTGCATCTCGAGATGTTCCTGTGTTGGAACATGATGATTATCCTCTGCTCCTCTAGTTTCAGCGGCCTATTTTTCCATATTCAGATCATCTCCTGCTACTGATTCTTCAATGTCATCTCCTTCTGTGTCATCATATTCATTACCAGATATATTAACATGGTCTTCTCCTCCCATATCAGCATCAATATCCATCTCTTTACTGCTTTAATTCTTAACCTGCTGTGTTGGAACATATGCACCATGTTCCTCTTCCTCACTGTCCGAGAGGTCAATCTCTATTGGTTTCCTTAGTTCCTCCATTCTCTGTGCAACATTTGAATCAAAGAATCCAACAGGTAGTCTATTTTTATACTTTATAACCTCCCTTCATGCAGCTTCTTCATCACTAATCTCCCTCAGAAACACATAACTTGGATAGGGCATACGACAATACACATGAAATTTGACCTTTCCTATGTACTCCCCATACTTCCCTCTTAGAAATTTAACATTCCAGTTTTCAATACTCCATATATCTCCAATATCACCAGTCACTAATTATTTAACCTTAACCGACAAGTATTCCCCTTCTATACTATTGATTTTGGTTAGGTCAGCTGCAACTCTATTGGCCTCTAACCATTTAAATATTTCATCTATGCTTTTGAACTCCATTCCCATAAGTTTTAAAGTAGGGGGATTGGGACTAGTTACCTTCCCATTGTCATCCTCCAGTCAAATTCTGGACAATCGTTATTCATGAAAAAGAAATTGGGGTGATCCCAAAAAGGATTTTAACAGGTTCATCCTGGATGAACCCTGGATACTTATATGGAATAGCATCAAGTTACGTTACACTATGTAGTAGCGCTTTTCAAAATTTGATGGGCTCAATGGTATTAAGCTTTTAATTTCATATAAACCCTCAAATATTAAATTTTAAGCGACACCACATCATTGAAAATGATTATTCTCATACCGTTTATAGTAAGGGTATTAATGGAATATTCTAAAAACTACGGACTATTTAACCGGATTTGAGGATGCGGACCATTGCCACCCCCCAGTCAAACTCATGACAACTGTTATTCATGAAAAAGAAAATGGGGTGATCCCAAAAAGGAATTCAACTGGTTGATCCTAGATGAACCCTGGATACTTATATGGAATAACATTAAGTTACTCTATACGATGTAGTAGCGTGTTTCAAAATTTGATGGGAGCAACTTTACACTACCACATAGACCCCCCTCTAGCACCGGTTTTAAAAATCTGTGCAAATAATGTGATAGCAACGGTTTTTACTTTTTTAGCACCAGTTCTAAAACCAGTATTAATTTAGCACCAGTTATAATTATGTTAGCACAGATTTTTTTATAATAACCGGTGTTATATTAACATCGGTTAAAAAACCGATGCTAGAATTGATGAATAACAAACACCGGTAAAAAAACCAGTGCTAAAAATAACAAAAACCGGTTTTAAATTAGAACCAGTTCAAAAACCGGTGCTAAAAATCCGTATAACCGGTGAATTGAAAATTTTGGCACTGGTTTGAAAAACCGGTGCTAAATTTGAACCGGTTTGAAAACCGGTGCTAGAAATTAAAGAAAACCGGTGTAAAGTATATATTTGGCCCCAGTTTTAGAATCCAGTGCAAAAAAATTAAAGAAACCGGTGCTAAAAGAATTCCGGAAAAAAAGCGGGAAAAATGGCACTATTTGATTTTGCACGGGTTAAAAACCGGTGCTAATAGGAAAAATGGCACCGGTTTTACGTACTATTCACAAAAACCGGTGCTTAATTGAGCATTTAATGCTCCGAACTACCTCTCTAAAATTAGATCTGAACTTGTAGTTTCCTTCTCCCTTCATTGATGGAAGAATATTTGGATGGTGAGCAATAACTCAAAGCAATGAAGACCCATGGATGTAAGTTTTCATTAACTTCTTGTTATTTCAATCAAATAGCTAGTAGTTATAATAAGCATAAATGCATGCTTGTAGAGAGTTTATTCGTATGTATTAATGGTTTCTATATGCTTGATGTCGGTTTAGTATCATGTTGTGAGAGTGTAAATGAGTGTGGATGTAAACATGGTTGTGTTTGTTTTGGGACATATATATATATATATATATATATATATGTATCCCAAGGACAAGCTAGTTGATTGATTCACATACATGACACCTTTAGTATTGTGTAGCAAATTGATTGTGTTTATTTTTATTATGTTTGAACAATGAAAATTTGTGTAATTGTTTATTATGTGTTATTTAGATACAACGGACCGAGAGTCGATTTTGCTTGGAGGGAAAAAATGGTTAGCTTTCCAAGTGTAGCTAGAGGGAGTGGTGAACATATTGCATTTATTGATTCGTTTCTTGATTATGCCTTTGGTCGGGAGGAGAGGATACTTTGTCCATGCAAAAGATGCTTGTGTCGTGAACGGTTTGATGATTGTGAGCTTGTTTGATTTCACTTGTTGAAGAATGGATTTGACGGAGGTTACATTGTATGGACATTTCATGGAGAGGTTGAGCAAGAACTTAACTGTGGTTTTGACAAGGTAGATGGAAACAAATGTACTGTTAATGCTATGTTCGATGACATTGTAAGAGATTTTGAGGGGAAGCCTAAAATGGAGTGCTTTGCTTGAAGAAAAAGAGAAGCCATTGTATCCAGGATGTAAAAGTAAGGATACCATAATCTCTTTTTTTATGGATGTTTTCAATTTGAAAGCTACAAGTTCTTGGAGTGATGCAAGTGTGAATTCACTCCTAAAGCTTCTAAAGGATAAGTTTCCGGAAGGGAATGGAATACTGAAAAACATTTACGAGGCCAAGAAAATATTGTGTCCACTTGGTTTGGAATACAAGAAAATACATGCATGTTCAAATGATTGTGTGTTGTATGACGTTGATTTGAAAGATGCAGTTCAATGTCCCATGTGCAAACATTCAAGATATAAGGGTGTGAGGAATGATGATGATGGGTGTTTGGGTAAGAAGAAGAAGAAGGTCCCATTGAAGTGTATGGGATATCTTCCTTTAATTCCTAGTTTAAAGAGGTTAATCGCGAATTCAAAAGATGCAAAGAACTTGCAATGGCATGGAGAGATGGAAAGACCAAGCGATGACAAGATAAGACATCCGGCAGACGGTGAACAATGGAGAAATTTTGACAAGAGATATCCTTCATTTGGTTCGAAGGTTAAAAATTTGCCTTGCATTGTGTGCTAATGGGATGAATCCATTTGGTAATATGTCATCGAAGCATAGTTCTTGGCCCATGATGTTGGTTATATATAATTTTCCCCCTTATTTGTGCATGAAATGTAAATATGTTATGATGCCTTTGTTAATCTCAGGTCCAAGACAACCTGGGAACGAGGTTGATGTGTATTTGAGACCATTGATCGATGATTTAAAGATATTGTGGGGAGAAAAAGGGGTGTTGGTATTTGATGCACATATGAATGTGGAGTTTCAATTGCGTGCCATGCTTTTTTGCACGATAATGATTTTCCAGCCTATGGAAATTTTTCGGGCTATGTTGTGAAGGGGCACAAAGCATGTCCTATTTGTGAGGAGAAGACAGAATTCAAACAGCTAAGACATGGAAGAAAGACAGTGTATCTTGGCCATAAAAAATGGCTGCAAGGAAACCATAAATACCGGGATGATGTGGTCAATTTGGTTGGTGGGAAAGAACGAAGGAAATCCCCTACATCACTAACTGGTGTGCAGATTCACAATAAGGTTAAGAAATTGAGAGTGGTGTTAGGAAAGTATAAAGGCAAGGACAGAATACATTGTGATGGTCCATGGTAAAAAAGATCAATATTTTTTTATCTACCATACTGGGAGCATCTTGAGGTTAGGTATTTCCTAGACGTGATGCATATTGAGAAATTTTTTTGTGAAAGTTTGATAGGCACCCTTTTGAATATTCCCTGGAAGATGAAAGATAGTTTGAATGCCCGGTTGGACTTGGTTGATTTGGGAATCAGGAATGATCTCGCCCCAGAAGTGAAGGGTAAGAGGACTTACTTGCCCCCTGCAGCTTGTACATTGTCAAAGGAGGAGAGAATCTTAGTTTGTGATAGTTTGAAATTAGTGAAGGTCCCAATTGGTTATTCATCGAATGTGAGTCGGTTAGTTACGACGGATTGTCGGATGACCGGGTTGAAATCTCATGATTTCCATGTTTTGATGTTACAACTGTTACCTATTGCTATTTGTGGGGTAATGGAGGCCGACGTAAGGTAAACAATCACTAGACTTTTTTTATTTTTTTCTTCCATATGCCGGAAGTCTATTGATCGGGACCATTCGGATGTCCTACAAAAAGTGGTTGTTGTTGTGTTATGCAAGTTGGAAATGTATTTCCCTCCATCTTTTTTTGATATAATGGTTCACTTAGTTGTTCATTTAGTGCGGGAGGTAAAGAGATATGGTCCAATTGGTATGCATTGGATGTAACCTTTCGAACGTCACATGAAAGTCTTCAAGGGATACATGAAATGTATGAGTCGGCCGGATGCTAGTATTGTTGAGAGGTATGTTACCGAAGAAGTAATTGAATTTTTCTCTAGCTATTTGGAGGAACATATAAATTTTGGGGTGCCCCAAAATTGACATGTTGGAAGGAAGGTGGGCAAACCGAGGTCAAGGGGAATGTTATTTACTCCATTGAATAGTGATCTTATGTCAGTTCATTTGTATGTGTCAAGGAATTGTATGGAGACTACTTCTTATGTGACTGAGCATCTTAATTCGATCACGGAGTCTCATCCCACGTGGCCCCCTAATAAAGTTCAGTTGGAGCACAATGACAAGTTTGTGAATTGGTTATATGATCGATGCAATGTAGGTGATTACGACCCAAAAATTAGGGCATTTTCAAGGAAGCCTAACTGCACGGTTTTGAGGTATTCCGGATATGACATGAACGGTTTCTGTTTTGCTACCAGGGACCAAGATTTAAAGAGCACAACACAAAATAGTGGGGTATACATTGAGTCGGAGACTATATGGCAAACAAGTAAGAAAGACAATAAACCAGTCCTAGTTGTGACGTTGTTTTATGTTGTTATTGATGAGATTTGGGAGCTTGACTACGGAGAATTCAAGATTCCGGTTTTCAAGTGCCAGTGGTTTGATAACACAACTGGAGTTCGAACTGATGACACAATGGGATTTACCCTTGTTGACCAGACTCGTGTAGCATATGAAAATGATCAGTTTATTTTGGCCAAACAAGCAAGACAAGTTTTCTGCATAAATGACCCGTGCAATGTAGGTTGGTCTGTTGTGTTACAAGGTAAGAAATTCTCTTTCCGTGATGAAATTTATTTTGAAGTTACAAGTGAAAGGTTAGAGTTCACCTCTATTTCCCCTCTGATTAATAATAACGGGATTGAGGCGGGAACAATGCGGAGGAAACACAGAGATTGCATTTGGATAGATGAAGATGACCAAGAAATTCGAGAAGTTCAATCTAAGAAGAGGAAGATGGTTGAAGACTAGCGGGGGTCGATCAATGAATTCGAGATAAAATTTGTGTATTTTTTTAGTTTGTTGTGTTTTGTACCACTGTTAACTATTCTACAGCTATGTTCCAATTGGTCCCCATTTTGAGCAGCTCTGTGAGCTGCAGCATGCTGCCGCTGTTTTGGTAAAGCCTTGGACAAAATTACCTTCATTTTCCTATGTTAGCTGCTGCTAGTTGCAGTGGGCTGTAACTCTTTTGGTTCAGCGCGCTACAGCTTTTTCACACACACATTACCTGTTTTGAGCTGCTCGTTCAGTTCCTCTAAGACAAGAACATGAATACGTTACGAGACTAGAAATGTCAAATTCCAAAATCACCTCCAAAGAGTAGCAACACAGTAGCAATATGTGTTTTGAAAATAAAAAATCTACGAATCAAAGTTCCATATTAACCTAGCAAAAGAAATAACCTGAGAAAATGAAGATGTGAGCTCAATGTAGGTAGTCAATCCCTACGCGAGCTGTTTTCCCCGGCGTTGGATGTTGGTGAATCTAAGGTAGGGATTGGACCCAATTCCTTGATCCTCTCACCACACATGGCAGTGAGGATCTTCCCAACCTGCGATGTCCATCGCACCAAATGATCTACCTTCAGTTGCAATGCTGCCATGTCCCCATCCGAGTTCCCTTTAGATGATTTACTTGTTGCCGCCCTAGATGACTCAGCAACGTTCTTTTTCTTCGAGAATATTAGAGGGTTTATGGGAAGCTTTGGCATCATTGTGACATTATCATCTTTGAATTTGCAACCTGCTTCCACGCATATGGTAGTGATGAGTGAGGAGAAGCCTATGCAATTTTGGGCATTGACACAATCCCAGATGTACACCATTATCGTACCCACAACATCGATGCTCATGTTTTTCTTTATCTTGTAGAGCCACAACATACGGGACCGATGAACCACACTATTCATTTTCACCGGGAGAAGTCGGCAGCTATGAAACTGTACCACACGTTCATGTCTTCAGTCAAGTATTTCTTCTCAGTACTGGACCATTCTTGTGGCAGATTTCGGATAACTTCATCGCTATCATCACAGATTTCTTTTATGATGTCTTCCCATGAATCTTGTTGAACAGCTTTCTCGGCAGATTCGTACAAACTCGAGGGCTTTGGTGGGATCTTATAGAACCTGTTGATCACATCCGGGGCAAGCTCAACGAACTGACCACAGAGGAAAACATCTGGAAAATTCTTGTACTTCATGAGCGATAAGAACTAACATGCCATGGTCTGGTTTGCACGAGGTGGTTGTGAGATGAAGCCTACCCAGTCGTGCTCGTTCACGTAGTCCTTGTAGGATTTTTCTAGTCTCAACCCTCTCTCTAGTATGAGGCCCCAACAAATAAATTCTTTGTACATAGTTATTTCCTCATGACAGTTCGCTTCTGCGGTCGGTATTGGATTGTTCGAGAGGACAATCTGAGACCCGTACTGACGCTGCACCTTTTCGCCGACTCTGGCTTTTTTCCTTGAGTTTTGGGTGTTGGTATTCTGCTTGGGTGCACTCTTTTTGGGTGCCATACCTGGTAAAATAAATGTGTTATGGTACGTAATGCGCCAGAAAAATGTGAACACAAGCCAGAATATTAACGGGTGGTCAGAATATTAACAAACGATTAGAAAACTGGGTGGTTAGAATATTAACGGAAGCAGGAAAAAATTCAAACACATAAATAACCTTACATGAAAATTTTCTATCAGGAATACACAATCAGCTTTCAAAATACAAAATACAGAATTAGGTTTTTTCACAGATTCATGTTTTGACATGTAGAATACAGAATTCGGATTTTTCAGAATTACTCCCGTATTTCGAAAATAAAAGCACAAGCAAAATAAGAAAACTAGGTGGACAGAATATCAACACTACCACGAATAAATTCTCTATCCAGAATAACCTCACATGAAAATTTTTGGGGGGTTATACAATAAGTTATTTTCCAGAATAATTCTTTTTCATATTCAGAATAAACAATCAGGTTTGTACACAATTACTCAAACGTTTGCAAAACTAAAGCACAATAAGGATCATCACAATTAGGCATTTTCATGAAATCAAACCTAACGCATACAAAAATTGTAGACAATCCCTAGGAAACCAAACACGAGTGTGTATCCGCTTACCTAATTCTGACTATGGTTTGTTGACGAAAGGTGTTTGGAGTGCAGACGGTGGTTGGCGGACAGAGCTTGGCCGATAGAGCTTAGTGGACGGAGCTTGGTGGACGATAGCTTGGTGGAAGGTGTATGGTGGAAGGGACGGAGCTCGGCGGAGGTGGTATTGAGCGGGGATGGCGGAGGAAGCAGGGAGGGCGGAGGGAGCGGGATCGAGTAGTGGGAGTGGAGATGATGGAGGGAGTGGGGATTGAGTTTGCCGGTGGAAGGAGAGGGGAATGTGGAGGGAGATTGGGAGAGGAAAGGTGTTAGGGTATTGGCCGGGTTGAGTGACCAATTTCACAAACACATTGCACCAAGTCTACAAATAAACGGGCTGAATTTTACACCCAGTTGGGCTGAATTTTACAAAGATATGGGTTGAAAAATGTTAACTGTGTTAAGAGCCACGGGTCGAGGCTCGAGCCCTTACCTTCAAGGTTCGATGCAAACGACTCGAGAGCTGGAGGGGCGAAAGGGGCCCGGGGGGTTTGAGGTTATAGGGGTTCGAGGGCTCGAGAAGCTGGTGAGCTCGAGGGGCTGGAGAGCTCGAGGGACTCGAGTGGCTAGAGACCTTGAGGGGCTGCAGACCTTGAGTGGCCGGAGACCTCTAGTGGTTGGAGACCTCGAGGGGCCGGTTGAGGTGGATGGGTTTGAGGAGTCGAGGGGTTCGAGGTGTCGAGGGGTGGATGGGTTTGAGGGGTCGATAGGGTCGAGGGGTACGAGGGGTCGATGGGTCTCGAGATGTGGATGGGTTCGAGGGGTCAAGAGGTTCAAGGTCTCGAGAGGTGGATGGGTTTAAGGAGTCGAGGGGGACGAGGGGTCGAGCTGTGGATGGGTTCGAGGGGTGGATGGGTTTGAGAGATCGAGGGGTCGATGGGTCTCGAGAGGTGGATGGGTTCGAGGGATACGAGGGGTTGATAGGTTTCGAGAGGTGGATGGGTTTGAGGGGTCGAAGGGTACGAGCGGTCAAGGGGTGGATATGTTTGAGGGGTGGATGGGTTCGAGGGGTGGATGGGTTTGAGGGGTCGAGGGTTCGAGGTTAGAGGGGTTCAAGGGGTGGATGAGGTTCGAGGGGTGGAGGGGTTTGAGGTTCGATAAGTCGAGGGGTTCGAGGGGTCGGGAGGTTTGAGGGCTCAAGGGGTTTGAGGGGTCTAGGGGTTCGAGGGGTCGAGGGCTGCAGGGGCTCCAGCGGTGGAGGGATGGAGGGGTTCGAGGGGTCAAGGAATGGATAGGTTTGAGGGGTTGATGGGTTCGAGGGCTGGAGGGGTTCGAGATTAGAGGAGTTCGAGGGGTGGAGGGCTTCGAGGGGTGGAGGGCTTTGATTTTATTTTCAAAATATATTTTAAGTATTTTGGTGTTTCCTTTTTTATTGGGACCATTGGTTTTTGCTCGTCTTCATACCCGAAGTCGATCAGGTATATTGCATCAACTCAATGACTGGGGGAATTTGCAAACGAAATGGGTCATGCCTTAAATTGATTCATTTGTAAGTGGAACACATTCATGTCATTCCTTCAACTTCAATGTTTTACAAAAATGTTTGTTCACGTAAATGTGTTCTTGCACGTTTCTCACTTTATTGGCTCGATTATTTACAATTAATGTTAATTAATATATTTTCATATATTGTGTGAACCCAAATTTTTGAAAATATTTTTTAATATGTTGACATAAATATGTTTTCATCGATTGTAGGATTGCAACAAAATATCGACGGATCAATTCCGACCAAAATACCTCCTACCCTTCGAACTATATATGGAATGTCATAAACATCAATGTACGTATTATCCCATAACGTCATATTTCATCTGTCATTTTCATGTTCGTAATCGTTTCAACAAATTCTCTTTTACATCAGCACAAGATACAAAGTAGTAGTTGGGAGTGTGGATACCATTGTATGTATTACATGGAAAAAATTGTTAGGCATGTGCATGACATTGATATTATTTAGGTACGTTTTCCTACATTGCTTTTATGTATTTGTTATTCTCTCACATATATATCCTTTTCTTAACATGTGATTTAATACATTGGTTCAGCAATTTCCAGAAGATTACACTCCACTGGGGAGCGATGAAGCTTGGAGAATTGCTCTGAAATGAGTTTGTGTTTTTGCAAAATGTACTCTGCTAAAATGCATAGCTCAATTGAATGTCATACAGGGACTTGCCTCCATCATTGGATAGTGGTTAGTATTATCTCTTATGAGAAAGATAATTGACCTTTACTTTTGATACTCGTCAACTCCGTGATGAGGGGGGTTCTAGTATCTTAGGCCACTTAGAAACACATCATGCTCTTCTTTTGCTAGTTAAAAATTTTAGTTGATCGAATTTAATGTTTTTTTCAACCTACTTTTTATCTATGCGTCATGGTTGCTCACAATTTGTTCTATTTTTTATTCGTGCATCGTTCTATTACTAAGCACAAAAAATAATCGGTACCATTCTTGAAAAATAACTTACCGGGTTGGACAACAAACGTAAAAATGAAATATACACACTTTTAGCACCGGTTTACAAACCGGTGCAAATGAATTTTTTTTATAAGCGGTTTAAAAACCGGTGCTAACTAAAAACTGGTCTTAAATATGCATATTTAGCACCGGTTTTATAACCGGTGCTAAAAATAACCGGTGCAAAATATACAATTTTAGCACCGGTTTACAAAATGCGGTGGTAAAAAAACCGGTGCAACAAAATAATATTTAGCACCGGTTTTAAAACCGGTGTTGCAAGGACAAATTTAACACCGGTTTTACATAGCACCGGTTAAAAAAAACCTGTGCTAATTTGAGTACATCATAGCACCGGTTTTTTAAACCGGTGCTAAATAAAACCGGTGTTAATTTTTAGAATTTAGCACCGGTTTTTTCTAATCGGTGAAACCGTATCATCGGTTAATTAGGCACCGGTTTGTTTACCTTCCAATAACCGGTGCTACAAAGAAAAAAAACCGGTGCTACAGGTGTGTTCCCGTGGTTAGTGTTATTAGCTTTTAATTTCATAAAAACCCTCAAATATCAAATTTGATGTGATACCACATTGTGGAAAAAGATCTTTCTCATACCCCTTATAGTAAGGGGGTTAATGGAATATTCTGAAAATGATGGACGATTAACCTAGGTTCGAGGACACGGACGATTTCCATCCCCCAGTCAAACTCATGTGAATGCAATTTATATTACTTGGTAGCTCTAATTCAATTATTTATCCTCCACCACCATCTTGTTGAGAACTAATTGTAAAAAGTAAGATGTTCACTGGCTTTGTGAAAATTGATGCTAATCGAACCAGACCTTAATTTAGGTTATGAACAATTATAGATATAAATATAAATTATCTAATTTAAAAGTAATCGATTTGAATGGCAATTACGTACGTCTAGGTCAGTACCATGTCGGATGTATGTTGCTGAACCAAAAAATAAGTTCTAAATCGCTCAATGATTGATCAAACACAGTCTCGTTTCTATGCAAGTGAACTGTTAAGTTTAGGCCCACATTTGGAATAGTTGATGTTTCCTTAGTGTTGGTACTAATTATGTCTATGTGACAGACATGCGAAGTCAACTTACCCTAGGTGGAACTCACAACGCTTCATAACGAGTGTATAAATGGAGCCACACCTGATACATCATTCAAACTCTCTGCATTCTCTCGATTTTCAATACTCTCAACGGACCAATCTTCTAAAAGGTATGCCATCCACATAACTTTGCAGATTGATTTTGTTTTGGTTTATATCCTTCAAATTTTTCTATGCAGTAGGGTGTGAATGCGTTCATTGTTATCATTTTTGAGGTTGCTATGGTTTGGTATGCTAGAATATCATTTTTGTTTTGGTTTTTATCCTTTAAATTTTTGTTTGTAGTAGGGTGTGAATGTTGTAGTTGTTATCATTTTTGAGGTTTCTAAGGTTTGGTATTCTAGAATATAGCTTAGAGTGTAGAATATTAATTGGGGTGGTACAACATGCGGTAAGGTTGCTGTTGTTTCCTACTGCTGTTATTTGCTGAAAAGCGACGTCGCGGACATGTTTGCATGGCTTATGTTATACTGATCTATCTGCGATGTCACAATCATGTTTTTTTTGTAGATGGTCAGATAAATGCAAACTCGCACATGCATCGGTTGACCTATTGGTTATACCAGTGCTTTTCCGACATCGCCGTGAATATGTTATAAAATCATATTTCAAGTATTTATTTCCCATTGTCTGAATATCATAACATTTCACCTTCTTGACAATATGAATTACAACAATCATGGAAAATAATGTTGATTCCAGCCACAAACCAATTGTTGTGAGCGATTCGGATAATGATAGTTCCCCTCACACATTCTCCGATAGATTTCCCCATTTTGTACATACTCTTATGCAGACAAACTTTGGGTCTATTCCGATTGTGGTAATTCCTCCTTGTTTCCTATTATAGTAACGTTTTTTATACATTACTTTCATAAGTACTAACAAATATTATTTGTATTTAATTCAGTACATCCTAAACGAAATTGCTGAGTACATAGCGTTGTACAAATTGGTGGTTGTGATTAGGTGCAAGGGAAGAGAGTATAAAAGGCACTACTCGGGGAATATGATTCTCAAGACCCTGACCCCGAAAGGGTTTGGCCAGTTTCTTGAAGAAGAGGAACTTGAGAAAGGGGACACTGTACTTCGAGCTCGTAAATGGTGTTGGTTATGTAGTTTTCCATGTGATCATTCTTCCCCGAAAACATTAGAGGGATCTAAAAGATTTCATATGACTATGTATTCAAAACTTATTTTCTTTTATTTTGTGGGATTTGAATCGCGACGTATTTTGTGTCCAAAATCTAATAATTCAAAATTTTAATGTTATTTCATGGTTATTTAATGTTTGATATTTACCATAAAATGTTATATAATGTTATTTAAAATTAGATTTGTAAATTGGAATGGTTGACCGGTTGGGTGTAGGCTGTATGGGTGCGACGTTGGTGTCATGTCTGTATGTCTTAGCACTAACTGTCATACCTGTGACATTGCACTTAACCAGTGGAGTTCATCACATGGTTAAAACAACATTGTTCCAAGACATGTTATAAATATGGTAACCCTAAGAAAAAGTTGAAGCTTTTCTTCACAAATTTCCTGTGAATTCCAACGGTCTCCACCGTCCACCCTACTCTTGTGTATTCGAAAATAAGGTATGGTTTATCAAATCATCCTAAAACTCAAGTTCTATACTTCTTGCATCACAATGTCAGATATGTGGTTTGTGAATTTATTTTGTGAACTATGCTTCTGGCCCGTTGTTTCGGATTTATACGTGTGTGAACTTTCCTTCACTTTGAGCGTTGATACTATAATTTGGTATCTCTCACAAGGGTTACTTTGTTTTATTTCATGTTGATAAAGCTTCATTTTTTCTGGTTTGTGTGTTTCTTCTCGTAGCAACCTATGATATCTGCAATGTCGGTCGTCTATCTGACACAGTTCGGTTCGTTCGACAGATAATCGACCTCGTTGATTTATATTTTCCAACCTGATAATTCTTCATTTTACAACCTCGGTTGTATCTCGGTTTCACATTCTGTTAGCCCGAATTGCTACCAACTTCGCATCTTAGAGTCTACGAGACTTCGGTATTATGTCATTTTTCAATTCGGTTAAACAGACACACAATCGAGATTGCATTATAAGGTCAACCTGATCACTGCATCTTACCAAGATGCACATGTAACTCTGGTTGCGATGTCACGCATGGCATTCCATGGTATGATTTATCACTTCAAATTTTCACTTCTGAAGCAGAACAAATGGCTGGCGAAGGATTGTCTAATCTGCCATTTTTTCCGATATTTCACCTATTCACACACACACACACACACATATATGTATATTCATGTATACTTAAACAAAATTCCACATGTTAATTTGTAACAACTAATACATTCTAGTTTTCGTATAGTTCACCGTACAACGCAAGCACCCTGAGTCTTTTTCTTCGACATTGAATATCATGCGATGGCTATTGATAGCCCGTGTTTCAAATGCACTTTGAAGCAGTTTAACTTTGGAAAAATACCAACTTTGGTAAAACTTTTTAAATAAATTTTGACAATTGCATATGTATATACATATATACATACACACATACATATATACAAACACACATACATATATACATATATACATATACACATACATATATATATATATACATACATATATAAATATTTCTAATCAATATTTTTTATGGTGACTTAGTACATCCCATGGGAGATTGTACGAGTCCTGCAGACTGAGAGGCCCCCGTAGTGCTAAAGTGCTACGGGACAAAGTGGCATATGAACTACTCGGGGGGTGGGAGGGTCAAGGCCATATCCCCAAAGGGTTTTAGCGAGTTCCTTAGAGGTAACAACCTATGCATCGGGGACACCTTGTTCTTCGAGGTGATACAAGCTAGGGGGTCAATCATCTTCAAGGTCATCATTGTCCGAGCTGGTGAAAGCGGATGGTACTTTCTGTTATGTTGGAACTAAGACAGTTCTTATTCGAATTAAATACGTACTACGTAACAGTAAGGATATTTTCATAACTTCTATTATTTCTAATGATTTTTCCATCTTAGTTGAACATTGAACAAATGGGACACTGGTTGTATTTAAATTAGGACAGTATTTGTACGGTGTTTGTAGCACAATGATTGCTAGCAACTGTTGTGCCTATTTAACTAACCGCATTTTTACATTCCTCCAAATTAATCGTGATGACGGGATATAATGAGGAGAGAGACGCCTAAGACATTGGGGAAAAGAGAACAACCTCTATTTTATTGTAATTTATTTTCTTCTGTCACTATTAAATTCTTCACTTTAACTTGTCTGGTACAAATATGCGACTTCACCAATCATTCTCAATACCTTTCGGCATCAACACCTTATGTAGCGAAGTCGGGTTAACCGTTTGAAAGAACACATGCGACGTCGCATGCTATTCGGTAATATCATTTACTTCATATTTTAGCCTTTTACTTCGGTTCAAAAAATAACCGATGTAAAAAATCAATTATTTACTTCTTCTTTTTTATAACCAAGGTAAATAATATCTTTTACTTCTGAAAAAAAAAACCTCGGTAAAAGAACTTTTTACCTCGGTTATATGGTGTTAACAAAAAAAGTGAGGTAAAGGGGGAGAAGTTATAGGTCTTGTTTCTTGTAGTGTGTGCTCTATGTGCCTTTTTCTAGGTTAATCAGGAGAGGTCTATGATATGATGTTTGTCTACTTAGGATCTGTAGATTAGCTTGGCTGTAGTTATCTTAGAATGTTTGCTTAACCCTATCAAGCTTTTTAAATGCTAGTCAAACTCTCTTACCATTTGTCCAGGTAAATTCATTACCTGTGGTATTTATATCGATGAAATTAACAGAGCGGATGAATGTATTAAATTCTACAATACTGTTAATCTCTGGAGTAAAACTCCCCCTGTGTTCACTAACAGATATAATTACACTGAAGTCACCTACCGTAATTGTGCTCTCGTTAGGTTTAATCATTTCAGTTAAATCATGATACATCTGCTGCTGGAAATCTGTACTATGTTTAGCATAAATTATGAACAGATTTAATAATTTCCAGGTGTCAATCATGGTTAAATTCAGGTGAGTGACTGCTCATTTTCTTAAACGTCATTGACTTGCATGTTATGTGTGTGAAACAACCACATTTTAGTGTGAGCAGTGAAATTCAGTTTATGCATATACAAGTCTCCCTTTTTAATTTTTTCTTTTGGCTCAGTTACTGCTAGAAACTGAGTTTTATGATTTATGATTATACTCTTGAGATGCAGTAAGGAAGTTGAGATACCTCCTGCGTTCTATATTAAGAAGTCAGATACCATTTAATAAGTTCTTAGATGCTAACCTGGTAAGGACCTGGCTAGAGGCTGGGGCTATTGGGTGATTGTATCTTGTTGTTATCTGGTTCCATGTTCTGATCATTCTCTTCAGAATCCTGATTGCTTTCCTGATCCTTCTCAGTGGATTCCTTCGCTTGTAATTGTTGTATCATTGGGGCTCAATCTTCTTCTCCATCTGAACTTTCCAGTGTGTGGACTGATTTTGGTGCTTATTCTTGAGGTTGTTCCTGTTTTACCTGACATCAGTGGGGGTGTTAGGTTGGCAATGTATTGCTGTCTGTATAAAAGAGAGGTGATTTGTATAGAAGTTCTGGTGATTCTCATCCTGTAGTTGATTTGCACCCGGTCATTCTTTTTGAGGTGATGAGGGAGCAGTGTTATAGCCCAGGATCTGTCCATCCTTTTCCATTTCAAGATCATCTGCACCATCTTCATTAACCTGAGAAAGCACAAAAAAATGGTTCGCACTTCGCAACCTCTAGAGGTTGGTGTGAGGTGGTTTTCTTGGTTTCAGGTGTTGATGTTCCAACTGTTTTTGCTATCCAAACCTGGTTACTTTCAGTAGGTTTATTGGCCTGAGGCTGTTAAGAATATTTGATTCAGATAGTGTGTCCTGGGATTTTTCCACCGTCACTGTATTGTTAGAACATAAATTCCTTGTCTTTTTTATTAGCTAACAGCCCAAGGTCAAATTCCACATAACCCAAGCACTACACCAAAATTAACAAAAAGAATCCCAACGGTTCTAAGCACTAATCTTAAATAGACAAGCCTAGAGATTTAAGCAAAGAGTATAAACTTAAATTATGAATATATGATTGATAAAAGATGTATATAGTTCGTGGATTGCCTCCCTATTTATAGGGTATAGTTTGGCCAACACAAAATAGAAAGAAGACATGATTTGGTAATCCTTGTCACTGGAAAGACTTATGACAACTTTAAGAACCTAAAACCATATCAAAATAAAATACCTAAAATAATCTAGCTAAGGCTGAATTCTTTGAAATGAAGTCTTCAATGAATACTGCCTTATCTAATCTTATCAAATCTAATTCTAATCAATCAGAACTAAATATTATAAGCTCTAAAATGAAGCATAGCAGAAATTAAACTCTTCCAACACTAACATGACCGAGTTTGACGGGCTTTATTTTAAAATGAAATAATTTAGAATGATCACACTGGCTACCTCACTAGAAAACCCAGTGAAAAAAAGAGTATAGAGTTCTTCATGATGTCTTTATTATTTCGAAACTCTTGAACAATCAATCCAAGACACTTCTGATTTATTCTATAACTCTTCGTCATGGAGTTGATCAATTGAAGCAATCAATACCACATCTCTAAGCTTCTCTCTTTCCCTAGTCATAGGAACAACCATGTCGCTTAGACGATTTCGAACATAACCTGCTTTGATCAAGTATAGGCACGTCGATCAACTTAAGCGTTGGCACGACTCGTGTTGCTGGATCTGGCACGGATAATGGCACAACTCGTGTACACCGTGTAGCTTCCGGATTTGTATCACAGAGTCCAATGTCCATTTAAGTACCCGCATTTGATGCGGCCCTACTTGCCCTACTGTCTTGAGCCAGCAATCTTGGTAGTCTTCCTTGAGTTCGATCCATGCGCCCAAGCTTGACTTTGCCTTTGAAGCTGAGTGTTGGAAAGATTTTGCCCAATGCCTCCATCGATGGCCTTCCATGGGATAATTTTCCTATAAGGGCAAAGTGGAGGTGTCAGGAGAGTGTTTGGATTTCATCGGAGTTGTAGAGGCATGTGATTTCTCCTCTGTATGTGATTTGGGGATTTAGGTTGTTTTCATTCAGTTTCCGAGCTTGTTCCCGTAACCATCTTTTCATAAGATGGCGGGCTGCCTCCTATGGGAGGAGCCGCCATGAGGGAAGCTGATTCCAGCGGAGATGGTGCAAGCTGAGTCGCAGGTAACCTGTGACGGAACGTTTTTACTACCGTTGCTTGTGGCGGAGTGAGGAAGGTGGGATGCGAGAGGGCATAGGAAGGTCAATGAAGAGATCGAGAGAAGTCGTTGGCTCTTTTCGTTAGTCTTATTATTACTTTTCGCATAAAGTATGATTTTTACGCTTAATAATGAATGACTATTAATATAATAATAATAATAAGATGTCGGCAAGCACAATTCACGAATCAGAAGCTTTATCCTAATTCCACTTCTTGTTTTAACTGTTTTTGTTTCATTTCACATAAATTCAAAGTAAGAAATTTTACAGTTTCGAGCATGAATTTTTCGAAATGTTTATGAATTTACTTAACTTTTTATAATAGACTTAATCTTCGCAATGCTTACAAAACCATCATTTGTGTTTTACAACCTCAAAGAGTTTCATTTCATGTTGTTCATTAATTATAAACATTAATTCAAGAAGCTTTCTTTATTTCATCCAACATCTTAAAAGTTATGTAATTCACCAAATATAAAATTGTCTGTCGTTCTTTGACCATAATTCAATGCCAACAACGCCACATATCCCAGGTTAAAATTGATACGCTAAGTTGCATCGGCAGAGATCGTCTAGTACGAATTAGGGCTTTGTGCAGGGCAATGTATGACCATCTGCCATCGCACTGCACAAATCCTGCTGTAGAATGAATTAGTGCGATGCAAGTATGCAAACAGGCATAACAACAACATATATAATCACAGTTTGAGTAGATGAACAAGATTAAGATTTAAAACTACACTACCGGAAACAAGATGTTCGATGTGATGTAAGGATATACATGCATATTCTTTTCAGATTCATGATTCTGCTGTAGAGGATGGAGAATTTGCAGCATGGAAATACGGTTGACGATGAGTACATCATTTCACGTTTCATTGTTTGGCTTTCCGATGACTTTTAATCCATCTACAGGGAATGGTCGATGTTACCTACTTTTGTTCCCATTAAGCTTCTTTTAGACCATGTATACCTAAAAAAATGCTGCAAGGTTTTTTTTAAAAATCTAATTGGGGGAGGAAGATAGAATTTGGATAGATTATGGATGAATATAACATATCTAGAAGACTAGAAACGTAAAATTATCAAATAGTGGTGGTTGTGTGGCAACAAGGTTGAGCAGGTGTTATGCGGCAACAAGGTTGAGCAGGTGTTATGCGGCAACAAGGTTGAGCAGGTGTTATGCGGCAACAAGGTTGAGCAGGTGTTATGCGGCAACATGGCTGAGCAGGTGTCGTGGCCGTGCGACAGCATGACCCAAATCAACTTGATTTATTGTTAAAACCAAACACAAAATGCTAAGCACACATTATTAGGTTGTAAATCTTTGGCATAAATAGTACTCTCTCTTTACCAACTCAATATGAACATTTTGACTTTCAACATGTAACCTGTAATATGTTTTAAAATTATGATCATGCAAATAAAATTTTAAAATGAACTAAAACATATGAACTAAAACACTAAAATTTTCAACATTTTAATATCTTTTTACTTAAACATATATGTGAACTAAAATTATAAATTATGATCATGTAAAGAAAATATTTAGAATATAATTTTAATTTTAGATAAAACAATAAATAAAATATTAAAATACATTTTAGAACACTGATGTGTGTTATATTGTGTTCATATTTTGTGTGATTATTATGATTTCATTAAGATATAATTTACACTTTAAGGTGTTTTTGGTGCAGGAATTCATTGATTGCGGAGAATTGAGAGGGAACTATACATTGTACTCTTTTTTCCCTTAACCAACGTTTTTTCCACTGGGTTTTCCAGGTTAAGGTTTTTAATGAGGCGATGTGCTCCAATGGAAAATGTTTATTTTATAAGACATTTTTCCAGGGATGAAGGAAGAGAGGCAAAAGCAGAATTGCTGAAGTTATGGGGTGAAAAGTAAATTCTTGAAGACACGTGAATTTGAAGAAAATAAAGATATTCACTTCCCATATCGATAAGGATTGTATTATCTCCTTTCATTTGAAATTCCTTAATTTAGAATTAGATAATTAGAATTGGAATAGAATTTGATTTATTTTCGGAAGAAGAATTCGAATTGAGTATTGTTTTGGTTTATTAGTGGCCGAGCAAAGTATATAAATACCTGATGCTTTGCGGCAGAGAAAAGAGGACGCAGACTTGTAATCTTGGAGAGACATTAGTTACTAAATTACTTTGTTAGTTAGTATTTCAATATTTAGTTCCAGGAGGCAAACCAGAGGAGGAACATTGGTTGTGTTCCTGCGCAGAAGGAATTGATCACAATTATTTGCCTTCTTCCCGAGTCCATCATTCCACACAAGTTTGTTGTCTCTTAATTTCGTTGATTATGTTTTCTATTTATAATCTTGGTTTGTTTAGTTTAATTATTATGAGTAGCTAATTTATATATCGGCATGGAATAACAAGCATTAGTTTATGAATCGTGAGGCCTAATTGTTTTATAATTGATTCTTATGTGTTTTTGATTGTTCTTGGTTAAATTTATTTCTGATGTGTTTATGTCTGATCAACTTGAATATTATTGGGATAATTCTATCTAATTCTACCAATACGTAATCGTTGGAAATGGTTAGTAAGTAGCGAGTTCTTGTGAAAAGCAGCTAACTAGCTAAGACTGTAATAGCAAGATGGGGAACAATTAAGTGTGCATTACTATTTGCTTTTACTTTGGTAATTGCTATATCGGGTTCTTTTCATTCTTAATGCTATCGAGGTGTGTATTTGGTTCAGCAAATACTTTCCGGGGGCATCTTGGTAAGAGAAATAATTAATTAATTATTATTGGTTAATTGTCGATAAAGTACAAAAGAATTGGGGAGATTAAGCGTACCTAATTTCCTATAACTGATAGATGCATATGAATTGATTCATTATTGCGCCTATGATCGATAATAAATAGCATGAGTTATTCTTAGCCGATATCATTCATTCATATATTTATTTCTCATAAGTTTAAGTCTTCATTTGCATTTTTAGAGTTAGTAAAATCATTACATTTAAGGCGTGGTGGCATCACCAAAAAGGTTTTCAAAAAATTAGTAGGAAAAATAATTATTGATTATTGCTTTTGCTCCCTGTGGGATCGACCCTGCTTATCGTTGTACTAATTAGTATTAATCTGAATTTGCAGGTTATTTGGCGAGTAAAATGACACTCACCAAATTGGCGCCGATGCCGGGGAGCGGTAATTCAAATTCTATAAAACAATTTCCTACTAATCTGTGTGTTACTGTGCTTGGTTTATGAGCAAATCATCCAGGCCGAATTTTATATTTGACCCGGAAGTTGAGAAGACAGTCAAGCAGAACAGAAAGCGAACAAAGGCGCAAAAATCAATTTCTACTGAGACCCTTCGGTTTTGCCAAACCGAACCCATCGCAATTTCAGCAACTACCTCTGATTCGGGAACTGACATCGAGATGGACGGAGGTGACCAAAATCTGAATCCTGGGCAGAACCCAAACAATCCATACATGTGGGAACTCACTGGTCACAGTGAAGATGATCCCCCCACTCCTATTTAGTTGCCAGAGACCGAAAATCCTATTGAAATCAAGCTGGCGTTCCTGAACGTACTTCCCAAGTTCCACAGGAGAAGCACTGAAGACCCTTACAATTTTCTGAGCGAATTTATCAATATTTGTAAGGTTCAGAAGAGACCATCTACCGTGACGGAAGATCAATTCAAATTGGTGGCATTCCCATTCAGTTTGACAGGAGCAGCAAATCAGTGATTTTCGAGCTTACCCCCTAACTCTATTGCGACATGGGCAGAATTGAAAATATTGTTCTTGGAGTACTACTTTCCAGCCACAAGAACAGATTCCTTGAAGAAGGAGATCACAAGCATCAAGCAAGAATATGATGAACCATTGAGTATGTATTGGCTGAGGTTCAGAAAGTTGGTAGACAGTTGCCCTAATCACCGAATGACGGAAGGCCAGTTGCTTCAATACTTCTATCAAGGGATGACATCCAGCAACAAGGACTTGGTGAACTCTTCTAGTAGGGGTGGATTTTCTCACCTTCGAGTGAATGAAGCTAGAGAGATCATCAAGAGGTTGGTGGACTCTAAAAAGGAGTATGATCAACAGGAGGTACGAATCTTGAATAAGGTGGCACGAACATCCACTCCCGAAAAAGATGAGATCAAGGAAAGGATGGAAAGAATGGAGAAAATGCTATCCAAGGTCGTTGACAAGGTAGCGTCTGTACAAGAAGGGCCTTGCGATACGTGTGGAGCAGTGAACCATACGACGTCGCAATGCATTCTTACCATGGGAGAGATACCTGTCCAAGCAAATGCTAAGGGAAATTTCAATGAGAGGCAACAAAAAGGTGGACCATATCCCCAAAATTTCAATCCAAGGTATAGGGATCACCCTAACTTCCAGTGGAGAGAACAAGGTTCCCCTCCGCACCAGCCTCAGCATTACCAACGACCCTATGTTCCACCAATGCAACGAGAAGCTCCGGTCTTTCCTCAGCCCCATCAAGGTGGTCAAGAGAAATCTTTGAATGATAAGCTGGACATAATGATGGACATGATACAAAAGCAACACCAAAGGTTTGAGAAGATTGAAACAACTTTAGAGGAGCATACGCGACAAATCACCCATTTATCGAATTCCATGAATGAACTAATAATGAAACAATTAGGGTTACCTTCTCAGGTCCAATTGAACCCTCATGAGATGGTAAATCAGGTCACACTGAGAAGTGGAAAGGTAGTTGGTGCATTACCATTGAAATCCGCAAGCAAAGAAGAAAATGAGTTCACTGACGGAAGGTCCGGTTTGGCCAAACCGAACCCTGCAGCAGAAATTCATAATCAAGTAACGGAGGAAAAGGGCAACGAAACCACCACAAACTCTGAGATTCCCGAGCCTACTGAGACCCGAGATAAAGGTAAATCCAAGGTACCAGCTGAGGTAAGTAAGAGGTTGAGTTTACATGATCCTTCACTTAAAATTTTGCCTCCTTTCCCTCGTAGATTAGAAAAGAAAAAGGAAGAGCCTATGGATTTTGTATCAATTTTTGGAAAAATAGAGATTAATCTTCCGTTCTTGCAGGTAATAAAGTTACCACCAGTAAGCAAGTTCTTGAAAGATTTTATTGTAGGAAAGCCAAAGGATTCAAGCAAGATCATGATGAGTGAATCTGTATCAGCTGTGATCCAAAAGAAATTGCCTCAAAAGTGCAAGGACCCAGGTATGTTTTCCTTACCTTGTTATATAGGAGAGAAGAAGATCAATGTTGTCATGTGTGATTTAGGAGCTTCAATTAATGTCATGCCATTATCTGTGTATCAAACTTTGAATGGAGCTGAAATGGTAGACACTAGAGTGGTAATTCAATTGGCAGATAAATCTTGTGTATGTCCTGAAGGGTTGTTGGAAAATGTGCTTGTGCGAGTCAATAACTTTGTGTACCCAGTAGATTTTTATGTGGTAAAAATGAATCATACCAATGATAAGGGAACATAAGGGGTATTGTTGGGTCGTCCGTTCTTGAAAACTGCAAACAACATTATTAATGTTGGGAATGGAACTATTTCACTTGATTATTTTGGTGATAAGTACACACTCAATATTGATAAACCCATGCAGAAATCTATAGATGTTGAGAATGTGAATGCAATTGATCATAATGACCAATTTGTCCAATATTCTCTTGAGACTAAAGTTTTGCAGGATAAGTTGGGAATTCAAATGCCTACAAGTCCTGAAGAGGAAAATGTTCAAGTCTCATGTGATAAGGAAATCCGTAAATTGGTATGTTCAGTGCACTCTCAGAAAGTGGTACCCAGAACTGAAATAAATCAAGGAATGCCCAACTTGACTCAGCCCGAACCGAATATTTTGAAAATTTCTGAAGTGCGTACAGGGTCCAGTTTGACCAAATGGGACCCATCCACAGACTAGTCTCATCGGATATGAAAACCTCAGATTTGGAGTGGAAGGCGTTACCACCCGATCTAAAGCATGATTATCAAGAAGATGATGATACTCTTCCAGTGAGTATGGAGTTGCTCAAGTGTGAGGAAGAAACAAAGTTCCAACTCCAAGAATTGAGAGATCTAAGATTGAAAGGGTTTGATCAAGCTACGCGGTACAAGGAGCGCAATAAGTTGTGGCATGATAGAGATCTAAAGCCTAAGAAATTTGTGGTTGGGCAGATAGTTCTTATATCTGAGTCAAAATTTCAACATATGTCATGGAAATTCAAGTCTAAATGGACTAGACCATTCGAAGTGGCTTATGTTTGGCCTGATGGGATGGTAGAGATTATAAGCATGGACGCAAAAAGGAGGTTGTCGACGCAAAAAGTCTAAATCCAGATGACATGTGTGAGGAGGTTGTCGATGAATTTAGGGGGAGGCCCGAGGTTTTGTCAAATTTCTTAGGTGAGAAGGACATGTCGTTGTATCCCGGTTGCAACAAGAGAGATATGGTGATGTCATGTTTGATGGAATTGTTTAATTTGAAAGGACATGGTGCATGGAGCGACACTAGCATGAAAAAGTTGCTAAAGTTCCTGAATGAGAAGCTTCCCGCCAGTAACGAGATACCGGACAACCTCTACGAATTTAAGAGCATACTATGTCTGATGGGATTGGAGTATGAAAAAAAATACTTGCTTGTCCCAATGAATGTGTTTTGTACGTGGGTGACTTACTGAAGGAGGTGGCATGCCCAATATCTCACGTGTCGCACTACAAGAAAAGGAGAAATGTGGTTTTCGATGGAGATGTTGTTGTAAAGTTAAGGAAGCAAAATGCATGTGGTATCTTCTAATTATTCTGAGGTTGAAGAGGTTGTTCAAGAATGAAAATGATGCAAAGAATATGACGTGGTACATGGGAAGGGATTCTGTTGAGGACGGTGTGATCCGACATCCAGGTGATGTCGATCAATGGAAGAGATTTGACAAGAGATATCCAAACTTTTCATCTGAGCCAAGGAACTTGAGGATAGCTTTGTGTACCAATGGAATGAAACTGTTCGACAACATTTCTTCTAGGCACAATTCATGGCCGATAATGCTAGCCATATACAACCTTCCACCGTATTTGTGTATGAAGAGGAAATATGTGTTCATTCCTTTGTTGATTTTTGGGCCAAAACAACCCGAAAATAACATTGATATGATCTGGCACCTTTGATAGAAAATTTCAAGTTCTATGGTCCAACGGTGTTGAAGTATTTGATAATTTTAAGGCATCAAAGTATTTGTACCACAAATGATTTTCTCGCACATAGAAACCTTTTGGGTTAAGTGGTGAAGGAGCACAAGGTGTGTCCCATGTGTGAAGAGTCCACACCTTGTGAAAAAAAGGAGCACAAGGCATACACAAATAAGGTGAAAAAAGGAGCACAAGGTCATACACAACAAGGTGAAAAAAACTTAATGTTGTTCTTGGTAAGAAGATGATGAAGGTTGGTACAACGCCTAATGGACCTTGGAAGAAGAGGTCTATTTTCTTCGATCTACAAAACTGGGAGAATTTAGTGGTTTGGCACTATCTAGACGTGATGGACATTGAGAATAATATGAGAGAGAGTTTTATTGGTACATTACTTAAAATTCAGGGGAAGATGAAAGATAGCTTGAATTCATAGAAGGATTTGTTGGAGCTTGGAAATCGGTCAGACCTAGCCCCGAAGGTGAGAGGGAAGTGAACTTACCTCCCTCATGCCCGGTACAATCTGTCTGTGGATAAGAGGTAATAAGTTTGCGAGTGTATCCAAGAGATCAAGGTACCATCCAGATACTCTTCCAATGTTAGTCGATTTGTGAATGATGATTTGTGGATGAACACCTTGAAATTGCATTATTGTCACATCTCATGGAACATTTGTTGCTCGTTGCGATCCGTGGTATTATGGAGGAGGATTTGAAATTAAGAACTGTTCAACTTTGCTTCTTCTTCAACACCATTTGTCGGAAGAACATAAGCAGGCAGGCACTTGATGTGTTGGAGCGGGAGGTTTTAGCGTTATGTCAATTGGAGAAGTACTTTCCTCCATCCTTGTTTGACATCATGGTTCATCAAGTCATTCATTTTCTTAGGGAAATTCGACTATGTTTTCCAGTGGGTATGTATTGGATGTACCCTTTCAAGCGGCACATGGGTGTTTCCAAAGGTTACGTTCATAATCGTAGCCGAACGGATGCAAGCATTGTGCAAAGATATGTCGCTGAGGAGATCAGTGAATACTGTACTTTGAATTTAGTTGGGAAGAAATCGGTTTGGATTACTAGCACAAGCGCACTTTGGTAGGAAGAATAAGGTTGCACGTTCTAAAGGTACACTTCATACACCCTTCTATGCTCAGTTGATGATAGTTGACCTTTATGTTTTAAGGAATAGTAGCAAGAGTGCACTCTATGTTCAAGAGCACATATATTATTTACAAGCACTATACCCGGACCAGCCTTCAAACAAAATATAGCTAGAGCATTCTTCCACATTCGTTAATTGGTTTTATAATCGTTGTAATATGGACGACATGCCTAGTAAACTTCGTGCCTTTGCAAGAAGGCCAAACTGCACTGTGAGAAGGTACTTAGGGTATGATATTAATGGATTTACTTTTGCAATAGCTGAAAAGGATAGCAAGAGCACGATGCAGAACAGCGGTGGTTACATTGAATTTGAATCAATGTGGCAGTCTAGTAAGAAAAACAAAAACCCTATTATTGTAGTGATGGCCTTTTACGGGGTGAATGCGGAGATTTGGGAGTTAGGCTATGTTGCCGGTGGGTTGATAATGGAATTGGGGTTCAAACGGAGAAACCCATGGGTTTCATATTGGTGGACCTTAACCAAGTTGGGTTTGAGGATGACATGTTCATCTTAGATTCCCAAGCACAACATGTATTTTATGTTTGGGATCCTAGCAACGAGAAGTGGCATGCCGTTCAACATGGCAAGAAGTTCTACTTCGAAGATGAGATTGATTGGCCAGTCCAAGTAGAATGTCTCGAGTTCCCATCTATATTTCCAAGTTTGGAGGATTTGGGTGGAGGTTTAGTAGGTAGACAGTCACATGGCGATGGATTATGGGTCGATGAGAGTGGTCAAATTGTAGAGGGTGATGTTGCCTATCAAACTCCATGATTGATTTTAGATGGGGCAAGGTTTAATTTTTCACATTACTAGTTTTTATTATGATATAAAATTTTCTAAATATTAAGTAATGCTATTTTTGAAGGCACCTTTGAGACCAAGTCTTCGAAACTAACCATGGCCGCATTCTGTTTGGTACGTCATGTACGGGAGGCTATGCTATGGAAATCAAGCATACAAAAGTCGAGGTTTGAGCAAAAGCCATCCTGGAAACCATGCTGAATGTTGATGCCGTGATTTATGTGGTTCCATACATTTAAATATAAGTGGCACTCTTCAACTTCACTCAATTACGAAAAAGAAAACACCTCTGAATAATTCATTCATATGCTACTTTTTTTTCAACGCAGCGATCATTGGTACTTAATGCTCATTTATCCTAGTACAGGGGAGGGTTTTACCCTTGACTTGCTGACTGGAGGAATCAAGCTGAAAAATATCAATGAAAAGAAAATCATTTCCAAGTACTTTCATTGCTTTCATCATACTAATTTCAACGTCTACAAGTGTAAGTGACCTAACCATTACAAGTTGATCATGATTACCAGGATTGCATGCAAACATCAAAGGAAGAAGATTGAGATGGAACTGCCTCTGGATTACACATGGAAAATCACTAACATCGATGTAAGTCATTCAATCCAAGTGTCCCTTCATTTCGACCATTATTTAATACAATTACGTTTGACTCAATTTTTTCCATTTGTAGTACCAAAGTCAAATGAGTGGTTGGGAATACAGATACTACATCCTCCTCTACATGGAAGAGCTCGTGCTGAAGACTACCTCTACAAATATTCTCGAGGTTGGTTACCATATTAAAAATTTTAAAAATTTAATTACTACTTAGTAACTACATTCACGTAATTAATCAACAGGTTATTTTCATCGCAACAACTATTTCCTAAAAAATGAGGAGCATACAATGCCATGGAGTTTGCAGTTTTAGCCAATAGATGGTGTCAAGAATGAGTGGACAACCTTTCCAAACATTGCAAGACTTCAATGGACATGGATGAGTTTAAGAAAGTGTAGAAAATGGATGGCAAAGATATTTACTGTTTTTTCACTAATTTGGTTTTTGGAGGGATTATGTTTTCTTAGACAATTTTATTTTATATTTCATTCTTTTCTTCTATATTAGTATTGATCTAGTTAGTTGATTATGTCTTGTTGACTGACTGAGATGGGATATATTTGGCCGGGTTTCGATCCGAATTGGCGGAGAAAATTTAAAATAGGGCTTTGCAAATGAAAATCAAAACCAGCACCGGTTTCCCAAATTATATCCCGATGCTATAAAAATAAGAACATACTACAAACAAGTACTGGTAATTAGTATATACCAGTGCTTGATTTAAAAACCTAGCACCAGTCCTCAGACGCAACCGATTCTAATAATATTGGCACCACTTACCATATAACAAGGCATCAGTATGCAGCGGACCGGTGGTATTCATTGATAAGTAGCGGTTTTGCTCACCCGATGTTGATTGTAATACAAACCGGTTATGTATATTAGTAGTTAGCACAACCACACTATTCTTGTCACCGGTATTAAGAATTGGTGTTAAATGTCAATAATCAGCACCACTTCCTTATTATTGGCACTAGAATTACAAAATTGGTGCTTAATATCATTATTCAGTACCAATTTTTTTAACCGGTGCTTCTATAACTACATTCCAACACCACCATACTTAGGCACAGGTACTCTAGGGGCTTGATATACCGGTTCCTATGTCCCTAAATACCGGTGCCATAAGGCCAGAGGGGGGGGTGCCTGTAGTAGTGTAATGTCATGTATAACTAATTAGAAACACTAGGCATAATTAAGTTTTATTCTAGACAAGAATATTATTTTTTTTATACAATTGCTTGGATATCCAATGTCGTTCATGATCTTTCGGTCATAGCGACAAGAAAAATAACCATGACCGACGTTGCACGTATGCAAAGGAAATTATATTTGTTCGTTTTAAATGGGCAATCCATGCTATGACTAACATTAGTGTTAATTGTGATGTCATAAATGACACTATGCAATATAATTGAGGTTGGTATACCACAACGTCTTAAAGGAGGACATCAATGGTAACTTTCACTTTTACGAAGGGCATGCTATAAGTATTAATCTTGTATTAGTCTAATTGTTGTAAATTTCATTTGCGGATTGCCTATTTCTAACACAATCTATGCTTTGTGTAAAATTGTAGTAACGGGACAGAGAGAGGTATCAATGGACTTTCAACATATAGAAGAACTGAAGTTGATTATCATTCAACTATTTTAATGAAGGTCATGTACCAAGTGTTGAATAAAATATAATACGACCATTAATTATGGTAACTACTGGAAAACTGGTATATAAGCACCTGTGAGACAGTAGCGGTGCAACCATACTAGTGCAAGAAATGACATTAGCACCGGTAAAATTATGGAAAAATTAAGTTACTAGTGCATGTGTAAACATCTGCACTGGTAGGAAACCTACCAGTGCATTGTATTGGTGCCTAAGTGAGAATAACGATGGAAAATGAAAATACTCAGCATCATTAAGGGTCATACCGGTGCACATTACCGATGCTAGAGCGAAAATTACACACTAAAAGTATGAATTCAGCACCAGTGATGTTTATAGTATCGGTGCTGATGCGGAAAACACTAAAGAAGTTGTATTTTCTAGAACCTGTTCATAATTTCATGCATAGTACCGGTATCATTACTGGTTCATGTGTAGACATATTCAATGGTAGTTGAACAATCAGTGCAAGAAACCGGTGCCTAAGTGAGAATAAGGACGAACTGGTGAATATTCACCTTTTCAAGAAACAATTCGGCAATTGGGATGTGAAAAAATTTGTGTTACCATCCCACTTTCAACTTGACCATCGTAACCAAGTTCTTTGCAAATTGAGGTGTCAAATGAGCACAGATCATGTATTATGCCTAGGAAATTAGTCTCACTATCTCCTGAAGCTATTAATGATTTGTACGGATTGCCAAATTTACAAGAACGGGAGGATAAGATCCGAGCATTGATCAATGATGAGGATGATTTGGACGATGGAGTAACCAAACAGATTATAAGGTGCGTCACAAGAGAAGGTACCAAAGTCAACCCTCCAGTCATTCCCAGCTGGAACAAAATTCTGAAGAAATTACTGACATCAGAAATGAATGCGTGGTGTCACTTCGTAGCCTCCCGTATTGACCCCATAATTGTTAACACTTAAGTTTACAAGAGTAGGTCCATGGCGTTATATGCAATAAAGAATAAACTATGTTGGAATGTTGGTAGCAGGATATTTGCGCAACTGATTGAGGAATTGGAGAAGATGTGATCTATCCTATGGTTTTTACAGCCTTGTTCTGTCACTTTGTTGTAAAGCAGGTGTAACAAACTATGACCACATCACCTTTGGCCACCCGATAATGCAGATTGCTGATGAATCATTCTGCAAGATGATACCATCGCAATCTGCCCCGTCGATAGAATCTAGGGCTTTGGCCCTGGAGACAGGTATTCAAAACTTGCAGATGGGCTGCTAATTTCAACGAAGATGGTGTGACCATATGGGGAAGTTCTAACCAACCAATTTCTAGATGCAATCAAGGCAGTCAGACCTTTCCCATCACAGGAATTGGACAACATAGCTTCTTTCGATGAAGCGGAACAATTTTTGTATAATTATTTGTGAAATTAATTTAAATTGAAAAAACCACATCTCGTCCTTTTATTATTCTAATTCTACATTGGTCCAAAGGTACAATGGAGAATGTTGTACTTGTAATTTATTTATCATAGCTGCAGTACATTTACAATACTAAGTTCCGTCATCCCCTCCTTTTACTTAAGAGTTGTAAATAACTACACCATGCTCATAATAATGACCAAGAAGTCACAAAAAATAATAGCCATTGTGAAAATATGAAGAATTTGCTCGTCAAGAAGCGCAAAAGGTAAAAATGTTTGCTCGTAACTCAAAATAGAAATCCACTCGAAGGTAATTGGAAATTTTTTCCCATGATGTATTTTTTAGTTTCACGTGAAGTGGTTGTCAATGATCGACCACAAGGAAGCTATGTAAATCGTTCATGACGTTTATTTACTACAATTAAGTAAACGACGCTAAATTACTCTACACACGTAATGACGCATTTAAAAAATTCCTGAAAATTTTGTTCTACTTTAAACTCATATAACATTCAGGAATAACAAAAATCAAGTGCATTAGAGCAACGGTCATTGGTGTAACACAAATGGGAGCCACAGTGAAATTTTCAAAGAATTTGTTGCAAAAAGTAAGGTCCCAATTGAGGCCCTTTCTTTAACCCAGTCATGTCTAGAACACAAAGCTATCCTCCCCTAACGATGAATTTCATTTATATTTAGCCAATTTTGGATTTCGACAATTCCACATTTCTTGGAGAGACCAAAGGAAAAAAGTAAAAATTTGCTTGTGACTCCAAATTGAAATCCACTCAAAGTTAATTCTAAAATTAGCCCCCAATGTATTTTTCAAGTTTAACACCAAGTTAGTACCAATGATCGGAAATGAATAAGTCTTCATTAAACTTCTCAAAATATCATAGTTCCTGCTACGCAAGCATCTATCATTTACTCTGGAACGTATACTAGAATTTTTGCTTATATGTCCAAAAATTGGCATTATTTTTTCCTTACCATAATTATTCAATGAAATGAAAATTCACGGGTGGGGTAGCAACCGAAGGTAACGTTAAGGAAAATTTCATAAGAAAGGCCTATTTGCAATAATTTTTAAAATTGGCCTCTGGAACACATTCCCCGATTATCTTGTTCTTTAAACATGGGAACATGCATTTTATAAACCGATTAATTACTCTTGTAGGGATAAATCATGGCCCTAATAGTTTTAAAACCTTTTTGGGCCATAACATAAATTTACTACATACATATTACGACATATGTAGATTACACAATTATTCCCAAAACTATGATCTCTACATTGTACATATGTGAATTAAATATTTTTTGGTCAATTTTGTCATATGACTAATCCCAATTAATAACGGGGCCCAAATCAAAACATTTAAAAGATAATAAAATTGTTAGAACCGGTATGTGGATCATTGTAATGGTGCTATATATTTTTTAGGGAACCAAAAATGTTTAAATATTTTCAACTAGAATAGGGCATGAAAATGAAATTTTATAGGTACCGGCATTGAATTCAAAGGAACTGGTTTTGATACCGGTGCTCAGAAATTAGACTAAAATTTTGACATTAGCTCCGGTCCCTTGCCATAAATAAAAAAAAGGCCCATTAAGACAGCATAGCGCAACTGTGTCGTGCATAAGAAAGCACCGGCAACGTTTGTATAAGCACCGTTAATAAGCCGGTGCTCCACACTTGGAAATTTTAATGGCCATTTACTCTCGGGTCATGGAAAATATTAATTTTATTGATTTGAGGCAGCTCGATGCGGCTGCGTTGGCCACATTTGGGCACTGGTATTTTCAAAATAGGTAGCCGTAATATACCGATGCTCTACACTTAGAAATTTTAATGGCCTTTTACTCTTGGGTCCTGGAAAAAATTAATTTTTGTATTTAAGGAAGCCCAACGCAGCTGCGTTACCCAATTACCTGCACCGGTATTCTCCTTATAGGCATCCGTATGAAACTTAAAGGCATCGGTTACATACTCATTCGCACTGGCATTTGTACTGCTGCTACGTACTTTGTTTTTCAAATATTTTAACCTCCTTGGATATTTCATTATTTATCCTAGGCACCGGTATCATTATACTTATACCGGTGTTATTGTTAGGAATATAAAAGGCTTAGCTTAAGGAACCACCGTCAGTTTCATCACCCTCGATGACAGTTCCTCTTCCGCTTCCACCATTAACGACCACCCCACCACGTTGCACCCCCCAAATAAATCCCATAAACTCCCAATAACCCCCCTCATAAAAACCCCCGTGTATATAACATCAATGGGACAAGCATTTTGGCATCAAAACCAACGAATTCTTCCCGAACAATAGAATGTCGGTGCCACTATCCAAATCTGGCGATGAACACTTTTAGGCAACCGTTCTGGCTGTACACTACTTCAAAAGGTCTCATAAATCAAAGTAAAGTGGCCCCTAGCGAATAAATGTCCCTAAAAGTTAGAGATTTACCTTTTGGAATCATGAATCATGGTATGCACAATTCATTTTTGATGAATTGCCTCTGTGAACAAAAATGTCATTGTTGTGGATACTATTTGTGTTTCGTGGTAGTGGATTCTATCACATTATATATTTTATGATTATACAAGTTTTTGGGGTTAAGTGGTATATTGTATATGGATTGAGTTGAAATGAATTGTTGTCTCTTGGTAGTGATTGAGTTCTAAAATTGTAATGTTTGTGGATTTGGTTCAAATGTAGGTGATATCCTTGTTTGTTTTTGAGTTTTAATAGTGTATTGTTGGTTTTCGATTGAGTTCAAATGGATTTTTGTGGTTCTTGGTTGGTCCAATATGTTCTTATAGTGTATTGTACGTCAATTGTGGTTGAGTATTTAATTGGTTTTTTTTACATCGGCCGTTTATGGATTGCGTTATTCATTGGTCTTTCTTATTTATTGGTTGTGGTTTTTGAACCCCTGTTATTGACAGAATAGTATTGTGAACTATAGATGCCTCTCAAATTAAAGAAAGACAATGGCATCGACAAGATAAAGTGGGGTGAGACACAAGCAAAAATTGTGTCCGGTAAGCCTGCCATGCCTGCCAGATCCCTCAACATACAAATTGAGGAACCCGGAACCACTAAAGATAAAGTTCCCTATTCACCAGATGAGGAGCCTCCGGTGAAAAAAGGTCCAAGAAAAAAGCTCGGAACATATAATGTATCGAAGGTGGGGGGGGGGGGGGGGGGGAGAACGGGAAAGCCTTCGACATATTTGAAATTGAGACTTGGTGCAAGGAACATGGTACAGCCACATGTCAATCAGTGACGCTCACAATCGAGAGGGATCTCGTGCCGGTAGAGTTCAATTTGGATGACATGGTCTGCAAGGAGAATTGAACCGTGTGGATTGCATTTGTAACTATGTATTTTGGCGCGGCATTAAGTTCGGAACTCATAGATGCTGGAATAGCATCCCCGCTGACACCAAGGAGAAGGTATGGAAAGATATTTTGGTACGATCCATTCATACCAAAAATTTGCTAATTTCCATTATTTTTTATTTCAACCACTGGAAGTTAAAATTTATTGAGAATTGCTAGCTTACAAAAAAATATTTTGTACATTCAATGCAGGCGAGATTCATTTTCGAGCAAAAATTGACTGCAGCACAACTCGACAAATTGAAGGGAGTTGTTTGGGTTGCGGTGGGCAACGCCCACCGCAATTGGAATATGAAAATGCCAAAAAAATATATCCATGAGGTCACTGACGACACAAAAAAATCCAAAGAAAAACCTTGGGAAAAATACAAGTGGATGGAAGAGGAGGAGTGGAACAAGTTCTACAAATTGAGGATGACATGGGAGTTTGAGGTAACATGTTTAAGGACATTCATGTCATAAGAGTTCGATATTATACATTTCTTATACGCATTACAAAAGACTAACTTTTCTTATTGTGATTTGGATAGAAAATCCGGGCAACTGCTAGCGCCTAATGCAAGCAGAAGAAATATACCAATCGCACTGGTAAGAGCGGTCACCAGGTAACTCGGGGAAAGATTATCAAAAAGTTGAATGAATAAGAGAGAACCAAACTTGCTACTCAGGGCTACACAGAAGATGAGATTGAATAGGAGTTGAGTACAAGGAATTTTAATGTTGAAAGATCATTGGTCTACCTCAAGTCCAACAAGCTGGGGGATTAGGGCACATACACTGACATGAATGATAGGGTCATTGCTACTAATATTGTAATTATTTTTTTAAACTTGGTCATAGTGTTTCCACTTCATTGTAATGTATTTAACTTTCCCCTAATCACAAATAAGGATGAACGAGGAGATTGCAAAGGGTAAACTGATCCTAGAACCTGGTGAGGACATATTGATTAAAGCCACCGGTAAGAGGAATCGCCAAGGAAGATATAGGGATTACTCAATCTAACCTCCTAACATCTATTGTAGTAACCTATCTCACATGGACCTGAAGCAAGTGTGGTAACAGCTCGTCACCCAAGCCAGCAATACCAAAGAAGCATACAGAATAGTCAATACTCAGAGTGATAGTGGCATACCTTGACCAGCTAGTCAAGAAGATTTCAGATGCTAGAGGAGTTTTCCTTGATAATCCAAATTCATTTATTGAGAAGGCATTGGGCCAGGTCAGCGCTGTAAAAACCAATTCTGAGGGTGATTCTAGTGATGAGGAGGATGATTAGGGGGTACAAAAATAGATTTCAATTTCATTTAATTTATGTGATCTTAAAACTATATCCTTTAATGTTATATTGTATTCTAAAAAATATTGTTTAGCAATGCATGCCCTAATGGGGAGAAGGTTTCCTTGTTCGTGGAGAACCTTGATGGCTTAAGGTCCATGGTGGCAAAAAGGTTTCTCCAAATAACCCACCAAAGACGTAGTTCAACCGGTGGAATTGCTCATGTCCGAGTTTGTGAGCCAGTCTTCCATGCTAAGGCAGGATTGCCTTTGACCAACCACAAATTCATTGGTGTTGGAGAGGCCCTTGGACATGTGGTTGATTGGATAGTATCTTTGGTCGACAAAGATGATGAGCCCCCAAAGGAAGATGAGATGAACGTGCCTCTGAAAGATTTTGCGGACAAGGATTGGCAATTCCTGGACCTCAGTGACGATGAGGTAATTCCATTAAAATATTTTATATAATGAATTTACTGTATATATATATATACTTAGTGTTGAATTCCTGATTACAATATAATTTTTTTTCTTTCACATGTAACAACCTACCAATAAATCATGGACAAAGCCCACCTGTTCTACGACCAGTTACAGGCTAGGGAACAAACCATTGGACAAACCATTCAACCCTCTAAAGTTGGTACTACATTTATACCACATTACTATTTTATTTCAACACTTTTCATATACTTAATGTTTTCAATTTAAACTTTGCACATGCATATGGTAAACAGACTGTGTCAGGGACCTATGGACTAAAGCGAAAGACAACAAGCCGAATCAAATTTTTTGTCTCTAACACAGGATGGCAAGACAATGGTATGCAAGAGAGTGATATCATTAATCATGTTAGCTACATCTGGGAGACGATGGTTGCATATGAAGTTGATATGTATTTGGTACCCTACCTTAGGAAGTCAAACATATTTTCTTAATCTTATAGTATTACTATCTGTTTAATAAACATATTCCTAACACATTATTTTTCAAAAGTATTAATGCAGGAAACATTGGTTCCTCGTCATCATTTGTCTCGGTACGAACCATGTTTTCACCTTGGACACATTGACCGGTGGTATAAAATCCACTGATTATATTGGAAACCAATTGAATTCTAGGTATTTCTATCCATTAAGTTATACTTCATTTGTCCCTTCAAGTTTTTGTTATTAATATTTGACAATAATATATCTGTAGGCTTACGTGTAAATATGAGAGGGAGAAGAGGAAGAAAGAACCCTTGGCCGATTTTACCTGGAACATAACAAACATCAACGTAAGTACTCATATCCTACAAAAATATCTTTAAAGTACTTCATAATATTTCTGGTTTTCATACACTGATCAAACATTAACAAATTTTGTTTTGTGTCTTAGCACAAAAAACAAGGGAGTTGCTAGGAATGCAGCTATAATGTCATGTTATTCCTGGAAGAGATGTTCCTGAAGACAACTTCAAATAATCCACTTGGCGTACGTACCACAACTACTAAAAAAATAACAATCCTGCCTTCATTTTCAGTACCACGTCCTACTTCCTAACATTTAATCGAATTGCGGGGTTTTCCAGGGAATCAAGGGGTATACAATGCCTATGGACTTTAAGATGTGGTGGAGAAATGGTGCAAGTCATGGGTTAATGTTTACTCAAAAGATGCACAAAATATTGGTGACTTTAATTGATTAATACATGTGGGATTTGGATTTGGATGAGTGATAGGAGTAGTTTATTAACAATGATGTTTTATGCTTTCTTTATTTTCTGTTGTGGATTCATATTTTTTCAATAGCAAATTTACTCTTTTTTAATAAGTTATGTGGGATTTATTGAATCCATTTCCCCCCTATTTTATTCGGGATGGGGCGAAAAATTTAAAATTATCCATTTCAATTTTTATTAATATTAGCACTGGTATTCTAAAAAAACCATACCGGTGCTAGAATTCATCCATACTTGTCAAATTCATGAACTGGTGCTTTGAATTGATACCGGTGCCAAAACAATGACCAAAGAATTACATTCTTGTGCTATGAAATTCCATGTCAATTCTACAATACAACTTGATCCTAAAATAAAATAGGCACTAGCACCAATATAATACCCGGTGCTGACTAAAATGAGCACCAGTATGTTGAAAAACATATCAGTGCCCAAAATCTTTAATTGGTCATGGCTTCTTGAACACCGGTATGGAATTAGACTAGCACCAGTATCTAGCTCATTTTTATAGCACTGGTATGCCATACTAGAGCTCAAAACTATGAAATTTTGCACCGGGTCACTTAGGCACCAGTATCTTAGGGGGGCAATTTATCGGTGCCTTTGTGGTGAATTACAGGTGCCTATGGGGGTATATTCATGTACTGGAGGGATATTGATTACAAATATCACTCTTGTAATCTCACGGTTTTTACATGTTATTGTTAATGCCTTATAGAAATTATGTGATGGAGATTGACTACCGATAACAGAGAGATGGTCATTTTTATTTTGGTAGTCTGTATTATAAGTTTGTAAAATGTTACTGTAGTGGTGGTTGTGTCATGGGCTTCCATTTCGCATAAAATTGAACATCAATTAAATATGGTGTGTCGCTCGACCATTAAATGTGACATCGACAATAAAATAATAAAACATGTTAAGTCAATAGACGTTGCTAAAAAACATGATCGATGTCAGATGTTTTGGTGCTGCCAGACCATGGCAGTTACGTCGGTTAAATCGACAACAGACTGACAACATTAATTGACTACAGTGGCATCGCTCACACATTTGGTTTGACTGACGGTACGACATTCGATCAGAGCGACATCGATTACACATTCGGTAAAATCGACGTTGGTTAACTATGTTACTGTAGGCCATACACCATATTGACCGACATTGCTATGTCGTCGGTCGCGGTGTCAGTCAGAAATTTTTATCTCAGTTTTTTCTGGAAAAAACAGAGATAGAAATTATACTTTTTACTCCACCACTATTTACCTTTGTTATCTTCAGAAAATAATTGAGATAAAAAGCCTTTCTAGAACTGAGGTAAAAACATAAGGGTAAATACATTTCTAACCCTAACCTTTGGCTGGAAGTTCCAATATAACCCTGCAATCTGAGAAAGTGTCAATCTAACCCTAACTTATTATTAAATGTTCCAATCTAACCTTAACTATTGGTAAAATTGTGCCGATATACCCAAACTTTCCAATTCCCGCAGTGACCAAATATATTCATGCGTGACCAAAATTGAAATGACAAAAATATCCCTTAGGAAAAATCTATTACGACATGGCTGCTCTGTTTCTTCCTTCTTCAAAACCCACCATTGTTTCCATCGTGCTCCGTCGTTGCCGCCCCGACAGAATCCTCGCCACACCACCATCGAGCTCCGTTTCTTTCTTCTTCAAAATTCATCATTGTCGTCGTACTCCGTCGCCACTGCCAGAAACCTCGCCATACCAGCTTCTCATCAGACCTTGCCACCGCCTTCACAAAATAAAAAGCCTCTAGCCTCTAACTAGTCTATATTCAAATTATTATATTATTATTATTATATTATTAATATTATATTATTAATTTATTAATTATAAATTATATATATATAAATAATATATTATATAATATATTAATTTTCTTATTCTATGTAATATTATTATATTATATATTATTTTTCTATGTAATATTATTATATATTATTAATATTAATATAGTAAAATAAATCACTATAATATCATAAACTTTTACTTAATTTTATTATTTTATTTCTATTTAATTTAATATTATTAAATTAAATATATTAATATATATAATATTTATTTTTATTTTATTTATATATATATAACTATATATAAATATATTTTATATAAATATAAAAATAAATAAATATAAAAATAAAAATAGAATTAATTTTTTTTTAATCAGAGATTTATTAACACTTTTTTAATTATTAAGTTGCTCTTGTTTTTTATTTTAGCCTAATGGCTACATAAACTTACGGCTATTCATCATCACACAACCACCCCCACAACCCTCAAACTCTCCCCTCTCCACATCTTTGTCCCCGGTGGTGGTTCACCACACCCACCACACCAAACCCTAACTCATCGTACAACCACCCCCACCACCACACAACCAACCCCATCAACTTGGAACCCACCCCGAGTCCTCTACGTCCTACTGTCGCTACAGACGGTGCCCTTACCGCTGCTAAGGCTGGTGCCCCCACCAACGAGGTGAAGACAAAAAAGTGGGGAAAGAAAAGGGTTTTGAATGAGAAAGAAACGGGAGGAAAATGACGAGAGAGAGGTGTTTCTCTTTTTCATTTATTGTTTTTTATGTCAAGGATGAAATTGTCTTTTTACCATAATCCTGCAAAATGAACTTCAACTAAAAAGTCAGTGGAGTCAAATGTTAGATTGGCACTTTCTGAAATTGCAGAGTTATATTAGCACTTTCAAACAAAAGACAGGATTATTTTAACTCTTTACTTTAAAAAATTATGTTTCTTGTAGGGCATATGAGTTCGGGATCGAGCTTAAGAGTTTCGGGGTAGAGCTCCTCATCAAGACAACACTTTAGGTTGTAAGTTCAGGAAACAATCCCCTACCAATCCAAGAATATAAACGGAAGATGCATGTACATTAGTTCCGGGATAGCAGGAAAATCAAAGGAGAGACAGAAAAATGGTGCGGAAGGTTTTTGGGCGGAAAAACTCTGGACAGAAAAGAGAAGTTCATCCTTTTCAACAAACCGTACGAAATCATATGAAATGCATACTACTATCCTCAAAAGTGAATAAAACCGAACAAGTACTAAATTAGTAGATAAATAAAACCGAACAACTTGTATAAAATGATGAGTAAGTCTCCTGACACGCGATCTGTGTATAAGATTATGGACATGCCAGGGACAAATTTTCAATTAACATAAATTATACAAAATTCGCGGGGTCAATTGCAAATATCCAACCATGTCATTCTTCCCGTCTTACACAAATGCACGCTTAATTCCTTCTGGAGAAACAATGGTGATGGCAACGGCGACAACTCCGATGGACAGAGGCAAGGTTTTGGAGTCATCAAACAAAATGCCACCGCTACCGCATTTCTTCGAAATTGCCCTTCATCCTTTGCACCACAACATTGTAAGTGTCCTACAATTCCGTTCCAATGTTCAACTTAATTCAAAATGCGATATTGATTTTGACATTTCGTTCGTGTTTTCTTGACGCTTGACAGATGATTCCGGCATACGTGCCTTCATCGGAGAGGCTTTATAGAGGCAAGGATATCATAGAGGCTCCTCTATTACTAGTAATATCTAGTTTATACTGACATCAGTCGTGGTAACTAACTTATGCTCTCGTTCATTTTCCCCCATTGTAGGTAAAATTTTAGACAACTGGATTTCCATGGTTTGTTTTCAATGATTTTGGAGAGGGGTGATGAAACTATTGCTGCAACATCTATCAGGTAAAATGAGCTTCAGTACACATCTTATGTATCCGTTGAGTTGTTTGTGATGCCAATTTTGTGAAAGCATTTTGGTTACTAAGAAATATGGGAAAGCTTTCTTTTAGTGTGTATGTTGAGTGGGATCCAGCTACAACAATGCAGATTTTTAAAATTGGACACATATGTGAAGGACGCATTCAGAGAATGCGTCATCTATGTATTTTCTTCTTTTTTTTTGAGTGCATGCATAGGACACATTCAGAGATGCGCCCTCTATTGAATATATATATTTTTAACCGAATGCAAGGATATACTCTGTATTTTCTTTTTTTTTTAATGCCTGAAGAGGACTCATTCAAACTATTAAGATTCCTTTTTTTTTTTTGTAAAACACATGCAAATGACGCATAAGTACAAAATTAAACAGAGGACGCATTTTGTTTTTATCATTCTGAATGACTCCTCTAACTGATTTACCTTTTTAAAAAAATATATATTTTTGTTGTCCCCAATAGTACATCAATAGACATCAAATTGTTTTATATATTTTTTTAAAATTTCCATAATGATAAATGCATCGGAAGAATTTGAAGTCCACTTTGAAATTTACGATAATAAAACTTTAACATCCTACTTACCTAATTAAAGATAATAGAAAATTTTTGATCGTTGGTATTTCAAATTTTTAAATATTTCAAAATATAGAAAATAAATGAATTATAAAAAAATTCAAAAGTTACTAGTGTATTGAAATTGTAAAATTTGGGTTTTTTTGTAGTTTAAATAAATTAGAGATGTATACAAAATTTTTAAATTTTCCACTTTTTCCACTATTAACTAATATAAATAAACAAAAATATAAGAGTAGATGCATTTAATGTTTATGAAATTAGAGATGATAATGAAAACAAAATAAACATGATTTGATTCAGTGATACAATATTCGAAGAACACGTATCAAACAGATAGGTAGAAACATAATGAAATGAATGCCCAACGACATGTAATGTACTAATGACGTCCTCCGCAAAACTTTCCACCTATTCCTTACGGGGGCAGACGTATGGTGCTGGATGTGCATCGTGGAACATCCATCTGAGTAGAAATATGCATGTCGTCATGCGGGACTCCCTCTGTAAAATCCTCCTCCATATCGTCTCCTGTGCTCTGACAGGCATTGGCGGTCGTCGCGCCCGCGCGCCAAAAGATAATTTATAAGCCCTCAATGCTTACTTTCTACAACTAGGTAGATAGTGGCAAATCGGGGTCGTCCAAAGAGAAGAGGGATCTTCCTAAGCGTCTAAGCACACAATGGTTGATACTAGGCTAGGAGTAAATATATACACACACACTTAAAAGCAAGTGAAGGGGGGGGGGTTGGTTGGTTGGTTTCCTAAGTTAACAAAGATAATTAGCAACGTCAAGTGACTATGCTAATCATCAAACGAAACTAAGAAAAGGGTTTTAAACTACAAAGATAAAATGCCTTGGGGGCAATGGATATCCACTTCCACATCTAATGTAGTTCATCGAATCATTCACACATTCCATCATATAGCATTCATGACCCAACGCTCACACACCCCATCTAGCAAGTACCACAACACACACACCACAAGGAGTTCTAAGTTCATGCTCATGGATCTTCATGCAAAGGCGCTACGGAATTCGCACGTTCCTACACCTAAGCAATTCAACCACACAAGCACTCCCTATGCTCAACCCACTCATGGCACACATGCAGTGAAACACACCATCAAGAATACATAAACGCCGAATAACAAATGCTTCAAGAATGAATTTAAATCACCTATTCAATACTTCAACTACTTGTCGTGGAGACTAAACTCCTATCCTTCTTAGTTCGTAGTTTGCGAGAGTGAGTTCGACATCTCTCGTCAAACCTCACCAATGGCTCCCGAGTCGCGACCACGACTCAAGGTGTCATTGGTGGCATTTAGCACGAAGGACCAACAAGCTTGGCAATGCCTATGACCACTACACCGTGACTAGGCATTCAACCAATTCATGCAATTACACGAGATTGGATGAACGTGCAACGCACATTCATCCGCGAGCATATGGCTCTCTCGTTTGCTACACAAACGAACATGACGAAGAGTTCGACATCAATCACATTCGCCTAGCACATTGTCAACACACTAACACAATCAAAAGCTCTAATTCACACTCATACATTACTAACAAGAACAGGGGGGAAATTAACCCAAATCCCCCAAACCCTAGCTAGCAATTCATACAAGCATTCATATCATCAAGCTCTCAACAACATCAATGCAATCAACAATTAACATTCAAAGCACAATAAATGCACAATAGCAAAAACATCAAATAGATAGATATAAATGAATCTCAATACATAGAAGTGGAAGCTTCAATCCATAGCTCCCAAGTGCAAGAACTACTCTAGAACAAGAAAACACATAAAAACTAAGAAAAGAAGAAGAAAAGAAAGAAGAGAAAAAAACCTAGGTTTGGCGCCCAAAACAGAGAGAAAAGCGGGCTGGGAAAGCTGGAGAAGAAGAGGGAAAAAGATGGTATTTATAGTGCAAAGAAAATAAGAATGATTTCTGGCCGTCCGTTGGTTGCGACTCGCGACGGGGTTCGTCGCGACTCGCGACGGTGTCGCGACGGGATCGCGATGGTGTCGCGACGGGGTCGCGACGGCAGCCACAGTTTTGCATTGTTTCTTTGTCTTCTTCATAGCCATCCCTCTCACTCTTCAAGTCTTCAACAGCTCCAAAATGGTCTTCAACGGCCTCCGGTCTTCATGTCTTCGAAGTGAGTATCCAAAAGTCTTCGAAAGTATAGTCTTCAATGTCTTCCGGTCTTCGTTTGTTCCGTGTTCTTCCCTTGTCACACAAAATCCACTTAAAAGAGGTAAAAGAGTACAAAGTTGCTTTTACCTCTCCTAAGTGAATTTCAAGGTAAAACACAAGCTCTCAATAATAAAAGAGCACAAAAGTGATCCTAAATACTACTAAATAATGCACCTAAAATGGACACATCAAACCTCCCCACACTTAAACCTTACTCGCCCTCGAGTAAGAAAAGATTTAAGCATACGGAGGAAATGGCATATCCACATCCTAAAACCCCCAAAATAACCACACAAAATGGACATATCAAATCTCCCCACACTTAAACCTTACTCGCCCTCGAGTAAGAAAAGATTCAAGCATGCGGAGTAAATGATATATCCCAAAACCTAAACTAATCCCCCAATCAAAGCCTCACCAAAACTCTCAATCTCAAAAATCCCAAAATAAAAGCTCACATGAGAATTTTGCACACACATATCCCCAATCCTAAATCTAACCAAACCTACCACTTATCAATTCACTACCCATAAAAATATTTCACAGCCCAGAATTGATATTCCCAGAATCCAATGACACAAAATGAAGCTAAAACCATAGAGGAAGTTTTAAACACATGCTTCACCTAATGCCAATATATCAACCAAAAACGAAGTATAAAGAGATCAAGAATTTCATAACCATACTTCGTTTCCTAACCCACTAAGCTACCCAATCCCAAGAGGTCTAAAGATATTGAGCTACCCGATCCATCCATGTGACAACCGCAACCTTATGACTCCAACGCCGGCAAGTGAGTGAAATCATAGCATTTTTCAATTTCTCTCAATTTCTCTCATTTTGCCTAGGAGCTCTTTCGAGTTTTCATCCTAGCCACACATCATGTTTCTTTAGCTCACATCTCACCTTTTTCCGCACATTTTAGCCTCTCATTTTTGCCTAGGCCGCCCTTTAAGGGTTTTCGACCTATCCGGGCCCCCAATGTTGCCTAAATTGCCCTCTCGGGTTTTCAACTTAGCGGGTTTTCTTTTTCTTTTTTTTTTCTTTTTCTTTTTCCAATTTTTTTTTCTTTTTGTTTTTCTATATTTTTTTTTTCTCATGTTTTTCCAATGAAAAGTAGCAAAAAGCATTCCAAAACAATCTAGCATGCATATGAGTCCTCTAACCCCTCCCCACACTTAAAACATTACATTGCCCTCAATGTAAACACGTAAGGCAAGAAGAATAAAAATCAAGGGAAGGGAGTTAGAGTGACACCCGTATCTCCGCAAATTCGCCGGTGATATGGCGATATCCAAGTACTTGGATGGTCCCGAGATAGGTTTCGGAACCGGAAGGGTGAGCAAAAATGCCGTAGAAGAACTCACCCCTCGAGAAAAGCATTGTCTCCATGGCGTCGTTTGATCAAGACTACACCACGAAGAACACATTAAACTCACAACTACATAAGGATATGTAATACTAGGTTTAGCATCAAGAGTTAATAACCATAGTATTTTCAAAGAACAACCAAATCACACTCAACTAACACTATAAGAATAATCATGAAAAATATCCAACATATATTGACATGTATACAAGCATCATTATAGGATATGCACTTACGATCACAATGATGTAGTCGGCATACTACAATCAACAAATGTACTATAAAGATGCAAGAATGTTCATATGCCCATATATGTAGGACGGTTGAGAATAAGTGGAGATGCGGTAGTTCTTGGGAGTGTTGAGTGGAAAAGAAGGAAAGATCATGCAATGTTTAAAATCATTTGGAAACTTGGAAGATTGGAAACTTGAAATCCGGGCTCAAAAAATTTTCAAAAGTTACTGAGCACGTCGCGACTCGCGACGAGGTTCATCGCGACTCGCGACGTGCCTCGCGACGTCATCGCGACTCGCAGAAAGTAGAGTCCGGGAGCTCAAAATGTTCTGAGCTCGTCGCGACTCGCGACGAAGGTGTCGCGACTCGCGACGAAGGTGTCGCGACTCGCGACGAAGGTGTCGCGACTCGCGACGAGCCTCGCGAAGTCATCGCGACTCGCGGAAAGTGGAGTCCGGGAGCTCAAAAGTTTCTGAGCTCGTCGCGACTCGCGACGAAGTAGGTCGCGACTCGCGACGAGCCTCGCGAAGTCATCGCGACTCGCGGAAAGTTGGCGCTGGGAGTGATTTTTCTCCCCTGTTCGTCGCGACTCGCGACGAAGCCCATCGCGACTCGCGACGACAGGGTATCCCAGGCTTAAAATTTTTTTTCTTTTGCTTACCAACTGTCCAAGCTTTCTTCCCTCGTTCATTGATCTCGTTCCTTCATCTCCTTCATTGCAATGCACTTCACTTTGCTACAAAATCACAGAAAAACAAGCCATAAAAAGAACAAAACAAACCAACACAAAAACAAACTAAGAAACACAAACTAAGAAACAAAAACTAAAAGAAATGCCGAATTTGGTTAACGTCGTCAGCACGACGAAGCTCCGTATTTTTAAGGTCGTCGGCACGACCCTAATGTTATCCGTATGGTGAAGGCTTGAAGCTCTTCACCATGAGCATCCAAAATAAGAGAGGTGGGGGCACAAAACCTTCAAGAGGAAAGTCTTGTGGAGGTGGAGATGGTTCAAAGGGAATTAAGTGGTTAGGGAGCTTAGGATAGTCTTTTGGCTCCTCTCTCGTTTCCCTCAAAACTTCCGAAAATATTAGAGTTGGTTCACTAGGTGGAAGAAGGGGTGACAATGCTAATGGAGGACGTAGCACTATCACCTCTTCCTCCATTTTTCTATCCTCTACCACCAACTCCTCATCCCTTTCATACTCAAAATCATTTTTATTGGTGACTTCACTCACCGAATCATCGAGTTCAAGTTGGGATGGTGTATTTTCGGAATCACGAGCTTCCATTCGGGCCAATACCTCTAATATGTTCTTCACATGCCCCTCAATGGCCTCAACACTAGAGGAGAGCTGGGTATCCGGCTCTGCACTAGTAAAGGAGTTCAAGTTTGCTATGGTATTTAAGACATCCTCACGTGTCAAACTTGAACTTCCTTGTTGGGCTTGGTTTTGGGGTATGGTATAGGGTGGTGATGGCCAACTAGGTTGCTCGTAATATTGGTTTTCCGGCTCATTCTCATACCACAAATCCGGACTACCACTCCATTCCGGATTGTAAGAGTTGTGGTATGGATAGCATTCATGAGCATCTTGCCCTTGAAAACCAATATCTCCTACCTCTTGATAGCACTCTTCATAGTACCCATGGTTTTGGAAATCAAGGGTTCTTTCTCGGTCATAGTGCTCTTCCCACAACAAAGGGCAAGATTCGGTAGGATGATCAGAATGACACATCCTACAAAACCTTACTTGTTGAGCCTCTCTTCTCATCATGAGTTCCCTCAAGGTGAGACGCTCCATTAAATTTTTTTTTTTTTTTTTTTATTTTTCAAAAGTTCGGAATCATAGTGCAAGGATTCTCGATAAAATAAATCACCAAGAACTCAAGCAATACCTACTCCGAACAAAAACAACCACCAAGTAGTGGAAAATAAAAACAACTAGCTAATACACAACCAAATACACCTAAATACTTAAGAATAAACGCCTCTTCCCCGGCAACGGCGCCATTTTGACAGGCGCGGGCGGTCGTCGCGCCCGCGCGCCAAAAGATAATTTATAAGCCCTCAATGCTTACTTTCTACAACTAGGTAGATAGTGGCAAATCGGGGTCGTCCAAAGAGAAGAGGGATCTTCCTAAGCGTCTAAGCACACAATGGTTGATACTAGGCTAGGAGTAAATATATACACACACACTTAAAACCAAGTGAAGGGGGGGTTGGTTGGTTGGTTTCCTAAGTTAACAAAGATAACTAGCAACGTCAAGTGACTATGCTAATCATCAAACGAAACTAAGAAAAGGGTTTTAAACTACAAAGATAAAATGCCTTGGGGGCAATGGATATCCACTTCCACATCTAATGTAGTTCATCGAATCATTCACACATTCCATCATATAGCATTCATGACCCAACGCTCACACACCCCATCTAGCAAGTACCACAACACACACACCACAAGGAGTTCTAAGTTCATGCTCATGGATCTTCATGCAAAGGCGCTACGGAATTCGCACGTTCCTACACCTAAGCAATTCAACCACACAAGCACTCCCTATGCTCAACCCACTCATGGCACACATGCAGTGAAACACACCATCAAGAATACATAAACGCCGAATAACAAATGCTTCAAGAATGAATTTAAATCACCTATTCAATACTTCAACTACTTGTCGTGGAGACTAAACTCCTATCCTTCTTAGTTCGTAGTTTGCGAGAGTGAGTTCGACATCTCTCGTCAAACCTCACCAATGGCTCCCGAGTCGCGACCACGACTCAAGGTGTCATTGGTGGCATTTAGCACGAAGGACCAACAAGCTTGGCAATGCCTATGACCACTACACCGTGACTAGGCATTCAACCAATTCATGCAATTACACGAGATTGGATGAACGTGCAACGCACATTCATCCGCGAGCATATGGCTCTCTCGTTTGCTACACAAACGAACATGACGAAGAGTTCGACATCAATCACATTCGCCTAGCACATTGTCAACACACTAACACAATCAAAAGCTCTAATTCACACTCATACATTACTAACAAGAACAGGGGGGAAATTAACCCAAATCCCCCAAACCCTAGCTAGCAATTCATACAAGCATTCATATCATCAAGCTCTCAATAACATCAATGCAATCAACAATTAACATTCAAAGCACAATAAATGCACAATAGCAAAAACATCAAATAGATAGATATAAATGAATCTCAATACATAGAAGTGGAAGCTTCAATCCATAGCTCCCAAGTGCAAGAACTACTCTAGAACAAGAAAACACATAAAAACTAAGAAAAGAAGAAGAAAAGAAAGAAGAGAAAAAAACCTAGGTTTGGCGCCCAAAACAGAGAGAAAAGCGGGCTGGGAAAGCTGGAGAAGAAGAGGGAAAAAGATGGTATTTATAGTGCAAAGAAAATAAGAATGATTTCTGGCCGCCCGTTGGTCGCGACTCGCGACGGGGTTCGTCGCGACTCGCGACGGTGTCGCGACGGGATCGCGATGGTGTCGCGACGGGGGTCGCGACGGCAGCCACAGTTTTGCATTGTTTCTTTGTCTTCTTCATAGCCATCCCTCTCACTCTTCAAGTCTTCAACAGCTCCAAAATGGTCTTCAACGGCCTCCGGTCTTCATGTCTTCGAAGTGAGTATCCAAAAGTCTTCGAAAGTATAGTCTTCAATGTCTTCCGGTCTTCGTTGGTTCCGTGTTCTTCCCTTGTCACACAAAATCCACTTAAAAGAGGTAAAAGAGTACAAAGTTGCTTTTACCTCTCCTAAGTGAATTTCAAGGTAAAACACAAGCTCTCGATAATAAAAGAGCACAAAAGTGATCCTAAATACTACTAAATAATGCGCCTAAAATGGACACATCATGCTCTCATTCAAATCATACTGGACATGGGGAACGCTATCTGTACCAAATGGAGCAGTAGGCAACATATATGCATGACTAGTAGTGGGTGTAAGGTATACATTAGAATCAGCTGGAGTAGTGTTGGAGTGTGAGGGTCCACCATGTGATGGTCCATCGTGGGTTGGACTCGGATGTGAGGGTCCGGCTTGAGATGAACCAATGTGTGCAGTAGGTCCGCAACCATGCGGTCACCGACCACCTTGTCAACCAGGAGGAGTTGTACGGTGGCTTTTGATTTCATTGTATCTCACACCAGGGGGAGGTTCCTCGGTGTGCACATGTGGCTAATAATAATACAGTCTGGAGGGCTCATTCACATGTTCTAGGGTATGTGTTGCAACACCATGTACCCCCCTAATAACGTCAGCAAAATGTGGGGTACATTCATCCAAATTGATATCTACAATAAGGCGCATCTCGGACATTGCATGCAACTAAATAAATGAGGTAAATATGTTAGATATTAAAAAAAAATGAAGGAATCTGAAGTGTTATTTGTTAAAACTATTAGAAATTTAGTAAATACCATATACTCTATAGTAGCTCTGTCTCCATGAAACCCATCCGTAACCGTTTGGCATCATCATGGATGATCAATCAGGGTCACAGTCCTGCGAAAATACCACTCGATGTGTTTTCAATCGGGTGTATATGGATCTACTGACCCAAGAATATTAATTTGTTGCTCTGCTCGATGTTCCCATGTATCAAGAAATCTTCTCGGTTCAACACACCAATCCATGCCTGACCTCCCCCGACGGTCTCTATTATGAAGCAGTTTGTGTTCATCCTTAGTGACCAACTACATGGGTTTTGTCTGGATGAGGAAAAATTTCCTGAGAACACAATGAACATGATGATACTTCACGATGTGCCAACAAATGAGGTGAACACACAATAGCCAATTGTTGCTACCAGCTGTACAATAGTGTGGGAGATGTTGCATGACATCCTAAGTGTATGGCTGCCAAATAAACTGACATTATAGACAAGTGTTGCGGTTAGAAAAGAAACACCTTTTTCCCATTTAGTTCAAAAAAAGTAAATCCAAATTACATTATACCTGACTTTCATGGAGAGATGTCAGCTGATCGCAGTACACTTTTAGTACATGTATATTGTGATAAATTATACCGGGTTCTTCATCTGTGAGGAACACAATGAATAATATTAGCTATTCCTAGTAATTAAAAAGGTTTTAAAATGGAGTCCTTACTAATTGAATACGAACCTGGACCCAAGAGCACTCATGGTGACGGTCACTGGAAGTCGTCCAGCAGGACGGATGGTTGTAATTCGCTCCCATGCCCACAACTGACCGTAAATAAAAAACATTAATGTAAGAGATCATTATGGACACGTGTCCAACTAACAAGTTTAACCAACAATGTTATCTGTAGTAGGACTAGTGGCCCAGATATGGATTTGACTTGTGGAATTGCAGCGTCACTTAAGCTTCTTTACATGTGTGCCAAAATAGCACTCCCCCGACTGTACTGATGTGCTAAATGTACATCAATGAGTACCGACAAATAGATTAGAGGGATCAGGTGCCCGGATGTGTCAGACATGAGCAATCCTCCGACCAATAGTAGAATGAAAACCCTTGCCCGCTGCTGACAATCTACCTCAAAAGCATCAAGAGGTAATGGATTGTGCAGCAAGTTTCTCAACCAGCTGGCCCTTATATCACTCCCTTTGATGTCACTCATGTCTAGTGTAGCTCCTAGGTAGTCAGTGCATAATCTCTGCCAGTCATTCATGTACCTGCTTGTGTCTACACAAGTGATTTCCATGTCATCGATCGGTAGACCCCAAAGGATGCCCACATCCTGTAAAGTGATGGTAGCCTCCCCCATCAGCAGGTGAAATGCGTGCGTCTCTAGTCTCCAGCGCTCGACTAACGTATTGATGAGCGAATGGTGGATGTGAATTGGTGCAGAATACAATAGTCCCTGAAATCCAGCCTCATCGCACTGCCTCACCTGCAATGCCTCATCCTCCAATTGACCATTGTACAGAGCACTTGCATAATTCTCCCGGTGAACGTAAATCAATTCCTTATCAATGGGTCCCGGATGATACATGGTGTATCCTAGATGAAAATTAGAATCACATAGAGAAATGATCAGTCTACATATCTACGAAAATGAATACTATTACACCTAATACATATTCCAACCAAATTGAACATTATCTTCAATTTAAAAAAATACACACAATACAAATCCACACAATCAATTGCACTCTTTTAATGAGTGAATTTAACATAACAAGTTGCATAGCTACGTAATATCATGTAATACACATTGGTCTAAACAAAACATAAGGATCTCTAGAAACTCCATATTACAAACACGGCCCTAAGCACGCCCTCGCCCATGGATGCCTTTGCAATCACCCAACAGTCTCCCATCCATTTGATTCATTATCCTTTTCTCCGCAAACTGACCACGCCTCCTATTATGAAACTTTTCAATATCCTGAATCAACCTCCAGATGGCATGTTGTCATAGTGATGGATCTCAGAGAGGCACAAAACCCTAACTATATTGTTGCACATAGGTGGTCACGTGATATACCTTGTCACAGAGAGTAAACGGATCGCCATGCCTATACCTACAAATAGCCAATGCATGAGAACAAGGGAAACAAAAAATTTGTCATTCGCGACAACTACAGTATTTCACAGTGTATTGGCTCTCACCAAAGCTGCCATCAATGGTCCTTGTCACAGCCTTATAAGTCTGCGATGTCTGGGCATACATGATCATAGTATGTCCTTGTCCCCAAATATTTTGCTTCTGAAACCTTTTTTAAATCCTGCTTGGGAACTCCGACCTACAAAATTCTACATAAATTTAGAATACTTTACCTAATCCAGGAACACATAATGAAATATAATGTATCAAGAAAGTACCTCCAATTTGTGGCGTCAATTAGCCTTCATGCAAACATTTCACCTGTTTGTTCAAAAGTGGCTTTGACACATGCTGTTATCGGGAAATGTCGTGCGTGCCTTAAATAATTGTTGTAACTCTCTGAAAATTAGTTTTAAGAATTCCCAACCCACGATCTCCCTCATCAAAAGTAAGGCACCACTTAATGCTATCATGACGTTTCAGCCTATCCCAAGCAGATGGTTTGAGACTCTCCAACTCCTCCTTGTACTCCCTCCACCTACTTTCTTGTGGCACGACCAAGCTGTAAAACCAGAGTCTTCATATGCGCATTTTTTAAGTTCCCACGCTCTGCACTAAGGAATTGGACTGAAAATGCCTCAACCAAAATCGGTGGTATCCTGCTAGCTCCATCCATTCATCCATATGTCTAATTGCATTCAAAATCCCATCATGACAATCTGATCCAGTACAAATTGGCCTAGTATCACAACTTACCACATGGAGTCACCGTTTGAGCATGAACCGGTTCCAGCTCTCATTAGTCTCAGCATCAACCTTTGCATAAGCAATGGGCAGTATGTAATCATTCACATCGTGTGTCATAGCAACTATCATCGTGGCCTTGTATGCGTCTCTCAAATGAGTCCCATCCACACTAATCACTGGCCTGCAGTGGCAAAAAGTTTCAATAGCCTAACCAAATGCCCCGAACACAAACTTAAATTTCCTACACCAATGACCGTGTATTCTATCAGGTACGTCTTCCCAATCAACAACGGTGCTCGAATTGACCCTGATTAGCTCATCGATAAACGTTGGCAAGATTTCAAAGGATTCCTCCCAAGTTTGAAATACCAAATCCATATCCTTCTAGCAAGCATACCATGCCCTCTTATAGGAAAGTGTCACATTTAACTCCTTTTTCACATGCGCTTGGACATCCTTCACCGTGTAGGAAGGGTTCGTATCAATCTGATGGCAAATGGAATGTGCTATCATCAACAATGTCAGGTTAGTGTTACTATTTGATCGACCTGCACCAAATGACTACTTACCCATTTGGTGATCTCCCACATCCCATGGGCAGCCTTCTTACTAGCTTTAACAATCCAATGACAATTGCCACTTCCTTCAACAACATCCTTACATTTTGCATACCATGTATTTGACCTGCTCTTCACGACTCGATGTTCCCTGTTTATCATCGTACTCTACTTGGAAATAGCTTCTACCAATTCTGCCTTACTCCGGAACCACATACCTAATTCAACTTCATCGGTTGCTTGAATATAACTAGGAAGTCTTTCGCAAAAATTAGTTGGGTCATACCCATCCTTATCAGGCCCCCCATAATCCCTAAAGTAGGCCTCTGGATTAGGATTTGCCATAAGATGGAACTTTGTGGCTACATTGTTCGTGTACACCACTTGTTCATCATCGTCCCCTGGATTCGAATCAGTTGATAAGGATTGACCATATTCACTTTCTTCTTCAAGTTTCCTTTCCTCACCTTCATCATTGCTAACAGCATACTCACCATCACAAACAACATGCTCTCCAATTTCACCTATATTATCATCATTGAAGACATTCAACTCTTCATGATGCGCATCATATATACCAGCACTTGTGGACAACTGAGTGCAAACGAGATGGACATACCCACTGGGTTGACTCGACTCACAAATGAAAGAAGGTCCTCCTAAACCTTGGCAATGTACAGGGGGTGGGAAGGTTGGCAAATTTGCATAGTTCTGAACATTGCTCAAAAACAACATGAATGTGCCCGAGCTAACATCACCCGCACAATCAATGGTGTTTGACATCTTCTCTATATTAATGTAAAGATCAGCAGAGGACAAGGACATTCGATCAACAATGTTGAAGAATGTCGCGGTTGACTCATCATCTTCCACATTATGACATCGATAATATATTGACAAACCAATCAGCTGAAGACAACGATAATAGATTTTCAGCAGAAACCACTCACTTAGAATGCCAAGCCTTCTGAAAAATTTATTCAACTAACTCATAGTGGCTTAACCTCCGTTCGAGAAACACATTTTTCTCCGGTATAGGAGAATCATAATACATATCCACGTTCAAATAAAAATTAATCTGACCCCCTTTGTACAAGTACATCGTAGAACTGCATTATAAAAATATAGAACGTATAACTCCATATTCAGAAAGACGGTATTATTCAGCAACATATATTCATTTCCTCAAACCCTAAACCATACATTGTTCCATTGTCATCGGGCAACCAAATCATACACTATTATCGATTTTCTTACTAATTGACAGACAACATTTCAACTTTGGTAATGCCTCTTCACAATATAAAATTAGAACTGAATAATAGCTCACAAATTAAATTGTTATTACAACGAAAATAAAAAAAAAGTAAAAAAATCACTCATAATTAATTCACCCATAATCACACATTTTCATTCATATAATCAAACCACACATAATCATTCAAACCACACAGTCATTCAACAGATTCATATAATTAAGATGTTTCAGGTACCTCTTGTCTCGGCTGTGGCAGAGAGGCTCTCGGAGACTCAGAGCTTCCTGCGGTGCGTAACTTCCACACGTGGAGCTTCTAGCGGTGCGCGCGTAGCATGCTCGGGTTCGGCAGCAGCAAAATAGTCAGTAACGAACGGGCGGTGGCTTCAGCTACAAACCAAACAATTATTTACTCACAATCATTGAAGAAAACTAGCAAAGATAACAAAAAGGAAAACAAATACTAAAGAAGGATGGGAGAGATACGTTATCGGCGATGACAACAGCGAGAAACAAAGACTGAGAGGGTGACACATGGCGTGAGCCCGTGGAAGATGACGAAGGCTGCCTGAGCACGATGAGGACAGAAGAATCCGACGGGGGAAGAAAATAAGGTGGAAGGATCCATTTTGGGGAATTGGGGGTTTAAAACAAACGGACATTGAGGACGCATTCGCTGAATGCGTCCTTGTTTTCAGTTAATAAAAAAAAGTCAAATATAGAGGACGCATTTAGCAAATGCGTCCTTCTCTTTCCAAAATTTTTAAAAAAATGTATAAAATATAGAGGACGTATTTGGTAAATGCATCGTCGTTATTTCGTATAGTAAAAAAAAGAAAAAATATAGAGAACGCATTTAACAAATGCATTCTCCATATTTGCATCCATTGGCATCTACTGTAGCCACAAGAATTTTCTTGAAATGTGCCGCCATCAATTTTTGTTTTTCAGTTGGGTGTTTCACATAATTATATGTTCGTCTACCCTTTCAAACCAATTAAGTTTTAGATGTCCTGTCCTTCATGTGGCCATAGTAAATTTGGAGATTGACGCATATTGGTAGGATGCTTCTGTGATAATTGATTATGGACGTAGTTGGGAGCTTTATAGAAAGCTCTATAACCTCTATATTGTTTTCTTTTAGCAAATGTGTTATTCATGGTTAGTAGTACATCCAGATCAAAGTAACTGTTACGGGGAAAAAGTTGAATACTATTTTATGGGTACTATCATTTCTGTTTCCGGGGGACAGATTTGTTGCACAAGAGAGTATCCCTTCCCCTTTACTTTTATTTCTTATGCATGTCGAAAGTTTGCTTTACTTTGGAGTTTTTTACTTCTTTGACTGATTTGTATTTCTACTCTATAGCCATTATAGGCATTGATTTAAGTGACAATCTGCCTCACTCGCCAAGTTCAGTAGAAAAAACCGACAGTGAATCCCCCCTTAAAGCATGACACAAAAATTGCATACAACGTTGAATCTGAGTACAATAACAAAGATGAGATCAAATGTTTCTCTCCCTCTTCTGTGAATAAATTGATCAAGGATGCAAATAAACTGAATGTAGAAGTACCGCCTTTAAGTTCTGTCCTTGATAGTGAAGGCAAGAATTGAAAGAAATTTGATGAGGATGTTGAGAGTTGGGATCCTGTTTCTGTTTCTGCTATGGTGATGCTGACAAGGATATTTTGGAGCATTGAAAAAATGAAGATGCCGCAAAAGATTGTGATGATGTTATTCCCGGGGGCTGTTCAAACAATGGCATTGTCGAAGCTGGACCTAGAAAATGGTGTTCAAGAATTTTGCAGCGAGCAGATTTCTGATGGATCGGACTCTCCTCATCACTGCGATGATGTTAATCCCGAGGGCTTAGCTCCACTATGAGCAAGCCAGTCATAATTGCTACTGGAAATGTCTTAGTCGCATCCATAAAAACTCCTGCTGACGATTTGAAATTGGATTCTGTTGATCCTGACAAAGGAATCTCTGAAGTTAGTCTGATGAATTTTCTTGTAAAAATGGAGCAGTGGGAGTCACGAGTTTAAATTCTGGCAGTCAGTGCACAGACGATGAAATCACTCCAGGTGCAACCAGTTACAAGGAGAAAGCGAAAATGGAAAATGCACGTGCCATCGATACCAGATCAGGTTCCTTAGCTGATGTTCTGTTGGCAACTCTTCCGGTCAAGACAATGAAGAAGCAATTTACGCACTCCAGTTTCATCAAACTGGTTGTATCAACTTAAATGTCACTACCGAACTCTTCCCTTTACATAATTCCATATGTTTGTAAGGCGTCCATTCTGTAGCAGTGTACTGCTACATGTACATGTACTCTTTGAACATAATCGTATCAAACTAAAATACTATAATAAACAAGTATAAAATTTGATGTGCCAAACAAAATTGAGATTCTGAGTTTAGATGATCTATACTTATAATAAACAAACTATGATGAGCAGAACAAAGTGGAGCTGTTAGAGTTAGTCCCACATTGGTGGTTGACAATCATATAACTCAGTATATAATATCATGGGTCACCTCTACATAGTACCAATTGGTTTTACGATAGAAGCTCATGTTTCTAATATGGTATTAGAGCCCAAAGTTGGCCCGTTACCCTCATTTTGTCACGTTTATGCGATGATTCATGCCGCTGCACGTGAGAGGGCGTGTTAGAGTTAGTCCCACATTAATGATTGACAATCATATAACTCAGTATATAAGATCACGGGATCACCTCGACATAGTACCAATTCATTTTATGATAGATGTTGGTATGCCTTGAATACTGTAATAGCCGCTTCTGCGACCCTGGCCTGGAATACAACTACATCTACAATTATGATAAGAATATAATTCCAATTCCAATTTGGACTGATGTTGATTTGGGCCGAATTGTGTTTTGCTCCAATCCCAGTTTGTTAGGGTTTAGTGGAGACAATATATAAAGTGTCTCTCTTCTCTCTATAAACATTAATTCTGTTCTGCACTTAGATAGGCAGAAATCTGGCCAATTTCTTGGCGTCTGTAACCTGCTACCTATTATAGTGAATCCGTCTCCCGTGGATGTAGCCAAATTGGTGAACCACGTAAATCTTGTGTTTTGTTATTTTCGTTCATATTTTCTGTTCTTTCTCCATTCCGTACAACAAACTGGTATCAGAGCGGTTTCTTTTTCCGGCGATATCCGTAGTGGGAATATCGGATTCTGGGCTCATCAGATCGGAGCTGATCGGGGAGAAAGATGTCTGGGTTGAACGTGAAGATCGACAAGTTTACCGGGAGAAACAGTTTCAGTTTATGGCAGATCAAGATGCGAGCTTTGCTGAAACAGCAAGGTTTGTGGACTCCGCTGACGAAGGATTTCGCGAGCAGTTCTGGCGATGTTGTGAGTCTGGAAGAAAAGGCACACTCGACGATTATGTTGTGTCTCGCGGACGAAATCATCACCGAGGTCTCAGATCAGGAGACTGCTGCACAACTGTGGCTGAAGTTGGAGAGTTTGTATATGACGAAATCTCTAACCAACAAGTTGCTTCTGAAACAATGCCTCTTCGGTCTCCGAATGCAGGAAGGTACGCAACTCAGAGACCATCTAGAGCAATTGAATACTTTGTTATTAGAATTGCGAAATATAGATGTGAAAATTGAAGATGAAGATGCTGCTTTGATTTTGCTAGTTTCTTTACCACTTTCGTATGAGAATTTTGTTCAGTCATTTATTGTTGGTAAAGATTCTGTGTCTCTGGAGGAAGTAAGATCCTCTCTCCATAGTAGAGAGTTGCGACATAAGGCAAACAATACAGGTACAGAAAGTCAGGCCACTGGCTTGTTTGCTAGTGACGGAAACACAAAAGGCAAGGAAACCGGCAATAAGAAGAAGGGCAAGAAGTCATCTTCAAAGGGTCCTAAGGCCTATGATGTTTGTAACTACTGTAAGGAGAAGGGGCATTGGAAAAAGGAGTGTCCGAAGAAGGCTAGTAAATCTGGGAGTACATCTGGTACTGCTGCTGTGGCTGAAGGGGATTTCAGTTCTGAAGATGATTTTGCTCTAGCGGTTACTGGGCAAAATAATCATTCTAATGCGTGGTTTCTTGATTCTGGGGCATCCTACCATATATGCCCAAGGAGAGATTATTTCTCAACTTATGAGCAAGCTGAGGGCATCATTACTACGGCAAATGGTGTTGCGTGCAAGGTAGTTGGGACTGGTTCAATCAAGATCAGGACGCATGATGGTAGTTTCTGTACTTTGAACGATGTCAGGCATGTTCCATCGATGACAAAGAATCTGATTTCTCTTCCTACGTTGGATAGAAAGGGTTTCATCTACTCAGGGAGTGATGGAGTTCTGTGTGTCTGCAAAGGTTCTAGGCTGGTTCTGAAAGGTGTTCTGCATGGTACTTTGTATTTTCTACAAGGTTCCACGGTTATGGATTCTGTTAATGTTGCATCTTCGGAGGTTCACCAGGATGATATGACTAAGTTATGGCATATGAGGCTTGGTCACATGGGTGAAAGAGGGATGCAGATTCTGTCGAAATATAATCTTCTTGGTGGCCACAAGGTCAAGAGCTTGGACTTCTGTGAGCATTGCGTTTTTGGGAAGCATCACCGCAGCAAGTTTCCTAAGGCGATTCATAGAACAAAGGGCACATTGGATTATTCTGATTGTTGGGGACCTTCCCGAGTTGAGTCACTGGGAGGTCACAGGTACTTTGTTTCTCTGATTGATGATTACTCAAGGATGACTTGGGTTATCATGATGAAACATAAGAGTGAAGCTTTCTCGAAGTTCAAGGAGTGGAAAGCTTTGGTGGAGAATCAGACCGGGAAGAAGATCAAGAGGCTTCGAACTGATAATGGGCTGGAATTCTGCTCGTCTGAGTTTGATCAGTTTTGTAGGGATGAAGGGTTTGCTCGTCATCATACAGTCAGGAATACGCCACAGCAGAATGGCGTAGCTGAGCGGATGAATCAGACATTGCTGGCGAGAGCGAGGTGCATGCTCTCTAATGCTGGTTTGGAAACGAGATTCTGGGTAGAGACGGTGAGTACAGCTTGTTACCTGATCAACCGCGGGCCTCACACGGGTATAGAGTGCAAAATACCTATGGAGTTGTGGTCATGTAAAGTTGTTGATTACTCCAAGTTAAAAGTTTTTGGTTGTACATCTTATTATCATGTTAGTGATGGTAAGTTAGAGCCCCCAGCCAAGAAGGGTGTCTTTGTGGGTTATGGAGATGGAGTTAAAGGCTCCAGGATATAGTCTCCATCTGAGAAGAGGGTTATTCTGAGCAGGGACGTTGTCTTTGATGAAAATTCTTTGCTTAGATCTATGGTGAAGCCCACAGTTGTGCCAGAAACTAGTGGAGTTGATAAACAGGTGGAGCTTGAAGTCACTCAAGGTGAAAATAGATTGGAACAATTTGAGGTGAATCAAGAGCCACAGACAGAATCTGAGATACCGGAATCTCCACCACCAGATCCCCAACCATCAGGAGCTACAGTCCGTAGTTTAGCTCAGGACCGACCCAGGAGGGTTGGAGTTGGGGCGCCAAAGAGATATGGCTTTGAGGATATGGTGGGTTATGCACTACGGGTTGCTGAGGAGGTGGATACTCATGAACCATCCACCTACAGAGAAGCTGTTTCAGGTACTGATGCTGACAAATGGCTTGCTGTAATGGGAGACGAGATGGAGTCTCCTCAGAAGAATCAGACATGGGAATTGGTCAAACAGCCTCAAGGGAGAAAGGTAATCAGTTGCAAATGGGTTTTCAAGAAGAAGGAAGGGATATCACCTACATAGGGAGTCAAGTACAAGGCTAGAGTTGTTGCTAGAGGTTTCAGTCAGAAAGAGGGAGTAGATTACAATGAGATTTTCTCACCAGTGGTCAGACACACTTCCATCAGGGTGTTGCTAGTTATAGTGACACATCAGGATTTAGAGCTTGAACAACTTGATGTGAAGACCGCTTTTCTACATGGAGAGTTGGAGGAAGAGATATACATGACTCAGCCAGATGGTTTCCAAGTTCCTGGCAAGGAAAAGTATGTTTGCAAGTTGAAGAAGTCTTTGTATGGACTTAAGCAGTCTCCGAGGCAGTGGTACAAGAAGTTTGACAGTTACATGCTTCAGCTGGGATATACGAGGTGTGCTTATGACTGTTGTGTCTACTACAGCAGGTTGAGAGATGGGTCATTCATCTATCTGGCACTGTAATGGTGCGTCTGGAGTTTCTGCTTTGAGGATTCAAGTCAAGGTGGAGATTTGTTGGTATGCCTTGAATACTGTAATAGCCGCTTCTGCGACCCTGGCCTGGAATACAACTACATCTACAATTATGATAAGAATATAATTCCAATTCCAATTTGGACTGATGTTGATTTGGGCCGAATTGTGTTTTGTTCCAATCCCAGTTTGTTAGGGTTTAGTGGAGACAATATATAAAGTGTCTCTCTTCTCTCTATAAACATTAATTCTGTTCTGCACTTAGATAGGTAGAAATCTGGCCAATTTCTTGGCGTCTGTAACCTGCTACCTATTATAGTGAATCCGTCTCCCGTGGATGTAGCCAAATTGGTGAACCACGTAAATCTTGTGTCTTGTTATTTTCGTTCATATTTTCTGTTCTTTCTCCATTCCGCACAACAATAGAAGCTCATGATTCTAATAGAAGCATCTTACGAAAGGAGTGTACAAAGATGGAGCTTGGCAGCCTTGTATCCTCCAACTCGATATCCCTTAATCACCTTCCAGTTTGGGCACAAGAATTTCTTACAAGATATTCATTTTACCATCCCCATCATAGGAGCAAGTGACAAGCAAGAATCTTTGATGGACTTTTACTCAGCCAACAAAGTGCAACTGTGCTAGAATTAGCTGCAGAAAATAGAATGATTGAAGATAACCACTTGGCCTTGAAGCATTCCAAATCCTAAGAGATGGATGATATTCAAACGAAGCCTTGTGCCAATGTCACCTCAGAAACACCAGACAGGGCCGGAACCTTTGCAGCACAAACACCTCTGTAATAGTATATAGTATCATGTTACAAATACGCAAAGGTTCCTTTTATGAATAGGAAAAAATTTCTAAGAGATTGTGTATAAGTTATGTTATGAATCGATTTTTTTTGTTAAAACATGTATATGTTAGTCTACAACTAAAATCACAAACAGAGTAGACTAAAATTTGACAATTTAACATTGTCACATTAACTCTTCATTAATTATTTTACAATATGCATTGTTTAAATAAAAACATGCGTATGATTCCTTAGAGGTTCGGTGTCATCTTTGTCTGAATCCTCCTTGTATCGGAACTTCTTGTGTAGTCCAATGTTCAATGTTTGCTGATTCCTTAAAAGTTAAACCAAAAAAGTATAGATCAAACTCCTGAAAAGTCATACATGCTGGATATTAAGAGTTGTAGCATATAAGCAAAAATGTACAATTTTTAGTTAAAAACAACAATAATCAACAATGAAAGTAAAAGTTAAACACAATGAAACTAACAAGTACATACTGGATTCTAACAGATGCAGTTCATTATTCAAAATGAACAACCGACAACTTTTTTTTAAAAAAAAAGTAAAACTAACAAATACATATTGAATACTAACATATGCAACATATAAGTAAACATGTGCAGTTCCTAATTCAAAACTGACAAGCAACAACAAAATAAAATAAAAAGGCATACACAATACAATTAACAACTACACATTAAATACTAACAAATACAACATATAAGTAAACAGATATAGTTCGTAATTCAAAACGCAAAACTAACAATAAATGAAAAAACATGTCATAGACATCACAATTAATAAGTACACATTGAATACTAACATGTGCAACATATATGTAAACAGATGCAGTTTGTAATTCAAAATGAAAAAAAATAGAAGAAAAAAAAGTCGTCCACAAAAGCTCATAGAAAGTACAACTAACAAGTACACATTGTACTAACATATGGAACATATAAGTAAACAGATGCAACTCATAATTCAAAACAAACGATCAGCAAAAAAGAGAAGAAAAAAAGGTCATTCACAGTACAACTAACAAATACATTTTGGATAATAACAACTGTAATATATAAATAAACGAATGCACCACAGAATTTCATAAAACGTACTATTTAAATAGTAGGAAAAGTGATCATTCTTCACCCCTAAAACAGCTTACTTAAGTAATCTCTTCAACCCAAGTTTTTCACAGTCATCATCTGTCCCATCCATGTTGGAACTGGATAGGTAATATGTTTGCGAGCCACTGAGACAAAGCAACTTACATGAATCAAAATTCTAATATACTATTACTCGCCACAAGAGGAAAACAAAAAAATGAAGCAAGACCGAACATAGTATTACTCCGTCCCAGCCGAATGTGCACACTTTTTGGTCAACTTTCTCATATCATGTTTAACCAACGATAACTTTAGTTACGCATATTAACGGTGTGTTAAAATTTGATATTTAGAAAATACAGCATGCATAGAATCCAACAGTATCTCACATGATGATATTGGTATCTATATACTAGTTGAAATTTATGGTCAAACGTGTCTTGAGAAAGTTGACCAAAAAGTGTACAGATTCGGCTGGGACGGAGGGAGTACTAAAAATATCATATTTGCAATCATTCACATGTATAATGAATAAACAAAAGAAAGGTTGCAACTTAGAGCCTTTACTGCCCTTCAGCCAATTCTATCTTGTGGATTGATCGCTATATCCCATTTTATACCATTCCACGACCCATTTTAAACCAAAGAGTTAGACACACTATCCAATAACTAGGTGTTTCAGTAATATGTTTTGCCAGTGGCTAAATTCCAGGCTAGAGAGGATTACACCATGCTTCATCCGATTCTCAGTAGCAAAGTTTGCCAGATTATTCGTAAGCTCAATCATCTAACCTTGTTAAAATGATAAATAGTATTGAATCAAGTACTTATACAAGACGCCACTGTCTGAAATGAAACACACATTTATTTACCTTCATAACCGGAAACCTCTACTGATTGAAGGTCATCCGCTGCGATACCGAACTATAAGCTGCCATACAAAAAAGATATCATATCATACATTATACATGCCTATAAACGCAACATTGAATTCTAATTGAAGGGAAAATAACAAGCGAAAACAAGCACAGATTCACATCAATTTCACAAATACACGTGCAATAGAGAGAGTAAAACGCAACCTTGAAGAGGAAGGGGTGAGATCGCCGGGAGGAGACGGCGAATAGGCGTTATTCTTGAGGCATTGATGGAGAAATGAAAAAGAGGTGGAGAAGAGACAAAGAACAATGCAAAGAGAAGAGAGAAGAAAGGAACTGCCAAGAGAAATCCCGAGAGAAAAATTGTTGGAGAGAGTAAGAGGAGAAACTATAGAAAAAAAGGGAGTTAGGTCTTTAGATTTTTATTATTACAAAAAAAATCTCAGTTTGCAAAACAGTCCCTGGCCTGTCCAGACCGCATTTCCTGTGACTTATCCTAAAATGAATTACTAGATCAAAACCGAATAAATCTGAATTTGACTATATAGCACATTACTACTTGCATATTTATCCCGCATTTTAATGAATTCACTAACACACGAGTATACCATTATTTTGACATATCAACGTATTATATGATATTATGAACGATCGAAATAATGAATACAGCAAGTACAAAACAAATTAAAAGATCAATGTTTTGATATTTTTCAAAACTAATAATTTTGTACTTTTTAAAATTCATCATCAAAGCTTCCATATTATTTATAATTCAGTTCATATTGGCTTTAATACAATTAATTTCGAATTTCAACATTTTGAAAATAAATTATTTATTATTAATTTATATACATTTTTATCTATTTATTTATTTTAAATTTAGGTTTGAGTCGAATTTCGATTGGAGTTTAAATATCCGAGATCAATAAAAAATTTATATTCAGAATGAGGTATAATCAATTCAGATATCTAAAAATTATAAATGAAATTAGATTTAGATTTTTCAAAATTTAATTTATTCAAATTAATATTCAATTTTGTTAGAATAAATCAGACTCCTGATTAGATTATGATTTATTATGATTAGAGTTCTTTCCTTCTTACACCTCAATTGTACTCTCTATATATTCAGATATCAATAATGCAATTTATTACGGCAAATAATTCTATCATGGTATCAGAGCAAGTTCTTATCCTAAGCCCTAAATTTTAATTTATTGTTCGGTGCCTCCCTCCTTCTCTCTTTTCCGGCCCTGATCCCGGTGAAGTTCCGGTCAAATTCCGGCAGCCTCCGGCGGTTCTTTTCTGTCCACGGGAGTACCAACGGCATCGTCATTGCTCGGCCACGCGCATCATCAGAGTCCTTCATCGGAGTCGTCATCATCGGAGTCGTCGTCATCGCTCGTCCAACAGGTTCATCGGAGTTGGCGTCCAACAAGTCGACATCTTCCGGCTCGGCCATGCGCGTCATCGGAGTCGTTGTCATCGCTCATCCAACAAGTTCATCGGAGTCGGCGTCCAATAAGTCAACGTCTTCCAGCTCGGCCACGCGCCCATCTTTAAATCCACGCGCTTGTCTTCCAGAAGCGTGTGCAAATCACGCGCGAGTTGACTCGCATAACATGGGAGTTCTCGCGTCCTTCAATTTTTTGTGAGTTGAACCTGTTTCTCGCGAGTTGAACCCGTTTCTCTCGAATTGCTCAAATTCTCGCGAGTTAAGGTGCTTTCTCATGAGTTGCTCAAATTTTCGTCAGCACCCAGTCAATTTCTGTACAATTTTTGTCTTTTGCTATGGTTTATTTGGGCCCTATATCTTGGGAAAATTACTCCACTACTTGGATTGCGGACAAGGTGTTGTTTTTAGGCCAGTTTGAATGGTCCCAACCGTCATTCTTCGTCGAATCAGTGGATCATTGATTCAAGTGCTACATCTCATATCACTTCTCGCACCAGTCATCTTGACATGGTACAATGTTATCGTGGTTCTGATTCTATTCTTGTTGGAAATGGTGAATCATTATCTATTTCTCACATCGGCCAATGTCATTTATCTGGTTTCTCTGTTAATGATGTACTTGTGGTCCCTAAGATTACTAGAAGTTTATTATCCATTAGTAAGCTTACTCGTGATTTACCTGTCCGTGTTATATTTGATGCCAACGCATTTTCCATTGAGCACAAGCATATAGGGAAGATAATTGGTAAAGGCAGTCATAGTTCAGGTCTTTATTTTCTTGAGACTGGTGATTCCAACTTTTTAGGCGAATTACGCTCTGGAAAGCTCCAGGCTTCTTTTGAGCAGTGGCCTCTCGCCTTGGTCATGTGTCTCATGATACTGTTCAGTTCTTAAGTCGACGTGGCCATATTACTATCACTTTCGCTACGCCGGCATCTGTTAGTTGCTCTCCTTGTCAGATGTCCAAGAGTAGCCGTTTACCTTTTTCCACTAGTGGCAGGTGTGCTACATGGTTGTTGGAAAAGGTGCATTGTGATTTTTGGGGATCAGCCCCTATCTTATCGGCAGGTGGTTTTTCTTATTATGCCATTTTCATCGATGACTTTTCGTGATTCACATCATTTTTCCCGATGTGGTATAAGTCAAATTTCTATGACACATTTATTTAGTTTCAGAAATTTGTTGAGACTCAGTTTTCCACTAGGGTTAAAAATTTTCAGACCGATAGTGGCACCGAGTTTACTAATCATTGACTTCAGGCTCACTTCATATTAAGTGGCATTCATCATCAGATGTCATCGCCCTATACACCTGCTCGGAATGGCCGAGCTGAGCGAAAGCATCTTCACATCACAGAGACTGGTCTTGCTATGCATTTTCACTCTTCCGTGTCACATTGTTATTGGGTGGAAGCTTTCTCCTCTGCGGTTTACATCATTAACCGTCTACCAAGTTTAGTTCATTGTGGAAAATCACCTTTTGAGGTTGTTTTTGGTCATGTGCCTAACTATACCCTCTTTCATCCATTTGGCTTCCGTGCTTTTCCATGTCTGCGTGCCATTGCTACTGATAAGTTTGCACCGCGATCCATTCCGTGTGTTTTTATTGGCTACAACCCTCGTTACAAGGGCTTTCAGTGTCTCGACCCCACTTCTAGGTGTATCCATGTTTCTCGCCATGTTCGCTTTGATGAAACCTTATTCCCTTATGTCTCATGTTCTGCAGACAGTCGCTCTATTTCAGATATGGAGATTTCATCATTTTTTGATGGAGTTGTTACTTCATCGATTGGGGCCACCACGCCTGTGCATGTTCCAGCCGCCCCTCCTTCACCACCATCTTCCATCTGGATGGCCGACCCAGATCTAGTTCCTCGGCCAACAACCACCACACCTCAGCGGACGGCCATAACTCCTCAGCCACCGTCTCAGCTACCGACCACCATGTCTCAGCCAGTATCGGCCATTCTTTCTCCGGCGACTTCCGATGGCCACTCTTCAGTCAGCGCAGCTCGATCTTCCTCAGTGTCGTCAGCTGGTTCGACTCCTCCCGCTTCGCCGCTTCAGCTTCGTACCCACCGGATGGCCACTCGGTCTTCTACTGGTGCCGTTCAGCACCGGGATTATTCGGATATTATTGCTCATGGTCTCACTGTCGCACTCCTCTCTCAAACAAAGCCCACTGATTTTTGCCCTGCCCTTTAGGATCCAGCCTGGGTTTCCGCCATGGATGAAGAGATGGCCGCTCTTCGTGGTCAGCATACTTGGGATTTCATGCCTCAGCCTTCGAACGTCAATATTGTTGGCTCCAAATAGGTCTATAGGCTCAAGTATCGACCAGATGGAACTATTGAGCATCTCAAAGCTAGACTTGTGGCGCAGGGTTTCTCGTAGATTCTGGGTTTTGATTTTGACCACACTTTCAGTCCTGTGGTAAAAGCCTCCACCGTTAGGATGGTTCTCGCCATAGCCACCATGCGTTCCTGTACCTCCACTGTTAGGATGGTTCACACAGCTTAGTTTTCGGTGCAGCTCAGCTGATACTTCTTTACTTGTCCTTTCGAAAGGGTCGTCGTTACTGTACCTACTTGTGTATGTGGACGATATTATTCTTACAGGCAATGACTCGACTCTTCTTTGCCAGTTCATTGATAGGACACACAGAGAGTTTGCGATCAAGGATCTTGGTGCTCTTCATTACTTTCTTGGTCTTAAAGTTTCGCTTACCTCGTCAGGGTTACTGCTTGGCCAAGAAAAGTATGCTTGTGATATTTTGAATCCGGCCGGTATGTCTGACTCGGCACCTGTTTCTACTCCATTTGTCACTGGTTCTCAGCTTCACAGCTCTACTAGTCCTCCATTCTGGGATCTCACACTTTATCGTTCTCTTATTGGTGCTCTTCAGTATCTCACCATCTCTCGCCCAGATTTGGCATTCTCGATCAACAGGTGAATCAGTATCTTCAGGATTCCAGAGATGACCATTTTTCTGCTGTGACTCAGATTTTGTGGCATGTTCCTGGCACTCTTCATTTTGGTCTCAGTTTTTGTTCTGCTAGTACACCTGATGTGTTAGGGTACTCTGATGCTGATTGGGCTCACTGTCTAGAGACTCGTCGGTCCACTTATGGTTCCTCTTTTTAATTGATGTAGCTACCTTGGTTATAAGCACTTTTTTACATTAGTCTAGATTGATAAGAGTTAGTTTTAGCTACCTTAGTTCAATAGTAGTCTTGAGTATTCATTGAATTCAATTCACTATTTTAAATAATGTGGCATAATTACCATAATATCCAAATAATCCCGGCGCTGAATGGCACCAGTAGAAGACCGAGTGGCCATCCGATGGGTACAAAGCTGGGGCGGCAAAGCTGGAGGAGTCAAACCAGCTGATGATGTCAAGGAAGATTGAGCTACGTTGATCGTAGAGTGGCCGTCGGAAGTCACCGGAGAAAGGATGGCCGATACTGCTGAGACGTGGTGGCCGGTGGCTGAGACAGTGGCTGAAGAGTGATGGCCGGCAGCTGAGGTGTGGTGGCCGTTGGCCGAGGAGCTGGGTCCGGGTCGGCCATCTAGATGGAAGATGGTGGTGAAGAAGGGGCGGCTGGAACAGGCACAGGCGTGGTGGTCCCAATCGATGAAGTAACAACTCCATAAAAATGATGAAATCTCCAGATCTGAAATAGAGCGACTGTCCGCGGAAGATGAGACATAAGGGAATAAGGTTTCATCAATGGTTACATAATAACGTGGCATAATTAACACTCGAAAACCAATAAATATTATTCACTTAGTAGACACATTTTCATTCTAGAGTCCGTCTCTTGAAAAATGATCTTTCCATAAGTCATGGAAAGACCAAGGTTTATAGTGCAAATTAGAAGAAATAAAGATAAAAATTTGGGGTTGCATGAATCGGGATGTGTTACAAATTGGGGTAACTGTATTCCCGATTTCTAGAATAAAATTTGGGGTTACAGAATATTCAGATTTCTACAATTCATAAATACCATAATATTCTGTTCTTCTTCCGTAAGATTCTTTTGGCGTAACTGTGTCTTGTTCGCATGTTCCAACATGGAAAATTTTTCGTTTCCAAACTTGTTCACAAATTGCCAATTAAACTTCACAAATTTCCAATTAAACTACTCAATGAAAACCACTTGACTTTACAATCTCCTCCTTTGACATTTTGTGGACCCAACCATTTTGGAAAGTAGAACGCAATGAAAAACTTCTAATTATTCATTTAAGTCTTCCAGAAATCCACCTATGTTGGAACATATGCAAACTACAGAAGCTGATCATAAAAAAATACCATCCAAAAATTAGAATTCTAGAATACCGAAAAATAATTTTCATATTACAGCCATCCAAAAAAAATAATATTCAAAATCACCCAAACATTCTCCCCCTGAGGCCATGAATTTACCAAAGGAAAAGACAATAAACCATAGAAATAAACTTCAAAAAGATAACAAAATCAGCTCCCCCTGTATAAAGCACGTGATCTATATTGGAACATAGACACTTCAAGATCACCAATCCTGTTCAGGAACAGTTTCATGTGTTTCCATCTGAGCCTTCTCCCTCTAAAGTCAGGCCTTCTCTACTTCAAGTGCTACAATTTGGATAGCTATATCCCCAAACCTTGCATTGAGCACCACTAACTTGGCCTTCTTTTCAGCATCTGCAATAGTTGTAGCTTCAGGATTCCATGGAAGATAATGCACTTGCCGCATCCCTAAGGTTTTCTTATTAGGCCAGAGAAACTCTGTATCAATGATTACATCCTTTGCTTTGCCCATCACCGTAGCACTCTTAGCTAATGCAGATATCAGATAGGGGTATACCAGAGCATGTTAAGCCTTTGGACCAGTGGCTTGCTTAACCAGAATCTGCTGGATAAATAATCCCAGGTTGACTGATTTCTGTGTTTGGTGAACGTCGTTTCACTCACCAAATTAATATGAAAACTCTATAGATGAGATTAGTACAGTAGAAAGCAGAGTCGATCCCACGAAGAACGGAGCAAAAACTATAATAAAATACCTACTAATACAGAACACTTTTGGTGTAGCCACCGCGCCTTAATTTTCAGATTTATCTAACAACTAATAATGCAACTAACTAATATAAAATAATAATGCAACTAACAGATATAAAAGTCTTAAAATATATGAATAAGGTAATCGGGTTGGAATAACTCACATTAGTTAAATATCGATCATATGCGCAAAGATAAATCAATCAATATGCATCTATCAGTTGTAGGAAAATAGATACGCTTAACCTCCTCAATTCTTTCGTACTTTATCGACAATTAACCAATTATAATTAACTAATTGTTTCTCTTACCAAGATGCCCCCAGAAAGTATTCGCTGAACCAGATACACACCTCGATAGCATTCAGAATAAAAAGGACCTGACATAGAAATTACCCAAGTATTCGCAAGTAGTAACACTCACTTAATTGTTTCCCATCTTGCTATTACAGTCTTAGCTAGTTAACTGTTTTTCACAAGAACTCGCCACTTACTTACCCTTTCTAATGATTACATATTGTGGAATTAGATAGCATTATCACAATAATATTCAAGTTGGCCAGACTTAAACATATTAAGAATAAATTAAACCAAGAACAATCAAGAACACACAAGAATCAATTATAAAATAATTAGGCCTCACGATTCATAAACTAATGTCTGTTATTCCATGCCGATATATGAAATAGCTAATCATAATGATCAAATTAAACAAATAAATCAAAAAATAATAACACATGATTAATCTATAAATTTATAAGTAAGAAAAATGATTAAACGAACCCTAAGCCGCAGCACATGCGTTCCCAGGTTGATGAAGAATTAAGCATTCACCATAAAGAAACAAAGTCTGCGCACTCCTTTTACCAAATAATCATGAACACCATTAACCAAACAAACTCCTTTGTCTCCGTATATGTATGTGTGTCCTCCGAGCTCGGTAAAGCATTGGTATATATATACCTGTATGATGCCGACGAGAAGGCTAATACCAATCCTTTTCCAAATCTAATTCCTCTTCTTTTTACTGAAGAAAAAAGGAAATAAAATAATATCTATTCTAACTCTAATAAATAACAAATTCCTATAATTAAGACATTTCAAATGAAAGGAGAGAATACAATACTTATCAATATGGTTAGTGCATATATTTATTTTCTTCAAATCCACATCTCTTCAATAATTCACTTTTCACCCAATAACTTCAGCAATTCTTCTTTTGCATCTCTTCCTTCATCCCTGGAAAACTTTCTTATAAAATAAGAACATTTTCCATCGGAGCACATCGCCTCATTAAAAACCTTAACCTGGAAAACCCAGTGGGAAAAAACCGTTGGTTAAGGGAAAAAGAGTACAATGTATAGCTCCCTCTCAATTCTTCACAATCAATGAATTCCTGCACCAAAAGCACCTAAAACTGCACATTATGTCTCAATAAAATCATAATAATCCCACAAAATATAAACACAATATAACACACATCAAATATCCTCACACTTGAATCATACTTGCCCTCAAGTATGAAGTGAAGAATATAAGATCAATCAATAATCCATAGTGTTCATAAGTACTCATTCCCTCATAAGACTCTATCTATAATGACCTTATGAAAATAAAAAGTAAGATAGAAACACAAATCATACAATGAGACAAACGAAACTTCAACATTTAAAAACTCTATATTCTACTCTTATAATGATAAATTTTCCCCTGCCAAAATGTGGAGGATCACGTTAACGCACCTAAAAATCATCAACCCTTGAAGTAATTTAAATGAAAATGTTCAAGATCATCAAATATAATCATCAATTTAGTCAATATCGGACAAGCAATGAATATTTCTCACGGTTTCACTCAATCATTCTCAATATATGAAGGACATTCACTCAAATAATTCACAAGTTATAACATAGAGAAGTTAATATGTAAATTAGGAAGGTCTTTCTCAAGGGTTGTAACGGGGCTAGGGACCATTTAGATTGGTGAGATCCTAAGGGTTCTAAGCTCAAACAACATATATCAAAATATTATGCATGTCTTTTTCTTAAACCATCATCCATGTATAGTAGACATTCACCAACAATCTTCATCTCATGGCTATTATGAGAAAGCCAAGTAATATCACATCAATGTGGGTACTATTTTCTTTTTACTCTTTTTTTCCAGCACCACGCTTCTCCAATATAGTCCAAAACAAGTAACTTTGAGAGAAAAATCGCAACATAATAAACATGACACATACTCAGTAATATCATCAACTCAAGAGAACACAATGGATGAATTCATCAACATCAACTCCAAGAACATGCATAATAGAGCCAAGAGAAAGGATAAAACAAGGTTTTGGCTAAATATATAGTAACTCATATCAAAGAACATAGTCAAAGCTTCAAAGTGTTTCACTAGGGGTTAATATAACTAGTAGGCTATTTAAGCTATATGGTTCATCCTAGTGCCTTCCATCACTTTCACACATAACAACTCCAATTATAACAATGTGATCTCTCAGAGCAGAGATTGATGTAGAGAGTGCTCTACTCTAACTCAAACCTCACTTTAGTAGGATAAAATATTCAATTAAACTCGTCCTTTTTCACCTTCCAAAAAATCATATCAATCAAATTTCACAAATCATAGAATATCTCATTCAAAACCCTCAAGGCATATCAAATTTACCAAGTTTGTTACAATGAAGTTTACAACCGGCAAGGTACTTTTATCAAGAGTCACTAGGATTTCTTCATGCCAAATTATCGACTAAAAACAATACAAAAACACATGTTTGACTATAAAAAACTGAAATAAAAAAATATTCTTTTTTTAATTTTTTTTTCAAAAATACAAAATAAAACACACAAGAAACCTCCTCACACTAAAAATTTGCTTGCCCTTAAGAAAATAATGCGAAGCTCTTATGAGAAAAGGTTTAACACACATTCAACATCATAAAAAAGCGACAAAGGAAGAGGGAACTTATAGTGGTGGGTTTCGGAGAAATTCCCAATCAAGAGGATAGCATTTGATAGAAATCAGGTTCTGCCGCTGGCCTCCAGTTTGGCCAAACGGAACCCTACGAGTCCTAGCTCACCAAAGGTGTGCATTCTCCATGGTGCAAATTCAAGTACTTTAACTCTGTAGATCAAGAACTGAGATCAGATGAGAAATTGAAATTCTTAAAAATAAAATAAAAAAAAACTTAAAAGAAAAAAACTAAGAAAATTGGGTTGCCTCCCAATTAGCGCTTTTGTTTATAGCCTTTGGCTACACTTTCATATGCCTTTAATGACTATTTGTTGGGCACAATTGAATTTCTTCAATTAATGTCACCCGAGAAGTATCATAGTACGTCATAAGGTGAAGACTATCGATGAGGAATGCCATTTTTGCGTCCTTGCTTATAATCTCTACCATCCCATCATGCCAAACATAAGCCACTTCGAATGGTCTAATCCATTTAGACTTGAATTTCCATGACATATGTCGAAAGTTGGACTAAAAAATAAGAACTTTCTGCCCAACCACAAATTTCTCTGACTTAAAATCTTTGTCATACCACATCTTACTGTGCTCCTTGTACCGCATAGCTTGATCGAAACCTTCCAATCGCAGATTTCCCAATTCTTGGAGTTGGAAAATTCTTTCTTCCTCACACTTGAGAAACTGCATACTCACTGGAAGAGTATCATCGTAACCTTTATAAACATGCTTCAGATCGAATGGTAACGCCTTCAACTCCAAATTTCAGGTTTTCACATCCAATGGGACTAGTCTGGTAGCTGGGTCCCGTTTGGGAAAATCGGACCCTGTGTGAACTTTAGAAATTTTTAGGATATCCAATTCGGACTGAGTCGAGTTGGTATTTCTTGATTTATTTCAGTTCTGGGCACCACTTTCTGAGGGTACACTGCACACAACAATTTGCGGATTTTCTTATCGCTTGAGACATGAACATTTACCTCTTCTGGACTTGTAGGATTTCGAATTCCCATCTTATCCGGAAAAACATTACTCTCAAGAGAATCTTGGATGAACAGGTCAGTATGATCAACTGCATTCACATTTTCAGCACCTATAGATTTCTGCATGGGTTTATCAATGTTGAGTGTGTACTTATCACCAAAATAATCAAGTGAAATAATTTCATTCCCAACATTAATAATGGTGTTTGTTGTCTTTAAGAATGGATGACCCAACAATACCCCTTGTGTTCCCTTATCACTAGTATGATTCATTTTTACCACATAAAAATCAGCTGGATAAATAAAGTCGTTAACTCTCACAAGCACATTTTCCAACAACCCTTCAGGAAACAAGCAAGATCTATCTGCCAAATGAATTACTACTTTAGGGTCTACCATTTTAGCTCCATTTAAAGTTTTACACGAATAATGGCTTAACATTAATTGAAGCTCCTAAATCACACATGGTAGCATTGACCTTCTTATCTCCTACGTAACAAGGTAAGGAAAACATACCTGTGTCCTTTCACTTTTGAGGCAATTTCTTTTGAATCACAGCCGACACAGATTCACCCATCATGATCTTGCTAGAATTTCTTGGCTTTCCTGCAATAAAATCGTCCAAGAACTTGTTTACTGGTGGTAACTTTATGGCCTACAAGAAAGGAAGATTAAAATCCATTTTTCCAAAAATCGAGACAAAATCCATATCATCTTCTTTTCTCTTTTATAATCTATGAGGGAATAGTGGAAGGATTTTAATCGAGGGATCATGTAAGGTTGCCTTTGTACTTACCTCCGCTGACACCCTAGACTTACCGTCAGGCATAAACTCTAGAAGTTCAGGATTTTGGTGTTGTATGATGGTAGCATCACTCTTTTTCTCCAACTCTTGAATCTGATTTTCCGCCGGAGGGTTTCGTTTAAGTAAACTGGACCCCCCGTCAGTGAGTTCTTTCATCTGTTTAACCACAAATTTAAAAGGCAATGCACCAGCTTCTTCCCCACTTCTCAATGTGACCCAATTTACCATCTCATGTGGATTTAACTGAACTTGATAAGGTAACCCTGGTTGTTTCATTCTTTGTTCGTTAATGGAATTTGATAAATGGGTGATTTGTCGCGTATGCTCCTCTAATGATGCTTCAATCTTCTCAAACCTTTGGGGTTGCTTTTACATCATTTTCATCATTATGTCCAACTTATCATTCATAGATTTCCCTTAACCACCTTGTGGGGGTCGAGGAAAAACTGGGGTTTCTTGTTGCATTGGTGGAACATAAGCTTGATGCTGTTGCTGAAACTGCTGCGGTGGGGGACCTTGTTCTCTCCAATGGAAGTTTCGGTGATCCCTATACCTTGGATTGAAATTTTGTGGATTTGAACCATCCTTTTGCTGCCTCTCTTTACAATTTCCCATAGCATTTGCTTGGACATGTATCTCTCCCATGGTAAGAATGCATTGCGACATCGTATGGTTGACTGCTCCACACGTATCGCAAGCCCTTCTTGTACATACACAACCTTGTCAACAACCTTGGATAGCATTTTCTCCATTCTTTCCATCCTTTCCTTGGTCTCATCTTGTTCGGGAGTGGATGTCTGTTCCACCTTCTTCAAGATTCAAACTTCCTGTTGATCATACTCCTTCTTGGAATCCAACAACCTCTTGATGACCTCTCTAGCTTCATTCACTCGAAGGTGAGAAAATCCACCACTACTTGAAGATTTCACCAAGTCCTTATTGGTGGATGTCATCCCTTGATAGAAGCATTGAAGCAACTGGCCTTCCATCATTCGGTGATTACGGCAACTGTCTACCAACTTCCTGAACCTCAGCCAATACATACTCAATTGTTCATCATACTCTTGCTTGATACTTGTGATCTCCTTCAAGGCATATGTTCTTGTGTCTTGAAAGTAGTACCCCAAGAATAATATCTTCAATTCTCCTCATGTCACAACGGAGCTGGAGGGCAAGCTCGAAAACCACTGATTTACTGCTCCTGTCAAACTGAATGGGAATGCCACCAATTTGAATTGATCTTCCGTCACGGTGGATGGCCTATTATGAACCTTACAAATCTTGACAAATTTTCTCAAAAAATTATAAGGGTGTTTGGTGCTTCTCTTGAGGAAATTTGGAAGTACGTTCAGGAATGCTAGCTTGATTTTAATAGGATTTTCGGTCTCTGGCAGCTGAATAGGAGTGAGGGGTCATTTTCACTATAACCAGTAAGTTCCCAAATGTATGGGTTGTTTGGGTTTTGCCAAGGATTTGGGTTTCGGTCAGCTCCGTCTATCTCGATATCAGTTCCCGAATCAGAGGTGGTTGCTAAAATCATGACGGGTTCAGTTTGACCAAACTGAAGGGTCTCGGTAAAGACTATTTTCCTCGCCTTTGTTCGCTTTTTGTTCTCCTTGGCTGTCTTCTCAACTTCCGGGTCAAATGTTAAATTTGGCCTGGATGATCTGCTCATAAACCAAGCACAGTAACACACAAATTAGTAGGAAAAAATTAGAGAAGTTGACTTACAGTTCCCTAGCAGCGGCGCCAATCTGGTGAACGTCGTTTCACTCACCAAAATAATCTGCAGACTCTAAAGATGAGATTATTACAGTATCAAGCAGAGTTAATCCCACGAAGAATGGAGAAAAAACTATAATAAAATACCTATTTATATAGAACATTTTTGGTGTAGCCACCATGCCTTAATTTTTAGATTTATCTAACAACTAATACTGCAACGAACTAATATAAAATAATAATGCAACTAAAGGATATAAAAGTCTTAAAATATATGAATAAGGTAATTGGCTCAGAATAACTCACATTAATTAAACATCGATCATAGGCGCAAAGATAATTCATATGCATCTATCAATTATAGGAAAGTAGGCACGCTTAACCTCTCCAATTCATTCGTACTTTATCGACAATTAACCAATTATGATTAACTAATTGTTTCTCTTACCAAGATACCCTCGGAAAGTATTCACTGAACCAGATACACACCTCGATAGCATTAAGAATGAAAAGAACCTGACATAGCAATTACCCAAGTATTCGCAAGTAGTAACGCACACTTAATTGTTCCCCATCTTGCTATTACAGTCTTAGCTATTTAACTATTTTTCACAAGCACTCGCCACTTACTAACCCTTTCCAACGATTACGTATTGGTGGAATTAGATAGCATTATCCCAATAATATTCAAGTTGGCCAGACTTAAACACATTACTCCCTCCGTCCCAGCTCAAACTGTACACTTTCCTAATTGGGCTGTCCCAGCTCAAATTGCAATTTCTGATTTTCCCAAAAATGGCCTAGTTGACTTGAGTCAAAATTACCAAATTTCCATTTATTTCAGTTGAAATAACAAATGGACATGGGCTTAATAAGGCTAGGTTTAGGTGATAATCCGCCCAACTCAGAAATTTGGATCTGTCTTTGTGTCTATGTGTTGGTAACTGGGAGAGATAATTACTCCACGGATGCTCTGTGAAACTCTCTACCCCAAATCTTATCATATTTTTTCTCTCAAAAATCCAACATCCAAGGCAGACACACTCGTCTTTACCTCTTCCTTTGGCTCCTAAAAAATCCCAAATCCTATCCTCTATGTTCTCTCAAAAATCCAACATCCAAGGTAGAGGCACTCATCTTTACCTCTCCCTTTGGCTCCTCAAAAATCCCAAAACCTATTCTCTCTGTTCTTTCAAAAATCCTCTTCATTCATATTCTGAAATGCTTCCTCCACCTCATCACAGGTCCGAATCCCACACTAATTTTGCACGTATTCTAATTATGTCCTTATATCCAGCTTCTCGTGCTCACAGATTTTCCAAATTTGTTTGATTTTGAAACCGGGTTTGTCAAACCCTTGGTTTCCCAAAACGACATCAGTGCTCAGATTGTGTCATTTCGGGTTCCATAGCCTGGGTTATATTTTTTTTACTTTTTGTTCGAAGTTTTGCAAGTTTTCTCATTTTCAAGTTAGGGTTTGCATAGATCTAGAAGATTAATGTTTTTACGAAGAAAGAAAATGGTTTTATTTTTACTCATTTGTGCTTTTCATGTGTTCGTAGATGGGTTTTCAAACCCTTGGGTTTGTATACCCCTGCCGAGCATCAATTGTGTTAGTCGGGGTTTGATTAGGTCTACCTCATGCCTCTTTGGATGTTTCCAAAAAAATATTTTTCATTTATCTTAATTTTTGGGTTAGGGTTTCCGTAGATCTATATACGGAAATAGTTTTTGAACAAATAAATCTTATTATTCTTGACTAATTCATACATTTGATGACCATTTGAAATGATTTGTATGCTGGTAGTGTTGTTTGATAACTTCATTTGAGTTTGTTTCAGTTTGTATGCTGTGGCCCTATGCATATCTGAGTTTCTAGTTTCAATTCTTTGAGTATTAACTAATTTGTAGTCCCCTGTTTACTGGTGTTGACTGACTCGTATGTTTGATGACCTTTTCAAATGATTTGTATACCGGTGTTGTTGTTCGATGAGTTCTTTTGAGTTCGTTTCAGTTTGTATGCTGTGGCCCTATGCATATCTGAGTTTCTGATTTCATTTCTGTGAGTATTAGCTAATGTGTACTCCCATGTTTATTGGTGTTGACTGACTCGTATGTTTGATGACCTTTTCAAATGATTTGTATACTGGTGTTTTTGTTTGATGAGTTCTTTTGAGTTCGTTTCAGTTTGCATGATATGGCCCTATGTATATCTGAGTTTCTGATTTCATTTCTGTGAGTATTAACTAATGTGTACTCCCCTGTTTACTGGTGTTGACTAACTCGTATGTTTGATGACCTTTTCAAATGATTTGTATGCTGATGTTGTTGTTTGATGAGTTCTTTTGAGTTCGTTTGGATTTGTATGCTGTGGCCCTATGCATATCTTAGTTTCTGATTTCATTTCTCTGGGTATTAACTAATGTGTACTCCCTTTTTTTGGCTGACGTCTTTTCTTCCATCACAACCACTACTCTTTTTAATGAATACACCTAGTAATGAGCCTAATCACTTGTCCCACTCATGTGCCAGAGCTTCAAGCTTCAAATGATTTGGGGATCTATGCCTGATTTAGATATTCCGATAGCCACTCATTCCAGTCCAATCAACTTTGCTGAGTGGACTCCTTGGTCGTCGGAGTCCCCAGTTGATTGTTCTGAGGTTGAGTATCCTCCAGAATCTATCGACGCCCGTGATAATGGTTTTGTACTTGATAAGAAGAGTCGGGAAAATACAGATTGGTTTCCAAAGTTTGAAGGTGTTACTGATTATCGCAACATCAAGTTTGGTGAACCGGGATTCTATGAATATGGATCATGCTATTTTCAGGGAAATTGGCCTAGAAAAAAAAGACTGAAGGCAAGAAGAAGTGGTCCTTGCGTAATTTTCCCCAAGATGTTCTTGATGACATAGCCTATTGGGATAATATGCCAAAACCTGAAGGGTATGTGCCCTCCCAAAATCAGCTTGAAGGCACTACTTAAGGTTGCATCTTGCCTTTTAGCTATAGTTTTTACTTGTTAATATGGCACTCTTGACTTGCATTCATTTTAATAATTAAATTTTCTGTGCAGGTGGTGGATGACAGAACTACCAAATCCAGTGATTAACCTTTTCAGGCATTTGGTTAATTACTTCTGATGGCTTATATTAATACTAAATGTTCGATTCGTGACTTATTTTTACGTTATGCACTGCATTTTATGTGTTACCTGACATTCTCATCTAATTTTTTATTCCTGGACTGCTAATATATTTTGTGGAATGTTGTTATGTGGACTGCTGTTGCTTGATTTGTTATACACTCATGTGGGACTGCCTGGACTAATATTTTTTACCTGTGATACAGTCGTGTGTGACTTTCTAGACTTATAGTTTTATGCATTTCTATCTTACTAAATGCTTTGTTTTATGTGTTTCATTCCTTTCGGAAAGTTTCTAACTTGGAGCGTTGGATATGGTAAGGTTGTGAGAATATAGAGTTTGTAACTTATACATTGCAGCCATGCTGTTGGGTCTAAAGACTTGGCTGTTCATGGTGGGGCAGTGTGATCAGGTTGCAATTATATTAATTGAGTCACAGTAGATATAGTAGATCATAATCGATGATGAAGCTGTGATGTATGATTGTTATGTTATGCAGCCATGCCTATCAGTTAGGAAACTGATTTGATCTTGGCGGGGCATTCATATGATTTGAAAACAGCCTAAGATGTAATGTTCTAATAACTTCGAGTTCTGGAAGCCTGGTAATAATGATGACAAATGATTGAAAAAAATCTCTGAACTCAACCTGGCTTTGTTAATTCAAATCCCTTTGGATGGTGTAATAATGTGGTTTTGAAATTTGCACTTTAATGTAGTGTGCCAAACCAGTATTTGTGGCTTTAGTCCTTTGATTGTTTCAATCTTAGACTTGGAGTTTTTGAAATAGAAAATGCATTCATTCATTCATTCATACAAACTGATTTTACATCCAAAATCAAACAGGGGAAATACAAACCCTATTTTACAAGGTTGCACCTTAAACATGACTATGAAAACCAAAATGCATGTTTATACAGATTTCCAAGAACAACCCTACAAAATATTTTTCATGCCAAACTTTTTTAGCCCATTTCCATGCTCAGCATGAGATCTTGAACTTGTGCAGTCATTCCAATAGCAATCAGGTCTTCCAAACATTTCCTCATAATTTCAGGATCTATAATCAAGTTTTTTGGCAAAATCCCCAGCCTAATCAGTCTTTGCTTACCTATATGTGGCATTTTAAAGTTATTTCCCCCCTTATCCTTCATGATTTCAATCATAACTTTTGCAAAGATAAGAAAATCTGGTCAATGTTTTTGGATCCTCTCTTTCGAAAGCATTGTATACAGCCTGTAGAAGTCCCTCTAAGTCTGTGCTAGGGATTTCATGTTGTAAGCTTTGAATGGAGGCAAAAAACCCCAGGTCTAGGATGTTTAAATCTGGTGACCTAGCTGGTTGGCACACCATTTTAATTGTAAAACCATCTGAATTTGCAGCTGCTATGAACTCAGGGTCATTGGACAATATATGGAATGGGGAATTGTCTTGTTGTATTGAGATTTGTTTACTTAACCAAGCTGGCCACTTAGCTTTAATTGCAGGGATGACATCATAAATAAGTTTCTTCCTAATCCATTCCTTATTAACCTTCTTAATTTGTGTTAAAACAAGGGTTCCCCTAGGCCTATTGATACTATTTTTTTAAGCAACATATTCAGTGTAAGGAAAGACACCTACTTTACCATCAAAGACATAATTTCCCTCATGGTCAAATATAGGCCTACAAACTGCACATAAGAACATCAACTTGGATATGTAATGCTTGTTATGTTATGTTCTATATGGTTCAGGTTCTTCAGGGGCAAGTAAGTACCTTGTGGTTGATTCAGTGAGGTAGAACCACTTCTCATCAATGTGAATGGTGTTATGCATGTCCTTGAATTGCATGTTGCATTCTATCCTTGATAAACACCATTCCATTCTCCTTAGCTTGGCTGTTGTTGATAAGAATGGATGAACTGTATTGGTATGGCTCCTGATTTCCTTGTTCATCACAGCCCGGTGAACAGTACTCTTGTTGATATGTAGAGCAGCAGCGGTTGACCGACAGGTTCTTCGCTTTGGGAGAGGTATAGCCATCAATGCTGCTGTGTCAATTGTCTTTTTCGTTGGGCATGGTTTTCCATGTCGCAATGATCTTGCGGATATTGTTCCCCCACCAGCTATTATGTTATTTGACTCTTGCCCAAATGGTGCTGATGGTTCGGACAGAACAGCCCCACTGATTTTCTGCCTGAACTCGTTGGTCATGCCTGATTTTGCCTTCGGTGATATGCTGCAACAAAAAATATGCTATTTGCTGCCTTTCCTCATCTGTGAGATTCCTTCCCACCATCATAGCCCCACCAACATTAAGAGCCCAATGAGGATCTTTGAGGGACAATAATTTGTTTAATGAGAAGGTATCTGAGGGCTTTTGATGCTGGAAAAAGTGGAATCTGAGGGCTTTTAAAGTGGAAAAGGTGCTGGAAAAGTGGAAAAAGAATTTCAGGATTTTGGAAAGGTTGATGTGAATGCAGAGAATGAAAGCTTTTATAGAGAGTGAATGCAGAGAATGCAGAGAATGGAAGTTTCTTCATGAATTAGTTTTAAATTTTTTTTTTTTTTGCATCCATTCTCTTTGTTGACTCCAGAAATAAAATTTTGGAGCCAAATCTAATTTTTTGGAGCCAAATCATAAATTTTGGAGGGAAAGGTTAGCTTGGAAAACAAATGTAAAAATCTGATTACCAATTTCAAATTTTACTATTTACAGTCTTATCAACAGTATTTTTTTCTGATTTTTCCAACTTTTACAGTACTTTTTTTAGGATACATATTTCCCACCTCAATTTCTCTTTCTTCAAATTGAGGTGGGACAGAGGGACTAAGAATAATTAAACCAAGAACAATCAAGAACACACAAGAATCAATTATAAAACAATTAGGCATCAGGATTCATAAAATAATGATTGTTATTCCATGCCGATATATGAATTAGCTACTCATAATGATAAAATTAAACAAATAAATCATAAAATTATAACACATGATTAATCTATAAATTTATAAGTAAGAAAAACGATTAAACAAACCCTAAGCCGCAGCACATGCATTCCCTGGTTGATGAAGAATTAAGCATTCACCATAAAGAAACAAAGTTTGCGCAGTCCTTTTACCAAATAATCATAAACACCATTAACCAAAAAAACTCCTTTGTCTCCTTATATGTATGTGTTTCCTCCGGGCTTGGTAAAGCATTGGTATATATATACATGTATGCTGCCGATGAGAAGGCTAATACCAATCCTTTTCCAAATCTAATTCCCCTTTTCTTACCGAAGAAAAAAGGAAATAAAATAATACCTATTCTAACTCTAATAAATAACTAATTCCTACAATTAATAAATTTCAAATGGAAGGAGATAATACAATACTTATCAATATGGGAAGTGCATATATTTATTTTCTTCAAATCCACATCTCCTCAATAATTCACTTTTCACCCAATAACTTCAGTTATTATTCTTTTAGCTCTCTCAGATACCTTGTAAAATAGGGTTTGTAAAATAGGGTTTGTATAGCTCCCTCAATTCTTGACAATCCATGAATTCTTGCACCAAAAACACCTGAAAGTGCAAATTATATCTCACTAAAATCATAATAATCCCACAAAATATAAACACAATATAACACACATAAGTGTTCCAACACAGTACAACAGCTTCGCCATTTCTCTTATCAGAGTTGTAGTGTTAGAAGATGGCATCCAGCGTTTCACAGCCACCTGATACAATCCAAAAAATCTAGAGGATAGGCAGAAAGCATGTGAGTATCCTGTCTCAGGCCATTCTTTCTTGTATCCACCTAAAACCACTTCCAGAATCCTTTCATTAGAAACATCAAAACTATCTGGAAAAACTCCCTCAAAATTCGGAGTTTTCAGCCCCAAAATTTTGTTTATCCTAGCCGCCGAGAAATCAATAATTTTCCCCCTAATATAGACCCTATCATACCATGGGGAATCAACTTCCAAGTTTCCAGCCATCAGGTTAGAATACACTTCAGTAACAACCTGCTTGTTATACTGGAGTTGTACTATAGCAGCCCATTTCATCCCAATTGTTTCAAAAAAGTAAAAAAAAAACCACTAGCCTTATATGCATCTAGATCTATTGGTCTCTTAGAGATTATCTTTCTCTCAGCAAAAACCTCTCTCATCTTCTCACAATTGATATTAGAATATGAAAGGGACAGTGCTTCACTTACAGAAAGAGGCGGCTGCAACTTCTTCTTAGGAGCAGTTTGGGTTTTCTTGGGTTTTTTGGTTAGTTGGGAGTCCTCGACAACAGGCATTTTCCTCTTATCCCTCACAGCTTGGAAGAATTCATCCAATACTTCATCCCTAGAGTAGTTCAACTCTGGTTCCTGTGTTGGAACATACTCAGGTTTTCCAACATCTTTCTTCTCGCTCAACATTCTCTGCCCTGCCCTGTGTTCCAACATCCTTCACTTTGTCTGAATCTTCTGATCTTAAATCAAATCCTCTAGTCTGACCTCCGTCTAAATACTCCAGTCATCATATGCATTACTAGTGACATCAAACGTCTTGACCACTCATGTCCACATTATCACTCTCCATATCTTCAGCCATTTCTTACTCTACCATCTGTGTTGGAACATACCTAACACTGTCTCCCTCTTTGCTGTCTGTATTCTTCAATCTTAACGTTACTAGGGGCAGATTTAGATGAGTATACATGGAACCTATCCTTCCCATTGTAAACACCATATTTCCCTCTCAATAATCTAACTTCATAATTTTCAATGTCCTCCAGCTCACCAACATCTCCAGAAAACAACTCTTTATCATTTACACTCATAAATTCCCCTTCTAAAATTTTAAATTTAGAAAAATCTACCATGATTCTATTGGCTTCAATCAACTTAAAAATATCATCTACAGATTAGAATTCCATTCCATGCACCTTTAGAGTAGGAGGATCTGGGCCTATTACCTTTTGATAGGGAGCTTTCCCTTTGTCTCTAAGTTCTTCACTCTGGCCGATATCACAGGTTGAGTCTACCTCCACGTTCTTTTCCCTCTGCTCAACATTGTCATCCTCTAGAGGGTGGGGAGTTTCTTAAGTATCTTTCTCGACCATGGACATTTTAGAGCTTGAAGACATTATTTTCGGCAGAGGGTTGTTGTAAGAAGGAAAATCTTTGCTTTAGCTTTTTCAAGATATGCACTCTCAGCAAGTTTCGTCAACAAGAATCCAAAAAACACCAAGGAATGTGGAAGAATATGCCAAAAAGAGAGGGATGGAGACAATTTTGAACAAACACAAACACTTAACTTCTTTTTGTCTCTTTCGCCGCGAAAAAGCTTTTTACCTTTCCAAGAAAAGTAATGATTTCACTTTTCTCACTTGTCAACTCAAGGCACTTAAACTTCCAACATACCATAACTTCAATTATTGTAGCCTTTTCTTTCTTCTTTTTTTTTGATTTGTTTTTATTTTCAAAAAAAATATAAGACAAAAAATAATTTACTGATAAATGAAGGCAAAAAGTACCTCAGATCTGACAAACACCTAAGTGTTGTCTGAGACTTTCAAATGTGGAAATGTCCAATGGTTTTGTAAAAGTATCTGCAAATTGCTCAGATGTTGGAACATAGACCACCACTACTACTTCCTTCCTTTCAACAAGATCTAGAATAAAATGATGCCTGATGTCAATATGCTTGGTTCGAGAGTGCTGGACTAGAATTTTGGAAATATCAATAGCACTTGTGTTGTCACATAAAATCTTCAAAGGCCCTTGTTGAATTCCATAGTCGTTCAACATTTGCTTCATCCACAATAGTTGCGCACAACAACTTCCAGCAGCAAGATATTCAGCTTTCGCAGTAGACAAAGAGATCGAATTTTTTTCTTACTATACCAAGAAACTAGATTCGTACCAATGAAAAAACATCCACCTGTAGTGTCTTTACGATCTTCAGCATTACCAGCCCAATCATAATCACTATACACAATTAGATAAGAATCTTGATTCTTAGAATACCAGACACCATACTCAGAAGTCCCACTTACATATCGAATAACTCTTTTGACTGCAGTTAGATGAGATTCATTTGGATCAGCCTGAAATCTTGCACATATACCTATGCTGAAGCCTATATCGGGTCTACTTGCTATCAAATACAAAAGACTCCCAATCATGCCCCTGTATAACTTTTGATCAACTGCGACTCCTTTCTCATCCTTTACCAATTTATCAGAAACTCCCATAGGTGTTCGAACTGCTCAGGCATTACTTAGACTGAATCTCTTCACTAAATTTAGGCCATACTTACTCTGATTTTATAAACAGGCAATTTTTTCTTTGCTTAACTTACAGCCCTAGAAAATATGTGAGTTCTCCAACCATGCTCATCTCAAATTCAGTCTGCATTATAGTGACAAAATCATGTACCATAGATGGTGAAGTAGAGTCGAATACTATATCATCAACATAAATTTGAGCAATCAGAATTTTTTATGCCTCTTCAAGCACAAATAAGGTGCAATATACTCCCATCGATGATAACCATTCTTAAGAAGAAAGTTAGTAAGTTGTTCATACCATGCCCTTGATGATTGCTTTAAGCCATATAAAACCTTCTTGAGGCAATACACATGATGAGGGTAATGAGGGTCCTCAAATCCCTTAGGTTGTTTCACGTATACTTCTTCATATACCACACCATTCACAAAAGCACTCTTGACATCCATTTGATACAGAGTAAAGTTCATAGAGTAGGCAATAGTAAGTAAAATTTGATTTAACTCTAACCTGACAACTGGTGCGAATGTCTCATCAAAGACGACTCCTTCAACTTGTGATTATCCTTGAGCAACCAATCTGGCTTTGTTTCGAGTGATTTGTCTATCAGCATCGGATTTATTCTTGAAGATCCACTTTGTGCCGATAACATTTACACCTTTAGGACAAGGAAGGAGATACCATACATCATTTTGTGCAAACTGACCAAGTTTATGTATTGCCGCAATCCAGTATTCGTCCAGTAAGGCCTCCTTGTAGTTCTTCGGTTCAATGAGAGAGATGGAGCATTATAATCCTGCTAACTTCCTGTAATCAACTTGAGTAATTGATCGAGTACTCCTTGTTATTGGTTCAGGTTGCTCCTGTGTTGAAACATAGGATAAAGCAGTGGGGAATGATGTTTCAACATACTCAATATCTTCTGGTTCAGCAGGGTAATCCGTCTGGTCAGATGTTCCAACATGCGATGGGTCTGGCTTATCAGGTTGACTATGTTGTGTTGGAACATGGTCTTTATTGGGCTCATCTTCTACAAAATCTGAACCTTATCCTTCTTCTGAATCATTCACAATTGTGTTTATGGATTCCATGAGTGTGTTTTTCTGAAGGTTGTAAACATGATAAGCCCGGTTGTTCATAGAATAACCAAAAAAGATTCCAATATCACTACGATTGCCGAATTTTGCCAATTGATCATTATCTTTAAGCATGTAGCACTTTCTTCCAAACACATGAAGGTATAAGACATTTGGTTTTCGGCCCTTCCAAATCTTGTAAGATGTTTTACTTGTGAATGGACGCAGATATACTCGATTGATTGTATAGCATGTTGTGTAAAAGGCTTTTGCCCTCCATTTTTTGTGAATTTCTTTCTCGGCTAACATGACTTGAGCCATCTCCTGAAGAATTAAATTTTTAGTTCTACAGCACCATTTTGCTGAGTGATGATTGGTGCAGAAAACTCGTGTTGAATTCCAAGTTCATCACAGAAATCACAGAATTCAGAGTTTTCAAATTCCCTACCATGATCACTACGAATTCAAACAATCTTTCTGACTGGACTTCCCTTTCAGTCTGTAATTTTATCACAAGAATTTTAAACACTTCCACAGTATCATATTTTTCTTTTAGAAAAGCCACCCATATAAATCGGGAGAAATCATCAACACATAAAAAGATATATTTCTGACCACTTATACTAGGTGTGACTGGACCCATCAAATCCATGTGCAATAACTCCATATTTCTTGAGGTATTTATATATTGAAGTGAAGAGTGGGGAGATCGAATTTGTTTACCATGTTGACATAGTCACATAAAACTTCGCCTTTTCTTTTCAATGTAGACATACCTCCTACGGCCTTTGCATTTGCAATTTCACCAAGATTTTGTAATTGATGTGTCCGAGCTTTTTGTTCCATAGAAATCCTTCATCCTGTTAAGAGATCATACACCTCACTTCATGTTCCAGCAAATAACAATTATCCAATGATCGAATGCCTGAAAGAACTTTGGCTTCTCTGTGTTTCACTATACATTTTTCTTTCTGAAATTCTACAGTCATATTGTCATCACATATTTAGCTTATGCTCAGCAGATTTGCTTTTAAGTCTTCAACAAACAAGACACTAGTGAATACTGGGAATCCTACAATTTGTAGTTCTCCTTTTGCAACTAATTTACTCTTCTTTCCATCGCCAAAGGTACCAAAACCACCATCATATGGTGTGATGTTTGTGAGGAATTCTTGAGTGCCAATCACGTGGCAAGAAAAGCCACTATCAAAGTACTATGACTCTCTAGAATGTGCTATATGATAAGTGTGTGCAAGAAGGAAAGTACTAGAGCTTTTGACAACCCATACCTTTCTGATCATCTTTGATTTTTGGACCTCGTCTATGTTGGAACATACTAGGAGTTGACGTCCTGCCATGATGTCTCTGAGCAGTTTCTTGCATTGTTCCTTTGTGTGCCCTTGATATGAGCAGTTTCTAAAGATGAGAGGTTTCCTTTGTTGAGGCTTGCCGAACTTTCTCTTTATCTCTCGAATCTTCGACTTGAGCATTACTGTGTTCTTAGATATCTCTCGAGTCAATGACTTGAGCGTAACTATGTTCTTAGGAGGGATTTCATACCCAATTCCGTGTCGATCTCCAAAGTTCTTTCCCATAACTAGAATATCATCAAGTTTTGATTTTCTAGAGTTCAGCTTGGTAATAGCTGCTTCAGACGTCTCAGCCCTCTTGGTTGCTGAAATTAGCTTCACATTCTACTCATCATTCTCTTTTCCGAGTTCAGCAATTTCCACACGCAACTCCTTCTCTATTTTTTCCAGATGATTTTTTTCTTCCTTCGGTACTTTGTTTGTATCAACAACTTGGAGCCACATAGCATACATCTTTTCGTATGTACTGTAGATTTCTTCATCACTTACAACAAGTCCGTTATCATCACTAGACACTTCATACAAATCTATGTTGGATTATACAGCTTCGATTCTATCGGATGTGTTGGAACATCCATCATCCGATGCATCATGAATTTTTTCTCCAAACGCCACATAATTTCTTGTAAGTTCATCTTCGTCTTTCTCATCTTCTTTATCTTCACTCCATGAGGTGACATATGATTTTTCCTGATTCTTCTTGGTATTTGAACATTCAGCCTGAATATGACCGTATTCTTCACATTGAATTCGTCCAAGCTATTTTGGTTCACATCTTTGATTTTTGGGAAACTGTTAATTTCCTTGTTCAAACCGTGCCCCACGATTATTTCCAAATTCTTGTGGCCTTGGTCTATTTCCACCAAACCTCACCAAATCTCTCCTACGATTTCTTGTTTACTACTTTCTTCAGCATTCTTGAGAAATTTTTCGTGATAAGTGCAAGTTTTTCAAATTCATCACACTGTCAGATTCATTATTATCCTTTGATGACGATGTTCTGAATGCCAACTCCTTTTGGACCCTTTTTGTAGTTTGTTGGAATATCATCTCATAAGTCTGTAATGATTCTATTAATTCATCTAAGCTCATGGTGGCTACATCTCTTACTTCTTCTATTGCTGCAACCTTCATTGCAAACCTTTTAGGAAGTGATATCAAGATCGTTTTCACCAATTTTGCCTGTTTGTAGGCCTTTCCAAGTTGATACGCTATATTGAAGATGTCCCTGAGTTTTCCGTTGAATACAACAATAGCGTCATCTTCCTTCATCTTGAGTTCCTCGAACTTTGTAGCCAACATCTGTAATTTAGATACTCGAACTGGACTAGTTCCTTCATGAAAAGTTTGCAGAATATCCCATGCTTTATTGTCATAATAGCATGTAGAGATGAGTTTGAACTGATGTTCATCAACTGCCGTTAAGATAGCATTTAATGCTTTTGAATTTGCCAACGAAGCCTTGAGTTCATTAGGAGACCAAGTATATTTTTCTTTGAGTTTCTGCTCCCTTTAACTTGACTCTTCTTCTTAGAGCTTGTTTCATCTTCAGTAGGGTGATTCCACACATGTTCAACATAGTACAAAGCAAGTTCATCCAGTTAGTTGATGAAAACTCTCATGCGTGTCTTCCAATAATTGTAGTTGTTTCCTTCCAGTAGAGGTGGCCGAAACACCGAAGATCCTTCTTTGCTCGCCATGGTAAAACTGGATCACACTTTTCTTGACGCAACCAAGGGAAAAATAAGTGACCGAGCTCTAATAGAAATGAAATTTGGTTTTACTGAATTTTATTAATTATCACTACTATGTTCGAACATAACCTGTCTAACCAAGTATGCAATAAAGTAAAGCATAAAGACACAAGACTTGGTTACGCAGTTTGGTGAAATTCACCTAAATCTGCGGGGCCTGGCCCTGTTCAAAATGAATCCAAAAATCAGAAAGATACAGTAAAAAGTACACCATACAAAATACTTATCTTTACTAATTAAACGTGTGAATTTTGCTAGCTTCCCTAGCTACTGATCTGCCTTGATCGGACTCCATCTAACCTTGAAACTCGTTGACGTTGGATCTCCTCCTCCCGAGGAATTAAGGCATATGATTATGAACTTTGAACGGCAAGTCACATATGTTGGATTATATAGATCTGGCTCTCTGCAAGACTCTCGGAAAGATGAAAATCTGTGTGCAGATTTTCTCAATTAAATTCATAAGTTTTAATGCAGTCGTGATGTCCCCTTTTAAAGCCATGAGCAGATCGAAACTCTCCATGATTATCTCCACAATATTCCTATTCATTATCTGCTTCTAAAGCATGTCCAAATCTCATAAATAAAGGAATTTTCCTAATCACAACATATCCCATGTATGCAATAAACTCAATGCCATGTTTTCCATAAACCTAATATGCTTCTACCACCGCCTAACATATTACAGAATATTTTGATTTCCTTTATTCATAAATACCATAATATTCTATTCTTCTTCCGTATGATTTTGTTGTCATAACTGTGGCTTGTTCGCATGTTCCAACATGGAAAGTTTTTCATTTTAGAACTTGTTCATAAATTGCCAATTAAACTACTCTATGAAAACCACTTGACTTTGCATTTATAACTACAACACGTTGCATAATAATTTGTTAATATTGCAATTAAGATCTTTTAGCTTTTACTATTCTAATTAAACCCATTTTCCCAATTCTTATACGAAAAGTCTATTTTTTCCAAAACTTTGACTTTATTCTATATAGCTGAAGTTTATTGATAATAATTACATTAAGAGACTCTATAATTAGTTCAGTGTACAAAGCCCACAGAAAACTGTTGAGGATCGCCTAGGGGCGGAGCCAGAAAATTTTTCTAGCGAGGCTAGTTGATTAATTTTTAATAAAATAATTTTATTTAATTTGATGGGATTGAAGGGTAATTTTTTAAAAAAATGGTAGCTTTAGAAAATTCTTATGGAGACTGAAGGCTAATTTTTTTAAAAAAATGGTAGCATTAGGAAAAAATTGATAAGGACTGGAGGATAATTTTAAAAAATTGATAGTATTAGAAAATTTCTGACAGAACTATAGGATAATTTCCAAAACTTAATACTCCTAAAAAATTACTGGCATGGCTGAATAGCGTCCCCCAATCCCGTTCTTTCAATTGTCCATTTCTCCAGATTTCAAACAGCTCTCGCCTTAAACCAAGAACATGAAAATATCACAATGTCTGGGAGAACGAATCTATGGCTTACATGGGAGGGAGAAGGGAGATGAACGCACCAAATGCACCGGGCCAAAAAAAATTCAAATCAACCAAAAACTGGAAAAACTTGAAGAAAATGAAAGAAGAAAGCAAGAACCCCACCAAGAACACAAAAACCTCCGCCTAAGCCATAGTTCTAACTTCCTCCAAAACCGGTTATTATTTTGTTAGCACCGGTTTCAAATTCGGTGTAAAATTAACACCGATTTTTGTAATTTTGTTGGTTTTGTTTCTAATAACCGGTGTAAGTTTAGCACCGGTCAAAAAATCGGTGCTAGAAGTGATAAAAACCTGTTAGGTTAACACCGGTTTTATAAACAGGTGCTAAAAATAATAAAAACCGGTTCGAAATTAGCACCGGTCAAAAATCCGGTGCTAAAAATTCATTTAACTGGTGAATTGAAATTTTTGGCACCAGTTTTTAAAACCGGTGCTAAAAAATTATAAAAATCGGTGCTAAATTGGTACCGGTTTTTAAAACCGGTGCTAGAAATGAAGAAAATAGGTGAAATGTGAATATATGGCACTGGTTTTAAAAACCGGTGCTAAAAACATAATAAAACCGGTGTTAAAAGACTTCCGGGAAAAAAGTGGGAAAAATGGCACCGGTTGATTTAGCATCCGTTTTTAACCGGTGCTAATGGGGAAAATGGCACCGATTTTATGCACTATTCACAATAACCGGTGTTAAACGGAGCATTTAATGCTCTGAACTACCCCTCGAAAATTAGATTTGAAATTGTGGTTCTCTTCTCTCTTCATTGATGGAAGGATTTTTGGATGGTGAGCAATAACCCAAAGCAATGAAGACCAATGGATGTAAGTTTTCCTTCACTTTTTTGAATTTCATTCAAATAGTAGTTATAATAATAGTTAATGCATGCATGGAGAGAGTTTATTTGTACTCATTAATGGTTTCTATGCTTGAAGTTGATTTAGTATCATGTGTGAGAGTGTAAATGATTGTTGATGTAAACATGGTTGTATTTGGTAGATCCATGGGGTGTGTGTGTGTGTGTGTGTGTATATATATATATATATATATATATATATATATATCCCAAGAACAAGTTGATCGATTCAAATACATATGCACATACGTACACATGATGACACTTTAAGTATAGTGTAGCAAATTGATTGTGTTTAATTTTATTATGTTTGAACAATGTATATTTGTGTAATAATTGTATTATTTTGTTTAGATACAATGGACCGAGAATTGATGCTTTCGTGGTGGAAAACAATGGTTTGCTATTCAAGTGTAGCTAGAGGGACTGGTGAACATATTGCATTTATTGATTCGTTTCTTGATTATGCCTTTTTGTTGGGAGGAGAGGATACTTTGTCCAAGCAAAAGATGCTTGTGTCGTGAATGGTTTGATGATCATGGGCTTATTAGATTTCGATTGCTGAAGAACGGATTTGACGGAGGTTACATTGTATGGACATTTCATGGAGAGGATGAGCAACGACATAATGGTGGTGGGTTTAACAAGGTAGATGGAAACAAATGTACCGTTGATGCTATGTTCGATGACATTGTAAGAGATTTTCAGGGGAAGCCTAACATGTTGAGTGCTTTGCTCGACGAAAAAGAGAAGCCATTGTATCCGGGATGTAAAGGTAAGGATACCATAATCTCCTTTTTTTATGGAGGTTTTCAATTTGAAAGCTACAAGTTCATAGAGTGATACCACTACCACAGAGACCCACCTCTAGCACTGATTTTTTTTTTCATTCTACCACTGATTTTTTCGTTAAAAAAAACCGGTACCTAAGTAACCGGTGCTAAATTAGCACCGGTTTTTTTGTTAACACCGGTTTTTCAACCGGTGGTAAATTAGCACCGGTTTTTTTGTTAGCACCGGTTTTTCAACCGGTGCTAAATAAGCACTGTTTTTTTTGTTTTTCAACCGGTGCTAAATTAGCACCAGTTTTTTTTGTTAGGACCGGTTTTTCAACCGGCGCTAAATTAGAACTAGTTTTTCAACCCGATGGCTTACACATCCACAACGCCTAATCCGGCCTTTTTCCTTGAGTCTTGGACCTTAGTCAATTTCTTGGGTGCACTTCTTTTGGGTGCCATACCTGGTAAAAAGAAAGTTGCATGGTACACGGAAAATAACAGCAAAATGTTATCTCAAGTAAACATATCCAGGAAGAATGTCAGCACATGGATAAATTTTCAACCAGATGTGAGCTGAGTTCTTGTAACATAACATAGGCATAGAACTGTATTTCCATCAGCATATTTAACCAGGATTCGCATAAAACATATGCTTACAGTCCGTATGAAGAACAGAGGCATAGAATTGTTCCTTGAAGTTAGGCATATAACCAATTTAACAAACATAGGCGTAGAACTGTATTCGCATAGAACATAGGCATGGAATACAGTGGTAATAACTCCCGTATTTGCAAAACAAAATCAGAATTAGGTTTTTTCCCAATTATGTTTTTTTCATTAAATCAAACAATCAACATACCAAAAATGGTGACAATTAAAGGGTAACCAAAAACAAAAGGGTATGCGCTTACCTAGCTTGATGGATGGTGCCTAGACGGTGAACGGTAGACTGACGAAGGTCGGAGCTTCGCCGCATTGGAATGGAAGGAGCTTGGCGGAGCTGGAATGGAGCGGGAACGGCAGAGGGAGTTGGAACGGCGGAGGGAGCGGGGACAGCAGAGGGAGCGAGGACGGCGGAGGGAGCGGGGAGAGCAAAAGGAGCAGGGATGGGGGGGGGGAACGGGGACCGCAGTGGGAGCGGGGATAGCGGGGGGAGCAGGGATGGCGGAGAGAGCGTGGACGGAGCTTGCTGGTGGAGGGAGCGGGGAATGTGAAAGGAGCTTTGCGAAGGAAAGGTGTTAGGATATTGGGTTGAATTGTACACACAGATGGGCTGAATTTTACATACACATGGGTTGAAAGATAGGAGCTCGATGTAGGATGCGCGATGGCTCTTGGGCTTGAGAGGATCGAATAGCTCGATGGGCTCGAGGGGCTCGACTACTCGAGGGGCTCGATGGTAGGAGGGATCGAGAACCTCGATGGCGATGATTCGAGGTGCTCGAGGGGCTTGATGGTTTGGGGTGCTCGAGGGGGTTTATAGTTCAAGGTGCTCGGGGGGGTCGATGGTTCGAGGTGCTTGAGGGGCTCGATGGTTTGAGGTGCTTGGGGGGGCTCAATGGTTCCAGGTTCTCGAGGGGGTTGCTGGTTCAAAGTACTCGAGGGGGTCGATGGTTCGAGGTGCTCGGGGGGCCGATGGTTTGAGGTGCTCGAGGGGGACAATGGCTCTTGGGCTCTTGGGCTCGATGGCTCGATGGGCTCGAGCACTGGAGGGGCTCGAGTGGGAAGAGAGGCTCAACTGCTCGAGGAGCTCGAGGGCCTCGATGGTAAGAGGGATCGAGGACCTCGATGGCTCGAGGGGGTCGATCGTTCAAGGGGGTCGATGGTTCAAGGTGCTCGAGGGGCTCAATAGTTCGAGATTCTAGAGGGGCTCGATGGTTAGAGGTGCACGAGGGGGTCAATGGTTCGAGGTGCTCAAGGGGGTCGATGGCTCTTGGGCTAGAGGGGCTCGAGTGGTTCGATGGGGTCTAGGTTCGAGGGTGTTACAGTAAATCAGGTCTAGGTCCTTGTGTATTCTATTTCTTCCTAACATCAATACATCACCACTTTTGGGCTCGAGGGCTTAGGTCGAAGTTGTTTGAAATCCGAGGCCTGATTTCCAAAAGAATATATATAGTACAATAAGGGAACATAATATGAGTAGAACTCTGGCTTAGTCAACATGAGTTATCCTGAATCAATCAAGATCGGAGGCTTGTTCCCCTCAAAATCATATTAGTTTTCTATATACACTGGTTAACTATATATGATCGTGTTCAATACAACTAAGTCTTGTTCAAACCCTAGTCCATTACTTGATAACCCATATGGTTATATAAAGGTCGCATAGAGTCAGTGAGCATTCCATGCAATTGGTTAATCAACTATAACTTAATTGGCGATCCGTATACACTAGTGACATGCAATCGTACAATACAGTCTTGCTCAAATACATAAACATGTTTGAATTGACTTATACTAATTCCTGGTTAAACTCTATTTCAATGGTTGCTATCTGTATACAAGTAATAGTATGAATTATTAAATACACAATTCTAGATAGAAGAGTCTGTTGTAATTAAACAGTATCCGGACCTTAATTTCTTGTTTTGAAATATTATTTAAAATTGTGTACCTAACTCAACATGAAGTAAAAAAAATCTCATGAAAATGAGCAACTTGGCCAACAAAGGAACTTGACAAATTGAACTCCAAATTGACCCAACAAAGTAGCAAGAATAGTCAAAAGAAACTCCTAATTGGCCCAACAAAGCATCATTTAGCTTTCCTCCCGAATTTTCCATCTTCCCTCCATAACCTTATTCCAAAATTTGAGCTTATTTTCCTAGCACTTCTATCGATTTTCCAAAAACACTTCTACCGATTTCCCTCTTCCCTCTTCCCACCGATTTCACTCTTCCTTTTTACCTCTTCCCACCTGTTTCATTCTTCCATCTTCTCTCTTCGCACCGATTTTCCCTCTTCCCTCTTCCCCCTCATTTGTTGATCTTCCCTCCCTACTTCCCATTCTCGTTGCTCAAAATTTCAGGCGAGTAAAGCGGCCGCTTAGCCGGCCGGTGTCAAAAACCATTACCGGCAATGATTGGTTTTTGGGTAAGTCTTCATGAACTCGTTAAATGGGTCATAGTTTGCTATTTTCCCAAGTTTAATGAATAGATACATATATTGTGTGTTGGTCTATTAGATTGTGAGTTTGTGTTTAAATTTGTTGGGTTATTAGTGCGGGTACTTGTTCATGTGAATAGATGATTCGTGTTACTAATAATTTCAGTGTGGGTAGTTTTTCATGTGCACATATGATTTGTGTTGCTAATAATTTTAGTGCGGGTAGTTGTTCATGTGAATAGATGATTCGTGTTGCTAATAATTTCAGTGTGGGTAGTTGTTCATGTGCATAGATGATTCGTGTTGCTAATAATTTGAGTGCGGGTAGTTGTTCATGTGAATAGATGATTCGTGTTGCTAATAATTTCAGTGTGTGTAGTTGTTCATGTGCATAGATGATTCGTGTTGCTAATAATTTCAGACTTTTTGCATACTTTATTTTTGCCGCCATCTGAAATTTTTGGATATTATGTTGATAGGTCGTTTTAAGATTTTAATTTTTTGATTGACTCATACAAGCGCGAGTGAATGGCTAAGTCGAGGAAGAAATTGTTTGACTCCGGTACTAAAGCCGTAGAAGACAATTGTGTTACCCCTAGGAAAGATGAGAGTTGTGATGTCAATAACGTGGAAGTGGATGATGCACCAAAATCATGCTCGAGATCGGATAACTCGGGGGAGGAAGAAGAAACTATATCAAAAGATGACATTAGTGGGAGCTTTGACAAGTTTAAGATTAAAGAGTATTGCAAGTGTAGAGGCACCGCCACGTGCAAGTCCATGTTTCTAGTAAAGCAAAAGAAGCCCCTTAAAATATTCTTCGACGACAACTTCGAACCCTTGGTTATGTGCAGCCGGTGGTCAGTGTATATTGGCTATGTCTTTCAACGAAGAATCCGCTTCGGCACGTGGCATAATTGGAAAGTAGTCCCAGACCATGTAAAGAAAGATGCATGGGAACACATTCTCGTAAGTGTGTTCTAATCCTCCATTTTCATTTATTCAGTTCAACTTCATTACATTGTACACTAACATCGCGTATCTTTGTCCACTAGATAAGCTGGGATATACAAACCAAAATAACATTCACTAAGATGAGTAAGTTCCGAAATAAATGGACAATTTATGCAGGTGAAAAGTGGAGGAATTGGAAGGCAAAGGTGACTCACGAGTACATCGTGCAAAAGAAAACCAGGTTCTTGTGCATGGATAGATTATCGATGGATAAATAAAAAAGAATGGTAGATATTTGTGAAACACAGATTAACCCCTAAATTCAAGGTTATTCTTTCAAAATATCTTATGTCTAGTCATTATTTTGTGAGCATTTTACAAATCGATAAACATGTAGGCAATAAGTGACGCAGCAAAAGTAAGCGCCTCACATAAGGAGTACATCAATCACACGGGTAGTGGAGGGAATCATAGGCTTGCTTATGGATGAACGTCAAAGTGTAGAAGAAGCGGAGGCTTTAGTTCAAATCATGGAATTCAAACTGGACCGCTCGAAGGAGTTCCTCGAAGCTAACTGGGACAAGAAATTATCGACCTACACCAACGACTGCGTTAAAAGAGCAACCCTGACTATTGTGAGCCAAATTCATAATTGATTCCATGTGTATTAATATTATCAGATGGAATGCATAGTAATGGCTTACATATGTTTTGTTTAGTAGAAAAACCTTTTAGATAATAAGCAGAAGGGAGAGTTGGTAATACAAGGAAAAGATGATATTCTCGTTCAAGCAACAGGTAAGAGGATCATGGGGGCCGTTGGAGAGGTTGCCCCACAACGGCCAAGATGAACGAGGCCCTACCAAATTTTGTTGTGAGCCGTTATGCATCCTCTCGATGTGAGAGCACAAACACAAAAACTTCTGAAGAAATATCAAATTCAAATAAACTACCAACATATGTCATCGAGCTCAACGAGAGATTTGTTGCCTTATTTGAGGCCCAAACAAATTGGCTGGCTGGACAATTGGGTAAAGCTATTCCCCCGCACTTGGATGCCCGAATTTTCCTTGCTACATCTTCCAACCACCTGAACAAGGACAACCGGGTATTCATTCTTTCTGCATCTGGATATAGTGACCCACAAGGAACCGTTGCGAATGACAAGGTATTCTATACCATGAACCTCATCGTTAGCTGCTTTCTTGCTCTATGAACGTTAGTTTCTGGATTTCAATTTTCGGACAATTTTTTTTTAGCTTTTAGACATTCTATTCTAGACAACACCCTAAAAGCTGCAGTACGCTGCAGCCTTCAGCAGCTACATATACAATTCATTTCTTGTTATAGTCAACTTTACGGGCTGATTACATCTTCAACAATCCTTTGTCCCCCTACTAAGATTGATTACATTCATGATAATTTCATTTTCATTACTTAATAACAATTACTTATTGTCAAGATGATGTTTTTACCCTTTTTTTAATTTAGATCTCAAAAAGGAAAAACGTGCTGCCTATATGTTTTGAACCATAATGGAGAAAGGGATGTAGCTGCATTTGGTATCTTGTTTCAGAAGGATAAGGAAACGGACCTACCCATCAAGTGGGAGCGAGTAAAGCTTCGTGGACCTATGATCATTGCCAAGGCACCTTTGCCGATTGAACACGAAGAATTTGAGTTTGTCACTGAGGCCATTGGATATAACATTCCATGGCCAGGAAAGCTGATAAGTGTCATTGGGCAACAAGATGACAAGGTGTGATAATTTTATTCTTCTTCTCATCCTATCATATATATCTTTGTAGATATTACTAAAACATAATTTCTTCTTCAACTACTTACGTAGGAGAACGAGCAGCAATTGCCTCGGAAACAATTGGTAATTGATGAAGATAGAAGTCTTGAAATAAACCTCACACCAAAAACTAACATGGAGATTGAAGGGGTTAAACAAATAATTATACTAACTAGCTATAACATGCAGATACATATTAACACACTCTCTCCTTTACAGGAGGCGGTAGCTCAGGAAGTCACTCCAAATGGGGAGGTGGTCGCTCGATCAGTAAAAAGAGAGGTCAAACATACCCCCACACTTTTTCATTCCGAAATATTTTTTGAAATGCCTGACTAACATTTTACCCATTAGCAAGTAGCAAAAGAGAATACTACATCGACGGAGAATGGGCAACCCAATCCTCCCATGTCGGTTTCTGACCATTACATTTTTGTGAGAACTCATTTTAGCCTTTACAATATGATCCGCTACTGAATTATATACATATACTGGTCGACTAACATTATTAGATTATCAATGTATTTAGGGGGGTCATGGAAGAAAAAGAATGCATTGCTACTGTTCATTAGATTAATGATGTTTTAAGGCTATCTACAAAAATATGTGGACCTAACAAAGTCTTATGCATCAATTTCAATGCGAAGGTGTTTGGATCAGAACAAGTCTACACAACCATATTTACTGACAAGCTAAATCTATTCATGAACAGCTTGGACGTAGAAAATGAAATGGAGTGGATTAGTGGGTGCCAACTTGATATATGTGCATCGTAAGAATTGCATAGTTACATTATTTATAGATGTATCATTATATTTATTTCACTTACAATATTATTTTTCCAGATACCTATGTGATGGGGTGGTTGATCGAGGCCACGTCCAGTTTATTTCGGCTGGTTCAAATTCAATAGCTTAAAAGGAAAATCAGAGGATTGAACTTACTGCCGACGAGGTTTCAACTATCATGTGCCGCACTCAAGCAAGAATATGCATCTTCCCGTACAATCTAGAGGGAGTTTTATTCTTTTTTGTGTTGTTTGACCCAGCCGCATGGAAGCAATAGCAACCATATGCTGTGGATTTTTCTTAAAAAACATATTACAAGTATTTTGGTGTTTCCTTTTTTTATAGAAGCCATTGGTTTTTTCTCGTCTTTGTACAGGAAATCGATCGAGTATATTGCATCGACTCGATGACTGGGGGAATTAGCAAACGTAATAGGCTATGCCTTAAATTTATTAACTTGTAAGTGGAACACATTTTTGTCATTCCTTCTACATTAATATTTTACAAAATTGTTAGTTCCCATGAATGTGTTCTTGTAGGTGTCTCGCTTTCTTTGCTCGATTATTTACAATTATTGTTAATAATCGGTAAAATGACACTCATTGTTCTATTCATTACTTTTGTTCATCATTGCATTTAGGAAAAAGTTAGACCTGATTAAACTATTATGTGTGATCCCCAATTTCTGAAAATATATTTTCACATATTGATATAAATATATTTTCATCAATTGTAGGGTTGCAACAAAATATTGACGGTTCAATTCCGATCTAAATACATCCTACCCTTCGAACTATACATGGAATGTCATAAACATCAATGTACGTATTATCCCGTGAAATTATATTTCCACTATCATTTTTATGTTCGTAATCATTTCAGTAAATTCTCTTTCATATCAGCAGAAGATCCAAAATAGTACTTGGGAATGTGGAAACCATTGCATGTTATTACATGGAAAAAAAATTTAGGGACGTGAATGACATTGACATTATTCCAGTACGTTTTTCTATATTATTTTTTTGTATTTGTTATTCTCTCACATATATATTATTTTCTAACATGTAATTTAATACCTTGTTTCAGCAATTTTCAGAAGATTACACTCCTCTGGGGAGCGATGTACTGAGGAGCATTGCTTTGAAATGGGTTTATATTTTTGCAAAATGTACTATGCCAAAATGCATAGCTCAACTGAATGTCACACGAGGACTTGTCTCCATCATTGGATAGTAGTTAGTATTATATCTTATAAGAAAGGTAATTGTCCTTCACTTTTGATACTCGTCATCTCCATGAGAAGAGGGGGGGGGTTCCAATATCTTATGTAGGCCACTAAGAACCACGTGCACTTCTTTTGCTAGTCTTATACTTGTTGTCTATGTGTGATGATTGTTGTATTTATTAGGAATTGATGTTCCGTATTCGTGCTTTTTATATTTGTGCATCGATTTAAGTAATCTACGCACAAATGATAATCGGTTCCATCTATGATAAAAGAACCCACCGATTTGGAAAACAACCGTAAATATGAAACTGGCAGCTTGAAGATGGACTGAAAGAGCGGTAGCGCGTCACAGCTTCCAGTGACCAGATTAGTCCCACATTTAACACCGGTTTTTGGTAAACTAATAACCAGTGCGAGCCTATCATATAATTAGCACCGGTTTTAAAATCGGTGCTATAAAATAACTGGTGATAAGAATACGTGTAGCACCGGTTTTAAAATCAGTTCTAAAAAATAACCGGTGCTAACAATACAATTTTAGCACCGGTTATAAAACCGGTACTACAATATAAGCCGGTGCTAAAAATACACTTTTAGCACCGGTTTTAAAACCGGTGCAAGAAAATAAACCGGTGTCAACAATACGTTTATAGCAACTGTTTTAAAATCGGTGCTAAAAAACAACTGATGCTAACAATACAGTTTCAGCGCCGGTTATAACACCGGTGCTAAAAAAACACTTTAGCACCGACTATAAAACCGGTGCTACAAAATACACATTTAGCTCTGGTTTTAAACCCGGTGCTAAACATACACTTTTAGCACCGGTTTTAAAACCAGAGCAAAAAATAACCGGTGCTAAAAATAAAAATTTAGCACTGGTTTTAAAACCGATTCTACTTTGACACAATTTTTACACCAGTTTTTTTTAGCACTGGTCATAAAAAACCAATGATGTTTCTGTACATATTAGTGCCAATTGTTTTAACCGGTGCTAAAAAAATTGGTGCTAGTTGTAGCAATTTAGCACCTATTTTTTTCAACCGTTGCAATCGTTTCAACGGTTACTTAGGCACCAAATTTTTTCCCAAAAATAAATGGTGCTACAACATAAAAAAATCAGTGCTACAGGGTGGTTTCTGTGGTAGTGGAACCAAATGTGATGGAAGATGAATTGAAGGTTATGTTGCATGGAGCAGAGCTAAGTGAAGCAATCAATGAGGAAAAATAGGACATGATCGAAAATGTACTGGAGATTAAAGATACTCATGTAAGAGATTGTTCCATAGTTCCTCTCTTTGAATGATGAAGACTCTGGGTCCTCGTTCGTCGACCTTTGAGGCCTCTAGCCTTTCACTGCTCTTCCCTTAAGTTTGGCCATTTACTTTTTAAGAACCAAAATGAACATTGCTATGCCCTATTTCAGCTTTACTTGGTGATAATTTGATAGCTATATTTGTTGTACTAACACCTAGCTTTGAAGTTTGTGTTACTTCTATCGTATATGCTTATTAATAAGGCTTTGTCTGTGTTAATTATTTTTGGGTGCTTCAATGGTGTTACTTCTAGTGGAAAGGTAGAAGATTTAGGGGCGACATCTGATGATGCAAATTGGCATGCGGGACCCCCCCCCCCCCCCCCCCGCAGTAGCTCGAAGCCTCAATGACTTCTTGATGTCATTCCTTAAGAGTACGTCTTTGATATTATTTGGTTTGGTTTATATTTATTTGAATGGTGTTGGGTCCTCGTATCAAATATTTTGCGGGTATACTTCTGGGAAACGTCTTCATCCCAATTCCTATATACTACTAATGGAAAGCTAAGCACACAAGTAGAGTTAATGTTGTCAACGATTTGGTTCATGTTTTTTTCCCTGAATATGGCTTTGTGTGGGCATGATGCTCTTGTTGTGATGGTTAAATCTCTTCCAACATGTCACGATCTTATTTGATATAACTTGTTGCTCAGGTCCTTAGATTTGTGCTGCTATCGAATTTTAATGCATTGATTTTCTCCTTTTTGCCTGCCCGTGTTCGTTTGTCTTAGTGGTTGTAGTAAAACCCTGGCTAAGCTGATGGTGGTACTTGTTCGGCTTATATGTCTCTTTGGTCACAAATTTTATCATCTGAATTTGTCAAGACTTGGATAATTTTTCAAGATCCTTACAATAGTGCTACAATTGGATTTGCCTTCCTTGTTTTTTAACCTTTCTAGGTTTGTAGGTGAAGATCTCCCTAACTTGGGTATGATGGAGTGATCATTGATATGATGGGTTGATTGTTGGTACATACTGCTAGGATATGTTCTCTGTTCTATGACGGTTTTTCTATTTCAATTATATTGATATCTTAAGTGTTGGTAACACTTTATAACAACCCTTTTTTCTGTAATCCCTGGCTCATTTACTCTGTTCTAATTCCTAAAATGATATGATTTCATGTTATTGAGTACACGATAGGCTTACTCTATTCTAATCCCTGTCATATTCTCTAATGTAGAATATTAAGTGCATGCTATTAATCAGATTGTAGTTTGAGGATTCTTACCGCTATTTGAAACTCCCTTCCTACTTTTTCTGTCCAATTTGCAGTTGTACTAGAGTTTGAATTTTCTTTTCTTATTTGCCTAAGGATTCTACGACTACTGTCATATATTAGTCTAAGAAAATATTTTCATTTCACAGGAATGAAAATAAAGAGCAAACAAAGCTTTTAGACAATAGTAAAAAACTGAGCATGTTCAAGTTCCTATTAAGGGAACTCGCGTAGAAAAACATTATTCAAAAGGCACCAAGCATGTGTGTATAAATATATACATATAAACATTACTCATTGAAGTTTTATTTTACTATTCAGAACTGGTTTGCTCAATGAGTCTAGTTTCCCATTTGTACAGTGCAGGACAATCAACCTCTCATCCATCGAGCGCTGCTCATATATGTACTTCAAAGCCTCCATTTTATAATGACCAACTACTAGTTTTTCTAGTTATTGTTTGGTTCCTTGGGTTTTTTACTTTAATCAGGTTCTTCCCTGATCCCTCCCCACCACTCTCTATTTTTCTCTATACATCGAGGAGCAGAGGCTCTTTTGGCAAGGATGCTGGCTCATTATTCACCTAGTACTTTCTTGCTCCATGCAACCATCAATCGATATTCCCTTCTTTGTTTAGAAAATTGGATGAACATAAGATTTAACGTTGGAATTGGTCAAATCCAAACTCCTCTCTCCAGGTGGGGGACAAAGAAGTGTGGGTAAATCGGTGCACGGAGCATGCCATATGTGCACGAAGACTTGTAGACTACCTTACAACACTCACTAAAAATGAGGTAATGGTATTCTACTATCATTTTTTTCCATATTTTGCTTGTGAACGTGGGAATTCTAAATTTTGATTATATATGTCCATAGTTGGCAGATTCTAGTCCAGTGGCTAATAAACTTATATGACATTATTTTATTTTATTAAAATGATTTTAAATCCTCTTTAAGATTTTAAAATATTTTTTGGGGCAGTAACTATGCATAAATTCTTGTTTAAAAAATCAATACAGAAAAGGGTTTTCCAAACCTTCTCACTTATAATGTGCTTGCTTGACTCCTATTGGAGGAATGTTAAAAGAAAATGGTTTGAGGTTAAGTGTTCGATGTGATTCAACTTGCACTTTTCATATGCTAGCATCTGTAACTAGAATTTTTAGCTTAATGCAATTTTTGCAAGCACCTCACTGGTGTTTTATCTAAGATGATAACTGAAATTGGAGTCAGTGTTACATCAACCCACATGATTATGCAAGTTCCTCTACTATGAACGGGATGATTGGTGCAACATGTGTTATTTATTTGAGGAGCTATTTTATTTAAGCCTCTTTATTATTCAGGGTGGTATTCGAGTGGTTTGCTCTTAAGCAACACTCAAGATGATTCGAGTGGTTTGCTCTTAAGTGGCACTCGGGATGGTATTCGAGTGGTTTGCTCTTAAGCATCACTCAAGACGGTATTGGAGTGGTTTGCTCTTAAGCGGAACTTAGAATGGAATTTGAGTGGTTTGCTCTGAAGCACCACTCAAGATGGTATTCAAGTGGTTTACTCTTAAGTGGCCCTCTAGATGATGATTCTAGTTGTTTGCTCTTAAGCAGCACTCTAGATGATGATTCAAGTGGTTTTCTCTTAAGCAGCACTCCAGATGGTATTTGAGTGGCACTCAAGATGGTATTTGAGTGGTTTTCTCTTAAGCGGCACTCTAGATGATGATCCGAGTGGTTTGCTCTTAAGAGGCACTCAACATAATGATTCGAGTGGTTTTCTCTTAAGCGGCACTCAGAATGGTATTCGAGTAGTTTGCTCTTAAGCACCACTCAAGGTGGTATTCAAGTGATTTGCTCTTAAGCGACACTCAAGATGGTATTTGAGTGGTTTTCTCTTAAGCGGTACTCAAGATATTATTCGAGTGGTTTGCTCTTAAGCGGCATTCAAAATGGTATTTGAGTGGTTTGCTCTTAAGTGACACTCTAGATGATTGAGTGGTATACTGATAAGCGCCACTCTATATGGTAATTCCAGTTGAGGCTGGTGATCGAGTGGTATGTTGATAAGTGGCACTCTTGAAGATACAAGATCTCTCTCTTTGATGGTTCGAGTACTCTCGGATCGAGTACTCTCTCTAGTGGTGGTTCGAGTACCCTCTCTAGTAGTGGTTCTAGTACTCTCGGTTTGAGTACCCTCTCTAGTGGTGGTTCCAGTACTCTCGGTTTGAGTACCCTCTCTAGTGGTTGTTCGAGTACTCTTGGTTTGAGTACCCTCTCTAGTGGTGGTTTGAGTACTCCCGGCTCAAGTACTCTCTCTAGTGGTGGTTCGAGTATGCTGATAAGCTACCCTCTTTGTGATGATTCGAGTATGCTGATAGGCTACACTTATTAAATTAAGTGTACCCAAGAAAACCACTGTCGAAAGTTAAAGGACACCCTCATCGGCTCTAGATTCATTATAAAGGAATCACACTCCCAACATTACATACAACTATGAGATTTATTATTATAACATGTATGCTCGACGCTACATTTTTACCAACGACTTGCTCAACTTCGTATGCCTAGAGCGACATGGTCCCAATCTTCGTTGAGTCTAAAACTTTGTAGACTTGATCAAGTAAAATTACTTCAAGTATACCTCGGTAAATATATAAATATTACAATATATAGCATGATAGGCTGAAATGATACATTGTCTTAAAGGCTCCACGAGGGCTCAATGCTGGAGCTTTATCAAGAAGTTCATCCTTTAAGTAGGAATCGTTATCTGCAAGATCTCCAAGCATTGTACCATGGGTTTCAATAGTCCCTCGATGGACGTTGATTTCTTCCTTGGCATACCTATTTTGCTCCACTATGTTGCTATCGCAAGCTTGAAATCTCCTTGCCTCATATTGTTGGGAGATTATTATTACACCAGGATTCTAAATCTTCGTTAGCGTTAGTTACGTCTCTCTTAACCCTCATCAACTTGAGGGATAGTCATATTCGAATGATAACGAGATTCCTCTAATGCTTCCTTCAGACTTATACACTACAAAGGAAACGAAAAGAAATTCCTTAGTCTTGGCCAAAGAGTATCAATTGCTGAAACTCTTTAGTCTAGGTCATCTTGTTGGTGCAAACTTTGAGTAAAGAATACTGGCACTAGTGTTATATGCTTGCTCTAAGCCTCGCTTATGAATCTCAGAATTTTTACCCAGCTGATCATCGATGCTGGTGGCTCGATATTAAAAGTCCACTTTTTTGAAGAAAATATGCAGCTCAGAAGTATAAGATTTTGAGGGACCCTTCGAGCGATGGAGGAAAAATCAATATATTCGAGGATATGATGTTAAGAGAACTAAGGCATTCCTACAATGTTAACATCTTTGAATTTAAGTTGATTCGAATACTCAAACATAGTTATCATGCCTTAAGTTCTTTGGGGGCTCTTAATGGTACTCTTATGAAGTTAGAATTGAGCCACAGCCCAATCCATTAAATATTACCTTTAGCCCAATAAGGTTTAGTCATGAATCGGCCAAGATGGACATTCAATACTTATTTAATAAGAATTGCGGTTACAGACAATGAGGTTAGCCTTTAATTAGTATAAATATGAAGGTATGTCATTCATTTTTATTCATTCACAATTACTCTTAATTACTGAGATTAATTACTGACTTTATCATCAGAGGATTCTCCCCCTGAAGTCTCTCCGAAAACTTTATCTTGCAAGTTATAAATTAAGGATCCGGTGGTACAGGTCTTTCGAAGTTCCCAGATGCATCAAAACCCAACAACGCACTCATCATTTCTCCGCCCACTTACTGGGCGACCTAAACAAATCTCATCACAAAGTGTCAAACTTTTCAACAATTAATGCTCACTCAAATTAAATCAAGAATAATTCAAGCATGGTATGTATAATAAATAGTTCGAAAGAATGAGAGAGAGAAAATACTAATCAAAAACACTATCAGATTCTAGGTGTAAGAAGAGGAAGAAAAAAATAGAAATGCAAAGAGAGAAATAAGGGCAACATTCTAAAGGAAAAAGAAAAAAAAAGCTTTTATAACCCTACCTACTTGACATGAGTGCCAATATAACCTTTTGATAATTGAAAGTGCAAATATGATCCTATAGAGTTGATGTAAGTGTAATTTTACCCAACCCGTCAGTTTAAGGCTGGAATCAATTGAAAAGATGATGTAACCCCTCTGATTTTTATTGAAAAAAAATACATAAAATGTGAAATTAAATTTTTAACCCCCAAACCCTATTATTTCTTCTTCATTCTTCTCTTCTTTTCTTCTTTCACGCCGCATCCATTTCTTCCACTTCCACGCCTTTTCTTCTGCTCCCACCGGTGCTTCACTCCGCGTCCGATGGGCTAAGATTCGGAATGATCGGTGTGGTGTCGGCGAGCTAGCTAGGCTGAATACAGTAGGGCTATCGCAACGACATCGGCGACGCTAGGGTTGGGATCGACATCAGCGCCGACGACGCTAGGGTTGGGATCGACATCAGCGCCGGCGACGCAAGGGTTGGGATCGACATCAGTACCGCCGCTGCTAGGGTTCGGATCGAGATTAGCACTTCTATCACAAGGGTTGTGAGGATGTAGGTGTGGGTGGCGGTCGGGCGGTGGTGGTGGCGGGGGTGGAGGCGGGATAAGGCGGAGCTGGCTAGGCGGTGGTTGGAGTGGAGATAGGAGGAGGCTAGGAAACAAGTACGACAAGGCGGGGGAGGTTCTCAAGTTCTAGTTTGAGGTCGACTTTCCCAAAATCAAAGATGACTAGGTTTCCAATTAAATTTGCCACCGCTGCCCTGAATGTCAAAGCCGACCTGTTCACACCGCCGCACTGGTTCTAAGCTCCCAGTAACTTCATATCCCTAGCCAAATAATTTGTCGAAATAATTGAATCGGGATCGGTTTATTGAGTCCACTTTTATGTAGATTGTTCTAGGATAGACGTCTCTGGAGTAGTGGTGAAAGTGGGGTCCAGTGTGATGAAATTTAAGGTGGGGGATGAACGAGAGTTCGCTGGTGGGCAGAAATCAGAGAAATCAGTGGTGGCAGGGTGATGGCCGGTGGTGGTCTGGGAGGGGTGATAGTGGTGGTACAAGGGCAAAACTATCCTAACACTTTTAGGTTTAGGTTGAAGGGCATTTTAGTCATTTTATGTGTGGTCAATGTCAGTCAACACCAAAAATATTCTCTTAGGGTCATATTGGCACTTATGTCAACTGGTAGGGTTATATCTGCACTAAAAATTATCTAAGAATTATATTGATACTTAATCAACTAGATAGGGTTATTTTGGCACTTGAATATAACTCATGCCTAAGTGAAATATATGTCCACAAATGAATGTCATAAACGATGTAACCCAGGTTGGGGAAACATGGGGTTGTTTTTTTTTTTGTTTTTTTTTTTTTTTTTTGAGAACACGGGAAACATGGATTTAAGCATATGAAGCAAGCTCTTGGGAGGTCAACAATCATGAAAACATAATTTAAAAAGAATAAGAACAACCGAGTACAAACAATTTTCAGTTTTTCCAATAATGAAGTTGCCTGGCCAAGGGAAAGAATTAACATAGGGGGTGGAGATTCTTTCTTTTGGAATCGCAATTACCATTCCTAACCTCCTTTCATATTCACTAGATCAGACGTTTTTCATTGTCATTACTAGAAGCTAGGTATTCTTTTGGAGGCAACAATGTTGCCTCAATGATCTTCGTGTACAAACCATTACTCTGCATATATTTGTCTCTATAAAGGTTTGGGGAACCTTATATAAAATCCCCCACCCTAGGATGTTTCCATTTTAAAAAGACATTTTTTCTCAAAATCGTCAATGCTTTATTATTCTACTATTATGGCAAATGAGATGCCAAATTCGATCAAACATTTTCCATCAATAATCAAAGTAAATAAAAAAACATAAATAACGGCTCTTTGAGTATTAAAACATTTAACTACTAGAGTTAAGCCAGAATAAAAGCAATGGAGCCGAATTTGTTCAGTTCTACTCCCTCTCCCTCCCTTTGTGCCAGATCAAACAGATCAAATTGCACAATAATTATTATCAGTTTATCACACTGTTTAAAAAATATATATGACCATTCATATGTTTAACTACGTATACTAATGGCGAATAAAAAGTTATTATTTAGAAACTATTCGTTACGACGCATTCAACAATATAACTGTCGTGTATCCGGAACCTAGATCCAAGCCCAATCTCGATCCTGACTAGCGAACTTGTGATCTTCCAAGGAAAACAGACCTCGGAGCAAATCCGAGGGGAGATTCTCCTTCGGTCGAGTTAGTCACTGGTGAGTGGTTAGCCCAGAGTAAAAATAGGTAATGGAATGTTACCAAACATAGAAGATATACCTCCCTATTTAGACATTCTTAAAACTCTAATATTCTAAGTCTATGACCTAGTTTCCTTCCTCTCTTAGCGAGATACCCAACTATGATCTCCCATCATGCAGCCCACTTGAACATACCTTGGGTCTTAGACCGAGTGCAAAACGGCTAACGGTTTCTTACCAATTAAATATATTATTCTCCTCAATCTCTCTCTTCCACCTCAACTTAAGATACCACCTATTTTTTCTCCCACAATGGTAAGAAACCACTTTCTACTATTTATGGAGCCCTTGATTTTCTCTATCATACTCATTAATTTTATCATTAACATTTAATTTATATAAATTTGTCCACCAAAAATAAACTGAATATGAAATTTAAAAATATATTAGAATTTTTAAAATTAAATTTCATTTTTTAAAAAAATATGAAATATTTTGTGAATAAAAACTATTCCAGATTTTCTAAATAATTGCAAAATTTAAAATTATTTTTCATATTTTTAATAAAATTTTCAGATTTGAAATAAATTTTTTTGCAGATTAACATTTTCTTATGCAGATTTTAAAAATAATTTTCTATCTTTAAAAGTGCAACTATTTAAAAGAACTCACTGCGGGTCAGCACCTCCGAAAGAAACGGAGGACTTCATTCAGTGACCCCGGGATCGCCCTCTGAACGATCAGAATAAGGTAAAGCTTGAAGATAAGTTTTGTACTCTATTAATTTCTCAGTCCCTCTAGTCGGGTGGGCGCCAGCCGGTCTTTCGACCAGATCCCCCTAAAAACCGTACGTGCAGGTCTCCCCACATGCGGCTCATGCCATTTGAGGTGGCCGAACCTAGCATTCATTCGAAAATCCTGAAACCTAAAAAAAAGAATATCAGCCTTTTTAAAATGGAAAAAAATTTTTAAAAAAATAAAGGGGTATGTAGCGGGACACGTGGCCCAATAGAAAGGTTCCACGTGTCCACTTTAGGGGGAAAAAAGGGGTCACCTGACGGCGGCCCTATGGACTCTAACGCAAAGAACACCAATCGGTTTCTTAACCGATTTCTTAGTAAGAAACCAATGGTCGGTTTCTTAATAAAAAATCACCCTAGAAACCACCATTGTGAGAGAGCAAGTTCATCAGGGAGTGGTGTTTTTGGAAAACGTTAATTCTCATTTTTCAGCGATATTTCTCCTCAATTGGTTAGGATTTTGATTGACTTTGAAAGTACAGAGTTAGCTTGCCCTAATCCTGACTCTGAAGATCTTCCCGATCTTTATGATAGGGTTAACCCAGCTAGGGTTGAGTCCCCTAAGTTAGGTGACGTTTCAAACGAGGGTTTTATCGATCTGTCTAGGGGTAGTCACGAGCCTGTAGGTGGCCTTAGGTTTGAAATGGCCAAAAATGTGAACTCCTACATCCCTTCGAGGAGGAAATCTGTAGTGGAGAAAGGTTCTAGCAATAAGTGTTCGTCGAACGGAGAGGGTTCAGCGAAGTATGTTTCTCCTGATTAGTTGCAAAAAACTACTGAGGAAATTCCCTGGTATCAGCGCATTCGCTTAGATTCCCAACTGAAAACCCTCGAAGTAAGTGACTTTCATACTGCTTTACCCAGAGGAAGAGCTATAACCTATAGGAAGCACATAAGGTCTGGACTAAGCTTCCTTTTTTCTTCTCTTTTATTGAACCTAATGGAAGAGTTCAATGTTAGTCTATACCAACTGCACCCTAATTTAACTGTGATCATAATGGCCTTTATGGTTCGGTGTAAGAAGGTGAACGTGAGCCCTTAGTATGAAATTTTTTGAGTTGTTTATTCCCTAACTAGTAATTGATATGTTAAGGGAACCTTTACCTTAGGCAATAGGCTAAATGGGCGGAGGTTCATTGTCCCCCCCTAATAATGCGGGGTTGCAAGATAAAGCCTTGACCTTTGACCGTCCTAGAGTTTATCAGACCCCTCGATGAAACCCTTACATGGTTATCAAAATGAGGAAAGGGAAGTATGTAGTTCTAGAGGGAAGTGTAAGGATGTAAAACGTTTTCGAAACCCTGAGCCTTTGGACACTAATAATTATAATCCTCTAACTAAAGGGGTAAAGCCTTTTGTTTGGCATGAGTGGGTTTACAAGGAAATCTATATTTTGGCTGATCACCGAGCCTTCAAAGACACTAGCTCGGGGGGGGGGGGGGCTACAAGCCTGAATAATAAAAGAAAAAAAGGTGACGATCGACCGTTATATCAGTGAGCTCTTCGGTCTCAAGCTCCTTCCCAGGAAACTCATATCGAAGGGATAACCTCTTCGGATACCTCCGAAGGTTTTTAGGATGATATTCTTAGAAGTTTGTTTCTCTTTTCCTCTTCAAGATTTGTAACCCATTCTTTCTTCATGCAGTGAGCGGTGCAGATGAATTTTTCAACGCCCTCAATCAGGTTGTGAAACTTCAATCAAGGAAGCATGTTAGGTAACCTACTCTGGTACAAACTCAGCCAAGGCCTTCCGTACAAGAGAGTCCCTCGAAGGAAAAAAGATATGAGACTGCTCACGTCTCCATTGAGCCTGATCGTAACAACCCCCACAGAGAAACCAAAGAGGATGATTTTCCCTTGGGGATTTAACTGAAAAATATTTGGTATGTTATTTCTTTTTTTCTGTTATATATGTATATTCTTTGCTCGTTAAGTCCCCTTCACTCCTCTTGTGTTTATCCAGGTTCTAACGGTCGTTCGATTGACCTTGCACTCTACCAGTGGCATCTTCTCTAGCCAGGTCATCCCCCTTTTTCAAGGCCCTATTGAGGCAACAATTGAGACTGCTCAATAGGACGAGCATGCAAAAATGAAGAAGGAAATGGATGAGATGTGGGAGGACTTGAGAAAGTTGAAGGAAAAGTAAAGGTATCTCTCTAAAAAGTGCTCGCTCGAGTCCCAACATGAACTCCTGGAAAGCATTGTTGATAGGCTAATAGGCTCTCGAGATCTGTATGACACCTTTCTTGAACTTATTGGGATAGTGAAGTGGTGTATTGATTGGGTGTCTGAGCACCTCATCACTAAAAAGGTAGATGACCTTTAGGAGTATGTCGACTATGAAGCTAAGGAAAAGATTAAGGCAAAGTGGGGCAAAGCTTCTAGTCCTTGTGACTTCAAGTTTTAACTTCTTGACCTTATCAAGAAGGAGAATAAGTTTTACACAGCCGAGGAACTTCAGAATCTTGCCATCCCCGCCCCCACCTTGTAGGCCAAACATTTGAAGGGTAATGATGACCATGAAGACCACGCTGAAGGTGCTTGAAATGCTCGAGATAATCATGATGCTGCAATGAGCAAAGATACTAATCATAGCTTAGGGCCTAAAGGGAGATATTTATGAGTTCATGTCCCTTTTTTTATTGTATTTTGCAACCATCTTTGGATGGCCATATTTTGGAACTTCTATTTAAGTGTTTTATCAAAAATTTTAGTTCAAATCTTTGACTATCTCTCCCTATTCTTTATAGAATTCGCATTTGAAAGATGAACTAGAGATCTACTCAAGAGCTTGCTCGGGTTAGGGTGGAGTTTTGAAAAACTTTTACCGAGCTAACCCGATAAACTAAGGATTTATCAGAAGCAAATAAGGAGCTGTCATCATGGCATGATGGCAGCCATCCTTCAATAAAGGAGCTCCTCAGTAAATCCCAGAGACTCTAAAGCGTGTCTAACGACTGTTACTCTTGCTGTAGTAAATGAGGCATGTAGTGCTACTGAAATGGGCCATCAAAATACTTTTCGAGAGATGATGAATGAATACTCTAGTCTGTATAAATGCCTTATTGATGCTAGGTTGTATCATACTTTGAATAATTGGGGGGATAGTAGGCATTACCAGGATGAGATAAAGAAACTCGAGTTTGAAATTGCTGAGATGGCCGAGCACGATAAGCGTCTTACATAGGAAATTTCTAGGTTGCAAAATGTCATCAACAATAACCATCAGCTTTGCAATGAATTTGTAAGCCATAATTCCTAGCTTTTGAGCCAAGTGTCAGAACAAACTGCTACTATTCAACTCTTCTCCGATAGCCTTTGAGCGTATGAATTGTCCCATGTGGTTCTCGATATGGACCCTATCGGTGATATGCTCATATTTATATATCATACTGAGGTGGCTATGATGAAAAATAGTTTAGATAGAGATCCTAACAACTGTGCAATGTTTGATGATGTTCATCACTAGGAAAAGCACCTTTGTTCGAAGGATGACTCCAATTTTCAACAAGCAGGTCCCTAGAATAGGAATTCTCCACAAGCGACCCCTTTAAAGGGGAAAATTTTGAAAAGGTCCTCGAAAAAGAAGACTCAGCCCAAAAACAAATCCAAACCTAGGAATAAGACTCCACCTATTAGTTCTTCAGGCCAAGCTCTCCCAATTGAGCCAGTGGAAGAAACTCCAACAGTTGTCTATGATAATAACTAGCATGTTCTTCCAATCTATAATTGCGATGAAGAGAGGGATTCCCCATCTCCTGGAGATTTAATCCCTTGTCAAAGGAGGCGTACTAATCCTGTACCGAGGCTTCAAAGAGCGAAGGTGATCGCTTATTTATGACTACCACTGGGCTGAAACCGGAGGATATTCGATGGTCCGACTGATTGTGTGTAAATAGTGTTATATTTTTTAACTTAAAAGAAAATTACAATTCCTTTTTGTATGTTATTGATGCAACTATTAATCATATGAATGAATCATGCTAAACAGCTGGTTTCTTAATAAGCAAACGAACTGATCATTTATGAGCGAGTATGTTTGCCACCTTGAAGCTGATATATTCGATTGCCTAAGATGTATTTACCACTTTTTTTTTCTTAAACCATCTAGATGAGATGGGGGAAATTATATTAGGCCTTCCCAAGCCGTGTAATACCGGGCAACAGAAACATTAAAAGGGATGAAGCCAAGGCTTAGTTGAGATTTACAGAAGGAAGCCCTAAGCTTTTGAAACAACATTTGTTGCCTCCAAAATAATGACTAATTATGGAAGTAATAGTTAGAGGATAACAAGAAAACTATTAGACTAAAGAAGAGGATCATCGAACTTGTTAGTGAATAGCAAAAACTAGACACAAAGCAGTCAGAATCACCCTCCATAGTCTAATGAGCATGTCCTACAGCTGTGGAGAGTCCCATCGTGAACAACAGCAGAGCGAGCCAATAACACCAAAAGTATCCAGCTAGTGAGAATTTGAAACCGTAATGGGGCCGTGCAATGGGTAGAGACAATTTATACCATATGTACCTACAAAGAATTCAATAGAAATCAGTAGCATCCGATCTAATGGCCCATCCTTAAGGAAGGAGTGCCAATCTGATCTAGCCTAATTAATCCTTACACCAAGTTAGAAAGCATAGAAATTCTGCTAAAGAGTGAGTCAATCTGAGATTACAGACAAGCTTTTGCCAGAGAATCAGCAATAAGGTTAGCCTGTCTGTAAATGTGCACAAGTTCAATTACACCCAAAGATTGGTGAATATCATCAGATAGCTGGAACATTTTCCAATGTGCTTTAAGAGGATCATTAGCAAACTGTACAGCATTTAGGCAATCAGATTCAATGCAAACAGGCAAGGATAATGCAGTACACTTTTTTAGTGCAAACTGAATTGCCTTTAATTCAGCTTCAAGAGGGGAAAAGGCATGAGTGTAAACAGTATGTGCGCCCATGAAACTACCTCTATTGTCTCTAATTATCATTCCAAGTCCACACATATTAGAATAACAGCACCATGAGGCATCAACATTAATCTTAAGACCCGAGCAAGGTCTTCTCCAAGCAATTTTAAAAATTTTAGGCTTTGGAGAAGATTTAATCAGAGGCAAGAAAGAGTGTTCAGCAATACTTAAATCAATAGGAGAGATTATGAACACAGGTTTAGCACTGAAAGTAAAAAAGATCTGATCCCTTATTTGATTAAGTACTAATTCTGGGAATGGCTTAACAGAGTCAAATATGAATCTATTTCTCATCTTCCACAGGTTCCAACATGTAATTGTAGTAGCAGTTCGAACTATAGTTGAATGTAATGAGCTTAGGGTAGGGTAAGTAATATAGCATGATATTCTTTCCCAGATAGATGGGAAGGTTCTATCCCTGATTCCCATAAACTGATGAACTATTTTCAAAACTTTTACTGCAAAAGTACATGAATTGAAAAAATGGTCCAAAGAGTCTTCATGTACATTACACATAAAGCATTTGGAAGGTAAGCAAAATCTCAGTTTTTTCAGGATATTATCAAAAGGTAAGAAAGAGTTAGTCAGCTTCCACATGAAAACAGAGATTTTCTTATCAATTCTAGCATTCCAGAGATGTTGAATAGAGGCAATAGAACCTCTACTGTTGCTAAGTAAGAGATAGGTGGATTTAAATGAGAAATCACCTTTGATTCAGGGTTTCCATATTAGCCTATCATCCCTGTGTATTGAGAGTTTTGATTCCTGCAAAAGAGAAATAGCATCAGGGGATAGTAGATGAGAAATTTTGTTGATCAAAATTGGTTTATTGGAGATAAATTCAGAGACTGTACAGTCAGCTGAAATATCAACCAAATTCTGATCACAGAGGTCCATAATGGGACCTATATCTAGCCAGTTAGATGTCCAAAAGTTGCAATCCCCTCTGCCCACAATCACTCTAGAGTTAGCTTCATCCCATGAATTAACAGAGCAGATCCTTTTCCAGTTTGAGGAAGTCCTATACGATGGTGGGAGGGATGCAACAAAATGAGTCCATAAAGCCTCGGCTTTTTGGTATTTCCACCACAGTTTAACTGAGCATGTTTTAATTATGGTGGTTATTGATCTGAAACCTAGACCATTTTGATCAATTGGGAAGCAAAGAGCATTCCACTTTCTCCAGGATCTTTTTGGTTTCAAATCAGTGTCCCCCCAGAAAAATTTACTCGGTTTTTTTCTATGACACTGATGATCACTTTTTTAGGTTTTATGACTGACCAGATGTGCTGAGGAATAGAATAAATGCATGACTCAATAAGTGTTATTTTACCACCAGCAGAGATCCATCTATTTTTCCAGTTACCTATCTTACTATCTATCTGTTCAAGGAGAGGTTGGAAATAGATTTTTTTTGCAGGCCTAGTAAAGATAGGAACTCCCAGGTATGTGAATGGGAAAACCCCAATTTTCATACCCAGAATCCTTTTGATGTGGTTAACTGTATGACCAGAAGCATGCTTTCCTATAAAGATGTCACTCTTATTATAGTTAATATTTTGGCCACTGACTTCTTCAAAGGTAGACAGAAAAGCTTTAAATCTAGTAAAAGTTAGCTTAGTAGCTTTAAAGAAAACCACAGTATCATCTGCATAGGATAAGTGGGAGATTTGGAGAGAATTACCTGGAAGGTCATAGTATGCCAGCTTACCATTGTGGAAAATATAAGCCAAACTCCTAGTAAATGCCTCAGAGAAAATGTTAAATAAAAAAGGAGATAAGGGGTCACCCTGTTTAATACCCCTGGTGGATTGAAAAAACCCCACTGGCTTACCATTAATAATAATAGAGAACCAGGCTTGGGACAGATTTTTCATGATGGGAAAAATAAATTTTGCATGAAATTCGAATTTAGCCAAGACACTATATAAAAAAGACCATTTAAATCTATCAAAAGCCTTCTTAAGGTCCAGTTTAACAATGCAATTAGGTTCTCTTCATTTCCTATTCAGAAACCTTACCAATTCTTGCAGGTATATTACATTGTCTGAAATGTCTCTCCCTTGAAGGAAGGCTGTTTGGTTAGGGGAAATAATTCTAGGCATTAAGGGCTTGAGTCTTTCCATTAGTACTTTGGAGCATATCTTTTTTACTACATTGGAAAGATTTATTGGTCTATAGTCATCAAAAGAGGTAGGGATCCATTTTTTTGGAATTATTGTGATCCATGTGCTACCAATACCCCTAGGAATGTTATTTGCAGTTAGAAAATCTTGAACAGCAGAAAGTAAGTCTTCAGCAATTATATCCCAGGATTTTATGTAGAACTTAGCTGTAAATTATCCAGCCCAGGGCTACTAGCCTTATTAAGACTAAGAACAATCTCTTTGAGTTCAGGCATTGAGACAGGTTGAGTTAGTCTTTCATTATCTTCTTGAGTGATCAGTTTAGGTATCTGATTCAGAAAATGAGACTGGTAGAGAGAAATATCAGAAGAGCTATCCTCATTTAGGAGATCCTAGTAGTAGTGAATGGCTTCCTTCTCAATATCATGTATATTATCTAACCATTGACCATTTCTACTCTTGACTTTTGTGATCTTCAACTTACAGTTCCTTTCCTTTACCGAGTTATGAAAAAAACTGGTGTTATTGTCTCCTTCTTTTAGCCATTTAATTTTTGCCTTCTGTTTCCAAAATTGTTTTTGTTCTGCCAGTGCCCTTACAACCCTAGATTTAGCATCCTTAAGTTTAGCCAGATTATCTACAGAAGCAATATGATCAGTTAAAAGTTCCTGAGCTTCTAGGGCCAATTCTGCCTGAACTACATTATCATGAATATTGCCAAATTTTTCTTTGTTCCAGATTTTGAGATCCTTTTTCAGTCTGATAAGTTTAAGATAAAAACCAAGCATTCCTGTTTTTTGGAGAGGGATCTCCCAGTTTTGTTTAATTACTTCATTAAAGTCCTTTCTTTTTACCAGGTATTCAGAAATCTAAATGGCCTAGGATTAGATGGGATCTCACTGCCAACAGTAAGAAGCATAGGGTTATGATCTGAACAGATCCTATTCAAAATCTGCACAGAAGAGGCTGGAAAAGATAGTGTCCAAGAGGGGGTACATAGACCTCTATCTAATCTTTATACAGTAGGATTCCTTAATCTATTGTTACTCCACGTGAACAAGTTCCCCACAGTGTTAATTTCCTCCAAAACCATTACATTTATAAAATCATTGAAGTCCCTCATACTTCCCAGTTTGGGAGTAGAAGGTCTTTTATACTCATTTATAGATGTAATGGAATTAAAATCACCAATGAAAAGGGATTCTGAGTGAGTAAAGGACCTAAGGTCAGACCAAAGGGTTTTCCTGCCAGTCCTAGTTCTGAGACCATATATAAAGAAGGCATCCATAGTCTTATTCAGAGTGATACAATCCAGATTAACTGCAAGGAATTGCAAATTATCACATTTAACCGTTAAAGATATGCTAGAATTCCAGAGGAGCCAAATCTGACCATTATTTGCAGACATGCAGTTATCATAACATAAAAGATGCCTATAAGAATCACATTGAATATTGTCATGTTGAGGCTCAATTAAACAGATAAGCTCAAATTTGTGCCTTTTGATCAGATTATGAAGTCTTAACATTGATGTGTCCATTCCCCTAAGGTTCCAAACCAGCATTTTTAACTTAATTGTTGTGTTATTCATAGGGAAACATTATTAGAGCTTTTTGATCTAGTCATGATAGTATTTTGTTGAGTAAAATAAGTATCATTCCTCCGTTTAGAGTCTTTCTCTAATGTCTTATCTTTTTTCAGCTTGTCAGGTATAGAGCATAAGATGGAGGAGTTTACCTTACTTACCTTATCAGCTCCAACCTCTAGAGCTTCATCTGGAGTGGCTTCCATGCAATCTGTTGAGGTGACTACTGAAACAGGAAGGCCAGCATTGATTGGAGAGTTAATTGTAGTGTCTCCATCACTTAATATGTCTTCATCTGCTAGGGGGAGAAATCTATTTTTCCTGTGTTTCTGCTGAGAGAAGATAAAATTTTTAGCAGCAATAATAGAATTGAAAGGTGAGAAAGACCTACCTCGTTTGCTAGGCATATCATCCTTAGCAAAGACTTTCCTCATGTTGACATTTGGAGGGGCAGATAGTGAGTGTCTAGTCAGTTGTACAGATACTTGAGGATCAGAGGGAAGCATTTGGGGGCTTAGGGGGTTAAATAGCTCATTATCAAAATAGAGAAGGTTATTGGTCATGCTAGGTGACTGAGATTGGAGGTGTACTGAACTATCATTTTGACTAACCATAAGGTGTTCAGCAATATGAGGCTCAGAACCCCTCTCAGTATTGGTTGCCTGGTTCAACAAAAGGATCTGATCATCAACCTTAGTTAAGTCTTTTTCAACTGGAAGCTGAACACCCAAAACAACCTTAGAAGCTTCTTGTTCAATAGTTGGAATAGTAACCACTTGCTTCTTCGGAACATATATATAATTCTGAGCTTGGATCACTTTTTGTTTTTCTGTAGCCAAAACTCCAGAACTCTCAGCTTTCTTATTAGCATTATGACTGAGCCTAACAGTAGTCTTGCCCTGACCTTCATAACCTCTTTGCTGATCTTCAGTTTGAGCCACTGAGTATATATTGTCAAGGTTAACTTTGTCTATCCTATGGGACCTAGTTCTTTTAAGTTCAGGGTGCAAATAAATGCAACGATTATCCTCATGTCCTATACATTTACAGTGATAACAGTAGGGAGGGATATCTTCAAACTCTAAGGGCAGTTTGACCTCGTTATATTCATTTCCTTCCTCCTCTATACCAACTCTAATAAATGAAGGAAGCTTTTTTTTCAGATCAACTTCAACACACATTTTAACACATGAAGGTCTAGAAAGAGCCGCAGTTGCAGCATCCATCTCAATGTAGTTCCCTATTTGGTTCCCCATAATTTCTAACATAGCTGTGTTGTAGAAATAAACAGGGACATAGGGTATAGTAACCCATACCGGAACAATGGACGATTCTGCCTCAGGGGAGAAATCAGTGGTCCATTTGAGGACCTGCATTTGGGCGTGGTTGAAAATCCATTGTCTTTTGAGCCAAAGTCGCTGGTAATCCTCCTTTTCCTGGAACTGGATTAGAGCATGTCTGAAGTCGATCGATCCAAGCTGGAATTTACCTTTGAATCCAACCGAGTTGAAAGAATCGTTGAGTTGAGCCATCGATGGCTTGCCTCTTGCGAACTTGCCGACGAGAGCATTTTGATAGTGGGAAGCAAGGATATCAGCATCTTTGCGGCTTACCAAGCAAGAAATTTCCCCCTTATAGAGAGTTTTGGGAACGATTTCTGGGTTGGAGGGGAGGGAATCATTTAGAGGGGGAGGCCGATTGGCTAAAGCCTGGAGATAGCTACCACGACCAGGCGGAGGGGCTGCCATAGCAGAGGAATGGAAGACCCGATCAGTGACCGTTATCAGTGACTGTTATCCGTGAGAAGAAAGAGGGAAGATGATGAACAGTTGATTAGTGTGTATATCGCACCAGTTTTCGCCAAAACATCAAAACATCAACTGAAAATACTACAAAGTATTTGCCACTTAAGAGTGAGTAATTCATTTACTTAAAAGGAAAATGTGTTTGTTCCTTACGAGCCAATATCTCGATCGCTTATAATCAAACCTATTTATCGCTTTAGAGTGAGTATATCATTCACTTAAAAAGAAATTTTTTTATCTCTTTACAGAGAATCATTCAATTTCTTAAGAGCAAATATTTCGATCACTTAAAAGGAAGTGTGTTTTTCGCTTTAAATAGAATTTATTTATCACTTAAGAGTGAATTATTTGATTGCTTAAAAATGAATATTTTGATCGCTTAAAAGTGAGTATGTTTATCGCTTTGAAGCGAATTTATTTATTGCTTAAGGGTGAATGATTTTATTGCTTAAAAGTAAGTATTCCATCGGTTAAAAGCAAGTATGTTTATTTCTTAAAATAAAATTTATCTATTGCTTTAGAACGAATGATTCAATAATTTAAAAGCGAATATTTTGATCGCTTAATGCAAGTTTGTTAATCGCTTAAGAGAGAATGATTCGATCATTTAAAAGCAAGTATTTCAATCGCTTAAAAGCTATTAGGTTTATCACTTAAAAGTGAGTAGGTTTATCGCTTAAAAGTGAGTAGGTTTATCGCTTAAAAGTGAGTAGGTTTATCGCTTAAAAGTGAGTAGGTTTATCGCGTAAAAGTGAGTAGGTTTATCGCTTAAAAGTGAGTAGGTTTATCGCTTAAATGAAAATTTATTTATCGCTTAAAAGAAAATTTATTTTTTGCATAAGAGCGCTTGATTCGATCGCTTAAAAGAAAGTATATGACCGCTTAAAAGAGAATATTTCGATCACTTAAAAGCGAGTTTGTTTATCACTTAAGAGAAAATTATTCGATTGCTTAAAAGAGAGTATTCGATCGCTTAAAAGCAAGTAGGTTTATCGCTTGAAAGTGAATTTATTTATAGCTTAAAAGCGAATTTATTTATCGCTTAAGAGCAAGTGACTCGATCGCTTAAAAGCGAGTATTCGATCTCTTAAAATCAAATACTTTCATTGCCTAAAAGCGAGTCTGTTTATTGCTTAAAAGCGAGCTTGTTTATCACTTAAGATAGAATTATTCGATCACTTAAAAGTGAGTTTTTTTAATGCTTAAGAGTGAATTGTTCGATCGCTTAAAAGCAAGTTAGTCACCAAACTTTTCATAGTGTCAAAATTTTCATAAGTCAACCAGTCTGCGCAGAGAATACAAATCTGGAAATAATTACATGTAGTAAAATCAGCCACCTAGCAACCACGCTAATTCTGAGCCCACCAACCTTCAGAGCTGATGATACTTTCAAAGATTCACTATGTTCCAACTTCTCTGTATGCGATCCCCGTCCATCATGCCCAGTGTATAACATCCTCTTGGGTGAGTCTCAAGAACTCGATAGGGTCCTTCCCAGTTTGGAGCTAGCTTTCCCTTGATTTTCTAGCGATTATTCTCATTTTTCCTCATTATAAGATCCCCCACGGAAAATGGAAATTTCTCCAATCTTCGATCATAGTACCGCTTGACTTTCTCTGTTACTTTGGCCACATGGATCATGCCAAGCCCCGCCTTTCTTCCATCATATCCAGATCTAAGTGACAATTATCTTTGTTGCTACTTCCACTAGTCGTCGTCATCCTGGGACTTGGTACACCAATTTCTACTGGGATCATGGCTTCCGATCCAAAGACCAACCCATAAGGCGTATCGCCCGTGGAATAGGATTCCACCATTCGATAAGCCCACAACACACTGGGCAGTTCATTAACCCAATTTCCCCCAGCTCATTCAAGTATTGCCCATATTCCATTGACAAGGGTTCATTTTGTAACTTTGACCTTACTGTTTGCTTGAGGATGATATACTGATGTCACATATAGCTAGATCTTGAACTCCTCGCACCAGCTCTTGAAAGGATTATTCGCAAACTATGCTCCATTATCTATAGTAAATGTCTTTGGAATGCCAAAATGACAAATAATATCCTTCCAAAAAATGAGATAATAGATTTCCCCTTGATGTTTGCTAACGGCTCTGCCTCGACCCAATTTGTAAAGTAATCAACTGCCACTATCAAATACTTAAACCTTCCCAGCACCTATGAAAAAGATCCTACCAAGTTAATCCCCCATTTGTTGAATGACAATGAGCTGTGTATGTTAATCAATTCCGTCTGAGGGACGTGGGATATAGGTGTGTGTTTTTGGTTAGTTGTAAGCTTGGATATACCGGTGGGCATCATCGAACTTTATCGGCCAATAGTACCCAGCACGAATCATCCTTCTAGCAACGAAACAAGCTTTCTGATGACTACCATAGATACCTTTGTGGACTTCTTGTATCAAACTATGCGCATCGCAGGGTGTGACACATCAAAGCAGGGGCTATAAGTATCCCCTTCAATACAAGGTTCCGTCCTATATCAAATACCTGGGTGCCTTGAGTCAAATCTTTCTTTCTTCGATAGGATCATCCAAAAGTGTTCCATCTTAGAGGTATCTGAAAATCAGAGTCATCCATGTCTTTCCTTCATCGATCGCCATTACAATAAGTTCCTCGAAACTTGTTTATACATTGTTTCAAACAACACCCATTTTTGTGTCAATCCCCCCAAATCTGAAGAAGCTAATTTTCTCAAAGTATCTCCCTCGTGATTTTCCTCCCTCGACACCTAAGAAAGAGTATATGATCTAAAGCATTTGAAAATGGGTTTCACCACCTCTAAGTAGCGCTATAAAATAACTTACCTAGCCTCATACTCTCCATTAACCTAATTGACCATGATCTGGGAATCACTGAATATTTCCACATCTTTCACTTTCATCTTCTTCGCTAGTCGAAGACCAGTGATCAAAGCTTCCACTGCCTCATTGTTTATGGCCCTGAACTTGAAATGCAAAGCATAAGGGCAATTGATGCCATCTGGGCTAGTTAGAAGTGCCCCAGCTCCACTATCCCCCCAATTGTGATGATTCATCCACAAATAACTTCCATACCCCTCTTTCTATAGTTTCACATTCCTTTTCAATTATGGCAGTGGTCTCCATAATGGAATTTGTCAAGCCCTAACCCTTAATCGCAACCCTGGGATGGAATTTTATATCGTGCTCTCCTAGCTCTACGCCTATTTCATCATCCTCCCAGAAGTTTTAGGCTTTAGATGTATCTACTTGATAGGATAATTGGTGAGTAAGACTATAGTGTAACCCTAAAAATAGGATCGTAGCCTTCGAGCTGCATGGACCAGTGCCAAAATTAGCCTTTCGATTGCAGTATACCTCGTTTCTAGGGCTAGCAAGGCTCTGCTCACGAAGTATATTGGATGGTGCTGCTTTTCTTTCTCCTTTACAAGTACAGCGCTGATAGCCAAGGTTGAGGCAGGAATATAGAGATACAGAACTTCTCCTTTCTCCAGTTTCATCAGTGTTGAAAAAGTCCTGAGATGCTCCTTTAATGTTGTGAAAGCTTTCTCAAAATTCTCCGTCCATTTGAACTCTTCAGCTTTACGAAGCACATAGAAAAGGGTAGGTGTTTCTCTACCCCTTCGATAAAAATTGAATCAATGCTGCCAAGAATCCTATCAACCTGTGAACTTCCTTCACAATCCGTGGACTTTGCATATTCATCAACACTTCCACCTTTTCTGGTTAACGTTGATCCCTTTTTCCGAGACCATGAAGCCTAAGAAATTTCTTGCACCAACTTTGATTACACATTTCGATGGATTCAACTTCAATTTTGCATGTCATAACCAATTAAACATTTCTTCTAAATCCCTCAAAAACTAGTTGTAAGTTACACTCTTCACAACCATATCATCGACATATATTTCCAGGCGCTTCCCAATATGCCTTTCAAAAATTTTATTCACCAACTGTTAGTATGTAGCACCAACATTCTTCAACCCAATAGCAGAAAAACCCCATGTGTGTTATGAATGAAGTCTTTTCCTTGTCTTCCTCTACCATTATTATCTAGGGGTAACCTTTATGAGCATCGAAAAAGGCTAAAATCAGATACCCTTTTATCGTCTCCACTAGCTGATCCATCGAAGGAAATGAGTAGCTATCCTTCGGACATCATTTCTTTCAAATCTGTGAAGTCAATACACATGCACCACACCTCATCTAGTTTTGGGACTAGGACTAGGTTGGCTAACCATTCTAGGTAGACTACATCTACGATAACCTCCACCTTGAGGAGTTTCTCCACTTCTAACCTTATCGCCTTGGCCCTATCAGGGGCAAACACCCTTATTTTCTGCTTAACTGGCTTTATCGAAGGGACAACCAACTGCGTTTGTACCCCTTTCAAGTCTGACGTATCTCAGGAAAACACATCATAATATCGATCAAGCAAAGCCTTCAGCTCCAATCTTACCAATTCTGGTATCATTCTTCCTACCGCTACCATTCTAAAGCTAAAAATGGAAAGTTGTTGAATGCCAGCTGGTCTAGCTTCCCCATGTATCGAGGACACACTTGTCATTCTCCCTACTCCTTTTACTGCTTCATAATTGTAACTTCGAGCTACTTCTTGATCCCCACGGATGGATGGCACTCGATTCTCCGTTTAGAACTTCATCATCAAATTGTACGGTGACCATCCCGCTAAAGCCTGACACATCCAAGGTCTCCCTAATATCACATTATAAGTTAGAGAAAGCATTAATGACTGTGAAACTATAATATATTGTGACCCCCTTATTTTTATCGGCAGCCCTTACAAGCAAAGTTATCTCCCCTAGTAGGTATATTTTTTTCCCGTGAACCCTGACAATGGAAAAGTTAACCTTTTCAGGTTCTGACATCCAGTTCCGAGCTGATCGAAGAAACTCACAAACATGATCTTGACCCCACTTCCATCATCAACAAACACCCTAATCACTATCAAAGTCCCAGTCATTGCTAAAATAACCATTGGGTCAGCTTGAGGGGTTTGGTTTGGAACCACATCCGCCTCTGAGAAAGTGATTGTCTCATCAAACCAAAACCTATTGCCTACTTGTTCTCCCAGTGGGACACACCACGACTATACTTTCATTACTTAATTCAAATATCTCTTACCGATGACCCTGCCGATGACATTAATCACCCTATGCACAATGAGGTTTCCTTCATTTCTATTCTGATTCTCCCTTAGAAGGTTTCATTGTGGCTCCTCGCGGCTCTCCTACCACTGTCCCTGAGGGCTACGATCCTCTCTATGTATGGTATTAAAGTTTTTCTTAGGCGGCCACATGTTTTCCTGATCATTCCTGTACTTTGAATGGTCATCTCAATATAGTTGACAAAAGGAATATTTGAGAAGAACTTCCCTCTCACGTCGATCAATCTCCATCCAAAGGTGGGTACACTCATTTGTGTTGTGGTTGTAATCTTTGTGGTGGTCACAAAACTTGGTGGTGGCTCTCCTACCAGCAAAGGCTCTATTGGCATCATTCATTGGAAATGATGGTTTGAAAATTCCCCGGTGGACACTCCATATCTCCCGACGAGAATGCCATATATGTGTGTACCTTTCAAAATTCGGTCATTCCATTGGCCGCTTGCCTCGGGAATCACTGAGCTTAGCTTGCTTGGCGATTATCCCCCCTTTCTTCTTTCGAGTTGCCTCATTAACCTTCAAATGTTGTTCTACAACTTCTAAGAGAAGCTTAAGTGTTTTTGGGGTCCTCACTGTTAGCTTCATGTATAGTTTGAGATCTTCCTTCCCCAACAAATAACCATGGATGATCTTATTTAATGTACCTTTGACGAGCCCCAGACTGTTATTGATATACCTATGATAAGAGGCTATTGTGGATTCCCCCTGCTTCTGTTTCGTCTGGTAAAAATCCATCAATGTCTTAGTAAACTTCTTCTGGCAATACTTACTCAGGAATGCCCCACTGAAATCTTGATTTGAACCATTCCTATGATTTTCCTCGAAGGAAACTACCCACTAGTTTAGAAGTCAACCTCTCATCGAAGTCTAGAGAGCTCATCAATCTAAGGAAGGTTTGAAAATTTTCTCAGGGGTCTTAATCTCCCGAGTAGGTGGGAAGCCCCATTGGTGGTTTCACAGCCTTGGGCCAACCACCCATCGTCACAACTGAACCAAACGGAGACCCCGTAATTTGTCCAGTTAGCCTTATCAATCAATCCAAATCCCTTCCAGGGGCACTTTCCACTCCACCACACGGATAGTATTTGACCTGATTCAGCCCTCAAGGGGGATTGTCACTCGAGAAAATGTATATAGGCTATGAAGTAAACTACCCTGAATAAAGCTGACTCTTACATCTCCTGGGTGGGCGAAGGGTAGGGATCCTTGCCCACAATAGTCCATAATTTACGCATGGATCCCTCTGGAAAGGTTCAACTGGTTTGGGACTCCCAGCCACGACATGGCCTTCTAGTTCTTTACAATGCCTTGGGGCGGATACATCGGCATTGAAGTGGACACTGGATACCTCACTTGCATATGATTGAGAAAAGAGGGTTATGGCCTCTGCAGTGCAGCCATCCTTGCATACCCTAAGTACGGGACACCCAACATTTGGCTCACTAAGGTAGGTCCCTAATCTGCATTTTCAAAGTCAACGATGGACAACGAGTTATCGAAGGAATCACAGTCGTTGATGGTATAAGAATTGTCGAAGGGGAAATAACCTGATAATCCGTTGCCACCAGTATCTACGTGATATAATAAAAATTCACCGAAGGTTCCATAGCTGCATCCACCACACAATTTTCCCCGAACCCTCCGCTCAAAAGCCTCAATCTACCAGTCACCAGAATACTCCATGAGATGGCCATCCACACCTTGCGATCCAAACAATGGCACCGTAGTGCCAATTCCCATAGTTGGTTCTATAGTGATCTCTAGGTCCCTCGATACTCATGGTAGGCCTTGGGCTGCAACCCTTCGATCACAAGGGTTTGCAAACCTAGATTTAACGATGCTTCAACTAGTACCATTTCCACACTCTGTAGTGTTGCAGGGGCAGCCATCTTTTTTGCCTGTTCAGGCCTGTACAAAGATCTGACTTCACCACTAGCGCCATCACCTTTATCGTCAGCCTCTCACTCTGCTGAGTTGAAATCGTGGACACAGGAATACACTAAGAGATCTAGATCTGGTTGAATCGAAGGTCTTACTGGGCGTGCCAATTGATGCGTATCTGGAACCTCAATCAAAGCCCAATCTTAATGCTGACTAGCGAACCTATGATCTGGAAAGGAAAATAGACCCCAAAGAAATTCAAGGGGAGATTCTCCGACGGTTGAGTTAGTCACCGGTGAGTGGCTAGCCTAGAGTAAAAATAGGCAATAGAGTGTTATCAAAAATAGAAGACAAACCTCCCTATTTATACCTTCCTAAATCCCTAATATCATCGGTCTATGACCTAGTTTCCTTCCTCTCTTAGCGAGAGGCCTAATTATAATCTCCCATCTTGTGGCATTTCTCAAAGTATTGGGTTTATTAGCCCATATAGGTTCTAATCATACCGTGTCATCAATTACATACAATAATATAGTTACTCATATATCTATTCAAATATGCAATCAAACTTTAATAAAGAATGATGACAAAAATTAAATGTGCAATTTGAATTGAGACGGGGGGAATATATGCTTAGGGTATTGGGAATTGGGATTTGAAACTTTTTTCGTAAAAGAAATGTATAATATTGGTTTTTTATTTTTAATGTAAAAAAGAACATTGATCAAGAGCTTTAGCTATGAGTCCCTACATTGATGCCAACGATGCCTCATATCCTAGGTTTAAAATGATACGCTGAGTTGCAGCGGCACATATCTTCTACTAAGAGTTTGGTCATTGAGTTGTGTAGAATTTGTGCAGGGCGATGCATAACCATCTAACATCGCTATGCACAAATCATGCACGTATAATGAATTGTTGCGATGAATTTATGCAAACAGGTATAACAACATATATAATCATAATCCAAAATCAGTTGTTTGAGTAAATGAATATGATTAAGATATAAAATAACACTACCAAAAAAGTTGTTTGATGTTATGTCATGATATATATGTATATTCTTTTCAGATTCGTCATTCTGCGATAGAGGATGGAGAATTTGCAGCCTGGAAATACAGTCGATGATGGGTACATCATTTCGCGTTTCATTGTTAGGTTTTTCGATGGCTTTTAATCCATTTGTAGGGAATGGTCGGTGTTACCTACTTTAGTTCCCATTTAAGTGTCTTTTAGACCATGTATACCGAAAAACACGCTACAAAAAAATTTTTAAAATCTAAATAGAAGAGAAAGAAGGAATTTCGATAGATTATGGATGAATATCACATATCTAGAAGACTAGAAATGTGAAATTATGTGAGGGTTGTGCAGCAAGTAAGCTGAGTAGGTGTCGTGTGGCAATATGGCTGAGCAGGTATCGTGCGGCAACAAAACCCTATCAACTGGACTTATTCTTAAACCAAACACAAAATGTTGGGCGCACATTGATAAGGTTATAAATCTTTGGCGTAATAGTACCATCTTTGTACTGCCTCAATCTGCACAATCTGATATTTAAGAGTTAACTTGAAAAATATTTGATTCCTAATAATTATAATTAAGGATAATTAAAAGTTGTGAAAAATAATTGATATTTTAAAAATATATCTTATAAAAAATTTAACAAGATATCACACAAATAATATTTACACTTATATGTCAATTGAATTTTATGGTCAAAGTTAAAAAGTTTAGCCAAATTGAATAGAATTGTAACTTGAGTTGGTATAGAAGAGTAATTATTAGCATAGCTGAGAGTGTGTATTTGCACATATTATGGTGTATTTCTGTAAACCAACAATTCTATTAAAATTAAGATATTTCAAGAATTTTACAAGAATAACGGCCTTTTGAAGACTTGATACCCATCATTGAACTCGTAATGAAAAATAAAATATTAGATATGGAAGAACGGAAAAAATAGAAGAAAAACATTGGGAAGTACCGTGCATAGCAGCTCAAACCAGCACAACGCGGTGCATGGATCAGGCTAGTTGCGCGTGATCGACTTCTATAATAACACTGATTTGCATTTCTTTCAAAGTGTTTGTCAATCTGTTTATCCAGTACTGTTGTAAAAAAATAACTCAAAAATCTAATAATACTTTATTAGTATTTCTACTATGTACCAGTTGGTTTTGAAGCACATTAATACAGTTCCATGATTTTGAAGAACCTAATCTTTGTTAACATTGGAGAGGAAATGTTCATACAGTGACCATAGAAACGACTTGCACCTGTTAGCATTATGTATGCATTATATTAGCCATTTAGTTAAGGGTATTTTGGTCTTTTCATGTAATAGCCTTAAGTGCTCTCTTTATGTAATATCATAAGCATACTTGCAAGAACACTTCTTTATTGAATATAATTCTTCTCTTCTCTCAATCCCTAAATCCCCAAATGTGCATGGTATCAGAACCTCTTCCTCCTCCTTGATTTGGTGATTGTTGTAGGAAATTTTCTCAACCCCAACAATGCTGATCAAACTCTACTGTGAGTTAGATGGGGGGTTACGGGGGGCAGCACGCCCGTGTTAGGGTTTAGGGAATTGTTTCCTAGATTCCTATTCTTCATTGAGGTATATCTACTTCCGCACCTTTGATTTTGGGATACAATTTTTGTTTTATCGTCAATTCGGAGTTGTTTGGTTGTGCTTCACATTTAGGGTTCTTTGATTTGGGGCTTTTAGGGATGCTTGTATTCGGGTTTGTTTGGGTTATTGAATTGGGACTTCTTGGATGTGTTTATGTTTGTGATTGTTTGGCATTGACCAGGTGATTCTCGTATACATTTGTGACTATTTCAGATTGCTTGTATTTGTTACGGATTTGGGGCTCTTGTGAATTTTTGGTTTTGGTTTATTGAATTGTATTTGGATTATTGTTAGCTTGTTGTCACCATGGTAGGTGGTAAAAATGACTCTCTTCATTCCATTAGTGTTCAACTGGATGGTAAAAATTACTCATATTAGAGCTATGTTACGCGAATGTCTTTGCGTGGGGAGTTTATTTAGGGTTATGTTACTGGTACTCGAGTGAAGCCTAAGACTGGGGAAGCTGATTACGATAAGTTTCTAGCCATACGTCCATCGCGAGTTGCTACAGGTTCATGCCCAGTTCCAGCATCTTGATTTCTTTCTTCTTTTGGTTTCATGTCCTCCTCTTCACTTCACTTTTCTTCAAATCTTCAAGTCTTCAAAAGCTCAAATATAAGTCTTCAAATCTTCAAAGGTATTCTTCAAAGTCTTCAAAAAAACTGCCTTGTCACACAAAATTCTCTAGACAAGTAATAAAAGCGTAAAAGTCACTTTTAACTCTCCTTAGAGAATTTCAAGGAAAAATGGCACATTTACAGCACAAAAGTGTACAAAAGTGAATCCTAAAAGTCCTAATATAACTATATAAAATGGGCACATCAAACCTCCCCACACTTAAACCTTACTAGCCCTTGAGTAAGAAAAGATTCAAGCACACAAAGGGATTCATATGTCCACATCCTAACTAATATTCCCCTAATCAAAACCTCACAAATACTGTCAATATCATAAATCCCAAAATCAAAGCTCAGATTAGAATTTTGCACACACACAACCCCAATTCCTAAATCTAACCAAACTTACCACTTATCAATTCACTACCCATAAAAACGTTTCAAAGTCCCGAATTAATATTCCCAAAATCCAATGACACAAAATGAAGTCAAAACTGTATAGGAGGTTCAAACACATATTTCACCTAATTCCAATATATCAACCAAAACAAAGTATAAAATAATCAAGAATTTCATAACCTTAATTCATTTTTCAACCCGCTAAGTTACCCAATCCCAAGAGATATAAAGATGTTGAGATACCCAATCAATCCATATGACAACCAAAACCTTATGACTCCAACACTGGAAAATGAGTGAAATTATAGCATTTTCCTTATTTCTCTTTTTCTCTCATTTTGCCTAGGAGCCCTTTCGGGTTTTCATCCTAGCCGCACATCATGTTTCTTTGGCCACCTTTTTCCGCACATTTGGCCTCTCATTTTTTTCCTAGGTCGCCCTTTCAGGGTTTTGACCTATCCGGGCCCGCAATGTTGCCTAAGTTGCCCTCTCGAGTTTTCAATTACCCCTTTTTTTAATTTTCTATTTTTTTCAAAGTTTTCAATTTTTTCTTTCTTTTTCTCATGTTTTTCCAATCAAAAGTAGCAAAAAACATTCCAAATGAAGCTAGCATGCACGTGAGTCCTCTAACCCCTCCCCACACTTGAAACATTAGATGGCCCTCAATGTAAACATGTAAGGAAAGAATAATAAAACTCATGGTAAGAGGTAGAGTGACACACGTTTCTCCGTATAGTCGCCGGTGATACGGCGCAATCCCATGTATTTGTATAGAATCGGTCCCAAAATTGGTTTCGGAGATGGAAGGGGGAGCAAAAGTACCGTAGAAGAACTCACCCCTCAAGCAAAACGTTGTCTCCTTGGCGCCGTTTGATCAAGACTAACACCACAGAGAACAACATCAAACTCACAAGTACATAAGGATTTGTAATACTAGGTTTAGCATCAAGATTTAATAACCATAGTATTCTCAAAGAACAAACAATCAATCATGCAATTACCACTATAAGATTGTCCAATACAAATATCCAACATATATCGACACATATCCAAGCATCATTATAGAATATAGCAATTATATTTATAATGATGTAGTCAGCATACGACAATCGACAAAAATACTATAAAAATGCAATAATTTTCATATATCAATATATGTAAGATGGTGGTGGAATGATTGGAGGTGTGGTGGTTCTTGAAAGTATTTGGTGGAGAAGAAGAGAGGATTATGCAGTGTTTAAGCACAGTTCAAAAGTTGGTCCTTCCATCGCAACTCACGACAGCACTGGTCGCGACTCGTTATGCATCGTCACGACTCGTGATAGGAAGGGAGGGCTTGGGTCTGACTAGTCTCAAGGATGAAAGAATTGGTCTCGAGGGGCTTAAGAGGCAAGTGGTTCTTGAGGGGTTAAAAGGCTTCACTGGTCTTGAGGGCTTCTGGGCTAGGGGACCCAATCTCTCGAGAGGGTGACGTCTCGAGAGATGATGGACTTTCGAGTTTGGCTCGAGTCGAAGGCTTGCGGCCTCGAGGACCCAAGGTCTTGAGGGGATGATGTCTCGAGGGCTTTAGCTTGAGTCAAGGGCTTGTGGCCTCAAGAACCCGAGGTCTCGAGGGGATGATGCAACCAAATACACCTAAACACTTAAAAATAAATGCCTCTTCCCCGGCAACGGTGCTAAAATTTGAGAGGTCATCGCCATACCTCTCAAAGTTAATATTTATTAGCCCTAAATTCTTACTATCTACATCTAAGTAGATATTGGCAAGTCGGGGTCGTCCACGAAGAAGAGGGATTTTCTCAAGCGTTTAAACATAGAAGGTTGATATTAGGCTAGAAGTAGATAGTTAGTAAATGGGGAGGTTTGGTTGGTTGGTGGTCCTAAGTTATGAAATTTAAAAGATAAGATAACTAGCAACGTCAAGTAACTTTGCTAATCATCAAACAAACTAAGAGAAGTGGGTTTTAAAACTACAAAAGCAAAGCCTCGGGGGCAATTGATATCCACTTCCAAACCTAATGTAGATCATTGAACCATTCACTCATCATATCACATTTGTTACCTATAGGGAATGCAAATGGATGATCAACATTCATTCCTTCTTAATTGTAATTTGCAAAGACAAACAACGACCATTTGCAAACCTCATTGATGATCACCCTAGAAAAACAATGACCATAGGGGTATTTCATCAATGGCATATAAATGAAGGACCATAGATTTGACAATGACAAGCCTTCTACCAAAGACATAGCCATTTTACCAAACATAGCACTCATTAGGCTCAACCTAGAACAAACCACATTCAAGGTTCAACCTTTCATTGCATCTATAGGATAAATATGAGAACAATCCACGCTAACATACTTATCTAGCAAGAATCACAACACATTATGCACAATAAGTTCTAAGTTCATTTTCCTAGATTTTAATGCAAATGAGCTAAGGAATTCATCGCTTTCCTAACACCCTAACAATTCAATCATACAAACACTTCCTATTCCCAAACAACACATGGCATAAATGAAGTAAAACATAGCATTAGGAACACATGAATGCTAAATAACAAAGGCTTCAAGAACGAGTGAAACAATCTATTCACTTCTTCCACAACTTGTTGTGAAGATAAATTGTCCATCCTTCTTAGTTAGTAGTTTGCAAGAGTGAATTCGACATCTCTTGTCAAACCTCACCAATGACTCCCTTAGCTAAAACATGACTAAGAGTATCCCATTGGTGGCATTGAGCACGAAGAACCAACAAACTTGGCAACTCTTATAAACACTACACCATGTCTAAGCATTTAACCAATTCATGCATTTACACAAGATTATCCAAGAACAATCGACATTCATAGACCTATCTCATTTTCTACCTAAAACTAACATGACAACGAGTTCAACATCAATACATTCATCTAGCAATTATCAACACATCAACATCATTAAGAAGCTCACACTCATGCTCTTGGATTCCACATTAAAAGAGGGGAGAATTAGCTATTTTCTCCCAACCCTAACAAGTAACCATACAAGCAATTCATATACTCAAGCTTCCAACAACATCCATGCCATTAACAATTCAGATTCAAAGCTCAATAAATGCACAATAGAAAAAGCACTAAATAGATAGATTTGGTTCTTACGTCATAGATATGGAAGCTTCAATCCATTGCTCCCAAGATAAAACTAAGCTAGATAATTAAAAGACATCATCAACCTACAAAAACTAAAAAAAGAAGAGAAAAACTAGGGTTTTAACGCAGAACAATTGTAGGAAGAAGAGGTTCTAATATGTTCTTAAGAGGAGAGGACAAGGTGAGTATTTATAGTAAAAAAAGCAAGAAATATTTCTGGCCATACATCCATCTCGAGTCGCTACAGGTTCATGCCTAGTTCCAGCATCTTGATTTCTTTCTTCTTTTTGTTTCATGTCCTCCTCTTCACTTCACTTTTCTTAAATTCTTCAAGTCTTCAAAAGCTCAAATACAAGTCTTAAAATCTGCAAATCTTCAAAGATATTCTTCAAAGTCTTCAAAAAAATTGCCTTGTCACGCAAAATTCTCTTGAAAAGTAATAAAAGCGTAGAAGTCACTTTTAACTCTCCTTAGAGAATTTCAAGGCAAAATGCCACATTTAAAGCACGGAAATGTACAAAAGTGAATCCTCAAAGTCCTAAGATAACCATATAAAATGAGCACATGAAAGATGCATTTGAAGCTCTCATATTCCTTAATAGTTCGAGGAAATTTAACTAAATGTGCTCGTGACCTTACATTCTTCCAGTGCCTCGAGGACGTGGGGGGACAATGTGAGTCCTGTTACCTAGGGTTCCAGGTTTCGAGAAGGGAGAATCCAGTTTTATTATTATTAATTTCAATTTTCTACTGGAATTCTTAAAGGCATATGTGTGCCTGGAAACTGCGCGTGTTGCTGCACCCAAAGCAGCGTGCAAAAATGCAGTGACGTGATGGTTGCATCTTTTCTTAACTTTTAGTTTCTCAAAGAAGTTATCAGTATGCCACCATTTGAGGTATATTAACTGCTCTCCCTTTCTTCTTTTTCCATTTTTACTTATTTGCAAGAAGCTTTACAAGGGAAATTCATATTTTAGAGCCACTCTGATGCAGGGAGAATGACCGCAAAGGTCGATGTGGAGTTGAGCATAACGTTTGCGTCCAGACTCGGAATCAGGCGATTCAAGTGGCATTGGAACCATCTCGACGAGTACTTTTTAAAAAAAAATAAACACCCGAGGGTGGGGGGTATTATATTAAGGTTCCCCAGGCCTTTGTAGTAACCAAGTGACATTGAATCCTAGATTATGTTACATAGTTGCAAGATATTTGCCCCAAAATAGGAAAGAAAGCTATGCTTCTAGTTTTTTGACAGCGAAAGGTTGAAAACCGGAGGTCAAATTGAGAAAGGTAGTTACGATTCCAAAAGGAAGAATCTCCACCCCCTGTGTTAATTCTTCCCTCTGGCCAGGTAACTCCTTTCATTACATGGAGAGAAATTAAGTTCTAGCAAGTAGGAAATATATCCTTGAAGGGCTTCCGAAGAAGAATAAAAATTCCATTGGATTGCTGTCTGAGTTGTGTAGAAGTGAGCCAGATTTTCAAGGTTTGCTGGAGATGGAGATCCAATGGACTACTGCTGTGAGAATTTGCGACCTTGCCACCATAGCCATGCCACCGTAGGCTTGCCACACATAAAATTGCGATACCTGAAAAACATTAAGAGAGAACCAGCAGTTTCTATTCTAATATGCATATACCCATAATATCTCAAAGAGTGTAAATGCAGTTGCAGTTATAACAAACTCCTGAGCACTCCTTTTCTAATTCCTGCTGATCTCCTTAGAAGATCCAATCCTAATCCCTAGATAACCAATGCTATCGAGGGACAAAAGACCCCTAAGAAAGAGGGGGACTGACATAGTATCTAAATCTCCCTGTTGGTTATTTTCCAGAGCAAATTTTGCCAGGAAATCAGCAGCAAGGTTAGCTTCCCTAGGAGTATGTTGGATTGGATGTGTGAAGTGTTCTAAATTGAGTGCACTGCAGATGGAGAATGTTCTCCAAGGGTAGCACATTGGGTTATGAATACCCTTAACAGCAGTTAAACAATCAGATTCAATTACACAGGTACCTAATGCTAGTTCTGAACAAATTTCGTAGCCACATTGAATAGATAAAAGTTCAGCATGTAAGGGGGAAGGAGACTGAAAATTTTTTACTCTCATTTTAACCACAGTCCCCATCCAATTCCTAACTATGACAGCAGATGAGGATAGACCACCAGAGATCCAAGATGCATCAATATTAATTTTGTATCCAATTAGTGGTTTAATCCAGTTCACAGCAGAAATTGATTTTTTCTTCTTTTGAAAGATGTGTGGAATGATTTTAGCCTGAATCCAATGCTTGTGCCTATCTCGGTTGCCTATCACGTGGTGAGCTGTGAAGATTTGATAGATCATATCTTTAATATCATGAAAGCATGCATCTTTTGAGAAAGCTTTATTTTCGGAAATGATTTTATTCCTACAAATCCAAAGAGTCCAAATTGTGACCAGTAAGGCAGCAGTTATCAAGTTAGCCTGAATCTTGGATTCAGCCATAAAGGATAGATAAAATTCCACTCTGCTCTTTAAAATCCTAAATCCTCTTTGTTGTAACTGTAAAAGAGTATGAACACATTGCCATACAGCAATAGAAGAGGGGCATGAATTAAAAAAATGATCCAGATTATCAGAATGGTTCATGCATAGAGGACATTTAGAAGCAAGAGAGAAACCCATCCTACTTAGGATATTATCAAAAGGTAGGATGCCATTTAGAGCTCTCCAAAGAAGTACAGACATCTTTTTAGGTATGAAAGGGGACCAAACCTTGTTAAAATGTCGGATTTTTGGTATTTTTTGTCTGAATATACTGTAAACCGACCTAATTGAGAAATTCCCATCAATGGTTGGAGTCCAGACAAGCTTGTCTACATGAGAGAATTCCAGTTTCACTTCCTGCAAGATATTAAGAGTATTGGTAGCCAAATGAGGCTCCAGATTTGGTAGGATAGCAGCTTTGTTATTGATGAAAGACCTAAGAGAGATGTCCTCGAAGGGAATATCCATCTCCTCAGGCCATTTATAACACAAAGCTCCATCTCCTGTCCAGTTCGTATTCTAGAATGAACAATCACCAATACCATAAGTAACTCTAGAAAAAATGTTGGCCTTAGTAGTGATTCTACAAATTCTAGACCATGTGTGAGATTTTTTGTAAGAGATAGGTAGTGACCATAAAAGAGATGACCATTGGGTATTATTTTTTTGCAGCTTCCACCATAGTTTACATGAAAAAGCATCTACTATTGCATTTACATCCCTAAAACCTGTTCCATTTTCTTCCTCAGGGTAACACATTTTTTTCCAGGATCTCCACCTTTTTCTTTCAGAGTTTTCACTGTTCCCCCGGAATAGACTAGAAGCCATTTTTTCCACTTTTTTAAAAACTATCTTTGGAGGCCTTAAAATTGCAAAAATATGGGTTGGAATTGAAAGAAAACAATGATTAATCAAAATAATCTTACCAGCTGAAGTTAGCCATCTATTCTTCCATTTATTAATTGATTTCTCCATTCTTTCTAGTACAGGTTGGTAATGCACCTGTAAGTTACGACCAGAAAATATAAGGACTCCAAGATATTTAAAAGGGAAGGAGCCTCTCTCCATTCCCAGAATCCTCCTAACAGATTGGACAGTTGGTAAAGATGTGTTGGGAGCAACAAAAAATTCAGATTTAGCAAAGTTAACCTTTTCACCTGATGTATGCTCATATGCTATTAGAAAATGTTTAAACGGCTTCAAATTGTTAGGCTTAGTATTCAGAAAAACAACAGTGTCGTCAGCATACATGAGATGGGTCAGGGGAGAACAAGAAGTGGGGAGACTAAAATATTGTAAGTATCATATGCTAAACATTTTCTTTAAACCTCTAGAGAATGCTTCGGACAATAAATTGTACAGTAAAGGGGAGAGAGGATCTCCTTGTTTAATAACCCTAGAGGAAGCAAAGAATCCTGATGTTACTCCATTAACTAAGACAGAAAAGTGAGCTGCAGCGATGTTATGCATAATGAGTCTAACAAATTTACCATGAAAACCAAAATGTAGGAGGATGGAGTTTAGGAATGACCAAGAAACCCTATCAAAAGCCTTTTGCATATCAAGTTTAACTATCAAATTTGAAACCTTAGATTTCCTAGACAGAATTCTGGTCATCTCTTGCATTTGAATTACATTATCTGAGATATCCCTTCCTTTAATAAAAGAACTTTTCTCAGCGGAAATCAGTAATTGCATCAGTGGTTTGATCCTTTCCATTAACAATTTTGAGAAAACTTTATTAACAAAGTTTGATAGGCTAATAGGTCTGAAATCAGCAAATGTGATTGGGATTGGTTTTTTGGGAATTAAAGTGAGCCAGGTGCTAGAAATGGCTTTAGGGATGTTGCCATTAATTAAAAAATCATTTGCAGCTTCTAAAAGATCATCTTTAATGGTCTCCCAGAAAGAGGTGTAAAATTCTCCTGAGAATCCATCTGAACCTGGAGCACTAGATTTGTTTAGATAAAAAACTGCAGTTTTGAGTTCCTGGATATTAAAAGGATTAAGCAAAAGGAGGTTTTGTTGGTCAGTGATTACCTTAGGAATTTCTTTTAGAAAATGATTAAGATAAGTTCCTTTTTTTTGCGAGACATCCTCATTAAGTAATTCCTGAAAAAATCGAGATCCTTCTTCTTTAATCAATTGTAGATCTGTTATCCAATTCCCACTTCCATCTTTAATTTTACTAATTCTAGATCTAGCTTTCTTTTCCCTAATGGTGTGGTGAAAGTAGCTAGTGTTTGCATCTCCATGTTTAATCCAATTTAACCTAGCCTTTTGCTTCAGGAAAATATTGTTTTCTTTCTGAGCTCTTAGAAGCATAGCTTTTGACCTCATGAGTTCAGCAAGGACAGAATCATCTTGAGTTTGCTAGAATTGTATTTCCAGATCATTGACTTTTGACTCAGATTGTAAAAGATTATGATTAACATTTCCAAAGTTGGTTTTGTTCCAGTCTTTAATTACAATCTTAAGCCTCTTTAGTTTGTACACTAGCCTATGCATCCCACAGAGGGGGGATATTAAATTCCAATTCGAGACTACTAAAGCATGAAAATCTTGTCTATTTGACCACATTTCTTGATATCTAAATGGCCTTGGTACATGTTCTACAGCAGATTGAACAGATAGTAATAGAGGAGAATGATCAGAGGTCAGTCTATTTAGCACTTGTATAGAGCTGTTAGGAAAAAGTTCCAGCCAATCTAAATTACCCATTCCCGTGTCTAATCTTTTAAACTGTAAGTCCTTACATTTATCCCTGTATCTATTATTACTCCAAGTGAAAGAATTTCCTACTGTGGGGATTTCATGCAGGTCCATGTTAGTTATGAAATCGTTAAACTGTTTCATGCTTTTTCTGGGGGTTGATTTCCTACCTTTATATTCAGTAACTGAAGCAACAGTATTGAAATCCCCTATGTATATGGATGGTTCAGGTGTTGGGGATTGTAAATCAGTCCATAAAACTTCCCTCGAATGTCCATGGACACTAGCATAGATGAAAAAACAATTCCAGGTAACAGAAGTGGCATTGTCGGATATTCTGGCTTGTAGAAACTGATTAGATTCCTTTAAACTGACTATACTAAAAATATGATTCCATAAAATCCAAATTTTTGCATTCTGGGCAGGGAGGGCATATTTGTAACCAAGTTCATGCATCAAAGTGTTTAAATTCTGTTTATCATGCCATGGTTCAATTAAACATAAAATATCAATCTTGTGTTTCAAGTTAAGGGCCTTTAATCTATCCAATGAAGTACCATATCCTCTAACATTCCAGACTAATATATTCCCTATTTTGGTGTATTTTATCATTTAAAAATGGCGGGGGTTGCTTTTTGTGATGATCTTAGTTTTCTAAGTTTCGTTACTGAGGCCTTACTATTTTTACCATTCTTGCCTTCACTTTTATCCAAAATGTCTAAAGTAGAGTTACTTACCTCAGGTTGAGTGATTTGATCTACATTACTGCTCAGTTCTTTGGGATTGATCGGAGATTTGATTACAGAACTGAGAACTTGCTCTGAGGGATGAACCTGCTCATCATCAGGAGTAGGCAAACGTACTGCCGATGTATCTACTTTTTCTGCAGCTGTGGGGTGTGCAATTACTTCCTATGATTCCAGGGACACATGGAAAATGTCAACTACTTCATCCTCATGGGCATCATGGTCATCATCCTGTAAATCATTTAAAGTTTGGAAAGCATTTGATATTGTGACCGTACCCTTTTTACCTAAATCTTCCTGGATAGGAGGGAGATCAGCCTGTTTGATTCTTTTTTCTCCAAAACAAATTAGTGATTGGTTTTGAAATGTCATCCAATGAGTAAAAAGGAATATTTCTTTTTGTGTGACTAACTCTAAGAGAGTTAAGATTGTTTTCATCCAGAAAACCTGAAATCTTTTTTTGAGTTTGGAAATCAATTTCTTTTTGAGAAACTGATAGAGTTGAAGATCCTTCAACATCAAATGTTACTTTAGGGGGATTTCCTAAGACTTTCTGAGTATCAGCCTGGACTGGAAATTTTATTTCCTTGTTCTCTTTGACTTTAGCTATGTTCTTAAAGTTTTTTCTCAATTCTGGATTCAGGAAGTTACAGTTTGCCTGACTATGGCCAATTATCCTACAGTGAGTACAGTATCTAGGAAATTTCTCATATTCTATAGGGTAGTCTGCTACTTTGTTGCCTATTCCTACCACAATAGTAGAAGGGAGCTGAGACAAGAGGTCAACCTCAACACATACTTTAATGGCAGAGGGTCTAGTCAGGGCATTTGTAGTTGCATCCATTTTGAGAAATATACCTATCTGGCTGCTAATACCTATAATAGCCGAGGTATTATAAAAATGTATAGGTAGTTTATGAATTGTACCCATGCTGGAACTATGGAGGATTTTGCAACTGGAGAGAAGTCCGGAGACCACTTCTGAACCTTCATAATCGAACCTTGAATCATCCATTGACCCTTCATCCAACATCTCTGGTAGTCCTCGCTATCCTGAAAACGAATTAGAACATGGCGATAGTCAATAGATCCTAATTGAAATTTAGCTTTGAAACCGATTGATTTGAAAGCAGCTAGTAAAGTCTCCATAGGTGGTTTCCCCTATTGAACTTCCCAACCAATGCATTCTGGTAATGTAAGGCCAGAAGATCGCCATCCTCCGGAGAGAGGATATAGGCAATCTTGCCCCTATACTCTGTGATGGGATGCAGATTGGGCGTTTCGGGTAGAGAAGATAGGAGCGGGGAGGATTTCGTGTTGAGGGCTTAAAGAAAGCTTTTGTTAATGGGAGGGGGAGAATCAAAAGTTGGGTTTGGCGTCAGAGACGCCATGTTCGGCTACCAGAAACAGTAAAAGAGACCGTTATCAGAGAGAGATGGGAGGAAGAAGAAGAAAAGAAATTTTGGTGTGTGTTTCACACTATTGATCGCACGCAGGAACAGTAAATGAGAGTATTGAGCCATGTTAATACTGTGGTTGACTAGACGAGCACTACAACAATCACCTATATATTGTAATTCGTGGTGTGTTTTGGACATTTGAGGTCGTTTAAGGCCTCAAACCAGCAATTTACTAATTTTTTTAGTGTTTTCCATTTTTCGTTTAATTTTGGATTATATTAATTCTAAATTTCCTTTTTTATATTTTTATTCAAAATACAGTATTTAAGGACCTCTTTTATTTTTAGAGATTTCAGTTTTTGATAATAATGTTTTTGAGAATTCTTTTCTCTCTGGTAGATTCCAGAACCAAAACCTAGGGTTTATGCTTGCAACCCTTGATTGTTCTTTAAGATTCGTGCTTGCGAATATTTTTTATTATTCCGATTGCATCGTACTCCCTCTTATTCCTTCCCCTCAACAGCTTTGTCCTCACCCTCTTTCCTCCAAAACCAGTAAGTCTTTCTTTCTCCTCCTCTGTTGTTTTCTTCCTCTTCAAAGTAATGACCATCTCCGGCAAGGGTTCCACTGAGAGGGGTTTTTCCAGTGAGGTTGGGTTAAATGAGGAACACATTTACTCACACTATAGAGTAAGTATCAATTCAGAATTCAGCAATTCCAATGGGTCGCAATGTGATCCTAACTTAGAAGAAGATGTTCTCAGCATCTCTAGCCATAACCCTAAGATTTTACCTATCACAAATATTCCCCTTCACATATATCCTGAGGATTGGCCCCCACGAATGGGTAAGCCCTATTTTAAACAATCTGTCACTAGTGGTAAGATCGGCTACTACCCTCCGCCAAATTCAACCCTCGAGGTTCAAGGGGAGAAGATATGTCTCCCCAAGGAGATGAGGTGCCTCAAAAGGTCTTAGAGGTTTTCGAAGGGAAGAAACCATCTCGGGGGAAATATGTAGTATCTCGAGGGGGGAAACTAAGACCTCTATCAACAAGCCCTCATCCTCGAAGGCCAGAAAGGCTATCTAGAAGAACCTAAGTTCAATTCCCCTTGGTCAACGGACATCTCCAGACGTAGATTTCCAGTTCTTTCTGAAGGGAGATACTCCAAACAACCTCCCCGAGGGGAGATCGGCTATTTTCCTTAGGCTTTTACAATGCGTGATTTGCTTCCCATTTCCACCTCTGTTCTCTAAACTTCTTAAGGAGTTCCAAGTGAGTCCCGCACAAGCCCATCCTAACATCTTGGTAATATTATAATGTTTTTATCGAGATATCACAAGTTTGGCATCACACCGAGCTACAAGTTGCTTCGTTCACTGTATTAAGTGTCTAATAGTGGCAAGTCCTCGGATAAGATTATCACCTTTACTAATTGAGAGCACACCATAAAGTCTTTATCATTCCTTCCCATTCGGGTGACTAGAGGAATTGGAAAAAAGGAATCTTCTTTAACTGCAGAAGGTATTGAGCTCTCCAATGGAACTCGGATGTGCAAGTTGGGTCCCCTAAGCCAGGGGAATATACCTGTCCTGAGACCCTCGAAATGGATAGGCAACGCCTTTTTTCCACCTCCCTTGATTATAGTGTTTACTCCAACCCCAACTAGAGTATTGGTGGTTTTTTTGGTCGCCTGGGATTTACGAGAAGTATGTGTATCAAAAATTTCAAGGGTGAAAAGAAGCATAAGAGAGGTTCCAAGTCTTCTCTCGAGACCCCTGATAGTGGTCTTAGGCCCTCAGAATCTCCGAAGGTATTTTTAACAGAACTCTATTATTCCTTTCTTCTTTTACCTTTGCTCTTCCTTTACTAATATTCTTCTTCTTGTGTTTTCCTCACTGGGTCTCGGTGCTGCTTTAGGTAAAGCCAATAACAACTCTAAGAAGAATGACACTAAGGGGACCCCTGCCCCCTCGAACTAGACTTCCACCCCTCTAGTGGGTGGTGGAATGACTGTCCAGCAGAAAAGAGATTGTCATAATTTAACCTCCCGGAATATTCGTCAAAGGACATAAATTGAAGGTGGGGGAACTTCCCATACATCCTAGCATCCAAACCCAGTCTCTTCCTCAAACCCTGTGGTAGCCACCCCTAGCCTTGTGACTATAAATAAGCAGGTTTTTGAGACAATGATTGCGAATCCTCAGGTTAGCTCAAGTATAGCTTGTGTAAACTTCATGATTTTTCAATATGTATCTAACTAATCTAATTGTTAATTTTTAACTATTTTCCAAGCTCCCCAACACCTCAGTCAAATGACCCAAAACTTGGCTTCTTTTCTACAAGCCATGACCTCAGGTTACGGTAAGCTGCAAGAGTAGCTGAGTCAAAAAGATATTGATATCCTCGAGCTTAAAAAGTCTCCCGGGTTAAAAAATAAGAAGACTGAATCATTTGAGGCTGAGAAGAGGAAATTCATTCTCGAGAGAGAATCGCTCGAGAAGAGGGTTACAGCAGCAGAGGATCATGTTGGCCAAGTTTGTTTGCTCAAAGCATTCAAAGAGAAACTGCTGAATAGCCCCAAACTGTTCAATTTTTTTGTGGATCTCCTCGAGGTGGCCAAAGAGCTTGGGTGCAGCAGTCTAGTTGAGTAGACTCTGAAGCCTCGACTATCTTCTTGCTTGTCCAAGGATGATACTAAGATACTGAACAACCTTGTCAATCCCGAGCTCATACCTCTTTTGGATGCAAAGTGGGATGAGGAAATTAAGCTTGGTGGTCTGCACTTTGCCTTGATGGACTATCTTAAGTCCAGTGTGAAATTTCTTACTGTTGAAGGCATTCGAGCAATTCCCCTTCCGGATGCCACTGCCGGGAGTCTCAAGCAAATAGCTTCAACTGAGCAGGTCGTGTAGGAGCTGGATCCATCTTCCTCAAAGAAAGATAACTCTAGGGTTTGTCCCTAATTGTAACCTTTACTAGATATGGCCATCTCGTGTAATCCTTTTTCACTTTAATAACTAAGATGCACTTTGCTTCATGGCTTAGTTCTTATTATCTTCTCTTTCCCTTATAGTGTCATTCAATAAAAAGAAAAATGGAATGCACATACTATGAGTTGTCGAGTACTTGAATAGAGTTGACCTAAACATCTAAGACACTAATGAAGGAAACGCGGTACCTTTCTACTTGTACTGAATAATAAGCAAGAATAATGAACTCAATGGGGAGCTGAAGCTATGGCAATCTAAATTACATCTAGCTTACAAAGAATTTCTAAAAAAATTCTTAACCAAGAAATTTAATGGATTTTTTCCTCTAGAGGTGGTAGTAGATCATGATTTTATAGAACAAAATTATGAGGAATTGATACGAAAAATAATTAAACAATTTGGATATATGAAGAGATACCTCACATATGTAAATAGATTGCCAGTTCTTGAAGGGCAACTGATTGCATGTATGGGCGAGTCCTCTAAGTTTAGGGCGCAAGTAGAGCAGATTTCTAAACTTTATACGATGGCCATGGGTGAGATTGCTACGCTAGAATAAGAGTTGTTTGTGACTGGTCCTACTAGCAAAGATCCTTTCCAAGCTGGAGGATTGCCCCCAAAGAGGACCCCGAATGAAGATCATTCCCTCGTTGAATCACTTCTTGCTGAGAATACCTGACTTATAGGGGAAATTAAAGCTTGGAAGGTTCAAGCTAAGGAGTTCAAGGACAAGATTAATGTTCATGAGGTGAGCCTTCAAGCTCACATTCTCTCTCATGGCATTCACACTCTGTATCTGATAGAAGTTGAAGATTTGCCAAAATTTCTCCTTAAAGCTTCTCGCTATTAGATTAAGGAGGTCAATGTATACGAGAATGGAGTTGAACGACAAAAGGCATCTTCCGACCACATCTTGGAATGGTTGAAGTAACTGCGGTAAAAATCTCTACCCCCCCCCTCGAGAATTCCATCAAGAAGCCACAGATTCTCCAGGTCAAATAAATTAGTCTCAAAGAAGGCATGTAAAAATCCCATATCCCTAACTAAATCTACTAGGAAATCTTCTAAGAGATGACGAGAAGGTGAAGGATCCACCTAGAGAGATTTGGGCAGCCGTCCTGCAACCAACCAATGCACAGTAACATCCCCGCTGGATCCTTCCGAGTACCCTGAGGAGGAGCAGATAAAGGATTTCCAAAGGGATGTTGGCATCAAAATGGATGAACTTGATCGATTAGAAGTAAGATTTGAAGATTTTCCCCCCTCTCGAGAGGGGTGTCCTCCCCCAAAATAGATAGTATTGTTGGTCATATTCAATCATTGTCCATTATCCAATAATTAGCGTACTTTATATTTGATGACAATTTTTATAATTATAGCGAGATTAAAACTAATCATGCATATCCTTTTATCAATTCCTAAATGTTCGACAATAGACATTAATTGTACCATTTAACAAACCTCCCTGGGCCTTGAAATTGTATTCGAGGACTTAACCATCCTGGATAGGATTTGAGTTGCATACCGGCATATTCCCTGACGCAAATGTTTAAGGGTGTGATTTTAAGGTTCCATCATTGATACCCGTTACTCCCTATTTCAATGAAGGTATTGCAATTAATTATATAAGAAGGAATTTAAAATTTTAAGGACACAAGTAATTTTACCCAGGTTCGGTGTTTCCACCAACATCCTGCAAATTTTTCTTCTCTGGGCAATAATTCCAAGTTTACATGGGTACTTTTAGAGTGCCTCTTATCAGCATACCAAACGCTCACTGGCGCAGCAAGAAATATCACCTAGAGTGTCGCTTAAGAGAAAACCACTCGAAACATCAACCGTAGCCGGAATTATTATCTATAGTGCTTCTTAAGAGCAATCAACTAGAACTTCAGCCATGGCTGGAATTTTCGTCTAGAGTTCCACTTAAGAGCAATCAATTTGATCATCAGTTGTAGCTGGAAATATCATTAGAGTGCTGCTTAAGATCAATCCACTCGTTCAACAGCAATAGCTAGAAATATCATCTAGAGCTTAAGATAAATCCACTCAATCATCAGCCATAGCTGGAAATATCATCTAGAGTGCCACTTAAGAGCAATCCACTCGATCATTTGCCTTAGCTTGAAATATCATCTAGAGTGCTGCTTAAGAGTAATCCACTCGATCATCAGTCGTAGCTTTAAATATCATATAGAGTGCCGCTTAAGAGCAATCCACTAGATCATCATCCTTTTCTAGAAACATGTTCTAGAGTGCTTCTTAAGAGGACATAGCTACCTCCTAGATGTGATTCGATTACCCTGTAAGGCCCTTCCCAATTCGTAGCCTCCTAGATGTGATTCGATTACCCCGTAAGAAATTTCTTAGATTCATGGTGTCCGAGAGGGGAATCGATGTGAATCATAAAAAAAAGTGGAAGCTCTAATGAGAATGAGAACCCCACAATTATTAAAAGAATTACAAAGGCTTACAGGGTCTTTGGCAGTGTGGCCCAGATCCTTCCCAAAAGGGGCTGAGAAGCATCTCCCCTTCTTTGATGTCCTTTGAACTGAAAAGAGGTTTGAGTGGACAAAAAACTGTGACGAGGCATTCAGGAAACTAAAGGAGCATTTGAATGGGTTACCTACTCTTATGAAACCTGAAAGGGGGGAGACATTGTACTTGTACATCTCGGCCTCACCCCTGGCAATTAGTGCGGTCTTAGTAAAGAAAGAGAAAGAACGCAACACCCAATTTATTTTGTTATTTGTGTCTTGCAAGGGTCGGAAACAAGATACACTGCCCTCGAGAGGTTGATCTTGGCTCTTGTGCATGTAGCTAGGAGGTTGCATCCCTTATTTTCAGGGCATACGAAAGTAATGCTCACAAACCATCCAATCTGGTAGATCATGTTAAAACTAGAGACTTCAAGGAGAATGATCAAATGGGCAATGGAGTTGGGAGAACACAATATACGATACCAGCCCAGACTTGAGATCAAAGTTCTAGCACTTGCAAAAATCATAGTGGAAACGTCAGAACCCATTGTGTACCAAGACTCATCTTGATGTAGATAGTTCTTCACATTCATGTGGAAGCGGAGCTGGGGTATTGCTAACCAGTCCTGATGCCCAAGACTACCCTTACGCACTAAACTTTTTATTTAAAGCTACAAACAACGAAGTCGAGTATGAAGCCCTGACAAGTGGGTTGCAGCTAGATAGAGAAATGGAAGTGGATGACCTGGAAATCTACAAAGATTCTCAAATAGTAGTTAAGCGGGTGAATGGTGAATTTGAAGCCAAGCAATGTAACCTGAAGAGGTACCTAGAGGTGGTGAAAAATATTTTGAATTATTTCAAATCATATACTCTAACACAGGTCCCAAGAGAGAAGAATCACAAAGTAGATGCCCTAAGTAAGCTCACATCTTTAGACCTAGGAGCCCAATCTCAGAGGTAGTTTCTCATGAAAACTCTGGAGAAACAAAGTTTTGAGGACCCCTGGTTATGGCTATCGAGTGGGTAGATACTTGGATGATAGCTATTATCAGATATCTTCGAGAAGGAGCTCTACCGTGAAACAAAGTGGAAGCTAGGAAGATACGGTTAAAGGCTCTGAGATATATTCTACAACATGGAATATTATATAAAAGGGGCCATTTACAACCATTACTTTGGTGTTTTACTCCCTATGAAGTCAACTATCCAGTTAGGGAAGTTCATGAAGGAGTATGCTGCAGTCACCAAGGGGATTGATTAGAGGCAAGGAGGTTTATTCAAGCGGGGTATTATTAGTCGACCATGTTTGATGATGCAAACATATACATATAGGCATGTCATCAGTGTCAGAAGCATGCTCCCATAACTCATGTTCCCCAAGAGAAGTTGACAAGTATCTACAGTTTATGGCCATTTGATAGGTGGGGGATCGACCTAGTGGGGCCTTTTCCAGAAGCTCTGGGAAAGTTTAAATACCTCATAGTGGCTATTCATTACTTCACAAAATGGATGGAAGCTGAATCCTTAACAAACATAAAGGGGAAGACATCAATTACTTTCTACTGAAAGAATATTATATGTGATTTTGGAATTCCAAGAACAATTATTATGGATAACGGGACACACTTTGCTCAAGACCCAATCAAGAGTTGGTGCGGAGAATTTAAAATTAAACAGAAAGTAATAGCAGTTTATCATCCACAAGCCAACGGAAAGGTAGAAGTGACCAACAGAAGGATAGTGAATGGTATCAAAGCCAGGCTCAAAGGGGCATAAGGTAATTGGATATGGGAGTTACTAAATGTTTTGTGGGTATATCAAATAGCTGAAGCTTCTCCTACGGGAGAAACACCATACAGTCTTGTATATGTCTTGAAAGCATAAATTCCCGTGGAAATAGGTGTGCTTAGCTCAAGAATGATGGAGGCCGCAAATGAGACAATAAATCAAGAGAATTGATGCCTGGATTGCAATATAGTTGAAGAAAGACGAAAAATGGCTTCTCTACACGAAGACAAAGTAAAAGAACGGGTGAAAAGATACCATGATTGAAGGGTGAAGAAGGTTTCATTAACCCCGGGGGAGTTAGTGATGAGGAAAAATGAAAAAGAGTAAGCGGGAACCTGAAGGTAAATTGGCTGTGAATTGGGAAGGGCCGTACAGGGTAATCGAATCACATCTAGGAGGTAGCTATGTCCTAGCTATGTCCTAGATTTATATCTTCGAGGACATAGCTACCTCCTAGATTTGATTTGATTACCCTGTAAGGCCCTTCCCAATTCGCAGCCAATTTACCTTCAGGTTCCCGCTTACTCTTTTTCATTTTTCCTCATCACTAACTCCCCCGGGGTTAATGAAACCTTCTTCACCCTTCAATCATGGTATCTTTTCACCCGTTCTTTTACTTTGTCTTCGTGTAGAGAAGCCATTTTTCGTCTTTCTTCAACTATATTGCAATCCAGGCATCAATTCTCTTGATTTATTGTCTCATTTGCGGCCTCCATCATTCTTGAGCTAAGCACACCTATTTCCATGGGAATTACTGCTTCTGAGCCATATACAAGATTGTATGGTGTTTCTCCCATAGCAGAAGCTTCAGCTGTTCGATATGCCCACAAAATATTTGGTAACTCCCATATCTAATTACCTTATGCCCCTTCAAGCTTAGCTTTGATACTATTCACTATTGTTCTGTTGGTCACTTCTACCTATCCGTTGGCTTGTGGATGATAAACTACTATTACTTTCTGCTTAATTTTAAATTACTTGCATCGCCTCTTGAATGGGTCTGGAACGAAGTACGTCCCATTATCCGTAATAACTGTTCTTAGAATTCCAAAATGACATATAATGTTCTTCCAGCCTAAAGTAATTATTGTCTACCCCTTTATTTTTGTTAAGGATTTAGCTTCCACCCATTTCGTGAAGTAATCAACAGCTACGATGAGGTATTTAAACTTTCCCAGGGCCTATGGAAAAGGCCCTACTAGGTCAATCCCCCGCCTATCGAATGGCCACAAACTGTAGATTCTCGTCAACTCCTCTTGGGGAACATAACTTATGGAAGCATTTTTGACACTGATGACAAGCCTATATGTATCTGTTCACTTCATCAAACATGGTCGCCCAGTAATACCCCACTCAAATGAACCTCCTTGCCTCTAATCAAGCCCCTTGGTGACTATAGCATACTCTTTCGTGAACTTCCCTTACTAGATAGTCGACTTTATAGGGAGTAAAACACCGAAGTAATGGTTGTAAATGGCCCCTTCTATACAATATTCCATGTTGTAGAACATGTCTCGGAGCCTTTAACCGTATCTTACTAGCTTCCACTTTGTTTCCCGGTAAAGCTCTTTCTCGAAGATAGCTGATAATAGCTAACATCCAAGTATTTTTCCTCCTCGATAGCCATAACCAGGGGTCCTCAAAATTTTATTTCTTCAGAGTCTCCATGACCAACTGCCTCTGAAATTGGGCTCCTAGGTCTGAAGATGTGAGCTTACTAAGGGCATCTACTTTGTTATTCTTCTCTCTTAGGACCTGCGTTAGAGTATATGATTTGAAATGCTTCAAAATATTTTTCACCACCTCTAGGTACCTCTTCAGGTTACATTCCCTAGCTTCAAATTCTCCATTCACCTGCTGAACTACTATTTAAGAGTCGTTGTAGATTTACAGGTCTTCCACTTCCATTTCTCTGGCTAGCTGCAACCCAGTTGTCAGGGCTTCATACTTAACTTAATTGTTTCTAGCTTTAAATAAAAAGTTCAATGTATAAGGGTAATCTTGGGCATCAGGACTTGATAGTAATACCCCAGCTCCACTTCCACCTGAATGTGACAAACCATCTACATATAGTTTCCACACTTTCTTTTCTTGCATCTCTACCCCTCAAGATGAGTATTGGTACACAATGGGTTCTGACGCTTCCACTATGATTTTCACAAGTGCTTGAACTTTGATCGCAACTTTGGGCTGGTAGTATATCGTGTTCTCCCGACTCCACTGACCATTACATCATTCTCCCTGAAGCCCCTGGTTTTAACATGATCTACCGGATTGGATGGTTGGTGAGCGCTACTATCATATACCTTGAAAATAGGGACGCAATCTCCTAGCTACATGTACTAGAGCTAAGATCAACCTCTCAAGGGCGGTGTATCTTGTTTCCAGCCCTTGCAAGGCATGAGTAACAAAATAAATTGGGTGTTGCGTTCTTTCTCTTTGTTTTACTAAGACAGAACTAATTACCAGGGGTTAGGCCGAGATGTACAAGTACAATGTCTACCCCCTTTCAGGTTTCATAAAAGTAGGTAACCCATTCAAATGCTCCTTTAGTTACCTGAATGCCTTGTCACATTTTTCTGTCCACTCAAACCTCTTTTCTCTTCGAAGGATATCAAAGAAGGGGAGATAATTCTAAGCCCCTTTCTAGAAGGATCTGGTCAACACTGCCAAAGACCCTGTAAGCTTTTGAACCTCTTTTAACGATTGTGGGGTTCGCATTCTCATTAGAGCTTCTACTTTTTTCAGGATTCACATCGATTCCCCTCTCGGACACCATGATTCGAAGAAATTTCCCTGCTCCTACCCCAATAACACACTTGGACTAGTTTAACTTTATGTTTGCCCCTCGAAACCTGTTAAAAGTATCCTCTAAATCTATTAATAATTCTTCATGGCTTCTGCTCTTTACTACCACATCATCCATATAGATATCAAGATTTCATCTGATCTCCAAAATTTTGGGAGGACTTCGACGTACTTCTCAAAGTCAAATTTGTAAGCCCTAAATGCTTACTAACTACAACTAAGTAGATAGTAGAAAATTGGGGTCATCCACAAAGAAGAGGGATTTTCTTAAGCTTTTAAACATATAAGGTTGATATTATGCTAGAAATAGAAGTAGATACATATATAGATATAAAAGCAAGTAAATGGGGGGTGTTTGGTTTTCCTAAGTTATGAAATTAAAAGACAAGATAACTAGCAAAGTCAAGTAACTATGCTAGTCATCAAACAAACTAAGAAAAGGGGTTTTAAACTACAAAAGACAAAGCCTTGGGGGCAATTGATATCCACTTCCAAACCTCATGTAGATCATTGAATCATTCACTCATTCTATCACATTCGTTACCTATGGGGAATGCTAAAACTTCTAAATTTAACATCTACATTCATTTCTTCTTAAGAGTAATTCATAAAGACAAACAACAACCATTTACAAACCTCATTGATAATCACTTTAGGCAAACACTACCACAGAGACCCCCCTCTAGCATTGGTTTTTTAGCACCGGTTATTAAAACTGGTGCAAAAATTTTAATATCACTGGTTTCTAAACTGGTATAAATTCAACACCGGTTTTTGTACTGGTATCACCGGTTTTTTCTCTAATAACCGGTGTAAATTAAACAACGGTCAAAAAATATGTGCTACAAATGATAAAAACCAGTGTAAACCTAACACCGGTTAAAAAATCGGTGCTAAAAATTATGAAAACCGGTGTTAAAATAGCACCGGTCAAAACACCGGTGCTAAAAATCCCTAAAACCAGTGAATTGAAAATTTTGGCACCAGTTTTTAAAACCGGTGCTAAAAAATTACAAAAACCAGTGCTAAATTGGCACCGATTTTCAAACCGGTGCTAGAAATTAAAGAAAACTGGTGAAATGTAAATATTTGGCACCGGTTCTAAAAAATTAAAGAAACCGGTGTTAAAATAATTCTGGAAAAAAGCGGGAAAAATGGCACCGGTTTTTTTAGCACCGGTTTTTAACCGGTGCTAATGGGAAAAATGACACCGGTTAAACGTACTATTCATAAAAATCGGTGCCAAATAGATCATTTAATGCTCTGAAGTACCCCTCGAAAATTAGATCTGAACTTGTAGTTCCCTTCTCTCTTCATTGATGGAAGATTTTTTGGATGGTTAGCAATAACCCAAAGCAATGAAGATCCATGAATGTACGTTTTCCATAACTTTTTTGAATTTCAATCAAAAAGTAGTTATAATAATCATTAATGCATGCTTGGAGAGAGTTTATTTGTATTTATTAATGGTTTCTATGCTTTAAGTTGGTTTAGTATCATGCATGTTGTGAGAGTGTAAATGATTATGGATGTAAACATGGTTGTGTTTGTTTTAGTATTGTGTAGCAAATTGATTGTGTTTATTTTTATTATGTAGGAACAATGAATATTTGTGTAATTGTTTGTATTATTTTGTTTAGATACAATGGACCGAGAATCGATGCTTGAGTAGAGAAAAAATGGTTAGCTATCCAGGTGTAGCTAGAGGGAGTGGTGAACATATTGCATTTATTGATTCGTGTCTTGATTATGCCTTTGGTCGGGAGGAGAGGATACTTTTTCCATGCAAAAGATGCTTGTGTCGTGAATGGTTTGATGATCATGGGCTTGTTAGATTTCACTTATGGAAGAACGAATTTGATGGAGGTTACATTGTATGGACATTTCATGCAGAGGTTGAGCAACGGCATAATGGTGGTGGGTTTGACAAGGTAGATGGAAACAAATGTACCATTGATGCTATGTTCGATGACATTGTAAGAGATTTTCAGGGGAAGCCTCAAAATGTTGAGTGTTTTGCTCGACAAAAAAGAGAAGCCATTGTATCTGGAATGTAAAAGTAAGGATACCATAATCTTCTTTTTTATGGAGGTCTTCAATTTGAAAGCTACAAGTTCTTGGAGTGATACATGTGTGAATTCACTCCTAAAGCTTCTAAAGGATAAGTTTCCAGAACGGAATGGAATAACAAAAAACTTTTATGAGGCTAAGAAAATATTGTGTCCACTCGGTTTGGAATACAAGAAAATACATGCATGTCCTAATGATTGTGTGTTGTATGACGCTAATTTGAAAGACGCGGTTAAATGTCCCGTGTGCAAAGATTTAAGATATAAGGGTGTGAGGAATGATGATGATGGGTGTTTGGCAAAGAAGAAGAAGAAGAAGGTCCCATTGAAGTGTATGTTGTATCTTCCTTTAATTCCTAGGTTGAAGAGGTTATTTGTGAATTCTAAAGATGCAAAGAACTTGCGATGGAATGGAGAGCGGGAAAGACCAAGTGACGACAAGATAAGACATCCGGCAGACGGTGAACAATGGAGAAATTTTGACAAGCGATATCCTTTATTTGGTTCAGAAGTTAGAAATTTACGCCATGCATTATGTACTGGTGGGATGAACCCATTTGGTATTCTGTCATCGAAGCATAGTTCTTGGCCCGCGATGTTGGTTATATATAATTTTCCCCCTTATTTGTGCATGAAATGTAAATATGTTATGATGCCCCTGTTTATCTCAGGTCCAAGATAACCTGGGAACAAGGTTGATGTGTATTTGAGACTATTGATTGATGATTTGAAGATATTGTAGGAAGAAAAAGGGGTGTTGGTATTTGATACCCATATGAATGTGGAGTTTCAATTGCATGCCATGCTTTTTTGCACGATCAATGATTTTCCAGCCTATGGAAATTTTTCGGGGTATGTTGTGAAGGGGCACAAAGCATGTCCTATTTGTGAGGAGAAGACAAAATTCAAACAGCTAAGACATGGAAGATAGATAGTGTATCTTGGCCATAGAAAATGGATGCAAGGAAACCATAAATACCAGGATGATGTGGTCAATTTTGTTGGGGAGAAAGAACGAAGGAAATCCCCTACACCACTAACTGGTGTGCAGATTCACAAGAAGGTTAAGAAATTGAGAGTGGTGTTGGGAAAGTATAAAGGCAAAGACAGAATAAATTGTGATGGTCCATGGAAGAAAAGGTCAATATTTTTTTATCTACCATACTGGGAGCATCTTGAGGTTAGGCATTGCCTAGACGTGATGCATATTGAGAAAAATGTTTGTGAAATTTTGATAGGCACCCTCTTGAATATTTCTTGGAAGATGAAAGATAGTTTGAATGCCTCGTTGGACATGGTAGATTTCGGAATCAGAAATGACCTTGCTCCAGATGTGAAGGGTAAGAGTACTTACTTGCCCCCTGCACCTTGTACATTGTCAAAGGAGGAGAGAATCTCAGTTTGTGATAGTTTGAAATCAGTGAAGGTCCCAATTGGTTATTCATCGAATGTTAGTCGGGTAGTAACAAAGGATTGTCGGATGACTGGGTTAAAATCTCATGATTGTCATTTTCTGATGCAACAACTGTTACCTATTGCTATTCGCGGGGTAATGGAGGCCGATGTAAGGTACTCAATCACTAGACTTTGTTTATTTATTTTGTTCTATATGCCGGAAGTCTATTGACCTGGACCATATAGATGTCTTACAAAAAGAGGTTTTTATTGTGCTATGCAAGTTGGAAATGTATTTCCCTCCATCTTTTTTTGATATAATGGTTCACATGGTTATTCATTTAATGTTGGAGATAAAGATATGTGGTCCAGTTGGTATGCATTGGATGTGTCCTTTTGAGCGTCACATGAAAGTATTCAAGGGATACGTGAAATGTCTGAGTTGGCCGGATGCTAGTATTGTTGAGAAGTATGTTACCGAAGAAGTAATTGAATTTTTCTCTAGCTATTTAGAGGAGCATAGAAATTTTGGGGTGCCCCAGAATTGATATGTTGGAAGGAAGGTGGGAAAACCGAGGTCAAGGGGAATGTTATTTACTCCGTTGAATAGTGATCTGATGTCCGTTCATTTGTATGTCTTAAGGAATCATAGGGAGACTACTGCTTATGTGACCGAGCACCTTAATTCGATCACAGAGTCTCATCACACGTGGCTCCCAAATAAAGTTCAGTTGGAGCACAATGACAAGTTTGTGAATTGGTTATATGATCGATGCAATGTAGGTGATTACGACAAAAATTAGAGCATTTGCACGGAAGCTTAACTGCACGGTTTTGAGGTATTCCAGATATGACATGAACGGTTTATCTTTTGCTACTAGGGACCAATATTTAAAGAGCACAACATAAAATAGTGGCGTATACATTGAGTCGGAGACAATGTGTCAAGCAAATAAGAAAGAAAATAAACATGTCATATATGTGATGTCGTTTTATGGTGTTGTTGATGAGATTTGGGAGCTTGACTATGGAGAATTCAAGATTCCGATTTTCAAGTGCCAATGGTTTGATAACACAACTGGAGTTCGAAGTGATGACCCAATTTGATTTACCCTTGTTGACCAGCGTCGTGAAGGATGTGACAATGATCAGTTTATTTTGGCCAAGCAAGCAAGACTAGTTTTCTACGTTAATGATCTGTGCAATGTAGGTTGGTCTATTGTGTTACACAGTAAAAAATACTCTTTCCATGACTAAATTGATTTTAAATTACAAGTGAAAGGTTAGAGTTCCCCTTTATTTCCCTCCAACCTATTAACAATGGGATTGAAGCAGGAGCAATACGGAGGAAGCAGAGAGATGGCAGTTGGATAGATGAAGATGGCCAAGAAATTGGAGACGTTCAATCCAAAAAGAGAAAGATGGTTGAAGACAAGCGGCTGAAGAGCAATGAATTCGAGGGCTAAAATTTATGTATTTTTGTAGTTTGTTGTGTTTTGTATGACTATTAACTATTCTACAACTATGTTCTAATTGGTACCTATTTTGAGCAGCTCTTTATTTTCCTATGGTAACGGCTGCCAGCTGCAGCACGCTGCTGCTCTTTTGGTAAAGCTTGGACAAAATAAGCTTCATTTTCATATGGTAGCTACTGCAAACTGCAGCGCGCTGCAGCTCTTTTGGAAAAGCTTGGACAAAATAAACTTCATTTTCCTATGGTAGCAGCTGCCAGCTGCAGCGCGCTGTAACTCTTTTACACACACGTTATCTATTTTGAGTTGTTTGTTCAGTTCTTCTAAGACAAAAATATGAATACGTTACAAGCCTAGAACTGTCAAGTTCCAAAATCAGAGCAAATAGATACCCACAACTAATAGCATAAAAAATCCACAGTCATCGTACCAAGTCAAATCCACAGAGAAGCAACATATGTTTTGGAAATTAAAAACCCGACAAAACAGAGATCTATATAAACCAAGAAAAATAAACAACTTGAGAAAATCAAGATGTGAGCACAATGAAGGTCGTCAATCCCCGTGCGAGTTGTCCTCCCCAGTGTTGGAATATGGTGAATCTATAGTATGGATTGGACCCAATTCCTTGATACTGTCGCCACACATGGCTGTCAGGATCTTCCCAACTTGCTTAGTTCATCGCACCAAGTGATCTATCTTCACTTTCAATGCTGCCATGTCCCCATCCGAATTCTCCTTAGACGATTTACTTGATGTCGGCCTTGATGACTCAGCATTTTTCTTGTTCTTTGAGAATATTTTAGGATTGATGGGAAGCTTTGGAATCAGTGTGTAATCATCATCATTAAATTTGCAACCTGCTTCCACACATAAGGCAGTGATGAGGGAGGAGAAGCCTATACAGTTGTGGGCGTTGACAAAATCCTAGATGTATGCCAATATCGTACCCCCAACATTGATGCTCAAGTTCTTCTTGATCTTGTACAGCAGTAACATACGGGAACAATGAACCTCACTATTCATTTTCACCGGCCGCAGGTGGGCAGCTATGTATGTGTACCACACATTCATGTCGTCACTCAAGTATTTCTTCTCAATGCTGAACCATTCAGGTGGCATGTTCCGGATAACTTCATCACCACCATCACTGATTTCTTTTATGATCTGTTCCCAAGTAGCTTTTTTGACAACTTTTTTGGCGGCTTCGTAGACACTTGCGGGCTTCGGTGTGATCTTTTACAACTCGTTGGTCACATCTGGTGCAATCACAACAAACTAACCATGGAAGAAAACCTTTAGTGAGTTCTTGTACTTCATGAGGGACAAGAACTCACATGCTAGGGTCTTATTCGTACGATCCAGTTGTACGATGAAGCCTTCCCACACGTGCCATTTACAAAGTCCTTGTAAGGCTTTTCCAGACTTAACCCTTTCTCCAGAGTGAGGCCCCGACTAATGAATTCTTTGTACACATTTTTTTCCTCATGACAGTCCACCTCTGTCATCGGTATTACAGAGTTCCCTAGCACCATTAGAGACCGGTTATCTCGCTTCTCCATATCTCCAACTCTGGCCTTTTTTCTTGAGTTCTGGTTGTAGGTCTTCTCCTTGGATGAACCTTTTTTTGGGGCCAAACCTGGTAAAATAAATGTTGTATGGTACGAAAGGCGACAGCAAAATGTTAACACAAGTAAAATTTGCATCCAGAATGTTAGCACATGAATAAATTTGCATCCAAATGTCAGCACATGAACAAATTTGCATCTAGATGTCTGCTGAGTTCTTGTAACATAACATAGGCATAGAATTGTATTTCCATAAGAAAACTAGGATTCACATAAAACATAGGCATAGAACTGTATGAAGAACAGAGCCATGGAACTGTTCCTTGAACATAGGCATAGAACCAATTCAACAAACATAGGCATAGAATGGTATTCGCATAGAACATAGGCATAGAACACAATAGTAATAACTCTCGCATTTCCAAAACATAATCACAATTAGTTATTTTCATTAAATTAAACAATCGGTATACCAATAATGTAGACAATCCCTAGGAAACCAAAAACAAAAGGGTATGCGCTTTCGGAAAAGGGTTTGTTGACGAAAGGTGTTTGGAGGGCAGACGGTGCTTGCAGGATAGAGCTTAGTAGAGGGAGCTTGGCGGAGGAAGCTTGGCGGACGGACCTTGGCAGATCCTAGCTTGGTGGATGGTGTAAGGACGATGGGCGGTAGATTGACGAAGGACGAAAGGCGGGGAGAGTGTGGGATGGTGGAGCCTGGCCGTAGTGGAATTGATGGAGCTTGGCGGAGGTGGAATTGAGCGGGGACGGCTGAGGGAGCGGGGATGGCAGAGGGAGCGAGGACGGCAGAGGGAGCGGGGATGGAGCTTGCCATTGGAGGGAGTAGGAGATAGTGGAGGGAGCGGGAAATGTGGAGGTAGCTTGACAGAGGAAAAGTGTTAGGGTATTACGTTGAGTGAACAATTTTACACACACATTGGTTGAATCGTACATGCAAATGGGCTAAATTTTACACAAACATGGGCTAAAAGGTGTTAGGGTTTTGGGTTCCATGGCTCGAGGCACGAGGGCTAAAGGCTCAAGGGAGGAAGTTCTAGGTTCGATGGCTCAAGGTTTGATGGCTCGAGAGGTTCGATGGCTCGAGAGGTTCGATGGCTCGAGAGGCTTGAGGGCTCGAGAGGCTCGAGGGCTTGAGGGGCTCAAGGGCTCGAGGTTCAAGGGTCAAGAATTATGATGGCTCAATAATTTGAGGGGTAAGAGGGCTCAAGGTTTGAGGGGCTCGAGGGATTCAAGGGGATCTAGGGATTGAGGGGTATGAGGATTCGAGGGGCTCGATGGTTGTGTTGGGTTCGAGGGGCACGAGGCTTGAGGGGTTTGAGGGGCTCGAGGGGTTTAAGGGCTCAAGGGGCTCAAGGGTTGCGAGGGCTCGAGGGCTTGAGGCTCGAGGTGTTCGAGGGGTGCAAGGGGTGTAAGAGGCTCGAGGGGGTTCGACGGCTCGAGGGGTCAAGGGGCTCGAGGTGTGCGAGGGTTCGAGGGCTCAATGGCTTGAGGGATTAAGGGGATCGAGGGCTCAAGGGGTTTGAGGGCTCGAGGGCTCAGGTTGAAGTTGTCAAAAATCCCCACATACGGGATTGAGGGCTCATGTTGAAGTTAAATAAAATTTGAGGGCTGATTTCCAAAAAATTATATTATGTATAATATATTCGTAAGTCAAGAAATCAATTTACATACTCCCTCTATTTCACTAAGAGTGGCACACTAGGTTTAATCTTTTGGATTAATGTGACGAAAATGAGAAGTTGAAATTGAGTGTAGAAAGTAAAAACTAGAATGAGTGGATGAGATTGTAGGAATCTTACCAAAAATGTAAAGTGTGCCGATTAAAGAAACATCCCAATAAGGTAAGTGTGTCACTCTTAGTGAAACGGAGGGAGTATCAGTATCTATATACACTAGTTAACTATATGTGATCGTGTTCAATACAACTAAGGGTTGGTCAAACCCTGGACAATATACACGTGCACCAACCTCGCTGTATCCATTACTTGATAACCCATACGGTTGTCTAATAGTCGCCCGTAGTCAGTAAGCGTTCCATGTACACTGGTTAATTGACAATAACTGAATTGGCAATCCGTATACACTAGTTATAATTTAATTAACGATCCAATACTTGGTAACCCATTAAGTTAACTAAGATCGTCCCTTACTTACTGAGGCTATGCAAATACAATCTTCCTCAAGTGCAACTAAGCGAGCCTAAATTAATTTCATTATATTATCACATAAACATGTGATAATTGACTCATACTAATTCCTGGTTAAACTCTATTTCTCTGGCCGTTCTATGTATACAAGTAATAGTCAACACACTAAATACACAATTCTAGATAGGAGCGTCGTCTATTGTAATTAAATAGTATCCAGACCTTAATTAATTTTTCATTGCATATTATTCAAAATTCTTTACCTAACTCAATGTGATGTAGTATAAAAATCTCATGAAAATGAGCAAGTTAGCCAACAAAGGAGCTTCACAAATTTAACTCCAAATTGACCCAACAAAGCAGCAAGAATGGTCAAATTAAACTCCCAATTGACCCAACAAAGCATCGTTTAGTTTCCCTCCCAAATTTTCCCTCTTCTCTCCATAACCTTATACCCAAATTTTTGCAACTCCCACCCCAACACACACGCCCTTTGCAACTCCCACCCCAACAAACACGCCCTTCGCAACTCCCACCGCAACCCCCCAACACACATGGCCTTCAAGGGCTCGAGGGCTAGCGGTTCCAGGGCTCGTGGTTCCAGGTCGAGTAAAGTTACTGCATAGCCGGCCGATGGCAACAAACATTGATGAGAGTGTGTACAAATAAGGTATGAGTGATTGGTTTTTGGGTAAGTCTACAAGAACTTGTTAAATGGGTGGTAGTTTGCTTTTTTCCCAGGTTTAATCAATATGTATATATTGGTGGGTCTGTTAGTTTGTGAGTTTTTATTTTAATTTGTTGGGTTATTAGTGTGGGTAGTTATTCATATGGATAGATGATTTGTTTGCTAATAATTTTAGACTTTTTGCCTACTTTGTTTCTGCCCCCATCTGAATTTTTCACATATTATGTTAATAGGTCAATAAGTTCTTGGTTGGTTTTCGAGGATATCCGTCTTTGGATGTGTTATGTTAAGATTTCATTTTTTTTAAATTTACTCATGCAAGCAAGTGAATGGCGAAGCCAAGGAAGAAATTGTTTGACTCTGCTACTAAAGCCATAGAAGACAATTGTGTTACCCCTACAAAAGATGACAATTGTACCCCTACAAAAGATGACAATTGTGATGTCAATAACGAGGAGGTGGGTGATTCAACCAAATCATGCTCGGGATCTAAAAACTCAAGGGAGGAAGAAGAAACTATATCAAAAGATAACATGAGTGGGAGCTTTGACAAGTTTGAGATTAAAGAGTACTGCAAGCGTAGAGGCATAGTCACGTGCAAGTCTGTGTTGCTAGCAAAGCAAAAGAATACCCTTAAAATATTCTTCGACGATGATTTTGAACCCTTGGTTATGCGCAGCCGGTGGTCGATGTATGTTAGCTACGCTTTCCGACGAAGAATCCGCTTCAGGACATGGCATAGTTGGAAAGTAGTCCCAGACTATGTAAAGAAAGATGCATGGGAAGACATTCTCATAATTATGTTCTAATCCTCCATTTTCATTTGTTAATTCCAACCTCATTGCATTTTTCCCTGACAACACGTATCTTTGTCCGCTAGATTAGCTGGGATATACAAACCAAAATGACATTCAATGAGATGAATAAGTTCCAAAATAAATGGACAATTCATGCAGGTGAAAAGTGGAGGGATTGGAAGGATAAGGTAGCTCACAAGTACATCGTGCAAAAAAAACCAGGTTCTTGTGCATGGACAGATTATTGATGGATGGACAAAAATGAATGGGAGCTATTTGTGAAACACAGATCAACCCCTGAATTGAAGGTTATTCCTTAAAAATTCTTAAATATTTCTAGTCATTACTTTGTGAGCATTTTAAAAATTGATGAACAAATAGGCATTAAGTGATACAACAAAAGTAAGAACCTCACATAAGGAATACATCCATCACACGGGCAGTAGAGGGAATCGTAGGCTTGCTATAGAACTCGAGAAGGGATAAAATTGACGAGCTTATGGATTAAGGTAAAAGTGTAGAAGAAGTGGAGGCTTTAGTTCAAATCATGGATTTCAAACCAGACTGCTCGGAAGTGTTCCTAGAAGCTAACTGGGACAAGAAATTATCGACCTACACCAACGACAGCATTAAAAGAGCAACCCCTACTATTGTGAGCCAAATTCATAATTGATTCTATCTCTATTAATATTCTCATATGGAATGCATAGTAATGTCTTGCATATGTTTTGTTTAGTAGAAAAACATTTTGGATAAGAAGCAAAAGGGAGAGTTGGTTATACAAGGAAAAGAAGATATTCTTCGAGGAACGAGTAAGAAGGATCATAGGGGTCGTTGGAGAGGTTGCCCCACAACGGCCAAGGTGAACGAGGCCCTACTACATATTGTTGTGAGCTATTATGCATCTAGTAGATGTGGGAACACAAACACAAAACCATCTGAAGAAATCTCAAATTCAAACAAACTACCAACAGATGTCATCGAGCTCAACGAAAGATTTGTTGCCTTATTTGAGGCCAAAACAAATTGGCTGGCTGGACAGTTGGGTAAACCTATTACCCCACACTTAGATGCCCGCAATTTCCTTGCTACATCTTCCAACCCCACGAATAAAGACAACCGGGTGTTCATTCCTTTGGCATCTAGATGTAGTGACCCATAAGGAACCGTTGCAGATGACAAGGTATTGTATACCATGAACCTCTTAGTTAGTTGCTTTCTTGCTCTGTGATTGTTAGTTTGTGGATTTCAATTTCGTGTCTAATTGATTTTGGATGCTTTTAGTTGTGGGGATATATTTACTGCTGTCATGTTCATTTTGGATGTTGGTAGTTCGAGCCTACTAACATCTTCTTCTTGTTCTTTTCTCAGTTGAACTGAGAAAAGGTCCATTTTCCAATACAATTTTAATTGAGAGACAGTTTATCCCAGATGAATGTTGAAAACTGCAGCTTTCAATCTCAGCTGAACACTGAAAGCTACAGAGCGTTGCAGCCTTCAGCAGCTATATATAGAATTAAATTCTTATTATAATCAACTTTCCGGGCCAATTACATCTTCAACGAACCTTGGTCCCTATTAAGATTGAAAACATTTATGACATTATTTAATTTTGATTACTTAATAACACTTACTTATTGTCCAACTGATGTTTTCTCCTTTTTCTGAATTTTGTTCTCAGAAAGGAAAAAAGTGCTTCCTATATGTTTTGAACCATAATGGAGAAAGGGATGTAGCGTTGGTATCTTGTTTCCAAAGGATAAGGAAATGGACTTACCCATCAAGTGGGAGAGTGTAAAGCTTCGTGGACCTATGATCATTCCCAAGGCTCCTTTGCTGATTGAACACGAAGAATTTGAGTTTGTCACTGAGGCCATTGGATATACAATCTATGGCCAGGAAAGATGATAAGTGTCATTGGGAAACAGGATGATGAGGTGTGATTATTGTATTCTTCACCTCGTCCTATCATATATATCTTTCTAGATATTACTTAAACATAATTTCTTATTCATCTGCTTACGTAGGAGAACGAGCAGCAATCGCTTTGGAAACAATTGGTAGTTGATGAAGATTTCTTGTTCATCTGCTCACGTAGTTGATGAATGAGCAGCAATCGCCTCTTGAAATAAACCTCACACCAAAAATAAACATGGAGACTGAAGAGGTTAAACAAACAATTATACTAACTAGCTATGACATCCAGATACATATAAACACACTCTCCCTTACAGGAGGCGGTGGCTCAGGAAGATACTCTGAATGGAGAGGTGGTCGCTCGATCACTACAAGGAGAGGTCAAACACACCCCCAGACTTTTTCATTCTGACCTATTTTTTCAATGCCTGACTAACATTTTACCCATTAGCAAGTGCCAAAAGAGAATATCACGTTGACGGAGAATGGGCAACCAAATCCTCCCATGTCGGTTTCTGACCATTACATTTTTGTGAGAACTCATTTTAGCCTTTACAATATGATCCACCTACTGAATTATATACATATACTGCTCATAGCTAGTTACATGACTGCAGACGAGGTTTCAACAGTCATGTGCCGCACTCAAGCAAGGATGTACATCTTCCCGTACAATCGAGAGTAAGTTTTATTCTTTTTTGTGTTGTTTGACCCGGCCGCGGCAATTGCAACCATATGCTGTGATCCCCAATTTCTGAAAATATATTTTTATATATTGATATAAATATATTTTCATCGATTGTAGGGTTGCAACAAAATATCGACGGTTCAATTCCGACAAAAATACATCCTACCCTTCGAACTGTACATAGAATGTAATAAACATCAATTTACGTATTATCCCGTAACATCATATTTCCTCTGTCATTTTTATGTTCGTAATCATTTTAGAAAATTCTCTTTTATATCAGCACAAGATACAAAGTAGTACTTGGGAATGTGGATACCATTGCATGTATTGCATGGAAAAAATTGTTAGGGACGTGAATGACATTGACATTATTCCGGTATGTTTTCCTATATTGTTTTTATGTATTTGTCAGTCTCTCACATATATATCGTTTTCTATCATGCAATTTAATACATTGCTTCAGCAATTTCCAGAAGATTACCCTCCTCTGGGGAGCGATCAACTGTGGAACATTTCTCTGAAACGGGTTTGTATTTTTGCAAAATGTACTCTGCCAAAATGCATAGCTCAATTGAATGTCATACAGGGACTTGCCTCCATCATTAGATAGTAGTTAGCATTATCTCTTATGAGAAAGGTAATTGTCCTTCACTTTTGATACCCGCCATCTCCATGATGAGGGGGGTTCCAGTATCTTATGTAGGCCACTAAGAACCACATTTCATGCACTTCTTTCGCTAGTCTAAAATTATAGTTGATCAAATTCAATGTTTTTTCTACCTACTTGTTGTCTATGTGTGATGATGGCCATATTTATTGGGAATTGATGTTGGGTATTTGGGCTATTTTTATTGGTGCACCAATTTAAGTAATCTACGCACAAATGACAATCAGTGCCATCTATGAAAAAGAACGCACCGGTTTGGAAAACAAGCGTAAATATAAAACTGGCTACGTGAAAATGGACTGAAAGAGCAGCAGCGCGCCGCAGCTTCCAGCGAACTGATTAGTCCCACATTTAACACCATTTTTTGCTAAAATAATAACCGGTGCTAGCATATCATATAATTAGCACCGGTTTTAGCTAAAAATAACCGGTGCTAAAAATACAATTTTAGCACCTGTTTTAAAACTGGTGCTAAAACAAACCGGTGCTAAAATTACACTTTTAGCACCGGTTTTTAAACCGGTGCTAAAAAAGAACTGGTGCTAAAAATACACTTTTAGCACCGGTTTTAAATCGGTGCTAAAAATACACTTTTAACACTGATTTTTAAACCAGTGCTAAAAATACACTTTTAGCACGGGTTTTAAAACCGGTGCTACTAGGACACAAATTTAACACCGGTTTTTTATAGCACCGGTTATAAAAAAATGGTGCTGATTCAGTACATATTAGCACCAATTTTTTATACCAATGCTAAGAAAAACCGGTGCTAGATGTAGGAATTTAGCACCGGTTTTTTTTCAACCAGTGCAACCGTTTCAACGGTTACTTAGGCACCGTTTTCATTCCAAAAATAACCGGTGCTACAATATAAAAAAATTGGTGCTAGAGGGTGGTCTCTGTGGTAGTGAAACCACACAATAAAGGTATTCATCAATGATATTATACACAAAGAATCATAGATTTTATAGGAACAAGCCTTCTACCAAAGACATGGTTATTTAGCCAAACATAGCATTCATTAGGCTAAACCTAGAACAAACCACATTCAAGATTCAACATTTCATTGCATCTATAGGATAAATATGAGAACAATCCACGTTAACATACTTATCTAGCAAGAATTACAATACATTATACACTAGAAGCTCTAAGTCCATGTTCTTGGATTTTAATTCCAAATGAGTTAAGAAATTTACAACTTTCCTAATACCCTAACCCTTCAATCATACAACCACTTCCTATACTCAAACAACCTATGATATAAATGAAGTAAAACATCACATTAAAACACATGAATGCTAAATAATAAATGCTTCTAGATAGAGTGACATAGAGGTTCTTACTACATAGATATGGAATCTTTAATCAATTGCTCCAAGGATTAAACTAACCTAGATAATCAAAAGATATGATTAACCTACAAAAACTACGAAAAGAAGAAAGGAAAACTAGGGTTTTGGACCCAGAAAATCACAGGAAGAAGAAGGGTTAGGGAAGAAGAAAGTATTCAGTATTTATAGTAAAAAAAGTAAGAAAGTTTCTAGCCACCCATCCATCGCAACTCGCGACCAATCCGTTGCAACTCTCGACTGAGCCCAGTTTCAGCATCTTGATTTCTTTCTTCTTTTTGTTTCATGTCCTCCTCTTCACTTCACTTATATTAAATTCTTCAAGTCTTCAAAAGCTCAAATACAAGTCTTCAAGTCTTTAAATCTTCAAAGTTATTCTTTAAAGTCTTCAAATAAATTGCCTTGTCACACAAAATCCTATAAAAAAAGTAATAAAAGCGTAAAAGTCACTTTTAACTCTTCTTAGAGAATTTCAAGGAAAAATAACACATCTAGAGCACAAAAGTGTACAAAAGTAAATCCTAAAAGTCCTAATATAACCATATAAAATTGGCACATCACTGCCAAAGACCATGTAAGCTTTTGTACCTCTTTTAACGATTGTGGGGTTCTCATTCTCATTAGTGCTTCTACCTTTTTTTCAGGATTCACATCATTTCCCCTCTCAGACATTGAATCCAAGAAATTTCCCTGCTCCTACCCCAATAACACACTTGGATGGGTTTAACTTTAATTTTTCCTAATGAAGACTATTAAAAGTATCCTCTAAATATATTAATAATTCCTCATGGCTTCTACTCTTTACTACCATATCATCCACATAGATCTCCATATTCCATCTGATATCCGTTTTGAACATTTTTTTATAAGTTGCTTCAGCGTTCATTAGCCCAAATGGCATTTTTTGGAACAATAAGTACCCAAGTCTGTAATGAATCATATCTTCTCTTTATCATCCTCTGCCATAAGTATTTGATGATACCCTTTATGCGCATCAAAAAAGGCCAAAACTTGATATCTTGTAATGGCTTTCACTAATTTATCTATTGGTGGCAACGGGTAGCTGTCCTTGGGGCAAAATCTATTCAAGTCAGTGAAATATATGCACATTTGCCAAGCTCCATTGTGTTTTGGGACCATAATATGGTTGGCTATCCACTCAGGGTAGAGAACTTCTTCGATGACGTATGCTTTCAATAACTTTTCAACTTCTTCTTTAATTTCCTCAGCCCTCTCAGGGGAAAAGACTCTCATTTTTTGCTTAACCGGATTTATCGATAGGTTTATATTCAACCTGTGTAGTGCTAAGAGTGAGGGTTACTCTCGTAAGGTCAGAAGTATCCCACGAGAATACATCCTTATATTTTTCCAACAAATATCTCAACTTTGCTTCAACGCCCTCGAGCATCACCTTTCCAACAAATATAGTTCCAGAATCTCGAATGGGCATTTGTGTTGTATCTGAGGGTCCCACTTCTCTGTGTACTGATGCCACATTTCTCTGTTTCGTGGCCTCTCTCACCACAGTAGGACTACAATTTTAAGCCACAGTCTGATCTCCTCCAATAGATGCTTTCAGTAGAGAACTTCATCATAAGATGGTAAGGCAACAAGACTGCTCGAGCCTAGCACATCTACGATCTTCCAAGGATCACGTTATAGGGGGATGGGACATCAACAACAGTGAAATTAGAGCTTATAGCTACCCCTTTATCACCATATGCTACTCGAACCATCGGGGATATCTCCCCTAGGGGAAAGGGTTCCCATGAAACTAGATAGAGGTGAGGTTAAATTTTCAAGTTACCATGCCCTATATTCAGTTGGTCAAAACAGTCAACAAACATTACCTCTGCTGCACTTTCATCATCAATGAACACCCTTTTTACCAACATTCCAATTGTCTGTGAGACCACCATGGGGTCAGCATGGGGCGTTTGTTCTGGAACTGCATCAACTTTCAAGAACATTATCGTCTCGTCAGGCCAAAATCTTTCATGGCGAGGTTCTCTTGAAGGGACCCTCTTCACATCTGCTCTCATCATAGCATTTGAGGACCTTTCTCCTACAATACTATTGATAACATTAATCACTATTCAAACTGGTGGATTTTCTCCATTTCTGTTATCCTGATTGCCCCCTTGTCACTTCTGTGGTCCCTCTTGCCTTCCATCCTACCCTCTGTCTCGAATCATCTGTTCTCGTGGCCTCATATCTCCCCTTCCTCTGTTATTCTGATTATTCCTTATATAGGGTTGCCATTGGTTTCCTCGAGGCCTTGGAGGCCCAGCTTGATTTTGAGGCCCCGGTTCTCGAAGGTGCCCTTCCCTCTAGCACCCCTCGATTTCCATTCTTAGCTGCATGCAATCATTTTTGTCATGGTCAGAATCTCTATAGTGATCACAATATCAATTTGTTTCGCTCCTGGTAATTATCACATTGTGCGAGCTCTGCAAAGGTGGTGGTGGTCAAAATAGTCCTCTGTACTCAAAATTAGTGTAGGAGTTCTTCCTCCAAGTGTTAGCAACATAGAAGCATACCTCTCAAATGGGGTTCTAGTCTGGTCCAGCAGTCTTTTCACTCGAGGATCCAAATTTCTTCCTACCTTCTCTGTGAGGTTGTCTCTTTTCTTTCAAGTAGCTTTCTCTACTCTCACATGCTACTCTAATACCTCCTAAAGTTTTTGCAAAGTTTTGGGTATTTGTACTTAATTTCTTGTACAACTCAATATCCTGCATCCCTAGCAAATACCCTGGAATCACCTCATTCTCATTGGTCTCTATTACTCCCAAACTCTCGTCCACATACCCATGATAAAAGGCCTCTGTACTTTCCCCTGGCTTTTTCTTTGTTTGATAAAGTTCTATCAGGGTTTTTGAGAACTTTTTCTTCTGTGCATATTGGCTTAACAATGCCCCACTAAATTTTTTATAGGAGTGAAGTGAGCCTCTAGGTAGCTTGTTAAACCATTCATGGGCCTTCCCTCGGAAATTACTCCCCACCAACTTACATGTTAGTTTTTCATCAAAATTTCTTGAATTCATTAAACTTAGAAATGTTTGAATGAAATCTTAAGGATCCTTCTTTCCATTGTAGGTAGGGAGTCCCTTGGGGGTTTTACTTCCATCGGCCAACGAACTTTGGTTCTTGTTGTGCTAAAAGGAAATCCCGCCGCCTGACCTAATGGCCCAATCAACCTATCGAACTCCCTTTTAAGGGAATCACCTATATCCACACCAGGCTCCTGCTTTCTTCCAGTTACATTCAGACCTCGTTCGTTACTCCAAATTGCAATGGGTGATTAGGTAAGCCGGTAATTACCGTAAGGGTTGTAAGGCCTCTGGCCAACCATTGCTCTGTGTAACCCTACATTTCCATATCCTAGGATACCAGAAGAAGTCACCATCCCTTAAATTGTTTCCATTCCTGGAATTGTAACGGTTGAAGTAAACGGAGATAGGAGAGGCATCAAATAAACTATCCCTTGTGGGTATTCCGGGATAGAAGGTTGAGACTTTTCTTGCAATGTTTCTCCAACATATATCGGGTAAGGATAATCTATCATAAGCTGAGATGTCATCCCCACGCTTCTTCTTAGGGGCGGAGGAGAAAGCCCATCGTATGGGGCCCTAGCACCCCTCGAGGGGCAGACTCGATACCCTGCTACAGCTAACGCTAAGGCTGCTTGCTCTAGATCTTGATTTGGCCCCGCTGGCTCTACATTTTGATTCCCTTGCATGGTTTGCTCGTAAGATTCCATATAGGAATTATTTGAAACCTCTGTGAACTTTCCATCCCTGTCATCTCTCAAGCCAACTGGTCCACTCTGAGAGGGCTAGTTTCCAACCTCTTGTCCAGCAGTCATCTCTGGGGGTTTCAAGACCCTGCAACATCCTATCGCGTAGCCATAGCCATATTTGGATTAAGTCTACTTGTGGTTTATACCCTTTCATATTTCCTAGCGGGGACAGGCTCTCCCCTCAACTCAATCATTGACACTCGAACATCTCCCGTCGTTGTACCCGGCATCTCCTAGGGGTTAACCATATATATTCTTTCAGATTGTGCTTCGTTATCGGCTCCTATACCTTTCAACCTTAACCTTTCACTCATTCTAGTGACCGTAGATATAAACTTTGGAAACCCTAATGTGGATTAGTTATCCCCACATTTGACTCCAATTGATGCATCTCCACGATTGAACAGTCTACGAGCTTGGGTGTCTCGAGCCATCCTACAGTAAAACTATCCCTGGGGATCCCAGGGGTAAGTCCTCCAATGCTTAAGTCAGTCAAAGACTATATATACAGTTTAAGACAGAATGAATGCTAAAATGAATATGTACCTGGTATTTATACTCTCTATTCTAAATAACAATATCCTTAATTATAGCCAATGTTTTCACATAAATGTGATAGACATTATGGCACTTAAAAATACCTTAATTGGGCTGCTATCAATATAGCCCAATATATTCTTTGGGCCCAGCCTCTATCACTTGGGAAGGTGAGAATGTGTAGGTTATCACTTGGATTAACAACTTGTTATCCATTCAATTAGTGCTCAGTTGGCTAAGCATGAGACTGAAAAGAAGGTTTGGGATCATTTGGCAGAGATATACACACAAACAAACTTTTCCAAGCAGTATCAATTGGAGAGTGATATTTGTGTGCTTTTGGAGAATGATTTGGGCATCCATGATTTCTATTCTGCCATGTCTTCATTGTGGGATCAGTTGGCCTTAACTGAATCGGCTGAGTTGCAACATGTGCACCTTACATTGCTATACGGGAAGAGCAACATCTGGTTCAATTTTTTACGGCTCTTTGTGATGATTTTTAGAGGGTGTGTGGGGCGATCCTTCAAAGTAGCCCTCTTCCATCTGTAGATTCTTTTGTTAATGAGTTACTAGCTGAAGTTTCAAGTCCAAGGTGGACAAGGAGACTCCTAAACTCCTCACACCCTCTGTTTTTGTTATTCCCCAGCGGTCTTTGAATGGGAAACCTACTGGGAAGGTCTCTTTGGATGAGTGTGTATTCTGCAAGGAGAAGGGTCACTAGAAGACTCATTGTCTGCAATTTTTTAGCAGAAGTAAGTCGCAACATCGACCTCCCCAGCGGTCGCAGCCTCCTTGGATACCCTGACCACCAGGGATGGCCACCAGCTCCTTAGGCACCTCGGCCACCTACTCCTTTCCCCCCCCCCCCCCCCCGGGTCAACCTTAGTCCACTAGTGCAGTTGTTGGCCCCATCTGGGATCCGTAGTTGCTAGAGCAGATTCAGTAGTTTCTTGCCTCGCAGCCCCATGCCATGTCTGTCACTTCCTCTACAGGTTTTCCATCATCATCATCTTTCTCAGGTACATCATCCTCCTTGTGGATCCTATATTCGGGCACCTCTCATCACATGTCCCCTAACTTGCCATCATTTGTTTCATTATCCTCTCCTTGGTCTTTCTTAATAATGTCTACTATATACCTAGTATTGCACTAAATCTATACTCAGTTAGTCTGTGACACCCCAAAAATTTTATTTAAATTTCATGATCATTTTATTAATGATGATAATACAATACAGTTCAGCATAATCATTAAAATTACAACAGATAACTAATTATATTAATTTACTATACTAATTCTAGAACTTGTACGTGGAAAATTCATGTATAATTAACTAATTAATATAATAAAGCTAAATATGCTAATTGATACATAAAATGATGGTAAATGTAAGGTGGGGTAGTTTACTAAGATACAAATTTATTTATTTTTAATTTAATAATAGTAGAATTTTAGAAGAATTTTTTTTAAAATATATATATATATATATATATATATATATATATATATATATATATATATATAAATAAGAAGAAGAATAAGATAATTGAATATATATATATATATGTGTGTGTGGATACATGGACTTATTCCAGTAGTAGAGCTGGAACTTGGGCAGTAATTGGTGAAATTGGTTAAGGTTACGTAAATCGGCACTTGGATGCAGTATTTGAATCTGGATATGTACGAAATAAATAGCCAAGATTAACTCTGATAGGAGGTTGACTGTTAATTGTACGAGAGACAGATTATTTTACACAATGTAAGGAAATCCAAGTTTCACCGATAGATATTTTCGTAAAACATTTCTATCACCCAAAAACACATTGTTCGGTTAGAGAGAAGGCAGAAGGCAGAAGGCAGAACGCAGAACGCAGAACGCACCAGTGGAATAGGATCAGAGAAAGCTTGTCGAAGTAGATTGGGTGTAGCCGACAACCCTATGTTAGTTATAACCCTTCATCGTTAGCCGTAAGTTCTTAATGTTACTCTAACAAAATTTCTGGCTCATGCTAATTAATAGATCGATGCAGAATATGTTTTGTGTAAATAAAATTCAAATATACTTTGTAAGATGCCTTATGACTTATGAACTTGAGGTGTTTAGCGTGTCACCTTCTACTGTGTGAGTGTTTTAGGGTTGTGTGATACATGTGAATGGGTGTAAACGAACTGATCCGAGATCAATTAGTGGTGTGGTTGAGCTCCAGCTCAAAAACTTATTGTGTTCGTGTTCGAGCTCGAGCTCATTTGAGCCTAGAAAATAAATTTTGATCTCGTGCTCAATTCTTTGTGATCTGCTCGAGCTCGATTTATAATTCGATTGAATTTGAGCTCGAGCTTGAGCGAGATTGACTTGTTGAGCTCGTTAATTTCGAACAAGCCAATACAACCCTGTAATTTATACAAAATTTGAAAATAAAAAATAAGATATTTATATAGGTATAGGCTCATGAAGTTCGACGAGCCTACCAAAAAAATGAAGAAGCTCAAGCTCAATCTCACTTAATAATCGAGCTAGCTCGATCTCAGCTCGTGTTCGTCTAGCTCGAGTTCGAGTCAAGCTTTTGCTCAAATTTTTAGCGAGCTTTTCATGAACGGCTTCGTTCATTTACACCACTATGTGATTAACTAGTATAGGTGGTTTAGTGGTGGTGTTTCGGTGTGTGGTCGTATATGTGATTATACTGTGTGAGTGGTTTAGGTTCGCACGTGTTTGTATATGTGAATTAAATAGTGGGATTAAATTGTATGAGTGGTTTAGGGCCACAAATAGTTGTGCAGCTAAATTTTGACTTTGAATAAGCAATTAATTATGGGACTGTCAGTATGCATACTCGTATCTATGACTAAATTAAGACACAAATATTCATATACACTATGAATTTAAGGTTAAATATTAAAAAAAATGAACTTCATACATTGAAAGACTTATATATCATCCATTGTGTTGATATTATATTAATATGAATAAATAATGCATATTTGTATGTTTTGCATTATTGTTGTATATCTATGAATGGAAAAATCTTCCGTGGACAATATATTTGTATGATTTAATAATTTTATTCTTATATGATATTATCAATTAATTCTACCATATGCATAATGTATAAATTCATTTATATATTACCAAAGTAATTATGATACCAAAATTTATATTATGAATCAGTTATAAGATGTGTACAAAACTCATTCATTATTTGTTACCAAAGTATTTTTAATGTACCAGAGTTTCATTACGTGCATCCATGTGTACATTGAAAACTTAAAATTAAATTAATATAAACTTCCAAAGAAGAATATATTAAGCATTTGGTTTATAAGTTTACATATATACATATAAATAAAATAAACATTTACAATCACTATGGAATCAGTGCACCAAAAGGTGTCTAGATTTTATTTTTGATTTAGTTTATTTATAAGGAAAGAAATTCTTAAGTTACATTTTCATTCATTTGGGACTTGTTTTTAATGTACATCTATGCAATTTCCACTAAGCATTAATCAGATTGAGTTACTGAATGGCTCAAACTTTAAGAAGTGGAAAGCTGACAGTGAACTAAATTTAGGGATACTGGATTATGACCATATTGTAAAGGATGATCCACTGGAGGCTCTCACTTAAAGTTCAAGCAAAGAAGAGAAAGAAAATTTCATGAGATGGACAAAACACAACAAGATGGCTCTCATCATGATCAAGAAAAGCATGATTGAAAATGTTAGAGGAAGCATTCTTATATCCATAAATGCTAAAGAGTACTTCAATTCCATCGAAGAAAAGTACGAAATCTATAACAAAGCAAAAACTAACAACCTCATGAAGGTCTTAATGACCTTGGAACACAAGCAAGGTGTTAGGGAGTTTATCATGAAGGGATATGATATTGCCAACAAGCTGAAGGAATTAAAGATGAAAGTGGAGGAATCATTATTGGTTTACGTGCTACTAAAAAAATTTTAGACGAGTATGACAATCTGAGGTCACTCTACAAGACGCAAAAAGATAATTGGAGTATAAATGAGATGATATCACTGTGTGTTTGGAAATCAGGTATCTGTCAATTATATCTATAAAGGAAAGAAAAATTTTCACAAGCACAGTTCATCAAATTCTGGACCTGAGGGTGACAAACATAAGGAAAGTCCTCTAAAGTGATAAAATGATTCTTCTGTAAGAAACAAGGACATTTAAAGAAAGATTGTGATGGTTTGAAAGCTTGGCTATCTAAAAAAAGGGTACATTTTTAAAACTATTTTTTAATATCAAGTCAAAACATTTTGAAAATGATGATTTATGGTGGTTTGACACTGGCTCACCTATTCATATTGTCAATTCATTAAAGGGATTTCTAAAGATATTAAATCCAAAGAGACAAAGGTGTGTGCAGAAAATGAACAAAAGGTGGTTGTACGAGCAATCAAAGTTGTCAAACTTAAGTCCAATGATTTCATATTATATCTAGATAACGCATATTATATTTATAGTATAAGTAGAAACTTGATTTATGGTAGTTTGTATACAATGAACAAAGGTTTCAACTTTAGTAGTAATAGTGATATTATGTATTTTACCACCATGTCTAAATGTTTTAGAAAGACATTCATGTTGATAGACATTGGAAGGTTGATTGTCAACATGAGTTATCAAGTGTATCAACTAAAAGGGAAATTTTTACCATAAATAGAGATTCGGGTCTAAAAAGAAAATATGATCAAAATGTCTCATCACTTTTATGGCATAAACAGTGGGTCACATTTCAAAAGAGAGACTTAAGTTACTAATGAAGCAAGAAATTCTTCCAGAATTAGATTTCACTGATTTCCAAACTTGTATTAATGGCTTAAAGGGAAAAATGACCAAGACTAGGAATTTGGGAACTAAACGAAGTGAACCCTTTTAGAATTAATACATACAGATAGTTGGGGTCCTTTTCCTATTCAAATTATTTGTGGAAATTTTTCTTTCATTACCTTTATCGATGATTTTTCTAGATTTTGGCACATATATTTAATTTCTGAAAAATCACAAGCTTTGGAAACATTCAAAAACTTTAAGACCAAAATTGAAAGACAAATTGGAAACTTCATTAAGACTGTCAGATTTGATTGAGGGGGTGAATATTTTTGCAAATATACAAAAAAAATGGTCAAAAAAGGTATATTTGCCTTATAGTTACAAGAATGTGGTATAAAAGCACAATATACAACTCCATACACTCCACAAAAAAGTGGAATTACAAAAAGGAGAAATAGAACCTTGATCAATATGGTTAGGACCAAGATTCTTAGATCTAAGCTGCCTAAATTTTTATGGGGAGAAGCATTGAAGACTGCAAATTATATTTGCAATAGAACTCCCAGTAAAGTTGTGAAAACCTCAACCGTAATGGTTGAACCTTGTATACAAAACTAACAATTTATTGATGTTACTGTATAATAGGGAAATAAAATAATTTATTAAATGTAATTAGAAATACAAAAATCTATGATGATTGTGAAAAATAAAAGGTAATAAATGAATCCAATCATTACTGAAGAGTAACAAAATTCTTCCGGCGTAAGATCTCTAGTGAGAATAGTAACATGCAGTACCACGATAATTACCGCAGTAAAGACTGACATTAGTCTCGACATGTTATCTGCAATAAATTGATAAGAATATAAGATAGAAGAGGAAATGTGGTTATAAAATGTCGGATAAATTCGTATATATATAATATAAAATATAGCCATTTATAACTGTTATATTACCGTTGGAAATATAGCCGTTTATAGCCGGTATATTACCACTATACATATGTTGACTAATTATAGTTAAATGCTAAGAGTTAGTGTTTTCAAAGAAGAGATATATATATATATGTGTGTGTGTGTGTGTGTACAATAATAATAATAATAAATAAATAAATAAGTAATAAATAAATGAGCAAATGCAAGAAATTACCATGAAAAGGAAGCTCATAATACATATATATATATAATAGCAATAAATAAATAAGTGAATGAATAAACAAGTAAGGAAAATTAAGGGGGAAGAAGAAATAGACGGCGGACGGAAAGAATTTTATCCAAATTAAATTTTGGCAAGTGAATTCACTGGGAAGAAGAAACGGCGGACGTAAAGAAATTTATCCAAAGTAATTTTGGCAAATGGAATTGCTGGGAAGAGGAAATGAACGGCGGACGTGAGAGAGAGTTCTCCAAAGTAATTTTTGGGCAAGTGGATATAAAGTTACAGGATAAAACTTGTAGGATGAGTAGGTGTCAGAACCTATGTTTCACCAAGTATAAATATTAGATCCCCAACTCTTACATTCTCACGCAGCAAACAAAATTTTTGCCAAAAACAGTGGTGAATAATGGTAAAGTAGGAAACGGAAGTTACCCAAGCCCAAGTCTAACCAAGGTGAGTGTTTGCATTGCCTTTGCATGAATTGAAGTAAAAAAAATATATATATATATATATATATATATATATATATATATATATATTATCTTGTATGTACTGCTCTAGAACCCCTGTTGAACAGTAACCTCTCGAATCCCTTCCCTCAAACCCATACTGAAACTACCTCTTAAACCCCTGCAAAACAGTATCTCTCGAACCTATGCTAAACCTTTACTTCTCGAACCTCTGCTAAACCTTTATCCCTCGAACCACTGAAAACTTCACCCCTCGAACCACTGAAAACTTCACCCCTCGAACTACTGAAAGACGTCACCCCTCAAACCTACTAAAAGGCTTCACCCCTCGAACCCACTGAAAGACTTTACCACTCGAACCTTACCCCTCGAACCAGTACCATTGGAAACTTACCTCTCGAACCACTTATCACTCGAAACTCACCACTCAAACTGGTAATACTTATCACTCGAACCTCACCACTCGAACTGGTACCACTTACCCCTCAAACCAGTACCACCTGATACCCGTTCCACTTGAACCTTCTCCACTCGAATTCTTTACTTGAACCCCTTGTACTCGAACCCAACTACTCGAACCCCTATACCCAAAATACATACTCAAACTCCATTATAAAGGGACGTACATGTTAAACTTAAATTGATAATATATATACTGACTGTTAAATTGATTGTGTATATTACTGTGTTCAATTATCGTGAAACTGAGTTATGAACTGCTCCGATATTTTTCTTTGAATATCGGCTTGTACTTTATCTTGTCGTGTCAAACTTCAATCATATATTGCTCTGATATGTTATGTGGATGACCGGCTTGTACTTTATCTTGCTGTGTCAAACTTGAAATATCTGCTACCTGATTACCCATTTGTGATTTCGGGGCCCCTGACGCGATTGTAGTTCGATCGAAGTCGGTGGAGAATGGTATTGACCGGACCGTCTGATTGGATCGACTGCTCGTGGAGTTTTTGGTATACTAGCATTACCCACTGTATTGTACTGATACGAGCTCGTAACTGAACATCTGATTAAGCGTGGTTGTCAAGACTGAATTCTGAACTGATAGCCTTCGGGCACTACTGAAAGGTTGTGCCTTGTATGTTAGTCAGAGTTGCCACATAGGCACTTGACAGTAACTTGGCACTAACCACCTGTATCCTTTTACTATGTGCTAGGACATATGTGGTTATTTGTTATTTGATATTCTGTGATCACTAAAACTCAACTGGGTAAATGCTGGAAATGAAACCTCACTAAGCAAGGAGCTTACCCTAGTTAAACAACCTTTTTCAGGTGAAGAAGAACTGTAAGAGAAAAGCACTTTGATATCTTTACTTATTTTGAGAGAGATCTTGGATGAACCTTAACATGGATTTTGAATCTGTGATAGTTAGGTGAAAATTTTATTTAACACTTATATTAATACTTTCACTGTAATAGTAATTTAGGATTTAAATGTTCTAAATTACTTCCGCATATAATTATCTGCTTGTTACTGTTATCATTTTCGGTAGCAGGACCAAACCCGACCCGACATTGTGCGTGGGTTTGGGGTGTTACAAAAGCAATGTCAAAAACAACTTAAGAATTTTGGTGTGGTTATGAACCTAGTTTATATCACCTACATTTATGGGGATGCAAGGCAGAGGCAAAAATCTACTCCCTCCGTCCCAGCTATTTTTGCATTCTTTCCTCGTTGGGACGTCCCATCTGTTTTTTCACTTTTACCGTTGGGTAAACAATTATAATGTTAAGGACTTCACTACCCCTAACATTCTAAACATTTACTCTTTCCTTCTCCTGCCCCATCCCATTCTTTCTTCTCCATTCTCTCATCCTTCTCTCACCCCATCCTAATTCTTTCTTCTTCCTTTTTTTTCTCCGACTTTGATGTTTTTTTATTTTGGCGAGGCTTCAACTTTGGTGAGTTTGGAATGTGGGTTTTGATTTTGGAATCGATTTAGTGTTTTGATTTTGGTTGTGCAGGTGAAAGTGGTGGTGCAGTGGGTGTAGGTGATGGTGGTGATGGTGTGAAGAAGGGGGAGGCGGTGGTGGTGTGGAGAAGGGGGAGGCGGTGGTGGTGTGGTGAAGGTGGAGGCGATGGTGGTGTGGAGAAAGGGGCAGCGGTGGTGGTGTGGAGAAAGGGAGTCGGTGGTAGTGTGTCGAATGTAAAGGTGGTGGTGGTGAGGAAAAGGAGGTGGCAGTGGTGTTGTGGTGAAAGTGGAGGCGGTAATTGTGGTGGTGTGGTGAAGGTGGAGACGGTGGTTGTGGTGGTGTGGTGAAGGTGGTGGCGGTGGTGTTGGTGATGGCAGTGGTAGTGGTAGTGGTGTGTTCAAGGTGGTGGCAATGGTAGTGATCTCACAGAGGTGGTGGTGGTGGTGGTGTGTTAAAGGTGGTGGCGGTGGTGGTGTGGAGAAAGGGGTGGCGGTGGTGGTGTGGAGAAGGAGTGGCAGTGGTGGTGTGGTGAAGGGGGTGGCAGTGATGGTGGTGGTGTGGTGAATATTGTTGTGGTTGGGTGGTGGAGAAGGTGGCGGCAGTGGGGTGGTGGTGGCGTAGGTGGTGATGGTGGTGGTGAGAAAGTGGCGGTGGTGGTGGTGGTGGTGTGTTGAAGGTGGTGTAGCAGTGATTGCAGTAGTAGTGGTGGTTGTGGAGAAGGTGGTGGCAGTGGGGTGCTGGTGGTGTAACGGTGGCAGTAGTGGTGGTGGTGTATTGAAGGTGGTGTGGCGGTGATTGCAGTAGAAGTGGTGGTGGTGTGTTGAAGGTGGTGTGGCGGTGATTGCAGTAGAAGTGGTGGTGGTGTGTTGAAGGTGGTGGCAGTGGTGGTGGTTAAGGAGGTAGATGAAGGGCATTGTTGTCAATTCACATGGTCACTATTTTGATATGCACTTTCTCTTTCCGCATAAATAGCTGGGATGAATGGAGAACAAGGTTTCAAAAGGTTTCAAGATTTATTGTCCAAGAAGAAGTATTAGAATCCTTGAGGTGCCAAAGGATGTTTTCATATATGAAGAATTTGAGCCGCAAGTGGATGTTGGTGATATGGTAGTATATACAAATGATAGCGAAGAAAGGAACTCCAGGAATGACAATTTTATGGAATGGCTTGTATATCCGTATTATTGTGTTGAAGATATTTCCATGGAAGAAACTCAAGAACTACCAATTGTAAGTTCACCTGAAATACCATAGCCTTATGTTGATAATGTTGAAATTATAGCAACTGGAGAATATGAGCCACAAGTGGATGTTGGTGATATGGAGGTACATACAAATGATATCGAAGAACGGAACTCCAGGAATGACAATTTTATGGAATAGCTTGTATATCCTGATTATTGTGCTGAAGATATTTCCATGGAAGAAACTCAAGAACTACCAATTGTAAGTACTTCACCTGAAATACCACAGCCTTGTGTTGATAATGTTGAAAATATAGCGACTGAAGGCTCAAATAATGGAGAAGGTACAATGTTAAATCATCCTACTATTAGTCAAGAAGCAATGCAACCAGGGCAAAATAAATTAAGAAGATCAATAAGGGAAAGAAGGCCAGCAATTTGGGATCACTATCAAGTTTATAACATGGAAGTGGAATATAATTTAGATGAGCAAAAGGATCCAACAACATTACAGCAAGCAATGAAATCATCAAATCATGATCAATGGAAGAAAGTCATGCATGAATATATGGAAAGCATGTCAAAAAAACAAGGTCTGGATACTTGTAGATAAACCAGAAGGGTGCAAAGCAAGCAAGTGGGTGTTCAAAACTAAAAAGGATGCTCATGGAAATGTTGAAATATTTAAAGCAAAACTAGTGGCCAACTGATTCAATCAAAAGGAATGAATTGACTACAATGAAACTTTTTCCCCAGTTTCTACAAAAGATTCATTAAGAATTCTGATTTCCTTGGTAACACATTATGATTTGGAACTACATCAAATGGATGTCAAAACTCCATTTTTGAACGAAGGCCTAGATTAAGATATCTACATGTTGAAGCCAGAAGGATATGAACAGGGTGAAGGAAATATATGTAAACTTAGAAAGTCGATATATGGGCTTGACCCGTCTCCACTCGGGGTTGTTAAAACCGAGCAAAGGCATTGGTTCAAAGGAGGTCAAATTTAAATTTATCTTATGAACCCAAACTCACTACTATGCTACTGATAAGGTAGTTACCGGCAATCCCTGGGTATGTCCACATAGATGCTAGGGCCTAACGGTTAATTAAACACAACCACATTTGGGTTGTCAATCCATCTGTGTTGCTAGGACTAGACAGTATGGTAAACAGGGGGGATTTGGTTTTTCAATTATCAACTACAAACATGAAAGTAAAAAAACATGTGAACTATATTAGCTAGACACATGGGGAATGTTTGAGTAACATGGTTGATTTAATTCTTCGATCCTTGATTCATTCACATTTGAGATTCGAAAACCTAATCTAGTGCTCATAACACATGGTGTGGTCGATGATCAGCACTTCCTCATACCTGTCACACAGGGTGCTCTTGCAATCTTCCATCGACACCACCTCCATAATTAGGGGGAGTACAACAAGGTTCGATAATTATTGTAGGTCTTTTTCACCCTCATACGATTACGTCCTAAGCACTCCAACATGGATGTTGTACTTCCTAGGCCTATAAACAGGGCAAATGGAGGTAGGCGCCTTATCTATTACACTAGGACCTCTTACAGCCCTAGCTTGCTACTTTTTGCTATCTCTACTCATAGTTAGCTAAGACTGGTGAGTTATTATCGTAACAGTAAAACTCAGAAAAGACCTGTGTGTACACACTCACGTGGACCCGGACCCAGCTACCCATATCACATCTAAGGTTTCTCTTTCCCGTGAGGTATCAATATTTGTACCAACTTGAATATATACTAGAGTGTGTGCTAATGGAGTGTATCATTCATGCAGTTATAACATTCACGAATAAGTCATAATAATGTCACAAGCACATAAATCAACACATGAATACATTTATTCCCAAGCTATAGAAACTACTCCCTAGACATGGAATTCAAATATAGATTTGGATTCCACATCTTAGGATCAAAAAAAAGAAAGAACCTAGAGACAAGAGAGAGTGTTTCTCTCTCTAAGTTGCTCTCCCAAATTATGAGACTAAGATATGAAAAATGGCGAAAGTCTCTAACCCTAGTAGACTAAGGCTCTATATATAGTAGTGGGGGATTAGGCCAAAATTAGGTTTAAACCATAGTTAGCCACCACTGGCACAGACCACCGCAGATGGTGCGGTCTGCACTGCCACCTTGCCTCGTACTGGGGTGGGGCGACAGATCTGGCATGGCCCGCTTGCATCATGCTAGCACGGCCCACGGGATCTGGCATGATCCGTACTGCATCCCCGATGCAAGGCACAGGAATGCAGTAAAGTTTGTGCCACATTCCTAGCGTGGGATGTGGCATCTAGTGTGGATCATGTTGGATGCGGTCAGTGTCGTCTAGAGCAGCCCGTCATCAGGATAGTCATTTTTGCACTTCTAATATGTGGTCAGCGTCATTTGGCGCGGGCCATCATCAAAATCCTTGTCTTTCTCATTCTTTTAGCATGGGCCACTCAATTCTTCACATCCCACTAGCTATTATCAACATTTTTCACTTAAAACGATGCAAACCATTGTAAATGGGATGGTCCGTGCCAATATTTAGCCAATTTTTAGTGAAAGGGGGAACTTGAGCACATAGGACATTGAGATTGGCAAGACCCATGCCAGGTCTTAGTGCGGCTCATGCCAAAGACCCATGGAATGGGCCTTATAGTTTGGCATGGGAAGTTGGTGCATTTCTTGGTGCCAACTGTGAGTGGTTCGCGCCGACCCATTGATGCTTCTGTTGGCTAAACTTCTTTCCTTCACTATGGATGAATCGTTAGTCCGTTTTGAGAGTTCTTGTAGTCAATTTTATGCCTTTCGAGGATAAAATTCTAATGGAACCAATCTCGGAGGCTGATTCTTCTTGGATTATTCCCAAAATTTGGCACAACTCTCAAACCATGATTCTCCATTTTTTCCTTGGCCGTTTAAACTTCAATGTTGCCAATCTTTGGCTCTATCCTTCTACTACCATGATTTGATATTAGTGGCCTTCATCTACTATCATTCTAATGTGAATAGCCTTTGACCTCTTCTATCGTCCTTTCAAACGACCTTCAATATCTTCTACTGTCCTTGCAAATGGCCTTCATATTGAATGTAATGAAAAGTACTCACGAGCAACCTACTAAGGATGGTCACAAAGGAAGATCTAGGTTCTCGTGGATACAAGATGTCCATTAGTACCAATTAAGTCTAAAAAACGTGGGATTTAGACAAGAAAACCAAACATGAACATTTAAACCCCTTGTCACGTAAACTCAACTAATACTAGTAATCTAACATATAAAACTAACCATTTACTACTTCGAATGCAATGGTTAACGCACACATAATGAAGAACATCAGACTTTCCACACTTAACCCTTTACTCGTCCTCGAGTAAATAAAGACAAGAAAATGACTCAGCAAAATTTAGCGTGCAGGCATAAGTTAACCGAGGCATTCAAGTTATTACTAGATTATCTTGTTTCCCCCAAAAGAGCAAGAATCTCACAACTCTCAAACTCCCCAAAGAACCTAAGTAATCTAACCACCCAAAATAAAATATAGAAAAAGTTAAGCAAAGAAAGATAAGTGCTAACCTACCTTACTTTTCCCAAAATGTTCCCCAAAAGCAATCAAAGAATCGTCTCCAAAAACAATCCACCAAGGAAATCCAAGAGTCATCAACTTGGTTGTAACATAGGGATAACTCTAGATTCTTGACCTAGTTACAACCAAGAAAGATGCAAATGTATCGTCAACCTATATTTGTTTTTGTTCTCTCTCAATTTCTCTGCTTTATCCCAAGAGCCCTTTCGGGTTTTCATCCTAGCTTTAACACACAAAGGGTATTCATATTCTCACCTTTTTTCCACACAGCCTCACATTTTTGCTTAGCTTCATAAACCTAGCCGAGTCTAGCCTCTCACTTTTACCTAGGTCCTTTGACCTATCCGGGCTTTTCCCAATGTTACCTAAGCTGCCCTTTTGGGTTTCCTACTTAGCCGGGTATTTGTTTTATTTTTTTCAAAATTTTCAATTTTTTTGGTGTAGCACAAAATTCCCCAGAGTTAGGCTTCACACTACAAGAAGATAAGATCAAAAAAAAAGTTACACCACCAATGTTTTCCCAAAACATATAAAAAAACTACAAAAAGGTGCCCTCACACCTAATACAACCAAAAGTTCAACTAAGTGAAAGAAAAAAAAACACATAAAAGATAGTCATCCAGAAATCCAAAACATTAGAACATGGGCTAAGAAAAATACTAGCAAAGGAGATACCATCATAAAGATGTTATAACCCCTCCTCCACACTTAGTTCATGAATCGTCACCCATGCATGTAACTAAGGTGAAAGAAGGGTTGAAATCACACCAGAAATCAATGCCTTCTGCGACATCTGGCTCCTTGCCCCTGCCTGTGCGGAGGATCCTGATAGCCATACTCAATGCCTAAAGTCCTCAACTTGTCACTGATATTCCTGAGGCCTTCATGCATTGCTCCCATAATGTCTAACAGATACTGCAGCTGATCATCAAATCTATCGAATCTCGCAACCGTGTCCTAATGACGGTCATCTAGCTAAGGGCTGACAGTGACCAAATCCTACCTAACCCCAAAAATGGAGTGCTCCAAAGACTGTGCCCAATCAAGTTGGTGCTACGGTGATGGTTGAGTCCACGTAGGGTAGGAGGAAGCAGACTCGAAGCCTTGTGACCCATGCTCTCTAAAGGGATTGTACTAAGGGTGCTATCACGAGTGAGGTCCATGTTGAGAATGGATGGAAACACTGTGTTGATGATCCTTAAAGCTCAGGGGGACATACGGCTGCCATGCCTGTTGACTCCACAAAATCCTAATAGTGAGATGAGATGTTATGTATATGAGAACCACCAGCACCATGCCTTGTAGAATAATGATAGAACTCCTCATGAATGCTAATTAGCCCCTGAAAAGGGGGTGATCCTCCTAATACCTGATGGAAAGGTGGCGGTGATGCTAAGAGGTTCTCTATAGGTGGTGGCATAGAATGAGGTGGTGGGTGCTGCTGCAGAGTGAGAAGCTGACATACAGGCTGCTCCGGGACCTGCTCCTGCTGACAATACTCCTCCTCGTAATCATCTCCCTGTTCATGCTCCCCCAAGACTACCTTTGAGTTTACAATGGGCTCAATGATGAGATCTAACAACTTGAAGGACTTGATAAATTTAGTTCACACTCTGGGGTAGCCTCATGAATTTCTTCTTCTTGTCCAGAAGATGGAACCATGCTCTCGCTGTATAAACTTTGCCTCTTCCATGACCAGAAGAGTGAGTGTAAAGGATGCATTTGGGTTCGCCCTCATATTATTACTCTTCGAAAGCTGGAAGTGTCGCACTAGAAGTGAAACCATACCTCCGATCGATATCTTCCCAATGTGGGCTGCTGAGAAAGTGAGATCCATACATCCAAAGATAAAGTCATCCATCATATCAGGGCAAGATCTACCCATGCAAATAGACCAGAGCTTCCTACAGTCCTTATCAGTGGAAGTGGTGGCCTCTACATGGCAACTGACTATCACGATCAACAACTTGACCACGTACTCAGTGTTGGGCGCACTATGTCACTAATCTTTCTCTCCTTCCCCCTCAACTGTCGAGTGATGGCAGCCATAATGGAACCAGCTCAAATGTATTCGACTCCCTGTACCCTAGCACCTTTCTCTACTCCTTCCATTTGAATATTTTCCCTAACTGGTAATAAGTTAAAGTGAGGGATTCATCTCCTAAATGGAATCTGATATAGCACCCTCCATATCTGTTTTGAAACTTCTCAACAGTGGCTAAAAACTCCAGGGTCTATCTGATATAGGTGGGAGTGGACAAGGTGGTGAACTTCTTCATCCCAATCCTACCCAGTAAGATCCTGATAGGCTTAAATAGTTTGAGACCATTGTAGGTTTCTTCATCCACAAACCTTGTCTCCAAAATAGGTCGGTCCATAAGATACCCCCCGATCTTATGATCCTGAGTAAGGGTAGTTTACCCCATATAGGGCACACTAGGCTCTCCCATCTACCTCTGTCTGCAAGGCATGATGTCACAAAAATATAGAAACTATCACAGACAGAATATGGAAAAAATTTCTCAAACTACCCCCAGCATAGAAGAATATCCTCCAAATAAATCTAGCAATCACACTAATCACCAAAAATCCTCAAGCATGCAAGCACAATCCCATAGAAAATACACTAATCCAATATTTCCAAATAAGAGTACGTTCAGCCAAAAATATCTTAAACAGTGAGTGTGATGAAATCTCCGCTCGGGGAATGTGCAGCACCCCTCCCAGGTAGAGTCAAAGCAACTCTAACACCCGAAATGGGTCAAAATTTAAGTTCCACGGAGAAAACCCAACATGCGAACAAAGCTTCCTCGAATAAACTACAAATATTCATAGACTTTCTAGGGCTGAAATTTAGTGGGTTGGATAGAGCTCATAAAGATGAAAATATTAATATATGGTAGAGGGAAATCGAATGAAAATTGAGAGAGTTATGGGCAAAATAGTGAGGCAGGAAATAAATATTTTGTGAGGAGAGGGAGGAGAGGTTGGTGGTGTGGGAAAGAGAGAAAATAGAAGAGGTAGGAGTGTGAAAAGGCTGGAACGGGAGAGGTTAAATAGGGGGGTAGGTAGGCTAGGATTTGCTTAGGCAGGTAGGTGGCACGGATCCTTAAGCATCATCTGTGGCTACTCTTGGCCTCGTGCCACATCGCGTCCATCCATGCCAGACACGTGTCATGCTGGAGCTACTACGGCTTATGGTGGGCACATAGACCGTGCTCTTGTGTTAGCCACGTTAACCTCGAGCTAACTGGCTCGGATGCAACCCGTTTCCTGTGGCACGACCCATGCTGAATCCCAGCACGAGGCCTTTGTCTTGGCTTAAGTGAGCCTTGTGCCAATGGGCATTGACATGACTCATATAGCCTGGTACGGTCTATGGAGAATCCCAGCGCGAAGCTTTCATCCTTCCTCTGTTCCAAGGACTTTTCTTTTGCACCTGCATCCAAAAACACTAAAAACCATAAGTAATATTGTTTTAAACAAAAATGGATGACTAAAATTTCTCAAAAATTACCACCAAAATTCAAAATCACTACTAAAAACTTTTAAAACCTTGAAAATTCTCCTATTTGAAATAAAAACAACGTTTCTTTATTATCGTCATCACGACTTATTTTTCCATCAATTTTCGAAACAAAAGAGTGGATTGGTGGGTCACCGGAATCACCATCCTTCACACCACCAGTGATCACATCACAATGGATGGGTCGCCACATCATTTTCGGTTTACCTTTACCTTTGGAGTGATGAACCAAACAAACCCATCTTTCTCAAGAGTGGACATATTCTTGTTGAGTTTGGGAGTCAGAAGGGACGGAGGAGTTCCTAATTCCTTAGCCTGCTTCTTCCACCGTTGCATGTTAGTCAGTACATTCCAAAGTAAAATATCCTTGTTCAAATTAGAAGAAAACATGCTCAACAAGAATAGTATCACAAAATCGATCATTCAAACAAGATAGGGCATGTAGAGTTTCAATATTGGGGAATATTTGATTTTGGGAATTTTCAAAAAATATATTCAATTGCTTCTTCATTCATCATGAAAACAAAATAAAAATAAGATAAAAATAATACTAACTACTCAACTAACGCATTATGCTAATTGACAATTAGACTAATTAGCATCCCCGGCAGCGGTGCCAAAATTTGCCCGCCTCCACTCTGGGTCGTTAAAACTGAGCGAAGGCGTTGGATCAAAGGAGGTCAAATTTAAATTTATATTCTACACCTAACTCACTACTATGCTACCGATAGAGTAGTTATCGGCAAGCCCTGGGTATGTCTACAGAGATGCTAGGGTCTAACAGTCAATTAAACACAGCCACGTCCAGGTTGTCAATTCGTGTGTGTTGCTAGGAGTAGACAGTATAGTAGACTGTGTTTCACTTGAAATGGTGCGGCCCATCGTAAACAGGACGATCTGCACCCATACTTAACTGTTTTGGAGTGAAAAATGGCACTTGAGCAAGCGGGCAATTGAGATTGGTATGGGTTGTATAGTGCAGTGTGGGACATTGATACATTGCTTGGTGCCAACCATGAGCGATCCTCGCCTACCCATTGATACTGTGGCCGAATAAACTTATTTCCTTTGCTATGGATGAATCGTTAGTTTGTTTTGAGAGTTCATGTAGTCAATTTTATGGTTTTCGAGAAGAAAAATCCAATGGAACCAACCTCAATGGCTAATTCTTCTTTGATTGTTCCCAGAATTTGGCACAACTCTAAGACCACGATTCTCTGTTTCTTCCTTGGTCATTTTTAACTTCAATACAGCCTATCTTTTTCTCTATCCTTCTACTACCACTATTTGATGTTTATGGCCTTTATCTACTACCATTCTAATTTGAATGGCCTTCAATCTCTTCTACCGTCCTTGCGAACGGCATTCAATATATTCTACCATCCTTGCGAATGGCCTTTGCATGGAATGTAATGAAAAGTACCCATGAGCGACCTACTAAAGATGATCACAAAGGAAGATCTAGGTGTCCGTGGATACATAATGTACATTAGTACCAATTAAGTCTACAAAACGTTGGATTTGGACTAGAAAAAAAATTATGGCCGCCTAAACCCCTTGCCACGTAAACTGAACTAATACTAGCAATCCAACATATAAAACGAACCATTTATTATGACGAATGCAATGGTTAACGCACGTATAATGAAGCACATCAGGGCTCATCCAAGCAAGCAGACAATGGTATCTCAAATTTGGCAAGGTAATCACTAGTTTTGGTTTTCAAGATAATAAATTGGATGGATGCATTTATCTGAAGATCAATGGGAGTGATTTTATCTTGATGATTCTTTACATCGATGATATCTTATTGGCTAGTAGTAGCCTTTCCTTATTAAAGGAAACAAAAGATTTTCTTTCTAGTCAATTTTACATGAAGTATAAGGGAGAAGCTCACTACATATTTGGAATGGAAATAACCAGAGATAGAAAGAAGCACATGACAAGTTTATCGCAAAAAAGCTATATTGATGAGATCTTGCAAATATTTGGTTTGAAAATTTGCAAAGGGTGAGAATCACCTATGTCTAGAGGAGACAAATTGCATAAAGAACAATGCCCAAAAAATTTACTGGAAAGGAAGTGTATGCAAAATGTGCCATATGAAAAACTAGTTGGAAGTCCTACGTATGCACAAGTTTGCACTAGGCCAGCCATAGCTTTTGCTGTTAATATGTTATTCAAATATCAGTCAAATCCTGGGTATGAACATTGAATTGTAGGAATTAAAGTTCTAGGGTATTTGAAGCGAACAAGAGACCACATGCTAGTCTACAAAAGAATGGATGATAAGGTGTTGAAAGTAGAAGGATATGCAGATGCATCATACAAACAAGACCTTGATGATTTGAAGTCTTGTTCAAAACATGTATTTATGCTTGGTGGATGTGCAATTTCATGGAAAGCCATGAAACGGACATTAACTGCCACATCAATTTTTCAAGCAGAATACATAGCGGTACATGAAGCAATTGGACATGGATTATAGTTAAGAAATTTTGTTCTATAGTTGCAATTGTTGGAGTCTATGAAGAAGCCTTTACCAATTTATTGTGACAATGAATTTGCGGTATTCTTTTCAAAGAATAATAAAAGGACCTCTCATTCTAAGAACATAGACATCAAATATTTTTCGGTCAGAGAAAGTGTGAGAGACAATGACGTTAAAATCATCAAGATAGGCACTAAAGATCAGTTAGTTGATCCTTTTACTAAAGCCCTACCAGTGTCTGCTTTTATCAATCATGTAAAAGCCATGGGAATTTCAGAAAATTTATACGCTGATATGAATTAAATACATATGTATGAGTAATTCATAAAAGTATATTCATTATATATTTCATAAAGTTTCAGTTTATTTTTATGCTATGAAATATATTTCAGTTTTCAATTTTAAATTGAAATTTGAGGACATTATATTATATTTTGGTTTCAGAATATTACTTGAGTACAGAATATAACTACGATGTTTTAAGAAATTCATGTGATTGTATTTTATGATGTTGTGATTTTAAAATACTGATGGTTTACCAATCCATCAAGTTATTTTCTAGTTCAACACAACTTTATGATTGACAGAAATTTGAAGCAAGTTAAGTTTTGATCCCGTCGATACTTTAGTATATTTGTCATATTTAATTCAATGTCAAGTTCAGTGGGAGATTGTTAGATATCATAAGAACGTGACATTGTTTCTTTAGTAAATGATACATATAGGATTAAAATAAAACATGAGTGCATATTACGGTAACACGAAAGGTGATATCTATTCATAAAGAATCACAGAGATGTATTTGTTTAAGAACATATGAAGAGACACAAAATTTTCCTTAATGGATGTGACCGTTGATTTTGTGTTTTATATAAACCTTGCTCGGTCCTTGCAGAAACACAATTGAATTCACAAAAAATCCCTTTCAATCTAGAATTCATAGATAGTGTATTCTACGGAAGACTAATCATAAGTTGCAAAATGGAGCAATCAATAGATTCGGGCATGTCATCTTACATTATTTATGCATGAGTATTATAGAATTGAATCATAACATTATTGTTTATGCCAATAGTAAGACGTGAGTATATATAGTTAATAGCTTATTATTTAATTGGATAAAAATATCTTTGCAGGATTTGTCGAGGAGAATCTTACATATTAAGTTGGAAGAAAGGTGAGTGTTCTTATCTTTTCCAAAATATTTTGAAATGAATTTTACAATTGAAGTCTTGAAATGAAACTATCATTTTTCTAAGGCTCCTAAAAGATAATTGAAAAAAGTGCTTTATAACCCTACCTAGTTGATATAAGTGTCAATATAACCTTTCAATATTCGAAAGTGCCAATATAACCCTTTATAGTTAGTGAAAATGCCAATATAACCCTATAAGTTTTAAGGATGTGGTGATATAACCCAACATTAGAAATGTGCTGATATAACCCTACAAACATTAGGAATGTGCTAATATAACCCAATAAGATTGCATAATGTGCTGATATAACCCTACCTAATTTCAGCGAACTATGGCGGTCCGGCGAACTATGAGGGTGAAATTATACACCCAATTTCACAGTTAGCCCAAAGGGTATTTTGGTCAATTTACATAGAGTCAACGCTGGAAAATTGAGGTCAATGCTGGAAATGAGGTCTGAGGGTTATACTGGCACTTTCATTAACTAGTTAGGGTTATTTTTGCATTAAAAATTATCATAGGGTTATATTGGCACTTACTCAAGTAGATAGGGTTATATTGGTACTTATCCCAAGATAATTTTTCCCATTTAATTAAGACGGAGAATAAAATCCTTCGTCAGCCAAGAGTAGGAGAACAGCAGAGGTATCGATTCAACTCTCGTAGATCGGTGCGGTTTTACGAAGCGTCTAAAAAGTCACTTCACTGCATTGTATATCCATTACTGAAGTTCATTCTAAATTAATCACTTTTTATAAATGAGTTTCACTGCATTGTTTACCGTTGAGGTGTTTTATTGAACTCATGTAAACATGTAAATTTTTTGAGGGTTTCTAAATTTTTAAAAAATAATTTTCAAAAGAAAGTGTCACAAAGAAAGTTTATTTTATTTACTCATTTAAATGTTTTAATCTATTCATCATCTATTTAAATGCATTTACTTAATTGTATTTACAAAACATTAAATTTGAGGTTTAATTGCTTACATCATTATTTAATTAAAATTTTTTATTTTCTTAAATACTTCTTATTAAAATGTTTAAAATACAAAGATTCCATTTAAATTTTGTTGATATATTTAAAGTTTCATTGTTGATTTCATTACTGAACGAATAAATATATTTTCAAAATATGTCATTTATGTTACATTTAGTTAATTAGATTTTATTAAAATTACTCTATTGGTTGAATTTTCCCATTATTGAAATTTCATTCTTGCATGGCATATTGTGGGATCATTATGTGACACATGTGACTGAATTGCTATTGACTATGGGTCACTTCATAGCTCATAGTTTGTTACTGCTACTGAATACTAATACTGTGGGATCACTATATGACCCATATGACTGACTATAAGTTCACCTTGTGACTCATAGGATTACTGTTATTGGATACTGATACTATGGGATCACTCGGTGACCCATGTGACTGACTATGAGTTTACCTTGTGACTCATAGGATTACTGTTACTGAATATTGATACTGTGAGATAACTTGGTAACTCATGTGACTGACTATGAGTTCACCTTGTGACTCATAGGATTAGTGTTACTGAATACAGATACCGTGGGATAACTCGGTAATCCATATGACTAACTATGAGCTCACCTTGTGACTCATAAGGTTATTGCTACTGAATAATGATACAGTGGGATCACTACGTGACCCATATGATTATTTACTATTATTATTCATTGTTTTCTAATTTGTAATTTTTGCATTGTTTTGATAAAGTAATTATTTTTACCTGAAATGTTTATTGGCAACCACATTTGTTTGCATAATATTAGAAATATTTTTCATTGCAAAATGTTACTGAATACTGATATTATGGGTTCACTTAGTGACTCATATGACTACTACTATTCACTGTTCACTATTCATTGTTTTCTTATTTATATTTTATGCATTGTTTTTGTTAAATTAATGAATTTTACATGAAATAGTTTTAAACTTAGAACCCTCACGAGCGAAAGCTCACCCCACATTTTTTATAAATTTTTTTAGGGTAAGCGCTAGGTATTAAGTGAGTGTGACGAATAAAGTGCGACGGACACCCAGAGCCATTTCCCTTAGCTTTGCTTAGTTGATTTGAAGACTTCTATTTAATCATGAAATAGTTTTATATTTAGATTCTAAACTTCTGTTGTGATAGTTATTGTTAAGTTTTAGAATTGTAATAAAAGTACCCTTACTTTTTTACTGGGGCGTTACATAGTCAAATGCATGAATCTGGTCTAAGCGTCTTCTTTTCTTCTACCTATTATTGTATTCAGGGTCCTCAGTCCCAGATAGTGACTTGGACAGGCCGTAGGCAGGGGATCTTCTATGTGTTGGACGGACTCAAAGTACATACATGAAACTGAGTGTCCATTGTTGCTGAAAATGATAGTATATGGCCATTAATCCTTTGTCTCTACTTGACCCTTTAACTGTTTATAGATTTTAAAATAGTAAGGTCCATTTTTAAACAGTGTCAAAAAATGGTAAATGTCGAATGCATTAGTAAAATCAAAGGATATTTTATGGGTTTTTTGGCAACATCTCTTGGATTGCTTTTGGGCGGCTTATTAGGTGGAGTAAGCTAGTTCGACACTTATCATTTTTTGCTTACCTTTTTCTTCACAAGATTTGGTTGTATGGATTACCTAGTCTCTTTGGGGAGTGTGAGAGTTATAAGATTCTTACTTCTTTGGGGAAACTAGGTAAATCTAGGAATAAGTTGAATGCATTAGTTACCTTATCCTTGCATGCTATATTCCTCTTGAATCTTTTCTTGTTTTGTTTACTCGAGTACAAGTAAAGGTATAAGTGTGGGGGAATTGATATGCACCATTATGCATGCGTTAACTAATGCATTCGACACATTTGTTATTATAATTTCTCTGGTTGATTTCTAGTTTTAGTTAGGTTTACACGACAACCGTTGTTGGTTTTCTTATCTAAATCCCCAGTTTTTTAGACTTAATTGGAACTAATGGATAGATTATATCGATGGGCACCTAGATATTCCTTTGTGATATTTCTAGTAGGTTGCTCGTGAGTATTTTGTTATCATTTTGTAGAATGCCACTCGAAAGGGTGGTAGTCGATATTAGAAAGTCATCTGCAAGGGCGGTAGTAGACAATAAGGCCATAAACATAAGTGTGGTTGTAGATGGAAAGAAGCCAAAAAAATGGACTCAGAGTTAAAGAGCATAAGATGAAAGTCGGCCACATCAGCTGACACGGTCCTTGCCAGCCAACACGTTTGTGCCAGGAGTCATAGGCACGAGGCACCTGGTGCTGTATGGTCTGTGCCATCCGGCCTTAGCACAAGGCCTTCATCCCAAATGGCTCGTGCTAATCTCTCTTGGCACGATTCGTTAGCCTCCGACCAACCGTGTCGCTCCTCATTCCAAAAATCAGCTACGTATGGATGTTGGTCATTTCCGTTAAAACGGCCCATGTTGTTTCAACTCAAGACTCAAAGATCGGCTAATAGGGTGTGATGTTCTACCCGGCTACACTATCACTTTGCTCAGAAAATAACTCCCAAGTGACACCTCATGAAGTTCCACATAGCCCTTGCCATTCAACTGGTTGAGACACCACTCCTAGCCAATGGCTCATGCCAAACGATGCAGGCGTGCATGATCAGAAGTCCAAAGACCGCACCCAGTCGACAGTCTTTGTTAGCCTGTACGGTTTGTGCCAAGGGTGCCCAGCACGACCGTGCCAACCAGCACTGCCCATGCCAGAGCTACCCAGCAGTGCCCAGCACAGTTGTGAACACGAGGTATCACATCTCGTTTGCAGCTGATATGGTTTATTTGGCCTATTTTGGGCCTTTTTCAAGGCTCATTTTCCGGCTACTATAAATAAAAGCTTATGTCTACTAGGGTTTAGGTTTGGATTATTTTGGAACATTATTCTACACTCTTGGAGAGCATTCTAGAGAGAGAACGAGAATAACCCTTTTCTCTAATTTATTTTCTTCTTAATTCTACCCAAGGGCATTGAATACAATGAAATACTTGGGTTCAATACTTAGGGAGTAATTAATTTCCTTGGGGTTAGTGTTTGTATTTATGAACTAATGATAGCTTTTTGAGATTTGTAGATTTTCCTATCTTTATGTCCTATGAATAACTGTGCTTGATTTATGCTTTCCATTCTTGTGAGATTTATGCTATGCCACTGTTATGATGCATCCATAAATTCATGGTAATGTAATATCATGCTAGGATTCATTGATATCTTGGGGGTGTAAGATTATGGAGTAAGTTCAAGAAAACCGTGGAGATGAGTGCATTCATGTTACCTCAAGAGTATATCTTCCTAATGGTTAAACCGTAATTATAATTGGCTAGTTGTGTGAGGAATTACATGTTGGGGATTTTAGACTAAATCCTAATGAGGGTAAACTCTTGGCTTAACCCAATAGATGAACATGATTGTTTGTAGCAACTAGAGTTGTGCCGACTCTAGAGCCATCACGAGATATCAATTTCTTTGCCTCTCTAGGCCTTGGGATTGGTATCCATAGTGGAGTGTTCGAGACGTATTGTCCTCATTTTCATATCTAACTATTGCGACCTAACACAGGGATTCGTTCCTTTAAGCGAGGGCGCATTAGCGTTGGGAGTGAGATGATGGGGATAGACTGTGGCGTCCTTAGACTAGAATGCATCTCTAATAACAGAGACGGTGAGATATGCATTTATTGATGGAAAGTACATTTGTGTGACAGACGAAGGGAAACGTCTGGCTATCAACCCACTATGTGACATAGGCATAAGATAGGTTTATGTATTTGTATGTGAACGAATCAAGGATAAAAGTCATTCATCGATCATGCTATGCCAAACCCTCCCCCCCCACCCAAGTGCTAGTTTATATAGTTTATTCTCTCCCTCCCCCTAAAAAAACTTGTTTTGCTATATTTAGATAGTCCTAACACATGGATGGATTCACAACCTAGACATGGCTGTGTGTAGTTGGCTTTTGGACATCTACCTTCTTTGTGGACAAATTCGACATTGCCACTATCTACCCTCTAGGTAGCATAGTAGTAGGAACGGGACCAGAATATAAAATTTAATTTGATCACCTTTGAACACCCTCTGCCTCGGGTTAATTTTAGTTGACCTCCCGTGGATCATTTTTATGACCCCGAAGTGGAGGTGGGTCAATTGTCGTGCGCCAGCACGAGGTAGCCAACACCAACACGAAGCTAATGGTGCCATCAGTACGGAATCATGTGTTGTTGTTCTTCAAAAAAAATTTCCAACTGGTCTTTTTACTTTGGTCACATGCATTAGGGACACTGCATGAACTAAGTGTGGGGGGAATTGGAATGGCTTCATGGTGGCATCTCCTTTGTTGTCATTTTAGCTGTTTTTAGGCTATGGTTTGGATTTCTTTGATGATGACTATTTTCCTTTTGTTTTGTTTTTTTTTTCCCTCAATTGGATTCTTTAACTCTTGGTTGTTTGTTTTGGGGTGTGAGGCCACCTTTTTGTGGTTTGTGCTTGGTGAAGTTTTGGAAACATTTTGGTGGTGTGTTTTTTTTGGTTGTTTTTGCTAGTTTGTATTTGGGGATCTTTTGAAACACTTTGGTAGAGTCATTTTTTTTGTTTTGCTGATTTTCTTGTAGTTCTAGTTCAACCTGCATCGGAGTAACAAAATCAATCGCACAGGGACTGAGCCTTCATTTTATTTTGAGCAGTTTTTTTCCAAACTCAAATATAAATTCTAGTTCAAACTCTAACTTTGACAAAACTCAAAACAAAATTAAAATCAAACTCTCAAAAGAGTTACCATTGCACTATACAGAAGGGACTTTTCATTCCCATTCCGCCCACTGCACAAACCCAACTCCGCCCACCAACAAGACACTCCTTATCATTTCTATGCCCACTTAGTACACGATAATTGCACGACCTAAATAAATTCCATCACAAAGTGTCAAAATTTTCAACAATTAATGCTCACTCAAATCAAATCATGAATAATTCAAGCATGGTATGCTTAATAAATAGTTTGAAAGAATGAGAGAGAAAAAATACTAATCAAAAGCACTAACAGATTCTAGGTGTAAGAAGAGGAAGAAAAAATAGAAGTGCAAACAGATGAATAAGGGCAACATTCAAAAGAAAAAGGGGGAAAAAAGTAGAAATTATGCCTAAGTGAACCATATGTCCACAAATGAGTGTCATAAACGCTATAACCCAAGTTGGGGAAACATGGATTTAAGCATCTGAAGCAAGAACTCGCGAGATCAACGATCATGAAAAATTAATTTTAAAAGATTAAGAACAACATTCAAAGTACAAATAACTTTTAAGTTTTTCTCAAAATTGTCAATGTCATCTTTTATTATTCTACTATTATGGCAATGAAATGGCAAATTCGTTCAAACATTTTCCATCAATCATCAAAGCAAAAAAAAAAAAAAAACACACAAATAACGGCTCTTGGAGTATTAAAACATTTAACTACTAGAGTTAAGCCAGAATAAAAGCAACCGAGCCGAATTTGTTCAGTTATACTCCCTCCGTTGCGGATCAAATTGCACAATAATTATTATCAGTTTATCACATTTTTTAAGAAGAGTCCGTCTCCTATGAGACCGTCTCATGGTGAGACCAGGGATTAGAGGCAAAATAAGAGAAGGGCATAACAAATTTGGGGTCAAATTACAAATAAATTATTTTCAGCTCCGGAATGAAAAACATGAAAAAGGCAGAGGACCAAACAGCAATTATACAAAAAAATAGGCAAAGAACGCATCTTCATTCATCCCCTCGGTTGCTCCATCGGCGCCGCCTAGGTTGCTCCACCGTGCCGCCTCACCTTCTCCGCCGCCTCCTCGCCTTCTCCACTGTCTTCGTCGATAGTCTAACCGGCAACGCTCGAAACCATATCGATTGGAGGTCTGAATCGCGCAGTGAACATTAATCGGAGGTCTGAATCGAAACCCTACCGAAGTTCTAACCGCGATGTCGCTGGTTTCTGCAATTCCGATTACGAAGATCTTCATCGCTTTCCTCGTCATTTTGAAAATCTTCGCAGCCGTCTGCCTCCCTCCACCGTCCGCTTGAATTTTGACTTTCGGTGTTTCGTTGTCTTCTGTCGTCTTCCGTTGTCTTCTGATTCTTATATCTGATTGGCGGTGTTGGAGCTGAGTCACACCTTGGACGAGTTGGAGTTGATTACCAGCCTGAGTTGAGAGCACCGGTGGCGTCTGAAACACCGATGAACCGGCCGGCGTAGGCGTGACCTAAGCAGAGCTGAGAAAAGGCCACGGTGGTGCGTTCCCGAACGATGATGGAGATGTCGCAAACCATGAGCATATTGGAGGCTGAGCAGTGCTGGGTTGATTCCGGGTCAATTCTGGGTCAACCCAATTTAGGCCTTATTGTTGGGGCCTAAGTGTTAGGCTTAATTTCTAAATCATCACCTCTAAATAATAATTCATCCTACTAAAGTATTTAAATATCAATGTTAAAAATACATTATAAAATAAACTAAACTAAAATAGATAAACATCACATAAAAATAATAAAATAGTTAAACATCAAATAAAAATACTAAAAATACACTAAATTAGAGTTAAAACATCAAATAAATTAGAATAGTTTAATGTTAGGTATAAATTAAAATACACATCAAACAAAAATAGTTAAACATCAAATAGATAAGTTAAAAATTCAAAAAATAATAAAACAACATCCAATACAAAAACTAAAATACACATGATGCTTAGTTCATCTAAAGTTAGCTTGTCGGGATTTGAATATTATTATTGTCATACTGTGATGTTACACTGTAATGCTGCGATGGTTCAATTTTTTTGTGTGATGTTACACTGTAATGTTGTGTGGTTCAATTTTTTTGTGTGATGTTACACTGTAATACAGCGATGGTTCGGTTTTTTTGTGTGATGTTACACCGTAATGCTGCGATGGTTCAACTTTTGTGTGTGATGTTTTACAAAAGTATTGATGAATATGTTGATTTAAACAAGATAATCATATGTTCCACTGCACTTATACTTTCCACTGTTATTGTATTTCAAATAACTTGTTAAAAATCATTCATTAAAACAAATGTTTAAATACCCTAAAACTTCGCTAACATAAAAATTGGAAAAAAAAGTCAAATCAAGCTAAAACATCAATAACTATCAAGTGTCTCAACACTAACAATCAATCATCATAACTGAAAAATCAATGACAAACAATACATTCCAAGCAATCAAATTTTATTTTCCCCCAACTTATTTTCCCTCGTTATGAGCTTGCTCAAGAACTTGCCTTCTCTCTTGCTGGTTTTGAAGATAATGGCTCTTCCACTCCACCAATGCCAAGATCAAAGGTCGGCTCAGGTTCTCTGTTCAAGGGAACATCTTTAGGATCATGATTCCTCATAGCATGTTATTATTACCTTATCAATGGAAACGTAAAACTCTACCTTGGAAAGTGTTCATGTGAAAAAAATATAAAACATCACATACAGTAATAAAAACATTAATGTCTGAAATTAAAACATCACAATAGCACACATAACATGGCTGACAACTACATTGTGAAACCTCAAATACAGTATTTAAAACATCAGTATCAAAATTTTAAAACATCAATTAGTACACAATATCAAAAGAACGAAATTGAACATCAGTTACATACTTAAATATGAAAACACCACAAGCATCAAATACTGAAATTAAAACATCATAAACACCTATAACAGTATTTAAAGCCTAAAGCATGAAACATCACACAGAAAACCAGAAACATCAACAATAGTACTTAAAATATCACATCTGAAAAATAACAAAAATTGCAGATCCTACTTCCTTCTCGATTCCAACAACAGTGGGTAAACATTTTAGACATCTAAGAAATAGCAGCAACAACACAAAAAATTGCACAAATTGTAACAAAACCCTAAGATGTCACACACAATCAAAACTGAACATCAATTGCACAATTAAGCATGAAAACACCACAAGCATCAAGCGCTGAAATTAAAACATCACACCAACACTGATAATAGTACTTAAAGCCTAAAATCTGAAACATCACACTGAAAATGAGAAACACTATTACATGTACCTGAAACATCACTACTGAAAATTAAGACAAATCTTTCTTCCTTCTCAATTGCAGGAGTAGTGATGCAAATCTTCTTAGACATCTAACAAACAGCAGCAGAAACACAAATATTAGCACAAATAGAAACAAAATCCTAAGATATCACCCACACAATAAAAACAACAAAACTAAACATCAATTGCACACTTAAAACACTACAAACATCAAATACTGAAATTAAATCACCACACCAGTACAAATAACAGTACTTGGACCCTAAACATGAAACATCACACAGAAAATCTGAAACATCAACAACAGTAATTAAAACATCACATCTGCAAAATAACAAAATTTACAGATCCACTTTCCTTCTCGATTACATCAATAGTGGCAAAAGCATTCTTAGACATCTACAGAACAACAACAACAACAAAATAGCACAAATCATAACAAAACGCTAAGATATCACACACAATAAAAAACTGAACATCAATTGCACACTTAAGCATGAAAACACCACAAGTATCAAGCACTAAAATTAAAACATCACAACAACACTGATTACAGTACTTAAAGCCTAAAACCTGAAACATCACACTGAAAGCGAGAAACATCATCAACTGTAATTGAAACATCACGACCAAAAATTCAGAAAACTTACAAACGATTCTTCCTTCTCGATTGAAGTAGCAGCGATGCAAATCTCCTTAAAATCTAACAAACAGCAGCAGCAACACAAATATTAGCACAAATCCATAAGAACAAATCACAAAATACAAAAAAAAATAGAGAAACCCCCAAATATTAACACATTGAACAACATAAACCCTAAAAATCACATGAACCAAAAAAAGCAAACAAAAATAAAATTTAAAAACAACATATGCATAAAAAATCTGAGCAAAAACATTAACTTCGAAGATAAACACAAAACGAAGCTCTTTTATGTTCGTCCGCCGGAAAATTTGCCAAAAAATGTGTTGAAAAACTCCAAAAATTGCGACAAATCATTGTGCGTGAGAAAGAGGAAGAAATATGGAGATGATGAGCGGTTGAATCAAAGAAAACGAGCGAGAATTGAAGAAGATGGAAGAGATTTTGATAGGAGAGAAGAAGAAGATTTGAGTTGGAGAGAGAATAACAAGGAGGAGTAGATGAAGTTGAATCGAGAGAATAGGAGAGAGGAAAGGAGAGGAGATAGAAAGTTTCAAAAAATATGAGAGAATAATGAGGTTAGGTTGATATTTATACCTGGACTTAATGTAAAATAGTGAAATTTCACATCCAGTCCCAAGACTTTAAACACTTTAATTAGAAACCTCACTTGCAATTAAATCTCTGGCCTCACCATGAGACGATCTTATACAAGACTGTCTTTTAAGAAACATATTTGACCATTCATATGTTTAACTACGTATGATAATGGCGAATAAAAAGTTGATATTTAGAAACTATTTGTTACAACACATTCAACAATATTACATACAATAATATAGCTACTCATATATCTATTCAAATATGTGATCAAACTTTAATAAAGAATAGTGACAAAATGCAAATGTGCAATTTGAACTGAGATGGAGCAAATATAAGCTTAGGTATTGCAAATTAGAATTTGGAGCTTTGTTCGTAAAAGAAATGAATAATATTGGTTTTGTATTTTTAATGCGTAAAAAGAGCATTGATCAAAGAGCTTTAGCTATGAGTCCATACATTGAAGCCAACTATGCCTCATAACCTAGGTTAAAAATAATAAGTTAAGTTGCAGCTGCAGACATGGGCGGAACTAGGGGAGAAGGGGTGCTAGTGCCACCCCTAGGATCCGACGGCCCGGAATTTAGACCTAGAGCCACCGGATTCCACCCCCTCTTGAGCCACCGGCGGGCCAGACGGATCCGCCTTCAGCATTGCAGATGCAGCAGCCAGCATACTACTAGTAAGGCCCCGCCGCGTGAGTTCCATCATTTCGATTCTTCGCCTCCAAGTATATCTACATGCATGAGATTGTAGTCGCGTGTATGAGATTTGAAGTGAATTTCTATTTCGATATTGCACCTGCATGTAATGTGTTTGATAATTGGCCTGAGAGGAAATTTTGTGTTGCTGGAAGAGCTCTTGTCTCTGGGAAGCATGTAATGCTTTTTCGATTGTTGAAACTGTAAATAAGCTTTGGAGGTAATGTTCATGTTCAATCCATGGTTTCTTCCCAATTCGTGGAGCAACTTGTTATATTCCTCCCTTTGCCTATGCTCTGTCCTAGTTGTCATCCGTTTATGTGCTAAGTTTATGTACTATCTGCTCATTGTATGAGCTGTTGCTATGAGCATGATATCTAGTTCTCAAACCAAAATCTTAGGCCAGTATAAGATAATAATTCACGTGGTTTTCAAGATAATGAGTTTTTTTCTAAGAAATTTGAATTTTGGGTTTGATTTGGATGGACTTTGCATCAAAGATACTGGTTGGAGTTGAGTGGTCTCTAGAAATGAAAGAATTTGGAGGTCATAAGTATATTAGGTAAAGTTGATTTCCGAAATGGAGCTTGTCGTGGTAATGAAATTATGCTACTCAAGGTATGAAATGTTGCAGTCTTACAGATTGTTTATTGCAAGGGAAAACACATTTACATTTTGCATTTTTTTAAATTTGGCTTGATTGAATTTTTACCTCGAGTGTCTTTCAGCAATTAGAGTTTTATAGTTGTTGCTGGGTATCAGTACTGTTTTAACAAGTGATTGTAGTGTGTTTTAAAATGTCATTAGTATACTATTAAGTTAGAAGATAAAAAGTAACAAAATCAAAATGAAACGATTTTGGAACAGAAATTGGGTTTGAGTTAAGTGTTCAGAAATTTATTTTAGGAATAGCATTAAGCCCCCCCCCCCCCCCCCCCCAATATTTTGTTGTGGTTCCGCCACTGGCTGCAGATATCATCTACTACGAGTTAGGGCATTGAGTTGTGTGGAATTTATGCAGGGTGATACATCTATATGACATCGCTATGCACAAATCCTACACATATAATGAATTATTGCGATGCATATATGCAAACAGGTATAACAACAACATATATAATCATAATCTAGAAATCCATTGTTTGAGCAAATGAATAAGATTAAGATATAAAACAACACTACCAAAAAATAATTTTTGATGCAATGCCATGATATATATACATATACATATATGTATATTCTTTTCATATTCGTGGTTCTGCTGTAAATGATGGAGAATTTGCAGCCTGAAAACACGAATGACGATGAGTACATCATTTCACGTTTCATTGCTAAGTTTTCCGATGACTTTTAATCCATCTATGGGGAATGGTCGGTGTTACCTACTTTTGTTCCCATTTAAGTTTCTTTTAGACCATGTATACCTAAAAATATGCTGCAAAGTCATTTTAAAAATCTAAATGGGGAGAAAGATGGAATTTCGATAGGTTATGGATAAATATCACATATCTAGAAGACTAGAAACGTGAAATTATCAATAGTGGGGATCGTGCAGTAGGTGAGCTGAGCAAGTGTCGTGTGGCAACAGAGGATTGAGCAGGTGTTGTGCGGTAGCATAACCCTGATCAACTGGATTTATTCTTAAACCAAACACAAAATGTTCAGAGCACATTGATAGGCTATAAATATTTGGCATAAATAGTACTCTGTTTTGAACGACCTCAATCTGCACACTTTGACTTTTAATGGTTAAATTAAAAAATATTTGATTCTTAATATTTTTCATTAAAAATAATTAAAATCTGTGAAAATTAGTAAATATTTTTTAAATATATATTATAACAGATTTAACAAGATATCACACAAATAATATTTACACTTATATGTCAACTGAGTTTTATGGTCAAAGTTAAAAAGTTTAGACTAATTGAATAAAAGTGTAGCTTGAGTTGGGATAGAGGAGTAATTGTTAGCATAGCTCAGAGTCTATATTTGCACATATTATGGTAGGGGTGGCAAAATAGACTCGCAACCTGCGGGTCAAGCAGGATCCATTTTTTAACCTGGATGGATATGAGTAAAATGGATAATGAGTTATATGGGTAATTAATAAGTGAAAAATATGAATTTAACGGGTTGAGTTTGCGGGTTGACCGCACTCAGATGGCATGGCTTGCAATACAAAAACAAGAAGTATCGGCCAGCTCAGGTTTTAAATAATTTCCATACAAGAATTTCTCCTCCATGAGTACAAGTTGTATGGCAACAATGTGGAGGTCGATTTTACTGTGGCTAATACTTGTGTTGGATACACTTTCAGGCCGTCATACTGCTCTATACGACAGGGATCAGTTTTTGAAGTTCTATGACAGTTTCAAAGTCACGATTTAGCTGATGCTGTCAAGCAAATTATGGAAAAGAGAAGGTCCTGGGTGTTCTTTAAAATATGTATTTTTTAATATAAAATTTGTGGGTTTTACCTATATGGGTCGGTATATAAACTCATATGGGGTCATTATGGATTTAAACTTGTGGGTTTACCCTTTTTTTTTCCGTGAATTGAATGATTTTTTACCCACAGATTTCAACTCGACTCATCTTAACCCGACCTATTTTTAATCTGTATAAAATAGGTTGAAATTGGACATACCCATATTTTTTAAAGAGTAAATTATTTTTTTAGTCTCTTACATTGTATGCAATGCTATCTTTTGGTCTATAAGGCCAATACCACGTTTGTTCAGCAATTAGCAAACTCAAAATAATTTGTTTGGTCCCCAAAGGTGATTTTCAGGAAAAGCCAATAATAGATTTTATTTTAAATTGTAAAATGACCATTATACCTCTGAGTTCAAAAAAACAAAAACAAAATTATCTTCTCGTCCATCCTCGCCTGCCTGCTCTGATTGCTCTCCCCAAAATCCTCTTCCGCCACCGCCGCCGACTGATATCTCCCTAACAATTTATCCCATAAACCATTTGTGGGGTAATCTGGTAGAGATGGAAGGCACAGTGAAACCCAAGAGTTGTACTTTGGAGTACAACAACTCTACTTCCATCTCCAAACCTCATTCTCCGATCACCCTGTTCAAATCCGGTCCAAAATTTTTCTTACTGAGTTTTCAGAAGCCCAAATCCGACAAACTCGAATCCGAACCCGTTTCTCAGAAGGCGGTTGCTGCAACTCCTAAACATCTCCAGGAGAAAAGGAGCAATCGGTTCTCCGGCGGCGAGGAGGAATTTTTGATCGGGTCGTTGATTTCGAGGGACAATAGTTTGAGGACCAAGCTGCAGCGCGAACGCTCGGCGGATTTCTCCGGCGATGATCCGGCGGCGAGGGCATTGCCCAAGTACCTGAAGCTCATCAAGCCACTCTATAGCAGAGCTTCCCGGAGATACACAGCTCCCGATTAAACCAATGAAAGTGTGAAAGGCTTGATGATTTAGCCTCTGTATCAATCTCAATATATAGGGTACAATGAGGTGTATAAAAGGAATGTACAACTATGATCTTATCACTAACACTAATCAGGATCAATCTAATATCAATCAATACTAATCAGTATCAATCTAATATCAATCAAATATCTTCTATCCTTACACCCCCCCTCAAGCGAAGCGTCGGATGAACCGAGACGGCAAGCTTGGATCTGAAAAACTCGAATAACGATCGAGAGAGACCCTTAGTGAAGATATCAGCAATCTGAAGCGAAGTAGGCACATGACTAACCCGAAGCTTTCCAGAGGCAACGAGTTCCCGAACAAAGTGGTAGCCAATGTCAATGTGCTTCGCCCGTTTGTGAGCAACAGGGTTTTGAGCCAGAAAGATTGCACTATTGTTGTCACATAACAAAAGAGGCGCTCGAGACAACGGAAAATGGAGATCACGCAGTAGATGAGTCAGCCAGACAACCTCTGCAGCAGTGTTGGCCAAGGCACGATATTCCGATTCAGAACTGGATCGGGAGACTGTAGGTTGTTTCTTGGCGCTCCAGGATACAAGGTTCCCACCAAGAAACACTGCATAACCATAGGTAGAACGCCGAGTCTCGAGGCAACGTGCCCAATCAGCGTCTGAATACCCCATCACCTCAGTAGATGAAACAGAGCTGAAAGAGAGACCAAGATGCATAGTTCCACGAACATAACGAAGGATGCGAATCACAGCAGCAAAGTGATCGTCCCGGGGATCCTGAAGAAACTGACTAACTGAATTAACTACAAAAGTCAAGTCAGGACGAGTGATGGTCAGGTACTGAAGAGCACCGACGAGCGAGCGATATAAGGTGGGATTGGCAAACTTCCCGCTGGTACTGCTATGAAGCTGAGACTGTGGCAGAAAAGGGGTGGAAACTGCAGCAGCATCAGTCATACCAGCTCGATGCAAGATATCCCGACCATACGTGGCCTGACTCAAGAACAAGCCAGACCGTGCCGAAGAAACCTCTAAGCCAAGGAAGTAGTGAGCATGGCCCAAATCCTTGATGGAAAACTCCCGATCGGTGCGGACAATGAACTGGCTGATGAGAGTTGGATCATTTCCTGTGAGGATAATATCATCAACGTAGAGCAGAAGGTAAAGCAAAGTGGTACCCTGAGAGTAGACAAATAATGACGTGTCAGCGGAACTACACTGAAAACCAAGAGTGCAGAGGTAGGTACTGAAGCGCTGAAACCATGCACGAGGAGCCTGTTTGAGGCCATATATGGCCTTTCGCAAGCGGCAAACATAATCAGGACGAGTCGGATCTTTGTAGCCAACAGGTTGAGCCATGTAAACTGGTGCATCAAGAACACCATTTAGGAAGGCATTTTTAACGTCGAGCTGATGAAGAGGCCATCTGCGCATGGTAGCAATGGCAAGGATGGTGCGAACTGATGCGGCCTTGATCACCGGACTGAAAGTGTGTTCAAAATCGAATCCAGGAACCTGCGAATATCCCTTAGCAACAAGGCGGGCTTTGTGACGATCAACAGTACCGTCAGGCCGGTACTTCAGACGGAACACCCACTTCGATCCAACAATATTGACACCAGGTAGACGAGGAACTAATTCCCATGTATGTTGCTGACGAAGGGCATTCATTTCCTCATTCATGGCAGCAACCCATTGTGGATCATGAAGTGCAGCTCGATAGTCGTGAGGCTCCGTTTGGGCAAGCAAGACCGAAAGGAGACCGGTGACAACAAAATCTGGAGGCAGGTCTTTGGTTCGACGAGTACCATCTTGAGGACGAGTGACCATATGATGCGTTCGGGCAGACTGCAGATCATCAGAATCAGAGTCAGATGACGAGGAACTAGAGAACATCGGAGAGGTAGGAGACTGAGGCGGAGTATCCAAAATGGTGTTCGAAACCGGTGCTGGAGGCGGGACAGTTGTCGAACCAGGAGAGCACAATGAACAAGGAGGAGTAGGCACAGTCTGCTCTGCTGGAGAAACCACAGACTGAACAACTGGTAAGTCAACATCAACAAAAGCGAAAACATCTAAGGAAGAAAAAGACGATTCTGAACGATCGGCTAAAGCAAGAGGGAAGCAAGTCTCATCAAACCTAGCATGGCGAGTGATGTAGACACGTCTGGTGGCTTGATCCAGGCACCGGAAACCTTTGTATTGAGAGCTATAGCCGATGAAAACACAAGGGATGCTTCGAGGAGAAAGCTTGTGCTCCACATAGGGACGGACAAAAGGATAAACTCTGCAGCCAAAGGGGTGGAAGTTGGAGTATACTGGTTTGCGATCATATAGTAGTTCATACGGAGATGCCCCATCGAGGACTAGTGTTGGCAGTCGATTGATAGTATGAACTGCTGCTCCAAAAGCGTCATCCCAATAACAAAGTGGTAAATGGGAATGGAATAGCATAGTAAGCCCCATCTCAGTGACATGTCGATGTTTACGTTCGACCCGTCCAACTGCTGCGGTGTATGTGGACAAGAGATTTGATGATGAATTCCCTTTCTAGCAAAATGGGCCCGTAGGCGATTATTAATAAATTCCGTTCCCCCATCACTTTGAAAAACCTTAATGCGGGCAGAGAGTTGATTCTCTACGAATGCCTCAAACTGGAGATAGATATCCACAAATTCTGATTTGCGGCGGAGGGGGTAAAACCAGGTAAAGCGCGTGTGATCATCAACAAATATGGCATAATAGGCAAAACCGTTTCCAGATAATACAGGAAAAGGTCCCCATAAGTCACAGTGGACTAAATCAAGCACATGCAGAGCTCTTTTATTATTCTCAACAAATGAAAGCCTTTGACCTTTTGCCATAACACATGGGGCGCAGGTGTGGGGAGTAGGCAACACAGAAGAAACAGATAATACCCCAGCTTTATCTAAAAGGGAAATAACATTATGGGACACATGTCCGAGGCGGGCATGCCACAATTCAAAAGATGCCCGACTCTTAGTATTCTGAATAAAAGTTATCAATGCTGCCTCTCCACGATCTAGCACGTAGAGTCCATTCTCACTGCGGCCCCTTCCCACGACTGACCTGGTTACCTTGTTCTGAATAATAAAGGATTTGTCATCAAAAGTAATCAGAACACCAAGATCACGGGTTAATTTGCTAATAGACAGTAAATTTTTGGTAATATGGGGCACAACGAGCACATCAGTTAACCGCAAAGATGGTGTAAGCTTAGAATCACCATGATGTGTAATAGAAATATGAGAGCCGTTTCCAACAAGAACTCGAGAATTACCAGTATAAGGAGTGACACTATCTAAAATAGAGGAGGAGGATGCCATATGCTTTGTCGCACCTGAGTCGACGTACCAATCAGAGGCACGAGCAGCTGGTTCAAATGAGGACTCAACAAGCTGAGCAGATTCTACGGAGCGAGGAACCAAATGATAACACGAATTTGCTGAATGACCTGGTTTCCTGCACCACTGACAGACCAGACCTCCACCACGTCCACGATCACCACCAGAGCGTCCACCACGTCCACGGCCACCGAAACGGCCTCCACGGGCGGCGCGTGTGCCAGACGCGCCGCCACCACGCGCCGGCGCGTGGTCCCACGCGCGGCCACCTGCTGGTCGATCGGCCGCCAGAAAAACGACGGTTTGAACTGCAGATGGAGTCTGAACACCATTGTTGCCATCTCCTGAGAGAGTGGAGAGAAAAACTTCATGATTTTCGGCCCGGGCAACAACGTCAACATAATTCGGCGTCGGCGAAAGATTCATAATGGGGGCGCTGAAATCTCTGAATTCTGGGCCGAGAGCAGTGACGAACCACAACACCTGATCATCATTGGAAGGTGCAGCATCCATGGCGGCGAGTTGATCAAAGATAGCTTTGAATTTGAGATGCAAGTCGTGCACCGAACCGGTGCGGCGGAGATTAAGAACCTGAACACGAAGTTTGAGAACACTGGACTTGCTCTTGTTCTGATATACCGTGGAAACCGTATCCCATATTTGCTGGGAAGTTTCACAACCGAGGACCTCCGCCATGGCTTCTTCGGAAAGTGACGAGAAAAGAAGACCGCAAAGCTTCTGGTCTTCGTTGATCCACGATTCACGGGCAGCAACAGCAGTATCATAGGTTGCCTTTTCAGTGGCATCACCAGATGATGAAGATACGGCAGAAGAAGGTGGTGATGGCACGGACGGACAAGGATGGGATCCGTCCAAAAAACGGAAGAGATTTTGTGATCGAAGAATGTGGCGAACTTGGGTTTTCCAAAGCATGAAATTTCCAGATGATAGTTTGATGTTGAGCATGTGGATTAGGGTATTATATGGTAGCTTTTCATCAGAAACAACAAGGTTGGATTGGCCGGAAGTTGACATGGTGATGAGGAGAAAGTGACAGGCTTGGATTGGCTCTTGTTCGAGCAGCAGTAGTTCAAAATGAAAGAAGAGCAGCAGTGCTGCGAAAGAAAAGAAAGAGGGGATATGGATCAATGCTCTGATACCATGAAAGTGTGAAAGGCTTGATGATTTAGCCTCTGTATCAATCTCAATATATAGGGTACAATGAGGTGTATAAAAGGAATGTACAACTATGATCTTATCACTAACACTAATCAGGATCAATCTAATATCAATCAATACTAATCAGGATCAATCTAATATCAATCAAATATCTTCTATCCTTACAACCAAATACGTTTCCCCCCGCTGGGACCAGTTCTCGGCTATTTTGCCGATGTCTTCTCCGGCGACATTGCCGTCGTGTACCAGAGGAAGCTCCCGGAGGAGCGACGCAGGAGCCTGGGCTCCAGGTTCAGAGTCGTGAGCAAGCATTTGGGAAAGAGTCATTCTGCATCGTCGACGGCTAGGGTGACATCATCGTCGGCGGCGAACCAGAGGGACGATACTCTTCTTCTGCAGAATGACGGCATCAAAGCTAGACCAAAAATTATCAGCACGTGACTTCACACGCCATCTTTTTAAACTCAGACTAATTTTTATTTTTGAGATTTTTAAATTAGTAAAATTACGAAAATACTTCTGGCTATACCGAAAAATTATTTGATGTTGCCAAAAAATTATTTTTGGGATCAAACAAATCATTTTGTATTTGTTGGCTGCTAAACAAATGCGGTATTGGCCTTGGGGATCAAAAGGTGTATAAGACGCTATTTAGGGGACTAAAAAAATAATAGTCTTTTTTAAATAACCATATTACCCAACTCATATTAGACCTATCCTTCCATTTGGTGCATTTTTGTGAACCAGCAATACTATGAAAATTTAGATATCTATAGAATTTTATAAGAATTACAGCTTTTCGAAGACTTAACACCCGCCACTGAAATCGTAATGAATAATAAAAGATTAAACATAAAAGAACGGAAAAATGGAGGAAAAACATTGGGAAGCACCTTGTAGCAGAGCTCAAACCTACACACCGCGGTGCTTGGATCAGAATGGTTGCGCGTGGTCGACTGCCTATAATAACTCCAATTTGCATTTCTTTCAAAGTTTTTGTCAACATGTTAATTCAGTACTGTTGGAAACAAAATCAAGAATTTAATGGTACTTGATTAATATTTCTACTTTGTACCTGTTGGTTTTGAAGCACATTAATATAGTTCAATGATTTTGAAGACCCTAATGTTTGTTAACACTATAGAGGAACTGTTCATACAGTGACCATAGAAACGACTTGCACCTGTTAGCATTATGTATGCATGCATTATATTAGCCGTTTAGTTAAGGGTATTATGGTCATTTCATGTAATAGCCTTTAGTGTTCTCTTTATGTAATATCATGAGCACACTTGCAAGAGCACTTCTTTACTCAATAGAATTCTTATCTTCTCTCAATCCCTAAATCCCCAAATCTTCATGGTCTCTGAACCTCCTCCTCCCTCTTGATTTGGTGATTGTTGTAGGAGATTTTCTCAAACCAAACAACACTGATCAAACTCGGCAGTGAGTTCACTGGGGGGGGTTATGAGGGGTAGCGCATCCCTATTGTGGTTTGGGGCTGAGGCTCAAAATAAATTGGATTCATGTCCTTTGTTGAGGTATATTTGCTTCTGCACCTTTGATTATGGGATATCCACTTTGTTTGCTTGTCGATTTGGAGTTGTTTGGTTGTGTTGAACATTTAGGGTTCTTTGATTTAGGGATTTTCGAGTATGCTTGCATTCGGATTTTTTTGGGTTATTGAATTGGGACTTCTCAGATGTGTTTATGTTTGTGATTGTTTGGCATTAACTTGGTGCTCGTAAGCACCTGTGACTATTTTAGATTGCTTGTGTTTTTTTCTGATTCGGGGCTTTTGTGAATTTTTGGTTTCAGATTATTGAATTGTATTTGGATTATTGTTGGCTCGTTGTCACCATGGTGGTTAACGAGTAACTAGCTGAAGAGATTCATTTCAAGTCCATGATAGACAAGGAGACTCCTATACTCCCCACACCCTCTATTTTTGCTGCTCCACAGCGGTCACTAAATGGGAAACCCACTAGGAAGGTCTCTTTGGATGAGCGTCTTTCTACAAGGAGAAGGGTTACTAGAAGGCTCAGTGTCTGCAATTGTCTAGTAGAAGTAATTCGTAACATTGACCTCCCCAGCGATCGCAGCCTCCTTGGATCCCTCGACCACCATCGATGCCTACATCTCGGCCACTAGCTCCTTGGGCACCTCGGCCACCTGCTCCTTGCCCCCCTCCCCATGTCCACCTTAGTCTACTAGTGCAGTTGCTTCCCCATCTGTAGATTTGTACTTGCTAGAGCTATTCACCAGTTCCTTGCCTTGCAGCCTCATGCCATGTCTATCACTTCCTCTACAGATTTTCCATTAGCATCATCTTTCTCAAGTACATCATTCTCCTTGTGGATCCTATACTTGGACGCCTCTCATCACATGCCTCCTAACTTGTCATCATTTGTTTCATTATCCCCTTTATTATTTCGCTCCATTATGACTGCTGATGGTACCCATATGCCATTAGAGGATGTTGGTTATGTTGTCACCTCTCATGTCTCTCTTAATGATGTCTACTATATACCTAGTCTTGCACTAAATCTATGCTCAGTTAGTCAATTGTAAGAATCTGGTCTAATTTTCTTCTTTTCTTCTTCCTATTGTTGTATTCAGGATCCTCAGTCCCAGATGGTGATTTGGGACAAGCTGTAGGTAGGAGAGTCTCTATGTGTTTGACGGACTCAAAGTATCTGATGTTGCAGCTTCTAGTGTGGATTTGTCATCCTTTCATTTGAGTACTTCGTCCTCACCATTTTATCTATGGCGTTCTCATTTAGGTAATGTTTTAGCACTTCGTTTATAGTTTTTTGGCCTCTACGGGAGCTTTAGGACTTGAAAATTTTTCCGACTTACCTTTTCGTAACAGTGTTTCATCATCTCTTGCTCCATTTGATCTTGTGAATTCTAAGGTGTGGGGGCCCTCTCCCCTTCCTACGAAAGGGGTTTCTAGATATTATGTTTCCTTTATTGATGATTTTACTCATTATACTTGGGTTTATCTTATGAAGCGTAGATCTGGTGTCTTGGAAATATTTCGTGATTTTAGAGCACTTATTAAGACCCAAAATTCTGTTGTCATTAAGTGTTTCAGGAGTGACTTAGAAGGTGAATACATCTCTAATTATTTTTGTCACCTTCTTACTTCTGATGGAACCATATGTCAGACCTCTTGTACATATTTTCCTCAGCAAAATGATGTTGCTGAGAGGAAACACTGTCACCTTGTTGAAACAACTCGCTCTTACTTGTTGTCAACTGAGGTACCCAAAATCTTTTGGGGGAAGCCATTCATACAGCTTTCCATGTCATCAATCATATTCCAACCTCTCACAATTCAAGTTTGTCACTTTTCAAAAAATTGTATGGATATGCACCTGACTATTCCTCCTTACGTGTTTTTGGTTCCACTTGTTTTGATCTCCGGCCCCAAGTTGAGTGTAGTAAACTGTCTCTTAAATCTGCCTTATGTGTTTTCTTGGGATATGGTAGTGGTCATAAGGGATATCGTTGTTTTGATTCCGCCAGTTAGAAACTTTATGTCTCTCGTCATGTAGTGTTTTTAGAGCATATTCATTTCTTTTTTTGTTCCCGCTAGTTCACATCATATGACTCAGTCAAATATTATTTGCATTGATCCTTTTGATATCACCACCGATGAGGTTCCACAATCAGCATCTGATACTTTGATACCAGACATGCATGCTCCTCCCCCGGTCTCTCCTCCTACACTGCCTCAATCATCTTCTGAGATTGCGGACAATCCTTCGCCGTGTAATCTACTCGTATTTGTAAGTCAACTTAACAACCCGGTTTTGCTTATTCCTCATATTCACCCTCTTTTGCTTCATTTCTCATATCTATTCATTCCTTGTCTTAGCCTACTACCTATAGAGAGGTTATCTGTGATCCTTTATGGAAGGTTGTTATGGCTGAGGAACTCATGGCTCTGCATCATACTCACACTTGGGATTTGGTAACCTTGCCTTATGGGAAGCGTACCATGGGTTCTCATTAGGTCGATAAGATTAAAACAAAATCTAATGGATTCATCGAGCGATACAAGACTCGTCTTGTTGCCTAAGGTTATTCTTAAGAGTATGCCATGGATTATGAGGAAACTTTTTCCCTGTTTTAAATATGACCACCATTCGTACTTTGATTGCAGTTGCTTCTCTTCGTCAGTGAAAAATCTCGCAGATGGATGTGGAGTATGCATTCTTGTACTGTGATCTTCATGGTGAGGTTTACATGACACCTCCTCCCAGGGTGGCGCATCGTCTTGCGCATGTATGCAAGCTTCACAAGTCTCTATATGGTCTTAGACAAGCTCCTAGAGCATGATTTTAGAAATTCTCCATAGTGATCACCTCTCTAGGCTTTCTTCCCATTTCATATGATTCGGCTTTGTTCATCAAACATATAAGTTTTATTCTCCTTTCCTTGTATATTAATGATAAGATTATTACCGGTGCATTGAATTGTTAAAGTGTGACTTGATTCAGTGTTTTTCTATTAACGACTTGGTTTTACTGCGTTACTTTCTTGGTACTGAGGTGACTTCTTCTTCTAAGGGCTATCTTTTATCTAAGTCCAAGTATATAGCGGATCATTTTGAGCGTGCACGTCTCATTGACAATAAGAATGTTGCAACCCTTTTTTAGACCAATGCTCACTATTCTCCCACAGATGTGTCTCTTTTGTCCAATCCGACATTATATTGTATAGTGGTTGGTAGTTTGGTTTATCTCATGGCTACTCATCCAAATATTTCTCATGTTGTTCATGCCGTTGGTCAGTTTATAAATGCCCCTACTTTAGTTCATTGGTTTGCTGTTCTTCGCATTCTCAAGTATCTTTGAGGCACGCAGTTTCGTAGTCTATTGTTTCCTTTATCCTCATCTTTACAGTTGCATGCATATTCTGATGCTGATTGGGCTGGTGATCATGAGGATCGCAAGTCCAACACTGGATTTTGTATCTTTCTCGGTGACTCACTCATTTCTTGGAAAAGCAATTTATCGCTCCTACACAGAAGCTGAGTATCGTGCCGTGGCTTCGACTACTTGTGAGATTTTTTGGTTGCATTAGTTGCTTGCTGATATGGGAGTCACGCTTCGTAGTCCTACACCATTACATTGTGATAACCAGAGTGCTATTCACATCGCACGTAATTCGATCTTCTATGAGTGAACCAAGCATATTGAGATTGATTGTCATTTCACCCTCCGCCATTTATAGCTTGGGACTATTTCGTTTCCTTTTTTCCCTCTTTCCACCATTAGTTTGTTACTTGTGTTTGAAATTGAACAGAGATGATGATTGGAGACCCGGTCTCACATAGGTTCAGGACATGGGAGAGCCCTGGCTCAGCTCCGGCTACTTCTATTTCTGGAGGTACTTACTGTGGAATACTTGGTTTAGTTCTGACCTTTGTAAGATGGAGACTACCTTGTGGGGTGTTATGTATAGGAGAAAAGTGTTTATCAAGAAATCCTTGTGAAAAGTCGTAATCAACATATTTCCACGTTAGTAAGTCAATGGACGTGTTAATTAGTATTCGTATCAGGTTATAATGGTAGAATAGCCTTTCAATTTATTTCCTCTGTCCTAGCCAATCCTGCAGAAAGATAAAGATGATGTTTTAATTTGGGGGTGTGTGAAAAATCTATTTTTCCCTTCCCTCTATTTTGCCCTTTTTGCCTCTTCATTTTTCTTCTTTGTTACCTCCACCTCTCCGCCATCATTCCCTCTCCACCTATCTATCTCTCTGCACACTCAATCAAAATCCATCCTGACATTGCACCAGTGGAGATCACAGTGGGAACTCCATTAGAAGAAACACGGTGTGTCGATCCTGCTCCAAATCTGCGACAATCACAGTAGTCGGAGATGGAGGCACGGATGTTAATGGTGATGGGGTAGGCTGCACCGACGGTGGTGGGAGAGGGATAAACTGGGCTGGTCGAGAAATCGGTGGTGGTGGCGCAGCAGTTGCGAGTGGAGGAGATGAAGAGACTGGTGGCAACGGTGGAATTGTGATTAGGGCAATGGGAGTGGGAGGAGATTGGGTGGTTGGCGACAGTGGAATTGGTGAGGGAGGAGCTTGGGTGGTCTAAGAGGGAGGAGATGGTGAAGTTGTGGTTGGAGAGGCAGGGGTGGGAGAAGATTGGGTGATTGGCGACAGTGGAGTTGGTGAGGGAGGAGCTTGGGTGGTCGGAGAGGGAGGAATTGTGAAGTTGTCTGTGGGGCAGCAAGAGTGGGGGGAGATTGGATAGAGAGTCTAGAGAAGGTGGAGTTCTGAGTTAATTGTGGAATTGAATAGGGTGAATATTGTGGAGTTTGAGTTTTTTTATTTGGGGAATTAATTGTGTGAATATTATGTGTATTTTGATAGTGGAACTTTTGTGAGAGTATAATTGTATAAAATTTAAATTTCATAGGGGTAGTTTTTTAATATGACGTGTTGAATGTTTCCTTAACTGAAAAGTGTGCAGATTTGCCTGAGACAGATTAAAAAAGAAAGTGTGCAGAAATGGTTGGGACAGGGGGAATAATATAATTCATATGTAAATGGTGTAAGTTCTACCAATTGGAAAGCCACAATTATTCTCTTTATTCTATACATGGTATCAAAGCCCTATATTCTTCAAAAAATATTCGACGCTGGCCGGTTGCTCTTTACTCATTTGTCGTTGGTCGGTTTGTCCTTCTTCCCCAATGACAGATCTTCTCCGGTCAAGGCCCACCGAAAGTTGTGGGCTCTGCCACGAGCTGGGCCTCCAACGGGGGTGATGAGGGTTTCCCCAGCGATCAGAGCGGTGGTGATGCGTCTTCAGCGAGCAAAGCAGGGTGGCGATGAAGTCTCCACAGCCAGCCTCTCTCTTCTCCACTAGAGGATGGCTTTGGTTTTTGTGAAAAATAAGGAAATGGAAAGTAAAAGGGGGAAAAGAAATGGTGGACAAAGGGGTATGAATGTAATTTTAATGCCTTTTCTATTTTTTTATTTTTTTACAGAGGGGATAAAAAGTCTTTTCACTGAATTCTAGCCTTAAACTGTCGGAAAAGGTTATATTTGCTCATAACCTGAACATATAGGGTTATATTTGCACTTTCAATTATTGCAGGGTTATATCTGCATTTTCTTCAATTATGTAGGGTTATATATGCACTATGCTCTTTATTTTTTCTTGAGTAAACCAGTATTTACTCATGGCTTCTCCTGCGGATCTTCAACCATCGATATCGGCTCCGGTTCATTCAATTTCATCGCTAGCCGGATTTGCTCAGTTGTCACCTCGGGCATCGATCGCCGCTATGCAGATGCTACCAATCTCCTTCTCCGGCAACTTCAATCACTTTATATTATTATTATATAAGTAAAACTATTATCATGTAATATGTTGTTGAGTCTGTCATAACATTTATCATAAAATTATTATTTTTCCAAAAATGTATTATACATATTAATAATGATATTAATAGTTAAAGATTGTTACTAGGGGTGACAATAATGACCCATAATTTGCGGGTCAAGTGGGTTGTTCATTTTTAAACCTGAACAGGTTTGGGTAAAACGGATAACGAGTCAAAAGGGTAACGGATCAAATGGGTAATTGAAAAATATGAATAGAATAATTTGAATTTATGGGTTGACCGTGGATCGATAAAATGGTAAAACGTGCAGGTTCTCCTGTTATTTTCATACGACCTGTGGACCGTGGTCCTCATAAGTTTTCGGAAAGCAGCTTACCTTGCAAGATGCTTAAATGTAGTAGTAGAAGATGGTTTGGATCCTTTATCACTCTTCTCAGTCTGTTCAATGGTTTGAAATTTTGGCACTGATGTTCCACATTTGTAGACATTAAAAACCATTTGATACGCTTTTCATTAAGCTTTTTGTTATGCTATTGTTAGACTTCTAAAAATTATTTTTTAATAAAAAACTGAATTTTAAAAATTATGAAAAATCTTAAATTTATATGGCAATCCATGTGGCTATATATTTTACCCATATGGGAAAACATGCGAATTTACCCATTTGGGAAAACCTGTGAGTTGAGGGTGAACCTGTAGGTTGAACGGGTTTCAACTCAACCCATTTTTTAACTCAGTCCATTTTTAACCGTTATAAAATGGGTTTAAATAGATCATACTCATATTATTTCATTATTACTCAATCCATATTCGACTCATTCGCCTACTTTTCACCCCTACATTTATTATAGTTGACTTCTAAAGTCAAATTCCGTCAGAGGAAGTAGTTGATCTATAATCTATAATAATAATTAAAACAGCAAGTTTTTGGCCAAGTGGCTTCCCCACACCTTGCCATGTCAGCTTTCCACTTTCATATTTTTCTTTCTTTCTTAATTCATTTCATGTTCATTTTTTTATTGATATATCACTAATTTGGTCCGGCTAATCTACTTCCTCACAAATATTTATCTGTCATGAATGGGAAAGTCTCAGTAAATGCGGCATTTCCATAAGTTTATGCATAGTTCACATGGGCTTTTACTTTAAATGTTTTAATTTTTTATAAAATTTAAATATTGCATTTTATAAGTTAAAACAAGTAATAATATGTATTTAAATGTGAAAATATAAAAATATAAGATATAAACAAATATTTTTTAAAAATTTAAATTTTGTACTATATAATTTAACAAATGTAGTGTATAAGGTAAAAAATAAGTGCCATGTCCATAAATTTATGGACATGCCACCTATCAAGAGACCCACTCATCAGGAATAATAAGATCCTTCTTAAGAAAACTTAACCTGGTAACTAAATTTAACCTATAAATAATGTTTAATACCATACTAATTATCCAATAATTCAAACTGTTCAGCCAAATACTAATTCGACAAAAAAAGAAACTAATTTACCCATATAATTATGTAATATTTAGTCTTTAGAATAATAATTATTTATTCGAACAATATGAACATGTACTCCTTTTGTCCCAACTTTATTTGCACTCTTAATTTGTTGATATCATTCACTATAAAAGTTTGATAGCATATTTGAATAGATATGTAAATAATAATATTATCATATATGATATTACTGAATATGTTGTAATAATTAGTTTATAAATATTAATTTTTTATTTGTCATTATTATACGCAGATAAATATATTAAAATTCAAACATGTTTCTTGATCAGCGTGATAATGATTGCAGTGCAAATTGAGTTGGGACGAAGTTAGTAGTATAATTTAAATAGTTTATAAAATTATAATTTATTTTTCTTTGAAAACATGTCCTTACATGTTTTTTGTATTTCCCTTTAAAAGAGATGTAATTTTAAAGAATTATATCGGTCTGGATCATCCTAGCATTAGCCTTATCAGGCACCAATAGTATAGTGTCATGTGTACGTTAATTAAGATTTGATTGGTCCATTTGAAAAAAAATTTTAAATAACACTTGTAATGGTGGGGGGTTTGGCAGACCCCTACCCGTTTATTAAATTATTAAAAAATAGTAAAAAAAAAGAAGAGGGGGACATGAAACCTTATCTCTAATAGTTAGAGATCAAGAAAACCTTGTAAGCTATACATAATCCTATAAAAACTAGTCCTAAGGTTTTCTGATCTCACAAACCGTGGAAATAATACAAAGTGGAATACTTAAATTACAATAGATTAGGGCTGTAGAAACTCTAAGAGACTATTTAGATTCCTTATATAAGGAAAAGAAATTGCACTGAATTGGATTCTCCCTTTGATGTCTTTAGGTAAACCTGCGAAAACAAAGAAAGAATTTACTTGTTTTGTGCTTGCAAATTTGGCTAATGCATCTGCAACACTGTTTGCCTTTCTGTATATGTGGGATACAGTCCATTGCATAGAATGTAGAAGGGCCCAGATCAGTCGAACTTCGTTTGTGCATTGCCAAGGGATCTCGTATTCTCTTCTAACAATCTTCATGAGCAACTCTGAATCGCATTCAATCTGGATGTGCTTGATTCCATATTTGTTTGCTGCTTGTAGGCCATAATGAAAAGCTTGAACCTCTTCTTGCTAGCTGCTACATAGTTGGACACGTTTTGCAGCAGAAAACACAACTTTATCTTTGTTATCTCTTATTATGAAGCTTAAACCTGCATTACCATTTCTGATAACTGAACCATCTGAGTTTAGTTTGAAATGGCTCGGTTTATTCCAACTGATCACTTTCCTGTCTTGAACACTAGCTGATCTGCATATAAGTAATCTGGGAGTATCTGATGTCAAATTCCACATACTTTTAATGTTATTCCCAATAAGAATGTCATTTAATTGCCACATTATTTTTCGGAATATACTTTTTGTATTTGGTTTAGTCTGTTCAAAAAAATATACATTTCTAGCACACCAGATAAACCAAATACAAATACATTAAACAATTTTAACAAGCTCATTATATTCAGGGTGTGTCATGTTGATATTCCAGTAGTAGAATAACTTATCCCACAAACACTAAAAAGACTGTGAGGTAATGTCAAACACTCTATCAATTCTATCCCAAACATTTGTTATGAATTGACAGCTATTGAAAGAGTAATGAATGCTTTCAGATTCCTAGGAGCAGAAACAACATATGGAAGGAATATTAAAAGCAAAATCCTCAAGCACACCAGGGAATGGAATCAGTCTATTTAGCAATCTCCAGTTCATGCTTTGGTAGCAACTTAGACCAGAGACATTTAAATGACTGAACAGAGGCCTTTTTTTGGTCTTATTGTTTCAAATGCAGATTTTAGTGAAAATAAACCATTAGAGTTAGGTTTCCAAATTAGTTTATCTTCATAATCTTGAAAGATTGGCTGGTTTAAATTAATCTTATGAAGAATGTGATTTGGGAGATGTTGTTGAATGGATGTCAGATAATTATCTGCTTGAGATAGAAATTCAAGCACTGTTAGATTTAGTAAATACAACTCTAAATCATGATTGATTTTTTTGATTAAGGGGCCTAAATCTGTCCGGTTAGATTCCCAAAAGGAAATTGAGCCCTTTCCTATTTGAACTTGTGTGTGTTTAATGGCAAGATCATCCACCTCTTTGATTCTTTTCCATGTTCTTATGGATTGGTGGTTTACAGGTGTTGACCACATAAAATTAGCCCAAAAAGAGTTTCCTATTTGTAGATTCCACCAAAGTTTTCATGAAAAGCTTTTAACCATTATGTTAAAATTCTTGAAACCAAGTCCATTCTCATCAATAGGGAAGCAAAGTTTCACAAATGATCTCCATGATTTCCCTGTTTGAGTTAAAGATTTATTGGCCATAAGAATTGTGCCATTGACTTATGGATTTGATTAATTAGATGATTTGTTGGTTTGAGTACAGTTAAGATGTGCAGTGGTATAGATAATAGAACATGTCTAATTAAAATCATCCTTCCTACTGGAGAAAGCAGCTTGTTTTGCCATTAAAGTATTTTGGCATTTATGGAGTTCAGAAGGCTGTGATAATGGGATTTTTTATTTCTCCCAATGAAGATAGGGGATCCCGAATACACAAAAGGAAATTTCCCCTGTGATATTAGAGTTTCCTATTTGATTTTTTTGATTAGTCTTAGATTGGCAGTTTTGGATATGAGAAAAGAAGACTTCTCATAATTAATTTTCTGACCAAATGCTTTTTCATATATTTGCAAAAAAAAACCCCATTAATTTTTTAATGCCAGAATTAGTGTATTTTAAGAAGATTACTGTGTCATCACCAAAAGATAGATGAATTACATTAAGCATGTTATTTGAAAGTTTGAAATAGGGAATTCCAACAAATTGAAAGTAGAAATACAGAGTTTTGGAGAAGGATTCAGCCATTAAAATGAATAGCAAAGGAGAAAGTGGATCTCCTTGCTTCAAACCTCTTAAACCTGGGAAGAATCCAAAAGAATTTCCATTTACTAGAACTGAAAAAAATGCTGACTTTATATTGTTCATAATAAGGTTTATAAAGTTTTCATCATATCCCATGTTAATTAGAAGTTTAGACAAAAAGGACCAAGAAACTCTATCAAAGACCTTCATCATGTTTAATTTGATTACCTTGTTAAAACCTCTTGTTTTCTAGTTAATGTAACTTGCCATCTCTTGCATTAGTAGAACATTTTCAGATAATTCTCTACCTGAGGTAAATGCTGATTGTTCTGGACTGAGAATTTCATTCATTGTGGGTTTGAGTCTATCTGCAATGATTTTTGTAAATATTTTATTTGAAAAATTGCAGAGACTAATTGGTCTATAATCATTGAAGAAGGAACATGCATCTTTTTTAGGAATTAACATGATTAGTGTGGCACTTATGGCTTTTGATATTTCAGCTTGATTAAAGAAATCCTGACCAGCTTGCAGGACATCATTTTTCATGATGTTCCAACATGTTTTGTAGAATAGACCTGGAAAACCATCTGGTCCAGGTGCAGAGTAACTATTCATATTCATTACTGTTTCAGTCAGTTCTTCCAAAGTTACTGGTTTGATTAGTTCTTGATTCATTAAGTTAGTTATGGAATTAGGCAAGTTTTCTAGTAAACAAGCAGTGTTAATTCCAGATTGATCAGGTTGTTCGTTAGTTAAAAGTTTTGAGTAGTAGGAAACTACTTCTAGACCAATCTGATTTTGATCATATAGCCAATCCCCCTTTCAGTCTTTAATTCCAGATATCTTTTTTTTTTGTGTCTGTTTTTAACAAATTGATGAAAACAATTTGTGTTTGAGTCTCCTTCTTTAAGCCACTTAATTCTGGATTTTTGCTTCCAAAAAAATTCTTGATTTGAAAGTGCTTTTGCTTGATTAAAGGAAATTAAGTTGGTTTGATTGTCTAAAGCTTGGAGGACTGACTCAGCTTTCAGAAGAGCTTCTTCACAGTTTTGGACAGTTGTAAAGATGTTTTCAAAAGTGTTAATATTCCATTGTTTTAATGTAGCGTTTTAGTTTTTAAATTTAAAAACAATATTTCTCATCCCATATAGGTTGGATTGAACATTCCAGGTCTCTTCTATTGTTTTCATAAATGTTGGATGATTAATCCAGCAATTAAGAAAATTAAAAGACGTACATCCAGAATGGTTTGAATGTTCAAAAATGTGAAGAATGAGAGGACTGTGATCTGATTGATCCCTGGCCAGTGTTTGGATGTGTGATGTTTGAAAATATTGGCTCCATTTGTGATTAGAAAATCCTCTATCAAGTTGTTTCCATACTCTACCCTTTGGTCTCATTCCAGTCCAGGTGAAAAGTTAACCAGAGGTAGGTATATCAGTTAAATTATTTTTGGATATGAATATGTTAAAAGCTAAAATGTGTTTATTATTTGGGACTGATGGTCCTATGTACTCACCAGTGTTGGTTGTGACATTAAAATCCCCAATAAGACAAAGAGAGGAATTTTTGTATGTAGAAAGTGCATTCCACATTTCCTTTCTTTCCTTGTATGCTTAGCATAAGTGAGACCAATTAGGCATTCATTTTGTAACAGAGGATGCTTCAATGTTGTGATTATACATGGCTCTTCCACTGTATTTATTTGAAGGTTGAATTGATTAGTCCAGAAGATCCAGATTTTACATTTAGGATCAGAGAAGTATTTTTGAAACCCTAGTATTTTAGAGATAACTTCAATGTCTCTATTACTTAGCATTGGTTCAATTATTATAAACATGTTAGTTTTATATCTGTTTCTTATGTCTCTTATTCTAATATGTGTAGCTTTTTTACCTACACCTCTAGCATTCCAAACACAAATTTTGGACTCAATCATTAAGACAGCTTTGAGATGTTCAATGAGGAATGGGTGTGTAGTATTTTTTTATTGTATTTTTTTAGGTTTTTCTTTCATATCACTAGTATTAGTGATACCTGGGTTTTCCTTGTCTATTGAATCTTTCAGGTTCAATAAAGTGTTGAACTTATTGTTAGATTCAATAAGGTTTTGTTTTATGTCCTGAAAATTTATTGTTTCTTCCATTGATTCAGAAAATTGGACAGTCTTAGGCGGTTCAGCATTAAGCCATTCAATTCTTTTGGAAGATTTGTGACCTGATAGTAAAGGTGAGGTCCCTGCACTGAGTTCAATGAAATCACCTTTCAGGGTGTTAAGATTATGGTTTTGATTATCTAAGTTAAGTCTCTTAGTGTTATTTATCATATTGGTATGAGTCTTTTGATTGACAGTGGGTGAGTTCATAGTTTCAATAGGTTTCAGGTTAGATTGGATCATAACCTGATCATTACTGTTACTACTACAATCATTTATATGATCCAGTATCACTATTCAACAATCAACATAAATAACAGCAGACAATATGAAATTTTTACCATGGTGCACCATATGAGCAGAATCATCAAGCATATCAGTTTTATCCTTATGCTTCCCAGAGACAGAATCAGTTATAATCAACTCAGTAGCATCTTTATCATGTGAAATAGTCATATTTTGAGAATTTACAATAGCATTATGTTCAGGCATAGCATGATTATTCTCAGATGATAAATTAATAGCATTTGATTCTAAATTCTTCTGAGTAAGAGATGGATTAGGAATAACCTGCCTCTCCTTGGAGGGGGTGGCATTTTTGAGTCCATCAGTGACCAGAATTTGTGGTTCTGTTTCTTTTTGCATCCCTAAAACTTTGACAGTTTAGGATGATCCCTTATCCTTTGCATTAGTATCTTTCCCCTGAATATTTACCTGAGTAGTAGGTCCAGAAGCAATTTGATTCTTAACAACATCGACATAAACTTTTTCAGACATTGAGATTCCTGAATTAGAGGCCTTGCCCCCATTACCTGTGTCTCTACCCTATGATTCATAGGGGGCAAGGACCTTACCTGAGGTCTGAATCAGTGCAAGATTTTCCTTAAGTCTCCAGGCATTAACTGATGCTTTGGCCTTGTAAAACTTACATACCGATGCAACATGTCCCAATTTGAGACACTTTGAGCAATAAATTGGAACCCCTTCATAGTTTAAATACTGCCAAAACCAAGAATCTCAATATTCAATACAAATATGTTCCCTTAGTGGCTTTGAAATGTCTAATTCCACGCAAACCTTGGCCACATGGGGATGAGTTCTGTTGAGTGTTGCTTTTTCTACCTTAATTGAAGAGCTGAGAAGACTTCCAATGAACATCATGACTTTTTGATCAAATAATTGTTGCGGGAATCCATATAGAGCGACCCACACCAGAACTATTGGTGAATATGAGTTTGGATCGAAATATGTTGTCCATTTCGTCATATGGATTAAGTAGGCACCAAAATTCCAAATCTTATAGAGTCAACATCCGTAGTAATCCTCTGGTTGATTGAAATTGATGAGGACTTGTCAATTTTTTAGAAGAATGATGTCGATTTGGCCCTTGAATCCCGTGGTTTGGAAGTCTTTCCTTAGCTTTTCCATTTGAGGTCGACTTCGTGAGAATTTTCCCACTAAGGTCCATCGGAGAGAAGCTTCAAGGCGGTCGTATTCTTCTTCGGTGAACTTCAGCCATGGCTCACCGAGGTGTTTAATTCTTGTTTTTGGATTGAATGGGGCTCTAGAGGGTTTGAGGGCATCTGCAAGTGTTTAATTCAACATTTGGGCGTATAAGAAAGAAAGAGCTCGTAGGGGCTCCACCATAGCGGCGGCGATGGTAGAAGGTGAACGGAGAAACCTAGGGTTTAGTCCAGGCGGCTCCAAGAAAAAGGGAAGAAGAGAATTGCCTTCGTGGTTAGTGTATGATATTTGGTTTGGTCAATTTGAAATTTCAATACTTACTTAAAATATCTAAAAACTAACCAATAAATGTATAAACCCTTGTGGGAAATCATTATACAAGCCCAATCAAAAACTAATTAATGATGATGTGTCATCAAGTGATTGGTGCTTGATAAGCCTTTATATCAGGATGATCCTGACGAATATTTTTCTCATAATTTTATAAATTCAATTAAATAATTCATTCACTATCAACTGACATTTCTTTTTTTTACTACTATAATTTTTAAAATGTATATATTTATATATAATAGTATAATAATTTAAGTAAAAAATGCATATGTCGACAAGGATCGAGTCGATTTTCTTTCATTCAAGTATTAGTTAATGTATTGATTTATTATAAATCATGCACCATGTGTAGCTCTCATATACATATAACCATAAATTAATACTTATTTAAACTATAGATTATATTATATTTTAATTTTTCGTTCAGAATCTGTGCATCGGCACAGAGTGTTATCTAGTAATAACTAAAACAACAAGTTTGCGGCCAAGTGCTTTTCCCACACCTTGTCATGTAAGCTTGTCATGTCAGCTTTCCACTTTCATATTTATCTTCCTTTCTTAATTCATTTAATGCTCATTTTTAAATTGATATATCACTAATTTGGTCCGACTAATCTACTTTCTCACAAATATTTATCTGTCATGCATGCATTATATATCAGAAATAATAATATACTTCTTGAGCAAACTTAACCTAGTAACTAAACTTAACCTGTAAATCATGTTTAATACCATATCTAATTATCTAATAATTTAAACTGTCCATCCAAATACTAAATCGAAAAAAAACAAACTAATTTACCCATATTATTATGTAATATTTAGTCTTCAGTAAGAATTATTTATTCGAACAATATGAATATGTACTCCTTCTATCCCAACTTTATTTGCACTCTTGATTTTTTGACCTCATTCCCTATGAAAGTTTGATACCCCCTCCGGTTCTCTTATAATGGCTCACTTTCCATTTTAAATTTGGATGGTTTTTTTTTATATTGGCTCCTCCCATATTTAGTAAATCCTAAATTGTTTTTAACCACTCAATCTCCTTTTTATTCTCCCAATTCAACCTCCACCACAAATTTCATTTTCTAAAAAAAATTGTGCCATTTTGAATGAGGTCATATATAGAGGACCAAAGGGAGTAGCATATTTGAACAGATATGTAAACAATAATATTATCATATATGATATTGTTGAATCCATTGTAATAAGTAGTTTCTAAATATTAATTTTTTATTTACCATTATTATACGTAGATAAACATATTAACAGTCAAACAAGTTTCTTGATCAGCTTGATAATGATTACAGTGCAAATAGAGTTGGGACGAAGGGTGTAGTATAATTTAAATAGTTTATAAAATTATAATTTATTTTTCTTTGAGAACATGCCCTTACATGTTTTTTGTATCTCCTTTAAAAGAGATATAATCTTAAAGAATTATATCGGTCAGGATCATCCTAACATAAGTTTTATCTGACACCAGTAGTATAGTGCCATGTGTACGTTAATTAAGATTTGATTGGTCCATAAGAAATTTCAATACTTACTTAAAATATCTACACACTAACCAATAAATGTATAAACCCTTGTGGGAAACCATTATACACGTGGTCCAATAAAAAACTAATTAATAATGACGTGTCTTCAAATTATTGGTGCTTGATAAGCCTTTATATCTGGATGATCCTGACAAATATTTTTCTCATAATTTTATAAATTCAGTTAAACAATTATTCATTCATTATCGATTGAAATTTATTATTTCTATTGCTATAATTTTTACAATGTATATATTTATATACAATAGTATAATTTTCTGTGTAAAAAATGCATGTGTCGACAAGGATCGAGCCGATTTTCTTTCATTCAGTGTATTATAATACTCCCTCTGTTCCACTAATAGTGGCACCATAATTACAGGTAATTGGATTTAGGTGAAAAATATGAGTCGATGATATTGAATTTACAAAGTAAAAAGTAGAATGAGTGGATGAAATTGAAGGAATCTTGCCAAAAATGAAAAGTATGCCATTTAAAAAGAATCATCCCATTATAGAAAGTGTGCCACAATTAGTGAAAGCGGAGGGAGTATTAGTTAATGTATTAATTTATTTTAAATTCTACACCATGTGTAACTATCATATACATATAACCATAAATTAATATTTTTTTAAACTATATATTTTATTATATTTTAATTTTTTGTTCAGAATTCGTGCATCGGCACTGGGTGTTATCTAGTACGGTACTAAGCGGCGTTTGGTTGGGGTGAATCGGGAAAGGGAAAGGGAAAGAGAATCTGTGTTATCTTGATTCCCTTAATGTTTGGTTTGCATTTTTTATCACTCTCTTTCCCTATTTTTAGTTTTATCATTCTCCCATTTGGATGCATCACGATTCTCTAGTCCTACACTGGGATTGGGATTCCCCAATTTCCTTCTTCCAGTCTCCGCGAAAAACACACGTATTCTCCACCTCTACTTAGCCTTCATTCTTCATAAAACCTTCACTTTCACTGCCATTGTCCATTGTTAAGCGATCTCTGTCTCTGATCTCTATTTTCTTAGTTTCAAGACAAGATTATACTTTATATTTATTATCAAAATAAAAACTAATATAACATGACAAAGTCTTGGGAAAGACGGTCTTTCCATAGGCTTATGGAAAGACGTGGTTTAATTCGAATAATAAAAGGTAAAAGGTCTTAGTTGCAACATTAAAATTTTAGTATGTAACATGTAGTGGTTATAAAATTTATAACCCGGCTCATGCAACCCGAAAATTTTATCTTCATTTCTTCTAATTTACACTTTAAACCTTGGTCTTTCCATGACTTATGGAAAGACCGTCTTTCAAGAGACGTACTCATATAACAATTATTATTTCAATAAAAATATTAGGCAAAGTCTTGGGAAAGACGGTCTTTCCATAGGGTTATGGAAAGACGGGGTTTGATTAGAATAATAAAAGGTAAAAGGTGTTAGTTGCAATATTAAAGTTTTAGTATGAAACATGTAGTAGTTATAAAATTTATAACCCGGTTCATGCAACCCGAAAATTTTATCTTAATTTCTTCTAATTTACACTTTAAACCTTGGTCTTTCCATAACTTATGGAAAGACCGTCTTTCAAGAGACGGACTCAAAATATTATAATGTCATTTTCGAGTTTTAAAAATAGAGTCTGTCTCTTGAAAGACAGTCTTTCCATTAGTCATGGAAAGACCAAGGTTTAAAGTGTAAATTAGAAGAAATGTAAATTAAATTTTTGGGTTGCATGAACCAGGTTATAAATTTTATAACTACTACATGTTTCATGCTAAGTTTTTAATATTGCAACTAAGACATTTTACCTTATATAATTCTAATTAAACCCAGTCTTTCCATAAGCATATAGAAAGACCATCTTTCCCAAGACTTTGCCTTAAAAATATTATAATGTTATACTTTAACTTAAATAAATTTAAGACAAAAAATTTAATATAATCAATGTTTGATTATAAATTTTAACTATTTTATTAAAAAATATTTGTGTTGGTGGATATCATACATTATGTAATATTTTGGATTTACATCAATTTTATATATTTTTTAAAAATATTGACTTGGTATTTTATATCCTATGTAACGTCCATTCTTAAAAGATTTACGTATTTGCTTTTTTTTTTTTACATCATTATTAGCACATATGATGAACTATAGATTTTTAAATCAATATATCGTATGTTATTTACATATATCTTTTTTTAAAAATAATTAAGAACTAAAAAATATGTAAAGATGATAATATTTGAATAAAAGATTAATTATGAGAAATTATAAATAAATTAACATTTTTTAAAATCACACACAATATATTAATAGGTAAAAGATGATGAACTAAATTTCTTTTATATTAAATATTATTTTATATGAACTAGATATGACGATTGTTCAAGAAATACTTTTATATTTTTTAGCAGATTTGATTATTTAAAATTATTTATACTTATATATATTATTTTATAAATAATGCTAAAAATTAATATTTATTTTTCTAGTATGAATTAAACAGTAACAAAGGAAGTGAGAGAGAATTTGATTCTCTTTCCATAACTGAACCAAACAAACTTTTAAAAACAGGTTATTCCATTCATTTCGTTTCGTTTTCATTTCTTGATTCATTTCCCGTTTGTGATTCATTTCCACTTCCTAGGTTGAACCAAATCGCCCCTATATGATTCAACTATTTTGTTAACGGTCCATGGGCCTTTTGAATCTGTACAACTGTTGGATTAGAATACACTTTTCCTATGATTAGGTCTATCGAAAGTCACATTGGGCCACTGAAATTTTTTATGTGAGGAGGTAATTGTCCAATTAAAAATGACAAGTGTCATTTTAGGTTACAAATGGGAAAAGAAAAATAAGGATGGATTTAGTTTTTTTTTTATTAACACTTATCATTTTTTTATTCGAGCTTGACCTTCCCACATAAAAAATAATAATTCTGCATTGGGCCATTCCAGATAACGTAACTGAAGGTAGGAAATCCTCGGCGTCCTCATTGTTAAGTTCATACTTCAATGCGAAATTACCAAGCAGTTTCAGTTACTATACTTCATGCTTCAATAGTTCGACTCTACTGCAAGGATATTGTATAAGTTGGCTTCTTGGGAAATTACATAATCCTAGTCATAAACCGGTGGCAACAAGTCAAATGTAGGCCCAAACACTCCACCTTTAAACAAATGAGCTACAAATACAACAGGCCCAACTGCCTTACTGAACTACATAATCTCATAACAGAATGTCCACAATATTATATAATAAATGTAATTAAAAATTGAGTTCTTTTATGGCAAATATTGAGAAAAATCATTTTTTTCATTGGAACGTCAAAAGACTGAGTTGGATTAGAATTATATAGAGGTAAAAAGTTCTAGTTGCAACATTAAAAACTTATTATATAATGTGTAGTAGTTATAAATTTATAACCCGATTAATGCAATCCAAAAATTTTATCTTAATTTATTCTAGTTTGTAGTTTAAACCTTTGTATTTTCATAACTTATGAAAATACCATCTTTCAAGAGACGTACTCTACTTTTATTACTTACTCCATTCCACAAAAAAATTATTAGACTATTTTATTTTAACAGATGAGTTTTTTCTTACGATGAATAAAATACTCCCTCTATTTCTTTAATAGTGGCACACTTTCTAATTTGGGGTGTTTCTTTTATATTGACACTTTCTATTTATGACAAGTTTAATGTTATTACATCCACCAATTTTACTTTTTCTTCTTTCAATCAAATTTCATCCACTCATTTAGCGTCTCCTAAATTCTAACACAAAAAATGATGTGCCACTATTAGAGAAACCGAGGGAGTACTTATTTTTTACTTCTAAAAGATGAAAAATTTCTTAAGATGGATGTAATTTTTTTTTCTCTTTTTCAATCTTCTTTCTCCATCCTCCAATTATGGATAGATGGAGAAACAATAATTTTTTCAATTGATATTTGTTGAATGTTTTAGTTTTGAATAAGTGTAGAATTGTTTCCATACATTAGTATTGTCCATGTACCTGATAAATTAGATTTCGTTGTGTTTATGATGATCACTCAATTTAATTGATCGTTGATGTATTTTGTTCATTGTTTATTTTTTCCAATATGATGCAGATCATGTACTCGTGTTTTGGTTTGTGTTTTGTATAAAGAGTTCTATTTATTTGGATTGGCCAATCTGTGTTTGCAAGGCGTTTAGCGTTTGGACACCATATATTGTGACTTGGATCAAGTGGTATTGCAGTTCTTGAAAATGCATGTTGGCGAAGTGATTGATGTGTGATACACTCTTCTCTATCAAGTGATCATTATTTTTGTGGGAAGCGAGTTAATATTCGATGATGATATTACAATTTTATTGGATCTCTAATTTGTAGAAACCAGTTCGATTAACGTGTAATTTAAATATAATTACAATAGATTTGTTATTCCTAGAGTCTAGTTGAGTTGGATGTCAATTTTAATTATTTTAACCATTGTTGAGCATTTTTCCCACCACCTATGATTGATTATTTTAAAAAGCTTGATTGTGGCACATCATTTTATAACACTAAGAGATTCAAAAATGAATGGAATAAAAAATGGTCAAAATGACCATAAACTATCATTGGCACGTGTCAAAATTTTAAAAACATTTCAAAATAAAAATTGTGGCAATAATAATTGAAAAAAGAATGGGTGATAGACTATAGTAGTACTTCATTTGTTTCTCTAATAGTGGCATATCATTTTTAGTGTTAGAATTTAGAAAATGCTAAATGAGTGGAAGAAATTGAATTGAAAGAACAAAAAGTAAAATGAGTAGATATAATAACTTTAAACTTGTCATAAATAGAAAGTACCTATATAAAAAAAATCTTAAATTAAAAAATGTGCCACAGTTAAAGAAACATAGGGAGCATAGAAAAGTCGGATTTTCGCTTCTTTTTCTCCAAACAAAAGAATAGAAAATTTACTTTCTCCCACGCATTTGGTGAGTAGCGAGTAGAGTGTACCGTCTAACCGTCTGCAATGGCCAATGAGTAGTTTATTTACCAAGAGAGGCTCCAAATGTCGCAAAATTATAGTTATACCCTCCATTCTCCCTATTTAAGGTCGTTGGAGAAGGCATAGGCCTAATTATATCCAACAAACAATCTCCTCTCAAACTCATCCCTTTCCTCCACCCTCTGGGTGATCCTGGGGGGGCCTAATCCCCCATTTTCATCCCGTTTTCATCTTCGAACCACTGCCCTCTTGCTTCTCTACTCTCTTCTCTTGAGTTTCCTTCAGTCCAAGATTCAGATTATGAATTCTGCATCTTCATCATCTAATCTCCAGAAGAAGCAGCAGAACACCGCTGGTCTTCCCAGATCCAGAAGGGGTCAGATCAAAGCTCAGATATTTGAGAGCTTGTTCGACTCCATCTCTTCCGCCGCCGCCAAAGCTGGGGAAGCTCTGTTCCAGCGCCGGGAGGCTGCAAACTCTGCCTCCACCACTCCGCCGGCGCCGCGCAGCCCATCCGCTGATGGGTCCCCGGAAAACTAGCCATGGTTGACCATCATGCACTCCTCTGAATCAGATGCCCTGTTTCTCTCTCTACCCTCTCTGTTTGTTTTTGTTCAGATCAAAGGGTTTCTGCTGTTTTATTATTAGCCCAGTGGTTTTCGCAGCTTTGTTTTTGTGATGAGCTGCAAGCTTATGTAATCCTCTCTCTTCTTCTTCTTCTTCTTCTCCTCCCCTCCCCTCCCCTGTTTCTGCGTTTTATATTGAAGATGGTGGACTTATGATTACGTGTTGTTTATTCGTAGGTAATGGTTTGCTGAATCATTTGTATTAATAGTAAGCGTGTTTATATATATACTTGTTGTTCAGATCTGGTTTTTTGTTTCATAAAATTGTACTCGTCTGTTTCACTAATAGTGATACTATAGATTCATGCGGTTGAATTTAGTTTAAAAAATGTGCAGATAAAATTGAACGTAAAAAAGTAGAATGAAAAAATTAAATCGGAGAAATATTGTAAAAATGGTAAAGTATGCCAGTTTAGAAAAAAAACCCAAAACATAAAATGTGCTAGAGGAGTAGAGCGAGTATATTTACTCTTACAAATAGATAATCCCATATTTACCGTTGTTTACTCTGTGTGATTGTTGCGGCGGCTGGATTTTGCACTCACTCGATAGGGGCCATATTTTTATCATTTCTTTTACCTTTTTCATGTATTTTGTCGAAATCCTGGCGAGTATATGCGTGCAGTGTGTGTGTGGTGCGTTGACGGTATATATTATAAGACGACACGAGGTGGTGCATGAAAGTCTTTGAGAAGTTATAGATTATTCGTTTGTATCTTGTCGGATAACGTACTTTAATAAGAGGTTCTGTTCTATTGATTTTGAGCAATTGCCAAAAGAGATGAATGATGATTGATGAATAACGACTTTTCGGCTTTTGTGATGATTGATGGAACTCATTAATAACGTTGTTGGAAGTTCAGGTTGGAATCAGAACTTTGAATTTTGTGGTTGGGATTATGATTTCCTCACTTTCGGCCTTTATTTATTTTTACACCTTTTCCCAATATTATCCTCTTTCTCTCAAATCCATTCTTTCCTTATCTTCCAAAGTTAAAAATTAAAAAACCACTGTTTCTCGCTCTAGTACCGAGGCAGACTATCGTGCTCTTGCCAACACTGCTTCGGAGTCAGTTTGGCGCACTCATTTGCTTTGTGATCTTCGGGTTCCGCTTTCTGGTTTGCCTTTGCTGTTATACGCAACAACAGTGCTATCTTCTTGGCTCAGAACCTGGTGGCGCACAAGCGGGAAAAACATATAGACGTTGATTACCATTTTGTTCGTGAGCTAGTGACATTTGGCAAGCTGCGCGTTGTCCATGTTCCGACTTCTCTACATATTGCGGACATCTTCACCAAGGGGCTCTCTCATCCGCTGTTCGAGTTCTTTAGGTCCAAGCTGTGCGTCGACGAGCATCTGATGCTTCGCTTGAGGGGGGTGTTAAAATAAAGCAAGTAGAAAATTAGATAATATTTTATTCCATGTTGACTATCGCTAGAGTTTTATTTAGAATAGTTTTCTTTGTAATCTATATATACTTTTTATCATTAATCAAAATTATTATAAAAAATTACTTTATCAGTAACGTTATGATTGGAGACTGGAGTAGTTTTCTTCTGGTGAGAAGGACGGCAAATAAATAATGGAGTGTCTGGAATATCTCAGGCATTAATGCACTATAAGGTGGGCATTAAGAATAGGACATAAAATAAAATTGTTTTCGGAATTTAAAATAAAGTTACGTGTAAAGGGGCAATTTTCTAATTTGATGGCGTCGGTTGTGGGGCGCTTATTGAGTCTGTGGTGGACACTAAAGTGCTGGTAGGCTAAAGAAAGAGTGAGGCTTTTTCCAGTTGAGCGCGATCAGTTGTGATCTTTCCTGACCTTTGATGCCGTTTTTCCTTAATATGTGATAAGCTATGATACTGTATGTTGTCTTAGGGCAAATTTCGGTTAGGTGTTTATAAACTAGATTAGCTATTCACTACTGGAAAATAGAAACATATGCAACGGTAGATATGCACCAGTGCGGACATATCGATGCTTATAATTACCTATTGCACCGATAGAGCAATCCATGTACGATCAACTGATGCCTATAAGGTAACAGAACCTGAACAAAACATACAGGTACTTAATATCGGTACTTATGAGTGGAATAAAGAATTTTTTGGTAGTTTTTAGCACCGGTACATTGGATACTGGTGCAGAAAAGCGGTGCTGGAAAAAATTTGTGAGGGAAATAGTAAAAAAATGCACGAGTAAAAGTTAGGGGACCGGTGTGTTTGGGAAAAAATGACGGGAAAGGATTAAGCACCAGTATCCAACTCTGCACCGGTTAAATTGTCCCAGTGCTATAATTTATAAAACATGGGAAATATTAGAGCACCGGTCATATGTACTGTTACTTTTGAGTGAAGATATGGAAAATGCGTGAAATGGGTTAAATTTATGTACCGGTTCTTTATTTATGTTTTTACACCGGTACAATTACCGGTGCTATTGCTTAAGCAACACTTTTTGCACTGGTATTATAGGTTTTGATCGGTGTTATTGTTGCATTAAATGCTCATCTACCACCATTTGATCGGGTATAAAAAGAAAGGAAGAGGGTTTTGGAGATCTTTAATGGCAATTTGGGGTTGAAGAAGACATTGAATGCTCATAAATGAATTCCCTTGAAGGTACATCATGTTTTTTTAAAAAATTATCATTTATGGTGGAATATGTGTGGAATGATATGTTGCAATAAATATCTTGTGAGTTTGACCATTGTAATGTTGCTTCACACTCTTGATGAATAGGGTTTGTTAGCAAAAATTGTTGATGTAATGAATGACTTTGAATGCTTGTGATTTGATATATAGGGTGTGGTAGGATTGTAGTAGTGTGTGATGTTGCATGTTTATAGGGTGTGTTATGAATAAGCTTAATGTTTATGGTGTAGTTATATATATATATACATATATATATACATATATATATTTATGATTAAATGTTGCAAATTGATTACACTGTAGACATCCACCGTGCCATTGAGATGCGTAAGCATGTGTATCACAACGTTAGCTTGGTGAGTGATGAATTTATAGCTTTTGTTGAGGACTACTTGGACTATACTTTTAGTCATGAAAAGCGCATCCTATGTCCACGTCGTGATTGTAAGAACTGTAAGCGTACTGACGATCGGGACTTGTTGCAACTCTATATGTATAAGAGAGGGTTCTCGAAGGATTATTTGGTTTAGAATTTTCATAGGGAGAAACCACCGCCGTACAAGGTTCTAGGTAGCAAGGGGAAATATTATGGGGATTTGAAATTGGATGACATGTGTGAGGAGGTGGTGGATGGATTTAGGAGGAGGCCCGAGGTTCGGTAAAAATTTCTGGATGAGAAGGACAAACCGTTGTATCTTGTTTTCATGGAGAAAGACATTGTAATGTCATGTTTGATGGAATTGTTCAACTAGGCATTGGTTCATAGAGCGACACTAGCATGTATAAGTTGTTGAAGTTTTTGAGTGACAAGCCCCCCCTGGAAGTGGTTTACCAGATAATCTGTAATATGCGAAAAGAATTTTGTACCTAGTGGGAATGGAGTATAAAAAGATACATGCATGCCCAAATGATTGTGTTTTGTATAGGGATGCTTTGGAAAAATGCGGGGGCTTGCCCGGTATACAAGGTATCTCATTCTAAGCAAAGAAGAAATAATGATGTGGATGAAAATGTCATTTTGAAGGTAAGGAAATGGGTCCCTGCGAAATGCCTGTGGTACCTTCCTATTTCCCCAGGCTGTAGAGGTTGTTCAAGAATGATGTGGATTCGAAAAACATGACATGGTACAGGGTAGGGATTGTGTTGATGATGATTTCATTAGTCACCCAACAGATGGGGATCAGTGGAAGAATTTTGACAACAGGTAGTTTGTTGCTAAACCCAGGAATTTGAGAATAGCTTTGTGTACTGATATTATGAATCCCTTTGGTAATATGTCATTAAAACATAGCTCATGGGTTGTTATGCTTTTGTATTTACAATTTGCCTACTTATCTATACATGAAGAAGAGATATGTTTTGATACCATTAATGATTTCTGGTCCAAGGTAACCTGGAAATGACTTTGATACTTATCTAGCTCCATTCATTGAAGATTGGAAGCTGTTGTGGTCGAACGGTGTTGATGTTTTCGATAGTTATCGTGAGACAAAGTTCAATTTGAAGGTCATGCTGTTCTGCATGATTAATTATTTTCCAGTATATGGTAATCTTTCAGGTTACGTTGTTAAGGGGCACAAGGCATGTCTTGTGTGTGAGGAAGCAAGTGATTTTATGTAGTTGAAAATTGGTCTAAAGACTGTGTATCTTGGTTATAGGAAATTCCTTCCACCGAAGCACACGTTACGAGATGAAGACATTCATTTTGTTGGGGGGGGAGGAAGGTGCCAAGAATATTGAGTGGGTTTTCCATCCACAGCAAGGTGAAGAAACTCAATGTTGTTCCAGGAAAAATGATATCAAAAGTGGTTGCCTTATATGATGGACCTTGGAAGAAAAGATTGATATTCTTCGATTTGTCCTATTAAGAGACTCTGGAGGTTCACCATTGTTTGGATGTGATGCATATAAAGAAGAATGTGTGTGAGAGTTTAATTGTTTCTACTAAACATTCCTTGTAAGACGAAGGATAGATCGAATGCTAGGAACAACCTGGTTGAACTCGGTATAAGAGTTGATTTAGCCCCGGAGGTGAAAGGTAAACATACGTACCTACCACCAGCCCCTTACAATCTTTCTATCATTGAGAAGAGGTTGGTCTGTGAGTGTATTGGGGAAATCAAGGTACCATTCGGATACACTTCCAATGTAAGTCGGTTTGTGAATGATGAATTGCGTCTTAATGCGTTGAAATCCCATGATTGTCACATTTTGATGCAACAAATCTAGCCCGTGGTTATCTGTGGTGTCCTGGAGGAAGAAGTGAGATTCTTTATCATGCGCATGTGTTTCTTTTTCAACTCCATTTTCCGTAAGAATATTAGCAGAAAATAGCTTGATGGTTAGAGCTCGAGTGGATACTTGTGCTTTGTTTGTTTGAGAAGTATTTTCCCCTGAATTCTTTAACATTATGGTCCATCTTGTAGTCCACATTTTCAAGGAAATTAGAATATGTGGTCCCACTGGGATACATTAGATGTACCCGTTTGAGCGGTACATTGGGGGTTTCAAGGGTTATGTACACAATCAATGCCGACCCGATGCTAGCATTGTCCAGAGGTATGTCACGGAGGAGATTATTGAGTATTGCACTTCAAATTTTCCTTGGAAAATAGTAGTTGGAGTTCCCTAGCATGTCCACAGTGGCAGGAAGAATGGGATCCCATGGTCGAAAGGTACCCTATACACACCATTAAATGCTGAGTTGATGAAAGTCAATCTTTATGTTTTTCGTAACAGTAGTGAGACTGCTATGTATATTGATAAGCACATGGAAATGTTGGAAAAGCTGTATTCCAAATGGCCATCGAACCACTTGCAACTTGAGCATTCTGCAACGTTTGTTAATTGGTTTTATAATCGTTGTAATGTGGATGGGATGCCGTCTAAACTTCGTGCGATTGCAAGGACGCTAGGTTGCACGGTTAAAAGATATAAGGGCTATGATATCAATGGATACAATTTTTCAACTGTATCCAAGGATAGCAATAGCACAACTCAGAATAGTGATATTTTTTCGAAATCTGAATCTATGTGGCAATCGAGCAAGAGAGACAAAAAACCAATCGTTGCTGTCATGGCATTTTATGTGGTCATCGAGGAGATTTGGGAGTTGGATTATGTTGAGTTTAAAGTGGTAGTGTTCAAGTGCCAAGAGGTTGAAAATGGTGTCGGGGTACGTACTGAGATGCCCATGGGTTTTACGGTTGTGGACTTGAATCGTGTGTGCTACGAGAATGAAAAGTTTATCCTAGCGGCTCAAGCTCTCCAAGTGTTTTATATCAGAGACCATAGCAATGAGAAGTGGCACGTTGTACTCCACGAAAAGAAATACTTTCTTGAAGATGAAATTGGAATTTTTATGTCAAATTCGACGTTTCCAGGTGCTTTATATCAGAGACCATAGCAATTAGAAGTGGCACGTTGTACTCCACGAAAAGAAGTACTTTTTTGAAGATGAAATTGGAATTTACGTCAAATTCGACGTTGCAGAGTTTCCGTCCGCATTCCCTAGTTTGGAGGACATAAGTGGACCATTCATAATTAGGTGATCACATGGGGATGGACTATGGGTAGATGAGAATGGAAATATTGTGGGTGGTGATGTTGTCTTGAAAAGGAAAAGACAGGATCCGTTTGTTTTATCGATCACTTTTGTACCCTTTTGCACCATTTTGTTTGGCACATAGAGTATTTGTAGTGGAATTATTTACTTATGTTTGAATTATGTAGCTTTTTACTTAATTTTTAACAAGAAATTAATTCTATGGTTATTTATAGCAGGGGTAAAAACAATGAATACATGTGTAACAAAGTAGGGCACTTGCTCTGTTTTGGGGCAGAGTACTTGAAAAAAAGAGTTTAAGCACCAGTATTTGAGGTTTTTAAGCACAGGTTAATGTACCAGTACTCAACACTTAGGCGGAAATATTATAAGTTGCTCTCTGGTCCATCGCAGAATAATTATAATGATGTTGAAGCAGCTGTGTAGGGCTGTGTGTAAATACTTGCACCGGTATTTGAGGTTTTAAGCACCGGTTAATGTACCGGTGCTCAACACTTAGGCAGAAAAATTATAAGTTGGTTTTTGGTCCATCACAGGATAATTAAAATGATGTTGAAGCAGCTGCGTAGAGCTTCCTGTAAAAACTTGCACGAAAATTTGAGGTTTTCAAGCACCGGTTAATGACCAGTGCTCAACACTTAGATAGAAAAATTATGAGTTGGTCTCTGGTCCATCTTAGTTTAATTGAAATGATGTTGAAGTTGTTGCGTAGGGCTGCCTGTAAAAACTTGCACTGGTATTTAAGGTTTTTAAGCACCGGTTAATGTACCGGTGCTCAACACTTAGACAGAATTATGAGTTGGTCACTGGTCCATCGCAGAATAAATAAAACGATGTTGAAGCGGCTGCGTCGGGCCGTGTTTTTAATATAGCACCGATATTTGTTTTTTATATCGGTGTAAAAACGTCACCAGTACCTAAACCAAACTAACCATACGTGATTTTATCAAACATTCATAACCTCCTCTTCACATTTACTAAGAGCAAACCCTAGATCTTTCAAAACAGTGATTGTGCTTGAAAAAAGGTACTGTTCTTTCACTCCTTAAACATTGCAATGAAGTGGAAATCTTTTACATTTGTGCTTAAAAACTTGTTTTCTCTAGTTCATATCAAAATTGTGGAAATTCCCATACAATGGTGATCCTAGATTGTTATATGTTCACTTTGTTTGTCAATTATCATTGTTTATATAATCAATGTGCTATTATCCTTGTTGTTTATGTACGTAAGACTAGTACAGTTCATGAACTCCATCTTAAACTTAATGAAATATTTGAGCAGTTGTCTATGATGGGTTCCCCTATATCGAATGATGATCATATTGTTTGGTTTTTGGCTGCCCTTGGAACTAAGTTTAAGGATTTTTCTGTGCCATTAATTTATTCTTCACCTACTCTATTGTATGCCGATATTTTATCCCGTGCCAAAAGCCACGGAGCTTTTTTGAAAAATTTACATGACCATTCAGCCCCAGCCACTGGGCCTGTCGCATTCACAGCAAGGAAAAACCCCTCGGCCGTCCGAGCGTGGGATCACTTGCCGACAAGGGTTACCGGCGTGTACGACTCACGTGCCGCCAGAGGTGGCCGTTTTGGAGGTCGACGAGGTGGCAGGTTCGGCGGTCTGTTCTCGGTTAGGGCTGGTTGTGGTTGGCCATAATGCACTTGGTGTGGTCATCCCGATCACTATGCTTCAACTAGTTACTCGATGCTTGCTCAGACTAGTTCTCAGGATCCCAATTGTCATACTGACTCCACTCATCTGGCTTAAAGTTTTCATTCATCTCTATAGTTAGAGCCTACCGCACAATCTTCTGATTGGTATATTGACTACGGCGCCCCCTGTCATATAGCATCCTCCGCCGCTGGCTTGGAGTTTGTAGCTCCATATTCTGGTAATTCTCATATCTCTATTGGTAATGGTGCTTCTATTCAAATCTCTCATGTTGGTGATACTAAGATTTCTGATGATTTATACCTGTATGATGTTCTGGTTGTTCCTGATATTACTAAGAATTTTTTGTCTATTAGTAAACTAACCAGAGATTTAAATGCTTTTATCACCTTTGATGATCGGAACTTTGTCATTCAGAACAAAGTTTCCAAGGCAGTCGTGGGCAGGGGCCAAAGTGAGGGTGGTCTCTATGCTTTGGATAGAGGCGAGGCAGCACTTTTTTTTCGCATTTACAACAGAATAAATGATGGGCATCTTACGAGCTTTGGAACGCTCGCTTGGGTCATGCACCGAAAACAATTATTTCTAGCTTGCAGAAGTGTGGTCTAGTTTCATTGTCTTCTTTGTTGCCAAAACCTACTACCTGCGCCCCCTGTGTCATGGCAAAAGGTCAACAATTGGCTTTTGTTGAGAACCATAAATATGCTATGCATGTACTAGATTTGATTTATTGTGACTTATGGGGACCTTCCTTTGTTTTATCGTCGAATGGTTTTTTGTACTATGCTTTATTTTTGGGTGATTATTCTCGTTTAACCTGGCTTTATCTACTTCGTTGTAAGTCGGATTTTTTTATGCATACTTACAATTTGAGACATTTGTAGAGAATCAGTTCTCAGCTAAAATTAAGGTTTTTCAGAGCAATGGTGGTACAGAGTTTTGGACCACTCTTCTACTGGCCCATTTTGCCACTAAGGGCATTCACCATCAGATATTGTGTCCTTACATTCCGGAACAGAATGGTTGTGCAGAGTGCAAACATATGCATGTCGTCGAGATGGGTCTTACTATGCTTTTTCATTCGCATCTGCCTATTTCTTAATGGGATGATGCATTTGCCGCAGCTGCATACTGGATCAAACGATTACCTACTCATGTACTGCATGGTTCTTCTCTTTATGGGATTCTATATGGTGGTGACCCTAGTTACTCGAATTTTCATCCTTTCAGGTGCCGGGTCTTTCCATTTGTTCGACCACATGCAAATCACAAATGATCTCCCTGCAGCATTACTTGTGCCTATATTGGCCACAGTTCACAATACAAAGGTTTTTGGTGTCTAGATTCTTCTAAAGGCAGAGTCTACATCACTCGCCATGCTCGATTTAATGAGACACACTTTCCATTTGCTACTTCTTCGACCCCGGGCTCTCCAGCAGATGTCTCTACTTTTATTGATCCTGATGGCGACACTGCAGCCCTTGTGCCCGTTCAGGCATCATCTCTCTTGCCGCCATGCACCATTTGCACGAAGGACCTTCTTCGTCGCCGGTCTTATCTTCTCACCCGCCGGTCATGATACCTCAGCCAGTCTCGGCCACCCCATCTCCAACGTTGTCCATCGGCTGCCACTCGGCCAGCTCAGCCGGGTCTTCTCTGACGTTATCCGCTGGTCCGATTCCTCTAGCCTCACCACCACCGCCTCATACTCTTTGGATGGCCACTCGGTCAGCCACTGGTGCCATTCAGTGACGAGATTATTCGGACATTATTGCGCATGGTCTTACTGCTGCACTTCTTTCTCAGGCAGAGCCCACTGATTATCGCTCGGCCCTTCAAGATCCAAGCTGGGTTTTAGCTGTGGACGACGAGATGACAGCTTTTCGTAGTCATCACACTTGGGACTTGGTGCCTTAGCCTTTGGATGCCAACATGGTTGGCTCCAAATGGGTGTATCAGCTCAAGTATCGACCAGATAGTACTATTGAGCACCACAAAGCAAGACTTGTGGCACAGGGTTTTTTTGTAGATTCTGGGCTTTGACTTTGACCATAATTTCAGTCCTATGGTCAAAGCCTCCACTGTTCGGACAGTTCTCGCGATGACCACCATGCATTTTTGGCCACTTAATCAGCTGGATGTCAAGAATGCCTTTCTTAATGGTGTTCTAGACACTCTAGTCTATATGAAGCAGCCCATTGGTTATCACGATTATTCTCATCCAAATTTTGATTGTCGCCAGCGGAAGGCCATTTATGGTCTTAAGCAGGCTCCTCGAATTTGGTTCTAGCTGTTTAGCAGCTATCTTACACAACTTGATTTTTAGTGCAGCTCAGCTGATATTTCCTTATTTGTCCTGTTGAGAGAGTTATCGTTACTGTATCTCCTTGTGTAGACATTATTCTTACAGGGAACGACATGACTCTTCTTCGTCAGTTCATTTCTTGGACATACAGAGAGTTTGCGATAAAGGATATTGGTGCTCTTCATTACTTTCTTGGTCTTGCAGTTTCTCCTACCTTCTCAGGGTTACTTCTTGGCTAAGCAAAGTATGTTCGGGATATTCTGACTCAGGCTGGTATGACTGATGCTGGACCAGTTTCTACACCATTTGTTGCCGGTTATCAGCTGCACAGTTCCACTAGTCTGCGGTTCCGGGATCCTACCCTTTATCACTTTCTTGTTGGGGCACTTCAGTATCTCACCATCACTTGTCCGGATCTAGCTTTCTCGGTCAACACATTGAGTCAGTACCTTCAGGATCCCAGAGATGACCATTTTGTTGCAGTTACATGGATCTTGCATTATGTTCGTGGAACTCTTCATTTTGGTTTTTTTTTTGTACTGCCAGCACTCCCGAAGTGTTAGGATATTCTTATGCTGGCTGGGCTCACTGTCTGGTGACTCATCGGTCCACTTATGGTTATGCAGTTTATCTGGGTGGGAATCTGGTTTCTTGGAGTGCAAAGAAACAACCCACTGTTTCTCGCTCTAGTACCGAGTTAGAGTATCGTGCTCCTGCCAACACTGCTTCGGAGGTGGTTTGGCTCACTCATTTGCTTCGTGATCTTTGGGTTCCGCTTTCTGGTTTGCCTATGCTATTATGCGCAACAACAGTGCTATCTTCTTGGCTCAGAACCTGGTGGCGCACAAGCAGGAAAAACATATAGACGTTGATTACCATTTTGTTAGTGAGCTAGTGACATCTGGCAAACTGCGCGTTACCCATGTTCCGACTTCTCTGCAGATTGCGGACATCTTCACCAAGGTACTCTCTCGTCTGCTGTTCGAGTTCTTCAGGTCCAAGCTGTGTGTCGACGAACATATAAAACAAGTAAAAGATTAGATAATATTTTATTCCATATTGACTAGGACTAGAATTTTATTCAGATTAATTTTCTTTGTAATCTATACATACTCTTCATCATTAATCAGAATTATTACGAAAAATTACTTTATCATTAACGTTGTGATTGGAGACTGGAGTAGTTTACTTCTGGTGAGAAGGGCGGCAAATAGATACTGGAGTGTCTGGAATATCTCAGACATAAATGCACTATAAGGTGGGCATTAAGAATATGACATATAATAAAATTGTTTTCGGAATTTAAAATAAAGTTACGTGTAAAGGGGCCATTTTCTAATTTGATGCCGTCGGTTGTGGGGCGCTTGTTGAGTCTGTGGTGGACACTAAAGTGCTGGTAGGCTAAAGAAAGAGTGAGGCTTTTTCCAGTTGAGTGCGACCGGTTGTGATCTTTCCTGACCTTTGATGCCATTTTTCCTTAATATGTGATAAGCTATGATACTGTATGTTGTGTTAGGGCAAATTTCGGTTAGGTGTTTATAAACTAGATTAGCTATTTACTACTGGAAAATAGAAAAATAGGCACCGGTAGATATGCACCAGTGCGGTCATATCGATGCTTATAATTACCTATTGCACCAATAGAGCAATGCATGTACGATCAACCGATGCCTATAAGGTAATAGAAACGGAACAAAACATACTGGTACATAATATCGGTACGTATGAGTGGAATAAAGAATTTTTGGTAGTTTTTAGCACCGGTACATTGGATACTGGTGCAGAAAAGCGGTGCTGGAAAAAATGTACAAGGGAAATAGTAAAAAAATGCACAGGAAAAAGTTGGGGGACCAGTGTGTTTGGGAAAAAATGACGGGAAAGGATTAAGCACCGGTATCCAACTCTGCACCGGTCAAATTGTCCTGGTGCGATAAATTATAAAACGTAGGAAATATTAGAGCACCGGTCATATGTACTGTTGCTTTTGAGTGATGTTCTGGAAAATGCGTGAAATAGGTTAAATTTATGTACCGGTTCTTTATTTATGTTTTTGCACCGGTACAATTACCGGTGCTATTGCTTAACCAACACTTTTTGCACCGGTATTATAGGTTTCGACCGGTGTTATTGATGCATTAAATGCTCACCTACCACCATGTTGATCGGGTATAAAAAGAAAGGAAGAGGGTTTTGGAGATCATTAATGGCAATTTGGGGTTGAAGAAGACATTGAATGCTCATAAATGAATTCCCTTGAAGGTACATCATTTAATTTTTTTTAAAATCATTTATGATGGAATATATGTGCAATGATATGTTGCAATAAATATCTTGTGAGTTTGAACATTGCAATGTTGTTTCACACTCTTGATGAATAGGGTTTGTTAGCAAATATTGTTGATGTAATGAATGACTTTGAATGCATGTGATTTGATATATAGGGTGTGGTAGGATTGTAGTAGTGTGTGATGTTGCATGTTTATAGGGCGCTTTATGAATAAGCTTAATGTTTATGGTGTAGTTGTATATTTTTTTTGATGTTTAAATGTTGCAAATTGATTACACTGTAGACATCCACTGTGCCATCGATATGCGTAAGCATGTGTATCACAACGTTAGCTTGGTTAGTGATGAATTTTTAGCTTTTGTTGAGGACTACTTGGCCTATACTTTTAGTCGTGAAAAGCGCATCCTATTTCCACGTCGTGATTGTAAGAACTGTAAGCGTACTGACGATCGGGACTTGTTGCAACTCTATATGTATAAGAGAGGGTTCTCGAAGGATTATTTGGTTTGGAATTTTCATGGGGAGAAACCACTACCGTACATGGTTCTAGGTAGCAAGGGGGAATATTATGGGGATTTGAAATTGGATGACATGTGTGAGGAGGTGTTGGATGAATTTAGGGGGAGACCTGAGGTTCGATCAAAATTTCTGGATGAGAAGGACAAACCGTTGTATCTTGTTTTCATGGAGAAAGACATTGTAATGTTATGTTTGATGGTGTTGTTCAACTAGGCATTGGTTCATAGAGGGACACTAGCATGGATAAGTTGTTGACGTTTTTGAGTGAGAAGCTCCCCCCTGGAAATGGTTTACCAGTAACCTGTAAGATGCGAAAAGAATTTTGTACCCAGTGGGAATGTAGTATAAAAAGATACATGCATACCCCAATGATTGTGTTTTGTATAGTGATGCTTTGGAAAAATGTGGTGGCTTGCCCTGTATGCAAGGTATCTCATTCTTAGCAAAGAAGAAATGATGTTGTGGATGAAGAGGTCATTGTGAAGGTAAGGAAATGGGTCCCTGCCGAATGCCTGCGGTACCTTCCTATTTTCCCCAGGCTGTAGAGGTTGTTCAAGAACGATGTGTATGCAAAAAACATGACATGGTACATGGGTAGGGATTGTGTTGATAATGATATCATCAGTCACCCAGTAGATGGGGATCAGTGGAAGATTTTTGACAACATGTAGTTTGTTGTTGAACCCAAGAATTTGAGAATGGCTTTGTGTACTGATATTATGAATCCCTTTGGTAATATGTCATTGAAACATAGGTCATGGGCTGTTATGCTTTATATTTACAATTTTCCTCCTTATCTATGCATGAAGAAGAAATATGTTTATATGCCATTAATGATTTCTGGTCCAAGGTAACCTGGAAATGACTTCGATACTTATCTAGCTCCACTGATTGAAGATTTGAAGTTGTTGTGGTCGGACGGTGTTGATGTTTTCGATAGTTATCGTGAGACAAAGTTCAATCTGAAGGTCATGCTGTTTTGCATGATTAATTATTTTCCGGGATATGGTAATCTTTTGTGTTACGTTGTTAAGGGTCACAAGGCATGTCTTGTGTGTGAGGAAGCAAGTGATTTTACGTAGTTGAAAATTGGTCTGAAGACTGTGTATCTTGGTCATAGGAAATTCCTTCCAGCGAAGCACAAGTTACGAGATGACGACATTCATTTTGCTGGGTGCGGGGGAGAGGAGGAAGGTGCCAAGAATATTGAGTGGGTTTTCCATCTACAACAAGGTGAAGAAACTCAATGTTGTTCCAGGAAAAAAGATATCAAAAGTGGCTGCCTTAAATGATGAACCTTGGAAGAAAAGATTGATATTATTCGATTTATCGTATTGGAAGACTCTGGAGGTTCACCATTGTTTGGATATGATGCATATAAAGAAGAATTTGTGTGAGAGTTTAATTATATTCTACTAAACATTCCTGGTAAGACGATGGATAGATTGAATGCAAGGAACGACCTGGTTGTACTCGGTATAAGAGTTGATTTAGCTCCGGAGGTGAAAGGTAAACATACGTACTTACCACCAGCCCCTTACAATCTTTCTATCTGTGAGAAGAGGTTAGTCTGTGAGTGCATTAGGGGATTCAAGGTACCATCTGGATACACTTCTAATTTAAGTCGGTTTGTGAATGATGAATTGCATCTTAATGCGCTTAAATCCCACGATTGTCACATTTTGATGCAAAAAATCTTGCCCATGGCTATCTGTGGTGTCCTAGAGGAAGAGGTGAGATTCTGCATCATGCGCAATCATTTCTTTTTCAACTCCATTTGTCGTAAGAATATTAGCAGAAAATAGCTTGATGGTTGGAGCTCGAGGGGATACTTGTGCTTCGTTTGTTTGAGAAGTATTTTCCCCAGAACTCTTTAACATTATGGTCACTCTTGTAGTCCACGTTTTCAGGGAAATTAGAATATGTGGTCCCATTGGGATGCATTGGATGTACCCGTTTGAGCGGTACAATGGGGGTATCAAGGGTTATGTACACAATCAATGCCGACCTGATGCTAGCATTGGCCAGAGGTATGTCACGGAGGAGATCATTGAGTATTGCACTTTCAATCTTTATGATTTGCGTAACAATAGTGAGACTGCTATGTATATTGATAAGCATATGGCAATGTTGGAAGAGCTGTATTCCGAATGGGCGTCGAACCACTTGCAACTTGAGCATTCTGCAATATTTGTTAATTGGTTTTATAATAGTTGTAATGTGGATGGGGTGCCATCTAAACTTCGTGTGATTGCAAGGATGCTAGGTTGCACGGTTAAAAGATATAAGGGCTATGATATCAATGGATACAAATTTTCAACTGTATCCAAGGATAGCGAGATTTTTTCGAAATTTGAATCTATGTGGCAGTCGAGCAAGAGAGACAAAAAACCAATCGTTGCTGTTATGGCATTTTATGTGGTCATTGAGGAGATCTGGGAGTTGGATTATGTTGAGTTTAAAGTGGTGGTGTTCAAGTGCCAAGAGGTTGAAAATGGTGTCGAGCTACATACCGAGATGCCCATGGGTTTTACGCTTGTGGACTTGAATCGTGTGGGCTATGAGAATGACAAGTTTATCCTAGCAATGAGAAGTGGCATGTTGTACTCCACGGAAAGAATTACTTTTTTGAAGATGAAATTAGAATTTATGTCAAATTCGACGTTGCAGAGTTTCCGTCCGCATTCCTTAGTTTGGAGGACATAAGTGGACCATCCGTAATTAGGAAATCACATGGGGATGGACTATGGTGGACGAGAATGGAAATATTGTGGGTGGTGATGTTGTCTTGAAAAGGAAAAGACAGGGCCCGTTTGTTTTATCGATCACTTTTGTATCCTTTTGCACCATTTTGTTTAGCACAGAGAGTATTTGTAGTGGAATTATTTACTTATCTTTGAATTATGTAGCTTATTACTTAATTTTTAACAAGAAATTAATTCTATGGTTATTTATAGCAACGGTAAAAACAATGAATACCAGTGCAACAAAGTAGGGCACTTGCTCTATTTTAGGGTAGAGTACTTAAAAAACAGAGTTTAAGCACCGGTATTTGAGGTTTTTAAGCACCGGTTAATGTACCAGTGCTAATCACTTATATGGAAATATTATAAGTTGCTCTCTGGTCCATCGCAGAATAATTAAAATGACGTTGAAGCAGCTGTGTAGGGTTGCGTGTAAATACTTGCACCGGTATTTGAGGTTTTAAGCACCGGTTGATGTACCGGTGCTCAATACTTAGACAGAAAAATTATAAGTTGGTTTATGGTCCATCGCAAAATAATTAAAATGATGTTGAAGCAGCTGCGTAGGGCTTCCTGTAAAAACTTGCACCAAAATTTGAGGGTTTTAAGCACCGGTTAATGTACCAGTGCTCAACACTTAGATAAAAAAATTATGAGTTGGTCTAGGGTCCATCTTAGTTTAATTAAAATGATGTTGAAGTTATTGTGTAGGGCTGCCTATAAAAACTTGCACTGCTATTTGAGGTTTTTAAGCACCGGTTCATGTACCGGTGCTCAACACTTAGACAGAAAAATTATGAGTTGGTCACTGGTCCAATGCAGAATAAATAAAATAATGTTGAAGCAGCTGCGCCGGGCTGCGTTTGTAATATAGCACTGGTATTTGTTTTTTATATCGGTGCTTAAAAAAGTCACCAGTACCTAAACCAAACTAACCATACGTGATTTTATCAAACATCCATAACGTCCTCTTCACATTTACTAAGAGCAAACCCTAGATCCTTCAAAACGGTGATTGTGCTTGAAAAAAGGTATTGTTCTTTAACCCCTTAAACATTGCAATGAAGTGGAATTGTTTTACATTTGTGCTTAAAACCTTTTTTTTCACTAGTTCATATCAAAATTGTGGAAATTCCCATACAATGGTGATCCTAGATTGTTATATGTGCATTTTGTTTGGAAATTATCATTGTTTTATAATCAATGTGCTATTATCCTTGTTGTTTTATGTACAAATGTACAATGACGTAATTCGAGTATGGTTGAACTTTAGGTAAATTTTCAATGTAAACAAGGTGTTTGATACAATGCCTCTATGTCAATATATACGATGGCCCCTAAAACCCAAACAAAGAGGCATAGGAAAGAAGGGTGTTCTTCACCTTCACAAGGTTCATACTTGAGAGTGGTGGTGGAGAGATATGTGTCCAAGGAGGCAAGGTTGTTGGCCCAGAGTTATAGTACGAGGAAGCATTATCCGGATTGTGGAATTGAAGAAAATCCTCCCTTTTAAGAAACTATTCTTGAATTGGGATGGGAAATGCTTTGTGCTACTCCTACCCAATTCAACTTGACCATTGTTGTCGAGTTCTATGAAATTTTGAGGTGTGGATTGAGCATGGACAAAGTTTTATACTATAGCAAATATGTCTCTCCCACACCTCAAGCCATCAATGAACTGTATGGATTGTCCAATGTCAAAGATGATGAGGATGAGGTGTCGGGATTGATCAATGAGGATGATGATATGCATGACGAAGTATCAAGAAGATTGGTTTGGTACCAATGTGGATGCTCTTGTGTTTCCTAGGTAGACAAAAATTCCAATGAAATCACTAACTCCAGATATGAATGCGTGGTATCACTTTGTGGCCTCCCGTATCAACCCTGTGATGGTGAACACTGAAGTGCACACGATGAGGATAATCAAGTTGTATGCCATTAAAAAGAAACTTTGTTGGAATGTCGGGGAGGGAATTCATTAGGCGCTAACCGAGGACAAGGAGAAGTCCAGATCCTATGGTTTTTGCAGGATGATTTCTTCACTTTGTGCATTTGTAGGTGTACCTAACTATGACAACAACATAAGGGGTCATCCGATGACTTAAATTGCTGCTGAATCATTCTGCAAGAATGTTCCTCCTACCTCTGTGATGTTGATTGAGTCTAGGGTCACCACACTTGAGAGTGGAATTGAAACTCTGGGGATGCATTGTCAATTCCAGAGGAGATGGTGTGACCACATGGGGAAAGTGATCAGCTACCAGTTTCCTGAAACCGTGAAGGCAGTCGGTCCTTTTCCATCACATGATGGGGACAATGCACCTAGAAACAATGAAGTGGAACCATTCTCCCATTTTTATTCGTGAAATGTCCTAATTTGAAAGATCGTAACTTGACAATTACTCCCGATGTTGTCCTAAAATTGCTATTGATATTTTTGGATAATAATGATTCCTATATGAACTGCTCTAAATTTTCCCATCCAGTATTCGGACAGTTCTTAGAAATGAAATTATAAAAATTATAGCAACCCTACGCAGCTTCCTTTTTAGTTTTTACCACCAGTACATAGAATCACAGGCATTGGTATGGAAATTTTGAGCACCATATTACCACAAAATATACTACAGTGCCATCCTTTAGTAACGTAAAAAATAATCTAAAAATTTTTGTATAAGAAACTAATTGATAAAATTGGGAATACGAATATATACTTGCATTGGATTCGTGGGGACATTTTAAACAACAGTTGAGGTGATTTTGTAATTTTCCAAAACTATGAAGTTTAAGTTCAAATCTCACAAAGGGCGACCTTCCCTTCACCCTGACAACTCCAGTTGGCAAAATTACATTTCCTAAACATTGAATTTCATTTCTTGATCACCAATTTTTTATTTCGATAATTATAACTTTCTTGGAGGGACTAAAATGCAAAAAGAAAAAAGTTTACTCACAACTCCAAATTGAAATCCGCTCGAATATTATGGTACAATTAACCTTCATGTTGTGTTCTACAACCAAGAATCTAAATTAATATTAGTCATAGGGTCATAATAAGTCTCCATAAAAGTTTGCAAATTCTCAAAGTTAACACTACGTAAACATCTCTTGCTAACTCTACAACATACACTAGCGCTTTAGCTCTGTGCCAACAACTGCATACTTATTTTAATTCTTCGTTTTTATCCAATGAAATGAGATATCATGGGTGTTATGTGCAATAAGTTAGCATAATTGGAGTGTTTGGTTGGAGGGCCTTTTTGCAAAAAGTTTTTTTAAATTCACCCACGGGACTACAATCGATGAAAATTAATCTTCTGTACCAGTTCCCAGGCATATCAAATACCTAATTAATACCCATCAACTAGCCATACATAGTCATAAATGTTTTAGAAACTCATTGAGTGCTAATGTAATTTTTTATGGTATCTAATCCCCATTGCTCGAACGAGAAATTAACGTGTGCACCATCACACACACAGTTTCAAACCGTGAATTAAAAATTTATTGGTCAATTTTGTAAGCCAACTAATCCCAAAAAGCGTGGGGGTGAAAAACCTAATAAATCAAAGTTGTAAGATATGTTAAAACCGGTATGCTATTTATCTTACCAGTACTACATAATTTGCGGGAAATGAAAATAATTTGAAAAATTCAAATCCCACAGGTGGAAAAATTGAATTTTTGAAACACCGACACAACGATGTTTAGGCACCGGTATGGTATACCGGTGCTCAACACTTTGAAAAAGTATAGGTCATTTCCTCCCTATTCAATTGTAAGAATTAAAATACTTGTCAAAGCAGCTGCGCACCACTGCTTTATGTTGAGCAAAGCATCGGTAAGTGTTACCGGTGCTCAACAATTAGAAAATTATGTGTACGAATCTCTCTCTGTCCAATTCAAAAAATAAAAAATACAGCTAAAGCAGCTACGTTATGTACAAAATAGCACCGGTTTTGTTTACCGGTGCTCAATACTTAGAATGTTTTTTAGCACATTACTCTTTGCCCGAAGATGAAAATAAAAAATACATTCAAAGCATCTGCTAGCAGCTGCTTTAACCTATTATAGACACCGGTATTATTGATGTAGCGATGCTATTAGATAACATATATAAATATCAGTGGATGCTTCCACTACCACAACCACCTCCTCCACAGATGCTCTAGCCACCTCCTCCACTCCGGCGGTCTTCCATATCTCCTCCATTCCCGCCGCTCTAATTCTCCGGCCATCTTCCACATCTACGCTCTAAGTATCCAACCCCCTTCTCAATAGTCCCTCCACCACCGCCTAAGTCTCGGCTCACACACATCTCGAAGCCGATGCAACTCTGGGCCTCTTATCCACTGCACAACCGTCGTTCATTTTGCTGACCAAAGTCTTTTTGAAGCACCGGTCCCCCCTTGTTGTCCCTTAAACAACCATCGGTCCTTGGCATGTTGTCTACCGCACCACCACTGGTCCTTAGTCTGTTGCTCACCGCACAATCGCCGGTCCTTGGTCTATTTTCCACAGCACCACCGCCAATCCTCTGCCTACTTTCCACCACACCACTGTCAATCCTCTCCCTATTTTCCACCGTACCACCGCGGGTTCATCCACTGCATCACCGCCGATCCTCTGCCTATTATCCACCGCATCACCACCAGTCCTCCAGTCAAATCTTAAGGCATTCTCATTCAAGTTGAGTTTCCTCCGTCATGAAGTGAAGTGGTTTTATAATGTCATTGCGTTGGAATGTGTTATTCTTTGAGATGTGGTTGTTAGTGTACCATTGCGATTGTAATATGATGCCCAATTCTACACTTAGATTGTGATCGTGAGTTGTGATTACTAGGTGTTCATCATTGAGTTGTGGTTGTGCATCGTGATTCCCCATTCAACACTTAGATTGTATTATGAGTTGTGATTGCGAGGTGTGGTTCGTTGAGTTGTGGTTCTTGAGTCCTCAATTGTGACTTTGATTTGTGACTTGTGATTGTGAGTTGGGATTATTCATCGTTGTTAGTTGTGATTTGTGACATGTGATTATGTCTTAATGTCATTTAGTTGAGTTGTGATTTGTGATTGGGAGTTGGGAGTTATGAATTGCATTATGTGTAGTGTGATTTGTATGTCATTGGGATTTTTTATTGTGATTGTAACCTGTGATTTATGTTTTTCCAAATGTGTAATATGATTTGTAATGTGATTTGTGAGTTGTGATTGTAAATTGGATATAGCCATTTTTGGTTAGTGATTTGTGAATAATTTATTATAATTTATGTTTCATAATAGTGAATCTCTAAATTTTGGTTTCATTGTCCTAAATTAGATGCCTTCCAAGGGTAAGAAAATGGTTACAAGGGGGAAGAGAAAGAGGGGCCAGGTAGTAGTTGGAAAAGTTGTGGACAAAAAAGACACAACCACACCTATTGAGGACGACACTCAAACCACCGTTCCACTCAAATTACAAATTGAGGCACCCGATGCGACAGTTGAAGAGCATCCAACCAATGAAGAGCCTTCGGCCTCCACTAATGACGAAGAGTCTCCATCCGCCGAACAGGGGACCTCGAATGATGACAGGACATATAATGTTTCCAAGGCGGGTTGGGGGAGCATGGAAAAGCCTTTGACAAGTTTAAAGAGAGGTGCAAGAAGCGTGGTATAGCCACATGCCAGTCGATAATGTTGGTCAAGGAGAATAATCCAGTGCCAGTAAGGTTCAACCATTCCGACATGGTCTGCACGAATTGGACTGCGTGGACTGCATACATACACTATGCATTCCGGCGGTGAATCAAGTTTGGGACACACAATAATTGGAATAACATCCTCGATGACACCAAAGAGGAGCCTTGGAAAGACATTTTGGTGAGAAAATTTCACAACTAAGATATGTTTAAGTGTATAAGTTTACCTTATTAGCTAAGATAAATTCCCATTTATTATCGATGACTACAAACTAACATCTTTTTAAATATTTTTTCCAATGCAGATGAGCTTTAAGTTTGAGCAGATATTGACCCCCAAACAACTTGAAAGTTTGAAACATGATGTGTATGTTGCAACCGATAATGGCCACCACAACTAGAAATCAAAAGTTGCAAAAAAAAAAATTTTCATTCATCAAGTGGCAGACGACACACATAAGTTACCATACAAACCATAGGACAAGTAAAAATGGATGGACGAAGAGGAGTGGCACGAGTTCATAAAGATAAGGACAACACCTGAATTTAAGGTTAACTTTATATCAACATTCATGTATTCACAACACAGTTTCATTTCGATCTACTTCTATCAATTACATTATTCTAACTTCAATTTCTTTCCTTTGGATAGAAAATAAGTGTGACTAATAGCAAGCACTCAAAGGAAAAGGTTTACACACATCGGACTGGATGGAGCGGACACCGGGCCACGCAGGAAAAATCATCTAGAAAATGAAGGAAAATGAGAGAGTGAAACTGGATGCGCAGGGCTTGACGGATGAGGAGATCGAGCCTGAGCTTGAGAGAAAAGAGTTCAATGTGGACAGGTCCCTAGTCTACCTCGAGTCTATAAATCTTGTAGAAAAAACCACATACATTAATCTCGTCGACAGAGTCGTAGTAGAAAACATTGTAAGTTTTCCCATATAAATTGATCCTTCCAATGTTTTGTGAACCCGCTTTGAATGTTCTTAATATTTTTGCAAATTGATCTTCATGTTTATACTTTACGTCTGGCCACAAATCAAAATGAATGAGGAGGCTGCTAGGGGCACACTGGTTCTCCAACCGGGGGAGGACATACTGATAAAGGTGACCGACGAGCATGATCGTCCAAGGAGGTATGGGGGTACTCAAACGAATCTCCCTAAAGAGGTTTTCGTACCCCATCTGTCCTACAGCAGAAGCAAATACGGTAGTAGTTCATCCCCTGCTCCAGGAATCCAAAACAGGAAAAAGAAGACCAACCAGTGGTGAAGGCAATAATGCCAAACCTCTCCCAGCTAGTCAAGTGGATCACATCAGCGGGAGGGGTTCAAATACCAGTGGGCCTGGATGATCCCAAGACCTTCATAGAAGAGGCATTGGTTGAAGTAAGTGCAACCCAAACAAAATCAGATGGCCCTCCAAGCGATGAGGAGGATGATGAGGAGGTAAAAAATGGATTACCATTCTTAATTATTTTTTTCATCAATTACTTGGTCTATTAAATATTATAGTTCATGTATTTTCTTAAGAAAAAAGTTCTTCAATTGATGACGGAATTGGGAGAGGGTAAATTTGTTCATGAAGCAATTAGACAGGTCAAGGGTCCTGGTGGCAAAGGGATTTCTCCAAAGAAAGTGCCACGCCCATACTTCAACAAGTGGAATCGCTCTTGTCCATGTGATTAAGCCAGTGTTCCATGCCAAAGCAGGCTTTCCGTCTGCCAACCACAAATTTGTCGATGTCGGAGAGGCTCTGGACATGTCGTTGTCTGGCCAAAGTCATTGATTGACTAGGATTTAGGCACCCTATTGAAGAAGAGAAGCACGTGCCTGTAAATGACTGTGCGAAAAAATAATGTGATTTCCTTGAGGTCCCCGATGGCGATTTATATCAAATAAACTATTCCTAATATATATTTTATTATTAACATATTCTATGTGTTTGAATATATGTTTTTTCAAATTAAAATCTCACTACTTTGTCCACGCAGCCTTCCAATTTGACCACAAGTTACAAGCCGGGGAGGAAAATGGACACAACACCGATCTCGCCCCTAAAATTGGTAATGCTACCATAGCTCGTGATTAAATCATCCAAACATATTTGGAAATTTAACTTATCACTGAACACATATTTTTTTTACTAATTACGTGCAGATTAAAAACAACCGCGCCTTAAGGGACCATCCAATTATGAGGGACTTTATCAACCTGTACAATGAGAAGGAAACATAAATGAATGCTATGGGGAAGGTTGTATATTACAACCAGTTTCTTGTATCCACATTTGTCAAACTATGCAAAACTGGCATTTGCATCCAACAAGTGTTGAGTTTGGAGACAAGCTGGGGAATTGCCATGGCATGGCATGGATCTCGAATGCATAGCTGGATTTGTGGATGGGGTAACCTCTAAACAATTCAATTCATGTATCATGTTCGTTAACATATTCGTGACATAAAACGACTTGTGCTCTGACAGGCACTTGTGGAGTAAAATAGAGGCCACGAACAATGGCAGAATCCAGTTTTGTGTCGTCAATACTGGAAGAAACGACAACTTGTTTCAGGACCAAGGCATAAATGCCCAGGTTTCCTTCATCTGGGACTTGATGAAGAATTCAGATGCCGCCATTTATTTGGTGCCATACCTCAGGAGGTCAGAAACATTACAATATAATTTAAATCGATATATGTTTTGGTAAAATTCAACTTATAGATTAACTTTAAAATTACTAACAGGGGTCACATTGGTTCTTCATCCTCATTTGTCCTAGAATTAACCATGTCTTCACACTTGACACACTCACCGGTGGTATTACCCCTTAAGATTACACCGAAACACAAGTTCTTTCCAAGTATTAATTTCAATTCAATAACCTTATTTTGTCTGATAATAGTATTTTAAAAGTTAACAAGTCAAACATATCACAGGGTTGTGTGTAAATATGAGAGGTTGAAGAGGAATGAACCCTCACCCGATTTCAGCTGGGAGATAACAAACATTAACGTAAGTATTCAACACAAATAGTTAAACATACTTAAGACTTTTTCTTCTTTCCGTACAATAATTATTCATTATTGATTCTTTTATTCTATCTTAGCATATAAAACAAGGAAGTAGCTGGGAATACGACTACTATGTCATGCGATTCCTTAAGGAGCTCTCCCTCAAGAAAACATCCAATAATCCTATCGATGAAAGTATCAAAACTCCAATACAAATAACATAATATGTGCCTGGCTACTGTTGTAGTAACCCCGCCATAGGAACTAACATTTAATCTGATCGAAATGCATATTTTTCCAGAGAACCAAGGCCAGTACAATGCCTACGCACTTCAGAAGGTGGCGGTCAAATGGTGCGAGACGTGGGTTCATATTTATGCAAAAGATGCCAAGAATGATCTCAACCAATTTGTCGATTGATATGTGTCGATGGGTGATGGGAATTTGTGGGTTATGGATTGATATGGCATGGTTGTATATTGACATTGGCATTTCATTATTTCTTTTCTTGTACAATTTGTGCATTCATAATTAAATCATTAGTTGACTAGTAATTTTTCCTACATTTCAATGGGATTATTTATAATCCTTTTTCCCCGTGGTTGATCCGGGATGGCACAACAGTTTATAAAATTTCCCATGCAATTTTTTTTCAAAATTAGCAGCGGTTACAAATTGATTTCCAAACCGGTGCTATAAATTAATACCATCCTAGGAAACCGGTGCCAAAATCAACACACTCCTACCGGTGCTATTGTTATAAGTACCAGTTCTAAAAACAACATTGGAAAACAATATGCACCGGTAACGAACTAATACTGATGCAAAAAAATGACCACTCACATCTTTGTATGCCGGTGCTAAGAAATCAATTGATGGTGCAATTTCTTCGTGTCCAACCAAAATTTAAATGCACCGGAACACTTCCAAACCCGTGCTATCAAATAAGCACCGGTACATATCCCTATTATCGGTGATAAAAACTGTACCTAGTATGCTGATTTGTGCGCCGGTAAAGAAATTTTTTAGCACCAGTTCTTAACATACTGATTCTCAACTTTAGCACCGGCACATATCCTTATTATCGGTGCTCAAAAATGGTACCTAGCATGCTGATTTGTGCACAGGTAAATAAAATTTTGAGCACCGATACATAACATACTGGTTTTCAACTTTAGCACCGGTATGGATTACCGGTGCTATTAACTCTACCTTTTGCACTAGGTTACTAGGCACCGGTACCCCAGCAGGGAAAATTCCGGTGCCTATGACGAGTTTTTACCGGTGCCTATGGGGATCCTCCCAGTAGTGATTTACTAATATTTTTAGAAAAATAGGTAACGATAAAGATATAAAATTATTTCAGTGGTTGCTATGATAATTATAGTACTACTATTAAAATAATTGGAGGGCGGCAGGTTGTTTTAGGGTGGAGGGTGGCAGATTTCAGTAATGGAGGGTGGTTTCAGGTGGAGCGGCGGAATGGGGGAAGGGAAGGGTATTGGCGTCGGGGAAGGGGGGAAGGGAAAGAGGAAAAATGAAAAAGAAGAAAATAGTAAAAAGAGAAAGAAAATTATGAAAAATGACACTTTTATCCTTAAATTTAAAGTTGAAAACCTAGTTTAACAATCTTTCCTGACGGAATGACCACAATTATGCTATTTTGTAAGTTAATGGGCCAAAAGTGTTTAAAAAAATGAGGGGATGAAGATGAACAATCGTGATAGTTATGTGGCACCGAAGTCATTTGTTTTATCCCTAATAAAAGATATTTGAGATCAAACATTTTTTAAGTTAACTGATGAAAGTTAAAATGTATCGTTTGAAATGAGACTAGAAAGTATTACAAGAGGATTTTTTTTTCTCCTTTTAAAAAGGAGTTTCTTAATAAATATTAAGGTCGTGAATTTTCTAAAAACTACCTTTTACTCATGATTCACTGTCTCACATTCTATGATGTTTAGCTAAAAAATGATGAAAGTGAGTGAATATCTTGCCTTTTAAACATGTGATATTTTAAAGACCACTGGATTATGGTTCTTGAAAAGAATGTAAGATTATTTCATTTGATGAGGTGATTTATCGAATGCGCGGGCTTAAAGTTTGACAAGTTCAAACGTGTCGTTGTTGTGTCCCCACACGTTTTAAGTTGATATAAGATTCAAGGTATTTCACCAATCTTTTGAACTCAGAACGATTGGGGTTAGAGATTTGTAAAAAAACATTTGGGGTTAGAGATTGGGGTTATTTGTAAAAAAAACAATTTCATTTACCATTATTTTTGGAGGATCATATTTTTGGAGCATTACACCTCATAGTAATAGAGCTTCTTACCGATTGTCATGATTTTGACCAAGATTTTATATTACATAATGAGGTTTTGGACGTGGTCGTTATTTAAGCATGAGGAAGTTACCAAATACTTTATAATTAGTTTGAGAAGTTGCGAGAAGTAACTGGGGCGAGCATGGATCGCTCATTCAATAAGTTCTAGTATGATTCATTATTCCTAAATTCTCTTTATATCAATGAAAATGTAAAATCCTTGCATATTGATTTGTATATATATGTCTGTAGTTCACTAGTAGAGAGCCTCTTATTAAAAAGCAACAACAGAAGGCGTTTCGTCAAAAACTATCTTAATTTGACATTTCCGAACTCAGAATCGTCTATTCCCTCATTTGAAATTTAAGGCAATTTTGGGTCGATTTAAGGTGGTTTTCAATAACTGCCATTACTTAGGGCTAATCAAAAGCGGTTCCAGGCATAACCGACTTTAATTAGCCCTAATTAAAGACAGTTATACTAACCGCCTTTAAAAATGATGCTTTACGAAGCCTGAAACTAGGAACGAGTGGGTTTCCGATTTCGAAAAACAAGTGGTGTCCGTAGTACAAAGAGGAGAAACATATTCCAAAAAGGAGTTTCTTAATAAATATTAAGGTCGTGAATTTTCTAAAAACTACCTTTTACTCATGATTCACTGTCTCACATTCTATGATGTTTAGCTAAAAAATGATGAAAGTGAGTGAATATATTGCCTTTTAAACACATGATATTTTAAAGTCCACTGGATTATGGTTCTTGAAAAGAATGTATGATGATTTCATTTGATGAGGTGATTTATCGAATGCGCGGGCTTAAAGTTTGACAAGTTCAAACGTGTCGTTGTTGTGTCCCCACACGTTTTAACTTGATATAAGATTCAAGGTATTTCACCAATCTTTTGAACTCAGAACGATTGGGGTTAGAGATTTGTAAAAAACCATTTGGGGTTAGAGATTTGTAAAAAAACATTTGGTGTTAGAGATTGGGGTTATTTGTAAAAAAAAACAATTTCATTTACCATTATTTTTGGAGGATCATATTTTTGGAGGATTACACCTCATAGTAATAGAGCTTCTGTCCGATTGCCATGATTTTGACCAAGATTTTGTATTACATGATGAGGCTTTGGACGTGGTCGTTATTTAAGCATGAGGAAGTTACCAAATACTTTTTGTTAGTTTGAGAAGTTGCGAGAAGTAACTGGGGCGAGCATGGATCGCTCATTTAATAAGTTCTAGTATGATTCATCATTCCTAAATTCTCTTTATATCAATGAAAATGTAAAATCCTTGCTGATTGATTTGTATATATATGTCTGTAGTTCACTAGTAGAGAGCCTCCTATTAAAGGCAGCAACAGAAGGCGGTTCGTCAAAAACCGTCTTAATTTGACATTTCCGAACTCAGAAACGTCTATTCGGGTCCCTCATTTGAAATTTAAGGCAATTTTGGATCGATTTAAGGTGGTTTTCAATAACCGTCTTTACTTAGGGCTAATCAAAAGCAGTTCAAGGCATAACCACCTTTAATTAGCCCTAATTAAAGGCAGTTATACTAACTGCCTTTAAAAATGATACTTTACGAAGCCTGGAACTACGAACGAGTGGGTTTCCGATCTTGAAAAACAAGTGGTTTCCGTAGTACAAAGATAAGAAACATATTCCAAAATTGTAAATTCTTCGTGTTAGTATTCCGAGTTCGGAAATTGTTTAATCGTGTCTTAACTAATATTAGACAAAGTTTATGAGTTTGGAAATTGCCTTGTATATTAAAAAAATACACCCATTTCCATTAAATACCACAAAAACCTGAACATTGAAGAAAAAGCTTATTTATTCCTTACTCATTGTTGAAGAAAATATTTTGTGCTTGAGAATTCGTCATTTGACATTGGAGAAGGTTAGTTTTATCCAAATTATCTAGTTAACGATTTCTTGAAATATTATAAGGTGTATTTAATGCTTCATATATCTATATATATATATATCCATATTTACGATTATGGTTTGAGATTAGCTAGGTTTATGATTATTGTTGAATGGATTATCATGTGTTGCGTTTTAATTGGCTTTTAGGATAATGGATCGAGATGAACTAATTGGTAATGATCTTAGGAAATCACCCGAGTACATGCCATTGGTTGAATCATTTGTTTTGTTTGCGTCTGAACATGCTTTTAAAAATGATTCTTCAAGGGCACGATGCCCCTGTAAGGATTGTAGAAATGATGTGTATTTAGGGAGGAAGAAGTTGCAGGAACATCTCATAATGAGATGGTTCCAAACTAGCTACACTCGTTAGGTATGACATGGGGAAGTTGGGGAAGCTTCTCAATCGAATGAATTGGAGGACACGATGACGGGTGATGAATTAGATGGTAACGCGGGGTTTGACGAAATGGTGGAAGATATTGCAAGGGAGTTCAAAGGTAAACTAGAGTTGTTACAAGCTTTGATTGACCAAATGGGATGTCTTTGTACAATGGTTCAAAAAACTCTGTTCTGAGTGCGACTCTTCCGATAATGAACTTGAAGGAAAATTTTGGATGAACAGACAAGGTGATGATCGAGGCTCTCGAGTTGTTTAGGGATTTGCTTCTCGAGGGTAATTTAATTCTCGATAGGTTATATGATGCAAAAAATACTATGCCCGATAGGATTGGAATTGCAAAAATTCCATGCAAGTACAAACGATTGTATGTTGTATATGAGGGAACTAGATAAAGATGAAGAAACTTGTCAGGTACACGGCGAGTCTCGGTACAAGTTGAAGAGAGGTGCGTTTTGGTGGGTTCGGAAGTTTCATTGAAACCAAAGAAAAAAATTGACAAAAGTGTTATGGTATCTCCCGATCATTCCCCATTTGAAGAAGTTGTATGTTTGTAGGGAAGATGCAAAGTTTTTGCATTGGCACGCTGATAGAGTCCGACCGGCAGATGATGTGATAAGACATACTTCGGACGGGGATCAATGGAAGAAAGTTGATGCCATGTACCTTGAGTTTGGCAAAGAATCTTAGCTTTTGAGGTTAGGATTGTGTACAGACAGTATGAATACTTTTGGTAACAAGAGTATCACACATTGCTCTTGGCCTGTTAGTTGGTCATTTACAACCTTCCGTCTTGGTTTACCATGAAACGTAACTATGTGTTGCTGCCTTTGATGATATCAGGTCCAAAGCAACCGGGTAATGATATTGATGTTCTTCTCTAGTGGAGAATTTATTGACTTTCTTTAATGATGATGTTTTTGGTTGAAGATTTCTTCACTCTTAAAGCTTTATTTTGCACAATTAATGATTTTCCTGGATATGGGAATTTGTTTGGGTATTCTGTGAAAGGCCACTTAGCTTGTCCATTGTGTGAGAAAGACACTTATTTTTGTCAATTAAAACATGGTTGTAAGACTGTTTACCAGGGACATGCAGTTTCTTCCCGAGGGGAACTCATGGGCCAAAACATGGTTCAATGAGAAAGTGGAGGCACGAGTTGCACCAGTGCCACGGTGTCACGGGTCGCCCGATAAGGGTACGATCCGTGCGGCCTAGCCGCACACAACCGTGCCACGACTACAACCTTGATCCCACGTGCTTCGCACACTGCCCGGTCGCTCGCAGCGGACTGGGTCCGTTAAGGGACGTGGTTGAATGTGCAGCGGAATATACACACCCGAGAGAGCATGGCTTACACACATGAGCCAACGATGTAATATAAGGCCCAACAACTAGGAAGCAAATGCTTATATTCAATATATCACGTAACGGTAACCGGATGTAGAGAGCTCACTACTCTACATATATGCTGTGCAAACGTTATCATGAGTGCCAGCTACATAGACAAAATAAGGTCAAAGGCTAAAAAGCCACGTCAGCTTGGACCTTGTTCAAAATAGCTAAGATAAACTAATAACTATGTTATTACTATTATTTGCAAGCAAAAGAGATGACTTCTGGGACAAGGAGCTTGGGACGTGTCATCTCGGACCGGGCGCAGCATTAATGGTGCTGGCCGGCAGGGCAACCGGGCACTGCGCGCACGGGCATTGGGCACAGACGGCTCGGACGTTGGGCACATCGCATCGTGGGTGCAGAGATGGGACATCACAGGCCGTGAGCGGTTAGGCGTTCGGCACTGGATGACCCGTTGGAGTGTGCGGCGCGATCAAAGGAGACCGGTTTGCAGTGACGCGTTGAGCGGCACGGGACTGCGGCATCGTTTTGGCACCGATGTGGGCATTGGGTTGTGTTGAGGTCGGATGATGAAGCCCACCCCGTAACATTCTCCCCCACTTAATTTGGCGAACGTCCCCGGAGCCATCAATTCTCCAAGGTGCTTCACTACCCACACAATTTTCGTACACTTCTACCTTCAAAAGGGGTTGAGTTAAATTGCTAACGCTGGTGTACTCTGATGTAGCCTTGGTCCTCGGCTTCTCTTCAAGTTCCATTTTTGAGTTGGCTTGATTTTATAGCACCCCACTCCTTGATCAATAACCAAAGGAATGTCCAACTCTGATGCTGTCCGTTACGCATCATCATCCATTCACGTTTCTGCTTCCAGCCTTGTGGAACAACACGGGGTTGCTGATGTGAATGTTGACTCGTCTTTCCCCATTTTAGTTTTACAAGGTTTAGCTTGCTTGAGCGACTCAAATGGGAAGCATGATAGGTCGCACTAGCCTGCAGATATCTCTTTTGAACACACATCTTCTTGGCAACCGACAACGCTTCCTACACTCTTTGCTCGACAAATATTCGTCCTTTACAGTGGGGGAGCGACCCACAGCCTGCTCAGTCTTCAGACTTGCTTCACAAAGCTCCTCGGATCCATCGGGCAAACCCATTGCTGGTGTAGACCCTTCAGACCCTTCGTTTTTGTTCTTCCCACCGAATCTTGGTTCGTCAAGTTTTAGTGCGGCCTTCCCCGCTTTGCTTGATGCACTTTTTGGCTCTCTCTGATTGAACTACAGTGACCACCTTAATGGATTTATCCCACAGATTTTAACCAACTCAGAATCGTCAAGTTACAGTGCGGCCTACCCCACTTTGCTTGACACATTTGTCGTTCTTACTGAATGGACTACAACGACCACCACCATGGATTTATCCCGTAGGTTTTAACCATCTCAGGTTCGTCAAGCTTCCATGCGGCCTTCCCCGTTTAGCTTGACCAAATTATAGCTCACTTGGATCGGACTGCAGCAACCACCATCATGGATTTATCCCACAGACTCAATCTCATGTCCGTCAAGCTTCAGTGTGGCCTTCCCCGCTTTGCTTGACCAAATTGTAGCACATTTTGATCGAACTGCAGCAACCACCCGGTCGATCTCAAACTCAGTTAACGGATTCAATCACCCTGGCTCTCGTGATCCCACCATGGAATTATGCCACAGATTTAAGTGCCCCCGTGGAGCACGGTTCTTTCCTCTTCGGGCCCAGACTCCTCAGTCGACTTCAACTGAACTCCCTCGCTCAGTGTCTCCCCGATTCGTCTCGAGTCCTCGAGCAACACAGCAGTGATCCTCTGCTCTGTTGGACAATCAACAAGGCCTTGGTTCCCTTTGCACATTTTTCTCATCAGTAGCGTCTAAGTGTCTAAACTGGGGCATAACCCATTCCTTCCAACACCCGAATTGAACCTAAAGCTACATCTGCATTTCAAACTGGGTCAAAAGTCACCCCTACCTCGGAAGTACTTGCACCCGCATCATTGCCTACCTCGACAATGGTAGAACCACCCATTTCCCTATCAACTTGTTGCGATCCTTGGCCATTTGAGTACTCTCGACTCGGACAAACGCCACTGATAAGTTATAGTCCGTGCAGCAAGCTCTCCTTAGCTAGAGCATAGTCCACGACTCCAATACCTGGCTGAAGTCAAGAAGTTTTACACCTTCAGATAGTCAGGCAACTATAGCATACAACCCCGGAACGACGGCATGCACCCCATAGTGCAGCTGGTCCATGTAGCTTTTAGGAATCGGCAAGTATCCCATAATACAACTGACTCTAGCATACAACTTGGAACGTCAGCACGTACCCCATAATACGCCCGGTCTATACCAAGATCCCCATCTTGACAAGCCTGATCTCCGACCGAATCCTTCTTCGACATAGGATGGCCAATCACTATGCGCCCAAGTGCCGTTTGGGCTCTGATACCAACTGTCACGGGTCGCCTGCTAAGGGTGTGATTCGTGCGGCCTAGCCGTGTACAATCGTGCCATGGCTACCACCTTGATCCCACATGCTTCGCATACCGCCCGGTCGCTCACATCGGACCAGGCCCGGTAAAGGACGTGATCGAATGTGCAGCGGAATATACACACCGAGAGAGCATGGCTAACACACACAAGCCAACGATGTAATATAAGGCCCAACAACTGGGAAGAAAATGCTTATATTCAATATATCACATAATGGTAATCGGATGTAGAGAGCTCACTGCTCTACATATATGCTGTGCAAACGTTATCACGAGTGCCAGCTACATAGACAAAATAAGGTCAAAGGCTAAAATAGCACGTCGGCTTGGACCTTGTTCAAAATAGCTAAGCTAAAATAAAAACTATGCTATTACAAGTATTTACAAGAAAAAGAGATGACTTCTGGGACAAGGAGCTTGGGACGTGTCATCTCGGACCGGGCGCAGCATTAACGGTGCTGGCCGGCAGGGCAACCGGGCACTGCGCGCACGGGCATTGGGCACAGATGGCTCAGGCGTTGTGCACAGCGCATTGCGGGCACAGAGATGGGACATCACAGGCCATGAGTAGTTAGGCGTTCGGCACTGGATGACCCATTGGCATGTGTGGCGTGATCAAAGGAGGCCAGTTCGCAGTGACGCGTTGAGCGGCACGGGACCGCAGCATTTTGGCACTGATGCGGGCATGGGGTTGCGTTGAGGTCGAGTGATGAGCCCCACCCCGTAACAGGTACACAGATTTATGGAAGTATTAAGAATTTGCCCAATGACTTCGACAAGAAGAAAAGAAAAGCTTCTGTTGAAGAAAGTTGGAAGAAATGATCTTTTTTTTAAACCTACCTTACTAAGAGCATTTGAAATTTAGACATTGTCTTAATCTTATGCACATTGAAAAGAATGTTTGTGATTCTTTTGTTGGGATATTGTTAAATACACCTGGGAAGACAAAAGACAGATTGAAGGCTAGGCTAGATTTGGTTGAGTTGGGTATTCAGAAGAATCTAGGGCCAGTGAGTACGGGTGATGATTGTTATTTTCCCCCCGCTTGCTATTCAATGTTGCAGTCGGAGAATAATATTTTTGTGAGACCTTTAGTAGTGTGAAAGTGCCTGGTGCATACTTGTCCAATCGGTAGACATGAAGACAGGTTGGAAGGTTTAGGGATTAGACAATACAAATTATTTAGCCCTAGTGCGGAAGAATTATGTGTCGCCCATCTTTATAATCTGCGCAACCATGAGGATGTAGGTCTATACATTGAGATTTATATGGATGCCACACGAGTGATACACCTTATTTTCAATGAGGCTCAGGTCCTCCAATTGCACACATTGACATTTTCATCACGGTTGCGGGATCACCTAGATGTTGGCGAACATCCAACAGAATGTAAATGGTTGGCTCACAGACCATGGGGGACCATTGGGGATCTCAGACCATTACAGAGGCTATGACATCGATGGTTTTATATTTCCCATGGAATCAATGGATAATAAGAGTGTCACTCAAAACAATGGAGTGTCCCTTATCTCCGAAGCATTGCACGTTGGAAGTGGTGGTAATGAAAATCCTATGTATGCCCTAAAGTACTACTTTGGCACAATTTCTGAAATTTGGGAGCTTGATTATGTTAGTATGCATGTCTCAGTATTTAAATGTTAGTTGGTCGATATTAAGAACACGCAGCGCATCGAGGATTTGGGCTTCACCCTTATCGATAAAAGTCAGGTTGGATGGAAGAATGATTCTTTCATATTGGCATCTCAAGCGCACCAAGTTTTCTATTTCAGGGATCCTGTTGATCCTATGTTAGAGATTTTTGTCGAAGGGAAATGTGCTTTCGTTGAAGAAAATGATTTAGAGGAAGTAATTGGAGTCGAATGCCACACATCGAGTTATGGATATGAAGAAGTCATGTTGTTCGAGGAGGATGATCAAAATCTTCACATTTTCCTAGGCCGTAGTAACCATGATGAAGAAATATGGATCGATGGTTAGGGGAAGATCACACGTAGGAAGTGGAAGTCAAAGAAGGTGGTGATTAAGAAAAGGAAGCATAAGTAGTAAGTTGTCCGATATCAAGTGTAGTTTATGTCTTTTTTTCATTGATGTACCTTGGATATTTCACATGCTTCTAGTACTGACATTATTTGTAAACAAATCCTTATAAGTTTTAGAAACATAGAAAATAAATTTAGTACTAGAAATGATTTAAATTTCATGAGAATTCAAAACTAAAAATCATTCGATAAAGTCGATTACTTGAACCATAAAAATTCTACAATAATGTCAAATGAGAAAAAAATAATAAACTCTTGAAATTTCATTCATCGACATCTTCAATGTTGCCAGTTGATGTCTATCGGTCGAGTCGTTGTTGGGAGCTTGATGCAAGGTGGCGCTCATAAGCTCGCTGAGACCTAATCTTCGCCTTCATTGTACAAAATTTCCCGCGCATCCATTTGTAGCAATCCTTGAAGTCTTTCAAGTATGACCTTTTAGTACCTACAGAGTATAGCGACCAACATATGAATTATGTAAACAATGAAATATATATATATGAACTAAATCCTCGTAAACTCATTTGTGACTAACCTTCCTCAATTCGTGGCCTCTTACTCACCTCGGGAGCTTCTGTGGGCTTATAATACCACTTACAATCGCGCAACACCCAACCTTTGTTCTCGAAGTAAGTCTTGTCATAAAACTTCGGGCATTTTTCCCTCCCTTCTAAAATCAACCTCTCAACACTCTTCAAAATGCAAGTTATTAAACCCTAAAATCAACCTTCTTCGACGTTGAAAAATGCAACATATGCCTAAAAATAGCCGCCCCGAGGTTGTTTTTTCTACCCTCAATTATTAAATAGAATAGCATAAGGGTTGGGTAATTAGGCTCAGTCAAGTGTTCACCCGAGGGGACCAAACTCTTATTAATGATCTCATATGTAATATGTTGGTGTACGGGGAAAAGCCATAGATCAAAGGTCTCGAGTTTTCCTAAATCCAATCTATCAAGTTTTCCTAAGGGTTATCAACTTCTAGAGGCCACTTCTCTCATGGTAGCAATCATCCAACAGGCCATCTAGATTCTCCAAAAAAACAAAATTCCAGGTATAAGTATGGCAGTCTAATACCTTATTAAAAACCCATTGTGTAAGTGGGATATCAACTCCCCCAACCCTAGTACCGTAATCCTCATATTCCACTTCTCGCAAATTAACATAAAATTGGCAAGTTAAATCAAAATACACTTTTTCATTACATAAAAGCAAATTCTCAACATGTTGTTCACTAAATGGTTTTAGGGGATCATCCAACCCTATACCTAAGTAGTCATCAAAGTCGACAGGTATGTATCTAATAACTACCCATTCTCACGCAATGCATCATACCGATTTTGAGCAAATTGAGAAACAAACCTTCTATCATCGAAGCTGGGATTGTGGCTTGTTGAACTAGATTTAGACTTTCTGTGGGTTGAACCTCCCCTGGCCATGTCAAAATCTTTGTGGGATTTCCAAGAATGGAGGAATGAGGGTCATTTGCGAGTTCGTAAGTAGGCTAGGGTTTAGAGATTTGGGGTCAATTGATGAAATTTTTTTCGAGGCCCTATTTTTTTATATACATAGGAATTTCCAATTTTGGAATGTCAAATTCATCTCTTTACTTAAGGGTCACGATGAGTTTCCGAGCTAGGAAATCTTTTTCCATGAAAAAATGTGCGCCTTGTTTTTTCTAGAAGCGGGTCGGAAATGTGACACAATCTTGGAAACTAACTTTTTGAGTTTGGAAAGTTAGTCATGCTTACAGGAATTAATGAGAGGAATTGTTTCTGAGGTTGTACATGTGTCAGGTCCAAGAATGCAAAGGAAAGACGTATTTCCGAGCTCGAAAATACGCCTGGTCTTTAGGTCAATTTCAGTGTAGACAAAAAATTCACCTTAGAAGCTCATCGTTTCGGGCACTAAATACATCTATCTAACATTTTTAAAAAAATGCCATTAAAACAATATATTTTAAAATTAATGCATTAAAATAACGACATTCCACACTTTCAACATAAAAAATTTGATACTTTAAACAAAATAAAAGTTGCACATTGTCAATTCAACATTCAAAGCTAACTCTAAATAAAACCAACCACCACAAAACATCCTTACATCATCCAATTTCTTCTAACCAAGCATTCTATCAATGCTAGAGTTCCCCCCTTGTCTTGGCCCGCAAGGTTTTCTTCAACGACTTGACCCATGTTCCCGTCATTCTCAACATTATCAACATTCTCATCTTCACTCTCTGAGAAGACCGACTCAAAGTTAGGCAGCTCATCATCTTCTCTTAACTTCAAATAGAGGAGTTGAGCTTCCTGGAACGCGACATGCTGGGAATGAGTGCGGGTCAACATATCATGCATCTCGGTCATGTCTGCACACATACGGTTGAAGTACTTCCTCAATCTAACCTTCCAACCACTGCAAGTACCTGTAAATCAATATTGATAAAAATTAAATGGATGTTAAAATTCTATATTTTAAGTTGTACTTAATTAAACTACCTATCACTTACGGGAGGTCGAGGCCTCGTCTCTTTTTTGCTTTCGCTTTGTGAGCTAATAAGATCTGGGTCTAGCAGCCCATTAAGCTTATTACGGCCTAAGGAGAGAAGCCCGCTAGAAGACAGCTACGCGGGCAACGGACCGCAAGTTAACCTTACGCGAGCTATCAAGTCAGCAATCAACACACCATATAAAATGGAAAAGGAACATGCTTCCAAGGTACATTTTTCATAACAAGAAACTACACTCAGACAGAAAACCCTAGAGAGCTTCCCCTAACAAGATCGTCGGAGCACACCCAGTAAAGCACCGACCTGTTTGACCTAGATCTGAGGTTTTTGCAGGACCGGGAGGAGATACCAAGTTGAAGGACTTTTTCAGCCCAAGAGGAAGTTCAAGGAGGACGCAAAATCGGCGCCATCTGTGGGGATCACTTAACCTTTAGTATCCATGCAGCTTAAACACCATGTAAGGATTATCACCAGTAGGAGATCTGCTCAACCAGGTGCTCATGGAGAACGTGATGCACCAAGAAGAAGTTACGTTGATGCCAACATGAGAACAACATAGACTCCGGACAACGAAAGAGCTGGTGGGCAACTCTGATTAGTTGCAGACCATCGTTACCTCGCAAAGGGAAATGATGAGGAAGTTAAGCGAGATGGAAGAAAGGGAGAAAGCTAGGAAAGCCATCCTAGGTAAGTGATAACCATGTTGTGAAACTAACAAAACTGTTTTATGGGCAGGATGAGCAAGAGGAAAGCTCCCAACACAAAGAGGGAGGCAAGGAGACCAATCATAGTGCTTCCAAAGGAAAGGTTAGCATAGCAATGTCAGAAAAAAAGGCTGAGGTTTGAGAAACGGAACCATTTCAGCCATCCACAGAAGGAAGTTGGCACGTGCCATACCACTCTCTAAAAGGAGGAGGGAGATGAATATGCATGAGTGGATGAGGTCCACAAGCAGGGAGAAGTTGTTAAGAGGTACATGAAGAGGGATGTTGTTCACAATAAAAATCCAGCTGTATACGACAGATCCCAAGTTGAAGATACCCCCTAACCTGGGCAGATCCTGAGGACCACCTACACACGTTCTCCACCAACATGGCCACCTTCCTAATACCTGAGGCCATTTGGTTCAAGGTTTTTGCATCCACTCTCACTGGACCAATCACGGTTTGGATCACAAACCCGGAGGATGACACTATAGACAGCTTCAAGAAATTGCAGGAGAAGTTCTTAGCACACTTCATGCAATTGAGGAAGTTTACAAAGGTGAGGTTAGAGTTGCTAGCACGAACTCCTGTTGAGAGACTGCACGCTGAACCCTCCCAGGATAATGAATGAACTGATAAGAAGAGTGGAAAACTTTTTGAGAGCTGATGATGCGAATAAGAGAAGAAAGGAGGCACAGGGAAGTGCAGGCACGTGTAGGGCGGAACATGGGGCAGAAAGGCGCAAGAAGGACAAGGAGACAATTCCGCCAACTGGGTTGAATTTTGACAATAAGTTTACTCCGCTCATCAAGACGCCCAAGGAGATTTTTGCTTTGGTGGCTTGCAAGAACATTCTGGATCCAAGGAGAAAGTTGGTGGCCCCTGTACACATGAAGAACAAGGCGATGTTCTGTGATTAGCATGGAGATCACAATCATGACACGAACGACTGTATGCACCTGAAGCAGGCAATCAAGGAAATGAGGCATGTGCTCACAATAATGCCACGTACTAGAATAAAATTGGAGGAAGCGGTTGTGCAGGGAACCACCACATGGGATATTGGAACGGAAAGAGGTCTTCAGAAAGAGACAGAAATATTAAGGGAAAAGTGCTAGCCAGAGCAGAAACCAAGGGAGAAGGAAAATAACAGCGAGAGAATACGCCAACGGATAACAGTGATGGGATGGCAGCCACAGACATTTATGCAATCGTCGGTGGCACTGCAGGAGGTAGGGCAGAATCTCAGAGAAAGGCTCCGTGTAGACAGACCCCTCAGGCAACCCCCGCAGGCAGGAGGCTGGGGCCTAATGAGGTTATATCCTTCTCATCAGAGGACCCCATCCCCAAAAGCCCATAAGGAGGGGATGCAATGATAATCCAGGTTAAGGTGATGGAGAGAAGAATACATAGAGTGTATGTAGATAGAGGAAGCTCAGTGGAGATTATGTATTGGCATTGTTCCGAGAAGTTGGATGAGAATATGAGGAGGAAGTTAAAGCCAACAGATGCACCGCTGGTAGATTTTGCAAACAGAATGGTTGGCCGGAGGAAACCATATGCCTCCCAATAACAGTGGAAGATGTTATAAGAAACAAGATGGTGGATATAGAGTTCATTGTGGAGAAGGCGAACATTCCCTACAACATGATTCTAGGGAGATCCGCCTTAGCCCGTTTGAAGGGGATATTGTCCACTCTGCACTTACTGCTGAAGCTCCCCGCCAGGCAGGGGATAACGAAAGTGAGGGGAGACCAGTAGAAAGTCAGAGAGTGTCACAGGATAGCCCTCAGCAAGCGGAAGAGAAGCACGAGAGCACAAGAGGAAGAGAAGCAGCCTGGAAGGTCCAGGGCCATGGCAATGATAGAAGGCAAGGATAACTCATCAAATTTAGGGCCCGAGTTACAATCAGTGCAACTGGGGGAAAGACAATCAGTACAGGTAGGAGCTGAGCTGAAACTCAAGGTGAAGGAGGAGCTTATAAGGATGCTTCGTGAAAATGTCCAAGCTTTAACAAATGGAAGCCAAAGGACATGACCGATGTCCAAAGAGCTAGGCTGCCATGGGCTAGAGTGGCGATAAGGCACTAGCCTGTCAAGCAGAAGAGGAGGATGTTGTGCAAGGAAAGGAACAAAGCAGTCAACATGGAGGTGGAACAACTAGTGGAAACAGGGATACTGAAAGAAGTCCCATACCCAAGCTGGCTGGCCAACCCTGTCCTGGTGAAGAAGACAAACGGTAACAAAATGATGTGCGTGGACTACACGGACCTGAATAAGGCTTGCCGCAGGGATTGCTGCCCACTGCTAGTTATTAACCAAATGGTAGACACCCTCACTAATTACCTGATTAAAGTTTTTTTTAGATGCATATAAGTGATATCATCAAATCTTGATTTTAGAAAATGATATAAAAATAGCATTCATTACGGAGATGGGGGCGTTTGGGTATAGCGATGCCCCTCGGGTTAAGAAACATGGAATCCACCTACCAAAGGGTGGTGGATAAGATTTTCTAGGAACATATAGGCAGAAACTTGGAGGTGTATGTCGATGACATGGTGATAAAAATCAGAATGTCGATAACATGGTGATAAAAATCAGAGGATATGGTGATTTCATGGAAGACATGGCCCAGACGCTGAAGAGATTCCAATAGACAAGCATAAAGCTAAACCTGGGCAAGTGTCAGTTTGGAGTGGGAGAAGGAAAGTTCTTGGAACACATGGATTCTAAGGAGGGGCTGCAGGAAAACCTGAAGAAAGTGAAGGCTTCCTGGAGATGAAGTCACCCAAATCGGTAAAGGAGATACAGAGCTTGAACAGCAAGCTGGCGGCCATGAGCCATTTCCTGTCCAGGGCAGCAGAGCATGCACTCCCTTTCTTTAAAAATTTGAAGGGGTGTGTGGAAAAAAAATGAGTAGTACATTGGGGAGAACAAGAAGAAAGAGCTATCGAAAGATTGAAGCAACACCTGAAAGAGCTACCTGTGTTAACCAGCCCCCTACCAAGAGAAATGCTTTACATGTACGTGGCTGCTAGTGATGAGGCAGTCAATGCAGCCCTAGTAAGGGAATAGGAGAAAGTGTAGAAGCCAGTGTACTACGTGAACAGGGCCTTGCAAGGCCCAGAAAGGGGATATGCAGGACAGGAGAAGTTAGCATTGGTGCTAGTACACGCAACTAGGAGACTACGCCTGTACTTCAAGGCGCACCTGATAGTGGTGCTAATAAACCAACCACTAAAGTCAATACTCACAACGCCTGGGGCCTCAGGGAGGTAGTAAAGTGAGTGGTGGAGCTAGGATATCACACAATCGAGTACGCACCGCAGAAAGCAATGAAGGGATAAGTGAGAGTAGATTTCCCAGCAGAGGTCCCAAAAGAGGAGGATAGAGAACAAAAAAAGGAGTATGTGACAGGGAAGGAAGCTTGTATGATATGACCCGATGTTTGGAGCATGCACGTGGACTAAGCCTCGGGAGTATAAGGAGCAGGTGCAGGGTTAGTGGTGGTTGACCCACAGGGGGTGGTAACCACTTATGTGCTCTATTTAAAATTTTCCGCCTCAAACAATGAAGACGAGTATGAAGCGCTGATAGTAGGGATAGAGATAGCCCAAAAAATAGGAGCAAGAAAGATGCAGGCATTTGGAGATTCAACATTAGTGGCAAACCAGTACAACGGGCAGTATGCATCTAAAGAACCGGCCATGATGAAGTACCGGGACAGAGTCAGGAGCCTAGTGGAAGAGTTTGAGGAGTTCGGTATCATCAGGGTCTCTCGGTCACAGAATACCAGAGCAGATGCACTCAACAAGCTGGCCGCATCGGTGCACTCTCATCTTACCAAGTCTGTTCTGGTGGAAGAACTGGAAAGAGGGTCCATAGACAAGGAAGTTGTAGCAATAATACAAGATGCAGGGGTGAACTGGATGACCCTACCGAGAGCTTACCTGGAAGCCGGAATCCTCCCAGATGAGGAAAAAATAGCTAAGGCACTGAAGAGGAATGCCAAGCAGTATGCAACTAAGAATGGCCTGTTATACAAGCGCAAATACGTAAAGCCGTGGCTTTGGTGCGCATGACCTAAGTTGTCCGAGGTAGTCCTTTGAGAACTACATGCTGCGTCAATTATCAGGGAGCTCGAACGCTAGGGTTATGGGCTATCGGTGTAGGATACTACAACCTGAGAATGAAAGCAGATGCCGAGTAGGAGATCATCGTCGTACCTCTCAAAGTTAAATTTATAATCCCTAAATTCTTTCTATCTACAACTAAGTAGATAATGGCAAGTCGGGGTCGTCCATGAAGAAGAGGGATTTTTTTAAGCATTTAAACATATAAGGTTGATATTATGGTAGAAGAAAATACATATAGATATATAAAAGCAAGTAAAAAAAGGAGGGGGGGGGGTTGGTTGGTTTTGGTATTAAAAGAAAAGATAACTAACAAAGTCAAGTAACTATGCTAATCATCAAACAAATTAAGAAAAAGGGTATAAACTACTAAAGACAAAGCCTTGGGGGCAACTGATATCCTTTTCCAAACCTAACATAGATCATTGAACCATTCACTTATTCTATCACATTCATTACCTATGGGGGAATGCTATCACTTCCATTTAAATAGATTGACATTCTTTTCTACTTTAGAGTAATTCACAAAGGCTATCGACGACCATTTGCAAACCTCATTGACAATCACTTTAGGCTGTCAACGACCATAAAGATATTTCATCAATGACATTATACACGAAAGACCATAAATTTGATAACAACAAGCCTTCTACCAAAGACATAGCCATTTAACCAAACAAGGCATTTGTGAGGTCAAGCCTAGAATAATCAACATTTAAGATCATTGTTTAGATAAAACCTAGAACAATCAACATTCAAGATTCAAACTTTCATTGCTTATATAGGATAAATATGAGAATAATCCACATTAACATACTCATCTAGCAAGAATCACAACACATTATGCAAAAGAAGTTCTAATTCCATGTTCTTTGATTCTCATGTCAAAGAGCTAAGAAATTGTCCACTTCCTTAACACCCTAACACTTCAATCATACAAACACTTCATATTCTCAAACAACCCATAGCATAAATGAAATAAAACATCACATTAAAAAACATGACTGCTAAATAACAAATGCTTCAAGAAAGAGTGAAATAGAGGTTCTTAGTACATAGATATGGAAACTTCAATAAATTGCTTCCAAGTACAAAACTATCCTAGATAATAAAAAACCATAACATAGAACACAAATCAACATAGAAAGAATAAGAAAAAGAAGAAAATGGTGAAAAACTAGGGTTTTGGACCCCCCTAGTCGGGTTTGGTGCTTAGGAGACTTGCGACAAAGCCACCGCTACTCGCGACATCTTGGGTCGGCAAGCTCACTTCTTTTATAAATTGTTCTAAATCCATCAGGACTCGCGATACCCATGTCGTGACTCTCAAAAAGCTGGTGCTGGGAGTTCATTTTGCCCCCCTATTCATCGCGACCTGCAACATATTCATCGTGACTCGCAACAGATAGGGTTTCCCAGCACTTAGAATGAATTTTTCTTACCAATTTTCCAAGCTTTCTTCCCATTCTCATGGATCTCATTACTTCATCTCTTCCAATGCAATGCACTTCATTTTGCTACAAAATCATAAAAAAACATACCGTGAAAAGAACAAGATAAAATAACGAAAAATAATCAACAAAAACCAAAATAAAAGCCAATTTATTTACGTCGCCGGCACGGCATAGCTCCATATGTTTAAGGTCATCGACACAACCCTAATTTTATCCATATGGTGAAGGCTTGAATCCCTTCACCATGAGAATCCAAAAATAGAGTGGTGGGGGTACAAAACATTCAAGAGGAAAGTTTTGTGGAGGTAGAGATGGTTTAAAGGGGGTTGGGTGTTTAGGAGGCTTGGGATAGTCTTCTGGCTCCTCTCGTATCTCCCTAAAATTTCTAAAAATGGTGGAGTTGGTTCACTAGGTGAGGGAAGGCGTGACAATCCTAATAAATGTAGCACAATCACCTATTCCTCCATTTTTTCATTCTCAACGACCAACTCTTCATCCCATTCGAACTCAAGCTCTTTTCCCATGGTGACCTCACTCACCGAACCCTCGAGTTAGATTTGGGATGGTGTATTTTTTGAATCACGAGCTTTCATTCAGGCCAACGCTTCCAATATGCTCTTCGCGGGCTCCTCAATAGCCTCAACACTAGAGGAGAACCGAGTGTCTGGTTCCTCACTAGTCAAGTTGTTTAAGTTTTCTACTGCATTCATGACTTCCTCATGTGTCAAACTTGAACTTCCTTGTTGGGATTGGTTTTGGGGTATGGTATAGGGTGGTAATGGAAAACTATTTTGTTCGAATTGTTGGTTTTTGCGCTCATTCTCATACCACCAATCCAGATTTCCACTCCATTCCGGATTGTAATAATTGTGGTATGGTTACCATTCTTGAGCTTCTTGCCCTTGAAAACCAAAATCTCCTACCTCTTTGTAGCACTCTACATAATACCCTTGGTTTTTGAAACTAGGGGTACTTTCCCCCTCATAGTTCTCCTCCCTCAACAAATAACAAGACTCAATATGATGGTTAGAATAACACATCCTACAAAACCTTGCTTGTTGAACCTCTCTTCTCATCATGAGTTCCCTCAAGGTGAGACGCTCCATTAAAAAAAATTCTTTTTCAAAAGTTTGAAATCATATTGCAAGGATTCTCGATAAAACTTTACCAAGAACTCAAGAAATACCTACTCCGAACAAAAACAACCACCAAGGAGTGGAAAATAAAAACAACTACCTAATATGCAACCAAATATGCCCAAACACTTAAAATTAAATGTCTCTTCCTCGGCAGCGGCGGCAAAATTTGGGAGCTCGTCGCCGTACCTCTAAAAGTTAAATTTATAAGCCCTAAATGCTTCCTATCTACAACTAAGTAGATGATGGAAAGTCGGGGTCGTTCACGAAGAAGAGGGATTTTCTTAAGCGTTTAAACATATAAGGTTGATATTATGCTAGAAGAAAAAAATATATATGTAAGGAAGTAAAAAAGGGGGGGGGGGGGGTTGGCTGGTTTTATTTTTCCTAAATTATGAAATTAAATGATATGATAACTAGCAAAGTCAAATAACTATGCTAATCATCAAACAAACTAAGAAAAAGGGTAAAAACTACAAAGTTAAAAGCCTTGGGGGCAATTGATATCCACTTCAAAACCTAATGTTGATCATTGAACCATTAACTCATTCTATCACATTCATTACCTATGAGGAATGCTATCACTTCCATTTAAATAAATAGACATTCTTTTCTTTCTAAGAGTAATTCACAAAGGCGATCAACGACCATTTGCAAACCTCATTGATAATCACTTTAGGCGATCAACGACCATAAATATATTTTATCAATGTCATTATACACGAAAGACCATAGATTTGATAACAACAATCCTTCTACCAAAGATATAGCCTTTTAACCAAACAAGGCATTCATGAGGTCAAGCCTAGAATAATCAACATTCAAGATTCATTGTTTAGATAAAACCTAGAACAATCAACGTTCAAGATTCAACCTTTCATTGCTTCTATAGGATAAATATGAGAATAATCCACATTAGCATACTCATATAGCAAGAAACACAACACATTATGCACAAGAAGTTCTAATTCCTTGTTCTTTGATTCTCATGCCAAAGAGCTAAGAAATTGGACACTTCCTTAACACCCTAACACTTCAATCATACAAACACTTCATATTCTCAAACAACCCATAGCATAAATGAAGTAAAACATCACATTAAAACACATGAATGCTAAATAACAAATGCTTCAAGAAAGTGTGAAATAGAGATTCTTACTACATACATATGGAAGCTTCAATCAATTTCTCCCAAGTACAAAACTAGCCTAGATAATAAAAACCCATAACATAGAACACAAATCTACAAAGAAAGAAGAAGAAATGGAAGAAAATGGTGAAAAACTAGGGTTTTGGAGCCCCCAAGTCGGGCCAAGGGGGATAGGGAATGAGTGGATGAAGTGCTATATATAGTACAAGAAAGGGGAGTAAAAAGCAAATTTAAGGGCAATTTTCACGAGTCACGATGCCTTCGTCGAGAGTCACGACGAAATCAGGATTTTTTTGAGAATTGAGAGTTCTCGAGTCCATTTATCGTGAGTCGTGAAACAAAAAGTCCAATTTTGTTTTGCTTCCTCCGAGTAAACCCTTGATCCATTTTGGGAGCTCTTGTAGTTCTTTTTATAGTACTCAAGAAGATGAATCCAATGGTGCCACCCTTGCAGGAAAATTCTTCTCGGATAATTCTCAGAACTATGCTTCAAAACATATAAAATTCTTAACCCTTTACTTTGCTCTCCTTTCTTCACTTTATATTCTACCACTTTGTGAGTGGCCTTCCATCTTATTCCATCCTTTTTAATGGCCTTAACCAAACCACTCTTAAGTTCTCACGAGCAATCTACAAATTAAGCTTAAAACAAAGGAATCTCGATGCTCGTAAGGACCAAAAATTCATTGGACTAAACATAGGTTACAAAATGAAGGATTTAGATATGAAAACTGAAAGTGGTCATCTAAACCTATTATAATGTAAACCTAGCTAAATCTATCAATATTCCAAGCAAAAGATGATAAAAGAGATGTTAAATGCTTCCGAAAATACATGCATTTGAAGTCTTATCATCGAGAAGATATTCAGGGAATGCCACAGATGCCTGGAACATGCTCCAGTGCCCAGGCTTCATGCTAAGAAGATGACCAACATCAGGTCATCTTGGCCTTTTTCAAAGTGGGGAATAGATATAGTGGGGTTTTTTTCCCGAAGTTGTAGGTAGGAAGAAGATCCTGATAGTGGCAATAGATAAACCAAATGGGTGGAGGAAGAGGTTGCTGCCACTTTCATAGGGAAAAAGGTAACGAACTTTGTGTGGAGCAATGTAGTATGCATATTAGGGATCCCACAAATCATAGTTATTGCAATAGCACACAGTTTTCTTAAGAGCCATTCATCTCCTAGTGTAAGGAGCTAAACATCAGGCAGCATATCACTTTTGTGGTCCACCCCCAGGAAAATGGGAAGACATAAGTGACCAAAAAGACCATCCTATAAGGCTTGAAGAAGAGGCTGAGAGATGCTAAACTGAATGGGAAGAAGAGTTGATGAGTGTGTTGTGGACCTACAAGACCACACCTCAAAAAGCAATAGGAGAATCGCCACACAGGTTATGCTATGGCATGGAAGTAATCATCCCACCCAAAATTATAGTACCCAATAGGAGGGTCACGGTGCCATCAGAATTGGCAGATAACAAGGAGACCATCAGAGGAAATTTGGAAGAACTGGAAGAAAGCATGGAGGGAGTGGCTTTAAAGGAACCCACGTACAAACCCTGGAAAGAGAAACACTACAATAGAAAATTCAGACCAAGAAGCCTGAAGCAAGGAGAGCTGGCCCTCAGAAAGAACAAGGCAAGCATAACACAAGGAGAAAAAAGCTGGACGCAACTTGGTTAGGGCCCTGCAAGGTTGCCGAGGTGCTGGACAGAGGGGAATACAGTCTGGAGACAATGGATGGGAACCAGGTTCCGTGCACCTGGAACATGGCCAAGCTTCGGAAGTACTATGCATAGAAAGGTACCATTCTGGTTTTTACAACTACTAGGAGACCTATTTTATTTTGTGCAGGAAAGGCAAAATTCCTGGTGGATCAAGTCTTTTTTAAGCCCATAAAGGGTATAATCCAAGGAAAATTTTCATCACACCCCTATGAATATTTTGTTTTTAACAGGTGAAATGAAGTTCAACTATTAAGTAAAAAGTAAAATAAATTGCAAGAACCAAGAGAAGCAAAGATGCTACGTTGGTCGACAACTAGAAGAGCTATCAGCATCAACAACAAAAATAGAGAATGAGTCAAAGAAACTCGTTCATAAAGCATCACTGACACCGCAGAGTGCGCTGTATGCCAGCTAGCCCAAAGAGGCTGATGAAAACCACCCCTAGCCCAGCTCAGGAAGGGAGCTGTTAGCCATTTTTTTAAGTTAATAAGAGTCTGAGGCAAAGGCCCCAGACTCAAAAAGTGGCAAAGGTCACAAGCTAAGGGAAAGAACTTAGCCAAAGAAAATCAGACAATGTACTTTCCCTTCATGTTTAGCAAAAATAAAGGGGGAAGGGGAAGGGAGGTCATACACCAAGTAGACACGCATAAGTAGGATAAAGAGGAGAAAGCATTCCTCCCTAGCTAAGCAAAATAGGGGGGAAAAGGCACCCTTGGCCATAATATCCGCCCCTTATGGGGACTTACAAAACCACAAATATTTTTAAAATGAAAGAAGATAATTTTTTTGTTGTGTCATCAAATGCACGTTCAATAAATAATAGTTAATTCTCTAATCTCCCTGCACCGTCGTGTGCAGCCTGCCTCGACTCATCCTTGTCCTGCTGTGCCTCCCTGCCACATGCAACCTGGTTTGGTTTGCCCCTTGCCACTTGATAGTGATTACCAACTTGGGAAGAAGATCTTGCTGTCTAGGCAAACATTGCATCTAAGTTCCAAGCGTCAAGCTCCGCGGTGGTTATCCCAAGGTTCAGAAAGGAGAATTTTTTAGAGAAGCTATGCTCTTTGAAAGGGACAAATACCCCCTCCAAGTTTACCCTGCAACTCCACTGGGTCAGCTACGGTGGCATCCAAGTCAAAAGCCTTGAATAAGGCAGTAATTAGAAGCTCGGAAGCGCAGTGACTCTGGGCCACCTTTGCATAGATGCAGGTGAAACCATGAGTAAACACCTATTCACAAAAACTCCCTGTGGGACTTGCTCTCAACCGCAAGCTTGTTAATCGCCTGCGCAATAGACCCTCTTACCCGCCCTCCCCTCTCCATCTCTAGATCTCTCTCTAGAGCAAAATACCAAGCATAGGTAGGTTAAAGGCAGCCTCATTTTTAGACTTCTCAGCACGATCAGCTCGTTGCTGAGCATCAGCCCACCTGAAATCCATTTCCCCCATCTCCATCTGGATAGAAAAGGCCGTTTACATATGCTACAAATAGAAAGAAAAGGAAAATAGTCTTTGTAAAGAAAATACATGGAAAGCTGAGAAGTAAAGCAAACATGGGAAGAAAGGCAGTCGGGTGAAGAAGACACGATTCTAACCTCGAGAGAGGCTGGGACATGATGATCAACAATGTCAATAGAAAAGGAAATATTGAGGGCATGCTCCTAAAGCCAAGAATTGAATTAGCTGGGAGGAGTATCACAAGCAAGGAATTCAGATCAGGAAAGTGGGCCACGATAGGTTCAGACTCAGTACAGCACAGAAGCTAGAGGCTCTCAAGTGAGGAGGAGTGAAGCTGACTGGGACTGGCAGTCGAGAATGCGGTCTAGGAGCAGGCAACGGAGAGACAACATGGCAGAAGCAGTCATGGCAGGAAGATTCTTTGGGACAACATTAGCAGACCAACGAGAAGATCGGCGACGCTTGCACTCTAACTACCCATCTTCTTCAGGATCCACAAACATAGGCATAGTGGAAGAGGTGTTAGACATGGTAATGGTAGGTTTGGGATGGTCAACCTCCTGCTCAGCATCATATACCTGATGAGTGGAGTGCTTGGAAGCCCCACGGCGCAGGGGCAGATCCAGAATTTTTTTGTGGGTCACAATTTAATTTAATGACTTAGGTAGTGTTAAAAGTTTTAGAAATTTTTAAAATTTTGAGGAATAAAATGGAACTAAATTTAAAATTAAACTAGGGTACTATTAAAAAATTATATATTAATTAACAAAAAAATTGTAGGGAAATTGCCCTACCTTGCACTTGAATAGATCCACCACTGCCACAGTGAGAGAGGCGCGATAGGTCACTAATCAGGTTAGCGATACACATTCTTGAAAACAAAGGAAACAAGTAGGAGATAATGAAACAGATAAAAGAAAAGCATCGCATAATGCAGCATGTGAATGAACAAACAGAGAAATATAGGTTAAAAACCCTATACCTATAAGGTCACCAGGACCACCCAGAAGCATGGCCCCAATTGGCAGGAAAGGGAGTCCTACAAAATAAAGCACAGATTCATGCATGACGAAGCCTACCTTAATAGACAGGTCCTCTATAATGGAGATGAACTGACGACCGGTAGAAATCTCCGCGGTGCTAGGGCACACCGTCCTCTTCCTGAGAGGACAATTACTAGTTCCTCATACACAAAGACAAAGCGTCATTTCCACTCGACGCGAGTATGGAATTCGACCAAAATTTTAAAACCATCAGGGCAGAATTTGAGGAAGTACCCGTCAGGGGGCATTTTAGCAGGCATACAAAAGGCTATAAAGAGAGGGATTGTAGGGGTAAAGCCAGAGCCTAAGAAAGGACCTTAAAGCTCATGAGCAAGCGCAAGGAATTTAGAGTAAGGTTAGTCAAGCACAATTCATAATAACCTAGGACAGACGGGCAGAATAGAGACATGGGGAATCGGAAACCACCATTTTTTATGGTTTCCAAATAGATGGACACCATCCCTTGAGGGATGTCCAACACCATCTCCCCGAATCCTGACAAAAAGATACGATCATTAAGATCATCATACCCCTTGAGTGGGCTTTTAGAGGGCTAACAGTTGACACCATATTGAAAGAAAAAAAAAGATAATCAAAGAAAAGTGAGAAGATGAAGGAGGATAAGAGAGGTACCTAGGTGGACACTGGGAAAGATGGTGAAGAGAAGAGAGAACATTAAAGTGAAGAGAGTGGTGAAAAAAGGAAATGACTGTGGGAAAATCTCATAAAATCTGAGACATATATATGCACGGAAAAGGAATCGAAGCGATTGATGAGTGACTTGCCTTGTAAATAGGTGAAACGGCAATAATAAGTGGTTTGACGGCATCAGAGAGAGAGGAAACAGGGCAATGTTCGAGGCAAATAGCATAGGGGAACAAATAATGAGGCAACGGGAATCGAAAAGATGCTACTTTTCAAATGATTAATTCATCTGTTTCCCGTGAAAGACCAATCTACAGGCAGCAGGAAGCGAGAAATTATAGTAGCATGCTGTAACAGCCAGAGCCAGCCCATCTCCCTGTTCGAGCAGAAACAAGGAACTAGGTTGAGGGGACTTAATAAGGTCTGAGCCTGGCAGTCTATTAAGCTTATTACGACGAAGCCCGTTGGAACAAATCTAAGTGGGCAACAAACTGCAAGTTGACTTGACACAAGCTGTCATGTCAGCCACCAACACACCATATAACATGGTAATGGAACATGCTTCCAAGTTATGTTTTTCATTACACAAAACTACACTCAGACAAAAAACCCTAAAGAGCTCTCTTTGACAAGATCGTCGGAGTAGGCTCGGTAATGCACCGGCTTGTCTGACCTAGACCCGAGCTATTTTGTAGGATTAGGAGGAGAGCCCAAGTTGAAGGACTTTATCAACCTAATAGGAAGTTTAAGGAGGATGCAACCCAAGCCCTCTTGGCAATTAACTTTTTAACCAAGTATTGGACAGAAGCACCACTTCTCGCCAAAGTCTTAATGGAGTTTTTTGTGTTGGAACCAACTATTGTCATAGTACTGCATCTGAATAAGCTTATCTTGAGGAATTATGCCCGCCTTATTTAGCATAGTGGTTATCAAACCACCGTAAGGAAGATCTTTCGTATTCATTTGCGCGACCTTGAATATGAATGAGATGACGGCAAAGTTTGGGTTTATTTTTCTACCCTCCATGATGTAGTAAAACATCACGAGGTTAGCAATAGTCAGCTTGCAAGTATAGCCACCCGTGGGGAAAACATTAAGGCATATCAACTCATACACGAGACGCTGCTCTACGGTTAAGACACCAATATCAAAACTCTCCACTTTCCCCGCATTAGATCCTTCTCTCTTAAAATATTTCCTAGCCATAGCAACGGGATGAAGAGGAGTAGCATTTCTCATGCCCGACCAAACATGTGTGTGATAAATATCGATGGGACAATAGGGTCATCGGGTCTTAATTTCTCGGGGGTAGTGTAGGGACAATCTAGGGTTGCGTTAATTGTATACGTATTCATATTGATGTGCCAACAAATACCCTAGTCCTAAGATTTCAACATTCGACAGTAATATATCCTTTCAATTGATAACTTTTCTCTTCAAAAAATTGACATACCTTTGCTCGGCGGTAATATTGAAGAAATTTTTGGATTGGCCAATCTCCATGAAAGAACGACGACTCTGATCGCTTGCCTTTGACCTAGCGCCCATGCTCTTATGACTCATTGTGAATTTAAATTTAGGGGTTGTGGGTTATGAAATTTGGAATGTAGGGTTTGGAGAATGAATAAATCGATTTTGATTTGGGGATTTAAAACATCTGCCTATTTTTTTAAACCAGAAAAGGGTTTCTGAACTCGATAAAGCCTCTTTTCTACATTATAGAAGAGACGACACATTTACGAGTTCAGATACATGTTTCCGAGTTCAGAAACCCTTTTAGTTGGGATAAAAAAATGCATAAAGGGTTTCAAATAGACATTTACTCCCATTTGAAAAACCCATGGTCCCCACCTTTTCCCCCTCCAAAAAACCTTCCAAACCTAACTCATCAATACATTTCATCACCAAACGTACCATTTGAAGTTTTTATGATTTGAGGTGTGTCTACATCTCTTCTACTCCAATTTCTCCCTTCATTTTTTTTTATATTTTCAACAATTTCTATGATATGTAAGTAGAAGCTATGAAGAAGTATTTCAAACCCTTTGATTGATAAAAAAGATAAATCTACTCTTCAATAAATATCCAGGGCTTATTATTTTCAAACATAAATAAGAATACTCAAATATATTTTGGTTCATGATAGCTAGGGTTTGGATTTTGTGATTGTGTCTTTTAAGTAGGGTTGTATTTAAAGATAAGTTGTGTATAATATTAGGGGTTGGCTTCCTTCATGGTGGTGGATGATAAAATGATGCAATGGAATTGATAATAAATGGTATAGTGCTAGATTTATTGATTGAGCTAGATATTAGTGTGCTTAAATGCTAGGTTGATTGTTGGGTTTATGTTGTCCTATTTGTTTTCTTCAACTTAAATGGTAAATTTATCGTCTATTGTATATGTTCATTGGTTGGGGTTTAGTACAACATTTCTTCTTATATGTTTTGGGTATAAGCAAGACAACTCCTGTATTAGGGTTAATTTAGTCGTGTATATACTATAAGCCCCCACCCATGGAGTCATAATGAGAAACGTGCATGGAGGCAATTTCAGGAAAATGGAGAGGTGGGGGGGAGGGTAATGTATGTTATAGGATTAAGGGAATGGTTATTGGGACAAAAATAAGTATACATTGCTTAGGTTTGTGAAATAGCATAGTGGACGCGAAGTTGAGGATGGCTTTGTGGCTAACGGAGTCTGTTTATCTAAGAAACTAAATATTAACTTACTAGTTAATCATTACTATCTCTTTGATTTTGGGAAGTGGGTAGTTTTGTCCCAAATATTGAAGGAAAATTTGATGTCTAAATAAAAAGGCATGTGGAGTGATAATTTTGAAGCGCATTTAACGAGTGTCGGCTCCGATTCCTAACAGACAAAAGTTATTGATTACCTCAAAAGGGTGAATTTTCAAAAGGTAAATTACTCGATTTGAGTTTGACAGTATTTCTATAAAAGCTAGTGTGTCAGAAGGGCTTACCTTGCTTCCTCTATTTAAAAAGAACTATCAGAGTTTGGCCTACCATTCATTAGAGCACTAATTGCATAAGGTAAATAGCCTTTCCCACTCATTCTTTTTCAAACATGGTGGTTGTGCGTTATGAGTCACCGTCTTCATCGCCCCTCCTAATTTTTGTGTTAGTGGGATGACTCATAATGATGTGCGTATTGGTGATGGGGTGGTCATTGAGGAAGACAAAGTAGGGGAAGAGTGGGGTAGTTAGGCTCTTGATTATGGGGATAGTGTTATATATAAGAGTGATTTACATGCGTTGAGGGAATATCATCCCTTTTTGGATGGGTGTGATATCAGGATACCAGGTGCCGGTGAGAGAGTGTGGAACCCATCCGCTGGGTATTTTGGTGTGTATGAAAACCATGTGTTGTATGGGCTAACCTTATCTATTCCAGATTTTGTTCTGGGTGTGCTAGAGGCTTACAATATTGCTCTTGCCCAATTCCATTCTTATGTGTGGCTATGATTACCGATTTTATGTAAGTGTGTAAGATTTATGGCAAGGAATTGAATGTGGATCTGTTTACTGAGTTCTTTGACCCACGAAACACGGGGAACAAAGGAGAGTGGTTCACTCTATGTCTTAGTATTCACGGGGTTCAGGTTGTTCAGAAGTTTCCAAGAAATTGTGAAGTATGGAAGGATGGATATATGTTTATCAAGTATACTGACATCAAGTCGATGCCTTTGTGGAATATTGTTGTGCCTTAGGATAGGAATAAGATAAGTTAGTGAAGTTAAACAGAAAAAAATATTGTGAAGGAATTGTTTTTTCATTCAATAGAGATAGGAAAGCCCAGGGGAAACTAAGGTTGTCACCTTTCATTTTGTTGGATTAATTAATAGAAATTTGTGTGAGTGAATGTATTGATTATGGGATTAAGTTTTATTATTTATTGAAGTCATGGATGTTTTTGAAAGATGACGCTATCAAGGATCGTTGCGAGGGCTCCAATTAGTCGGGGAGGCAAATGTGATGTTAATCAAGATGAGGTTGTTCAGCTAGATCATGGTCGCAGTAAAAGACGAAATGTTGGGTACAAGGTAAAGGAGAAAGGAAGCGAGGTGCATATGAACCTTCCGAAACCTGAAGTTTGCTGGCCTAACTTGGACAGGTCTTGCTGTCAAAGTTCTAGGTAGAATCCTAGAACAAGGTGGAGAAGGGAGTGTTGGCCCCCCAAAAGTGCAAAAGGTTGTGGGGCCCATTTTCAACAAGAGCAATTTTTTGAAAGCTATAAGCAGACCCGCTTAGTTGAGCATGGCGTGAATGATGCTTATAACCCAACTGCCTTGTTTAACTTAGCTATTGAGGTGTGTTGAATATTTATCTATGTTGTTGGTGTATTGTTTTTTTTGTTAATTGGCGTTTTGTGTTTTATGATTTAACGTGGGAGGTACTATGATCTCTATAGTGTAACGTCTTACTGATTATGTGGAGGAAGCCAAAGCCTTTCCCGAGCAGTTGATGGAGTTGAAGCAAAATTGGTACGGAGGGAAGGGGCTCGTGAAAAGATGGAGATGTATTTGTCAAAGTCCCAAAGCTCTTGTCAAGAAGAGGTTAAGATGATTGATGTATTGCAGGACAAGATCCAGAATGATAGGAAAAAAGGGCCTTCCCATCTCGATTACCCCAATGTTCTTGTGAATAAGCTTTTGAAAACTCAGGAGTTTTACAACTTTTCTATTGATATATATATGTATGTATATATATATATATATGCATATATATATATGCTAAAGTTGCGGGTGTTGGGTGGTGCAGTTCCTGGGAGAGTATCAGTGCCCATAATCATGGCTTATATATTGTTAGGTTGGATGACCTCGCTACCATAGCTATGGATTTAGAGGGAGCAAAACGAGCGGTAGACGGGGCTTTTTCCAAGATGGTGGAAGATTGGTCATCCTTAACCTTTGGTCAATGAGCTATGAAAGATGAAGTAGCTTCCTTCTATGAAGGAGCTTGAGGAGTGTGCATTAGACCGTTACGCGGTGAGAGGCAGTATGCAAGAAAAGACTAGAGATGCTATAGAGGTTGATCCTTTGGGAGGGCAGACTCAACCGGACATTCCTTTTGGTTATACTAGTGAGGCAAAAATGTAAAGAAATTTGGTCTTCACCCAATTGTCCATGAACATTCACTTCTTTGGAGGATAGCAAAGACAATCATTCAAAGCATTAAATTGCAACACTATTCTCATCTCATGCTTAGCAAGTTGAAGCATTATTTCTTTGATTGGGGTTCAACTATCATGGTTTTTTGGCAAGAACCATTTGGAAGTAATGTTCACAACCCATGCTTGAACAAGAAGGAGGATTTTTTAGGATATTGGGATAAGTTTTGTTTGAGAGCTCTTGGCCATTGGTAAACTTGGAGTAGTATAAATAGGGGGATGAACTTAGTAGTTCAAACCCACTTCAAGCATAGCATTCATTTGCTACTTGCTTTCTTCTCCCTTTAGCTCTCCTTTGTAGTTGTAGAAGCCAAAGCCCTCATCTTTATATTTTTTCACATAATTCCTTCATGGATGTAGGTCAACTTGACTGAACCACGTAAATTCTTGTGTCCATTATTTCCTTTATTTTCTTTACGTTATCTTTATTATCTATCTTTTTGGGCTAATAGATATCTCGTGGGATTCGTATTCCTAGCAAAAAAAAAAAGGATAGTGGGAACTAGATTGTGGTAGTAATGTAATGGAAATTTAGATATTATTCTCATATGGAGTGCCAGAGTTTTTATTTATTATTTTTTATGTTTTTATGTAATATTTCTTTGCGGGGTGAAAGGCTTCGTTTGGGTGCAGTTACGGTGATGTATACAAGTATGAATCTCAGCCATTAATAAAGTATGTGAGTAGTGGAGAATTTGGACTTTAGGGAGTCCGCTGTTTCCGCTTGGGAGAAAGATGTCGTATGATTGAGTTGTTGCTCAAAGGACAACGCGAGATAAAACAATGTGAGGGGAGGGGAATTGCTAATACCTAGTTTACAAAGTCAGGGAACTAATGTTTTGGTAGATCCTTTCCATCGGTTGGAGGAATAAGTTGAAGAAGTACTGTAAAGTCTGGAAACTCACATGTAGTCTATGCAGTTACTGCGTATGTGGCTAGAACATTCAGACAATGATTCTAAGTGGTACTATATGAAACAAAAACCCAACTTGATGATGCACGCATGTTATTTTCACATGCGGTGGGATGTTTGAGAGGGGGAGGATGAATGTTTTGATGGCTTGTTGCCATCATTTGGAGCTGGAGGTTGAGAAGTTGAAGCAAAACTTAGAAAGTTGTACATACTTTGTATACCTATGGAGTATGCAGTTAGGGTGTTCAAGTTGCAGACCGATCATTGACCAAAAGTCTTACAACTCCCTTTGTCCCTCTATAAGTGTCTCACCACTTCTTTATTAACTATTCATGGATAATTATAAAATTTCAATATCTAAAATTATGCATAACAAAAAAATCTAAAAAATGAAATTCTAAAAATTTACGGTACGATGAATGTAGCAAGATCTCACATTAAAATTTTTGCATTTAAATATTTATGAATTTTTACAATATAAACAATATCTATTTTATGGATGAATAGTGAAGTAAGACACTAATAGAGGGACCTATGGAGTATTGGAAACATGTGAGACATATGGAACTTGCTTTACTGAAGATTGGGTTGCGACTGTGGCGTTGAATATTGGTGAGTATGAGATGTTTGTAGTTTTTAACCAAGAAGTTACGTGTTATGAATTTATTTTTTTGATAGAAGATTGGGTTGTGGCATTTAATAATTGTGAGTGGTCGAGATTGAAATGTTTTAATGATAAAATTTATAGTATAATCGGGATTTCAATGTAGCAAATTTGTGTGGGATACATGGTGGCTACTGAGAGTGTGCATACTTGAGTGAACTGGTATATCCTAATTTGCGGTAAGTGGTGCATATATACTGGTAGTATTGGTGCATTGGAATTTCAGCGAGAAAGTATGGTGATTTTCCACTTCTGTCAATAGGCTAGTGATTTTCCAAATGTATATAAAGCCTTGGAAGATCGTCCTGTCTCTACTGCAAAGTAAGAGTAACTTCATTACTTGTGTGAATTTGTAGGTAATTCACCCATTAGTGTCACTTGAGTAGAATGGAGTATTGGTTTAAAGCTAGGGGTTTATTTGCGCAGGAGAAGTGGTCCTTGGACGTATGTGAAGCAAAGGTGAGGGGATGTTTTGTACTATTTCTGTATTATGAATGAGCCTATGTTATTTAGACTGGGCATGTGTGATTTGAATGGGCTTACATCAAAATGAACTTTTGAATGTTGGATAGTGAGCATATGAGGGGATAAGCATTCCACGTGTACACTGTCTCTTCATATAATTTGTTGGAATATGTAGAATGTTATTGCGTTCCGTTTAGTGGTTAGTCAGTTTTTGAGAAATGAGGGTTTACAATCTTTCAAATATTTATTGATGGGTGTTTCTTTTCCCAAGACTGAATTAAGCCTATAAATGGGTTGTTTCTAGAGCGATTTCTCAGTTGGGGTTGTATGTTGTTTCTTTGTGTTGAGTGTTTGGAGAAGTAGCTTTGAGGTTGTGTTGTGCTTGTATGTTATATGCTTGTTAGTGTGTATACGTTGGTTGTTTGTTGATTAGGGGATTGTTCCCATCAGGGCGGTAGCTTGTGATTTCCTTGGAGTATTTTTGGATGCCAGAGCTATCTTAGGTTTTGGTTGGGGTATACTCGGTTATGTGATAACTAGTTATGTATGGGTAATCTAAAGGAATTTCTCCAGTGGATGGAGGTGCAAATCCATATTACATTCCTTATAGAATGTTTTGATTTTCTTCATGCTTACCGTAAATTTTTTTTCTTTTAATAATGATAGTGTTTTAGTCTTTCTTAGGTTTCATTATCTGATGTATGGATATGTTTTATGATTTTGGACACGATTGGCGTAAACATACACACATTATTAAGGATCAACCATCCACGAGTAAACATAACAAAGGCTAACACAAAAAATGCATCAACAAAAACAATTACTCCAATTACCTTTGTCTTGTCAAGTCCAAACATTCCCATGGGGGCCTGCAGATTGAAAAGGTTAACCTAAACCCCAACTCTTGCGACCACCTTCAGCCACCATTTCATTGACTCAAACACATGGTGTTGGGGAAATTAACGTGGTTCACCAAACATGTTGGCTACATCCACGACTAGAAACATATTACCCAAACAAGCCAGACAGATTACATATGTAGGGAATTACGTCGCGCAGGACCATCCGACCCAGATTACAGATATAGAAGGGACTACATTGTTCCTACAGAGGGGTGACTTGAAGACCAAAACAATCATCTACAAAACTCACATCTAACTCAGAGTGAAGAATTCTCATACCAGAACAAATGTCTGGAGAAAACTTGCCTAAACTCCCAGACTCTCCCTCTATTTATAAGAGTTCAAGTATAGCTCAAGAGTCTCTCATTCATGAACCCCACTCTTGAAGTTCTCATTCATGAACCAACCCTTGAGTTTCCAATTCATGAATCCAAAACTCTTGAAATCCTCATTAAATATATTATTTCTCACATTCTCTCTCTTCCACCTAATCTTAAAAAACCACTTAAGAAATCACTCTTTTTTATCCCCACAATGGTAAGAAACCACTTTTGACTATTCATTGACCCCACTTGATTTTCTCTATCCTACTCATTTATTTTACCATTAACATTTAATTTAATTTAATTTGTTCCCGCAAAATAAGTTGAAAGTGAAATTTAATAATACATTATAATTTTTATTCATAGAATTTCGTTTTATTTAAAAAGTATTAAATAATTCATTTTCTTTAATTTATAAATTTAGTGTTTTATAATAATAATTTAAATATCTTTTTTTTTGTCGTGGAATTGTTTAATATTTTGTTATCTATAATTTTATAAAAAGATATATTGATTTTATAAAAATATATTACAAACATGACATTAGAAAGGCCAATTAAAACGAGAAGACAAATTACAATAAATGCTTAAATAATAAAATATTAGATCAACTCCGACTAATTATTACGAATTAAAAATAGAAATATAGTATGACCAATTATTACAATTATGCACCCGAAATATTGATCTAGTCTGACCAATTATTACTAATACAAAACAAAAAACATGGATGACAGAACTATACCGATATGCTAATTTTGACCACCCAAATGTTGGTACAAATGTTCAGTTAGGTCATCTTTCAATTGGTCATGTTTATCTCTGTTGCGTACTTCCCTCCAATTTTGTCTAAAAGTCGGTAGATCAGCATGCCGCTCTGCGTTGTAATGCCATGGAGAGTCGTCGATTTGGTCATAATCACCCGATTGAACCCGCAACCCATAAGTATCTCTTTCGTCTTCGACTATCATGTTGTGAAGTATGATACAAGCTATCATAATTTCACCAAATGTTTCTATGTTCCAGTACTTTGTTGGGTTACGGATCACGGAGAACCGGGCCTGTAAAATACCAAAAGCACGTTCGACGTCTTTCCTGTAACTCTCTTGACGCTTTGTGAACAGTTGTTTCTTGGGGTCATTTGGAGCCGTATACGCTGGCATGAAGGTCGCCCACTTAGGATATATTCCATCTGTAAGATAGTACCCTTGACCGTAGCTACGACCGTTGACTTCATATAGAAAATGTGGAGCCCTTCCTTCACAGATGTCATCAAACAAAGGTGACTTGTCTAGGACGTTGATGTCATTATTTGACCCTGCCATGCCAAAAAATGCATGCCAAATCCACGTATCATATGAGGCCACTGCTTCTAATATAATTGAGGCACGCCCATTTCTACCCTGAAACTGTCCTTTCCAACCTACAGGGCAGTTTTTCCATTCCCAATGCATACAATAAATACTTCCTAACATACCTGGAAATCCTCATCCACGAGCTACATGCATAAGCCGTGCAATATCGTCTGGGTTCGCCGATCGGAGGTATGTTGGACGATACACGGCAATAATTGCTTTGACAAAATGAGCCACCGTTTCTCTGACCGTTGTTTTTCCCATCTGTAAGCTTTCATCTAGTTGGTCGTATGCACAGCCATATGTCAAATGGCGAATTGCCACCGTGCACTTGTGGAGTGGCAAAAATCCTTGATAACCAGTTGCGTCGGCCCTTTGTCTGAAATAGGGATCGTGGTTGGTGATATCGTCCACTATACGCTCGAATATATTTCGCCGCATACGAAACCTAGTACGAAAATGTTGATCATCGTACATTTTTTCAGGGGGCGGACAAAAATATTGCCTCCGGAGGACGTCCTGTGCTCGGAGACGGTCTCTTCGTATATGATTTCTGGTTTTCTTTAGTATGGTAGAAGAAGTTTGAGCACTCTCATCCTCAAAGGTTGCGTACAATTGTCTAGCCATTTCTGGCAAATTTATGCCAAAGTTAAGTGTCTCCGGATCGGTATCGGGTAGAAAACTGGGAATATCATAAGTATTTGTGTTTGATGATTCTCCAAAGTGAAGGTCATCATCGTTGTTGGGGGAGGTAGAGGAAGACATAGTTGTGTAGAAGAAGGAAAATTGGGTTGATAGGAATTTGGGAATGAAATGAAACATGAACGAATGACCCCTTTATATAGAACCATCACATGTGAAAACCCCATTGAATTTGTATGTCGGAATCTTTGAAATTGATGAATTCGGCCCATGTGACTCGATGGGACTTGTCAATGACAACCACATTTGATTTGTTTCGGGGAATCTTTGAAATTGATGAATTCGGCCCATGTGACTCGATGGGACTTGTCAATGACAACCAAATTGAATTTGTATGTCGGAATCTTTGAAATTGATGAATTCGACCCATGTGACTCGATGGGACTTGTCAATGACAACCACATTTGATTTGTTTTGGGGAATCTTTGAAATTGATGAATTCGGCCCATGTGACTCGATGGGACTTGTTAATGACAACCAAATTGAATTTGTATGTCGGAATCTTTGAAATGATGAATTCGACCCATGGACTCGATGGGACTTGTCAATGACAACCACATTTGATTTGTTTCGGGGAATCTTTGAAATTGATGAATTCGGCCCATGTGACTCGATGGGACTTGTCAATGACAACCCCATTGAATTTGTATGTCGGAATCTTTGAAATTGATGGAACTTGTCAATGACTCTTGCACATTGATATTGTATGATCTAGTCTGACCAATTATTACAAACGAACTATTACAATCAATTCCGACCATAGATTAGCCCGATTAATTTGTCTCGCAGTGCTTACTCCGCTGTGCTCAAATCTTCCCTTTGTATCAGAGCAGTAAGGAGTCTAGTGTTAGCTACATAAATTTCACGTTCTGCTTGCGTTTCGACAAACTCCCGCTGCGATATGTTATACTCCATTTTAGCTTTTTCGCTATCTGCAATCCTTCTAGCATTCTAAGAAGCTTCTTTGATTGTGGCCATACACTCCAGTCGTTGTGATTCTTTTGATTGCTCAGCATCTGTTGTTCTTCTCGTTGCCTTTCCCTTCCCCCTCGCCTTGCATTTTGCGTCTTTCACACCAATAGGCCTGGATGGATATTGCGGTGTCTGAGCATCATCGCTACTACGGGGCGTTGATGGCACCCGTGGTGAATATTCCCCTCCATTTGTGTCCTTTGGGCCACATTGTGCCATAAATTTAGGGTTAGTCTTGCACAATTCATAGCAATGAAAGAATAGAAACTGTTGGCCACCATTTTCATCAGCATACAAATTCATGGCCCATGTCTTCATATCTCCTTGGCTGGAGCCACTCCCAATCTGACTATAGTGTCGTGCGGCTTTACTTTCACAACCCACATATTTGGCGATGTCGTGAGAAAGTTTTTGCCACCTAGCCTTGCACGATTTCATTGTTCGGTTGCACTTTGCATACTTATTCAAATCGGATGTAATTTTATGCCAAAACACACCAGCATTCTGCCCCGTACCCATTATACAATCAGTGGAATTATCAAACCAAGCGCTGCATAGAACATTATCAGCTTCTACAGTCCACTTCTCCCGGTTACTTTTCTTCTTCGTGTCCTTACTCCCGCACACTAG